>CM042080.1:9375524-11775524 GCA_023509865.1 Trypoxylus dichotomus
TTATATTGGCAATACATTTTATTTCCGCTTATTGTTCATTTGTTGAGGATTAATTCGCGCTGCGATATTTTCCTTTTATTTGCTTCGTCTACTGTATGCTAGCTGTTATTGGATGGTGGGCGAGGTTTCCGGTCGTAGAGGCTCGGAAAATAGAAGCAATACGTTCGGCCGCCTTAGAGACGGCTCGGATGCTATTATTTATTTAGGTCTTCCTGTTGTTTGTGTTGTTAATTAAATAGCTTTCTTTGAACTCAATAGCGGTTGCGGTAGTGATGCGGCTCCGCCTGGTTTCTTTTAAGGTAGGATAAATTTTAAGCAACCAATCGCGCAGATAAATGCTGATAGGTCAATAAGTTCTTTTGTTCGAAGTTCAGCGAGCCGGAAAATTAAGAAATTTACCGCTCTGAATTTTATTTGAGTTTGAATTCTACGAAAAAGAAAAATTAAACGCAATAAGGGAACTCATTTAGAACAAAAAAACAGGCAGTACGCTGAGATTTCGAAAATAGACCGCCGCTCAGATATAGATATAAATAAAATACATTTTTGCATATATAAGCTTTTCAAGTTGAGTTCCATAGAGCTGGAATAAAACACTAGAATGCTTTATGGTTTTTCGAAGTACTCTAAACGAAGATGTATGCGCTTTTGCATCTGCTCGAACCAACTATGGTTATCTGAAGTCACAGGTTTGCAGCATTGAAGACCGAAATTAGACGCTCTAGCAATAAAATACCGTCACATACATACAATAGTGTTATTGAAAACGTTATCAAAAGAGTACACATGTACCAGCAAAGCTATGTGGTCATTTACAAGATATTTTGTTTCATACATAATGCCCAGATGTATACATTATAAAGCAATAAATATCTTGCGCTTTTATTGAAACATCCTCTAGTCGTCATTCGGGATTGGTTTTTCCAAACTCGTTAGCACAGTCAAAACTGCGTTTTTGAAGGCACCAACTCCTCCTTCTAATGGTTATAACCTTTGACCAAGCAGTCGGTTCTTAATTTCAAGAAAGGTAAAAGAATCGTTAGGACTTAGGTCTGGATTGTACGGAGGATGGTCTAACAATTCGACATTTTGTTCTGTTAAAAATGTATGTATACGATCTTGCATTGTCTTGGTGAAGGATGATTTGTAGTTTGTGGTTGGTAATAATCGAAAAATTTGAAAGTACTGGTTCGGTTAGTGATGTAAAACACACAACACGAGCTTGTAGAGGTCGTTCAGAACAAAACATGACGGAAGGTCACGAGAGTGTGCCCGAAAGTCCAGAGGCGTCGATTCGTCATCGTACGTAAAAATTGGACATTAGAACGGCCCTTCTTCAGCATATTCTAACTAAGATTTGCATCGCCACGCCCACAAGGTCCAATTGACTGAACAACTTCTGCCAACAGACCATGCACAGCAAAAAGCTCACCAATTGGATCCTTGAGCAAACAGAAGCGAATGCCGATCTTGTGAACAAAATCATTTTCAGTGATGAGGCCCATTTTCACCTCGATGGCTTCGGTAATCGGCAAAATTGCCGCATTTGGGGTTCAGAAAATCGACGAATATTTCATGGAAAAGCAATGCATCCGAAACGTGTCATTATCTGGTGTGCATTATGGTCTGGAGGAATAATTGGACCGTATCTCTCTGAAGATGAGGAAGGCAATTCACTAACGGTCAATGGCGAAAGTTATCGTGCTATGACAATGCAGTTTTTTGTGTCTCAATTAGAAAATATTGCTCGTGACAACATGTGGTTTTTGCAGGACTATGCCACATGTCATACCGCCTATGGTCGTGTCATTTTGCGGTTTGGTGACCAGAATTGGCCGCCGCGTTCTTGCGATTTCACACCTTTGGACTTCTGGCTGTGGAGTTATCTGAAGTCACAGGTTTATGCCAACAAGCGCGCGACCACCGAAGCATTGAAGACCGAAATTAGACGCTCTAGCACTGAAATACCGTCACATATATACAATAGTGTTATTGAAAACTTTATAAAAAGAGTACGCATGTGCCAGCAAAGACATGTGGCCATTTACAAGATATTTTGTTTCATACATAATGCACAGATGTATACATCAATATCTTGCGCTTTTATTGAAACATCCTCTAGTCATCATTCGGGGTTGATTTTTCCAAACTCAGCAATGCAGCCAGCAAATGGTTCTACATCAATCGGCAGTAACAGTTTCTTTGATCTTGTAGAGCAATTGTTGCTGCATTATCTGCTTTCGAGACGAATGTTGCGACCATCTTTGTGGAGACACGTCGAGAACAGATGGCTTTTCTTTGCCTTGGAATACTCAAGCACATGACTGGCGCTTATTTTCTGGCTTGTATAAGTAAATTTAAGATTCATCACCACTGCCGACATTTTTAGAGTTTCCGGCGTTGGAGCAATTTAGAGTTTTTTGACACTTATTCATCCTAGCTGCTTTCTGTTCTTCGGTCAACAGATGCGGTATCCAACGGCAAACTAATTTTTTACATACTTCATAGAAAATTTTTAGAATTAAGGTTTTTGAAATTCACAATGATGCCTCTTGGATCGTTGCTAAGACTAGTCCGTCTACGTTTGAATTCTCCATACCAACGAGAAATTGTTGAATCAAGCACCACATCGCTTAAATGTCGAAATTTAAAAGGGGTTAAAAGGTGAAATAAACAGCTACGGTTATGTGTTGATAAATATCCACCAATACATGTCATAGTACGTGTGCTGACACCTGTTGGTTTGATATTTCCGATCTTATTAGCTAGCAAAAGATTAAAAAAGCGTAGTGGCGAAGCAATTGCGACGGTAGTAAAAACAATTTCAATTATAGGCGGTTCTCTAGAAGATGACCGTGAAAAGTCCATGTTTTAGATATTCAAATTTGTGTTGATCGTATTATCTCGCAAATAATTTAACCCGTAGTAAATTTTTCTTAGTGAGCGTCTTCGAATATATTTTACAGGTTCATGCGAGATATACGAGGGCGACCTGAAATGTTTCTGGAATTGACAAGAAAAACACGGTGTTGGTGCGCTTTTTTTTATTTTTATTCTTTGATGTAGTCTCCTCGAAGATCAACACACTTTTTCAAACGGTGCTCCAGTACCTTCAAAGCGTCGGAAAAGTAGGATCTTTAGAGATCTGCGAAATAGCCATCTGTAGCGGCGATGATCTTCTCAATTGAGGCAAATTTCCTTCCTTCCAATGATGTTGTGAGGCTTGGGAATAGGAAAAAACGCTGGGGGCTAGGTCCGGTGAATATGGAGGATGAGAAACTAATTCGTAGCGCATCTCATTCAATTTGGACACGACGAAGAGATAAACGAACCGGTGTATTCTCGTAGTGGGAAAGCACTTTCGCTGCAAACGAGGTCGCTTCTTCTTCAATACTGCATCGAATCGGGTCAATAAATCGCTGTAGTATTGCCCCGTGATCGTCCTTCTCTTCTGCAGATAGTTGATGAGGATCACACCTTGGGAATCCCAAAAAATGGTTGTTATGACCTTTTTGGCCGATGGAACGGTCTTTGCTTTCTGCAGAGCTAATTCGCCCGTAAAAGTCCATTGCTTCGACTGTTCCTTGGTCTCCGGTGTGTAGTGGTGGATACAAGTCTCATCAACGGTTACAAAATGCATGGAAAAATCCCTTGGATTGCGTTGGATCCTGGCCAAACACTCCTCGGAAACGGTCACCCGATTTCGTTTTTGCTCCGGTGTGAGCAAACGCGGTACCCGTGGCGCCGAAAGCTACCCAAAATTTCATGTAGGATATGATAAACGCGTTCTTCTGAGATGTCTGTTGTTTCTATTATCTCTTTCAGCTTCAATTGGCAACATCATAAACACGACATCATAAATCTTGCCGACCATTTCATCGCTGGTAGCGGCTTTTGGGCGTCCACTGCGTGGTTCGTCACTTGTGCTTGTGCGGCCACGTTTGAACTCGTTCACTCAGAAGCTGATTGTCGAAAATAATAGAGTATATCCACCATGAACCTATAGTAAAATATTTAGAATTTTCGTACGCGTTCTCCCAGCTATCCAGTAGTATTTCAACACTGCACGAAATTCGATTTTATCCGTTTTTGTGAAACCGCCTGACTTGCTACACAAAACATTCTCTTAAACAACAGCTGTTGACCGTAGACGTCTGAAGTTGTGATAGTTGCCATAAAAAAGGTTACCCTTGCCGACCAATGAATCCACTTCAACCTTCATGCACTGTCTCTTGCCAATTCCGGAAGCATTTCAGGTTGCCCTCGTACTGTTACAATATTTCCAATTGTTCGCTTTATTATTCGAAAACAAAGAATAACGAAGCTACTGATTACCTTTCACTATTACGTCAACAGTACAACGGATATATCTGAAGCTCTAAAACGTTAAAAAGCGGAAACCAAAATTAAAACATACCCCAGGCTTATATTTCCCGAAACAAACAATAGTTCATTGTTCGAAATCCATCGCTTGTTTCTCTTCATTATACGGGATTGCAAGTTCGGACCACAAGTTAATGCTGCAGAATTTGTAAGATTAATAAAACACGACGTTCCTGTAGACGAAGTTGCTACTCCGTTAGTTTCAGATGATGCGTTTCTAACTCCGCAAAACATATATACCGGTTATAAGGGGTTAATTATTAAATGTGGTTTTCAAGTAAGTTTATTTGGTGCACGAAAGGAGTTGGGGTTGGAAATGGATTTCGGTGTTGTTTTTTTAATTGCCGTTATAAATTCTCGGCCATATTTAGAAAAACGAAACTTGGAACAATATAAGAAATTTTACTTTTCAATATGATCTCCTCGAGTCTTATTTTTAACGTTTGTATTTTAGAATTCTTACGTGGTTAAATTTGTCAAGCCAAAAGAAAATGAAATCTCTCCTAACTTCCATACAATTATTACAGCGATTAATTACTAATTCTATACCCTTGTAAAAATCATCTGAAGCTCTTCCGTCAAAATGTTTTTAAAAAAGGATAACGTCTGAAGTGCAGGACATATACAAATTTCAGAAACAAAATATAGCTAGATACAGCGACTATAACACTGAGTTTTGAAGTAACAATTAAAACTGAACGATATAACTTTTAATTTTTTGATTATATTAAAAAAAAAGGAGAAAAATATTTAAGATCTTTTCAGAAGTTGTAGAAAATTGTGGGATAGTACTTCAGGCAGGTTTCTACTACATTTCCATTCAAACCACGTCCGCCTCAAACACTTCAATTAAAGAAAATTCAAAACATAAATTTGCAAAAGAACTTCCTATCCACTTCTTCGTCGACATCAAGAAGGTAAGAATTACACCTTTTAACGTCGGCTATAATTAGTTCCATTCTTCTAGAGCTGAAGCGTGTTTAGAATTTTTATTGGGCAGCGAGCTCGTTTAAGCTTTCAACATCGATGGCATCGTAGACGAAATAAAACGACGAGCTTATTGTTTAGCCACGTTACCAAGTCGTAAGTTTATTTATTGCCGTTTATTTCACTCCGGTGAAAAGTAAATCCCGTTTACCCATTACCCAACGTTCACCGCATGCATTGTAGAATTTATTTTCGTATGTACGACCTCACGTATATCCTGCTACAATTTACTTCGACAATAAGTGCATAATAGCCTAACGTATCGACGTGTTAAGCATTCCAAGATGTTCTATTGTTTAGGTACATAACCCTTCATAAGTTTGATCGCAACTAATATATCGTGTTATACTTAGAATTATTTTAAAACATTTAAGGAAATTCATACTACTCTCTTTAGAATTACAATTACAATTTAATATTGATAGTAGGAGGACAGGCCTATACAGGTTGAAGCGTATTCAACCTCCGTCACGACATGCATGCACATATGCGTGGTTACGCTATAAATATGATGGTTCGAAGAGTGGTAGTTTTTAGTAGCCAGCCAACCAACGTGACTAGCGTATGAAAATGCATGAAAAAAACTGAGTACCGCCCGGTTATCAAATTTTTAACAAAAGAAGGGCATACGCCTAATCACATAACACTACGTTTAGACGGCGTTTACGGTGATTATTCCATTGTAAAAAAGTGGGCAAAATGTTTCCGTTTGGAGCAAGAATCCATGGAAGATGCTGAAGGGTGGGGCCGACCAATTGAAGTGATAACGCCTCAACAAATTTCAATTATTGAAGATTTAGTGCTAGGAGATCGCAGTTTGAAAATGAAGGAATTAGCAGTGATAACAAACATATCCCTAACAAGTATTCGCCAAATTCTCCATGACCATTTGGCTACGAATAAAAATAGTGCAAGATGGGTACTGCCACTTCTTTCTCTACCAACGTGAACGTCGAGTCGAATGTACGCGATCGTTTTTAAACTTGTGTGGAAACGACCCAAAATCGATTTTGGAGCCCATTGTCACAGGGAATGAAAGAATGGTTTTGTTTTACGACCTACTATCGAAAAGAAAGTCCATGGAATGGCGGCGACCTGAAGAACCTCGTTCCAGAAAGGCAAAATAACAATATTCTGGGATTGTGAGGGTATTTTGCTAATTAATTTTAAACAGCGCAATACAACTGCGAACGGCACATGTTACGCGTCTTTATTGCATAAATTAAAGGACAGTATTCGTGCAAAACGTCTTGGAAAATTGATAAAAAGTGTGGAATTATTGCACGACAATGCTCTCGTCCATACGTACTGCCGCCGTTTCACAAGCTGCCATGCCCGAAAGTGGCTTTCAAGAATTGGAACAGCCACCGTATAGACCGGATTTTGCTCCTTGCGATTTTTATTTGTTGTCTAATTTAAAACAGAGACCTTAGGAGACGTCGTTTAAAGGACGACAGTGAGTTGCAAGCAGATGTTTGTTTTTTTAATCTTACCTCCTTTGTACTTTGCGGTGTCGGAGTTGCAAACAGCTATTATAGAACATTTTGACGGAAGAACTTCAGATTATTTTGACAAGAGTATCGAATTATTAATTAAACGTTGTAATAAATGTATAGAAGTTAGAGGAGATTACATTGAAAACTAAAGTTTATTAAATTGTTCAAAGTTTACTTTTTCTATATCAGGCCGATAATTTATGGCACCTACCTCGTATATATCCATAACAGCGAAACTTATTTACAAAATTCAAACACGAAAACAATAAAGTAATAAAGCGTTACTAGTAGGAAACCAGGGATGAACGTATTATAAGTAAAGACAGGAAAATGCACTAAAAAGTTCTCCAAGTATGAATGCAATATGTATTAAAAAGTTCCCTAAATATGCACTTAAAATTGCAATATGCACTTATGATATGCATTTATTTATTATGTTTTAGGGAATTAAAATTCATTTCTCGTATTCACAAATTATATATTTATTTATTACAATAAATATATACATTTTGTAAATAATATAATATATATTTTTTTATTTTGGATAGTTAAATTATCTGTGATCTGCAAGTATATGGTTATTCAAATTGCGATTAATTATATTATTTATCGATTTTAATATAGTAAAACCTCCATTTTTGTGTAGAACTTCGGCTAATTGTTTTTTAAATTTTTTTCCAGTTAATCCAATTTTCTCTTCAACATCATTTACGATACCAACACTATTATTTAAAGATAATCTTCCAATCTAGTAATTGCGTCCTCAATTATCGCAAAATTGAATGTAATATATCGTAGATGTTCTTTTATTGTCTAATTATTGAAAATTACGTTACATTTTTCTATGGCAAGACTGTTTGTCGAATTAAACTGAATTACAACATATTTGGCGCCTTCGTAATTATCGGCAAGAAACACAGCACATTTAAGCCATGTTCCCCATCTTGTTAAGATAAGTTCTGATGGGAATGGAATGTCGGGAAGTATCTCGTTATACAATTGTACTCATGAGGGCGCTTTTAAAAATACTTTTTGATATTAACACATGGGCTGAAAAGTCCCGAGCCTAACAAAGAAAACACGTTTTTTTTGGTTCAACGTAATCTCCATCAAGAGCAACGCAATCATTCCAGTGCGGCTCTAACATTTCAATACCACTTTTGTAGAACGATTTATCTTTTGCCTCAAAATAGGCCTCAGTTTTAGCGATAACCTCTTCATTCGTGCGAAATTTCTTACCGGCGAGCATTTTTTTGAGGTCTACGAACAGCCAGTAGTCGCTGGGAGTCAAATCTGGCGAATACGGTGGATGTGGGAGCAATTCGAAGTTCAATTTATGTAGTTTTGCCATTGTTTTGATTGACTTGTGACACGGTGCGTTGTCTTGATGAAACAAAATTCTTTTCTTTGCCATATGCCGTCGTTTCTTTGCAGTTTCGGCCTTCAAACGCTCAAGTAACGCTATATAATATTCACTGTTGATGGTATCTCCTTTCTCAAGATACTCGATAAATATTACACCACGCACATCCCAAAATACCGAGGCCATAACCTATCCAGCCGATTGTTGTGCTTTCGGGCGCTTTGGACGAGGTTCACCAGTTGCTGTCCGCTCAGATGACGATCGTTATGATTCCGGTGTGAAGTGATGGATCCATGTTTCATCCATTGTCACATATCGATGCAAAAATTCCGGTTTGTTACGTTTAAACATGGCCAAACACTGCTCAGAATCATCAACACGTTCTTGTTTTTGGTCAACAGTGAGCAAACGCGGCACCCACTTTGAACAGAGCTTTATCATAGTCAAATGCTCATGCAATATAAAGCCAATACGTTCTTTAGATATCTTTACGATGTCAGCTAACTCACGCAACTTCACTTTTCGATCATTCAAAACCATTTTGTGGATTTTTTTGATGTTTTCTGGTGTTACCGCCTCATTTGGACGTCCACTGCGTTCTGCATCATCGGTGTCTCTACGACCACGTTTGAAGTCAGCAAACCAACGTTTTATTGTTGTTTCTGATGGAGCGGAGTCCCCATAACACTTTTCAAGCCATTGCTTCGCTTGAACGGTATTTTTTCCCATCAAGAAGCAGTGTAAAATTAAAACACGAAATTGTTTTTGATCCATTGTTCACAAAAGTAGCGTGACTCTTAGCACACTAACTCATAAACTAATGAATACAATATCATGAAATTTTAACAGCTGTCTTTTGAAGGTTAGTACTAACTGAGAGGAAGGTGACTGCATTAAAACTAGTGTCATCTATGTGTTAGGCCCGGGACTTTTCAGCCCATGTGTTAGTAATTAGGTTATTTATATCTAGAAACTCTAATCTAACTTTTTCAGCAACCCTATTTAAACCATGGGCCAAAGAAGTATCAAAGTTTCAAAAGTTACTTTATCGGGTAAAAAAAATTAGCCAAGGGCGCATTAATAAACCTGGCAACACTCTAAGGAAAGATCTAGCAAAATTATATGTAAAATTAATGGTGCTCAGCAAATTTACCATAATATTTAATGTGCATGTAATTTCCATGGGTAAAAAATAATGCACATGTAATTTTCAGAAGGAATATTAAATAAGTATGTAATTTTACTATTTGAGTCTATACTGACAAATATAAATTCCTAAGAATAATCAAAGCAAGAGAGAATCTGCAAGTCTATTTGCATCAGCTAGTACTGGTAAAGAAATTCCAACTACTACTATTGGGACATGGTTCGCAAATTTCGACTCGTTCCTATGATTCACATGAATTCAATAAAGCTACATCAGCGCTGTCTCCTCCAACTAACTACTAACTGGGATCAATTTGAATGAAGTTTTTGCGATGCTATAAAACACGTTCTATTAAAATTGACAGCTATATATACACAACTGCAAAAAAGGAAAGATTGTGCATCTTTCAAAATTCATAGTGGGTAGTCAAGATGTGCCCCAAATATAAGGTTGTATCAACACCCAACACCTAATTCACGAACATCTTATGGCTATCCAACAGTAGTATCTAGTAAACAAAGGATACCGATGTCTTATTTATCAACATACCAAGATTCATATATTTCACTATCCTTCATCTTTACTAAGACTGGCAAACTTAATGCTAACTAATAACAAATAAATAAATAATATTTACCTTCTAATATAACGTCGGTTTTCCAGCGTAAGATCTTTCAAATAAATAAATGCTTTCCTAGTTCTCGATGCGCTCCATACTTCAAAAATAGCTGCCATCATGGAATACATGCCTGTAATATATTAATTTAATAATAGGTAACATTCTTATAGCAAGAGCATAGACGTCTTCAAGGCAGTCAATTATTTGATAAAATATTTAATGACGTTACCAAAAAAAAAATTAGCTATAAAATTATACCTACTATTTTGCCTAGATTCCGTACGAGAATGCCTATGCTGAGTTTAAAATTTATGTTTCAACAATGTCATAGTGCTTCAAAGGGTGACGACCTGAAATTATAACACGACTCATTTTCTGTACTAACATGGTGTAAAACTGGTTCATGATACAACAAATGATTGAAATCTTTACCCATAAGCGAATTAATCTGATTAAATACTTCCACACAGTCCTATTGTACTGTTATAAAAATTATTAGCGCTAGCTCTAATTAAGTATACATATGTTACAAGTAAGTACTGTTAACTCTAATATGTTGGATTAAGCAAACAGGTAATTTCTATTTTATTATTTTACACAAGACGAACATTCCTGAAGTATAAGTAACACCGTTAAATTCTACTTCTTCGGCTATAAACCTAAGTACAATGACTACATACATACATATATATACCGAAATATATTCCCCAATATTTATCAACTACAGCACTTTATAATTCTTTGTGACGCATGTAACGCTTGTAGTGGCTGATATTTTTTAAAGGGGTTGTATTTGATTTTATTTAACGTTCTCCTTTTTTATTGCCAATAATGTATCGAACTACGCAAATATTTTTGAATCAATCTAAAACTGCGTATTACGCATTAAACATGACAAACTATTGCCTTGTTTTAATTATTTTCATACATACATGCCTCTTCATTAAGCACCTGCTTTCACACTCGAGATTACATATACTTCACCGTGTGGAGAAGCTTAGGGCTTCGTTTTAGACACTATGCATGTTTGCATATTATTTACAGTTAAAAGTTAAAGTTAAAGTTGCTACAAACAAATATATTCTAATATAATTACATATTACTTACATATTATTAAGTTCAAATCATTATCCACTACCTACGCAATTTACCGACTCTCTCGATCACGTGATTAATGTCGCCCAATAAAAATTCGTTACCCCATACTCAACATTACTACGCCAATAAGTATTCCCAACTAACCAATCTAATCACGTATACGTGCGGTGCGCGAATTTTGTGTTTACCGCAAATTGCAATGTAAAAATGTAAAGCCTCAAAAAGAAATATATATATATATATATATATGAACATTCTAGAACATAGTAGGTAATAATAAGTGACTGTATGTAGTTGTAAGTTTGTACCTTCTGTATTTATAAGTATGTGCTTCTGGCAATAAACAAATATTAAGAAGATTGAACTCATTTATTCTCGACAAAATAACAGGTTATGGGCCCAGATCACAAGTGAAAAGTATAATTACAGAATATAGAACAAGAAGTGAGGTTATGTACATAAGACTGGCTACTACACTAGAGAAACTGGGAATTCAACAATTTGATGGGAAGAATTTCGATAATTGGAAACAATTCAGGATCATGGCTGTGCTAGATCAACAGGATGTGAAAGAATGTATTGTGACATACCCGGGGAACAAATCTGAAGAATTTCTAAGAAAAGATAAAAAGTGGAAGAATATTATTATCGGTTGTTTATCGGATGCCTACTTGGAGTTCGTAAAAGATAAAGATACTGCCTACACAATGTGGAATGCTTTAGAACAACAGTTTGAAAGGCAAAGCATTGCAAGCCAAAATTACTGGGTTTGAAGTTACGAGACGGTGAGTCATTAAATTATGATTTTATTAGATTTGATGAGAATATTAGGCAGTTGAAGGCTGTAGGTGCAAAGTTAGAAAATACAGATATTGTTTGTCTTTTATTGTTAACACTTCCTAAGACATATGATAATATAGTAACTGCTTTAGAAACGGCAGAACAAAGTAAACTCACTTTACAATTTGTCAAATCGAAACTGTTACATGACGAAATAAAACAGGAAATACATACTGTATTAGAACATAAAATCTCCACTGCATTTCCAGTGCAAGCTAGAGTTAGTAAAAGTCATGCACAAATACAGAAAGGGCATAAATTTCAGAATAGTGCTGGTACATCTAAAGATAATTTCAAGTTTAATTGCTACTCGTGTGATCGTAAAAAATTAGGAAGAGAAAATTTGTTTTATGATGTCTGAATAGTTGAGAATAATAATACACAAGTCTCATGATACTTAGACTCAGGTGCAACTGATAATTTAATAAATTCAGAAAGATATTTTAAAAATAAAGTTATGTTAGCGAAACCGATAGATATTAATATAGCAGTTCATCAAATCTGTAGAGCAGTAGTTATAGGGTATACTGAGATAGTTTTACACAATTCTAAAAGTAAACTAGATTGTACAGTTGGAGAAATCAAAAGTGTTCTGTACGTTAAATAGTTACGACATAATTTGTTGTCTGTGCAAAAATTAACTAAACCTCAAGTTAATTTTGACGGAGACAAAACCGTATTGCTAAAGAATGGCGAAATTATTGGAGTAGCCCATAAAGAACGAAATTCGTATAAGATTGCTTTTGAAATTGTATCAAAACAAGTAAATGTATCTATCTCGAATGCAGTGGAATTATAGCACAAAACATATGATCATATTGATCTTACTGGTCTAGAAACATTAATTAGAAGTAACTCTGTAAATGGTATAGATAGAAACATTAAAATTCAAAAGAAAAGTTTTTGTGAACCGTGCTCAAATGGAAAGATGACGCGAATACCCTTCGGTACGCCCACAAAGAGTCATAGAATTCTTGAGATTGTACACTCAGACGTATGTAGACCAATTACCCCAGAATCTCATGATGGAAGTAAATATTTTATCACATTTATTGACGACTTTTCTAATTTCACTATAGTATATCTGCTTAAGCATAAGAGTGAAGCATTTGGCAAATTTTGCGAGTACGTAAAGATGACTCAATCGATGTTTAATTGTAATATCTCCAAGCTAAGATGTGATAATGCAGGAGAATATACCTCAAAGCAATTTGTTGACTATTGTAAAAGAAATGGAATTATATTAGATTACTCTGTGTCGTATACGCCTGAGCGAAACGATAAGGCAGAACTTATGAATAGAACTTTGGTCAAGAGAAGTCATGCTATGATAACCGAGTTGGATGTTCCTAAAGAATTTTGGGGAGAAGCTATTAGAACTGTGGCACATGTATGAATCGCGCAATAACCGGGAGTGTTAAGGACATGACACCTTCAGAAATATGGTACAAGAGGAAATGCGGATGTAAGCAATTTACAGATATTTGGAATAACAGTCTACAGTTTTATTTAAAAGGAAAACAAACTTTGATGAGAAAGCTGAAAATGTGTAAAGGTAGGATATCCGCCAACTAGATTGTGCAGTGTGCAAAGAAATAAAATAATCATTAGTAGAGGCGTGAAGTTTGATGAAGAGAAGTTTTGGTTCAAAAGTGAAAGCATAGAAATTAATCAGGATTTGGACAAAGCTTCCATTGAACAAGACGATGGATAACGAGAAAAGGAAGATGAATCCGATTGAGCAAAAGCAGGAAAAAAGAAGGAAAAGAAGATGAAAGAATTAGCACCGACAAGGTATGAAGATTATGAACTGTATATAGCTTTTGACTCTACCAGCTTTGTTGAAAACGTACCAGAAGATTATGATGAGGTAAAATACGGATTAGCCGAGGAATATTGGTTAAGCGCAGTTAGAAGAGAATTGAGTTCGATAGAAGAAAATGATACTTTGGAGAAGGTTGAAATACCAAAAGGTGACAAGACTTTGGATACAAAATGAGTGTTCACTTATAAAGATTTAGAAAAAGCAGATTAGTAGTTAGGGGATTTGCACAGGAAAATACATGGTTGAATCATAATTATTCGTCTGTTGCAAAAATAACTAGTATTAGGACACTTTTAATTGTAGGAAATCAATTCAAATATCATTTTCAACAGTTAGATGTCAAAAAACCGCGGTTTTGAACGGAATCTTAAATAAAAACATTTATATATATCCTAAAGGCGTAGAATGTGAAGTAGGAAAGGTTTTTAGGCTAAGAAGGTCGTCATATGGACTAAAACAATCGTCTAAGTGTTGGAGTGATGAAATAAATACTTACACCTGTTAGAATTAGGTTTTGTTAGGTCAAACAATGATTTCTGTTTGCATTTTAAAGTTTGTAAAAAGGAAAGTGTTTATTTGTTAATCTATGTAATCGATATTATTTTAGCAAGACCTAATTTGCAGTATATAAATGAAATAAGGAATAATGAGTAGGTTTAAGATAAAAGACAAAGGTCATCTCAAACACTTTATAGGATTAGAAATTTGTTATAATAGAGATAATGGTATTTGGAATATCAGTTAGTCAAAGTATATAAAATCAGTTTTAAAAAGATTCAATATGCAGATACAGCAAACCAACAGGCGGATATTTTAACTAAAGGTTTGCCGATTACGTTATTTAATAAATCTAAGTATTCCGTTTGAGCCTTCAGCGTGGGGTGGTATTGCTAGATGGCGCTAAGACTAGAGTCTCCAAAATAGTACATATAATGTGTTTCTGGCAATAAACAAATATTAAGAAGATTGAACTCATTTATTCTTGATAAAATAACAAAATATACTAAAAACCACGATAGTTTTGCCTGAATATTTTATTAAATGCTAAAAATCCATTAAAAAAATCAGTAATTTAAAATTTGCATTGCCTATCATTGCAAATTTCACACGTTGGTGCCAATAATACTACTGGATGATGATAGTAAAATTACTATCATTTTTTAGGGTGTATGGTAACAAGATTTGTTTTGCCTAAATTATCTATATTAAATAAATATCCCTTGGATCGACTTGAAGCATTTAAGGTTCCAATAATTAAATAATGCAATCTCACGGCCCTTCGCGTTTGTGGTTTAACCAATATATATCCAACTTTTTCAACTCATTTCTAATAACATCTTCATAAATTTCGTTGACGTATTTCTTGCGTGGAGTTGAGGAACTGGGTACATAAATGGGTTTCAATAATTGACCTTGCAATGAATTTTTAGGAATTCTTCAAATATCGGATTATCCAATTTATATGAAGGAATATTACAACCCTGAAAGAGATTACACAGATCTTTGGAAAATGCTTCTTGTAGATTCTTTGAATTATTGAGAAAACGTTCCTCCAAAAATCCATCTCATTTTATTGCAAAGACTGCTAATCAGTTTTTCATATTTTATTACAGTTCTTATGAAAATGGCGAATATATGCATAAATATGTAAAATAATGAAATATGCGCTCATGGTAAAGTATCCATATATGCATTATATGCCCTAAAAAAATGGTAAAGCAGGTATTATTAGTGTGAGAAATTGGCAAAAAAAACAAAAATTTTTTTAGTTATGAGCTTGAATATGGGACGGGTACTGAATCATCCACCTGCCTTATAACAAACTGTACATTCAGTATGCATCCAGTATATTGTCGAGATACTTTACCGTGTTAGTTTATTTGATAGAAGATATCTCAAAAAGAAGGGAACAGGATATTGAAACGCACGCCAAAATATGCGTTTTACACCAAACAAATCATTCAAACAGAGAAGTTGCTCGACATTTAAGTATTTCTAAGTGTTGTATGCGTAGGACAGTTAAAAGGAAGGAAGAGACCTTTAACTTGAGACAACCAATACATCTGAGTGATTTCCCTAAGAAATTGCTTCCTTACCGCACTGCAAATTACGGCAGAGTTCAATTTACAACGCTATCAGCACGTGGGTGTGTCGATGGTAGAACGGAGTCTAATAAAAGCGGGTCTAAGGGATCGTATGGCAGTAAGGAAGCCGCGGCTAAGTTCTATACACAAACGGAAAAGAATGAATTGGGCAAATGCTCACTCAAACTGGAGTGTAAGTAATTGCGAAAATGCGTTATGGAGGAGCAAAAATCGTGGTATAGGGTTGCTTTGGAGGGGAAGGGATTAGAAAATTAGTTAAAATAGATGAAGGAATGACAAAAGAAGTATTTGAAAATCCTAGAAAACGATGCTGTACCAACTAAATGCGAATTAATCATTTATCAGCTAAATACCGACCCCAAACACACCACAAAGGTGGTTGGAACTTATTTTCAAGACAAATCATTTGAAGAAGCCCTATACTTAATGAAGTGGCATCTACACAGCCCTGATTACAACCCTATTGTGTTCTTGTGGGGTCACCTGGATCGGGAAGCCTGGAAAAAAAATCTGACCGGCAAAGCAACATTCTGGAATACTGCAGGAAGTGTGGAATACTACAGACGAATCATATTTGGAGCGATTAGTTCTAAGGGTGCCGCGTTTGAAGAAACATTATAACAGTATGATGCATTACTTATGAAGGGTAGTGTATATCCAGTTCAGTATAGCATTAGTATTCGACACCAAGTCATCATTTTTAAACATTACAACATTTCGTTACAACAAACTTATTGTAAATAATTCTGCGCATGTAACTTCGTTTCTAGTTTTGTTTCAAATCCCTGCGATGCTGGGCGAAACTATTTCAACTTATTCGGTGTGCAACATCAGGGGATATTGAAAAAACGTAACGCTCGAGTGTCACACCATTTCCAAAAAGCGAGAAAATAGAAGGCACGACTCCGTTCAACTCGAATATAAGTCGTAATAAGTAGTTTTATTGCGGCGGTAGTAAAATATAATGGGCGAGAAATTCAACGCGGTAGACGAAAGAAAAACGAGCTTCTAACCGTTCGGAAGCATGGAACGCTCTTTTTAAACTATTGAAAACGTTAATAAAGCATGCCGAGCACGTAACCTCTTCAGCGGGTCGGAGAGGAGAGAACTGAAAAATGACTCATTATCGTCGCGGATTTTACGCCTATTTGTCAGAAAGCGGCGGCCTCTCCGTCGAAAGGCGGAAACGAAAAGGGAAAAAACGTGTAAAAGCGTCGAACCACCTTCTTGTGAATGTTTTTCTAACTGAAGCTAATGATATCGATTTGTTTTTTTTTTTATTCTCTTGCTTTTCGTTATGAATATTAATTACTTATCGCCGGGTAAAGCTTGTAAAGCTTCTTTTTTATGGAAAAATGTGAGCGAAAATTGTGTTTATTTGCTTCGTAATAAATTAATAAAAACTCCGCGAAAATTATTGAGGTCACCAGCTCAACCTGCCACCCGATTGGAGTTCAAACATGGACGTTTATATTTCGGTCGGCTGCATTTGGATAAACGTTTGATTGAATGTGTTTATTTAGCTGTTATATCGATTCGAACGCATGCATAATTAATCAATTGAAGTTTGCATTTTGGTATTCACACAGGATGAGCATATATTACGTGTACCACATTATTACATATCAAATTCAATATGCATTTTGCAAATTTGTTAGATGATTTTTTAAAACATATACATATATGTATATTCATTTCACTATACCAATTAGTATGCAACAGGGCAAAAAGAAAGCAAAAAATAAACATTTAGGCAATCTGAAATTTTTTTTTACAAAAGTCACTAATGTTATACAAATATCTTTCTACTAAATTTTTATTTAAGATTTTCCTAAATCGGTTTAGTTAATTGTGTAATTTAGAATTTTGTAGATTCTTAGAACCCCGCGAGGTAACACTAAACTAGCATACGAGGGTGGATCCCTATGCTGTACCTCTGACCTCTTTACAGTAAAACTACAGTGGCATTATATTTTTTATTTTTCGAAATAATCTCCTTCTACACTAATTCACTTGGTCCATCGGTGCTCCAATACCTTAACACCCCCCTGGAAAAATTTTTGTCCGACCTCTGCAAACCACCTCTACAGCTTGCTTCAGTTCATAACTACTGTAAAATTTTGCCCCACGTAAGATTTCCTTTTATTTGGGGAACAGTCTGTACTCACTAGAGGTTAGATCCGGCGAATATGATGGGTGCCCCACTAATTCGAAGCCTGCTTGGTGTATAGCAGCCATAGCAATTCCAGATGTATGACGGAGCATTATCGTGATAGAGTAGCACACGGTATTCATCTGTTGCCATTTGAATTATAATAGTTTCTTTCCTGAAATGAGCAAGCTGCTCATTGTTGCTCAAAGAAATAGCTACATGATTTACAGTTATGGATGGATTTAATTGAAATTCGTACTGAAATAATTGTCTTCCTATTTACCATTTCTTTCCTATAAATCAGCATCAACATCACCAAAAAACTTATTTGTTAATCTAAACACTGCATTTTTATTCATTATATCCAAAGTTAAATCATAAGTTGCATCATTAATGTGCGCTGTAGATGATCTTGGCCCATCACCTATAACACTCTGTTGTTTCTTTCGTTTTATTGTTGTAACACATGGGCTGAAAAGTCCCGGGCCTAACAAAGAAAACACGTTTTTTTTTGGTTCAAAATTAACTTTATTCATCAACGTAATCTCCATCAAGAGCAACGCAATCATTCCAGCGCCGCTCTAACATTTCAATACCACTTTTGTAGAACGATTTATCTTTTGCCTCAAAATAGGCCTCAGTTTCAGCGATAACCTCTTCATTCGTGCGAAATTTCTAACCGGCGAGGATTTTTTTGAGGTCTGCGAACAGCCAGTAGTCGCTGGGACTCAAATCTGGCGAAGTTTAATTCATGTAGTTTTGCCATTGTTTTGATTGACTTGTGACACGGTGCGTTGTCTTGATGAAACAACATTTTTTTCTTTGCCATATGCGATCGTTTCTTTGCAATTTCGGCCTTCAAGCGCTCCAATAACGCTATATAATATTCACTGTTGATGGTATTTTCTTTCTCAAGATAGTCGATGAATATTACACCACGCACATCCCAAAATACCGAGGCCATAATCTTTCCAGCCGATTGTTGTGCTTTCGGGAGCTTTGGACGAGGTTCGCCAGTTGATGTCCACTCAGATGACGATCGTTTTGATTCCGGAGTGAAGTGATGGATCTATGTTTCATCCATTGTCACATATCGACGCAAAAATTCCGGTTTGTTACGTTTGAACATGGCCAAACACTGCTCAGAATCATCAACACGTTCTTGTTTTTGGTCAACAGTGAGCAACCGCGCCACCCACTTTGAACAGAGCTTTCTCATAGTCAAATGCTCATGCAATATAAAGCGAATACGTTCCTTTAATATCTTTACGATGTCAGCTAACTCACGCAACTTCACTTTTCGATCATTCAAAACGATTTTGTAGATTTTTTTGATGTTTTCTGGTGTTACCGCCTCATTTGGACGTCCACTGCGTTCTGCATCATCGGTGTCTCTACGATCACGTTTGAAGTCAGCAAACCAACGTTTTATTGTTGTTTCTGATGGAACGGGGTCCCCGTAATACTTTTCAAGCCATTGCTTCGCTTGAACGGTATTTTTTCCCATTAAGAAGCAGTGTAAAATTAAAACACGAAATTGTTTTTGATCCATTGTTTTGAAAATAACAAAAGTAGTGTGACTGTTAACACAATAACTCACAAACTAATGAATAGAATATCATGAAATTTTAACAGCTGTCTTTTGAAGGTTAGTACTAACTGAGAGAAAGGTAACTGCAATAAAACTAACGTCATCTTTGTGTTAGGCCCGGGACTTTTCAGCCCATGTGTTAGAATATCGTGAATACATCTGCACTTTAGAATGCAAAAGAACGTGCAATAAATTTCTTTTCTACATATAACCTCTTAGATATTCCCTTTTTGTTTCGAGGATACCATGTCTGTTTCTTTAGATTCAAATACGTTTTCAGATTTCTTCACTAGAGAAATTTGCAGAACGAACTCTGCTGGTTTGTATGGAAGAAATGCTACGCGTAAACTGCTATTACGCAAAGCAAACCTAGCTAAACAGTTAGCATAGACGAGAGAACACAAAGACGGACGCTGGAAGATTGGAAGAAAGTGCATTGGAGCGACGAATCTAAATATTGGTTCAAATAGAAGAACATTTGTCCATAGATCGAAAGGGGAACGAGCACTTGAATCTGGAATAACACCAATAGTAAAACATGAAGGAGGATCAGTCACAATGTGGAGTTGTTTTAGCGGTATTTCTGTAGGTGATTTGGTCAAAATAGATGGTATCATTAGAAGAAAAAGGATATGGAAAGATTTTGGAAAGAAATGTTACGCCATCACAATTAATCAGTGAAAACTTCATATTCCAGCACAATAATGATCCAAGACGCACTGCAGAGATGTGCCGTAAGTATTTAGAGCAAATGGAGCATATAGAGAAAATTGTCAAAGTCCAGATCTTGAGCCGATAGAGATTCTGAAGGAGGAGCCCGACCGACAGGTTCAAAAATCTGCTCCAAATTTAATAACAGCACTTTGGGCGCAACTATAGGATACGTGGAGGAAAATAGAGCTGCTAACACTAGTAAAGCTGCTAGAGAAAATGTTAAGATTATGTGCGGCAGTAGTAAAAGCGAACACATTGACGAGTCGGAAATTTAAGTTAATTTATGTTTATTTTTGTTGGCAAATTGATAAGCACATTGTTTTTATAATTGCTACAATTCTTTGTATAAGTACAGAGTAAATGTTTATTTTATAATTAGTTTTTAACTTGTTCTTGTAATATTTTAAGGGTGGTTAAGAGCTTGTGGTTGGTAGTATAGGTCCAGGTGCGTAACAATTAACTTCTCCCTTCAAGAATAAGTTATCGTCGCTTTAAATACTGCTGTCTATTGTTTTTGCTTCGTAGAGAGTACTTACTACATGTTTAAGAAAATTGAAAATTCCACCACGTACGAGATTGGATCTATGATCTTTTTCCTAAACCTACTGAAATACATTGTAAAACTGCTACGAGTGATATTTCCACTAAATTATTTTGAATTAAATATTTCTCGATGTATTCGTGACAGAGCCATCTCCAGGTTACATGCAAAATTTCGATAAAGCAGAAACACGGACATCTACGTTTTAACAGAAATCTATACAGCTATAATGCGCAATTATTATAAAACTATCTTCATCTTAAGATGGCGCAATATAAAGAAAATTTTTGAAACAAATTTTTATTATTCAGGGTATCTTTTTTAATTCTTTTTATATCCTTACAATATTAATATAAATGTATAACAAATTGAACTATTTGCGGCAAATACCTGCAAACTTAACTTTTTTATTAATTATAATTAACTTTTTGTGGTTAAATGAGTCATCGTTAAAACATTTAAAGGTTGGCATGAATGAGTGCTGATAATTTTTGTCAAAGAACCGCAAGAGACACGGAATAAAAAAACAATTGAGTTTTTGGAGAAATACGTCAAAAAACAGGATTTTTCCTACCTGTTACATCTAGTAATTACAAACATAACAATCTTACGTTACTTATTATAACCATTTTTAATTAATCACTGGTTAGATTATGATCTTGAAGACAGTAGTTAGGAAAAAAAGTCAACTTTACAAGGCGTTCTATTTTGTCCCAGATCTTATAGAGATTCATTTACCTCGGCATATACTTTACGACTTAAATATATACATTTTTATCCGTACTTATAGAACAATTAGATACGTGAAGTCAACCAAGCATAGCGCAAAATATCGCAGAACTAATCCTACCGATTTTGCGGTCGAACTTTTTTGTTTTCAAACTGCAGAGATACACAGCAGAAGCAAATCAAGCATTACAAGAGTTACTTACGGATAATTTAGAAACCTCATTCTATAATTCGTAAACGTATCAGGCGGTGGAAGTAGAATTGGGAGTGTATGATATACGTATTAAAGTATTCCATCGCAAGTACAGAGTAGAAAGAAGACGCGGAATGGATAGTCTTTACATAAAGGTAAGCATCTAATAACTAATTACGTTAATATTGTTAATTTTAGTTAATTTAAAGTATAATTTATTCGTTAATTATTCGTCAACCGATTCCGGTTAGTGAAAATAGTGAATTTATTGTGATTACTACGGTTTATTTTGCTTAAAATATGCACTAAATTATTTACAGTTTTCTATAAATACTTACGTTTGTTGATTAAATTCTTTATTGCGGTAAAGATATTAAATTCATGGTTTAGTGCATAAGTGTGTTATTAGACTAGCTTATTATAGCTGCACGACCTTTAAATTTCGAAAGTGAATTTGTTTTTATTTGCATTTTTCTTACAACCATTTCATACTTTTAAAATAATAAGAAAAATACAATAGAATTCCAACACATTGTTTTTTTTTAAGATTATTTAACACCAACAATCTGTAAAACATATTACGATTATATTATTGTGTGCATGATTTATTTGAGGCGAAGTAGGTGTATTCTCGAACTGGAAATTGTAACTTTGATGCAACTCTAGTTCATAGTTTCCTATCAATTTATAATTTAATTACAAGAACTATTAATTTTGAAGTTGTTTCGTTTAATTAATGTTACTAAGAAACCTGGTTATACATGGAAATGATATTCTGTGTTCTTCTGCATTATGATTAACGAAAGTGATTATAGTGGTTCTTTAGATATTTAAAATGAAAAAAAAAGAATCAATCGAAATGTTCAGCGTAACTTCTTCCCGTAAAATATTACAACTTCTACTGTCATTTAAATCCAACCAATAGGCACTCTTTCAGACTAATCAAAGTGTTAACTTGGCTGTACAGGCTTTTTACAACAAATTATATTCTGTTTTGAATCCATTTACCCCTTTTTTCCGTTCAAATCACAAGGTGCACTACTCCCCTTGGTTCTTTCGTGCACAAAAAAAGATTAAAAGTGACAGATTACTATCACAACAAAGCTAGAAAACGACACATGATACGAGGGTGACCTGAAATGTTTCCGGAATCGACAAAAAAACACTGTATTGGTGTGGCTTTTTACTCTTATATTTCGATGGAGTCTCCTCGATAAGATCGATATACTTTTTCAAACGGTGCTCCAGTCTCTTCAAGTCATCCGAAAAGTACGATGTTTCGAGGTCTGCAAACTAGCCATCTGCAGTGGCGATGACCTCCTCACTTGAGGCAAATTTTCTTCCTCCAGGATATGGCCAACGCCTTCTTCTGAGATGCCAGCTGTCTCTGCTATCTCTTTCCGCTTCAATCGGCCATCGGCTAACACGACATCATTAATCTTGACCATTTCTTCGTTGGTAGTGGCTTTTGGATGTCTACTGTGTGGTTCATCACTTGTGCTTGTGCGGTCACGTTTGAACTCGCTCACTCAGAAGCTGATGGTCGAAAATGATGGAGTGCATCCGCCATGAACCTCTAGTAAAATATTTCGAATTTCCGTATCCGTTTTCCCAGCCATCCAGAAGTGTTTTCACACTGCACGAAATTCGATTTTATTCATTTTTACGAAGTGGCCTGATTTGCTACACAAAACGCACCCTTAAACAACAACTATTGACTGTAGACGTCTGAAATTTTGACAGTTATCATAAAAAAGGTTGTCCAAGTCGACCAATGAATCAACTTCAACCCTTGTGTGCCATCTCTTGGGGATTCCGCAAACACTCAAGGTCGCCCTCGTAAGAATGGAAAAATAGACTTTCAGACTACGAAAATTGATTAATGCGAACATCAGTTCAACTTATAGTTCAATTATCCGTAATATAATAATAATAAACGTCTGGCAATTTGCTTGTTTAAACAGGGTGTCATCAGAATTCTCGGAGAAGCTACTAATGAATACAATAATCCGACGTCGATACTTAATGCTTTCGCTACATGTTTCTTGAGTGTTTTCCTGAATTTTTGGGCTCTAATCCTCAGGATATAGACAATTCTTGTGTTTGCATTCTATCTCGGTATATGAAGTAATACCTCAAAAGTTTGAAGAACGAATTTACAGCTGGTGATGATAACATTCCTCGCTTTTTTGTGAAAGATTGTGCTACTATCTTTGCAGCTCTTCTGTGTACAATTTAACCTCACACACGTGCACCTTTTCTGATGCGTTGAAGGTAGCCAGAATCTCGCCAATCCTGAAAAAGGGTTATAGTTCCCATATTGGTAATTATAGACCTGTGACTGTAGGTTCCTCTTTCGCAAAAGTTTTTGAACTCCTAATTTATAAATGGTATCTCTTTTCGTATTCAATTTTATCTTTCGGTATCTCAGCAACTCTCTGTAACTAACTCGGTGCAGATTTCTCAAAGGCTAGCTAAGATTGTGGATGGAGTCACCTCGATATTGTCCAATGCGTTTGACCTGCCTTGCACAAAGATTATCCAGAAGAGGCGAAGATACCAGTTTCGACAATGACTTAGATGAAAGAAAGGCATTCAAAACTGTGCTAACAAACTTCCTCCTTAAGAACACTTGAAACTATTAACAGCTGGTTGATGAACTGCGACAAAATTACAAAGATTTGGGAGCATTATTATCTCTGAAGATTCACTTGTTCCATTCACATCTGGATTTTTTTTCTGAGAATCTTATTTCGTCGTATTATATTATATTATTATAACATTACATCATATATGTACTTACATTATTTCCTAAAAAGTTAAAATTTATCAAATTTCAAACGTGTTCCATTCGAGAACCTTACGCGCTGGAAAAAATTGTCAAACAGAACCAAAATTAGCAGGATAAATTCTTTGAAACTCATCTTCTTTAATTCATATAACATTGAAAGGGTTTAATCTTGTATAACAACGTAATTCCCATTATATTCAATCACTGAATGTATCTAGCTCCAAAACAGGATATAGTGCCGATTAATATTTTATTTTAGGTGCTCTTTTGCCTAGGAGTATACTCCTCTGTGATTGAAAGCGTTTCTTATAAAGGGGATGATAAAGATGGTTATAATCAGGAGAACAACTATGGTTATTACGGTAGCAGACCCAGTAAAAAAGAACAGAACTATTACCAGTAAGTGTCGTTTATTTTTAACCCTATGTTGGTTTGGAACGATTTGGACGTAAATTGATTTCATATGCAGGGACATTTACATAGCGCAACTAGTCCCGAAGGAATTGGAATTTGGACACGTAAAAGAGACTCCATTCTCCTGGGAGCAAAGATTTGAAAAGATTGACTTGGATCAGAATAGGCACCAAGGCAAGGTTCGTATGGAATCGTGGTCCACTTGTTGGTCCCTTTAAGAACTTTATTTAGGAACAATTGCATAATTTCGAATTTTGATAATTTTCGAACAACTAACGTGCGTTCCAACAAGTTTTAACTCAAAGTAGCCTTTGGAATTATATGTTTTAGCTTGTTACAGAAAGCCTTAATACGTATTTTGTTTGGTACAAGCTATCTGAATGACATGACAAATACTGTGTCAAATTGACAACTAATGCAACTGAAAATAGTATAAGGTACGACAAAAGTTTTTATTGGAATGGACTGCTAGAGGTAAAATTTATTTTCTTTATAACTCATTTTAATTGTTTCAACCCTGGAACTCATAAGTTAAGCTTTATAGACAAGATAAGGAATTCGTTAGAAGTAATTGAAACGATACCAAAATAATCCCGGAAATAGTATACGAAGGTAGTCTGAAAAGTTTCGAGCTTAATGTCCAGATGGCGTTACTTGTTAAGAATACCTAGTGATATAATTGCGCATACGTTGAACGATACTTTTAAATTTTCAGTCAGCTTAGACGGTCAATCGTAGTTCAATAGTCGTTTGTGATAGTTAGTGTTAGTGTTTCTGTAAAATTGAAAAAAATAATATCAAACCGCTATTCAATTCTCGCATTTGTAGTAGTTGATGAGTCATTTCATGTGCGTCGATACTTCTCCAAAATTTTTCTTGTATACAGCTGTACATAAGCGTTACCTCTTTGTTTATACACAACACAATTCCTTGTACCATTTCAGAAGCCATAAATGAATTCTAATTAACATTTATGCTTTTGACTTTGGAGTAAAATATGGTAAATTGGTTAATTTCAAATAAATTCTTCTAATATTACTTTTATTTTCATGCTCTATGATGTTGCATTTTGATTTCCATTACCTTCACTTCATGAATTGTCGTCAATATCACTCTCAATACCTAACGAAGACTCGAATTCTCCGGCTTCATCGGAATCGTAATGGTTTAGGTTTTAAAAACCATCATCAGATTCTGCTGCTCCATGGAGAAGAGTTTCTTCATAATCTTAAGAATTAAATCCTACCCTTTTTTCTGTTAGGCGGTACCACATTTCTAGACACATGTATATACACAAATAACCAGATAATAAGAATGAAATGTTCATGAATTTAAAAACAAAGCATGTACATCTTCCAGAACACTAATAAGTATTATATCTACGTACTGGGAAGAAGAAAAGTCTCATGAAGGAGCAGAATACAGCACAATAAGTTTTTCAATACCACTTGCATCTTTCTTGATAGTTTGAAACTTATATACATCGAGAGGGTAAGGCAGCCTTTACGTATATGTAGTAAAAAACTCCGTATAAGTAATTTCCAAATTAAAAGCGGCCATCTTGCGTACACTTGAATTAAAAAAGGCATTCGTAAACCACTAGAGTGCAATACTAACATTTTGCAGAAATACCTACTTATCAAGTGTTTACTAGAAATGTTTTTCGGGTTTTGTCCTGTATTCAGTGTTTTAGTTGACGTTTCGCTGATCGTGCTGTCAGCTTCCTTAGAAGGTTTCTAAAGACTGGTTTCTAAAGACCAGCTTCTTCAGAAGATTTCTAAAGATCAGTTCTTAGAAACCTTCTGAAGAAGCTGACAGCATGATCACCGAAACGTCATGTAAAACAATGAATACATGACAAAACCCGAAAACATTTCTACTATGGACGACGGTCGTGAAAGCCTACACTCAATTACTGAAGTCTTCATTGGAGTTTCACCAATTCTATTGCTTAACCTCCATAATTGCCACAGTTTTTATACCACGGAATGTAATCCTAACATTATAGGCTAAATGGAACGACCCCAAAAATGGTTACGGGGAGTTTTACTACGACTTCAATCACCATGATGGAGACGGTGATGGTAAAGAAGGGAAAGAGGAAGAAGAGAACCAAGAGGGAAAAAAGCAAACACTAGAAGACATTCTGGCTGATGGACGTAAACTTGTAGAAAAGGGAGATGTTGAATTTATCGATGGTAAATCCTACGATTCCTTTTCGAACGCTCAGCAAGGCTATCACGGTGGGAATTATAAAGCAGGGCCAACTTCTGGAAATCAACCAAACGCTATAATAAGTGCAAAGTACAAAGCTACAAAATATTAGTTCGATTATTCGTTGAACAAAATATATATATGGACATTTAAACTATAAGAATGTATATTCTTATATTTTAGGAAGATATTAATGGTTAATATAGGTTTAAGTGTTGCAGAAATCGATAAGTTATAGTCGGACCTACATCTGATGAATATGCACAATTTTTATTGTAAAGTTTAAAGCTTTATTTTTAATTAATTGATCTTAACTCCAGTTAACTCTCTGCTGCATGTGATTACTAAGAAAATGGGCTGACAAAGTTAAATTTATATCTACTCTACTTATTTTTAAGAATAGACTTATTTGTTGTACCATTTATTAACAAATAAACAAATAAATGTAAATATTGCTTTTATTTTAAGAACTTGGAAGTGTTAGTTTGTTCATAATTACTGTAATTTTACCACTGGATATATATTGTCAATAAAAATACCTAAAAGATTTGTCCATAAACTAGCAAGTAAAATAAATTACTAAACAAAATAAAATAAGGTAATTCCAGCAGAATTTAATGAAAACTGTACAGTCATAATCACATTATAGCTTTTCTTGGAAAAAAAATGAAATTGCGTTAAAATATAAACCTAAGTTACGATTACAGTCATCGAATTTGTCACCAAAGAAAATTTTATATAGGCATCCTTTTCGTGTCGCAAGGTGATTTATCCATTTTACGAGAGATGGCTCTGGTAATCTCTATATTAGCAACTTATAAATTGAATAGGTAATAAAACTGTTGTGTGGCTGTTTATGAGCGGCAAGCAAATACTCTTCCTTCGCCCTAATTAGGGATAAGAAAAGTTCACTTTTGACTGTCCACTTATTTGTTGTTTGGCAGAGAGGGAATTTGCAATATGTGGTTGAGAAAATCGTTAGTTTTCTTAGTATCTTTGGCAAATTATGCATTGAAGTTAATAATGCAAGAGAAAATAACATAAAACAATTATTACATTTTAATACAGAGAATATATACAGTCATGGTAATTCAAAACAAAGGAATGTCTAAAGTCCACGGAGTTAGACAGATATCCTACGAAATCAGGCATTCTCTTTGAGTGTAAGCCTTAAAACTTCTTCAAACGTTTACTTACTGTTAAATATGTATTTTCTAGTAATATAACCGTGCAGTAAATAAAATGTAATTTAAATTTATCAGTAACAAATAGACGTGTACAACAAATTTTATCCGTCAGTAAACGTTTTCGGTGGATAAAAAAGGTTTCAAAACCTCCTTTAAAAGAAACACATAAACAGGCAAGACTAAAAAAGAACATATTGTGTTTATATAATGTTTCTGGAATCGACAAGAAAAATACGATATTGGTGTGGTTTTTTATTTTTATTTTTCGATGTAGTCTCCTGGGAGATCAATACCATTTTTCAAACGGTTCTCCAGCCTCTTCAAACCATCGGAAAAGTAGGATGTTTCGAGGTCTGCAAAATAGCTACCTGTAGCGGCGATAACCTCCTCATTTGAGACAAATCTCTTTCCTCCTAGTAGTTTGGCAATAGAAAGAAGTTCCCCAGCTACTTCTAGGTCCGGTGAATATGGAGGATGAGAGACTAATTCGTAGCGCAATTCAATATGGACACGACGATGCAGTGCATTGCCATGCAAAGCACTTTTTTTCCGCTGCAAATGAAGTTGTTATTCCCTTAATACTGCATCGAATCGGGTTAATAAATCGCTTGAGTATTGCCCCGTGATTGTCGTCCTCTTCTGGAGATAGTTGATGAGGATCACACCTTGGAAATTCCAAAAAATGTTTGGAGCCGATTCTCCCGGAAAAGTCCACTGTTTCGACTGTGTCTTAGTCTCCGGTATGTAGTGATGGATCCAGGTCTCATCCACAGTTACGAAACGCATGAAGAAATCTCCTGAATTGCGTTGGATCCTGGTCAGACACTTCTAGGAAACGGTCACTCGATTTCGTTTTTGCTCCGGTGTAAGCAAACGCGGTACTTATCGTGCCGAAAGCCTTTTCGTACCCAAAATTTCGTGCGGGATATGGCCAATGCGTTCTTTTGAGATCCCTGCTGTCTCTGCTTATATATATACATCATGAATCTTCTCGACCATTTCACCGTTGGTAGCGGTTTTTGGGGGTCAACCGCGTGGTTCCCCACTTGTATTTGTACACTTCAACCTCCGTGTGCCATTTCTTATCGATTCTGGAAACCTATCAGGTCTCCTGCTCTTTGACATGATTTAAACAAGAACACTGAAGTTGCGATGAGCCGTAATTTTGAAAATTAGTTTCTTAGAATGAATTGCTCGCTCGTCCGATCTGAACCCCATTGATAATTTTGGGGAATATTGGCAAGAGCGGTATGTGGTGTTGGAGAGATATTCCTATTTCAACATTGACAAAATTAATAGACAGTATGAAGACCCAAATGTTTGAAGTTAATTTGAATAGAGGATCTAACACTTATTATTGGGTTTAGAAAGAATTATAATTTTTTTATGTACTTATTTTACCTATAGAAATTACGCTGTTACGAGTTACCATTATTCTAAACATTCTCTGTATAAAATGCGATAAATTCTTTTAATGTTAAACTAAATATTCTATTCAAAAGTTCGTATGGAACTATCGATATTTCGCTGAGTGGGAGTAACGTTGATTTAGAAAGATAACGTTAAATATTCTGTATGTTATATGTAGATTTTAGTTATAATTCTTTTAAATGTATAAACGTTTCTAATTGGTAATAATAATACGTGTATTTATGACAGTAATAGACAAATATGTATATGTCAATTATGACAATTAACCACCAAAGTATTCAAATTATAACCGATACCTTACGTTTTAATGTTGCTTGTCAAGATAGTGCTGGTCTTGGTGGTTAGATTCTGTAAGGAAGCCGTTGGATCCGAGGATACCTCTTTTATAGTTCGTCTCTGTTTAACTGTACTCGAAAGAGAACAACATATCTTTTGCCTAGGCGTTTACGTCCACAAGGACGTGGTAGTCGCCGGAGATTCTTGCGCGGAATACATCAACATTGAAGGTGTTATAACTCTATTAATGGGTAGCGATGAGATGGATTGCGTTAGCGGGCAAATCAGGAAGCCTCACAAATTTTTCTACAACGAGCAAGCAATTTTCAAGATACTATTTGTGCGACTCCAGGAACCCTTTACTCTATCGTCCCGAGTCTCTCTAGCGCTGGTGGTGGAAGATCAAACCGCAGATGGTACGTGTACCATTTACTGCAGCTTTCGAACCACTAAACCTGATCAAGGAATGTATGAATTGTGCAAGACTCCAATTGAGGTGTATCATATTAAAATCACCATCTGCAGGAGAAATCCGTATATCGAAGGTAGTTTGATGTGCGGAATAAGGAACAAATCGTATTTGGAACTTATGGACAGCCCCGTCATTTGCAATAGGCGATTGTGCGGGTTTTTAGGGCCACCGACAGAGTTTAAAATTGTAATTTTCCCGATTATGAGTTTTTTGGGTATGTATAACAACGCTAGAAAGATTATAGAGCCTATAAATCGGAGTTCGTATTTTAAATCGCGATACATACTAATACTAGTAGCTATTTGTGTATTCTGTACTATTAACTAATAAGTTATTGGTGTATTATATTATATACAAGGTGTATTTATAAGTAATAAATTGGTATTAAACCATATATCTGTAGTTTATAAATGCATAAAAGGTTTATATTAATTTATTTTAGTATCAAAGTATTACCTCAACTCAAAAAATTAATAACAAAAATAGTTTCCCGTTGAATATCGCATCTGTTGACTGAAGAACTGAAAGCAGCTAGGGTGAATTGGTGTCAAAAAACTCTAGGCCGCTTCAGCACAGCACCATCATTGGTAATGAATCTTGGATTTACTTGTACGAGTCAGAAAATAAATGGGTGTCATCCGTTCTCGAAGTGCCAAAAAAGAGATGGTCGCCACATTTGTCTCTAAAGCAGGTCAGGTAGCAACAATTCCTCTATAAGATCAAAGAACTGTTACTGCCGATTGATATAGAACCATTCGTTGGCCGTAAGTCATTGCTGAGTTTGAAAAAACCAACCCCGAATGACGAATCATCCTCCACCAAGACAATGTAACTTCGCAAACAGCACGCAATACACTTGAATTTTTAACACAACAAAACGTCGAATTGTTATACCTTCCCCCGTAGAATTCGTATCCAAGTCCCAACCATTTCTTGACTTTTCCGAAAATTAAGGACGGACTGCATGATCAAAGATCCCAGTCTTTGTTGCATTAAGGATCATGACTGCTTTACAATTGTTATGTTATAGAAATTTATTGCAATATATGTTCAGTTACTGTGGAATGTGTAAAAAAATACCAAAGCGAAGAACTACATTCACATTGTGCACGAATGCAATAGGAAATCATAAACTGCAGCCTTTGGTGATAGGCAAATCTAGATACACAAGATGCTTTGCAAATTTGAATTGTTCCATTTATTATAAAAGTTACAACACGGCATAGATAACATTCAAATATTTAAAAGCTGATTCCATGATGTATTTATTCTCGAAAGAAGTGTAAAATTTGTAAAATCATTGAGACTCTCTCCTTAGATACGGAAATTTTAACAGGATAATAATTTATCTAATAAAGCTTTATTATTGTTAGACAACGCCCCGAATCACCCACCGGAAGAGGAGTCTAAGAGTGATGACGGTTTGATTAGTGTAACCTATATGCCACCTAATGTTACCCCTCTCATACAAAACCTTTGGATCAGAATGCTATAAGAATAACCAAGCTTCACTATCGGAGAAACTTATTAACACAAGTGCTACCAAAAGATACAAACATTACTGGCTCATTACAAAATTACAATGTGGAGGATGCTGTGTTAAATCTCATAATACCATGGGGCAGTTTGAAACCAACAGTCATAGAGAAATGTTGAAACAATATTATACCTATAGAAGGAGATGTCGGAGAAAATATCCCACTGAGTGATTTAAAACTAAGATTGCTAGATTACCTGGAAATTGAAAATTACAGACAATTTCTTGCAAAATATACAGGTAAGCATATTCCAGCTGAATCGACTTTGCGTAAAAATTGTCTTCCAAAAATATATGCCAAAGTAAAAAATGAAATTCGAGAACATTTGGGCGAGAACTATTTTTGTGCAGATGAAGCGAAGGATGTTATTATTGCTGTCTTGCATTCTGATCAGCCAACCTAAACTGTGACAGCAAAGCATACTTAGAAAATGTCGTTAGGTATGTTTTACGTTTATGTAATGTCAGGAAAGTTTTATAACATGAATATTTTTTATTTTCTGTACATTATATTTCAAGTTAATTATCTTTTTTCTAGAAGTATGGATGCTGTTGCGTTTTGATACTGTATTACTAGAGCTGTAATGTATATAAATAGCTGTAACCAAATAACAATGCTACTTGTTCTAACTGCAGCAGATTTATGTTCAACGCTGTCGTCACGCGTCTGTGTATAAATATCATCCGCGATGCTCTGAACTAATGCCATTATTATTTGTCGCTGTTGGATAGGCGTCACGAGGAAGCCCGCTAATTTATTCCCGCAAACCGCAGGTGAAAGCGAATATCCACTGCCTAGTACAGGTGGTCCCAAACACATAAGTTGTGGACTCGTAATGCCTCTGGGACACTCCTCGATCGTCAGATCGTAGTACGTTATACGCGACTGACAGTTAGGTGCCTTGTCCATGCGTTCACTCAACGCTTCTAGCTGGGGCGATTTATAGCTGCAATAGACGCGACAGGTTCCGGACGGCAGGGTTTCCAGTAACGGGATCATCGAGACGAAGCCTTCGGCTAAATGAAACGGCTCGTTGATCTTAATAACGGCAACATTAAATATATCATCTTTCGCTAAATGCCATTCGGCTAAAAATCGCTTATCGCCGCTATGGCAGTCCATATTCGGGCTACCTATTAGAAGCGATATCTCGCTTACTTCCAACTGCAAGAAGACAACGCAAGCTTCGCTGGCTATAACCCAATTGGCAAGGTAATAGACTGCCAAGCAGAAGACGTTTGTCTGTTCTCCCTCGCTGATACATATTCGGACGAGAAACGATGTATCTGACTGCGAATTAACGAAGAAAATATAAACGGAAGCTGCTATAACTAAGATTGATTTGACAGATGTCATAATTGTTAAGTGACAATCCTATTTTAACATTCGCGTTATAGATTAATCGGAATAGTTCAGTTCATAGTAGTACTGAGTGAATTCTACACTACCAAGCCTTGTTCACAGTAGGTTAATTTCTTCATCTCTTCACAATTTACGTTAGAAACTTGTAAAGATTATCTGCCTTGCATACAGGAACAATGTAAACCTGAGTAAGGCTACTTTTGTATACAAAACGGCAAAGGGGTACGGTAACAAGGCCATGGAACACTTTCCTACACCTAAAAGCTCCTGCGCTTATGACAAGTTAAAACAATTTGTAAGTGTCGAGTATTCAATAACGTTTACGCACTCGTATCATTTATGATGTCACCTTCATAAGTGAACCCAGGCGGTCCGGACGCAGGGGTATTTACGGATAAAATAATGATAAAAAAATATATTATATAACGTACTGAAACACTTACTGTTTTAAGAAATTTCCACGAAATCACAAACTGGGTGGCATCTATTAAATATTCGAATCATTAAATCTGTTTCCTCACTTGTTTCAGACAAATTAGTAAAGGCGGGTGGAATAAATATTTTTCAATGACGAAAACGACCGTTCCACATCGAGTGATGTTATATTTGTAAATTTGAAGTAATTCTTGCGACAACTTAATGGATCTTTCGACGTACCTTTACAAATTCGTCTTAGTATGAGAAAATGTGATTCCTTGTTAATAACACCTTCAAATTTTCGTATTATGCTTTCATTTTTTCGCCTTCCGCCGTATATAGGTTTGAGTGAACATCACCCACAATTTGAACAGAATCCACAAACGACATCGAATTTATATTTTGTAATTTTTCAATTCCCTCCGATAATCCATGGTAGTTCTTGCGAATACTTTCTAAATCACATTTTACCTGACTATCTTCAAACATTTTCTTTGCGTTTCTATTGTGCACGTAAGTGAAGCGGCTTTTTTAAGTCACTGCTATTTTTTCTAAATTGTATTGTGAGTCAGTAAATGGTAAATAAATCTTGGTAACTGTAATCTGAAATACACGAGAAGAAAACTTCAAAAATTAAGTATATCAGTTGTGCACAGACTTGAACTGCTGGCGATCTACCTAGAAGTTGTTAGATTAGAAGCAATCGACTCTGTAGATGCCGCAGGCATGCGTGATACAGGACTGTAGTGTAGTGTAGGTAGGGTGTATCATGGCGTAGATAGGTCACCGCTTTAAAAAAGTTAATGTAAAAACCGATATCCAAAAATGCGTCTTTATTGGTGTTTACAAAACAAAGTTTTAGTTGCAAAACTAAAGAACTGTAAATCTTTGAATGTCGGTGCATGGAACTGCATACCTTCAGCGTACTTTTCATGAGAGGGTACGTAATTACTAAGTACTAATCGCAAGCATGATGTCATATGTTCGTCAGTTAATTGATTGCGATATTTTGACTAAATTATTTTCAATTCAGAAAATCTAGACTCGCACAAGTTACTTGATCCAAACATTGCTGCCAACTGAAGGGCAGTTTGCTTCAGATTCGGATATTTAACTTCTGATCAGAATTTTGTATCAGATGCTGTGGCTTTGAGATGTATATCTATTACCATCTATCATATTAAACTCATTTGCTATTTCAGTAGCAGGTTTCTTAATGTTTTTACAGGAAAAAGGATAACTCATAAAAGTTGAGATATATAAAAACGTCTTTCGAATTCACTCAAAATATTTGTTAATTCTCTTATATAAACATCAAAATTCCACTGAGGAATCCTTGCTTTCAGAGACGGGAAATGTTTCAGATCCTCTCTTTTCAGTCGAGCCATCAGTTGCAATTTGCTTTTGAATGCGTTTATTACGCTAATCATCTCGGTAATAGCTTTTTCTTCACCTTGCAGCTCCAAATTAATGGTGCTTAAATGCATTGTGACGTCCGTTAAAAATGCCAAATCAGTCGGCCATTTTCTGCTTTTAGGCACCCAAGTGTTATCACCTCTTTCGTGGAGGAAAGCAATTATTTCGGGCAATAATTCTTGAAAAGTTTCTAGGAATTTTCCGCGAATCAACCATCTTATGTCCGTGTGAAAAAGTAAATTAGTGTGTTCAGCAGATTCACTACCTTCCAACTGCAATTTAAAAAGCCGTCGTTGCCAGCTTCGGGCACGGATGGAATTTACAATTTTTATTCTGATATTCATAACCTTCACCATCTTTAGAACTTTTGAACACAAAGCTTGTTGAGGAATAATGCAATGGAATGAGAAAAATGAAGGGAAATCGTCATTAACTCGAAACAATGCAAGAAAACTATTTTTGTCTCCAGTCATGGCTGCTGCTCTATCTGTTGTATATGTAGTTTATAGATTGGTAGCTTGTAGGCTGTCATACAATTTAAAAAAGCATCATATATATCTTCGCCGTGAAGTTTTCCTTCCAGAGGAATCATTGTTAAAAATTCTTCTTTAACCATGTCGTCAAATACCATTCGATTAAAAATACACGGCTGAACAGCATCTGTCAAGGAGAAGAATGTACATTCCATGATATATTTTAGTTTATCTGCCATGTACTGGTTCATGACCTCAACAAGCTTTGTGACTATCGGACGAGACAACTGAAGTTCTTTGATAGCACACCTGATCTGTGTCTTATTTTGAAATTCAAATAAATCCTCATCCGCTTCAAAAATTGCTTCCATCATAACCGTTTCTTCTTCAAGGGGTTTCTTGTGTTTCGCCAATATATAAGACATTTTAAATGATGCGATCGTTGTAGCTTCTGATTGTTTGGCTGGTCTTATGAACATTTTTCCAAATACGTTATCAAATCAAGCACATTTCGTTTTCTTAATTCACTCTTTGGTGGGAAATCATTTTCATAATTTTTATGAATGATTCTATGATGCCTCTCTATGTTCGAACGCTTAGGTATTGCAGCTGATGCTCGGCAAATGAGACAAATGCATTTATCCTTCACCATACAAAATAACAATTTATCCTCCTAATCGTTATTAGAATGATACGTTTTACTTCTTTTTGCCGTACTTATTTTGTATTGTTATGTGCTGCGGGTTCGAAAGGATACAACAACGGCACAAAGGTTTTATTGAAGCAGCTCTTTATCGATAAACTTCGTATCGCATTCGAGTTACTATTCGGATTGTATTTACATCGGCGCGGAAGAAATCTCGAATGTTCCCGATAGGTAGTCTCGGCATGGTTTGTTACCGCACCGCTAAAAAAGTTGCCCGAAGTTTCCAGAAGAATCGGTGGGAATCAAAGATGTCGTGCGTCACGGCTTCTTTTTGACAAATACCGCGTGTTCTTTTAATAAAGCCACCTTTCCCGCTAGCAGGGGTTATTCCGACATAAAAAGTAATAAGGAGATTATTCCGGTTTAATTGTGAATTAACTTATATGTGAAAACGGACATTGGGCAATATTTCCAGAGATCGATTCAAAAAGCTCTCGCGATCGATCTTTTGAGCGCTCCTGGAATACATGGATACTCAAAATGAAATGACGGAGTCCTAACGTTACTTTCCCTCACAACAACAACAAAAAGTAAAAAAACGGGAATCAAGCAAAAGTTCAAAGAGATTTCATGTATTCTAGTATAAACACAAACTATCATTACAGCATGTTCGTATTTGTTTATAAATTTTCAAATATAAGAACGATAAATTAGAAATATTAGAATGTTGTAGGTTTCTATTAATACTGACGTCTGACATTTTCCAAAGCCTTTATTCGATCTATTTCAGACTACGGTTGTGTTTTGTATGGGTCTGCGAGCCAATGTCATCTGATTAAGATTGCAATATAAAGCTCTGTGACTTTGTATAGGAGCAATGCAGTCTATCCCATGCCTTCCTGTCTTAGCTGAATCCCTTGAGTTACCTCTCTATATTAGACGAGAATTTCTTTCTAGAAAATTTATCCTAAAAACTAAGAATTTAAATCTAAAGCAAATACTTACGCCTACATACATATAATAACGCCATAGCTGATTTAAGCAACAGATTTTGGAATCTTGTAGCCTCTTCTGGCGTGCCAACTATTATAAAACCTATAATTTGATATCCCAATTAGAATAGCAACTTAAGTTGGAACAATACTATACTTAATTCTATTTTAACAGAAAATTGCAATCAATATTTACAAATTCATACAGATGGTCCCAAAAATATTAGCTCAGTTGGTTCCGCCTTTTACATTCTGAGATGAGATTCTATTTTGAATCCTTCAAATTGGCCTCTATTTTTACTACTGAGCTTTACACTGTAATGAAAGCTTTCCAATTTTGTTTACAAGGTTTTACCTTGAATGGAGTTGTTATAATGTCTGATTCTCAATCTGCCCTGAAGTCGATACAAAACTCTAGGAATTCTAATAAGAATCATGTCATTGTCAATAAGATTTTTGACTTGCTATATAGGTTACAAGATATGAATGTGTAAGTGAAGTCCATATGGTGTAAAGACTATTCTAACATAATTAACAACGATAAAGCTGATATGTATTTTAAAAATCCGGTTATGGAGATACGTTCTTCACTTTAGGGCTCAGAGTAAGGAACGTTGGACTACTGATTGGCATGATTTTGCCCAGTAATCTAAAACGCATAATGCATTACGCCGTGCTGAATTACCCTCTCACATTGATCACATTCATAAGTGTAGTGTTATAAGATACTTTAGTTCTACGATATCATGTTTAAAATTCAATCACCTGCACATCTCAATACGATTGGTGTTCTTGATAGTGCTTAAAACGCATATAAAGGAATGCCTAGAAAATAACACCAAAAACAAAATCGCTGTAAATACAGGTTTTCTCAAGATGTTGGTGAAATCATTCACGAGAAAGACATGTGAAGAGACATAAAAGACCAACACATGGACATGTTTCTGCCTACCCGGAGTCGTTAGCGTGGTTTCGAGCGGTTTTATGCTCAAAACATATAATTCCATCTCTGCTACTATCGTCATATCTAACCCTACAATACAAGTGATTATTCTTGGTGCTAACTAGTGCCAAAAGAATGAAACATTTGTCTGCAAAGTTAAACAACAGCGAAAAAAAGCGGGTACAGTTTTTTACCATTCTCTCGAGCAATACATGGATTTCTACGCCGAGAGGGCGTGCGCACAATGGGTAGTGCATAGGGTAACTGCACATGTGAATGATTTCTCAGGCTTACGATGACGTATTTAAAACACATCTAAAGGAATCGATTCTTATTTTTGACGTTTGTATTTTAGAATTTTTTACGTGGGTAAATAATCATTTCTCAATTAATACCGATCCCAAACTTCTCACAAACAAGTCACATATATTCTCACCTCACTAGGCTTAAGACGGCCCTGATAATATTACTTGTCGTAAATTGGCATTGCGTGTATTAATAATCGCGCCCATATTACAAAAAAATTATTATAGTGGAATTGATAGAAGGTATTTATTTCACTCATTAAATGAAAGGTATGTTATTACCATTTTTATCATGGTAAGCCGAACATACTGTTCCTATTTGCGTTGCTTTTAATATAGAAAAAATATATAATTGCACATTATCATAGCTACAGGTAAGCTTGGGTAAACTCTCCAAATATTCTCTAACCTAAATATTATTCGTGAGCAAATAAACTTAACAAACCCAACAATAGGTTAATTAACTATTTGAAATTCGTCAAAATAAGTATCTATGCGTACAATGACAACGACTAGCAAATAATCAGCTAACGATAACGACGCTATCGCGCGTGGGAGATGACATTTGACGAGGGAGTATATGCTGCAAATTTACGCAATTGTATCAGGAATACGTTGAACATTTAATTTTTACGCGATAATTCGAGATATTAGCCGCCGTAATGCCCTATAATTGCTATAATTTTTTGCTTCAGATAGCAAAAGACGAAAGTTCGACAATAAATAGCTACGGGGGTTGAGCTGGTAGGTTAACTGTAATTTGACGTAAATGTCAATGTTCGACAAAAATATTACGATTATTATGATTGTGATGTTTACTAGAAAATAACGTTGTTCGGAGAAATTCACTTGCAAAGTAATCCATGGAAAATTAGAGTCATGTCTGATATAGAGTACGATAGAATGATACATTTACACATTTTTTATAGATTAACCTATACGTAAATGTCAAAAGATATTTCTGTTTTCAAGTAATTGTCAACATCGCTTAACATTTCATTAAAATGCCATATTAATTCGCAATAATTAGTCAAGTAATGATATTGCAAGGTGGGAATAATTAATTTGCAAATTTAAAATTACGTGTTTTCTTGTTTTAAACAATTCCTACTAAACAATAACACTTCTTCATAAAATAGTTTACTATAGAACTTATGCAATCCTATTCGTAAGCTGCTCATCCTTTAGCGGTGCATAAAAAGGAAATGCAGAATTATGGAAATAGTTTGATTCATTGGTATTGAACAAATTGTTGTAAAAAATAGCTTAAATTAAAATAAACAAAAACTATTATAAAAATAATTAGAGAAACAGTTAGTCAAAAGCAATTTTTATTTTTCAACAGTCTTCATCTACATTAATACAGCTATCTCATCGCTTTATTAGTACCTCATTGCCTGCTGCATAAAAGTGTTTGAGTCTGAACCACGTGTGAACCTCTTGTTGAACATTGTCATCATCCCCAAAATGTTTGCCGCCAAGATGCCTTTTGAATGGAAGCCAGATGTTCAGGAAGCTAATTATGCAATTTTCACCTAGATTAAGTGGGCCGAATGCCTCCTGGCATTACCGTGATGCAACAATATTCCCCTCGTCAGTAGGCCTGAACGTTTTAGTCGAATTACATCCCGAAACAACAACAAAGCTCTACAGTATGATTCAGCAGTCATGTTTTCGTTTCTATTCTAGAAATGGATTGGGAGTACTCCATGAGAGTCTTAGAACACAGTAAGTATAACTTCACCAACTGAGGACACAATCTGCAATTTTTTTGTTGATGGTGAAGAAGGATGTTTCCATTGCATCGAAGCACGTTTTGTTTCGGGTTGGTAGTGGTGCACTCGTGACTCGTCATCAGTAACAATCCTGCTAAGCATGTCTTCCCCTTCTTCTGCGTATCGAGAGAAGTGTTGCAAGGACAAGCCCATTAGAATTCTTCTGCGTTCCTCTGTCAGTTGTCTAGGTAATCAACGTGAGCGAAGTTTTCGAAAATTTAAACGATCGCGATCAGTTAGTAGGCTAAACCATGAGAACATCCTATTATAGTTGTTATCCTGTCTATTCTTACTCGTCTGATTCCTTGGTATGTTACAGTTGGATAAATTAACCACAGCAATGTGGTTAATAATAATACATTATAGATGTTGTAATTGTCAGCCACGTTCCCCCAAAAAATTGGACCGATAATCCTTCTTCTACTTGTAGCACAGCAAACACCAACTTTCTGTATAATGTAGAAGAGTTTCAACATAAAAATGAATAGGCTTTGTATCACTCCATATTTCTATGTTTTGTGAGTTAACGTGTCCACTAACATGAAAGCATATTTCGTCCTAAAAGAAAGTTTTGTTTGATGTTCATCGCGAAAATTATTTGAAAATTGTTCAAAAAAATGTTGCTCCTCGCTGGTAATGAATACCCAGGTACACGACGCGGAAAGAAAATATAAATTTTCTTTTAAAATTGCGTAAAAAAATTTTTTGTCCGAGAGTTCGTATTGAAATTTTTGCGGTATTAGCCATTTTGTTTGTAGAAAGAATGGGACAATTCTATTGAGTGCATTCTAAAAAGTATCTTGACTGCCTCGAAAATGTAATTCAAACGGTTTAAAATTCAAAACTACACGATACCATTCTTGATATAAGATTTTGATAATTATTGATAGACAGCATTTCCCATTTAAATTTTTATAAAATTCATAATTAATTAGTTAGGGAATACGATGTTTTGTTCAAAACCTAATCCACTTTGGATTTTTCTGAAAACCCGATATTTGCGAGTAAGTCTGGAACGTGTGATAAAATATAATTCTAAGTATACCGGGTGTATTTGAAACAGCATGCGGGAAGTTAATAATGCTATAAAGGCATTAACTTCAGATATAATATTTGTAACTAATTTATATCGTAAATCTAGAAGCTCGTAAGTCTTTATATCAAACGTAATAGAATATCTCTGCATTTAAATTCGGTTGTTTTTGATGTGAAGTTATGTAAATTTAATTCCCCGCCACTTTTCAACAGCCTGCTGATACCATTTTTGAGGATATTTAGATTTATTACTGTCAACGTGAACTGAATAGTAAACTTTACGCTCGTTGTTCGGGTATGCCAAAAGAGTAAAAAAAAAGAAATAAATCAAACTCTAAATTCAAACACGTACCAAAACAATACTTTTATATATAATCTAAATCCGTATTCGTGAAAGGAAACGTTAAATTGGTTAAATTCGTACGGCCCCTATCCTCCAGCTGCTATTGCTACTACAATGCGCAGTAATTATTTTATATTAAAGCCAGATAAAATTTTAAACGGCAACCGGTAATAATAAACTCACAACGCTAAAGAATTAATATCTGCCGCGAAGATGGTCGGGGTTATTTCGTTTTTAACATGTATTTGCACTCTCTGTTCTCTGACTGTTTAATAATATTAAATTAAGCGAATTAAACCGGGCGTCTTGTGAATGGTAAAAATTAGGACGGAACTTGCGGATTTTGCTTTCTGAAATTTGACGCTGTTAAAGTGAAAAGTGACGGGAATGATTCCCGCAATGAAATCGAATTTTGTATAAGTTATGCAAGTTATTACAATATAACAAGGTTAAGTTGCAAGATTCGGTTGTATCATGGTCGTGAGAAGTTTAAATTTCATTTTTGGAGAAACACCATTTGTAAATTTTTTTTTGGTTTCTGCCAGTGTAATGCGATTGAAAGTATTTTTAAATCGGTTAACAGTATATGCAAATAGTCGAAACGGTTGTCGGGTTCAGCCGCGTCAGTAGGATTTTTGTCCCTGACATTTCGCGAACAACTGCGGTTCGCATTTTCAAAGGAAAGTCAGGGACAAAAAAACCTAGTGACATGGTGGAATCCGACAAGCGGTACGACTATGATAAACGGCCGTCAAAGTCTGAGATACTAGTATATAACTAGAGTTGTTGTTTGGGTTATTTCCATCGCTCGTTGAACTTGTATAGTCCGACGTTTCGGCAGTCTGTCGTCTTCAGAGTAGCCCTGAGAAGGGCTGTTGCTTGCTAGAACAATCATGCTTCAATGATTTTTTTTGTCTGACATGACAATTTTTTATCAAATCAAAAAATCATCGTCAAGTCTAGTTATTATGAGAATCTATCGTCAACAGTATCACGTCAAGAGCTTTTAGTATATGCAATATCAATTAATCGGTGAAATCGGTTAATTGATTAGCCACAGTGACCCATTAAATATGGTATGCCGGATAAAACTGTAGTACATTCACCAATTACTGTAACCATCTTGTATTTATAACCTATTAACCGATTAATAGATGACAAATTGTTCTTAAACACATTGTTACGCTATTCCTTATTGATTTTTCCACAAATGCTTCAAAATTTGCCAGAATGTTGATTTCAGTTTCTTCATTAACTATAAACTCCTTTCTTGGCATAAACTTAACAAATAGTTTCAATAGAGACCGAAGGAAAAATACTGGGTCCCAAAATTAAAACTGAGTTAAGATAACCTAACAAAATTTTCTTTTGCAGTCCTCTAAACATTCTTCATCAAAGAGGATTTTCTGCAATTCATTGATGTTTATCAAGTTTCCTATTACAAAGACGATCTCATGGTCGTAGATGTTCTTAAAATCTTGAAAAAAGCGCTGTCTATAATAAATTAAATCAAATTCAAAGGCTTGGAATACTGTAAAAGGGAGCTTTACTACCAGCTACTTATAGTTCAAGTTTGTCTGCGATCTTCAATGTTATTCTTGTAATCTTCTCGGTGTACAGTCTTCTAAGGTTTCGATAAAGGAGCGTTGTAATATTTGACAGTACGTTGATAATTTTTGTTAAAACTTATTTGACCAACTCTTTAGCATCTTTGTGAACGAACAAATACCATCTTTAATTAAATGACGATACAAAATTTCCACAATATCGGTGTAATTATCACAGATAACAATGTGTATGTAAGTATGTATATGCTTCTCCCTTGCTGTAGTTGTCCATAATAGATTCTATTCATGAGCTACCTATATTTTATTTTAAGTGCATGTGAATACTTGTAACTATTTTATTTTTAAGTTAGGGTACTTATGTATTAAATAGTTTTCATTAGGAATTATGTCTTTGTTCAAAATACGTGAAACTATATTTTAATTAGTTTCTTAAATTCCTAGATTGCCGAGGTTGCTTGAAAAAATGTAATTAAATCGGTTTTATACCATCATTTTTCTCTTAGTATTCTCTTAAATGAAATGTAAATAAAGACTTTACTTTATTTCTTTTCTAATAAATAAAACCTTAAAAGAGTTAGTCTAGACAACGTTATTTAACGTATTGTTCCATATCTTTATAGCAATAAGACTAATGGTTTACTCCACATTATGACGAGTTTTATTTATTTAAGCACTTATATACAGAATTTCAGCAAAATATAACAATCTCGTAAATATCAAATTATCGTTTCTTATATAGCGTACATATATTTCTAGCATGTATTGTTATTATTATTGCTGTTATTATAGATTACAACTTTATTATTTTTCGCTTTTCGCACATTTCTTTTATATACCAAAGATTTTATTAATCAACAGAATTATTACGCTATAAAGTAATTTATAAGTGTACTTCGTCGGAAGGAACCATTAACCTAAGTAGTTGAAATCTCATTACGATTTTCTGAAACCAGAAACCGCATATTGTATCTTAATTTAGGGAGGAAATGAAATGGTCCGAGGGAGTTATTTGACCACCCATTTCGTAACAATATCTCTGATTTATCGGGTAGCGGTCTCCCAAGCTTAGGGGGATTAAAATTTTGGGATAATATATATGTAACGTTGATAGTAAGTATCTCCGAAGGAGGAGCACTTAAAGGTATTGTTTGGAAATGAGAATTTGCGAATATCTGTTTTCTGTAGTCTTTTTTCTTGAATAAGGGGAGAGAAATTCTAAAATTACATATGCCGACTTTGGCTTCTAGAAAGTTTATTCAAGCTTTAGATAAACCTTGAATGAAGGGGAATTTTGAAATGAACTGAGTTTTTATGAAAAGACACAGGAACAAATGAAGTTGAATGTGAGGATAATGCCGGCATATAGGGAAGGCGAATCAAAACAGGAACAAAGAGAATGTCTTTAAATGCTGGGAGTTTTGTCTATAAATATAAAGTATATGTATATAGCCTGTTAGAAATAAATGTCACAAACTTTAAGGGGTGAGATAGTGTGGCTGAAAATAGCTCTGCAAATTTACAGTTTCAGAAATATTGAGGATTATCCGTTTTCGTACCATTTGTGCATTATTTCGTTTATCACTTCTTTTTATCGGCAAGAACTTGCACTTTCTTAGCGTAGTTGTCAGATGGTCTACCAAAAGTAGAGTTTGTAGTTGATACCCGGTCGTTAGGGCACAATTAGCCATACATGTCATGTATGGTAGTGAAAATGTCAAAGAAGCATAATGCCTTTAGGTCGATTCTTCTCTCAATCACCAGATATCTTCATTTCATGCTTTTATAAGACTACATCAAAGATTACGCGATACCAATTCATTTTGGAAAATAGTTCTATGATTCTGGGACACCCAGATCGGTATCCATCTCTGAGGCAGAAGAATCGAACTTTAGCAGGGGTTCAGGAAAATTCCGAAATGGGTTTGCGGAGAAAAGTTAAGAACTCCTTTTGATTGGAGAATCCTACAAATGCAGCAATTTCACCAATACCATATGCGATAACTGCGGACCTTAAATCCACTTAAAACACAACTAAAGGAATGCCTAGAAAATAACATCAAAGACAACATCGCTGTAAATACAACTTGCATCCTTCTTTTCGCTGTATCTGACTTTGCAGACAAGTGTTTCATTCTTTTAACACTGATCAGTGCCAGGAATAATCACTTGTATTGTAGGGTTAGATACGGCGATAGTAGCAGAGAGGGACTTACATGTGTTGAGCGCAAAACCGCTCGAAATCATGCTGATGACGCCAGGTAGGCAGAAACATGTCCGCGTATTAGCGTTTTATGTCTCCCCACATGTCTTTATCGTGAATGATATCACCAATATCATAAGGTAAGCTGTATTTACAGCGATTTTGTCTTTGGCACTAAATCCATTTCACCATCAAGCACGTTTTGTTTTTTTATTGTTGATTTCTACGCCATGATGCTGAGGATCTCGATTTCTTTGCGCAAATACGTTTCTCATTGTACGTTTGATGTTTTCTGAAACAGGTTACTACAGTTTATGTAACAAGAAGCACAGGCTAATATTTTTCCTAGGAAAAGAGATAGACGGATGGTAATGATATAGCAGGTAACAATGACTATTCCCTTAGTACGGGTAGTAAGTTGCAAGTTAGTTCTTGTGCGTTTTTGGAGGAGACGGTGGTATACACAAATATGGGCGTAGTCTATGGAAATCGTTTTGAAGTAGTGTTTTTGTGTAATCATCCAAAGGGCTCAAGAATGAGTATTGCATCGGCTGCCAGGTATTTACATAAAACACCAGATTATATACGACGTTGGACAAGGCGATACCAACAGATGGGAGCAGTAGATGATATTACATGATGACAACCGAAGAAGGTAAGGTTATAATTAATTTCTTTATTTAAAAAACCACATTTAACATTACGTCTAGAGCAATCTATGTTGGCGAGGAGAAATATAAATATTGGTTTAATGACTTAGAAGCCGATTGCTTGAGTAGGAGAGCTTACCGCAGCACGCTACAGAAACCATTGCTCTCGGATAAACACGGACAGGCGCGCTTAACATGAGTACGGGAAAATATTGTCAGAGACTTGGCGAATTTGGTGTTTACGGACGAATTCTGTTTTTGGGCACCGGTACCAAGAAACAAAGCGTAGTGTAGCACTACAAATCGCATTGGCGAACGAACTGTAAAACATGCACTGAAGGTCCATGTTTGGGGATGTTTCAATGTTCATGGCAGATGGTGCAATTATACAAAAAAGAACTACTGATATCCACAAAGGTCTGATTTAAAAGTGGTACTGAGAACTGGATTTTACAAGGGGATAACGATCCAAAACATCAAGGTAAACTGTGTACCGACTGTGCGCTACTAGTTGGAAAATCACATTACAACATTGGATTGGCTTTCGCAGTCTACGGATGCTAATCCGATCGAGAATATGTAGGCATGAAGCACAAACTCCAAACTAAGTATATACATAAAATCTCGTAGCATAAAAAAAAGATATAGCGTTCATTACCTACGCCTTACCCTGAAAATTTGAAAAACGTTGTCAAGCTATTCTGGATAGTAATGAAGATTGGACCCTTTTTAATTTAGCGCATATTAACTTTGAAGATGTTCATTTTAGAAATATAAATACAATTTTTTTTCATTAAAATTATTTGAATCTGGGCCCTGCGTTTCTTGTTACACTGACTGTAGGTCCGGTGGCTTTATCAAACTGGTTAACAGCCGGTGCTTGTCTAAATTTTCTGCAGGGCACAATATGTAATCTTTTAGATGGCATTTCTTTGAACTAAAGGCAACAGTTCGATTTGGTTCCGGTACGATGGAGCTCTGGTGTATTTTTCCATTGCCGATTGAACTACCGCACGAAGGTGGGTAGGGAAAGGCAGATCCGTATCATGGCCTACACGATCATCGGAATTAAACTGCTTTGATTTCTTTATTTAGGGATGTTCGAGACGTTTAGTGTACGGACTCTAGTAATAATTATTGTATATGTTTGCATTTGAATGAAATGCATGTTAACGACTTTAGCTTCATGTTTGCATGTATATGTCATACGTGTAATTTAATTACGTTCCTATACCGCAACACACGCCGTGGTCATACTGCTTTTTTTGTTTCCGGATTGCGAGTTAGATATCTTTGACAGGATTATTAGTATGTACCCGGCGGTGGCTGGGCTGGATTCAACACACGTTCGCAGAAATAGTTCGTTATCCGTAGTTTTTGTATTGGTAAAGATTGCGATATTGCGATGGCAAAATTTACATTTAATTAAACACAAAGCTTTGATCCCGTTCTCATAATGTTTAGAAAAATAATAGAAGATTAACAGAGGTTTAACTTACGAATACCTAGATTTCTTGTTTGAAATTTATTACTTCTTTGAATGTGCAATATGAAGACTGCTATATGGTATTAGTAGAATAGAAAAGGACATTAAAAATTGCTGTTGGTTGTTGGTCTTTCAAAGAAAAAACACCCGCGTGATGTTATTACATTTTCTCTTGCCGCCATGTAGATTGTTACCTAAGTTCATATTTGGCGGGTATAATAATAGTAATTTATTAAGTTCCCAACAGATAAATATCCAAAAAAGGACAAAGTAATAAAACATAATTCATGTAATGCATTAAAAACATACCAAGAAAAACATATCAATGCATTAAGTACATATTCGAAAGAAAAATACCAATAATATGGAACAAATCAAAACTATGAAAATATGAAAAATTAAGGCAAGTTTCTCGCCGAGTGTGTTAACAGCGCTCACCACAGTACATTCGTCCTAGCTGTAGGGATGCAAAGCAGGCTCTGCGATTTTGATTCCAGACGTGGTACAATGATATTAACTTCATGCAACAAACCATGTGAGTCAATTCTTCCCGTGACAATAGTTTGCATAAATGTAGCATTGATGCGGTTCTTCTTTCAACAAGCGTAATATAGTCATGCCTGTCAATTAATCTCCTCGCATAGGATAACGTACATCGCTCTTATATGAGAGATATTTAAAAAATATTTGCTGAATCCTCGCAAAAAGGTTGATTTGAATGTTGTAGAAAGGATATCAAGCCTCTGATACGTATTCGAGCTTGGATACCAAATAAGCGAAGAAAAGGGTCTTTATTGTATCAGGGCTAGTAAAATCCTTACAATTAAAATAATATTAATATTAAAATTAAACCACCGTTGGTATTAGTAATGATAAAATTATATTTTCCATGCAATTAACTTAAATTCCTGAAAAATATCAGCTCCGGCAGGATTTGAACCTACTACCTCTGCGTTAGCGGCGCATTGTGCTAGCATTACACCACGAGGCCATTTGAGAGCTTATATGGCTTTTAATACCGAGATGTCACGATGTCTATGGATATAATGAAATTTCTCACGGACTCTATATGGTGGCACAATGCGCCGGTAACGCAGAGGTAGTAGGTTCAAATCCTGCCGGAACTGATATTTTTCAGGAAATTTAATTACGCTAGTTAATTGCAAGGAAATTGTTATTTTATCATTACTTACAACTAATATTAATATTAATTCAATTCTTAAGAACTTGCCTTTAATAATAATATAGTATGTGTGAGAATTACGATATATCTACAGACAACGTGATATCTTTTCAGGAAATTTAATTACGCTAGTTAATTGCAAGGAAATTGTAACTTTATCAAAATCTTTACAAGTGCAAAAAATAAATGCTGATAATTTAGAAGTGACTGTCGCGACATCTGAGACATATCTCACACCTACATCTTTAATAGAAAATTATCGAGCAATATTAATATTAGTACAGGAGTACTTCGTAATGTACAGAGGAAGTTGTAAAAAGACGGGTAGGATTTTTTAACCCCATTCAGCGAACGAAGATAGTCAGTCGTTCAAAAGTTGTACATCTTTTTTATTAAACTTCGAATATTTCGCTATAGTTTAATAGTATCATAAGATCAGAAACAATAGCACATGCACCAAGTTAAATGTTACACTATACATTGCAATAAACAACTGTGTATGTCGCAAAAAGAAGAAGCAGCAAATTTTAAATTTTTTTAAAATTTACTTTGAGCCAATACATTTCAACAATTAAGTCTATAAAACGAAAGACAAAAACAGAAAACTTGATAATTGCGCGTAGAAGTAACAGATCAACCGTAATCCGAAAATATAATATAGCAAAGTTTTTGGAATAATTTGAAGTAACAGAATACTTCGATCTTAAAGATTGTATTTTACACCATTCTGTTAAATTGGTAATTTTTTTTAAATTTACTTTAAGCCAACTACTGACAGTTGCAAACTGCTGTTATAGAACATTTTGATGGAAAATCTTCAGCAACTGAAAACGTCGCTCTTGTTTGATAGGTAGTTCTAAGTTTACAGGCGGTAGTGTATATACACTCAAAGGCTGTTATACTTGTATTACTGAACTGCAATCAGGACAATAAGTAATAATTAGTGTATTTTCATAAAAGAGGTTAATTATAAACAATTGACATTTAAAATAAAACAAAAATTATTGACATATTCAAACATAAATATACATTTTTTTGGAATGATACACGTAAAGATGATTATATAGATATAAAAGTATCAAACGATTCGAGAATAAAATATGCCAGTTAAAGAGAATTATTTTTAAAATATTTATTAGCTACAGGAGTATAAAAATATGTCGATTTAATTGCTGAGCCTTGTAAATAAACCGAACATAACGTCACTGTATTTTTCCCGCTATCTCCGTTTAAAATCGCTCCCTAGCGTAATGCGTGCTGTTGGAAAACATATTTTATTTTATGAAGGCTTGTTTTTAAAATGCAATCGTTAATTATTTTACGGCGAAAAATAAATGGCACGAGTAAAAAATAGTCTGGGTGTTTAATGGAATAAAAATCTCTGCACTTAGTTCGAGAAAAGATCTCCAAACCCAACGTATTTTTTACACACGCACCTTAGATGCGTCCGTACTAATCCCATTTGTTTCTCCTAAGCGCATAGCCATTTGTTAACGTCTCCTGCAATCGTACATCTTTCTATCGCTCTAAGTAAATCGTATACACACTTCATACAGGCGACAGAATGCATTAAAAATTTGACAGACACAAATGAATACAATTGTTGAGTATTACTGAAACAACTTCTACCACTTACGGTGGAATTGTAGTCCCTAGATTCTAGAGATTTTGACACATTTCCACCGCTCCTCTGGACGTGGATCTGGGATAAGGGTCGGTTGTATGTAGATAGGATGAATTTCGCCTACATCTTTAGTTTAAGTTTTCTTAAGAACGACCCTTTTTGAAGCATGAGTACATTGTCATTCAGATAAGCTTTGTGGAAGATGTTTCATTTAATTAGAATATATACGCGTACTGTATAATATTTTCTTTTAACTTAGAAGATGGTGATATTAACAACGTTCTTCGTGAGGTATGTATATGTAGGTAGTTACGTATTGGCTGGGCAGCTATTATTGTTATGAAAAAAGAAAAGCAATGATTTTTGAAAGAGTGAATCCCTAATAAACATAATATATGGAGTATATCCGTTACATACAGTACAAGCAGAGAACCTATGGTCGCAAGTGCATGTTTTGTGTGAGTGTAGAAGTCGGGATGTATTCACGATGCTCTATTAACTATAGAGCATCGTATATATATATATTGTATATATTGTAATGATATAAATTCTTGTCCTTCATTTACCAATGAATTTCTTCTATAATTTTACTAGTTCACCTATTTTTCGTCACTGTTTGGTGCACGCCGTTAATTTTTATTTTGGTTAATGTTAGAAGTTAGAGGCGAAGACCGTCAGTACTCCCTCTTTATGAAATTATTCACAATTTTTCTCTAAAAAAAAACAGAGTCCCTTCAACAACATTAGCAGAGGAGATGTAAACTTTACTATCGTTTATCATATATATCGCCTTTCGTAAACATATTTTTCAAAATTTCATCTTTAAAAGACGTTTAATATACAGTACTCACACATTTCAATTACATTGTATGAATACGCATTATTCCGAAATTGTACTCATAATCTTCGAAATTTCTCGTACGATGAAAGGATGGCACGACTGCCAGCAATTTCCTTTATAATGTCACACATATAGAGTATGGGTGTGTATACTGAGTGGCCTACCATACAGGCGAACCAATGCGTTGCCATGGATATAAAATAAAAGAAGAACAGACATATGAGGATCGGGAACAACAGTGTGAGATGTTGGCATCTTTTCTCCTAAGAAAGAATAAGTCGTTATTTTTCTCATATAACTCCGTAAAATTATAAATATCTTCGTATTATATTCAATAATAAAGTGTATTGGCTGATACTACATACAAAATTTGGAAGTTCCGGACACTTACGTTGGAAGCCGAAGGCCAGTCCATCCTAAAGCCGAGCCAGTGAGTACGATTTGAAAGGTTATAGATGTCGAATCTTCTTAAGTTCTTCAAAATTAATTCTATCTTTCGATCTCATATTTCGTTTCGTAAATTAATTAGAATATTTCAAGTTTAGCTAGTGAGGGATTGCCTTAGGTTTTCTATAAAAACATTTTCTTTTGTAAAAAAGCGGTATATATAAATATATTTTTTTATTTGTCAATATATTTGTTTCAACATTACATTTGGTATTTTAATTTAGAAAACATTATCACTTAATTTTAAAAGAAATAAATCAAAATTTTAATTCAAAGAACCCAGTTAAAAATTTTAACGAGCCTGAGATTTTCCACCACAATATATATAAAAGCTTTACTTGACTGAATCAATAGTAGTTGTATATTACTTAAGAATGTGAGTGGTCAAATTAGCTTTCTTAGATACTCTTTTTGTCAAATTACGTTTACTTAATTTCTGGTCAAGTCATCGTCAATTTATAGCTTTGTTGATGATAGCTCTAACATTGTGAAAGAATTTAATATATTGTTGTGATAGAACCAGCTAATTAAGGAAATTTTAACTTATTTATTTATTTACAAAAAATAATTTGAACAAATATAAAAATATGAGTGTCAACTTATAAAACAGCTTCCAATAATTTTTACCTTGAGTAGTCCATTCCAATAAAAAAAATGTCATAACTATTTTCAGTTGCATTAATTGTCAATTTGAGTATTCCTTCGGATACATAGTTGACAGGAGCTTGTTAAAACTGTATTGTAATTTAGAATTAATTCAAAACGTTTTTTTCTGTATTAGAAGATGTCCGAAAGATCTCGGAGGCCACTTCCAACAATTTTTATAAAATCTTATTTGTTTGTTGCAAGTAAACGTATTTCATTTAGGTAAACGTTTGCGTTTTATGATTTTGAGATTTGTCATGCCATTCAAATAGTTTATACCAAACAAAGTTCGTATTAAGAATTTCAGTAACAAGCTAAGACATACTTATAATTTCAAAGGCTACTTTAAGATAAAATTTATTTGAACACTTGTTACTTTCTATTTCCCTTGTACATGGATACACGTATATATGAAATCCTTTTTTTGGTTTAAACTGTGGAAATTCTCTTCCTAATATTAATTCTTCAATGTTTTCTTTTTTTGGTGGTTGGTCGATTATAAAATTATTAAATATTTTTATAGTTTCAGTTTTGATTTAAACTTGATTGTTAGTCTCGAAGAAGGAATATCGAATGTCGAGCTTTCGTTTGCAATATTATTTTTGTTTCTACATATCGACAGAGTTACCAATTCAGTGCCATTCATGTTTCTATTTTGTAACCTTAACCTTTTAAATTTTTACATCAGATTTTTAATGCTTATCGTATATGATGTTACGTGTCTAATATTGGTTATATATAAGCATTTATCAGCAAGCAGTCGGTAACACGGTTGACAATGAGAGCCCAAGTGCTCTCGAAACGCTGCGTTCCGCATAATTAATTTGTGTGAGTGGAGTTCACTGCTATACCTGTGAATTGTACATCCACACAGTCCTTGCAATCGTCATAAGCATATATGTTGGTAAAACTATTCATTCCCTGGTATATTTCATTATTACCGCCATATTATATCTATTGAATCCTTCATTTTCTATAATATAAATCGTTCATTTTGCCAAATGTGTGATAGATATGTGTTTGTTATTTATAAATTCATAAGTGGATTAATTAAACGTATTTATAAGTAATACAACGATATTTTCCAAAATACGTATTACATATGGAGGAATGATGGACTAATGGTACTGAGCACGTATAGATGTTGGTCAAATTAGTTTGTTGCTATCCTGTGTTTATCTTCCTCTTGTCGATGATACTGTGTTGAACAATCAAGTACTCCTGATATTATTAATAACAATCCAGATAGCGTATTCCCTATCAGAGCTTTTAATGTCCCTTATATGACTTGAGCTTCGTCCATTATGATAATGAGATATTGCTAACGCATGCAAATACTTTTAGAAGTAGGGACACCAGAGACTTTATTTCATTTTGCGTTCTCAACCAACTTCTTAAAAGTTGTGATGACGAAATTTTAGCTCGTTCACCTTGGGCCAATCCTTAATGACTGAGGATGATTCTCGTCCTCATTCTATTGAATTGCGACCACAGACTAGCTTTCGTGGCAGCTATATTTACGACTTTAGGAACACAAACTACGTTATTGTCAATCGTTTACTAGCTGCTGTCAGTTGACATCAATGTGTACCAAATATTACTAAATACCCAATATGGTTACCGCATTCTACAAGAAGAGTCATACAGGAGAAAAACAATATGCGGAAATTAAAATTAGAAGTTGCCGAAGAATGTTTTAAAAATGTGATGACATAACACTAAATTTAGTTAGAGTTACTTAATAGAAAATGATTAAAACCCTCGAGGACAGGTTATGGAACGGGAAAAAAATTACGGAATGTATACAGTTGCGAAGAGACAAAAATAATCACTTGGCGTAATGTCAGAAGAATATAGAGGGAGTGGTAACGTTTCCCAATCAAGTTCAGAATTTTTTTCCCGGGTCAATCTTTCAGTATGCGGCCTGGCGTTATCCTGTAGGAATACCACTTTCCTCGATTCCTGCTTGTCCTCGGTGAAGTTCGTATTGATGGTTTGAGCCCTTTCCAAAAATTCATACTGGGTTATTCCAGTTCCTGCCCATCAAACGCACATTAACACCTTGTTTAGCTGCAAGAAAACCTTGTGAGTATGTGGTATTGAATAAGGAGGCGGCAACCAATGATACGAATGCTTAGAATTTCAGTACAATATCCACTTTCCGACGCAGGTTAACAACCGATCAAGGAATGGTTTATTACCGCTTTGCGAAATTTTTGCTGAACAAATGGTAAGACAGCTCAATTTGTTAATATTTGACAGTTAATGTGGGATCCGTTTGCTTAAACGAATGGTTTCATTACTCATGTTGAAACTACGTATCTGCAAGCTCTAGGCACGTTGTACCGAAGCTTTCCTCCACAACCTGTTTAAGATTCTCGTTGTTAATAATCTTCGGTGTCCCAGAGCTTGCTCCATCAATCAAGCTGAGATCCCTAAAAGAAAATTTCATGGATCCATTTCTGTTCGATAACTAACTGCAACTTTGTTACCAAGGTTGTACTCACAGAATAGATAACTTCCAATTAAAGATGTATTCGTATTCAAATTAAAAATTAAATAATTGTCAACAAATATGTATGTATCCGACAAAATAAGGATTTATATTAAAGCAGATTGCAGATAACATAGAAGTACTATCGATTAGTAGCTTAAAAAATGCCCATGGCATTCTGCTGTGTATAAAAATTAGTCGAACTTATTTGGACTTGTTTGGTTTTTTGATAAGCATAAGGTAACAGTAATACTTTAGAAAAAAATCGTAAATACAGAACTTTGTTTAAGACATACTTCAAGTTATTCAATTATAATCCATTTTCGTTTTGAAAAATGATTTAAATCAGCAGCAACAATGCTGAAATTAAATCTTTAACGTGAATAGATATCTGAACTTTTCCAAATAGACAATATAGACCTAACAATTTCTCGGGCCTGATAAGTTTTCAAAAACCACCTTCTTCGTATATGAAATTTCAAACTAATTCCATAAATCATATAGTGTACGCTTGTTTCCGTAAGATTTCACATAATCATCGTCATCGCAACGCTGACGATTTTTCTTTTCCCGTCCTACCTTCTCCTTTCCGAGAGTATCATTTCGTTCGGAAAGTGTAGGATGTGGGCGATAACGACGCGTTTTCCATTGATAAATTCGCGAAATGCACGGAAAAAGTGGCAAAATGTGCGCGCAACATGTAAACTAATCGGATACCGCGACGCGATTGGTCGAGCTTTTGTTCTTTTGCCCACGGGCGGGACGCGATTGGCCGCCGGAGACTGTATTAAAAGCGGCAGTTTTTGGCGCGAGTTTAGTGTCGAAGTTCACCTGTGCTTGGCTTGCTGTTTCAAGCGGTAAGTGTCATATCAACAGCGAGTTGTCCTGTCCCTCCAGTACGTCGAGCTTTCCTACCGTGAACGAACGAAGTCGACCAACACCAGGCTAAGAAGGTAAGTTACTTCGATGTATTTTCAAAGTTTTATGCCTTTGGTTGTGTTATAATCGAATTTTATTTAAGTTGCTCTAAGTTTTGAATTTGAACTTTTTTCATGTTTCTATAAAATGTTTTATAGGCTGAAAATCTTTCGAACATTAAAGAGTTTTAAATCGTTTAAGGAATTTATACACCTGTAACTTGTAAATGTCTATAGAGATGAAGTGAAATATGTTTGCCGATACATGTTGGAAAGTTTTAAAAATGAACTAAAATATTTGAAGTATGTATAATACCTGCTTTAAACCATAAAATCTTAAGTTATTTTAATTACCTTTTTCGTGACCTCTGTCCGTTAATTTACTTGTTTATTATTAATAAATAAGTCAGGTAAACTTAGAAAATTTCATGTAATTTTATGTAATCATTTTATATAATACACACATCTAAGCATCCCGTTTTTAAATTAAGGTGTTGAAGTGAATCGATAGATTAAACATTATTCCAAAATCAAGAAACTATAAAAAGAGCTAAGATTTTTAAGAGCATGATTTATTAATTTTACAATTATATACGGAAAATTAATTAGATATTATAGCCTGTCCCAAAATCGCAGGATGTTATAAGGATCTCGCTTATTACAAAATATAGAATATGGAGTTGCTAAATTTGGCATAGACAAATAGGGAGATTAAAAGGTTTATAAAGTAAAAACCATGCTTATGAATTTATTTGATATTTTTTTGAAAGTATCGGAAGTATTTGAAAATACCAAATTTTTCTTACGCACAGTAGGTCGAATATGTTTATTTTTTATTCTTACATTTCGGAAATGGCAAGAAAACACCAAGTTGATTTCTTTACACATATAACAATTTTTCTTTTATTTTCACATAAAGTATGTTGGTTTTTTTCTTAATATAACATAGGGGCTCTTCAAAGAATGGAAATTTATAGGGAAATATTTTCTATTTTAAAACTATCTACTAGGCTTTGATATCTCGCGTAAATAATCTACAATCCTTACAGCGTACTTATTAATTTGGTTACTAAATTTATTTATCGTTTATAATATTTTGCTTTTATGACAACATGTTTACTGACATTATAAAAGCAAGGGTATGCGTGAATTATTCATATATAAATACAATAAAACTTCAATTCTATACAAAAATAAATCGCTTGGAAAGTATTGCAAGATGATTGTATGAAGAGAATAAATTATTTGGAAAGATACAATAATATCGTGTATTAACTTTTTACTTATATCTATTTTTGGTCATACTTTTAATAAGCGAAGCATGTTGTTCTTGATGTTCAGTTTTAATGTTAATGTGCTAACCAAAAGCTCCTAACCGAATCAAACACGTTTGGTGCAGAGTTATAAATTAATATTTATTATTAAATATTAATAAAAGGTGAAGAAATACACCTAGTGAGTATACAATGATCAACACTATCTGAGGGTGCAGATGATGCAGTCTCGATGACGTAATATTGTTTTTATTTCCCGCTGATGTACCCTCCAACTTTTGTGACTATTTGATGTCCCAGAAAATTAAAGAAACATAACCATTAATTTTGTAGTACATATTTATAAATACAGTTTCGTATAATATCACAGAACTTCTGATATAATTTTTATTTCTTAATTCTCCCTAAATTTTTCAAATATATATTCTTTGTCCCCATATGTCAAAAGAAATTACAAAATTTTTAATTTTCCAGCAATTTTCGTCTACAATACGTTTTTTGAAAGAAGTATAAGTTAAAATTTATATTAATTATCTCATATAATAAGCAACGTCCCCATAGTATCTTGCCAATTTAAAACAGTTTGGAACTGTATTCAAAATTAGGCCGGTGCTATTGTTAACTTTGTTATTATTAAAACTACAAACTTGGTTGAAATGATAAACTAACGGGATTTTCTTTTTGTTATTAATAATGCAGGAACAAAAAACAAATATCGAGTTGCTAAGATATATAAAAATAAATATATTTTTTTAATGGAGTATCCAGTATATTTATTTATATTTCAAAAATATACGATACCAAATAAAAACTGTTTAACACGTAATTACAAGCATTTAAATGTATAACTTTGCTTATTACAATTAAACATGTTTAGCTTATAATTTTCCCAAAATAATACATAATAAACGGAAACTTATAGTAAATGCACTCCTCTTTATCCCAGATATTTGTAGTCATATTTGTGCATACTTTTGATGGTGGATATATTTCCATACTAACTTTTGTAAACTTATTTTTTTATGTATACTTTCAAAAGTGAAAGTTAAAAGGTGTAAGGTCTAATTTATGAGCTGATTATAAAATTTTACGTCTAACTAACCAGCGATTTTAAAACAAATTCGTTTAGTAGATCAGCAACTGTTTGCAAACTCCATGATATTGCGCGACATTTTGCTGGAGAAACGGTTCCTACCAGTCAACCAGCTAAATTAAGGTTATTTAAATATTCCTCGATTACGTTTTTGATTACATCAATGTGACGTTCGCCACAATAAGAATATCTTCATAAAGTATAGGAGCTGCAATTCCTTTATCGATTAGGACAAACCTTACGTTTATGTCAAATCGTCTCTGTAGATTTCTTGGCCCCAGTAATGTAGGCTTTTTCGATTCGACATGCGTCTATTACTACATTCAGCTTTACCATCCCACAAAATTAAACGTAGGAAATTTGAATAATTTCTAATGGCACTAATTAGCCACTGACAAAATACCATACGTCTTCAAAGCTTGGTTTGGTCAATAAGACGCATATCCTTCTTCTTTAATCATGTTTAAAAGTTTCCGGTGAATCTTCCATTTTCTTTTCCTTCAAAATTTACTGTAAAACCTTCACAATAAACAAATGGTCCTTCAAATTGCAACGTACCATCTTCCTAAATGGTACTCTTTCTCTGACTAAGCCTTTGACAGGCTGATATGGTGCCCAATTTAAATTTCTCCTAAGTTTCTATTGGAACACACTTCATGTGGATACTGGTTTCAATCTTGGCTGTCTAGATGTAAGTTCCTTTGCTTTTACTGTTACATTTGTTTAACTTACTATCATTACTCTACTTGTCTGGCATTTACTTTCACTGTGAACCTGCAATTTCGTGTGTCTACTTACCCTGATAATACTGTATTTTAACTTGGTTAGGAGTATTAACGGTTTAAAGTGTTGTCACTTGTTCTTCAACAATTGTCTTTTAAAAAGTTGTAATTGTCTCCCTGGATAATGAACAAAGGTTGGTGAACTTAAATAATCTAGTGGTAATTAATACTTTTAAAATATTGAAAATAATATTCCTCTAGTGCTTCTAAGAAAAAACCAAACGATGTTGAAAAGTCTTTACCAAAGAGTCTTTCTTTATTTCGCCTGAAATACATTAATCAGAAGATGCTAATGTAGCCAAAAACCAACTTGGTTTTAGTATCAAACTACTTCAACAACATTTTTACAATTTCAAATTATGAAATACAGTATCTTATAAGTACTTCACAATACAGGTAACTATTTTTGCATGTCCCTACTTTGGTATTACACTCATAACACTGCGTTACAATTCTAACACAACCACATGGTTGTTTCAGGTCCCAAGGCAGACCTTTTCGATGTACGCGCTTATTGTATTTATGGGGACTGATCTTAGGCGATTCATGGTTGAAGTAATATCAGAACATTTAGAATCGTATAATTTTAAATGTTAAAAATACCGAATTAGATATCAAGCAAAGAAGCTTTAAAGTCTCGTAAATATGCTAAGTATGAATTTGGGGATAGTAACAGCATGACGAAACAAAACAATGAAGTTAAAACTCAAATGTAGTTGTTTATCGAATAGCAAACAACGCCGAATTTGTAAAAATGACTTCGAATTCAAATAGGATTCTACATCATCTAAATCATCATTTGTTCTTATACATTCAATATTTATTTCATATTGTTTACACTACGTTTTCGTATAATTAATTGTGTTACAAAAGGGCAAATAACAAAGAATACATTTACATTGATCTATTAATACAGATGAATTTTTACATCCAACGAGACAAGTTAACAAACATGGGAGAATAATGTGTGGTTTATTAATATAAAATACATTCATTTGCAAAACTAAGATTTGAAATATTTTAGAGAACTTAACAGAAGCCAAACAACAATGTTTAAATCATATGAAGTTAACGTTTAAGGTATCGCGATGATATAGACTTCTTCCAAAGTGGTCTTAAAATTTTGAGCGGTAGTGTATATAAAATAAAGTGAAATCTTTCATTAAAGCAATCACGATCTGAAAAAATCCCCACAATCTAAATTTTATAGTCTAATAAAGAATCAAAATTGACTCGTCTAGTATCATTCAAACAGCTTACTGCGTGTCATATAATATGCCACACTTTTCTAATAAGACGCTGTAGCTGTCGCGCTTGTACAAAACCTTGCTCCTTTGTTCCTTATCCTTGAATTTTGCCTCGGTCTACGAAGCACATTTTAACTCAGATATTACGTACATATATTACGTACTAAATCAAAACTAGGGATTGAATTTGCTGTTCATTATAGAAGCAAACGTTGGAGCAGAAATTTTTTGTGGAAACATATTTAGTGATTTCATTCTGGATGTAACACGATACTGAAGAATTTAATTTACTTGACAGACTATTGCTAAAAGGGAAAAATGTAAAAAAAATACCGTTACGAAGTATGTGTGCTTTAATCAGCGTCGAATGGAGGGTTATGGTAGAAATTTAATTTATTGTTAGTATAAGAATAAAATAGTGCGATGTGTAAGACCTATGTAACACATGGGCTGAAAAGTCCCGGGCCTAACAAAGAAAACACGTTTTTTTTGGTTCAAAATTAGCTTTATTCATCAACGTAATCTCCATCAGGAGCAACGCAATCATTCCAGCGCCGCTCTAACATTTCAATACCACTTTTGTAAAACGATTTATCTTTTGCCTCAAAATAGGCCTCAGTTTCAGCGATAACCTCTTCATTCGTGCGAAATTTCTTACCGGCGAGCATTTTTTTGAGGTCTCCGAACAGGCAGTAGTAGCTGGGAGCCAAATCTGGCGAATACGGTGGATGTGGGAGCAATTCTAAGTTCAATTCATGTAGTTTTACCATTGTTTTGATTGACTTGTGACGGGGTGCGTTGTCCTTATGAAAAAAAAAATTTTTTCTTTGACATATGCAATTTCGGCCTTTAAAGGCTCCAATAATGCTATATAATATTCACTGTTGATGGTATTTCCTTTCTCAAGATAGTCGATGAATATTACACCACGCACATCCCAAAATACCGAGGCCATAACCTTTCCAGCCGATTGTTGTGCTTTCGGGCGCTTTGGACGAGGTTCACCAGTTGCTGTCCACTCAGATGACGATCGTTTTGATTCCGGAGTGAAGTGATGGATCCATGTTTCATCCATTGTTACATATCGACGCAAAAATTCCGGTTTGTTACGTTTAAACATGGCCAAACACTGCTCAGAATCATCAACACGTTCTTGTTTTTGGTCAACAGTGAGCAAACGCGGCACCCACTTTGAACAGAGCTTTCTCATAGTCAAATGCTCATGCAATATAAAGCCAATACGTTCTTTTGATATCTTTACGATGTCAGCTAACTCACGCAACTTCACTTTTCGATCATTCAAAACGATTTTGTGGATTTTTTTGATGTTTTCTGGTGTTACCGCCTCATTTGGGCGTCCACTGCGTTCTGCATCATCGGTGTCTCTACGACCACGTTTGAAGTCAGCATACCAATGTTTTATTGTTGTTTCTGATGGAGCGGAGTCCCCATAACACTTTTCAAGCCATTGCTTCGCTTGAGCGGTATTTTTTTCCCATCAAGAAGCAGTGTAAAATTAAAACACGAAATTGTTTTTGATCCATTGTTTTGAAAATAACAAAGGTAGCGTGACTCTTAGCACAATAACTCACAAACTAATGAATAGAAAATCATGAAATTTTAACAGCTGTCTTTTGAAGGTAAGTACTAACTGAGAGAAAGGTAACTGCAATAAAACTAGCGTCATCTATGTGTTAGGCCCGGGACTTTTCAGCCCATTTGTTATATAGGAGTTTTACACATCAGTAATGTCGTTGTTATAGATGTTTTACATCATCAGTAATAGTAGACTTAATATTTTAGTACTAATACATAATTTTCTTTTTCGTAGAAATAAATGATCTTTTTACAGAAAATTTCTCAAAATCAAAGTTAATTTTTCCTTGAAATTGTAAATAAGGCAAAAACATGCCTAAGAATTTCATATATTTAAATACAGGTAAATTCGGATTTACCGAAATTGTCTAGTGTAATTGTAGTTTGCTTTCTGGATTTGCAAACTCTAAGCTGAACCTGTCTTTACTTAAACGTAAAAAAATAAAGTGGTCTATACTCAACTATGTTAAAGCATAAATTAAGTCTTTTGGTACTAGAATGTGCATTAAAGAAAGAAAAGTGTCCTGTAAAGTTATAGTGCAGAACGTTGGTTAGATGACGCCACAGCAAATCATGTAAAAATTCGTTTGAAAACTCAATTAAAAATAATAATCCAATCGTTACCCAGTTACAGGACAAAGTTGCATCTTAGTTCTAGGAAAGGGAAGCAGAAAGGTAGGAAAGGAGTGAGAGGAAAGTCTAGGTGTGTAAAAATCTAAGTAGAAAAGGAGACAAGGGAATCAATTGAACGTTATGGAGATTCGGTAACAGATCGTCACCCTCTCCACACAGGGGATAGATTCCACTTTCTTTAAAGGAGAAGTATTTCAGAATCTGTCGCTGCATTTTCTCGATGTTAAGTTGTAAATATACATGATGTGGAGACCAAACTAGCGAAGCATATTCCAGTTCACTGATCACAAAGCTGAAATAAAGCTTCTTCAGAAGCAATAAGTTACCAAAATATTTACTTTAACAGCACATGACAAATCCCAAGCTTCCTGATACCATAGTACAAATGTAATTTAAGCTTATGCTTAGAGAAATTCAAACTGGAATCAAAGTATATCCCAAGATCCTTAGAATTTTCAAGTTTCGTCAAGACCTCACTTCCTACGGTATAAATAGATTGCGCATTGCTAATTTTGCGGTTGTATGAAATGTAACAACATTTCAAATTAATTTTAAATTCTTTACATCGATTGGTTATAATCTTTAAATTCTGTGGCATATGTGATACGTTTTTCCAATTCCTGATGCAGGCGTAAATCTGCAGATCATCTGCGTGTGCGAATATATGTTAATGAAGGCAGCAAGTACGGTAAAGTACGAATGACGCTGGCCCAAGTTTCAGCCTAGAGGGATCCCATGCGAGGGCCAAAATTGTATTGATTTAAAACCACAGTACAACGTATAGTTGATTCTATCTACCAAATAGGATTGTAACAGTTTAAGTAAATCAGAACTAAGTCGAAATGCAGAAAGATTTATATGATCAATAGCGTCAAATGTGCGGCTAATTATTATTGAAAACGTATGAATGAATGATGTTTTCAAAAACAAAATGTGAAAGAATTGATATCAGTCTATAGTTCTCTTTAGTTTTGTCGTCAATTCCTTCTTAAATATAAGACAAACTCGGATTCGTCGCCGACGCCAAGGAAACTCAGTGGTTCTAATTGAAACATTAATAATAATTGTTAACGTTCTACTTAAAGCAAATCTTGCATCTCTTACTATTATACTTGGAATAGAATCATCACCAGCACTAAAACTCTGAGGAAAGGTAGCCATAATTTTATAGATTAATTCCTCTTTTCACATCGAGGAGGGCAAATGTGCCTTGAATTAGGAAAAGTTCGTTGGAAAAAAGAGGACCTAACACAATATCTAGCGGAGAATCAGTGTGAATATCGTTACAAAACGAGGTATTAGGTATTTATGCACTTAAAAACCTCTTTAAGGTCGTCCATTACACCGCCCAACAAAATAAATTTTTTGTCATGGTGCCTGTATAATGCGAACGGATTTAAGGTATTTCTGATGTGCTGGTTCCCAAAATAACTGGCATTTCTTTCCAGCACCTCTAGTTTTTGAAATAAACCAGGGTGAAATTTATTACTCATACGTATAAATTTCACCGTTAAATAATCAGTAGAACAGATGCTTTCTAACTTTCACACACTCGCATGTAACATCGACATCATTCATTACCTTCACAGTCATTTAGATCGTTTACGAGAAAACTTAGGTGCCTTTTTTGAGGAACAGGGGGAAAGATTTCACAAAGACACCAACGTTATGGAGGAAAGGTAGCAAGGAAGATGGGATACCCATCTGATGGCCGATTACTGCAGGAATCTTCAGCGAGGTTGTTTCGGTAAACCTCACGCAAGGAAAATTTTAATTGATGATAAATGAATAAATAGAGCAGAAAGAGTGAGTTTCGAAAAAATTTTCGATTAGGCACCCCAAAATTGCTTAATTACACTTAAAAAATCCGAGCCACCAAATGTGTGTTGGCCAGTGTTATTGATGACTTAACACTGCTCATGTAGAATTTACAGGAATCACAGACGGGATGCTTACAAAGGACCCAGAGTCGTTTAAATTCATTAGAAAAGATAAATGCAGATTAACAGTAACACGTAAGAGTACTTCCTAAATATAAAGCTAAAATGAAGAAAGTATTATTACAGTATTGAAATTATCAGCTGAAACTACGTTTGCATACATATTGTGAAGTAACAATTTGGTCTACTCTACTTATCTTATCCAATGTACTGCCTAAATATGAAACGAAAAGCTGTACCACCATATATAGACACGTTTCACAGTTTCCAGCCTATAGACATAAGAACAATGAAGAAAACAATCCAGCCATCACTTTACCTAAACTATTAAATGGTATTTAGGAATTTTTTGAACTGCATGAATAACGAATATAAAACTCAAACAATTTAAATTTAATGTTCTTAGACTTTTGTATCAAAAATTGAATGGATGACGATTTATAGGAGTCTAGAAATGAAAGGAGAATGATGTTTTGTTACTGTTCTATCCAGTGCGTATTTTACCCTGACATATAGTCGTTATATTGTGAATATTCTTAGCAAGATTAATTTCGAAATAAAGAGAAGACGGGGAACTAAATAGAATTATTTGATGATACTCGTGCTATTATCTGGGATCAACTTAACGAAGCCAAAAACATATATGACTGATATCACTGAAAAAAGAAAACAAAAAAATTACATATACTAAAGTTAAAATAGAGCTTTACTTGTTTTCATGTCCAGTAAATATTTTTTTAGATACCTTCGCCATTTTCACACTACCATTGTACGTATACCACGGTTAATTCTTTTTACCCCCGGCGAAAGCTCTATTTGTTAATACAACTGCGTTCTTGAATATCGCGTGTTTCTTATCATTTTCCTCTACTCTATTCCCCTTTATAAGTAAGACTTTTTCATTTCGCACGCAACGACTTTAGAATTTTTTTACTTCGTTATACTGAACTTGAACGGGATTCAAGAAAACCGTGAAGTTGTACGGCAATTATGGAAGTTTATTAGATAACGCGGGCCGCTACTCTTTATAGAAATTGATCGTAATTGATAAAGGAGTTTGAGTATGCAAGGTTGTAGTGATAGGCTCGAAATTGATGAAGAATTAACACGTTAATTGCGAGTTACCTTGGATCCAGGAGTTGCTGGAATTTTAATTGGAATTACATAATATTTTTTCCTGTTTAACGATCGAAAATAAGACCGTAAGAACAAAGAATTTACATATTTTCGGAGGGCTGATAATTATCACAATGCTTTCGCTGCTTATTCTTTTCAAATGATTTACTTTTAGAGGGCTGAAATGCAATTAGTTTTCTGTGTTACATTAGGTAAAGCAAGTCTTTACCAAGCTAGATTTATCACTACGTTACTTTTATTTAAAACAAATCGCTTAAGATTGTAAAAAGTAAGCTTATTTAAGTGCAGTTCTCAAATATTTCATATTCATTTCGATATTTCATCGTGCAAACTTGAATCTGAGCATCGAGAAACATCTGAGTTATGAAAATTTACATAAATATTCAATTTGTACAGATTATTAGTTCTCGCAAGTTTGAAAGAATTTCCATCTAAAAAATCAAGAAAAATATTCCACCAGGATATGCCGACGATACTAATAATTCCAGTAGAAAGTTCTAGTTTCTAGGAATACACCTCATAATTCTGCATATTTGTAACTTTAGAAATATGTGAAGTTTTGCTAATATAAGACTTTCAAAGATTTGGTGTGTATGAGAATTTCACGTAGTGTTGTATCAACATTGTAAAATTGTGATTGATAGTATTAGAGAATTTCGATAGAAATGAAGGTGCTAAATATTCTCTCTTAAGAAATTCGTGTCGAGGGCGGCTAATGACTAGTCTCGGCAAAGTGGGGCAAGTTTCAGTGTCGTGCGGAAAACAACGTGGAGGGGTGAAGCGCGCGGCAAAAATATTCTGCGGTGAATGTAATGGTAGGTACAATGGGAGAGTTTGAACCGTCATCCCCTATCGTACTTGCTTTCCAAATGACTTGCAAAATGTACTAGCGATGAAATTTTAAAAGTGCCGTTGAGGCCATCGATCAAATTTCAAGTTTCAACAACCTAACTTTTAGTGTTTGTGAGTGACGGTGGCGCTAGCATACTTTGCGTAGGCCGATCTCTTAAAGAAGAGAGAGGTAATCTGTTACATGTAACATATAAAATCCAAGCTCTAAATCTTGAAGCACAATTGATCCCTACATGTCATACAAGAACAAATGCTTTAAAAGTTCATACGCCAGTATTTATAAAGTCTCCAAAACGTACAAAAAGATTTCACAAACTGTGTCCGAAGCTGCCTGAACTATCACAACAATCCAATTACTTGGGGAACATGGTTTTAGTATCGCGAGCATTTTGATGATGTAAGGAAGCTAGTTTTACAATTCGATCCGAGACACGCCAAAGCTGTCAAGAAAAGCCAGAAAATGTTTCAAAGTAGGCAGATAAATTGCGATTTAGAATGTATTTGCAAGAACTACTCCATAGTAGTCCATACTAGCGAAGGGAATTGAAAAATTACAAAATGATTCGATGTCGTTTGTGGATCCTGTTCAATTTGTGGATTATTTTCACTCACACCTATGTAAGGTGAAATGCGAAAAAAATGAAAGTATAATACAAAAGATTTAAAGTGTTATTGACAAGAATTCAAATTTTCGCATACTAAGACGAGTTTGTGAAGGTACGTGGAAAAATGGAAGTGCGGAAATATATGTAATGACCCTAATATTCAGTTTGTGATTTCGTGAAAACTTCTTAAAACGACAAGTGCTTCAGCACGTTTCATAATATATTTTTTCTCATTATTTTATGTGTAAATATTTCTGTGACCGCATTGCCTATACTCACTCATGATGATCACGATCATAAATGATGCAAGTACGTAAACGTAAACGTTGCCGAGACTACTAATACATGTGTTACATAATATCTCTTCTGGTATTTTTGAACGTACGTCATATAGACGTTAGAATTGGTATGCAGTTTCTCAAGTTTGCCCAAATGATATTACAGGAGTACATGTCCTCTCAGTATTCCTGCCAATAATCTGGGGACCGCTCTCCTGAAGGATAGTGATGTCTTTGCTGCATTCGCCTTCGCACTACTTTGTCCATTATAAGACCCTCTGACGTTTTTCCACATCTTGATTTCGCGTTTTAAGTGGTCTCTGGTAGACGATATTGGGTCTCTGGCCGTTGGTTCGTTGCTCCTCTGGCCACCTTATCAGCCTTCTCACTTCCCTTTATTGCCTCATAGCTTGAAACTCACCCCAATGCGGCGTGTAGACCCTTCAATGCTGTCTGACTCTCCGCAACCATATTGACTGTTGTAAAGTCATGGCATAGATCAAGGCATAAATCTCTGACTGAATTATGTTCATTTGGAATTCCATAGGCATTTTTAGATGGAGACTAGAGGCACTGATGTCTACTCAAAAAATATGCTGCAATTATAGTAATATATAGTAACTGCAACCCCAGAGAAACACAAAATTGTAGTAAATATTATATTCTATTGTGGTTGCAAGATTATGCTACGATAGTAGTACGAATACCAACTATTAATACAATAAATAAACCTTCTACTTGTCTGTTGTGTTTTTCCTATAAAAAGGGCATAAAGTTTTGTGTTTCTTAAAAGTTATACAAACCAACAAGGTTTTTAAAACGTATTCAAAAGGCCGATTTCATACTGTCTAAATGGTTTTTTCTTTTTGAATAACAAGACATGTTGCCTACTATTGAAATTTTGAGAGAACCATTATATAATGATTTCAATGGAATGATTTGGTCATTTATTTCGTAATTTATATTTATACAACATATAGGCTATTTACTGTGTCACCGTTTTGAATATGGAAACTTTCAATGGAATTATTTGCTCATTTATTACTTTATTTCTTTGTCCAATATATAGGCAACTTAATGTGTTTTGAATGTGGAAACCATTTCATATTCCATCAAAGGTAAATGTGTTCATGAATAACTAATACCCTTAATCAATTGGATATATCAACAATCAACAACAGTAATGCGTTCCTAAGAATTACTGTACACGTTTGCTTTCAATACTTTTTAAGTTAATCTATAAAGATATGCATCCATGGTAATATCGTGTATTAATAAAAACTATATTTACTTAATGTTACGTAAGAAATAGTTGCTTAAATTTGAACACCTGAGGAAAGATCAATTTAGAATCGTATGGAGATATGAATAACCTCAAACCCCATCCATTAGTTTGAGATAATACGTAGGAGGTATCGCTTCGAAAATTTCATAACTCACTTTATATACATACGTATATTATAGTAATGTTAGCTTTTATTGAGGATATACATTATATGTTTGCATGTGTACGACATATATATGCTACTTCCTTTAATCTTAACGTCATAAATCGATATTTATATAATCTGGAAACCGTTCTCCAATTTAAGTAAAATCTTGAGGGAATATTACCAGTATTAAACATTAAGTTTATTACACACTGATTCGATGGAATAAATTTCACTATTAACGGAAGCGGTAGAACTATCGAACGTAATTCCTGGCTCAAATCGTACAAGGGTAACTATTTTTTCAATTCGATTCAGTCTGAATAGAGAAAGCTCTGCTTCATATAGCGAAAAAGTAGTCAGTTTAATACGATACCATCTTCAATTAATACTACAATTTATACGGCCTCTAAGCTACAAAAAACCACCGAAATACAATTAAAACCCAACTACTTCTTCAAATCCTTCATAGAGGTATTGTTAGGGATTAACTAAAAATTATAACGATACACACTTTCAAGTTACAACCCAATAACCAGCTATTCCTCGGGGACTCTATTGGTTTAGGTAGCTTTTAAGAGTACCAAGTGAAAAACCTTTAAAAAGTTATGGTAGATTTATTACCACAGATGACAGCTTGGAATTACACATTTTTATTGTCTCGCTAGATGTTCATTATCATGCTATCAAAAATGGATGATAATTCTTTTAAGAAATTAATCTTTGACGATGAGACAAATTTTCAATTCGGTCGATTGTGAAGAAAATTACCAATTCTGGGACAAAGAAACTCCGCGAGAAATATTGGGACGACCATTACATTGTCTGCTGTGGTTTCTAACCTGTGGATTGAGTGGTCTGGTCGTATTTCTTTGAGAATGGCGAGGGCAATGTTGCTATTGTTGCTGGAGCTTGATATTGAAAGATGATTACAAATTTTTTGTTTGACGAATTGGAAAATACAGATGTCTAGAACATGTGGTTTCAACAAGACAGCGCATAGCAGGCTAAAATTGCAAAGTGAGGACGAGAAAGTTATACATGACATAAAACTAATGTTTCGAATGGTAGGATACGATAAAGCACTTAGTTTTTTGCTAAGTTTACACTTTGGAATTTCACATTTCGTACAGCCACAGTAACAAAGAATATATTACGCTAACGATTAGGCAATCGGATATTTCCTCGATGATGAAACAAATTAGTCTGCTAGATCGTAAGATTTGACGTCACTGGATCTTCATTTGATGGCCTTACACAGAACATTATTGATGAAATTGAGTCGCAGTGATATTATGTAAGATAATGAAGGTCTGCTGTATAGCATTATTAAACAATACCTTCTATACTGCTATTTGAAATAAAAATATTGTTGCATTTTAATATAAATTTGAAAGTAATTTGAAATTTGAACACCTTTTACATACCGCCTAATTTTGAAAATACATCCCTTTTAAATGAAAGAGAGTGTATTTTGATAAAGCATGTACTAAATATTTACCTTAACAAAAAATTCTAGGTCTCTCAAGAGTCTATTATGCTATATTTTTGTACTAGAGGTTCAACTCATATTGGCTGTTTTACGGCAAAGCTGAGGGCGAGCGATCTTTATCGAGTAAGTTCTAAATAAGTGACGCGTCTGATGTGGCTATAGTGAAGTTGTTTTGCTCTTGTCGCCCAGTATGCTCTACTAAAAGGCGGTGTATGTATACTTGCCTGTGGTAATCGGAAATAAGCGAGAGCAGTCGCTTTTACTGATGGTGTACTAATACGGTGTATTAGCCAAAACACACATTCAATAATTTGCGTGTTTATTTATTGGTGTTTATGCGTTATCGATAAGAAAGCGACTACTTTGTAGATAATTATTAATACATATATATACGAGGGGAGGTCCAGAAGTTTGTGGAATGAAAAGGTTTTAAATAAAAAAAAAATAAATTTATTTTTCCTTTTCAATATAATCACCCTTAAGCACAATACATTTATTAGATCTATGAATTAATTTTTCTAAACCATCATAAAAGTATTTTTTATCTTTCGCCTCAAAATGGGCCAAAATTGCCTCCTTCACCTCATTGTCGCCGGAAAACTTTCTTCCACGTAAGTCTTTTTTTAAATTGGGGAGCAAATAAAAATCACTAGGTGACAGGTCTGGACTGTAGGGTGGATGGACTATTGCTTGAAAGCCATGCTTGTGCAGAGCAGGCATTGCAACTTTGCTCTTGTGAATGGGCGAATTGTCTTGTAAGAGCAATACACACTTGGTCAATTTTCCTCGACGTTTTTCCTTGATGGCCTCCTTTAATTTTGCTAATATCGCTGCGTAATATTCCCCGGTTATGCTCCTACCTTTTTCTTTGTAATCAATCAATAATATCCCCTCACAATCCCAAAAAACAGTAGCCATCAACTTTCCAGCCGATTCTGGCACTTTGAATTTCTTTGGCGGTGGTGTCCCCTTTTTATTCCATTGCATGGACTCCTGTTTGGACTCAGACACAAAGTGATGAACCCATGTTTCGTCTCCCGTAACAACCCGCTCCAAAATCTGTGCAAGTTTGTCTCCACACAGCTCCAAAAATTGTTTGGACGCACAGACGCGCTGCTGTTTCTGCAGCGGCGTGAGCATTCTCGGTACCCATCTTGCACTGACTTTTGTCATACCCAGGTGGCCATGTAGGATACGCAAAATGGTGGTATCTGATACTCCAACTAATGCAGATAATTGGTTTTTCTTCAAACGGGCATCTTGCAGTAAAAATTCTTGCACTTTTCGACGATGTCTGGATGTGGTGGCCTCAACTGACCGTCCTAAGCGGGGATGGTCTTCAATCGACTCCTGACCATGTTTAAAAAGACTATGCTACTTATAAATCATTGATTTATTAGGGCACTGTTCCCCATAGACGGTTTCCATTTCATTCAATATGGTTTGAACTCGAGAAAATAAAATTTTAAGCAGCGGTTATTCTTTGTAAAAGAAATATATTCAATGCAATTCAAGTTTTACATAATACCAACAAACAATTTTTAGAACATAGATTTGAATATCTAACAAATTCTTAACGCTTACAAGAAGAGGATATATTATAGTTTTTTTAGTATTATTTTTCATTTACAATTCTCACTCACTAATATTTATCATTAGACAGACACTAGCAAAGACATCGAACAAGAAATTAGTTTTAAAGGCCTCTATATCTTCCTTACGACCCAAATCGCCCGAGATTGCCTATTGCAACAGCGATTGGAATCGTGAGTTACGATGCCTCGTTACTTTTTTGCACATCCTAATGGTTTCAAGCTGGAAGCGTATATAAAACGAATTGATATATTTTCTTGTATTAAGGAAAAAAAGTCTACTAATTACGTACAACATGTTCATAATTACTATTTTCCTCTTGGAATCTTCCAAGTAAAGTCTATTTTACAAGGAAGGTGAAAGTATATGTGGAATTAATTTCATCTATGAAGCATATTCAACAATTTGAAGCAACGACATCAATAAAAATAACGTACTTCTGTAGCTTTCGCCCCTTTTCCTCTTGCCATTTTTCTCATTACTTTCCAATTTTGTTCCTGAACTACAAAAAGACATTTTATTCCTGACAAACATCATATATGAAAATAGATTTCAATATAATAAAACGAAAGTAATAACGCCATGCAATTCATTCCATTTTCTACGAAATTGTCGTGTTCTATTTGGCTAATACGTTCATAAACTTAATTACTTATTATATATCTAACTTTACTACACGATTAACATTGTACCTAAACATGATGTGTAAATGCAAGTCCGCAGGAATATTACACATTTGGTAATTGATATATGGGTAATATTATCGATAATATGGAAGGAATTAAGTTAAGTGCAACATCAATAGCTTAATGAAAACTTTCGTTTACTTCTTGATCGTGTTAATAGGCTAAATTAATTGGAAGGTATCTAATTACAAAGGAACAATAAAAATATATTGTAATGGGTTTCATTGTCTGACCACATTTCAATTTAATAGTATGTCTCGAAATATTCTATTTCACTTGCACCTTTCAATATACTGATTAAGTAATTGCGGTTTTTTCTTAATTCAATTTATTGTGGAAGGGGAAATATCGTTGGACTCCCTCTGATTTTTGACTAAGAGATTAGATAGATTTCTTTTGTTTAACGTAAATTGAGGTTTTCTTCAATTAACTTTAGCATTCGGTATATAACTTCCCAAAATTCCACCATGGTTCTACAATATTTCAAAACTCCATTTCTTGTTTAAAAAAAACATCCCTTAATTAGCAGGAGAGAAGGAGTATTAAACTTCCCCAACGTAAAGATTGTCTTACAAAAGTTTGTCTATAACACAATACCCTCTCCTGCAATTAGAAAAAACCTAAAACCAAGGGCTTATTATCACAGAAAATGTAAAGCGACACATGATAATTATTATAGAATGGAGTTTTAAAGACTCCGCAGATTAGTTACGGCGGACATTAGTTTAACCTGTAGTTCATACGTTCGTAATAGCGAACTTAGCCTTATAAAAGATGCATGTTCTTTCTGACAATTTGCTTGCTCTAAGCAGAACGCTACCAGAATTCCTGGAAAAGTTTCTGATGCTGCTAACGAATATAGTATAGAATTCAACATCGATAGTTGATGCTTTGGTTACATTGTTCTCTGGTGTTTTCCTACCTGACTCCTGTAAACGTAACTTAAAACAATAGGGTTCGTTAAAATACACAGGGAAATAAATAGAAAAACTGCAATTAAACAGCTACACCCGATGGTATGGAATGACAATTTTTCCAATAAAACAAAAATCCGGATGTTCCACTCTTTTCTTGAACGTTGTCTTGCCTATGGAAGTGCATTGTGGGCGCTGAATAAGCAGATTGAAAAGAGAGGAAATGATGTACTAGAGACGCTGTTGTAAGAAGGCATTATTAGATCAAAAATGAAATGAAAAACTATGCGTAAGTTCACATATCATTAATACATGAAATAGAACGGAAACAACTATTGTAGTATAGCCACAAGAGGAGAATGGATTTGAACAGACTACCAAAAAAGGTTTGTAAATGGAAGACTGCTAACAGAAGGAAAAAAGAAGGACTAAGAAGAAGTTGGGAAAAGGGAATCAAAAAAGCTAGTCGTGCAGGCCATGATACGGGTCTACCCTTTTCTACCCACCTTCGTGCAGAAGTTCAATCGGAAATGGAAAAATACACCGGAGCGTAATCGTACTGCAAGCAAAACGAACTGTTGCCTTTGATTCAAAGGAATGCCACTTAAAGAATCGCATATTGTGCTCTACAGAAAGATTTTGAATTGGAAGCCTGCTAATAACACATGCGCTGAAAAGTCCCGGGCCTAACACATAGATGACGCTAGTTTTATTGCAGTCACCTTTCTCTCAGTTAGTACCAATCTTCAAAAGACAGTTAAAATTTCATGATATTCTATTCATTAGTTTGTGAGTTGTTGTGCTAAAAGTCACGCTACTTGTGTTATTTTCAAAATAATGGATCAAAAACAATTTCGTGTTTTAATTTTACACTGCTTCTTGATGGGAAAAAATACCGTTCAAGCGAAGCAATGGTTTGAAAAGTGTTATGGGGACTCCGCTCCATCAGAAACAACAATAAAACGTTGGTTTGCTGACTTCAAACGTGGTCGTAGAGACACCGATGATGCAGAACGCAGGTGGACGTCCGAATGAGGCGTTAACACCAGAAAACATCAAAAAAATCCACAAAATCGTTTTGAATGATCGAAAAATGAAGTTGCGTGAGTTAGCTGACATCGTAAAGATATCAAAAGAACGTATTGGCTTTATATTGCATGAGCATTTGACTATGAGAAAGTTCTGTTCAAAGTGGGTGCCGCGTTTGCTCACTGTTGAACAAACACAAGAACGTGTTGATGATTCTGAGCAGTCTTTGGCCATGTTTAAACGTAACAAACCGGAATTTTTGCGTCGACATGTGACAATGGATGAAACATGGATCCATCACTTCACTCCGGAATCAAAACGATCGGCATCTGAGTTGACAGCAACTGGTGAACCTCGTCCAAAGCACCCGAAAGCACAACAATCGGCTGGAAAGGTTATGGCCTCGGTATTTTGGGATATGCGTGGTGTAATATTCATCGACTATCTTGAGAAAGGAAATACCATCAACAATGAATATTATATAGCGTTGTTGGAGCGTTTGAAGGCCGAAATTGCAAAGAAACGACCGCATATGCCAAAGAAAAAATGTTGTTTCATCAAGACAAGGCACCATGTCACAAGTCAGTCAAAACAATAGCAAAACTACATGAATTGAACTTCGAATTGCTCCCACATCCACCGTATTCGCCAGATTTGGCTCCCAGCGACTACTGGCGGTTCGCAGACCTCAAAAAAAAGCTTGCCGGTAAGAAATTTCGCACGAATGAAGAGGTTATCGCTGAAACTGAGGCCTATTTTGAGGCAAAAGATAAATCGTTCTACAAAAGTGGTATTGAAATGTTAGAGCGGCGCTGAAATGATTGCGTTGCTCTTGATGGAGATTACGTTGTTAGGCCCGGGACTTTTCAGCCCATGTGTTAGAAGGAAAAAAGGAAGGCCAAGAGGGAGTTCGGAATTAAGGAAGCTACGCATGCGGTAGATGCCACATTAGCTCTTTACAAACTGCCATAATAATAGCAGTAAAACACACAGCTTATATGAATAACACATTCATCCTTTTATTCTTCTTTATGGATTCTTGGATCTAAACTCTTACTTTCCAAATTACGCTTTTGTACCTACAGAGTAAAGAAGAATATATTGATTTTTTTTCAAATGTTTGTAATATGTAAAATTTATTTATATTACCAATATAGCGCGAAAATGTTTCAAAGAATACATTTCATTTGAACATGCTGGACAATAAACAAATTTGAATCTAAAATAGTAGCTACTTACGTATTGTGTTATGCACTTATCATTATAAAACATAATTATGAGAATTAGAGATTAAATAGAAAGTATACGACTTACCTCTAGGGATATTCTTTTCTTAGCCTTGAGACACCTACAGATACATAACGATACGTCGCCATTCCGAGATAACCTTTCAAAATCAGCTGTTTATAATTAGGTTTACAATTAGTGTTTACATTTTGATTTAACAAGGAATCATCTGACGTCATTGTGGATTGATGATATGCATTCATCAAGTATTATTCCTCTAGTAACTAGACTATACATATATTCCTATATAAATGTACACTACTTAATCATTTGATCATTCAGATATTTTTATCAACCTAACAAACTTTAAAATTTCAAGTTTTTTCTATTAAACATTTTGGGATGTCTCTGCACTTAGACTTTTGATAGAATTCATATAAAATTTCCTCAGCGTTATAAAAAATTTCTGCATATTTTTTTTCGTTTCCACTTTTTTAAATTTTCAAAAATCTTTTTCGTGATAGAATTTCTATATGATTAATAAGTTGCTGTCTTTTCTTATTATATATTAAGCGAAGAAAACATCTAAAGCAGCAGTTTATGTAACCGAAGGAGATGTAACTTCAAACTGATTATCAGAGTATATTTGAAAATTATTAAACGTTAAAATTTACGAACATACAAAAAGTAAAAATAAAACCAAAGCCTAATTATTCTATAGTTGTAATATACGATGCTTTCAGGATAGTTATAAATAACAGGTAGCTGTTACGTGGGCGTATGATGTGGGTGCCCTTTTTGGCGGCGGCGCCAGTGATGCATCAAGTTTAATATAAATTTCATGTTGATTATATTACGTTACTAATTCCTATATTAGATGTCTATTTTTTCACGATTTCTATCGTCTACGAACAATATGTTCAATCAACCAACGAAAAAACTTCAAATAAAATTGCTTTCATCAAAAAACAACTTGTAATTTCTTTTACAACGAAAGAAGTTGGAATATCAATAAACCTTTGACATTATTAACGAAAATCTAAGGAAGCAAATGATGCTCCTGCTGATTGAATAGAGTATCATCGAGTAATTCGTGTCCCGATTCTCGGAGAAGTTCGAAATTAGACTTGATCTTATTGTCAAGGATATATTGTATATTTCCAAAACCACCAGGGAATGCCGACAGGTATAGAATTGTCTGATTTAGGTGCAGGTGTATTCTGCCAAAGAAAATATAGATAGATAGCTGGGTATTATTACTACAAAGGAAAAGGACCGAGATCCTTGATTATATTGAGGATCGATAAAGTTCTGTACTTCAATGAAAAATTGATATCAAATTAAGACGATTTATTACATCAGTATTTCAATCAAACGGATTGTCTGTAAATCAAAATAAACTAGATTAGTACCATTTTTACATCTTCGTTACTTTGTAATTCCCCCATTTAGCGTGTTCCTTTTACTTCTCCAAACGCGGAAACTCGCTAGAACGTCGCGTTCGCGTCCTTAGCCACCTACATTCGTACGTTTCTGCAAACGAACGCCTAGAATATGATTTCGAGGAAGCCAATTTGACAGTTGTTAGCAAATCTGCGGATTGCATTCGCCTTATCACAAAATCCAATTACGGGAACGTGTTGCATTTCGATTTGTACATATGCTCGTATGTTTAGCGCCGATGAAGGGATCTCTCTTGTAGTGGTAAGCTGCTTTCGGCGACAAATGTGAAATAATTCAGTCAGCGGGATCTAAAATTTCATTGAAGAGGTTATAGCGTACGAATATACGTATGTATGTACATACATACAATTACTAACTCTGTTAGAAATGCATAACGGCCGTGTTTGTAGACAGCGGAATGAAGTTGCTAATGTATGCATATTAATACATAAATACGTAGTTATAGGGTTATAAATGGTCGGGAAAATATGGTAACTGCACAGTCTGACAACTCAATAACTGAACTTTTTAGAGATAGAATGAAATACACATCATATTATTGATAAACGTTTGTTTTTCGAAACATGTTCTTGTTTAGTTAATGCAGCGTATAGCACTGGTGACTAATGCGTACATCAAGCAAATACGGTGGGTGGGGGTTGAGAAAAAGTTTTATTCAAAAACTCACGAACTTTGCAATAGCTGCTTTCCTCCTGGCTATACGGACTTAGCTCTAACAATCCTCATCGACACACAATCTAAAACTCCAATATAGTAGTCTCCACTAACAGTTTTACCATCTGGAACAAATTCCATGTGGACAATGTCTTTTGAATCATGAAAAGTAATCAGCATTGTCTTTATTTTTGATTTCTGGAAGCGCAATTTTTGCTGTTTTGGTTCGTTTTGGACTTCCATTGTGCAGTTCGGCGCTTAGTTTCAGGGTCATATTTAAAGCACCATGTCCCATCACCAATTATGATAGAATCAAGAAAATCGGAGATTTCTTGCTCTTCGTTCAACTGATGTGGAACACAACATGCACACACCTTTCTTTTACCCAAATCAATCATCAAAATTTGTCGAACAGTTTCTCTATTGGTACTTAATTCTTTAGCCATCATTCTAACAGTGAGATTGCTATCGATAGCAATGATTTATCGAATTTTTTGAGTTTTTTCAGAAATTCTGGGTATAATCAGGAAACGGACAGCTATTAAGTGGCATTTAAGTCTCAGAGATTACCTTCTCTACTATAACTTATATAACTTGGCGCAAGAGCTTCGAAATTTTTCGATATCATTTATATTACCATTACAATTTTACCAAACTTTGTCAACCCGAGAATTTGGATTTCGATGGAACTCTAAGGACTGTAAGAGTGCTCTGGGTAGAAGAGCAATACAATTTTTTAGCAGCTGAATCGCTTGATTTCGAGGTATAGCCGCCTTCAAGAGTATATACGGCTTTTTAATCTTTGTAAGTATCTCGGAAATTATAGTAGACATAAGTTCTTTTTCACAACATAATTTCAAATATATTACATAGTCTCAAGGATAGTGTAAATTATTTTCGGAAAAAAAATATGAAAGAAATTATACCAGGCGTCTCGTAAAAATTTCTTATTTTTTATTTAGCAAAAATAATGTTGGTGGCAGAAAATGGTGCTATACAACGATTTTAGACAGCTAATAACAATAATTAGGCATTGAAGGCAAATCATTTTGGCGACATTCATATAGCTTTCATCCCCTAAAGCAGTCACGCTAGAATTTGAACCCACAACCTCTGCATTACCGGCACATTTTGTTAGGAATGAAAAATGTTGGTTAAATGCAAGGAAATCGTATTTTTATCATTACTATAATATTAATATTAATTTAATTGGAAAGAACTTGCCATTAATAATATTGTGTCTACTACTAAGATATTACGATATATCTCAAACATTGTGACATCTAGGTATTAAAAGCGATTTAAACTCACATTCAATCTCGTGGTGCAATCGGTAGTACAATGCGCCGGTAACGCAGAGGTGAGGGATCAAATCCTACTGTGACTGATAGTTTTTGAGTAATTTAAAACCGTTGGTTAAATGCAAGGAAATCATACTTCTGTGAATATTACTAATACCAACGGTAGTTTTATTTTAACATTAATGTATTAATTGTTTAACATCGTTTACTTCGTCACTATGAGACCATATTTCTCAATTATCATTGAATATTTCCCACTCCATAAGAAACATACAAAATAAAGAAAATGTTTGAGATAAGAAAATAGTGCCTGTCATGGCTCCATAGCATCGAATTAACGCCACAGGGTTGCTGTGATTGGTATAGAAACCACTGAAAATTTAATATTTTGGTAACAAAAAGAAATAATATTAATTAATATAATAAATTGTTACTATTAATAATAACAACAATTATGCCTTACCAGGCAAATACATAGGCAACTATTAAGAAGTAAAATATTGGGGAAGAAAATAAAAGTGAGGATTTATAAAACAATAATACAACCAGAAACCTTGTACGCGGCAGAAATAATGACAATTACAAATAAGCAAGAGGAAGATCTGAGAATACATGAACAAATAATACTAAAAACAATACAAGACCCGATAAAATTTGACAATAATGAATACAGACGTAGAACAAATTGTGAGGTAGCAAATGAGTTGGAAGGTATGAGCGTGGTCAGAAAGGTAAGGTTAAAGAAAGCAAAATGATTGGAACATGTGTGGAGGACTGGGAACAAAACTACAATCTACAATATCTTGGAGTGGCAACCGGAAGGAAGAAGACGAAGTAGACGACTTGACTGCAGGAGGTGAAGGCGTACTTTGATGAAGCTGACGTCTACAGATGGCAGGAGAACACCAAAGACAGAAACAAATGGAGAGACATATACGAGAACATATAAACTGAAGAGAATGGGGATTGATCTACGCCGCAGATTTTTTTTAGATCTAGAAAGCTTAAAAGGCGGCGATACCCCTTTTGGGGTGACTAGCCATTATTCCTATGTTCCTTCATTTAAATCGAATATTCGATAAATTTATAATATTATGACATGCTTCAATCTCTCTTCAAACTCCTTTCTTTACTCCTTAAAACTTTTATTCTCTCGAAAATTACCGTCAAGAGAACTACTTTCCCGAATAAATTCTTTCAATGGAATTTCTTTAATGGAACTATTGCATTAAAGTAATTATAAAATTGTTCCCACTAGTTTTTATATCTAACACGTTCCCATTATTTAATTATAATGCAGACGTATGTATATGCAATACAGCGTATCTACCTACACGTTTTGATATTTTTTTGAGTAGTTTACTCAGCTAGAATTAAATTTAAAAAAGCGTGTTCACGCTATAGATAAAAAAGCTGTTAGTGGATCATATACTTTCGATAATTCGCACGTGATAATCGAACGTGCAAACACGAAACTGAATTAAACAGTGTGAAACGTGCCCCACTTGTAACATTTCTACGCGTAGGTAGATGACTACAAAACATACGCTGGAATTTCTACGTCAAAATATTGTCTATTTTTATGTAGAAAAAAGAAGAAAAGGAATTGATTGCATTTGTCAGAATTCTATAGGAATCTATTTCAGCGAGTGTTCGTCCGTAGGGGTCAATATTTTTGATATTTTTACGTACGCACATTCACATGTACGCATAAATTGTGATGTGATAACTGAAAATATTTTGTTTGGATGTTCTATTGGGGAATACGCATATGTGATGTAAACATTCAGACGGAATTACTTCTGGAAAATTCCCGTAGAAAATGTGCGCTGTTTAATTTTTCTGTCCTTGTTATTCTATAGGGATATATTTATTTTCTTTTATAACTAACAAAAGTATACAATGATCTCTAGATGTAATGAGCAATATCTTATGTTACATTATAACAGTTTCTTTTTTTAATATTTGAAGTTATTTTGTGTTGAATATTTCTTCTCTCGCATTTTGCCACAGTTTTGTGTTTGCTATCTGAATCTAATATTTGAAAAAAATTAACTTCTATCTAATCGGCTATAAACTAGAGCGCTCTGTAGATACGGAGAGTTAAATAAATATTTAGCAACAATGAAACTTAGGATTTACCTAGAATTGTTACTCAAAAATAAGGGAAATAATTTTAATATATGTTAAATACGAGCGAAATTTCTATAACTACATAAAATAAGTAAATATTCCACAGTCAGACATTGCCTTCTAGAACAAGAAATCCTCGAAAGATGCTACGAAGTTTATTTATTAGTAAATGAATATAACGTTAATATATACCGTGATATCGAAAAGTTTCTAAGACGAAGATTGCATTGAAATAGAAAATATATGTCTGTGATTAAGCCATACTCGTAACACAATCTTAACGTCATCTGATTTAAAGACAATAAAGAAAGCAAAATTAAAGCAAGAGTTGAAATTGTTGCCCATTGCTTCCAATCCCCAAGTTTATGCGCCTTCTCAGGGTATTTTGCAGCACTGTGGGCGTTATTAATGCACATTCTTCAATAATTCTTTGCTGCAGATCTTGTAAATTAGCAACAGGAGTTTTAAATATTCTATTCTTTAGATGAGGAAACACGAGAGAATCCGATTGTCGAAAACTGAAGAAGGAAACCAATATTTTCTTGTATTGTGTGTGCTGTTGCCCCATCTTGCCGGAAGTAACCCTATTGTAATCCCTCTTCGTTCAGCTATTCAATAAATTCATTTGAAATACTTCTGTACCTCTCAACATTAATTGTAAAATTAAAAAAAATGGGTCCAACAATTCTGCGGCGAGATAGTGCTAGCTAAACATCAAGTTTCGCAGTATGCAGGAACGATTCAACAAAAGTATGCCGATTTTCACTACTTCACATCCCAGTATTTTGGGAATTAACGTACCTCCAAAGATAAAACCACGCTTCATCAGAGAAAAACGTCAAGTTTAACAAGTTATCATCTTGCATTCAATTACTTGCAAACCACTAGTAGCCAGCGAAACGTCTAGGGTAATCTACCAGCAAAATAGCCTGATTGCACCTTGTACGGATGTACGTGTCAATGTTTCTTTACTATTTTCTGGCATGTTCCACACGAAAATCCAATCTCTTGAGAAAGATGTTTCAAAGGTTTTATAGGTTCATTTTCCATCCATTGACGAACATCATTTATAACTTCTTCCGAACAAGCAATTGGACTACCGTGGTTTATGGTACACGTACCAGTCTCACGAAATACACCAGCATTATAATTTTTTTTGGGAATTCCAGCTAACTCTGGGGAACGCTCTCTAAAATTATCCACACATGCACGCTGGTTGCGCACCCAAATTCCATCAATTTGCACTCCAGCTCGAAAATAGGCTTCAATCATGTACGTTTTTTACACTGTATTGTAAACCATATTTAAATTATTTCAAACTCGATCTTCAAACTGGCTTTCAGCAGTTCTAAAACGTGATAGTCAATCGTTCTAAAAACCTTATGATATAACGGTACACACTAGTTTCTAAATATGCTGTGAAGTAAATTGCTAACTCAAGAGGAAAGACGTAAAATAAGTTGTTATAAAGTTGCTTTTTAAAGCGAGCTATAGACAAGAAGATATGCCGACACTTAGTTAACTGCCCCCATCTCTACAGTAAAGATTGCACTAAAGTGAAAATTTAAAAATTTACAGTGTTCATAGATATTGCGGCCAGCTTCCACCACACTCCAAAAATAATCTGCTTTAAATTTACCAGTAATTGAAAAACATGTTGATTGTTTTATTCATTGGTAGCTTTCAATACGTGCAAGATGTTTCAAAACTATGCCTAATGCAAGAACACAAACAAGTAAGATTGAAATTTAACAGGAAGATATTTAAATGCTTCTAATATTTTGCGCTTTCCTTGATGAAAGAGACTAAAGACACAGTAAAAGTTGATTTATTTTAGGTATCTAAGTTCAATCATTTTGTTGTCTGTATTTCTTTATACTATGTATTTTCATTTTTTTATATATATTTAATAAATTACATAGACTTCAAAACGTGTGTAAAATATGGTGAAAATTAAATTACATCACATTAAAGATAGGTTTACAAGAATGATAATATATAGAATATATAGAATCTAAGTAACTAAGTGAATTACTATGATAAAATATAGCAATTTCAAACCATTGAAATATATTATACTCTCCCGCAGTAACTAGCTGATAACGTTTTTAACCGTCCTGTGTAATAAATTTAATACTTTTGCAATCTCTGTGAATGAAAAAATATTACATTACTATCCAAAGTTTGAAAGCAGTAAGAAGTTTCAGAAAAGTTTGTACATATTGAGGTTTTTATAAGCATAATGTTTTATTTACGAAACAGCGTATATATGAGAACATTTGGTATTTTATTTAATTTTTTTCGGATTCGAAAATTCCAGATATTTTGCTTGGAAATTTTTCTAGGTAATTGGAATACAATTGATCTCAGGCTTTCTGAGCGTGTCTCCAAAACTATTGAACATCTTGTAAGCGCTACTCTTATAGCTTTACCCTCTAGCTTATTCCATAAAGCAAACAACATCATCCTCTTCATACCGCGTTAAAAGAACAAGTGAACCTTTTTTCCGTAAGAGTTTTGAGTATTCAACGAAGATTTATGTGAAAATTTTGTTTTTCGTGCGCAATTCTCGGAAATAATGAACTTGAAATTTGAGGAAAGTCCATTAAGGGCTGTGACCTATTTTCTCTAATTTCTTCTTCGTCACTAACCAAATCGTCTGCAACGAGTTCTCTCATCTATTTCCTCATCGTTGAGTCATACATAGCATTTTGTCTATAAGCCTCGTAACTTTAACGGTGAATCTCAGTAGCTTTCACAGTCATTGCATCCAGAAACAACTGACAGATCTAGCCTCGTACGTGGTGGGAATTACAATTTTCTTGAACATTGCAAACACTCACAATCCGCGTTCACAATCCTGTCAAAATGGCTAATTGATAAAGCATCTTGTTTTCTTATTAAATCTGTTGCACCATTGTTTGTCTGAATAAATATGTCTTAGTAAAGTAAAAATGAGCAAAAGAATGCCTATATTAAGCTTATACTCTAAGGAAATGTGCAGGAAGTAACCAACTACAGACCGCTTACTCATTCAATTATAATCTCAAATTTACTTGTGATGCTATTGCTGATGCTCATAAAAACGCGTTCAGTGTCATAGATTTGGTAGGTAAATTGCAAAATCTTGGGATATATGGGGTGGCCAAAGATCAGTTTAAATCATATATAAATGATAGGTACTCTAAAGTTAAGTAGGTGACAATAAACGAACATTTCTGTTCTGAACTACTGAAATATGCCGCGGCATCCTACATGGTTCAGTTCTCGCACTAACACTCTTTTTAATTTATGCTAAGAATCTGTATCTATCACTACACACATCGTGTACTCTCTCCAAATAAGCAAATGATTTGTGTTATTTCAGATACTAATGTCCCTGATCTTTCAAATTCTTTCTCAAATGTCTGATTCGTGTAATGTGAATATTTTACGCTTAACGTAGCAGTTAAATCACCGATGTTCGATCGCGAGACTCTTAATAAAAATTGCAAAGACAGAAATTACAGGAAACGATGCAGTGACATTTCCAGGAATAATCGTTGTCCTGAAATATATCATACTAAGTTACCCACAACACCCGAATCCGGTATACGAAATTTATAAAATTTTGTGTATATTGACTAAGACTATTGTACTACATATACAGACACAAGAAAATTATTAGCCACATGCTGCGTGTAGCTTCCTGTTGTACTCACTTCACATATTTGAACTTAAAGCAATAAGACACCGACAAAATCTAGCAATTCCCTTTCACAACAAACCATTAATCCAATTTAAAACTAAAACAACGCCCTCTACTTTTGAATTATATGTATTGATCTATAATTTATCCTATTATATTTATACTATTGTTTTAGCAATGTTGCACTATTTACTACATTCATTCTGAAAAAGACAAGGTAACTCGCACGCATACGCAAAGCTGGGGTGCTAGCACAATGGGAATCAGAGACTAAATTTACTTTCTGAACACCTGACATTTAATCTAAACTTCAAAGAGATTAGTTTCTAAAATACATGGATGCATTTAATTTCGTCTATTTGTCTAAATCATTGTAATACAGAATTTCTATTTAAACTATAATTTCCATTGGTTTATTTCCGTTTATGATTGCACACACCGACATCCTACAAAACCATTAATTCCAGAAATCAATTTTCTCGTTCTGTCAAATGCATATAACTTTATTACAAGTTTCGCGATATCCACCTTCATATACCGTTCATGTACAGAATTTCTTGTCCTGTAGATCCAATTATCAGTACCGCTGACACATATATTCCACGTTTTAGGTAGGTAAGTACTTATACATACGTTGAGCTGGTCGTGTTTGTCCTTTTGTCTCATTTCCTTTCCCGCAATACGCGAATCTCTTAGATGACGCGTTCATTCGTTGAATCTGCGCCTGCATCCCGATCCAGCGTCACTGTATTTCGTTAATTCACGATGCCGGTGGATTGTGGGACGCGACCAAAGAAGTCATTCTCTATATGCACGCTCGTGCCACGTTAATGGCGGCAATGAGTTTCAATTAGTGGTAAGGTTGCCTATTTAGCTGTTTGCTGAAGAAAACTAATACGGCGTCTCCAGCCTTGCGAGAGTGAACCGAGCTTGTCTCGTATCAATTACGATTAGCTGGAGTAATGAGGGCGTATTTGATTAGGATATTCTACTGTTAAAGTCGTAAATGTATTAGTAATATTATATAAATTCATAATATGCATTCATAAATAAGTATTACGTTTCAATATATATTTGGTGGCTGCGCCGGTACGTGAGTTGTTCATACATCGCAGGATGGGCAAAAACTTCATATAGAATTTGTAAATGTAATAACTGATAAAGAAAATAATTAAGACTTAAAGAAAAGTAGTTACAAACTCTGATTCATTCATTCTTTTACATTTGGTGTGTAAAATAATATAGTTCTTTTCATGGATTTGTATCACGTTCTACAGTGCGACCGGCATAATTTATACACTTTCCGCTTGAATCTTGTTCCTTAGTTTCCTAGTCGCAGTAGTTTGTTGATTTACACCTTCTCCTTCATGTAGTCCCGCAGAAAAACATCTCAGTTCCACAATAAGTGTGGTTCCAATCACTATCTTAGATAATATATGTTATATATACGTTCTCATTTGTACTGTCTTTTGAGCGACTATCTAGTTCGGTAAGGTTTACGCTCAACTATCCAGTGTTTCATGCTTGTAATAAGTGGCAAACAGACTCCAAACTACTTTGTTTTATACCTTAAAAATGACAATCACTAATCGGTATTCCACTTTTTCCATGTTTCAAAACAAAATTAAGAGGGCTCACTTTCTATTCAAATGACAAACGTCCTTACGATCGGGGTGAACGCAAATTTTGACAGTTGTGTTTTAAAAGATTGCAAACTTGAGGCGCGAGCGATTTAGTTCAATGCCAATCTTTATTTTGATGTGAACTTAGGATGAATATAAATAGAAAATCTCTTTAGAGATTAAGTTCTATTGCAGTGCTAGCGACTGCATTCATTTTTAGAAAATGCTGGCGATACTCAGGCTCACCCAAAACCTACCGAGTGTTTATCTCCTTTCTTGCCTAGATATTCTTTGGTACTATTCCCTTTCTTAAGACTGATTTGTGACTGATTCACCCTCGTATACTTTCAAATATATTAAATGTAATTAGTCTTAAATGCTTGAACTTGTTCTGACATGAAATTCTAGATTGAAAATGCCATATCTACCTGATGATTCACTGATAATCAAGTACTTATCTAAATAAAATGAAAACTTAATTTAATTAGTAGAAACTGGTTTACTCGAAGTTATTTGAAACTTACAATAACAAGTAATGGGTACCTAAATCACACCGCTATAGAATTTGAATACATAAACGAAAGCTAGAAGCCTTCAATTCGAAGAGGAAACAGTTCTGTTTTCTTTAGAATTAATTACATCATAGACGATCTAAATATGCAGATTTAATCTTCGCTAACTATTATCTATTTTCCAATTCGCAAAGAAAATAACACTTAAAATTAAGTGCGATAGATAACGAATTTAAACTTGCTTCATTGTGAAATGAAGGCAGTGGTTGGAATATTAAACGCTTGGACCGGATAAATACAGCGAATTGGGATTTGAAACAAATTGGTAAAACGTTGTGTACATGAACATTGGCAAGTCACAAAAATTTAACGTATGTACTTCACCATTTGATCGCGAATTCTTTCTGAGCTAATAAACGAAACAGCTGTCGACGGTGTATTTTTTTATAATGTTTCTACTTGATTTAGTTCGTTCAATTATGAGAATGAAACAAAAATAACACTGTCCAAGACAAATTTTGCTGACTCCTATATGAGACTTGTTTTTTGCTAATCAGAAACTCATATTAGTTTTTACGTGTCACGTCAAAATTTAACCCTATGCTATAATGTGCTCTTTGTTGTAAGAACTGATAAGATATAAACGAAGTAAAAAGTTTTAATAATTCATTTATTTATTTAAATACAATATTAGGCACGAGTACAGTATAAGTATCTATTTCAATAATCATTAAAAAAAATACAAGAGTACTTGTAATAACCCAAACAACAATAAGGGAATAAATTCTTGTTTGCTGATAAGAATTCCATTTTCCTTGGTACCGAGTTTCGATAGTTTTTAGATCTTGATAGAATCTATCGCTTTGTTCATCGCTTACAGCACTTAAATTATCTGGAAACCTATCAAGATGACTATGAAGGAAATGCGACTTTAGGCTTTGTTACAACCTAGGCGGTTTTTTATTTCCAAGAAAATTGTTCGCGACTATAGTGAATGAAGTCCAGACTTCCCTCTTAGCTTCGTTTATAAAGTTGATAAAATTTGGATCTGCTATTAAAGTTCTAATTTGAAACAGTCCTCTTGTATATCTAGAGTTTTAACATTTTGCTTTATAAGACACAATTTCGGAAAACAAGAAAGTTTTCTTTTAAAAAAATTTTCTTGTTGACTTGTCCTCTTTTTGCTATTTTAATGTATTGTACGTCCTGTACAATTTTAATTTGTGTATTTTAAAAAAAGTTTGTTTTACACACGTGGAGTGCTGGTGTTGTTTTGATTCTGTATTCCTTTTCTGGAGTGTCTGTGCCCTGATGATATGCTACTGTGCACGAAACCGGTGGCCATTGATTAATTAAATTGTTTGAGATACTGTGAGATTGCTTCCGTTTTCTTTCTTTTTTCCTTATTCTAAAATTAATGGTTTGGCCCTCTCAAAGTCTGGATTTATCCCCCATAGAGCTCTTATGGGATGAACTTGATCGAAAGACTAGATAACGATAACCTTAGAACACCCAACACCTATGGGAATATTTACAGAACGCTTGGCAACATATCGACGCGAACTGTCTCGAAAAATTGCTTCGAGAGAAGCCTAAAATTTGTGCAGTTATAAAAACCAAAAGAGGTCATATCGACAAAAATAAACTTAAGAGCTAAATATTGCATAAATATTATTACGTTTGAATTAATTTGGCGATATTTACTTATGTTGTATAAATTCATTAGTAATAACAATACAATTTTACTGTATCTGTAACTTTTTGTAAAATCCGTTGCTGCTTTCAAACTTTTGGACGATAGTGTATGTATGATTTCTCATATATATTCAAAATATAATTTTCTTTTGAGTAATCTTATACATTATGCCAAAAGCATATGATACGCAATAGTATACAATGTGTTTGTAAAGCTCTTCAAAAAAGATTGTGGCTATATCTTTCTTAGTACTGCAAAAATAAATAACATTTAGTAACAGCTTCTAAGGTGAAATCACTCAAACCTCTTCAACGATTATTATTATTACTATAAAGATACACTTTTTTCTGCTTCTATACATTTTAGCTACAGTATACATGACAACATTTTTTTACCTTAACCTATAGACGCGCACGCAGTTCTTCAAAGATAAATTTCGAAATACACTATATACACATGAACGGATACATAGAACGTAAAAAAATATGCTAGTATGTAGGTGTTTGAAATCGTTAAACCAGTCAATTGCATAATTACCGTGGTTTTCAGCGGCGATGGACAATGGCACCAAATTAGCTTTCTGGCTGACGCCAATCATCGCTACATTGTCTTTCTCTCGATGGTACGTATTATAGACCGTGTATAGAGCTGTATAGCTTCTATAACTGAATGGGTGGATGTTTCGTATGATTCCACGATCCAATTGATTTCGATTAAGTATAGGTGTGATGTGGCGGCTAATTACGCATGATTACCGTATCTGTTGAATAGCGAAAGGAATCCAGCGTGTTCGTAATATACATAAATTGCGTATAATTGTACCTTTCGCGTACTTTTTCTATTTGAGAAGAGACATATTTTTCAAAAAAGTACACGTTTTTATTATTGTGATTCGATGTTTTTTATTCAAGTATTGCCGTTTCATATACGAATTATTAACTTACACTATGTGTAAACGTCACAACTTAATTCATATAACCTTTGTATTGAAAATTATATTGTGGTAGTTGTTGTGTGTTATGGTGGTGGTGACGGTTTGTTGGACGACGTGAAGGCGAGCCCTATCGTGCAGACTGCTTAACACCTTGGTCAACTTTCCTCTTTTTCGATTCTAAATATCCCGGTTGGTGATTTTCAATGGCAGGCAATGCTTGTCATCGTTTATTGCAGTCCCCGAAAATAGGAAGCCGACCAGAAATATCCTCTTTCGTTTTTAGTCTATGGCACACTGTGAACTGATGAGTTAAAGCTTGAGATATTCAGAAAGTTAAAGCTCGTTTTTGTAAGAAGAACGAAAAGCCAAAGAATGTTGCAGGATTATGGAGTGCCAACTGTCAAGCAAGTTCTGTGCTTATTTGGGGGCAACGTCTAATCGGCGAAAATTTTGTATTCATTCAGGACAACGATCCCAAACACTCAGCGGTGATATATAAATTTTTTTTAATTGAAGAACAAGATAATGACACTTTACAAATAATAACGTGGCCGCCCCAAAACCCCGATCTAAACGCCATCGAGCTGTTACGGGATAAATTGAACAGACGGGTCCCAAAAGTATGCCCCACCTCCGTGGATCACCTGTGAAACATTTTACAAGAGGAATGGATTAATATGCCAAATAGAGTCCTTGAAAAACTAGTGGAGCGGATGCCTCAGATCGTGAAGCTGTTCTTCGCCCAAAAGGGAGTTTCTTTGATGAACGGAATGTTTAAGAAGTTTTTGTTTATTTTTCATTAGAATTACTTCATTTTACTATTATACTTTTAATCGCTATTAATAAAATGCAATAAGAAAATTAAGATTTTTTAATATTTCCTCGTTTCATTAAAATTTATTTACGTGTTCGAACTAATATGGACGGGGTAGTGTGGATACTCAAACTGTCTCTGGGTCGCGCGAGTCCCTGACAGAAATAGTTACTGATTAAGTAGGCCTTCATTATTTCCCTTAAAAAAATAATTTTGGAGACGTAAAGAAGTTAGAATGTCGTTCTTACCAAAATGAACAAAATGATATAACACGTTTCTAGGTACAGTTTATGTTTACTGGGAAATCATATTTCAAAGTCTACACTTCCAGACTTACATAATTGTTGGGGAGGGAGGGAGAGGGAGGGGGGAGTTTATCAATTTATGGAGAATGGAGTGCACATATCTTATTCTTGTTTTAATTATTGCATGTGCAATGTTTTCACGTAGATTCTCTTTTCTATTATTCTCTCCTTTATGTATGAAGTGTACTTAATTTATTCGAGATAAACCATTTATCAGCTAATATTACTTCGGCTTTCTTTTTGTTGAACATGCGTACATATAACAATGTATGTAAATTCAATGGCGTATTTAATCACGCTACCGCCACTTTAGCAACTCGATTAATTTATTTTCTGATTGTATCATTTCAGTCGGAGAATATTGTTAAAAAAATCTTTTATTTGAAGTAATTGTTATACATAATATTCCTGATGGTTGATTTATTACCTATCGCACACCTATTGTACAATTTCTGCGTTAAAATAATCATGCGGAACGTGGCTACCCCATAGTGAAGGTTTATGAGGTAATTATACAACGTTAGCCCTTAATCACATTACACCTAAATAATAGAACTTATGTGCGATATCGTAACGACCCATTAAGGAATGTACATAGGTACTTATGTATGTATATAGAGATCCAACCTCCTTGTTCTGCTTATTGTTACTTAATTAAAAATTTCATTGCGTTTCACGTATACAACGACATACACTCTGAATCTATCACTTTCAATTAGAAAGTAATTTGGTAAAGCTGGGGATGAATTTCACTTAGGTATTCGTACAGTTCCTTCTAATCCAATTACTTTCATTCCACCTTCTGCGCTAGTAAAATTTTGTTGTATTTTGGAAATTTGGAATGAGATACGTTGAAGTAGATATTGATCCCGTTTAATGAGAAAAAAAGAGGTATTTATTAGTAGGTTAAAGGGAGAGAGTCCCATTAAATATTTTTAATTTATAATAAATATGGCCAAAGGGTCCACATACAATCTGTACAGTCTTTCCGATGAATCGACTGCATTTTGGCATAAAATGAGGTTGGCAGCCAAGATGGGAAATTCAACAGATGTCACAGTTGCAGAATGGTGTAATTTGATCAAAAAGTGTATTCACCAGGCAGCAAACGAAGTGTTGGGGTAAACAGGCAAGAGAATCAGGGGAACAAAACATGTTTGGTCGAATGATACTCTAAAATTGTTGGTAAATGGAAAGAGAATTGCATATCAGAAGTAACTGACAACACAAGATCTAGGGGACAGAAAAATCTAGATCTAAGATACAATTATGAAATAAAAAAAGGAAAAAAAGAAAATCATGAATAATTGTTGGAAAAGGAAATGTGTATGAGGTATACAGACATATAGGAGGATCAAAATCTAGGCAAGCATGGACATCATGAAAATACTGAAGAAAAATACAAGGAAACTGAAATGAATTATTAATTGAAGACAGAGATCAGATGGGGTTTGGTCTTATTCAATATGGATAAGACAAAGTACATGGTAATTAGTTCACAAGGAAAACAGTTAGTAGTGGAAAATGAGAAAAACGGCAAATGCGTGTAAATATCTAGGAGTTACGTTAACTTCCATTGGTAGAGATGAAATAGACATATAGAATAAAATAATTATAGGAAAAGCTATAATAAGACAACTATATGCTGTGGTGTGGAATGATAATATTTCGAAAAAACCCGGATGTTCCACTCTTTTGTTAAAAGCTGTGTTACTTATGGAAGTGAAGTGTTTATTTGAAGAAGTTTTGAAGAAATTAAAGAAAATTGTTAATGTTACAACACACAAAAGGCAAAGGACAAAAAATATATATGTTACAGGAAACATTGTCATTTATTTGCAATATATACATTCAGGAAAATATTATTTTGTATAACCTGAATTTTCTAAACATCAACTTAGTCGAGACTAATTTGTTAATACTGATTTAAACCGAAATAAATGGAGTATGGTTGCGGCTAAACATCTTTTCAAGGTTATAATCATTTTTGTTTTTATTCGCTTCAAAAGATCGATTTTCTTCCCTGTGCCTCTTATGCATTATCTTTTTCACGTTGATGTTTTACAATCATTCTACAACGTCGCCAGGTGTCTTCTTCTACCCCAAGATATCAATTACTTTTGTATAACTTCTTTATACTTGATGGAGACTAATAAGTTCGGTCTGTCTGAGTTTATGTGATAAACATGGCCCAATCGATCTGTTGTACATTCCCAGTAAACAAACCGACGTTAAAAGACTTGATTTGAAGTCTGTAATCGTGTCAATGATTCCTTATAACATGCTTTCAAATAAACTTTACCTCAAAGTAACCTTTGAAATTATAATTATACCTTGGCTTGTTACTGAAACTCTTGATATGAATTTTGTTTGGTATAAGCTATTTAAATTAAATGACAAATACTTTGCCAAATTAACAACTAATGCAACTGAAAATAGTTTTTATTGGAATGGACTACAAGAGGTAATATCTATTTGCAACCTTATATTAATACGACGTAAATAAAACGGCGAAACTCAACAGTCTCAACAAAACATCCAAATTTTTACTTTTACTCGATTGGGAAAATGTCTTGTGAAATATTTGATAAATTTTAATATGGGTTTAGCGAAAGGAAATTGATTGAATCCGCTGTCATTTTTTGTATACAAACCGCATATTATCAATATTAGAAGAATGTAAATTAGCATGTGGTGTATTCCTTAATCTAAGCTAAAATTCCTATTATATTCACTATGAGATATTATCAAAACTTGAACTTGTATGATGGTCTTTCAGTTGGGAGGAAATTTATTTATATCCTGTTTCTCGAATAGGAAGCAATTTATGTATATATATATATATACATTAACTACTTTTTATGCTATGAATGCGTGGTTTAAAGCAAATGTATCGCATTCGATTATACAACTGTATCTTCTTATCTACGTTTACATTTTTGACAGGTATAGCAGTAAACTCCACTCACACAAATTAATTAATTGTGCGGAATGCAGCGTTTCGAGAGCACGTGGGCTCCCATTGTCAACCGTGTTACCGACTGAGGTAATTGTGAATTGTACATCCACACAGTCCTTGCAATCGTCATTTATATTTTTGGTTTGTAACCTTTTTATTAAACACTTTACATAAGTTAATTCAATTGTAAAACACAAATTGCGTATAAAATACTGTAAAAATTTAAGAATATATAAACATATACATATATATAAAATACTGTAAAAATGTACGTATTAATAGACTAGGGACTACGTCTAAAAATAAATGTAAGAAAATGGAAAAAAGTATCTTCTTTCGTGCTACTTATTTTTCAGACCACACTCGTAATATCCTAAGATAAAATACAAATTTAGAAAATAACCGCCACTATAGTTACATCTAAAAGATGCTTTACATATTACATATCGAATTAGTTACAATATTAATCAAATTAACACGTCCTTTTTCGGCCTAGAGGCGTTGAAAACTAACAATGACTTTAAAGTGACGTAGAAATGACGTCTTTGTGTTTTCTGGGATTATAGCTCGTAATTTCTATATTGCATAAGGTTTGCTCGATACATGATATTATTATCATATAAATTACAAATATTGTTTCAATTACGCGGCCTCAATTTACTCTTTGTCAACTTTCAGTTCAGCTACTGCATATAAACTATTATAACTAAAAATCACCAGTGACATTTCAGTTACAAGCCTGCTCGCGCGGCTTTACGCAGCAACGGTAGACAGGATATTTCAATTGGTTAGAGTTTCGATAGATGCGTCACCTTGCAGTTGAATTGTAAATAGAGCTTAACATATAACACAACAATCGTCGTACGATAGATCGTCTAAAATCGGAATACGAAATTATTTGTCAACAGATATGGCTGCGTATAAATATTATGTTGCGACCGTACGAACGGCGAATTTGTTATTCAAATTTTTCAAAGTTTCCTGCGGATTTTCTTTCGTTCTCGGTTTGTTTTTCAATCCACCGATCTGAGCGAAATCTGTTTGTACATCGCACGTACGAATAGGGCGCGTGTCTATTTTCGAGCGAGTGCAGTTTCACAATTAGAGTAAAAAGAAAGCTCCCGTTTCGGAAATCCGACTTCTCAGCGAGTCTGAACTTTAAATTTTCTCGAAAATACTGAATAATATATACGGTGAATGGTAGCACTAACTTTGCTTGGGGCAATGTCGACTCGTTTTAATAGCCAACATCGACATCGACGTGCATTTTGTTGATAATCGAATCGTCTACAAAGAAATAAAGTAACGATTAAGTAAATAGAAAAATATTTCAAACGGTATGGAGAAACAAGAAGGATTAAAGCAAAAATAATAAATTATCGTTGAGATAGGATGTTTTATATTGTTTTAAAAGAAAGATCATGCGTATGCACAGTACTGGAATTGAGCTTCTTCAAACAAACTGTGGTATAATAGAAAATATTTTTATATGTGATGTTTATACAACATAAATTTTGATTTGTAAAGCGATGAGAAAAAAATACAAACAAAGCTACATTGGCGTACATATATATATTGTTTACATTGTTTGTGAAATTCGTAAAAACCTACATTCAGAATTTTAGATTTTGTATTTACAGCAGTCCTTTATGTGAATAAAAATATTGCCTTGTTGCTTGTAAAAGGAGAGGCCTTAAGAATATTGTCATGTTTTATACTTCGGCAAGGCATTTTCTAAAAGCATCCACAAAAAGGTACCGGTGCTTGATGTAAACAAAGTAATTTAGTTGCTTCTAAAAGGAGTTGTGAAACTAGGAAAAGCGCGAATAAAGGTGATGAACGATACTAAAAAAACAAAGCATTTTTATCAACCAGGATAGTCAACATGCTTTAAACAGTCTTACGGAGAATATTATAGAGGTATTTATGTTTTGGCTTTTAACACGCTTACTCCTTGATATAGTTTAATTAAGTTTCTACTATATAATCATATAAATTTACTTTTTAGCAAGCCATGAAATTATTTCTTCAAAATATCTTGTTAGTAATGAGTACCATATAACTTTTTTCTTGAGAATTTATCGAAAGCTTTCTCTAAATTTATAGATTCCAGGAATATGTCCTTCTTTTCTTGTGAATCTTTTTGTACTATCTGCTTTATGGAGAAAAGCTGGTCTTGCGTGCTTTTTCCATTTACGAATCCGCTCTGACATTCGCTTTATGTTTTCTCTAATAATGATCTTATTCTTTTGTCTATTATCTGTTCTAGTATTTTTATGGCTGAGCTTCCTCTACCTCTATAACTATTGTTATCTGTCTTATTGCCTTGTTCCTACATGGCGCAATTAGTGCATTCTTCCAATCGTCTGGTATCTCTTCTTCATTCCATATATGCCTAAATATTTCTAACATCATTTCTCTTCCATTCCTATCCATATTTTTGATCATTTCTGTTGTTACTTTATCACTTCCTGATGCTTTTCCATTTTTCAAATTATTCATTGGTTCTTCCAATTCTTCCATGCTGATTTCTTTTTCTACCCTCTCATCTGCTGCTTGAATACGAACGAACGCTCGTATTTTCTTCGTCTATTTCCTCATTTAATAATTCTTGAAAGTGCTGCTTCCACCTGTCCATTATTGCCCTACTTTCAGTTCCGTCCTTGCTCTGGATATAGTTCTCCGTATGTTTTGTTTTTTCCTGTGTTATTGATTTCAAGAATCCATAAGATATCTTTCCTTTACTATTATGCTCCATCTTTTTTTCCGAATTCCCTCCATGTTTTATTCTTGATCTCTATTACTAGTTGTTTTACTTTTTTCTCTGAATTTTATATTTCTCGTAATTACTAGACGTTTGGTCTAGTAACTAAATTTTCCATGATTTTTTCTTCACTTTGGTATGTATTCTTATTGCCTCCGTCCACCACGCTGTCTGTTTGCAAGGACACATAGTAAAGTGAAATAATTCTATGCTGGACTCATTTGTCCTCTACAAATCTTCAATATTCAAACGATTTGCGTGGTAGAGTCTCGTCATGTAAAGTAGTCTCGGTAAAGCACGAATCTCAATTGCGTTCGTAGTTTTAGCATCTCTAGATCGACCAAGGTTATGGGAAATTGTATAATCAAATTAATCATACCATCATCTATAAAATATTCCTATATTTCTTTTGCATCCTTCAAAGATTTCGCGATTAAATTGAGAGATAGAAAAATTTGTGTAATGTTATCTACTCTGGTTCTCACATCACCTTCTGTATCAGAAATAGCTTTTTCCATTTCATTACCGTCTTTGTGGTCTGGTTCCTCAATATCGAATTCATCATTGACCTCTTCTCAATTATCGCTCTCTACCTTCCCTAACAAAAGATTCAGTCGTTCTTGATCCTTTTTTCGTAATAATCCATGACTGAAATACGTTATAAATGAATACCAAACAAAAACGCAGAATTTTATATAAATGACCAAAAAGAAAAGAAAAGATATTGCACCACTAGGCACCTTGGTCTGGTAGCTCAGTTTATCCTGCAGCTACAAACACATTAGTGATCAAATTGCCATTGAGACATGATACCCAATACTTAGTACAGCCAGTGAACATTTTTTACCGCGACTACTGGAAATCAAAGCCACAGTTAGAGCACTTTCAATTTTTTTCAATCATTTATCGTAATAGAAAAGCATTGTCTCTACTACAATTAATATTTTCCTATAAATTTCAATTCCATTTTCCCTTAATCCGTTTACGAACAATATTGGCACGCATCCCACGCATATAAAGCAATAAACGTTCGCCGTGGACACGCTCGAAATCGTCGCTAGCTGTATAATATTCGCATTAAACGTCCGACCGTTGTTCAAGATCTGATTGTCGAATAAACGACGACAAACGCACAGCGTACGCGCCATAATAGAAAGTGTGTATTGTATACATACAATCGGACGGCCGCCACGCATTGTGCGAACGGTGCCAGGCCGACACCGCGATAAAGCCACAAGTTGTAGCGTCGTAGCTACGTATCGTACATACTTACCTTCGAATCGATGGCACCCGGCTGCTACCACACTGGCCGCAGCTACATCCTGTAACAGTTCCTCGTCGCGCGTAACCTACTTTTGCATTATTCATGCGGCAGGAGCAACAGGCAATAAGTTACTTTTACATTATAATTAAATCTCGAGGCAGAAATCCATCGATTTTAAATCCAGTTATGTTTGTTTGCGCGCCACCGATGGCGCTGATTCTAGCAATGTATTACTGCTTGCGGTTAGTTTTGAAGAAAAGAGACACTTACAAAAACGATCGATGGATTCCGTGAATTTATCAAATGGGTGCTTGTAAGATATATTTCAAATAGAAAGTGCTTTTAATTTAGACTCTTCTTTAAGAACACTACGAGTAAGGCTAGTCCATGGCGTGGCATTGACATCATGGCGTCGTGTTTGACGTTCCATGAAGTATATGAATGTCATATACTTCAATGTTTTGATCCATAATTCAAGTATTGCGTTAATGCGGTGTCAAGATGTTTAATCTTACGTCTTAGTGTCATTTTCTAAACGCGCCTTAAGAGTTATGGAAATTGTCAAAATGAAGATCTGGAGAAGAAGCTGAGTAAATAATAACGATGAAAAGAAGGTATTGAATACGAGGGCGACATGAAATGTTTCTGGAATTGGCAAGAAAAACATGGTATTGGTGTGGTTTTCTATTTCTATCTTTCGATGTAGTCTCCTCGAAGATCAACACATCTCTTCAAACGATGCTTCAATCTCTTCAAGCAGTCGGAAAAGTTGGATATTTTAAGGAATGCGAAATAGCCATCTGTAGCGGCGATGACCTCCTCATTTGAGGCAAATCTCTTTCCTCCAAGTGATTTTCTTCAGGTTTGGGAATAGGAAACTAACTGCTTCAACTGAACGGCATTAGAGAAACTGCGACCTTATTTGCAACCAGTTCTAGGTAGACAGTCTGTCAGAGATGGTAAAGTCCAGTTGGATGCCTGTTACACTGGGAGTACCTAAGGGATCGAATTTGGGTCCCATTTTGTTCAATTTATATATTAATGACATTGCATAAAATGCGTAAGTAGAGATTTGTCGCAAATAAACCCTATGTCCTTGAAGCTAGTGGACTACAAATATTTCATTCACTGTAGCGCACTATCTAAATTTCCTTGCAAATTTGTTATAAAGAAGACAAAAACGCACAATTTCGGTCACAACATTTATTACAACAGAATCTGACATATCAATCCTGTAAAAAAGATACTCAAAATTTGTAGAGATTATTACTGCTGTTAAAGAGATGAAGTTCAAGCTAACGCCGTGACTCCGTCAGTGTCTTTCTCATCATCTTTGGTAGTCCCATAAGCAATTCCAAAATCCTGTAGATCAACTTGCATTTTAGAACACCCGAGGGGACCAGCTTACCAGTCATCGCACGTGAGATAAATTTCACCATCTTGAGGAGAATACAAAGATTTGTAAGGATAATACGTTGGTGAAAGTAAATAAGAACCGTAAACGTACCATATGCTTTTGAATTATATCGTTTGTAGTTAAGTTATGCTAAAATACGAGAAAGACCGGAATCGACAGGAAAAAGACGGTATTGGTGTGGTTTTCTATTTTTATTTTTGGAGGTAGTCCCCTCGAAGATCAATACATTTCTTCAAACGGTGCTGAAGTCTCTTCAAGTTGTCGGAAAAGTAGGATGTTTCGAGGTCTGCAAACTAGCCATCTGTAGCGCCGATGACCTCTTCATTTGAGGCAAATCGCTTTCCTCCCGGTGATTTGGGAATAGGAAAAAGTCGCTGGGGGATAGGTCCGGTGAATATGGAGGAGACTAATTCGTAACTCATTCAATTTGGATACGACGATGCGGGATGAACGGACCGCTGCATTGTCGTGGTGGAAAAGCACTTTTTCCGCAATAAATCGCTGTAGGGTTGCCCAGTAATCGTCCTTGCCTTCTGCACATAGTCAATAAGGATCACACCTTGGGCCATGACCTTTCCAGCCGATGGAATGGTCTTTGCTTTCTTTGGAGCCAATTCAGAAAGTCCACTGCTTTGACTGTTTATTGGTCTCTGGTGTGTAGTGATGGATCCAAGTCTCATCCACGGTTATGAAACGCATGAAGAAATCCCTTGGATTGCGTTGGATCCTGGCCAGACACTCCTCCGAAACGGTCACCCAATTTCGTTTTTGCACCGGTGCGAGTCACGCCAAGAGCCTTTTCATACCCATGTAGGATATGGCTAACGCGTTCTTCTGAGATGCCTGTTGTCTCCGCTCTCTCTTACAACTTCAATCGGCGATCGGCTAATACGACATCATGAATCTTGTCAACCATTCATACTTAAATAACAATTACTGATAGTAGATGTCGGAAATTGTGACAGTTGCCATAAAAAAAAGATTGCTCTTGCCCACCAATGAATCTACTTCAACCTTGCGGAAACATTTCAGGTCGCCCTCGTAATTAGATAAAAGTAAATTTCTCTTTGTTATAAATTTATCAACTTATCTCTAAATCAAATAAAACTCTATATTTAAATCCAACATCATAAGGAAGGACAAAAGCTAATATTGCTGAGCTATAACAGCGAATAAACTCAGTATATCTATATTAGTTATTTTCAAGGCAAAATCTCCCCTCATTTAAACAACATCGCATACGACTTCGCCGTATTCACCATTTATCCATCGATCCAGGGAAATAATGAATTACATACATGCGTTCGTTTATTCTTTTATACGCACGAACCTTACCGGCCGCTAGCATCGTGAAACGAGCAGTTCCCAAGAGAACACTTCAATGGATTAACATACATATACGTACGTGGACAAGTATCTATGTTGTACCTATGGTGGTGCGTGATTAGATGAGGGGGACCCCATAAATAACATTAACCTTTCGTAACATTCAGCCAGCGCTCAATCGAACGAGTTTATATCAACTATACGATTATAGCTGGCCTCGTCGGTGTATAGATATGTACAGGATATGACCCTTATATACGTATTTTTCTCAGCATTGTTGGATATATTATAGCCCAAGTATGCTTTTTTAAATAACTCACGAGTAAATAGAAACAAGTGCGAGTAGTAAGTATCAGGATATAAACCAAATAAAAGACCGTAATGTCAACAAGAATTGTTTCAAATGAAATGGAAGAAATATTTCACTTTTCTATTCGTTGCAGAATTGTCTATCACCTGAAGATAGCAATTAAATAAAGGACTACAATAGGATTGCAATCTCCATGTAACATTTTTAAATTGGTTTCCTCGAATAATATACAGTGAGGTAATAAAGTATGGAATACAATTCATGAAATCGGAGAAAGTTTTTTCCATAAAAATGCTCAAATATATAATAATTTTACAGGGTGGACAAATTTTAGTAGTAGATACTATTTTGTTGAACAATATTCGTTAGATTTATAACATCGACAAAAAGCTAATACATTGCATTAGAAACTTTTCTAGTAGTTAGTTGGCCATGGTTTGAATCAAAAAACTGAGTAAGCATTAAAAATATAAAGTGTCAAACATATAATGTTTAGTTTATATAAACTTTGAAGTAAAGTTTTTATTTATTTGAAAAGCTTTCTATATTTTGAAACATAATATAGAGGATTTAAATGAAAAACAGAAAATTGAGATATGAATGGCGGCTGTGTTGGTGATAAAATTTGTTCTTAAGAAGAAATATATCACTTATTCAAAGAAAGACACTAAGATTGTCCCCCTATAACTCAATCAACTGTAAGTGAAATTATATGAAAATTTGATGAGTTGGGGCATGTTAGAGATTTTGTTCGAAGTACCCGCCCTTCATTTGGAGATTAACTTTTTATTTCAGCACTTTTTGGCATATGATTACAGTTGTCCCAGGCTGGTTTGCAACCGTATATGTTATCTATAAATAAATCTTTCAATACCTGCACCAAATTAAATTAAAAAAAATATTGAAATATCATTGATGATGCTTGCCAATTCGAGATCTAGATAGATTATTTATAAAATTTGTTGACATGTTTCGCCACATTGAAGCTAAACTCTATAATTACATTAAATTCGTTTCATTAGCTAATGTTGACGTATACTGCTTGCTACCACCTTTGAAACAAATCATAGATTCGTCTACAGATTGGTGTTTATTCGCTTTAGAAAAACGTAAGAACATTGTTTCTAATGCATCAAGAAGTGCATAAAGTTTATGCGATTTTTCTATGTCCTTCTTGTCCTGTAGGTTGAATTAGATAATCATTCAGGTGCAGATTTCTAAATACCCAAACAAAATAATCATTTGCCATGGCTTTACTTATATATGGGTCCCTTATATTAGGTTGTATCTACACAGAGATGTTCATGCGATGAATAGTACCTGTCTTAAACATAATATTAAAAATGTTAAGGGAAATCCTAACCCCCTCTCTCCCCCCCCCCTCCCCTTCTCCATTTTGAAAACACAATGCTCCAAAAGCTACACCCTGCTCGACGATATAATCGACACTTATCGCAAATAGTGGAATTATGGTTGGTAAGGCGGGTATGGTTAAAAAGAACTATAGGTAACTTATTCCACATCGTGATCATTGTATTAATCCACTGCGCAGGCTATAAGGGAAAACCACGAATTTGTGGTTACTTAAACAATCCACCTGACTCGAAAGAGTTAATACAAAAGACAATAGCCGCTAGAGACAAATACTTTATAGCCAATGAGTAACATAGACTGCTATTTTCTTATATAATTATCCACACATTTAAATCCAAACTTGAGTTTTTGCAGTGTAGGCTCCCATGCTCTTCTGTGATTATCTTATCGATAAATTTTATATAAAAATTGATAAGTTTAAAATTCTATGCAATCTATTAAGAAAACATTTTATATTCTTCAAATTATTCATTATTCTTGAAAGAAAGTAAATGATTTGAGTCATGGTGTTCCATAATTTAGAATCTGACAACACTCCTACTGACTTATACAATTAACATTGGCATTAGTTATGTTATTTAAGCCACGCTGTTTCTAAATGCAGAAATGCAATTAAGTATTAGTTATGTATTTATAGATGCAGTAGTTGTTTGTCTAAATATTTTTCATAGTAGAAATCAATAAGGTTCAAACAGCGTCAGCCGATATAGCATAACATATTAAACAGTTCAATTATATTATCACTCCAACACTCTGCTATAACAGATTAAAAAGTAGGAAAAGCATGAGATTTCACAGACAATTTTAATCTGACGCGCAGTTTCCTTTTAACAGCAAAGCTGTTACGGTCACAAGAGAACCAACTTCAGTTCAAATAGAGTCGTTAAATCGGTTTTAATAGACGAAATGGGAAATCTGAGATTTTGATGTAGCTGCATTTGGTGCTTGCATAAAAGAAGGAAACATCATCGTTGTTAGTTTTAGTGAAACGTTGTTGCTTCGATCACTTATCTTCTGGTTATGTAGTAAATTACTTGTAATTTATATTTGAAGCAATCTAGCGGTTCTCATCTAACAAAGACAAAAGAATCTACAACATGGGTTTCACTCTATTGTAAGGTATTTAGACTGTAGGACTTCCACAGCATAAAATTTGCTATATAATACTCAACTTTTAAAGATCTTCTCAATGGCTAAAAGGATATATTCGACAAAGAATAAAGAAGGTGCATACTGTAAATGGGAGCGCAGTATAATTAATGAATCGACCGAAAGAGGTCGCTTTCGACGGACATAGAGGGTTTCAGCTTTCCGAAGGCGAAGACTTATTACCCTACGCGAAAAAACAAAAGATGTTTGCGTTTCACTGTCTTCTTCTTCGCGATTTGTATCCTCTGAAAACAGCTTATGCAAAATATATGAGGCGAACTCGCGCCAGGCATTGATTTCCGAACGCTTATCTTCGCGATACGGAGCTTAATCTCTATATCTATACGTCGTGCCGCGCCTGATGGCGTTGTTACGTGTCGCCGAACGAGGTGGGGAGCACGCGCCTCCGAAATTAGATCTACGACCGATAAACTTGTTGAATGTCGTGTTTATTCTCCTCCAAACTATTCCCTAAATAAAGAAAGATTTACCGTCCCGTTGGTATTAGTAGATGTAATCTCCGGACGGCTCTTTTAGTAAGATGCTTGCAAAAGGACGTCAATATTTACTTGCTTTAGTTTTCTTTTGTTTAAATCTTTAAGTAGCCTTTTAATTCATGCTAAGCTAATTTGCGATACTCAATTATGTGTAACACCTTTATCAAATTTATTGGAAAACAATGAAAGACGAAAAAATACTATACGTAGTGTTCACTCCTCGTAGTTGTTAAAAATACGAAAGCGTTACAATATACAGGGTGGTTAACACACTGTACACTCAATATTTTAGTTGGGAGTAGCATGTTTTTAAAAATCCAAAATGTATATGATACAATTTTTTGCTGTCTTTCTAATCCTCTGTTACTTCAAAAACAAAAGATGATCTAACGACATTTTTTTGTTTTTTTTTTTTGTTTAATTGAACACCCTGTATTTTGTCGCATATTTAGCTAGCTTATTCGATTCTAAATACTGTACCTCTTGTGTCTACGTTTTAGTTAGACAATGAATAACGCGATAAATAAGAAAACATACAATATATATTGGTAATAGAACAAAAAAAAATAATAACAGAAAAAATCAAAAATCCTATGAATGTCTTACACTTCAATGTTTTGATCCATAATTCAAGTCTTGCGTTAATGCGGTGTCAAGACACTTAATCTTACCTTAATGTCATTTTCTAAACGAAGTTATGGAAATTGTCAAAATTGAGAAGAAGCTGAGTAAATAACAACGATGAAAAGAAGATATTGAATACGAGGACGACCTGAAATATTTCTGGAATCGACAAGAAACACACGGTATTGGTGTGGTTTTCTATTTTTATCTTTCGATGTAGTCTCCTCGAAGATCAATACACCTCTTCAAATAGGGCTTCAATCTCTTCAAGCCATAGGAAAAGTAGGATGTTTTAAGGTCTGCAAAATAGCCATCTGTAGCGGCGATTGCCTCCTCATTTAAGGCAAATCTCTTTCCTCCAAGTGATTTTTTCAGGTTTGAGAATAGGAAACTAGCTGCTTAAACTGAACGGCATTAAAGAAACTGCCATCTTATTTACAATCAGTTCTAGGTAGGCAGTCTGTCAGAGATGGTAAAGTTAAGATGTTCAAATCCCGTTGGGTGTTTGTTACACTGGGAGTACCTCAGGGATCGATTTTGGGTCCCATTTTGTTCAGTTTATATATTAATGCCATTGCACAAAATACATGTCGCAAATAAACCCTATGTCCTTGAAGCTAGTGGACTACAAATATTTTTGCACCAGTGGCAGCAAACACGAGACCCATCGCGCCAAGAGCTTTTTCGTACCCAAAATTTCATGTAGGATATGGCTAACGCGTTCTTCTGAAATGCCTGTTGTTTCCGCTCTCTCTTACAGCTTCAATCGGCAATCGGCTAATACGACATCATGAATCTTCGTCGACATTTTTTTGTTTAATTGAACACCCTGTATTTTGTCGCATATTTAGCTAGCTTATTCGATTCTAAATACTGTACCTTTTGTGTCTATGTTTTAGTTAGACAATGCATAACGCGATAAATAAGAAAACATACAATATATATTGGTAATAGAACAAAAAAAATAATAACAGAAAAAAGCAAAAATCCTATTGATAACATTTTTCATATGCTACCAATTGTATTTTATTTTGTATTCCTTCTACGATATTGGACAAAGTGCAATAGACCCTATTTTTTATATTTATAAAAGGATTTCGCTAGATAAGAAAAAAATCTAATATTGAGAGGTAAGGTGATCTCGGAGACCATAAATCTTGCCCTTTTTTTCAATTCACCTATTTCCAAATTCTGTGCCGTCATGTTCGAACCACATTTGTCTTCGAATAGCTTAAGGCAGATGATCGAAATATTCTTGAAATTCGGTTTCAAGAAACTTTATATATTGGTTTTGTGTAAGAGTGCCGTTATAAGAATAGGTGATAAGAACTGGTTCTCTACCACACCTACCCAGACATTTGTAGGAAAACGTATTTGATTTCCAGTTTGCTGTATTCTACTGCGATTCATGTCGCCCTAAAATGATAATTGTGTTTATTAAAGTTGTATGGAGTTTCTTCTGGGCTGCCTCATTGCCAGAATTGCTTTTTAGATGAAGTCCGATTTGCAATATAAATGAAACGAATAAAAATATTTTGTGGATTCCCTTGCTGATTGTAAATATTTGACATTCAACGTAACGAACAACGAGTCTTTGGATACCCTGTTCATAGGGTGTTGGGCTTTTATTGTAGCCAGCTATTGGGAACACTTTTATTTCATTGTCAGTGTCAAAGTGCTTGTCGTTCAGGAAGGTCTTCAGATTGTCACTTCTTACATTCTTGTCGTATACTTCACATATTTGGCGATGAATAGCCGCAGCTTCTGTATTTCATGCTGTTGAGCACCGAATGACTGAACGTATTTCACAGTTGGTGAGTCGCTGGATTTTCATTGACATCGCCGATGAAAATGACGTTGCGTTCAGCGCAAGGGATGTGGTTGGCCTGCACGCGCGGGCAAAACTACGTTAACGGTATTCGCGAACAGAAAAAGATTCACACTGGATATAACTAGATACAATAAATCTAAACCATTTCTTTAGCTATGTGCTTTCTCTTGTTAGAAAATACTAGAAGCTTACTAAGAAATTCGAAAGCTTTTTCGAAGAACTAAGTCATTTTTTAAGCATACAAATATTGCAATTGCATTTTTAACGTCATTTTGAATAAACGTAAAGGATTGTGGATAAAAGTGAAATTTTCATTTTCAATAGAGATTGAGTGTTACAACGCTTACTGAGAATGATAATATAATCGTAACTATAATCCTTAACATTTTTAATTTAGTTTTGCAAATAATAAATTATAAATTATAACAAATTATGATTAACTGGCCTTTCAAAAAGTTGAACAAATGAGTTCAAAGTCCATATTTGGTACCCTACTACTATTCTTTGTTTCCAAATAACCAAGAAAATGTTTAGGAGGCAAACCAATGCTTTTTTAATTCAAACAGATAGTAAATCGTACTGTACTCAATGAAATTTACAGGTCTAGCTGTTGAATAGAATATAATTTTTTAGGATATTTTTTCTTCTAATATTCTCTGCAACTTACGCATTGAAGCTAATGTCAATCTGCAATGAAAGGCAAATGGAAGAGATAAGTATTAGAGAAATCATTGTACTATCCTTACAGAAAATTTATCTCTTTGGATAATTAGAAGTTGGTGTGTATGTACTAGTATTACATCATATAACATGCTGAAGGTCAATGCTTGACTTTTTGTAGTATATATTTAAGTTAGTGGAACTATATAAATTTCATTTTTATTAAAATTACTGCTCCTATTTTTCAGTAGCAATATCGGCAAAGTAATTTCGCTGAGGGTAATGTGTTTAACTTGAAATCGGATATTTCAAACACGTAATCTTTATTGAAAGGTACTTTCTACGTTCTAATCTATCTGAAAGTCAAGTGAATGAATCATCCAAACTATTCCTGGGGAGAAAAAAGCAAAATTCTATTTTTCTATTTTGATCTAGGATGTGTAATTCAAGACAAAATATGTAATACATTACCTACAATTAACAATACCGTAATAAGTGCTACTTGTAAAGAAACATCCACCATAGCTATAGTTGCTTTCTCATGTTGTGCTCATTTTCTCACTTAATACCCTACAAATAATTTTCTAATTAATAACAAAAGTTCTGATAATACTAACATTTACATTGTTTTGCTTTGTTTAGCTTCACTTTTTTTTAATTAGACACGTTACACGTGCTGAAACGGGTATTAAGCAAAGTCTACTTGATCTATACATGTTAATGAAATCAAAAATTAACATACTACTATTAGTCTATTATCTATTGTAGATAATAAACTAATAAAATGCACACTCGTATACGCCATCCTATAGGATGATTAGGTTTAGTTAACGATCTTTATATAAAAATGCTATGTTAAGAGTTACTCTAAATATACTGCTGTGACTTTTGGAGGATGATCTGATCGAAAATGAGACTTGACTGCAAAGCGTATATGGATGTTAAGCAATAATCGGAAGCTGCCTAACAAAGACCAACGTGATTTCTTTCGAAGATATGTTACGGTTCAAATGAAATACATGTTAACCACTATGTTTTTAAATCCAAATAATAACATCAAGGCCAAGGTATTTCCAGCGGGAAGAAATGCAGTAGCTGCCTCTTTTTGTTTGGAATTTGAAAGGAACATCTTTTATAAATTACCTTGTAAAGCGTGGAAACATTAACTGGCTTGTATAACGCCCTTCTGCTAGATGAATTGATAAAGGCAATTTTTGAAAGATAGGAAAAACATTTTTTTGAAAGATTTTGCACAAATGATGTGTTCTACTGTTTCTCTAAAGCTTCCATTACATCTAAGTAAAAGATCGTAATAAGTTTTAAAATTTGACATATAGTTTTATCACATTTGCTTCTATATCGTCTTTTTAAAGTGAATCAGGAAACATTTTATTATTGTGAAGTGCAGTATTTTTTTAGATCCTTTTCTGACGATATTCTGTACACGATTTAAAATTTTTACTGCATTTAATATTACATAACATATCTTTCGAACTTTAAAATAAAGCACAAAAAAAACAATGTTTAAATTTGTTATTATTTCGTGAGATATATTACATGGCATTTATGAAAACTTTCCCTTTCTATTTCAACAATAATCAATAGTTTCCATATATTTGTTTTATTGTTTTCTTCAGTCACTGTAATCATGTGAAAGGACTACCATTTGTTGTTATTCATGTTTAATGTTCTAATTGATTGCAATTGTTCAACAATAAATTTCGTGTTGACAACTTCTGTCCTGACTCGCTCCAGAAGAAGACGGAAGAGATTTCATTGAAACATCTTCTGAGAACCAACTATCTACCCGAATCATCCGTGAATACCTTAAAGAAAACCTTAAATGTGTATGTGTATAGGGTGCGAATAAATGAACGTAGGGACAATTTTAAGGGCAACTAAAGTGTTTTCGAAGATTATATCTGTATCTAAGATTACATTAGTGCGCTAGTACAGGGTTGTTAAATGTATCTTTCTTCAAAGAGGTTCCTAAAAATATTCGAAGCATAATACAGCATTCTAACATGAAAATTTTCGACTCGGAATGATTTTACAAACACCTTGTATATACATATATACGCTACCGGCCATAAGTGGAACCCACTTGTATAATTGGAGATTATTCAAAGAAACTATTTTTGATCCCAACCAAATATTTCTATTATTAAACTGCAAGTACGAGACAGATTAAATAATTCTTCTGTAATGTTCTGTGTGCACGTAATGAGAACACAAAGGCTGGGCGCTGGAGAATTGTAAGAAGACGCTTTAGACAGACGAATTTAAATATTTCACCTTTGGTTCAAGCAAAAAAACATTTATCCATAGATCGGAGGACAAGCACTTGAATCCTGTATTACACCAACAATAGAACATGAAGAAGGATCAGACATGATTTGTAGTTGTCTTGGAGAGGAAGCTATCTGATCTGGAACGCGACTAATCGGTGCAAACTTCATGCTCCAACGTGATAATGAGCCAAAACACAGTGTAAAGGTATACCCCCAGTATTTTGAAACAAATGGAGCGCACAGAGAAAATGGCTTATGAAATGATCTCCCCAAAATTCAATCCGACCGAGCTTTTATGGAGGAAAATAGAGGGATTAACACTGGAAAAGTTACGGCAGTTAATAAAAGCGAAAGGTGGACGCACTGACGAGTTGCAATTTTAAATTAATTTATGACTATCTTTCTTATCGAATTGATAAATATAAGCACATTGTTTTTATAAATATGGCAATCCTTTGTATAAGTACAGAATAACGGTTTATTGTATAACTAGATTTTGACTCCTTTTTGTAGTATTTTAAGGGAGGGTAAACATTTATGGCCGGTAGTGTATATATATTTACTTTTTATCATATCATATTATGACGCCAAATATTATTTTAGTAATAGACTACACACTACTACAATAAAGCTCTTCTTACCCGACTATCAAATTAGTATCTATTCAAAATCGAATCAAAAACGTAACAAATGGGCTGAAAAGTCCCGGGCCTAGCACATAGATGACGCTAGTTTTATTGCAGACACCTTTCTCTCAGTTAGTGCTAACCTTCAAAAGACAGCTGTTAAAATTTCATGATATTCTATTCATTAGTTTGTGAGTTATTGTGCTATGAGTCACCCACGCTACTTTTGTTATTTTCAAAACAATGGATCAAAAACAATTTCGTGTTTTAATTTTACACTGCTTTTTGATGGGAAAAAATACCGTTCAAGGGAAGCAATGGCTTGAAAAGTGTTATGGGGACTCCGCTCCATCAGAAATAACAATAAAACGTTGGTTTGCTGACTTCAAACGTGGTCGTAGAGACATCGATGATGCAGACCGCAGTGGACGTCCAAATGGGGCCGGGACACCAGAAAACATCAAAAATATCCACAAAATCGTTTTCAATGATCGAAAAGTGAAGTTGAGTGAGTTAGCTGACATCGTAAAGATATGAAAAGAACGTATTGGCTTTATATTGCATGAGCATTTGACTATGAGAAAGCTCTGTTCAAAGTGGGTGCCGCGTTTGTTCACTGTTGACCAAAAACAAGAACGTGTTGATGATTCTGAGCAGTGTTTGGCCATGTTTAAACGTAACAAACCGGAATTTTTGCGTCGATATGTGACAATGGATGAAACATGGATCCATCACTTCACTCCGGAATCAAAACGATCGTCATGTGAGTGTACATCAACTGGTGAACCTCGTCCAAAGGGCCAGCAAGCACAACAATCGGCTGGAAAGGTTATGGCCTCGGTATTTTGGGATGTGCGTGGTGTAATATTCATCGACTATCTTGAGAAAGGTAATACCATCAACAGTGAATATTATATAGCGTTATTGGAGCGTTTGAAGGCCGAAATTGCAAAGAAACGACCGCATATGGCAAAGAAAAAAATGTTGTTTCATCAAGACAACGCACCGTGTCACAAGTCAATCAAACAATCGGAAAAATACATGAATTGAACTTCGAATTGCTCCCACATCCACCGTATCCGCCAGATTTGGCTCCCAGCGACTACTGGCTGTTCGCAGACCTCAAAAAAATGCTCGCCGGTAAGAAATTTCGTACGAATGAAGAGGTTATCGCTTGAAACTGAGGCCTATTTTGAGGCAAAAGATAAATCGTTCTACAAAAGTGGTATTGAAATGTTATAGCTACGCTGGAATGATTGCGTTGCTCTTGATGGAGATTACGTTGATGAATAAAACTAATTTTGAACCAAAAAAACCGTGTTTTCCTTGTTAGGCCCGGGACTTTTCATCCCTTGTGTTATTTAATGTAAATTATGATAATTATGAAGTGAGAGCCCTAAGATTGATAAATGATATATATCACCAATGCTCAATAAAACAAAATTTAAGACTAAGCGTAAATTGTCTCTCCAGTCAAATATAATTGAAGGGAACGGCAAGATTCGATTTTTTTTCGATAATAATTAACAAACGGATTAACTACCAAAAAATAAAACAACGACGCACTGACATCGGCACATTAATCATATGTAAATCTAGATGACATTGTCACGTACTTTTTTTCCCGCACACAAATTATATCGTAATTTGTTTGAAGAACATTAAGTTGGTTACATCGTTTGTATTTCCAAGTTTGTTGATATAATTTTTCCGCCGATAAGATAATCGAAAAAAGGTGTGAAACTCGTTGCCGATGAACGTAATAAACCTTTCGTTAATATCTGCACGCTTTGTAACATTAACAACATACCTCATTATAATTAGTCAATAACGAAAACAAATATCAGCGTTGAGAGGATATACATATATGAGTGTCGCATATGGATCTGTTTTATTATAATATTAACGATTGGAGTTGATCGCGGGGGATACGAGAAAATTGCGGAGAGGTAACAACTCCGAAAAGAACGGGAAATGAATATTTAATACGTAAATTACAATAAGCAATCTCTAAACAAAGATGTTACCTACAGTTTCCGTCACGTGCTAAAACTTACTTACGCAAGGTGATATTAGAAAATCAAAGCAATCTACAGGCGAAATTTAACTTTGACTTCGTTCGGTGAAGTTTTGAAAGTAGCTTTATCTTAATATTCTGCTTAGAATACCGTCCTCTCGTTCGCATATAAATTTTAGCCTCAAAGGGGTTAGGTTCTTTAGTTTATTTGACATGTGTTCGCTTCATAATTTTAATGCGCCAACACAATTACCTAGAATGCGCGAATGCTCTTTAAGTATCATACCTGAGAATTTAATGTAAATTGTAGCAAGCACAGTGGGTGTATAATTCTTTAGCACTTCATTAAAACACTTTTTGCTGCTAAAACTTTTTTTTTTAATTTCACACTCGTTTGTTTAATTTGACGTTTGATTACGCAATTGTAACCGTTTAAGGAAAATATCTAAATTATGTGACTAATCTACAGACAGTATTGAACGACCATTTTGAGTTGCTGATATCGTTTGGAAGAATGCAATAAAGCTACCAGATAAATACGATTTGTTAATTTTTTCGGTTATTCATTATATTAAGAAAAATATATTTCTAAAATAAAATGTCTTTTAAGTTTACATACTGGCACATAGTGGGCGGCCACTAATCAAATGTCAGTACTAAAAATTAATTCTCATCTTTAGTTAATTTAAATACAAAAGACAATTATCTCAACAAGGATGCCTCACCAAGTTGGTTTCTGTTTTCGGTAATCAAGCGCCTCATCGGTCAACAATTTCTCCTTGGTAAACGACAGAAAGCCACCAAGAAACGGCGGTCACTCAGAAAAATGTCGATGCTGTGCGTAAGGTCGTCGACGAAGGTCATGTGATATATCGTGGGATTGAGGCATCATTGAACATATCCAAGACCTCAATTCAAAAAATTTTTCATGAACAATTGTGTTTAAAAAATTAGTTTCTCGGTGGATACCGTATCTGTCGATGGAAGCAGCTAGAGCGAATTAGTGTCAAAAAACCTTAGACCGTTTTAACACCAGAACTCTAAAAATGTGTACAGCGGTGATGGATCTTGGATTTAGTCATACGAACCAGAAAATATAAGCCAGTAGACTCTTTGGGTGTCCCAACATGAAGAAAAGCACATGAAAAAAGTCATCCATTCATGAAGTATCTCTGAAAAGACTGCTGCGACGTTTGTACCACCCCGAGAGACCAATCATTCTCCACCAAGACAATGCAAGTTCGCACACAGCACGCAAGGTAATTGAATTTTTAACGCAATATAATGTCGAATTATTAGACCATCTTCCGTACTGTCCGGACGTCCCAACGATTTCTTTACCTTTCCGAAGATCAAGAACGGACTACGCGGTCTAGGGAGCGGTCGATGTCTGAAAGAAACGCAATCTTGATTGTATCAACAAACAAGTGGAATAACTGGTTCCAGAATTGGTTCGGGAGACTATAAAGTGCATCAATTTTCGTGGAAATTTCTTCGAAAAACAATCCAATCTTTAAAAGATATTTTTTGTTTTACTTCAGCTCTATATACAAACTTAAAAGACAACCCTCGTATACACAATCCCCACCTGTTAGGTGTATCTCTAAACGCGGCGAAACTACAATTTTGAAATCCCTCTTGTTCGGCGGGTAGACCCCTTTGGAAAATATACATAGATCTATGTACCAACTTTTAGAAATTAATTCTTTTCTGAAAATTTTGACAGATGTATAATTTTCTTTAAACATTTGTAAGTTTCGTGAGGTACCAGCTATCTAAATGAGTTTTGAGATATTTATTGATAACATGCGCTTACACTGGATACTATGAACTTATTCGAAGAATTTTATATTGAGTGTCCAGAAAATTCATTTCAAACATAGATGTATTTAACGCAAAAGAAGATTTTTTTTCTAGGTAGTAACACTTTAAGACGATATACACATTCAATAAGATTCATATTAGTTCTTCTATTTGTGTCATCTCCGTCATCAAAGGTCATTTCATCAAAGATGCTATCTGAGACCATATGATTCTCTTGGGAAATAATTTCTTAGTTGAGATAGTTTTCCGCGACAACAGGGATTTAGTTTTGCAGGTACATGTAAAATACCTAACAATTATGATTTACACAAACATAAATCCACATAATTGTTCTTACCGAGGAAAAAGTGTATGGTTTCGTATGTTGATGGTAATTAATCTGAGTGGCTGGTATTATATCTAGACGTGTGTTAAACAAAGAAAATTGTAGGGTGAAACGTCTTGCTATCGAAGCATATAATGTAGCAGAAGCTTAATATTAATTGATATCTTGGGTTCGAACTAATGGCATATTTGCTCTATTGTACTGTAATGCATACCTCGCGTCTATAAACTTGAGCCATTCATTGTAAGTACATTACATGTTTAGAACTGTATTGGATTACAGTTTCCGTGGGTTTATTTGTTGTTCTGAATGTTGTTCTTATGCAAGCTCTATACTTGTATTATTGCTAAGCACTTGGAAGATTGTTGAGGAACGATGACGGTTTAGTATCATTGTATAACTTTTTATATGTATTCAAGAATAAGCGTTAAACTTTCAGATATCGTGGAAGTTATGAAATTTTCGTTTTCCCACTAAAGATTTTTCGAGAACTATATTACTGAATAGACTAATAAATTTCAATTACGTTAATAAGACTGGATAGTTGAATTATTACTACCTGGATGTCAAATATGGATTTTAATTAAGCTTATAGCAAATATAGCATTCTTTCAGCTGCCAAACCCACTTCAAAAGGGCGAAAAAAATAGAATGGAGAAAGAAAGAAGGTTGGGAAAATGCGAAAGTTATACATACCATGTTTAAGGATCTCTCTATTATTGCATAAACAACATATCAGGGTTAAGCATGAGTTATTCATTGATCTTTCCGTAATAACACGAAAAAATGTTTGCAGTAATGGTTGTTTGCCTTTTCATTTGTTTAAAACTGTATAGGATTTTCTAAACACTCATGTCACCCGAGTTACCGACTGAATTGTCAACTAGTTTGACGTAAGAGTTCGTGTGTTCTTGAAACGCCGCGTTCTGAATAAATTATTCATTTGTGTGGTATGGAGTCCACTGCGATACCTCGAATACCATGAATTATACCGAGAGACCAAAAATTATATTGATAAAAGTATACCATGGAATTTGGAAATATCCCAGCTTATTTAATTTTTCTTATATAATTCTGATAGGTTAAGGGTCACGCTGACGTTAATATTTATACATAACTAAGAAAAGTGTCCCTGTCAGAAATATATCAGAAAAATTAAATAAACTACATACATTTTCAAATTCCATACTTGGCATACTTTTATCAATATAATTTTTGCTCTCTCGGTACATCCATACACTCCTTGCAATCGTTGAACCTGAATGAGGTGTCCCCTAAGAAATATCCACTCGTTTCTTGCGTTTTTGAAAGCATGAACTGCTTCTTCTGATGACTGGAACCATTGACCACGTAGTCCGTTCTTGACCTTTGGAAAAATAAAGAAATCGTTGCGACTGTGTGGAGGTTGGTCTAACAATTCGACGTTTTATTACGTTAAAAATTCAATTGTCTTGCATGCACGAACCTGTACTGGATAGGATGATTAGCCATTCGCGGTTGGTTTTTCGAAGGTTAGCGATAACTTCTCGCGAACAAATAGTTGTATACCAACCAGCAGTAACAGTTCCCTGACGAACTACATATTCATCCTTACAAAATTATGATCGTGCAGAAGATTCACGAACGTGATGTTGATCAACGGAGAGTGTTTTGCGAGAGAATGCTTGATCTTTTGTTGATGATGAGCGATGAAGCGCATCTTCATTTAGACGGTTACGTAAACAAAACCAAACTGTTCCTATTGGGCAGCAGACAACCCAGAAGAATTGCTCCAAAAGCCACTGCAGGGTGGAAAAATTACCATGTGGTGTGCTACGCATTTTTGTTTGTAGCCGCATTTTGATACTTTAGGGATCAACATGGCAACAAGATGAAGCTACAGCCTACACGCCTAATGATTCCACAGCAGTTGCTCGAGAAATGTTTTCACAACACGTGATTTCACGTTTCGCCGATGTCCACTGGCTTGTACGCTAGCTAGATTTGTTGGTTTACGACTACTTCTGATGGAGTTACTTAAATTGTAAAATTTACTGCAACAAACCTTGTACAGTCGATGATTTGAAAGGTGGAATAAGTGAAGAAATTACTGCTGTTTCAAATGATACTTTGACAGAAGTAATGAAGAATTTCAACGAAAAACATTTGATTTGTATTTACGAAGGAGGCCTCCATATGTCTGAAGTTATCTCTAAAAAGTGTTAAATTAACTTATACAGTTCAATTCATAACTTGGATAAATTATAAATTGTATTGATGTGAGTAGATTTCTATGTGATCACAATAAAGCCGATTATGGTCGTTTGAAATCCATGCGTTGCACCAGCCTATAGTTGGAGATACTTCGACTTTTGTCGGCTTTTCTTTACCTTGGAATACCAAAATAGACGACTAAAGCTTATTTTCTTTCTCCTATGAGCATATCCAAGATTCATCACAACTCACGATGTTGTACATATTTTTAAAGTTTCTGGCGATGAAGCTGTCTAGAATTTTTCACTCCAATTTACCCTAGCGGCTTTCTGTTCTTCGAACAACAGATGTGGTTTCCAACCGGAAATAATTTTGTTATATATAATTCTTCATGCAACATTTTTTGAACTGAGGTCTTCGAAATCCCCAATGATACCGCAGTATCACATGTCAATCTTTGTTGATGATTTTTTGAGTGACAGCCGAAAACCACTTGAAACTTACAATTTCTGAGCATTCGAAAATTTATATTACAAACGTCATAAAAAGACAATATTTAAATAAATTTGTAACCAATGTAATCCATATCATGCAGCTGTTATTCGTTCAGAGCGAATAAAAAAATTTAATTCATTTGTTTGATATTCGAAAAATATTTTGCCCCTGATAATTTTTCGCCACACCTACGTATTCGTATCTCACGCATTCCACAAATGCATTTATTTTCCCATTGAAACGTCAATTATTTCTAATTTGTATTTAAATTTAATCCAAATAACAAGCTGGCTACATCGCAAACCATATATGCAAATATAATTTTATAATACGCGAGCAGATGAAATGAATAAAATATGTACTGCATAACTCGTCTATTGTGGTTATTGGTAACATAAATATTAATGTAAATTAGGAGCGTTTCGATTATCTACCTCCTACAAACGTAGATAACATCCGCGGTAATATTTTCCCTCAATTCCCGTCCGATATCTGTCAGGATCTATTTTATATTGTGGTTGGTACAATGGAAGTGTTTTATCAAATATAAAAATGATAATTCAGTCACGGTAAAAGCTTAATTTTTTGTTATTGGAGGCTTTGAATATGACCGATATCTAAATGGAAAAGAGAATCATTAGATATACTTCCCAAAATATAAATGTAAATGGCATCATATGTAGGTGTATATGTGTAGCAGGAATGGGTAAGTAACTTGTTTTCAGTTCTATATTTACACCGGCGTTTTGGTAAGGTTAATGACAATAGTGGTGCCTACAGAGGTGTCCTAGACAATGTTAATTGTTCGGTTGAGGTGGTTTGGAAGTTAAAATCTGTTTGAAGCAATGCTCTGATGAATTTACTAAGAATTTGCTTTAAATTCCCAGCAGTTGAATGAAAACGCGTGGATATTTGAAATTTTAGATAAGGAATAAAATAAATGGCTACTATTTAAGCTGATATATTTTGTAATTCATCTGTTTTGTCCCGTACCATCTATTGCTTACGAATATTTTTTATTGAGAGTTGGTTTACATTTGAAAAGTGATTCTTAATATTTCAGTGCTACTAACTTCCACAATGTCTTCCATTTTTCTCTGTCACATTAGAATTTTTTACAGATCAAGAATGAAATATTCACATACACAGTGCGACAAATAAGTTTCGAAACTGGCCGTGAGGAAAATTTTTCAATTTTTTATCCAAAATATTCTCCTCTAGTTTCAATATACTTGTCACAATCACTCAACAGTGATTCAAATACGTTGTCTAGCACACTTTTTGGAAATTTCTCTACTGTTTACGTTGTAGCTACTTTGATGGTCGAAATTTCTTTAAAAAAACATCCTTTCAACATGAATTCTAATTTAAGGAATAGAGGGAAATCACTTGGGGCCAAATCAGCTGAATATGGCGGATGATTCAACACACAGACTTGATTGATATATATATATATATATATGTATACAAGATCGATGTGAGGATAGGATTTTGTAGTAATAGTTAAACAAGGGTAGAGAATACCGTTAGACAGAGCTACTTAAATAATATTCCAGGGTTTGTGGCCAAGTATGTTGTTAATCCCGAAAGAGACCATTTCGACTAAGTCGACGTTTCGACGAGATCCTCCTCATCTTCTTCGTAAACGTTTAGAAACAGATGAGTAAAATCTCGTCAAAAGGTCAATCTAGTCCCAAAAACATACGTAGTTACAAACCCGGGAATATTATTATATATATGGAAACATGTACACTGTTTTATGTTTCTTTTCATTCTGGAATAGAGCTAGGATTAGTGTTGTACACTCTACTCTTAAGAACTTTGTAAAATATCTGTGGTCAGGTTTTGCATATGTAGTGTTGCTCCATCTTCCTAAAACCACATTAGTTGCTTTTGACTAGCTTGGAAATCAAGTCCATGAGAAGTTGTAATACCGCTTAACCTTGGTGATTGCTGCAGTACTAGTACTTCTGCTGATTAATACACAAAAGAGAAATATGTCTCCTTCCATTGAAACTTTCAGACACAAGTTTTGTACCAAAATTTCTTCGACAAGATAAATCCTATCAGTAGTCACCACATGACAAACTTTTTGGTTTTCTGGGTAAATATTCTCTAAAGTTGCATTGTATTATTTACATTATTATTTGGTTTCTGCTAAATATTGTACTTAAATATTGCATAAAAAGAAAAGTAGAGCCACCATTCCTTTCGTAATTAGCGAAAACCAAATTTAAACATCTCGGCTTATATTTCCCATTTTAGCTTTCTAAACGCTTAGCTTTGAGTATCTTTCCTTGCTCCTGAAGCATTATGTACGTCATATACATATCATTTCGAAATTGTTTCTTCTCTCTTAACGATGCAACAGCATCCAACAGCAATTAATATCTTTCAGAAACTGAATTTATATTCGGCAAATCGTGAAATACTCTAATTTTCGAACCAAATCCCCCCATTCGACGAGAAAGTATACCGCATACATCCTCTATAGATTGCAATTTCATCCACCGCATTTTCGTCGTCTTTGATAAATCTTCCATACACTTTACCTGCACGTCGCAAAGGTAACTGCAACCCTTGGCACGCAAACATTTATTATACCTATGCTATGCAGATCGTTCAAAATCGTACGACGCGGAAGACTCTTATTTCGTCTCGGAAACTGTCACGTCAGCAATTTTTCGCCATCTTTATCGCATCTATTCGGAACGGAGAATCAATGCGAATCCTTTGAAACTTTGTGCGGGGCATTTCCAAATGTAATTTGTGTTTTTATTGAATCGCTGCCGGGCGTCCGAGCAAGTGGTCGCCGCTTTACCGCCCGCACTTCTTGATGGTTCGTAATATCGAATGGGATCGATGCATTCCCGCATATTCTATGGGCTTGCTTGTAAATTAGGGCTCTGTATATTTGTCGCATTTTAGTGAAGTGGAAGTTATATGAATGGAGAATTTTGGTTTTACTGGAAATTGGACATTTATTCGGCATAGATTTGTTAAACTTCAAACTAGCGGTTTATTGCGATCCCTTTTTTTATGAACTTAGTAGGTCTGTTTAAGGGCTAGGACAAACTATTTATGTTGGTAGGTGGGACAAACTATTGAAGTTGGTAGGTGATTATCAAATGAAGTTCCTTTCTAGCAAGCTTTTTACAAAAAGCTTCTTATTACTTCAGTTTAATTTAAGTCCTTTAAAAGGAGTGAATGTTAGACTTCCAACTAATTTATCAAATCCTTATCAGTACTTCTTCGTCCTCCTACTTCCTCCTTCTTCTTCCTTCTTCTTCCTTCTTCTTCCTTCTTCTTCCTTCTTCTTCCTTCTTCTTCCTTCTTCTTCCTTCTTCGTTCTTCTTCGTTCTTCTTCCTTCTTCTTCCTTCTTCTTCCTTCTTCTTCCTTCTTCTTCCTTCTTCTTCCTTCTTCTTCCTTCTTCTTCCTTCTTCTTCCTTCTTCTTCCTTCTTCTTCCTTCTTCTTCCTTCTTCTTTCTTCTTACTTCTTCTTCCTTCTTCTTTTATTCTTCCTTCTTCTTTCTTCTTACTTCTTCTTCCTTCTTCTTCCTTCTTCTTCCTTCTTCTTCCTTCTTCTTCCTTCTTCTTCCTTCTTCTTCCTTCTTCTTCCTTCTTCTTCCTTCTTCTTTCTTCTTCTTCCTTTTTCTTCTGTCTTCTTCTCGTCTCTGCCATGCTTATAAATTTCACGATAACCTTCGGTAGGGTTGTTAATATATTGCGTGTACGTTTTCTCTTTTTCTTTCACTGCTTCTTCCATCTCATCCGACCACATCTTTAATCCTTTCTTTTTTCTGAGTTTCTTCTCTTCACCCAAGACTTCAGACGGCATTTTTTATTGCATGTTTTATATTTCGCCATTTTTCGTTTATATCCTGTTTTGTTTCTGTATATTGTAATCCATCCTGGTAGAGCCCTCTTATGCTTTCCTCTGCAAGAGACCTAAAAGACTTCTTCATTTGAATTCGTTGTATTTTTGTTTTTCTTTTCACTTTTTATGTTTCCGTCATTGCTACTATTAAGAAATGAGCTGATCCTATGTCTGCTCCTCTATATACCCTTGCGTGTTTTATTTCTCCAGCTAATTTGTTATTTGTAATTATGTAGTCTATTATCGATCTCTGTCTTCTTGCCGACCAACTGTATTAGTATACCTTTTTTTTTTCTAAGAAAACTGTTTGTTATTTTTAATTTATTAAAGGCAAGAAAGTCTCTTTAAATAAAATTTTACCAAAATAAAATGTTTTAGCTTTAATACTTCGTATACCTACTATATGAACCCTTTAACTAAAAACGTGACTAAATTCAGTTCATAAATCATTTAGATTGTTCATTCTGCACACCATCTCCATCCGTACCTGTTGAAGGTCCTACATATGTGCGTTTGAGCGTTTCTCGATGTTTACGATGTTTCATAGGGACTTTATCATTACAATCGGTTATTGCGTGAAGACACGCGAAGTTCATTAACCATCTCTTGTTTTCCTTTATATGCTGTCTTTAAGATTCAACAAGATAATTTAACAAAACAGCTCGGAAATAATAAAACGGACATTCGTTATTCTTTTTAAGCGATACCACCGTGGTAATTTAGAAACGACAACCTAAATTACCCAGTTGACCTGCAACTTCGAAGTTCATCGGTTCCCCGTCAAAATTTAGTATTCAAATTCGATTCCGAGGCAACGAGGAAGCTATCTTTTTGTCACGTAAATACAGTTTTAACAAATTCCCGTATAGAATACCTCTGTCCTTTTACCTGTTAGGTGACCTTCTAATTGCATTCGGGCAATGTCGTACCCACCCAATTAATCAAGTATTCCAGCCGGCATTCAGCGCCCTCTATCTAAACGTATAAGTTTTTAATAGTAGCGTCCGCGAACGACTTGCATAATTAGTTTAAGATAATCAGCGGCGAAGGCAAAAACTTCCCGACGCGACGCAAACTCCCAGGTTCGTGTCGGGGAAGGAAGCTCGACAACGGCGCGCCCTCCATCGTTGACAAATCGAATTAGGCGATTAACTCCTTAGACTCCGACGGGACCTACGCGGAATGGACCCGCTTGCCCTGCCGCTGGGACGCGGGCGATTCGTCCGCCATTCGATAATTGTTTTCGGGCACGAACACTAAGTATTTAGTGAAATTACGCAGCTACTTAAAAGTTTGGCGTTCCGTTCTACAAGTTGGGATTTGCGGATTTACATTGTAATTCGGTTTGGGGATCCCTATCGCGTTTGTTTTGCTTGATAATGAATATCTAGGAATCTACAAGTTTTAATTGGAGGTTGGCGTGTATCTGCAACTGCATCTTGAAAAGGAGTAAATTCTAGAAGTGGATGCAATAATAATTTCAAGGAAGTTCGTGTAATGAAGCTGATTTTCTTCTTTAAGTAAAGCGCAGTTACACCTGAAGAATTTTAAGTTGTTTTAGATAGCATTTCTTGTTAGAAATGTACACTAAACATAAAAAGTATGTTATTACAAAGAAGTACATTAACATAATAGTCTTTTATTTGATCTAACGAACGGGTTCATTGCGCTAATAAAAACTCTTTATTGTATCAATAACACCGTCTCATAAATGTTCTGTCGCGGTGGGTAAAATACGAACTGATTTAGAGTATTTCTGATGTGCTGGTTTCAAAAATAAGTGGTATTTAGTCCTAGCAGCTCTAGTTTTTGAGATACACCACGGTTAAATTCTTTAACATGCTCGAATGTAACATGAGCATCAAGTTTCATTACCTTCACAGCCACTTAGATGGTTTTCCGGTAAACTTAGATATTAGTGAGGAACACGGGGAAAGATTTTTACAGAGACATCAGTATTATGGAGGAAAGCTACCAAGGAATATGGGATACCCATATGATGGACGATTATTGCTGGAATCTTCAGCGAGACTCTTATAAAAAGTCTTATAAAAGGAAATTTTTAACTGATGATTGAGATTTCTATATGCATATTGTGTGAATTTTGAAAACTAGATCTGATAGTACAAATGTGATGACATTTTTAGGTTAGGCACCTCAAAATTGCCAAAACCATATTCACTTACATAAAGAACAATGTTATAAATAAACAAAATAAAGTTTGAAAGGAATGCAGGACATTAGTAAATAGCCTGTAGCCAAACTAATATCCATATTAATACTAATATTAACACGAATATCAATACTAAACCACCATTGGCATTAGTAATGATAAAATTACAATTTCCTTGCAATTACCAACGTAATTAAATTACTGAAAAAGTATCGGTCTCGGAGGGAACTCGAATCCAACATGGCAACAGACTGTAGCCATTTATGGGATCTGAGTTTGACTATATGTTGTATTACGTATGGAAAACGACTAAGAACTGATAAGTAAAAACGTGAGAAAGTGCTCAAGCACGAAACGTTAAATTGAAATTTATGTCACGATTACTTAAATTTGGTGAAGACATCTTAAGTAACTTCCTTGAGGTTGATCAGCTACCTGAGGAGGGTATTAAAAAAAACCTATGTATATTTAAATTAATGAGCGCCACCTCGCTTAATACTCAAGGAAGTAAGAACTCACGAGGGCGTTCAATTATTACTTATTAGGTAATGCAACCAAACTGTAGCAAGACTTACTATAAAAAAAGAGGAAAATTCAAAGAGAAAACGTTAATAATAAATTGTTCTCAAATAAACAATTACGATAACAAAAGAAAAACAGTGACTGAAATGAATATGTAGGCTTCCGCGGCCAGAGTCTAACGGGGGATCTACTTCCGGAATTGGACCATGTCATGAGGACATATATAGAAATGAAATAAAAAAATGGGGAAAAGCAATAAAGAAAGGGGAAAAAATGAAAAAATGGGTGTGCAGTAGTTTGCTTAGTAAAAACAGTAACTATTCAATATCAGATTTTATCTTCCACAAATGATATCTTCCGGTTACCTAAAAAGAATATAATTATTAAATCAATAGACTTAAATTAAGTTAACCATCAAAATAAATTATATACAAGTATTTAAAATTATTAAAAGGTATAATTTTATTAACTTTCTCCTTTTAGTAAAATAAAACAATGAAAAAGGATATTCAGTGTTACACCAGGAACAGTAACGTACATATATTTAGCGCTAGAAAAAAAGAGTTCACATAAATTACTTGGTTGAGGTCAGCTATCCCTCATAGTTGCTACAAATTCCACCACGTTGATTGGCTCTTAGATGGCGGCTGCTACTTAGTACGTTACTTTTTAAGGCAAGTTGGTATTTTCCGGAACAGATCGTCCCCAGTAACTTGTAAATTTAAAATGAACGAACATGAAAATATCAAGTACGATGAAGAGGGGGTTCGATCTGAAGTTCTTCATTTAATTCGCCTTAATAAAGACCAATCTGATACACATATGACAAATGAGATGGGCAGAAGTTGTCACAAACCTGTGTTGAGGTTATCAACTTATCACTGCGAACTCAACCCAATTGAGTTAGTTTGGGCTCAAATAAAAAATGAAGTGACAACTAATACCTCATTCAAATTAGATGTAAGGATATTTTTACTATAGGCAATCCAGAATATCACTACGGACAATTAGAAAAACTGTGTAGAACATGTGATTAAAGGAGAAAGAAAAATGTGTAAGTTAGATTAATTAATCGGTGATATAATAGAACCATTTATTATTATATTAGTGGATAAAGATAGTAGTTCAAGGGAAATGGATGTATACGCTATATTATTAGTCTAAAATGTTTCCCGCTTGTAAATAATCATATATAAATATGAATTTTATAGTAGAAAAGAGCAACATTTAGACACTTCCATTAAAAACGGTACAATATATAAAGTTGAAATCCAATATGATATGTATTTGATCAATAAATATTATTCTGCAGTGTTTTTATATTGAGTTAATTAATTATTTTTGTAATGAATATCTAATTAATTGTTTAACTATAGCTTATATAAAATCCTAACTAATTTTAAAATTGCCGCCAAAAAGTAGCTTTGAAAGATTCCATTGTGGAAACGTGTCTTTTAATTTTAGTTCTCCGAATTGAAAAATAAAGTATAGCAAACAAAAACAAATATATGCAAAATTATTATGAAGTAAGTATTTCAATATATTGCCCTCGTCATTAAAGGTTTTCCCCCTGACGTCACTATTAAGTATAATCTTTTCACTATTTCACTCTTATTTTATATTTACACACTCAATATATGTAAATTGTCGAATAAAAATATGAGGTAGAAATAGTAGGCCAGAATGTAAAGCAAAGTACGCAATTTGTTTAAAGGTTCTAGATACGTTACATAAAATTGAAAGGTTGCTGTTCCACTTTCGTTTTTTTCTACAATACCTCCATATTTCTGTCAAAAAATCCTTATCTCATGGGACCAGACCAATTTCAACGATTTTCCTATCTTCCCTATTATTATACCTGCTTCTTGATACAAAATATTCAATTTATATTTAATGGCTATTTAGGATTTATCTATGCTGCCTAAAACAGGGCTTATTCCATTCCCTTCTTGTTAGATAGAAGTTAAATTAAGTAAAAAATTGAGGGAGGTAAAGATATTTTATTTGAATACTGAGTGAAGTTTCGGATATTACGGTTGTGGTAGTAAATAAGAGTTAAAATAAAAATCCCCTTATTTATATTTCCAACCCATTATTAATACGTACAGGTTTTTTATTAAAACATTCTTAAGAATAAATTGTACACTTGTTTCACTTTCCAATGTAATTATTATTGTGCTCTAGTAATTTTTGATATTATTTCAACAGTTTTCATCGTAAAATTTCATGCCTGGAGCATATACTAACGTCTTTGAGGTTTATAAGCATATGTATATGTATCCAGATTACTAACGCAAGTCATCTCCGTCACGATGAATTATTCATTGTTTTTTCCGCAATACTTGATGCTTCGCAAGCAAATTCAATACATATTTTATGCGAAATTATTATTTTTTAAGCATTGTCACCAGTTTTTATATATAAGGTTGAGCAAAAATTTTAGAATACTCTATTTTAGACTGGACTAATAATAGAAGGCGAAAAATATTAAACGAGTGTCTATCATAGAATTTCAGATGCGATTGTTTTTTGGGTTGCGATATCATAAATTTATCAAAAACAAGGTTTAGAATAGTTTGTACGTTTTAATTTGAGCATGTTTAATGAAATATGATAGTGAAATAAGAGATGTGAGATATTTATTTATCCTTCTATTAAGATCATTTTATCTAAGCAACATGATGAAGAATATTAGAATAAAAACTGCTACTATCGGGAATGGATAACTATCAATAACCTACTATAAAGAGTTTGAAAGGTTAAGATCATTGGGAAAGGCTTTAATTTCGAAAGTATATCCTGGATATATGTCCAGTGTTGAACTGAGTAGTAAGTCTGATCCCTCTACCGAGAGGAAGTATTTAGATAACAAGCTTAATATCGGCAGGCTTAATGTTAATAATGAATTTTCGGATCCAATGCATAGAGTCAATGCATTTGCTTCTACCTTCTGTAGGACATTCTCACAAGCCAATTCAATTTAATATCCAAAAAATATTAGCAACTGCCCCACCTAATCATTTGCTTCCATGACCGAAATTGAAATACTCGAAATATGATCTGCGATTGCAGATTTGCCTTTATTAAATCATTGATAACACTAATTAATCGATCAATAAAAGCATTCACCTTTCCGAAAATCCGGAAGTATGCTATAATACGTCACAATAAGGGTGACAAGTCATTGATCACTTACTACTAGTCGGACATTTGATACCATTGACCATGAGATATAAACCTCTTTTGGATTTAGGTCTGCCTTATTTCTTTGATTATATCCTTTAGAAACAGAAGCAATTATAGTTCCTTCAATGATTATTAGTAGTTGGAGTTTTCCCCTGCATCTAGAATACCACAACGTTCAAATGAAGGACCATTATTATTTATTATTATTTATTTTACATCATAATGAATTGCTTTCATCCTTGACGTATCTTATATTTGCCTACATCGACCATTCAGGAATTTACAATTCATACCCTGAAACGATGTTCTACACCTGCAAAAAATTTGAATACTTTCATTGAATGGTGGTTAAACTTCAATATGGTAAGGACATAGATTCTACTTACGTAAGCAGTGGAGCCCCCATAACTGTTGACGGTGTTAAAGACCTTAGCGTGCTGTTCGACGCCCTTTTGAACTTGTACAGGGATATAAATGTGATTGTTATGCGTAAATGCAAATTATTTAGTAACATATTACCTTCGAAGAAGCTCTTCCTTGGTCTTGTTATCAGTATGCTGTAATATGCTGCACGAATTCGGTTACAACATTACTAATACTTGCAGCTGAATCTGCAAAAGGTGCAGAAATTTAACAACAGATTGGTTGATTCCCTTTATCTCCTTAGTATTTATAGAATCTCTTCTTGTTCTTTTTCAACTGTTTTATTACTTTTCCCATGACCCACTCTTCAGCTTTGTCTATGTATCAGATCACAAATCTTTGCTATAATGATGTTGTTTTCAATTACATGGATTAATTCAATCACTAACTTTTTATGGTATCTTATTTGCCCTGCGTGAGTTCGTATTTACAACACCTTGTCCGGCGATTTTGGATAAATCAGTAAATCATTATTACTACGAGGGTAAATAAAAATAAATATTTGTCATTGAAAATGGTTTTATTGTATTTTAAAATATTCTCTGCGACGATCTTTTGCATACGTTTATCATACTCCTTTTTCCATTTCGATCGAGGTATCTCCAAAACATGCATTTTGAACACATGAGCATTTTCTGAAGTTGAAAATAATTGACCACGTAGTTTATTCTCCTCAAACAGAAATAAAAATAAATCATTGGCTGCCAAATCAGGACTGTATGGTGGATAACCCATCAATTCGATATTTTAACTGGTTAAACATTGAGTTTGGATCGATGTGTGAGAAATCGCGTTGTCATGGTGAAGAATGATCCTAAGTCGTTTCTTCTTATTTCTTCAAAGATTTCCGACATAATTGTGTACCATTCAGAATTGACCAATTCTATGATTCTCCAGTGCCACTGTAGCCACATGCCCGTTTATACCAAAAACACAGACGACCATTTGTTTCGAGGGTTTGTGGCGCGAACAGCTTTTATTGCGTTTGGCTCATCTTGAAAGACCCATACAGTTGATTGCTGTTTCCTTTAGGGCTCATGCGTATAATTCCAGGATCGTCACCTGTGTAGTTATATACGAATTTTGAAGAACCACGATTGTACTTTCTGAGCATTTCTTTACAGCAATCAACGCGAGCATTTTTTTGAGCGATTGTCAAATTATGCGGAATCCAACGTCTATTTCACGGCTAAATGTCCGTGTAAAATCTTGTGTATCCTCCTCCTGGATACCTCACTCTCACGGTACGGCATATGACGATCTTATTTTATCATCTTGTGCACAGCATCGATGTTTTCTGGTGCAACAATCGATTTTGGACGATCTTCTTTAAATTCGTCGCTGATTGAACAACGATCACGATTGAATTCACTAAACCAATGATATATAGTGGCGTTAGATGGTGCTTCATCGCTAAAAGCTGAAGTCAGTTGATCGATGCATTATTGTTGAGATAATCCACGTCGAAAGTTGTAGTAAATCATCTCACGAGTTAATTCCATTTTCTGACTGAGGTAAAATTGTCAAGTCGCTAAACAACACAACTAGCATCCATATGACAAAACGTTCTGAGTACGAATACAGTCAGATAATGTCAAACTTTACGATGTATGTCAGATAACGCCTAGCAACACCATCGTTGTCAATTCCGGATACATAAATAGCAACGCTCGTATTAAACACAGATGTCGCTGTAATTGGTAAAAGGAACATTAACCAGGAAATGGTTGATAATGTTATAACTGACAAAATGTGGCACCTGTCAAATATTGCTTTTATAGAACGCTATATAACAACTAACCAACATGTTTTAATCATTGCCTTCTTAGATGTTATTATCATGACCATCTGCAAAATTTCTTTTGATTCAAATTTCTGATCATGACGATGATACTTTGATCACCGTTAGGGTTAGATCATTTGTTGATTTTACCTACATACATTAAATGGAGGGTTAAAATCAAAAACTAAGCGTTGAATTTGCTTAACCAACTAGTCCTTTTGTGTATTTCAAATTGAATCATAAAATGAAGTAAAATCCGGAAACTTTATTTATATTCAACATAGCATGTAGACATTACTCTGTATCACAAATTTAATTGGTGGTAATTCGTAAAGGACTTTTTATTTAGAAATAAAACTCTGCAGTAAATATCCTTTAGATTAATCCCGTTGTAACTATGCCGGTTTAAGACGTAATATTCGCTAACTTTCTACCGATTTTTCTCTACTCGAATACGGTCTGGAAGTGCCATTAAACGTACATAAAGATGATATAATTGCATTCCGTGGAACAATTGAAAATTCTAACTAATCGGCCAACTACGACACTTCTTTTAAACAATGCCCATTAAAACCGTGTACTATAAAAGGCGATCCTACATATGACGACGCATTCTATTTTTATAGATCTATATTTGTCGTAGTTTGTCGCTATTCCCTTGCGATATTGTTCCACATAGAAAAAGAGAGCCTTTCGACAAAATCCATCGCTTCATTCTGGCTCGATCCTTGATTCCGGACGAAATGCGTTTGTAGAGTGACTTTGAAGAGAAGATTTGAAATAAGATCAGTTCGAATAATCGTATTCTTTGTTTTATTTTGTTTCGTAGTATTCGTAAAACTTGTTTAAAAGATCCCTCGTCTCTGAGGTATACATATTTTATAAAGAACTTTGGTTTAGAATGCTTTTGCAATTCAAAGTATAAAAATAAGGTTCGTATAACACCAAATATGTTAGTAAATCATTTTTTAATATTGATATAATTTTGTTGAGAAAGAAAAGTTATTACGGAAATTAATCGAATTGTTAGTTGATACTGATCTAGAGGTGCTATATTCAGAACCTTCTGAATTTCTTTGTTTCGTAGAATTTCCGCTGCAAGTTTTCTTATATATACCAGTCCGGTTAAAAAGGAAATAATTGGCGAAGGTAAGCAATTATGATAAAAGCTAAAAGCTAATAAGCGAACTACTTCTGGAATTGGGCTGTATCATGACGAAATATAGAAAATTAAATAAGAGGAGAAATAAATAAAAAGAAAAAGAAATACAAAAAGAAAAAGAAAGAAAAAGAGGAAAATGAAAAAGGAAAGGTGAAATAAAGAGTAATAATAATCCTTAATAATAATAATCCTTTATTGCCCAACAGCTCAAGAGTCAATTACAGGACAAATTACAATACAATTCTTATTTAAAATAAAATAATTAAAATCGTGTTGCCTACAATAATAACATGCTGAAAATGTATATAATAATGAAACAAAAAAAAAGACTCATAAAAATGGCTCCAGATCCCGTTTGTTTGCGTTCCTCACCATGTGACTGAGAGGTGTCTTAAGCAAAATGTTGGTATTAGCTCTAGGTACTTGAAATATATTATAGTAGCGAGTATGATGAGTAGGTACGGTAAAGTTTATTTGCGCTAGAAGGGCTGGCGAGTCGATAGTATTTTTCAGGATCCTGCAAATAAACTCCACACTGTTACGCTCGCGGCGGTCAGCAAGAGATAGAAAACCATGCTCAACAAGTAAGCTATAATACTCGATACCTCTTGCAGGATACACGTTGTCCATTCGAAAGGAGAGATACTTTAGAAATTTCTTTTGAACGCGTTCGATCATAAGCTCTTGGTGTAAATAACGGGGATACCAAACAATGGAGGCGTATTCAAGCTTAGAACGAACGTAGGCATAATATAAACGTTTCATTACACCTAAGTCTGAGAAATGCCTGCAAGAAAGCATGACAAAACCGAGAGTTTTGGAAGCAGATGAACACATGGACGAAATATGTTCCGTAAATGACAGTCTATTATCAAACAAAACACCAAGATCCAAAGTTTTGATATTGCGTGGTATGGCTGCATCATTAATCTGGTAGTTATAGTGTAAAGTAGTGTGAGTGTTATTGTAGGAAACCACAGTATACTTGTTGATGTTCAGAGGAGATAATTGACCTTGCTCCAAGTATCAATGCGAAGAAGATTGTCTTGTAAATGTTTACAATCGAAAATGCTACCAACAGTATTAAATATCTTTACGTCATCTGCGTATGCTAAGACGTGACACGTAAACAGAGATAGTAAATCATTTAGATAAAAATTGAAGAAAAGTGGTCCAAGATTTGAACCTTGAAGAACACCTGATGTTGGAGAAAACGGCGTAGAGGAATAACCATTGTAGCAGACATAACACTCCCTTCCAGTAAGGTAAGACTCAATCAACGTCAGGAAACCCAAACCAAAACCAAATTTATCCATTTTTTGTAGTAGCATCTCGTGGTTAATGCAGTCGAAATCTTTAGAAAAATCTACGTAAATAACATCCACCTGCTTTCGCTTATCAAGCGCTTCACTAAGATATTGGCCAATACATGCTAAATTAGTGGTCGTCGACCTACCTGCAACAAAACCGTGCTGATGCTCAGATATGAAAGGAGTTATGCAGGTAGATATATATAATCAGCAATGTTAGATCGGTTTCCTTTCTTAAATACGGGGGTAATTCTGCTAATTTTCCAAACCTTTGGAAAAGTTGACGTGCTTATCGCTAGGTGGAATATAGTTGACAGTGGATAGGACAGAACAAGAGCACAATCACGTACAAAGAAGCTCGGTATTCCATCATCTCCAGTTGTCATATTAGATTTAAGTCTCTTGATACTGTTCTCCACATGTAAGTAAGAGTAAGAGAAAGAAAGAGAAAAATGAGACAGAAAAAAAGGAAAGAAAAGAAGAAAGATGGGATCTCACATTCTCTTACCCTTTACTTCATCTTTTCTTTTTTCACCCCCTTTTTCATTTTTTCCTTTTTGCTTTCGTTTTCTTTCTCTATTCCCTTTTATTTCTTTTTCCTCTTACTCCTACTTCATTTTTTTATCTCATCACAACACGGTGAGATATAAAAAATCTCATATTCCTTTCAAAGCTAAAAACTATTCACTTTCTTCATGCAAATACTTAGCGTAACCGTTATTTACTTTTATTATACACACTCGATAATAACCAGTACTCCTGCAGATAATTTTGCCGTGTTCTAGAATCGCTTAAATAGAAAACTCCTAACTAAATTCACTACCAAATAAAAACAAGAAAAGGAAAAGCTGAATCCATCGATGAAAGCGCCTCGTAAAGGGAAGACGTGTTGAACTAGAATCAATCCGTGTTTATTGCGAGGAAAATGTTTCAATAAAACCTCTATTTGCAAGCTAAAGACGCGACATGACGCGAATGCCAACGCTAGGTTTGTTCGTTGTTTCTATTTTTAAAACAACGATCTCCTTCACCCACTGTCTCTCTCCGTTTCAAGTCTGCAGTTTATTAGAGTTAAATGGAATCGAATTACAAATGAAACGGAAAACAATGGACGCGTCGGTAAAAATATTTTAAATAGAACTACAAATACGCTTGCTTAGATGCTGTTCTAGGTTGCTTCTGTTCGTATTGGTATGGTGAATAATGAAAAAAAGAAATTTCGAGAATTTATTTCAGTCTCAATAAATTCAGCGTAATTATTTCAAAAGGTTAGAAAGTAAATTGTAGTAATTTTAGTAGCAATTTCGGTAAACCAATTAAAATGAATCCCTAAAGTGCTGCTTCTTTTACCTGCTTTACTTTGTTGAGGTTGAGAATTTACTCTGTAGGGATAGTAGCAACTTTGAAAGGAACTACTTTTCAAGTCTCACTCGAAAGAGATCATATCTCTCAGAAACGGTAACAACTGTAGAGCACTTTAAGGTAACAGGATTTAATAATAAATAATGACATCCTCCACCAGGATTAATGTACTTTCGCATACGCTGGAGCCAACTCTCGAAGCAGTCGTTTGTTAGTACACTCAAAATTCCTTGGTTGAAAGCATTGATTGCTCGTTCTAATCACCGGAAGCTTTGACCACGCAGTCTGTTCTTGATTTTTCGAGAGGTAAAGAAATCGTTAGGCCTTAGGTCCGTACTGATGTGGATCATTTATTAAAAAAATTAAATATAGAGTAACGATCAAAAACTAAGCGTTAACTTTCATAACCAACTAGTCCTTTTGAACATAGTTACCCAGCATCAGGATATGCACACATGGTTGTAGACCGGCACGGCAAACCAAAGGATGTTAGCTCGGGTTATCGATGAACAGGGCATATATAGTTGGTGAGCTCCTAAATCTTTGTATATTTTCAAGTAAAAATTAAGAAAATGCATCTCAATTTCTTATAGACCCCATTCTGTCTGATGTTGATCCAGTAAATATCGTAGAATAGAGGAAAACACTTTCAATATCTTTTTGCAATTTGAAGAATCAGCGGTAGCTAAACTACAATGTTATAAAAATTGCGTGTGTGAGTGAAACAAGCAGACTTTACAAATTTTAAAATCTGTAAAGGGATTTGTCAAGGTATTGCTTCCGATTGTAAATAATATAATCTTAAAATACATTTTGGTTCGAAAGAGAATTTGATATCTTATTATTTAGTTATTACAAGCAAAACCCTAAAGGCTTGAGAAATTTTAGTAAAGATTTTGGTGCCTCAACTTTAGGGCCACTTAAATATTCTTTTTCTTTTTAAATTTTGCTTATTAAGATTCAATGTGCTTCGCTAGAAATCCCATCACTATATTCTCCAATCCAACCCAATAGTTGCCTTGGAAAACCACAGACAGCTGGAGACGATCTATCCACTCTTCATACCAGTATTGTACATAACACAGATACTGAACTCGCCTTCAATTGGACAGTTACGGCTTTTTCTATGTGTATGTGCCTCGTTAGAAATTCCATTACTGTAGATTTCCCATTGTATTCCCAAACCCAGTTGGATGGAACTCAAGGATATTTTCGCGTTGGTCTTTTATATAATTTGACGACACAATTTAACACAAAACAGGATAAGAATGGTCTGAACGTTTTTTCCATCTATATGGCATACCTGCTCACTCAAGTACCATTTTTGGGCTAAAATTATATGAATATAGATTCTTGCTACACCCTTCCAATTCTTTAGATGTGGCACTATCTAACATGCATCTACTTTCGAATTTCAAAATTACGCCTTACTAGAACGAAGAAGAAGAACTGTTAGAAATTTTTGCAAGACTTGCAGGAAATTGCAAGAATTAAACAAATTCACCTTTGAAAAGGCAACGGTGTTGGAGGAAATATGTAATTTTTCACGATAAAAAATAAAATAAACCATTTTCTCGCAATTGCCTAAATACCCATCCTCATATATATCAATTCGCCGTAATAGGTGAAATTGTCAGAAGCTCAAGCGTTTATTGCAAATGCCAGATGCCCACGCACACATTCGTTTAATAAAATAAGTACCGATGTACCAGCATTTGCTGTTGTAACGCATACAACAGAAACGCAGAGACGTACAAAGAGACATCGTAAACAGTGCATGTCCGGAAAATACCGTATCCGAAAATGGGTTAACATGAACCTAAAGAGCAGTCACTATCGGTCGTATTGTTTGTCACCTAAGGGAAACAGCACAGATGATACCACGGTGGCTGACGGGTGTGGATGAATTTGCCAGAGTATATTGTCGGGGGCATCGACCTTATGAAATTGTTTCGTATGAGAGGAAAATGTGATAAATAGGTAAGGGGATTAAAGCCGAACACGAAGTTGATCCACACCACATTATTATATATTGGTTACTGTCGAATGCATATATGCATAGCTTAAGTTAGCAAATTAGTTGTGTTTTGAACACTGATTAAAATGCAATTATAACTACATATGTATATCTCCATAACACATTGTGAAGAAAATTAAAATCTATGTTTTCAAATGGAGCGCTGCGTATATCTTTAGCAATGTTGAGGAATAATTTGATAAGGAACACATGGTACTTCAGTTTATGTGAAAGAAACGCTTTCATTATGAATAAATCATAGTAGACTTTCTATACACTAAAGAAAAATAAATTCTGTATCTTTTGAAAGTACTTTTTATTGGAAAATACAATAAATTTCTCAAAATAACACAGAAACGTATGAATTTAGATATAGTTGGTAGAATACGTTTTTGGTGAATTTTTCCTATTCATTTTAATTTCTTTACTTAAAAATCTGTCTGTATTTAGACTAGATTTTTCAGGCATCTGTCTAGGACGTTTTTGATATTACTTTAGTATTATAAATACGAGGTACATAAGTAATGCAATAATCCTTTTATTTAACAAATTTTTAACAGAAAGCTTGCTAACTACTGTGGACACATATGTTCCTATTACACCATTTACATTCACGAAACATTCATCCCCCTGGTTGATACAATTAGAGATTTTCAGGATTTTCGTGATTGGGTATTGACGATAAGTAGTTAGAGTGAATACAAACAATTGTAAAACATTACTAACAGCGCTTTTAATGACGAAAAAGGCATATACGCAATTTCGGATTCGAAATAGGGATAAAGAATGTGGAATGCTTTGAAAACTGTTGGCGTGGGTTGCGCTGTAAACTCCGAACCGCAGGCGATTTGTCCACCTGATGAATTAAACCACCATTCCTCATTCAGGTTAGTTCTCCCACGCTGTAGATTAATTATAATCTTTTAAGTTTCAATTTTCAAATAGTAAATGATGGGTACATTTTACTGAGTACCATAAAAACTAATACGACAATATAGATGGACTGACCATCAGGCTTGTCAATTTTGCGTCTGGACAGTTTGCAATTCTTCTTCGTTCTAGGATTTAAGACCAATAAGTGTTCTTCCTGCAGTATCTAACGTGTGTGAGAAAGTATTAACTGTTCAATTAACGATATTATAGCTGTAGTGACCACCTTATTTACTATTGTTAATGATATAGTTTTATAATTGGATTGAGGTAATAGAACAATCTTGTGTCTGCCGAATTATCTGGAAGTATTCGACGACATCCTTATCGTATCTGAGTCGTAGGTTCTAGTCTGTTATGGTTGGTGATAGCGTCTCAACTCCTCTATGTTTAAGTTTGCGTATTGCTCAGGGTTGACAAGGCTTGTTCAGCATTTGTATACAATTTATACTTTTCAGTTTAAAAATTGTATTATTCATGTAATTAGTTGATAGATTAGTTATGCCCAATATTTACCCTTAACTTCACAGAGTAACCTTAACTTTTGAAAATTATTTCCACAATGTCATCGTTACACCAAAAAATATAGCATTTGATTTAAAGATACCATAAAAGAACAAACTCAGCTGGTACTCAAGATTTACTAATGAAAAAGGCGAAATTAAAACAAATGTTGAAGTTGTTGTCCATTATATTCATCAACTCCCAAATTTATACGCCTTCTCACGCTGTTAAAGGCATTTGGCGGCATTGGAGGATTTTCCCCATTTCACATTCAAGTATTTTGGGAATTAAGGTACTCCGAATGGTGAAACCACGCTTCATTAAATTATTCGTAAACCACTGGCAGTAAGCAAGACATCTAGGATAGTCTATCCAAAAAATAGCCTGATGTGTTTGCATCTTACACGGCTGCATGTGTAAGTTTTTCTTTACAATTTTCTGACGTGTTCCATAAGGAAGTTCAATCTCTTGAGAAATGCATTTGAAAGATTTTGTGGGTTCATTTTTCATCCGTTGAAGAACATCATTTAGTTAGTTTATCGGTAAGTGATTTATGGCCCATAGAACCAGTCTCACGAAATACAGCAACACAATTGGAAAGGCAATTACAGAAATTCTTGGGAATTACAACTAACTCTGACAAGCACTCCCTAAAGTCATCCAAACATGCATTCCGTACATCCAAATTCCACCAATTCGCATTCCAGTTCGAAAATAGGCTTCAAATCATGAACGGTTTTTGCACTGCATTTTAAACCATATTTGAATTTATTCAAACTTCCTTTCAGTGGTTCTAACATGTTAATTGATGACAGTCAATGTCACTGTCAAAATAATTACCAAAACCGTTAAGTTATAATACCTGGTTTAAGTTCAGACATATGGTTTCTATTGCAATGCCATCTTCGAAATTTTATGATATCACGGTATAAAGCGATAAGTGTGCTTCAAGAATTCAGATATTAATTTAAATATTGCATAAATTTGTTCCATCTCCCCATATTCTGCAAGTTGCCGTAACTTTCCCGGCAATTAAACTAAAAGACATGGAAAAAGAGAAGATTACAAGACCGTGTCTCAACACCCCTTTCATTTCTTCTTAATTACTCTAAATAGTCTCATTCGCATTCTAAATTGTAAACCTTGCGTTCCTAAGATCGACCGGATTTTGGCGAAAATTTCGTATTCGGCCTTCTAATCTCGCACCAGAAGGGAAAAAAGTTATCTGGTGAATCTAACATCATCCGAAGCGGAATTATTGCCATTAATGTTGGTGTTAAACGTTTTTATGTCTACAATTATTCCGTTCGGCTCCTTTTGATATCGAACTAGAAGGCAATCCTCCGAATTATGCAAATGCGCCCAAAAGTTTCGAGCGCCCGTTCTCCCGAGTAAAGCTTCTAGATAGAGAGGTTGTTACACGATGGAGTTAAGAAAATTACTTTTGGCCTTGTTACGTATAGCGTGTACCGTACTTACGGGGTCCAATTTATGATAGTGTACGCTTGAATTTCCTTTGATACAGACGGTCATTCATGAATAACATCAGCCTTGATCTGTTGATTATGTTTTATACATCTGTAGTGACCAACTAGCCGAGAGCTAGAGGTTGGGAGTTGGGAAAATGGAATGTAATGATTAATCTAAGAGGGTATAATGAAAGTAAGAAGTAATATTTTAGGAAGTAGAGGGAATATTTTATTGCATTCCATCAGTAAGAACATAAACGTTAGTTTCAAGGTTCTGCACGATATCTTGGAAATTATCATTTATATATACAGGGTGGGCATAAAGGTCTGCCACACTACAAAGAGGTATAAGAAAATGAAGAAATTTAGCTAGAAAAAAATTGTATATACATGCATTTTGAAAGGAACATAAAATATGTTCCCCTCAAAAATACTAGTTCTATTGTACTTACCCTGTAGTTGTCATGGATGACAGATAATTGTAATGAACAGTAATGAACATTCTCATTACATATCATCTGTTTAAAGTGGATATAGCGATTTTGACGGCCCAGGACTGTTCTAATTTCAAATTGCTTTTTTAATTTACCACTATGTATGTTTTTTATACTAGAATACCACATATTATTTGACAGATGGCAAGAAACATTGCGGTTAATAGAAGTACAAAGAAGTACAATTGAAGAAGGCGTATTTATTACTAAAAATTATTTCAAATTTGGTAAAAGTTATGCAAAAGTTGCAAAATAAAATTTATTTTTGCGAAATATTTGTATATAACACATGGGCTGAAAAGTCCCGGGCCTAACAAAGAAAACACGGTGTTTTGGTTCAAAATTAGCTTTATTCATCAACGTAATCCCCATCAAGAGCAACGCAATCATTCCAGTGCCGCTTTAACATTTCAATACCACTTTTGTAGAACGACTTATCTTTTGCCTCAAAATAGGCCTCAGTTTCAGCGACAACCTCTTCATTCGTGCGAAATTTCTTACCGGCGAGCATTTTTTAAGGTCTGCGAACAGCCAGTAGTCGCTGGGAGCCAAATCTGGCAAATACGGTGGATGTGGGAGCAACTCGAAGTTCAATTCATGTAGTTTTGCTATTGTTTCGATTGACTTGTGACACGGTGCGTTGTCTTGATGAAACAATTTTTTTTTATTTGCCATATGCGGTCGTTTCTTTGCAATTTCGGCCTTCAAACGATCGAATAACGCTATATAATATTCACTGTTGATGGTAATTCCTTTCTCAAGATAGTCGATGAATATTACACCACACACATCCTAAAATACCGAGGCCATAACCTTTCCAGCCGATTGTTGTGCTTTCGGGCGCTTTGGACGAGGTTCACCAGTTGATGTCCACTCAGATAACGATCGTTTTGATTCCGGAGTGAAGCGATGGATCCACGTTTCATCCATTGTCACGTATCGACGCAAAAATTCCGGTTTGTTACGTTTAAACATGGCCAAACACTGCTCAGAATCATCAACACGTTCTTGTTTTTGGTCAACAGTGAGCAAACGCGGCACCCACTTTGAACAGAGCTTTCTCATAGTCAAATGCTCATGCAATATAAAGCCAATACGTTCTTTTGATATCTTTACGATGTCAGGTAACTCACGCAACTTCACTTTTCGATCATTCAAAACGATTTTGTGGATTTTTTGATGCTTTCTGGTGTTACCGCCTCATTTGGACGTCCACTGCGTTCTGCATCATCGCTGTCTCTACGACCACGTTTGAAGTCAGCAAACCAACGTTTTATTGTTGTTTCTGATGGAGCGGAGTCCCCATAACACTTTTCAAGCCATTGCTTCGCTTGAACGGTATTTTTTCCCATCAAGAAGCAGTGTAAAATTAAAACACGAAATTGTTTTTGATCCATTGTTTTGAAAATAACAAAAGTAGCGTGACTCTTAGCACAATAACTCACAAACTAATGAATAGAATATCATGAAATTTTAACAGCTGTCTTTTGAAGGTTAGTACTAACTGAGAGAAAGGTGACTGCAATAAAACTAGCGTCATCTATGTGTTAGGCTCGGGACTTTTCAGCCCATGTGTTAATACAAAAATGACTAGTGATTGATTTCTATCTATTTTAGGTTAATCAAACACCCACTAATAATTAACTGACTGAAGAACAAGTACAGCAGATAAATGTAGGGACAATGATCTGATGGAAAGAAACAAGGAATATACAGTGGGATCAATATCAATAAATTTAAAATATACTATATCTATTAGATACATCAGTTGTAAATGATTCTTTAAGTAAAATCAAAACAGAACCAAAGCAAAAGAACACTGTGACTGTACAAACTTATTGATATTAGAACAAGCTTCGATTCGATATCTAAACTTTAAGGCAAATTAATAAAATATTTTAAAATGATGATGCAATTTTAAACAAGCATTGGTAAGTACAAGTTATCAACATAATATAGAATTCCACACAACAAAAATCTAGCATATTTTACGTTAGTGCATACATAAAAATGTATGGATATGTAGGCGATATGTGTGCATGCATTTCTATAATGAATATATTAATATAACTCAGATACAGCAAAAACAGGAGAAGCCTGTTAAAATTACCACAAATAAAGGAATATTTCCTTTTTTAAAGAGAATTCTATAGTACTTCTTATATAAGAATATACAAGATTAATTATAACACCATATTAACAAAATATTAACCAAAAGAAACGTAACGTCACCCATTGTACTTTGCAAGCAACACAAAGTAAAGCAAATGACCAGCAAAGGATATGTGTGCGTATATACACTTCAATTAGAAGGAAAACAGCACATTTTAATGAGCAAAGCAAGTGTGTTTGTTAGAAATTATAATACTAAAATGAAGGTGATTGTATTACAAAAAAATACGTGTTATTGTCCACATGTAGCAAAATTGTGGTTTAGTTAAAAGATCCAGCTCTATGTTTTATTACAGTTTGGCTCAAAGCAATTCTCTGTATATTCTATTCTTTTTATCAGATAATTAGAGATGTGTGTTGAAATTTGACAAGGAGTAGTTTTGGGTTAGCTCCTTTTTAAAATATTTTCCTTTAGTTTTGACTATACCCGAAGTTTATATCAACTTTTCTACTTCAAATGGGATGATTTTCTGTATAAACTTTACATGTACTTCCAACTATTCCGTTGCATTTCTCCAAATAAATACAGTAAATATTTTCTAGTAACAAGTAATTTGATTTTCTTTATTTTTGTTTACTTATTCATTACCTAATCGATTTTAAGTTTTTAAGATAATAAATACGTTTCTCATAATAATTCTCATATTATGAAATTTAGCTATAGGGGGATGAAAACTTACCGCTCCTAATTTTAAATGCAGGATTTAATAAAATTGAAAAAATATGTTGCTCTTTAAAAATACAGAGAAACTTTCGGAAAATTTTCAAGACAAAAGCTGTAGAATTTTTTTCTAAACAATCTGAATTGTTTCTTGAAGGTTAGAGTAGAGCATTTGATGTAACATAGTTTCAAAAATATTCGTCTAAATGCTTAAATCTCTACATTTCTAATAAATGTACATTCACAGGTATCGCAGTAAACTTCATACCACACAAATTAAACATTTATTCGGAACGCAGAATTTGCAGTGCACATGGACTCCCATGTGTATTAGTCAGTCGGTAACTAATGGGTTCGTTCTATTTTCTTAACTATGGCTCAGCTTGAAAACCTTACCTCTTTATAACGATTTGTTTTTATTTTTTCCTCCTTGGATAGTGATTTACTTATTCTTATTAACTGATGAATACTTCGATAATATATATATTTTATTTTAATAAAATAAACAATTGAAAATGTTTAAAGGCTTTATTACGTTGAAAGGTAATGCCTAATTTCGTAGGATGTCTATCTAGCTCTATGTAATTATAGAAATTTCGCTCGTATTTATACGTTTATAGGGCAGGTACCACCTCTACGAGAGATATCCAACAGTTGTGTTATTGAGAAAGTAATGTCTCTGCTGTTTCTTTACGTTGAAAATGGTAATTCTAGATAATTCCCAACTCATACCATTGCTGTATGTTTATTGGGTAACTACAAAACTATATAGAGCTATAGAAATGTAGCTGAGTGTACAAGGAAGGAGTGCGTATGCGGACCGTGACGAAATATAGTTCTATCACCGTTTACGTGCTGCGTGAATTAGATACAGCTCATAGGAGAATGCAGATCGACATGGAATATTTACTCGCAGAAATGGTTCAAACCTTATTACGTCACGGTCTGTATACGCACTCCTCACTTATAGTTTTCTTTTTCTATATGCATGTATGTATGTATGTACATAAAGGTATAACCATTACTGCATACTGTACGAATACAATCTGTGTTGCATCTCTATCGAACATATCTACGTAAGAACAAACAAAAACGATTCAGTAGTCAACTGTTCGATGCGCTTTATCCATTTTATCGAAAATTGCGTATGCCTTCGATATTGTTTACGAACATTACATATGCGTCCTTGAAAATATGTAGGTTGTGCATTTGATTTTATGCATATACATATTTTTCCAACGTACTTCTTACGTTTCCATCAGAAGTCCCTGTTTGTTCAAATGATTGTATCGAAACGTTTGCAGAAAGTTGAGATTTATATTCCGATGTACAAATGCAAAGATACGGCAAGAGGAATAGTACAAATTGGACGTTGCAGGTAATAAATATTCTTGTTTATTCGCATTACATATTCTTTAAAGGAAGTAAATATCTAATAGTTACACTCCTAATTGGAAAGTTATATTTTTGCTGCAAGCAAAAGTATATAAAGTAAAAAAGTAGCATGTATATTGTAGCGGACATTTTCTCGGGTAAAGGATGTTTTCTCTTTCTCTCGGGTTTCATCTCGCCTTCGGCGTTGGCACCGGTTACCTCCTGATGCTTCAATGTAATCGCACACATCTTCTTCTTGAGGTAGTCGTGGTTTGAATGCGACAACCACGATGGACGATACGTATTTTCGAAGTATAAGAAATCTTCTTTCTTCATCTTCTTCATTTTGATGGAATTTGCTCCAACGTCCAGTTACTCGATGCACCTTCCACTCGAGTGAATTGTATCTTAGACGGAGGGGCAGTGTTCTATTTCTGGATGATGATTAGCAAGCTGCTATCCTCGGGATGGTCAATCTTAATGGTCCACGATGAGTGACCGAAGTTGAGGGGATTCTGGGGTTATAGTCCTGGGACATCGACATGCGGGGGTTCCAATCGCCCATTGCTCCGTCGAAGAATTGGGTGGTGATCTTTCGGAGCATTGAAGAAAATGGATGCTTGAAAAATGCAATCAATACAGCGATCAGAAACCAACACGCAAAAACAACGGATGAAGATAATGTCATAGCAACAGCATTGTTACGTTCTCCTGGTTTGAAGAACAGCGCCGCTGTAGCCTGCTCGTAAATTCCTGAATTACTTGACCAATACTTACTTATAGAGTATGTTCGCTTATTTACTAAAGGAAAGGTTGTACAGTGAAACTCAATGCGCATGCGCAAAAAATATATTTAAAAATAAAATGGTTACACGGTTTCCACTCTTGCCTATGTACGTGTACGATGTACGTAAGATATATATATTTGCAATAATTGCAGTTATTCGAGCTCTCTTATACATGTAATGTACATTAGCATGTGTATATGTATTTTCATTGGTAGCAACATAAAGTAATGCCTCAGCATGTACGTTGCAAATCTATGTCTTAATTCTGTTTAAAAGGTTAAACTCTTATATGCTTCCGCTGAAGCTTTGTTAGAGGCATGTACTAATGCCTCTATCTGTTTGCATGCACCACTACCTTTTAGGGAGAGCCAACCCTATTTATTTCTTAAATTTATAAGCGCACCTCGGTGCTATGCTTATTTATATGTCCCTTTCCGGGGGCCTAATATACTTTCCTTGTTTGAAATTTGCCTGAGGGACTTGGCCTTGTATTATTGGCATGTATTTGTACTTGAACCAAATACGTTCGTTATTTTCACGTTTATAGGGGAACCCACCCTATCTCTTAGAGCTTGAACGCCTGGTCGAGGGCGACAGTAGCGATAATAGCCGATCTCAATACAAAAGTAATGTCACAGCTACCCAGGCGTTCTCGTTTGAAATATTACGCTATGTGCAATCTTTAGCTCTCTACTACTGCGCCCCAAAGAAGGGAAAAAGCCAGTAACCAGCAAATGTGCGAACTGCGCACCGAAAAGTAAAACGGAGCGATGATGCCGACATTACATAAGAAAACTGGTCCGTGAAACTCGTCTGCTACGACGAGCAACTAAATGAAAAATTTGTAAGTCCCGATACGACAAGGACCGAACAAACGTACAAAAGACAACGGGCGCTGTGGCCGCAACGACCGTCAGCAAGAAGCGGAGTGATCGTACTTGTAGAGGATGTCTATACATGCGCGCCGACAATCTCACCAAAATAATTTCCGACACAAACATAACCGAAGACTAAAAATATGTATAGACGACAATGGACACAGTAGCCTCGACGTACGATGATAGAAAATCGAGAATTTATACTTATTAAAAAAATCTATACATACGATTCGACGACGTTACCAAATGACTCTCGCCAGAAATAAATGTATATACAACGTCCTCGACGATTCCCGCCAAAACTAGAAAATCTTAGAAATCTCTAATAATCATACGACGACGTTACTCTACACGTTACGACGAGGCACGAAAGGTGACCGAGAGTGCACGATCGCTAATACCTCGACCGTCGCTCGGGAGACGACTGCCTATGCTTGTGTACCTTAAATTTTAAGAAAACTCCCATTACTTATTCGACGACGTTGCAGTGAATGATTTCTAATTAGGCAGTTTTAACTAGCGTAATGCGAATGGCTGGCTTGCATACATATACAATGCTTAATGTACATACATATTAAAATAAAATTGGATATAAGAGAGCAAAATAAATAAATATAAAAATGAAAATAAAGTAATATTCTAAATGAAAATAAAGTAATATTCTAAATGAAAATAAAGTAATATTCTAAATGAAAATAATAATGCAAAGAAGATAAAATACATAGTAGTAAAAAATTTATAAAATACAAAAAATAATGTTAAGTCCTTAACAAGCATATCTACCCTACATAACCTCAAACAGGAGTACATCTGAGCAAACGGACCGAATGTAAAACGCATCATCGTCGGAAGGGCTAATCACACGAAGCCGAGCCCGAAGAAGGAAGACCGATTTGGATAAAAGCCAGATCGCTTAGCGGACTGTCGGATTTAAACCGCGGCTACCTCAAGAAGATGGTGCAAGTATGCGATTCTTTTGAGAACCAACGTCGAACGCGGCATGAAATCCGAGAGAGAAACAGAACATACGATGAAGATTTGTGTATATGAAGTACCAGAAATTCCTTTTTTTAACTCCTCCATCTTAATGGAATGCGTTAGGACGTCCAGCTACTCAATCCACATTCGGCTCGGGCGAATTTTCCATTATCGCAGATGGTTGGGCGTTTTCGTTCCTCGTCTTGAAGTAATTCACTCAAGCTTCCAGCTACTCGATCCACCTTCGACTTGAGTGAATTGTGTCTTCGTCTGGATGTCAATTACCAGAGCTTCCAGCTAATCAATCCACCTAGTAATCCGTATCTTCGACGAAGTGTGAGGGTTCCATTTCTGCATGGTGATTAACAGACTGGGTGCTCTGCTGTTACTCCTGGTAGTCCACGATGAGTGACCGTGGTCGAAGGTGCCTCCAGGTGATCTTGGGGTCGTAGTCCTGAGACGCCCACAGGAGTTGGTTCCAATGGTACACTCCTCGGTCAAAGAATCGAGTGACTATCCTTTGGACGAAGTCCATGAGCGACTATACTCCAGCGTCTTAGTACGGTTTTGCAGATCCGTATCTTACGTGGAGGATGTAGCTTGTTTCGCCCGATGAGTAACGGGTAGAGGCTTCCAGACATCTGTGGTCCGCGGTCAATGACCCGATGTACATGAGCTCCCCAGTTCACTCTGGAATCTAGTGTGACTCTTAGGTATTTGATTTGTGGTTGCCAGAAGATTATGCCTTCTTGGAAGATGAGCTCTGCTGAATTAAAAGTGATTCACTCCTACGATCTCCGTTGGATAATTGAAAAAGCGCTTGTTCAGGGAACAAATGCTAGGGGTTCAAATCTTACCGGAAACCATTTTAAGGTTGGAAATTACAAGAAAGATTTATCATTTAAATTCATATTAATTCAAGAACTTATATTGTTAGATTTTCTATTCGGAATCTTTAGGAAAACATTACTAATTAAAACTTTAATGGAAAGTTAAGAACACCCACTAAAGCGCAGTTTCAATCACAAACATTTTACCCCTTTTAGTACCAATTTTGCGATAATTTCATAACAAATTTAATCTCGTTAACTTCAATATTGTTTCCAATTACGTTGTAGAATTTTTAATTTCGATTCGATTTACACTTCTGCTTTTTGCCATTGCTGCTTATTAAAATTTAAACAGTGCACGTAACCGTTAATTGCAATCATCAAGTTACGTCCAATAACGCCCGTAAACATCTTTAATATTCCATTGTACGCAATTACCTTGAAGCCGGCAAAAAAGTCACCAATGCGTACATAAATTACCGTCAGCTACGTTTGTATTGACCGGCGTTATTTTTTCTCTGTTAACCCCAGCGTCGCTTAATTTAGAACAATAATACGCGTGGAGTGACTCCAATTACAGATCGATTTTAGATCTCTGTATACCTTCGATAATACACCAGACGGTTGCGGTTGATGTTTGGATAGCTTCTCGCCACGCCAATCGGTTTCACTTCGGAATATTTTCGTAAGCGAGCATTACGGTCACGTTCATACACCTTTCGCGCCGTTTAGAGACTTAAGCGTCGCGTGATAGGACTTTCGCCTTCCAGTAAGTGCGACACAAACATAACTTTTCCCTTAATAAAGGGACCCGCTTGAAACTTTCCACTTCCCTTATTATCATCTAAAGTGATGCATTATGTGGGATCTGCGGAGTGTGGACACCGCCGCGGTAAACCTTCAGGTTTGTCAACTTCGACTTTACGCGGCCGTGTGGATTCTAAAATGTTCGGTCATAAAAAGGGAGGAGTAACTTTTGAATTTTTTTTGAGAAAAGGATAAAATTTTGCTACTTTAACATCAGCATAATCCCGAAGAATATATTATATCTGTATACTTCGTCGAAGAACTTCTTAACAGTTGGAAGTTTTCATTCCGTAGATACAGAATCGTTGTAGAAACTCGTAACGGTTACAATCCCTGCAAATATTAACTAAGAACACGGTAAATCACAAAACTCAAACTCTATGACACTGGTGCACTAAAACAATATCTTCCTAACCACAATACTTCGCCAATAACTGGACGCATGTTTCGAGAGATAAACCATCATCTTCAGCAGTAATACTGAAGTAATAAACTAACCTGAAACTATAGCATTTATATCATATTAAAGTTGCGCTGGATTGACTATGGGCCATGCATGATTTAATAAAGAGTAAAGGCTAGGATTTAGAGAGCCTCCATCTATATTTATCAAAATATTATTGTTTTTTTTTTAAATTTCCATGCTTTTATAACAATTTGCATAAGCATTGCTGTTAACATTTCTTTCTACCATATGGGAGCCGATACTAGATTTGTCAAATCTTCTGAATTTAAGATGACCCAAATCCTCTTTGAATCCCATTTTAATAGATTCTTTCGTCTGCCCAGTGTATACTCGATCACAATCTACACATTGTATTTTGTAAATTCCTGATTTTTCTAAGTTATCTACTTGGCTTTTAGGGTTTCCTCAAAAGTTTTTGAGGTTATTGTTTACCAAAAAAACAATTTTTGAAGGCCTTTCATGTAATATGGACAAAATGGTAACTTTACATACTTTTTATTACTACTGCTAGTACTTTCTAGTGTGCTTATGTTTCTAATCCTTATTCTATTCGTATGCTTCCTAATAATATTGTAGACTACATCTTCGGAGAATCCGTTAAAATTAGGAATTGTGATGATTTCGTTGTGCCCAATTAGATATTTGTCTTTAGTTAAAGGGAAATTAAGCAAACGATGAACCAAAAAGTTAATTGCCAAAGTCTATGTTCCCATGAGTGATTAGAATCTCTCAAGATGAATTTGTAGTTATTAATAGGTTTTCTGTACATGTTTATTTCTTGCTTATTTCAATTTCTTATAACTAGGGTTGGCCAAATCTTAATTTTCTCAACGTATGCGTATGAATTTTTGACTGCCAAATCAGATGTGTGTACTGGCAAGCTGTTAAGTTTGTCGAACAACCACCAGGAAAGCAAATATGTTGGCTAAATTTGAAAATTAGGTATCAGTAGTCTAGAATTAGTTAATTATTACCAATTGTAACTACGAGCATGTTTCGTTATATATAAAATTTATTACTACTTGGTTGCTAAATGTACCATTCACTGCGGTTTTAACATCAATAGATTGTCAGTTTATGCCATTAAGAGTTAGCTTAATTTTTGAAAGAAAATCTTATGACGCACGGAACTTTTCTAACGATTGTATCACACTTTGCTCTCCGGTTTTCAGATTCTCTGCCATAAAGAAACCTTGCAATACTTGACGTTTTAATCATCTTGCTGTGAAGTCACTTCACATCTGAAGAATATCATGACAAGATGATAGCAACGCCATATATTACACGGCAGAGAATCCGAGATCTGAAAAGCAAGTAGCAACGATGGCCATGAAAGTCTGAAGATTAGGTTAAGCTTTTACCACATTTACCAGATTCTTACTAAAAGCTTCATTTTATATCTCCACTCTGCAAACTAATACGGAGAGACCAAAAGTTATATTAATAAAAGTATGCCATGAAATTTGAAAACGTATGTCGCAGCTTATTTCATTCTTTTGGTATAATTCTGACAGGTTAATTGTCACACTGTCATTAACATTTGTCATATATTTTGTTTCTGGGATTTTAAGTAATTGTTTGATCACGGTTTTCATCGCAATGCACAAAATTTACATGATTGAAGCCTATTTTAGAACATGTTTGGATAATCGTGGCACTTCCCAGATCTCGCAGTAGTGGAACAGTATTTTTATTTGGGGTATTTCGCGAGACTAGATCTGTAACTCATAATAAAGGTGCTGGTGGGCCGACTATTCGTACAGAAGGTTTGATTATTGCACCCCACAAAACCTTTTAGACGCCTAGCCTAAGAAATTGAAGTTTGTTATGGAACATCCCGAACCGTTGTAAAGAAAAATTTGAACACGCATCCATATAATATTCAATCATATCTTACGCCAAAAGACCACCCCAGACGTCTTGCGTACTACTAATGGTTCATCAATAATTTAATGAATAACGACCCGTTAAGCTTAACATTTTTCTCTGATGAGACATGGTTTCATCTTTAATAGTAAATCAATTCTTAAAATATGTGAATGTGGAGCACTGATACGCCGCATTTTTAGTGGAATCTGCATTACATGCTCAGAAAATTAATGTTTGAATTGCAGTCTCTCTTAAAAGACCAATTGGGCGGACTTTTTTTTTCAATTTCACCCTCAATGCAAAAAGGTACAGAAATAACATTTTGACTGAATTTTTTCAACTTCATGATGGTGACTTTAAAATGATTACGACGTAACAACAACCACGATAGTATAAACTTTCTCCGTGAGCTTTTTGATGATCGGCTTATAAGTTTGCACATCCAAGTTATATTTCCTAAGAGTTTGCGAAGGTCCTGCATTTAATTTGTAAGAACTACAATAAAGAATAATTCAAGAATGTGCAAATATAGCTCCATGAATGCTACAAAATGCCTTCGATAGCATGATAAGGCATGTAAACTTATGCAATAAACAAGGTGGTGGTCATTTTCAAAAACTATTACATTGTTTCTATTTCAACATTGCAGCCATGTACAAATGTTAATGTCCTTGTGACACTTAACCTGTCAAAATTATATATAAAAAGAGTGAAATAAGCTACGACATACATTTTCAAATTCCTTAGCACACTTTTATCAGTTTAATTTTTTCTCTCTCGGTAGAAGTTCTGTAGAAACTAGAACTGTAATAAAAAAAACAAAGTACTAACGCAATATTTATTTAATCTAGTTCAAGAAAAAGAATAGCTTCAATAAAATTCTATATTGACTGTATATATATATGGAGTCAACCGGTTAGTTTTACTTTACAAAACGGACGAGATCGTCAGAAAAATGCAATTTTTCCAGTAAGAAGATACTTTACTCACGACAACACACGACACCTTTTCCAACGTGAGATTATGCCCGTCTCCTTCTTTCTTTGGATACCGATAAGATTACGCGTAGTAGTCCATATACGAAGCAAGTACGATTCTGCGACAGGAATTCTGAAAACGCGAAATAAATTTTCACGAAGACGATATCGGATGCCAACAAACGCGGGACAGATACTGGAAATGGCGCAGAAAAAAAAAAAGGAAAAGAGAACTACGTAGGAGGATAATTGGAAATGAAAACTCTGAAGAGGCGAAAAGAACGAAATAATCAAACAAATAGATAAGGAATACATGGACACACGTACAATCGTAAAACTTCTACCATTTTCCGTCTCAACAACTCGCCTTCTCTCTCCGTACATCATCCTTTCGCTAGGTATACACGTCAATTCGGTTGGATCTGGAAGATCCGTACTGGAAGATTAATATTTTTTAATTCTCTCGCTGCGCCGGTTGTCCTCTTAATTAGATTTAGATGGCAATTAAGATACCTGAGCGACGATGACAGGGAAAATCCGAAAAAACTCGCTAAATAGAAGTAAACAGAAACTCGCTCATAACCGGGCAGTCTTCATTTTCTTTAATCGCGACGTTTTTAGCTCGGCTACAGGGTTGACGAAACGGAAGTGAATGCCAGCGGGAACGTTGGAATTCAATTAATCTGAGCATCTCTTCTTAAAGAACAAGAACGGACTCGGACTAATTGTAAATTATTTACGGTGAAAATCAAAGAGAAAACGGATTTTGGGAAGGTGACGGCGGAGGAATGGGAAATGCTTAATTGAGGTAAAATCAGGAAACAGTTGAAAAGCGACAAATGACAAGTTAATATATACGAGGTAGGCGCCATAATTTGGGACAATGTTAGAAATTTTATATTTTAATATAATCTCCCCTATAATTAATATTTCGATACCCTTGTAAAAATAATCTCAAGTTTTTCCGTCAAAATGTTCGATAATAGCCGCTTGCAACTCACTGCCGTCCTTAAGCCGACGTCCCTAACGTCTCTTTTTAAATTAAAAAACAAATAAAAATCGTAATGCGCCAAGGACTACACGATGGATATTCCAATTCGTGAAAGCCACCTTCGCGGATTCTAGCTTGTCAAATGGCGGTAGTATGGACGGGGGCATTGTCGTTCAATACTCACACACGTTTTATCAACTTTCCATGACGTTTTGCACGAATACTGTCCCTTAATTTATACAATAAAGACGCATAACATGTGCAGTTCGCAGTTATATTGCGCTCTTTAGTATTACATGTTCAGAAAATTAGTCTCTCATAAGAGAACTATCGTAGCGATTCCTTTCAATTTCACCTTCAATGTAGAGAGGTACTGAAATAACATTTTCACTGAATTTGTTCAACTTCACGATGATGAACTGCAAATGGATTATTTCCAGCATGGAACGGCGCAACAACACATACGATACAAGAAGCTATACCCTTTCTCCATGAGTCTTTTGATGATCAGATAATAAGTTTGCATGAGCAAGTTGCCTTTCCTTCGAAGTCATCAGATTTGTCTGCTATAGCCTATTTTGCAATCTTTTATTTGAAGAAATCGGATTTACAAATCCAAAATTTACAATCGGGTTTTCAAAATGTCTGCACTTAGTTTGCAAGAATGTGCAAATGCTACAAAATGCTTTTGATAGCATGATAAGAAGCGTAAACTTGTGCCTTGGTCAAGGCGATGGTCATTTTCATCATTTACTGTAATTTTTTTATATTTTTTTTTAAATTAAAATGTTATTCAAGCATCTAAATCATTTTTATTTCGCCACTGCTTAAAATACACATTTTGCAGTTATGTATAAATATTAAGGTCAGTGTGGCACTTAACCTGTCAGAATTATATCAATAGAATGAGATAAGCTACGACATACATCTTTAAATTCCACAGCATAACACATGGACTGAAAAGTTCCGGGCCTAACACATAGATGACGCTAGTTTTATTGCAGTAACCTTTATTTGTGGTAATTTTAACATGCTTCTCCTGTTTTTGCTGTATCTGAGTTATATTAATATATTCATTATAGAAATGCATGCACACATATCGCCTACATATCCATACATTTTTATGTATGCACTAACGTAAAATATGCTAGATTTTTGTTGTGTGGAATTCTACATTATGTTGATAACTTGTACTTACCAATGCTTGTTTAAAATTGCATCATCATTTTAAGATATTTTATTAGTTTGCCTTAAAGTTTAGATATCGAATCGAAGCTTGTTCTAATATCAATAAGTTTGTACAGTCACAGTGTTCTTTTGCTTTGGTTCTGTTTTGATTTTACTTAAAGAATCATTTACAACTGATGTATCTAATAGATATAGCCTATTTTAAATTTATTGATATTGATCCCACTGTATATTCCTTGTTTCTTTCCATCAGATTATTGTCCCTACATTTATCTGCTGTACTTGTTCTTCAGTCAGTTAATTATTAGTGGGTGTTTGATTAACCTAAAGTTAGATCGAAATCAATCACTAGTTATTTTTGCATTAACACATGGGCTGAAGAGTCCCGGGCCTAACACATAGACGACGCTAGTTTTATTGCAGTCACCTTTCTCTCAGTTAGTACTAACCTTCAAAACACAGCTGTTAAAATTTCATGATATTCTATTCATTAGTTTGTGAGTTATTGTGCTAAGAGTCACTCTACTTTTGTTATTTTCAAAACAATGGATCAAAAACAATTTCGTGTTTTAATTTTGCACTGCTTCTTGATGGGAAAAAATACCGTTCAAGCGAAGCAATGGCTTGAAAAGTGTTATGGGGACTTCGCTCCATCAGAAACAACAATAAAACGTTGGTTTGCTGACTTCAAACGTGGTCGTAGAGACAGCGATGATGCAGAACGCAGTGGACGTCCAAATGAGGCGGTAACATCAGAAAACATCAAAAAAATCCACAAAATCGTTTTGAATGATCGAAAAATGAAGTTGCGTGGGTTAGCTGACATCGCAAAGATATCAAAAGAACGTCTTGGCTTTATATTGCATGAGCATTTGACTATGAGAAAGCTCTGTTCAAAGTGGGTGCCGCGTTTGCTCACTGTTGACCAAAAACAAGAACGTGTTGATGATTCTGAGCAGTGTTTGGCCATGTTTAAACGTAACAAACCGGAATTTTTGCGTCGATATGTGACAATGGATGAAACATGGATCCATCACTTCACTCCGGAATCAAAACGATCGTCATCTGAGTGGACAGCAACTGGTGAACCACGTCCAAAGCGCCCGAAAGCACAACAATCGGGTGGAATGGTTATGGCCTCGGTATTTTGGGATGTGCGTGGTGTAATATTCATCAACTATCTTGAGAAAGGAAATACCATCAACAGTGAATATTATATAGCGTTATTGGAGCGTTTGAAGGCCGAAATTGCAAAGAAACGACCACATATGGCAAAGAAAAAATGTTGTTTCATCAAGACAACGCACCGTGTCAATCAAAACAATGGGAAAACTACATGAATTGAACTTCGAATTGCTCCCACATCCACCGTATTCGCCAGATGTGGCTCCCAGCGACTACTGGCTGTTCGCAGACCTCAAAAAAATGCTCGCCGGTAAGAAATTTCGCACGAATGAAGAGGTTATCGCTGAAACTGAGGCCTATTTTGAGGCGAAAGATAAATCGTTCTACAAAAGTGGTATTGAAACGTTAGAGCGGCGCTGGAATGGTTGCGTTGCTCATGATGGAGATTACGTTGATGAATAAAGCTAATTTTGAACCAATAAAACCGTGTTTTCTTTGTTAGGTCCGGGACTTTTCAGCCCATGTGTTATTTCTGTCAATATAATGTTTGCTGTCTTGGTACTACGTGTCAAATTATGAAATGCAACTTTTAAACGCAACTATTATTATTTTTCTATATTTCCCTAACCAAAACTCGTCGTGATACATATTTAGGAAAGCAAATATAATAATGGTATTCTTGAATTCTATAATTATTACTTTAGTTTATCAATCAAAAACCATACGAACAACTGGAACAGAAAAAATGCAAAATATTTAAAAAGGATGTGCATACAAACGTAATTAACAATTCAACTAGAATACAGTATATTAAAAAGAAATAGTATCAAAATCATGTCCGGTATACGCATTTATGTAACATACATAGTATAAAATAGTTACCAAACTTGTCCAATATGCCATTGATGTAATACATAAGAACTGTAGGAACTATATATACGTATAGATATATAGATGAGGTTACAATCAAGGAGAAAGTAATTACCAGACATGTATCTAACATTTTGTTAACTTTAGTAATTTCCACCTATATTTCATCATTTTCTGTCACCCCTTTATACTTTGCGGTTTTGCCAACTATTGCCTATAATCAGTGTTTTCAATTCGGTGGTTTTCTCGTTAAATCTACTAATGAAAGCTTATTGCCTGGCAGCTAGTAATATTGCTGTTGTGGTTCTGCAAACTTTAATTAAGTATAAACTTCAATGCAATATGTTATGTTAACAGATATTAAAAACAAGTGACTATTTGGTGGAATTACATATCACAGAAAGAATAATCTTTGATTACTGTTATTGTTTATCTCTTTAACTCCTTAATAAATAACTTTATTTATTATCCTTAAAATAAATATATTGGATTTGTGTATAGGTTCGTAGTGGTTTTGGTTTGTAGGATCAGAGTTCGTTGGAAAAAATATTGGGTGCACATCAAACTTATTCTGACCTCACACTATTCTTTGAATTTGTAAATTTATGCAAAGGATACGTAAAATATTGGCAAAACAAAATGGAGTATCAAATATAAAAAGCCGAACACTTTCGTAACGGTACATATAGATCTGCCTTAACTCCTCTGTTGAGCAAGGATGATATCTTGCTGAACAGAGGAGTTAAGGCAGATCTATATGCACCGTTGGAAGGGGTACAGTACTAAAATGGTTTTTTCCGATGCAGCACATCCAGAAAACCAATCAAATTTTGATAAATATGATCATAATGCGGCACCTGCATTCCGCGGCTAAAGTTCTATAAGTTTGTGGGTGTGTACTGAACGTTTTCAGCTTAAAGCACAAAATCATCGCATCAACATTTGTGTTTCTTTGCTAGTACATCATCATTTAACTCGTCACTCTATTATCTTTGTCCCGTATTACTACCAGTGACGAAAAATGGCGGCTTTATGTTGTTAATATCAAGAACAAAAAAGATTGGCTTAACCCTAACACGTGGGCATTTGGTGGAGCAAAGAAGGAATCATCAACTCTGACGAATGTAGTTATCACCGCTAAGATTCATTGCCATCAATTTCTTCATTTTGAGGCCACAGATCATGAAAAAAACAGAAGGACATCATCAAATCTTATTGCTGCGTAGTAACGCTTATTCTCGTAGTGACAACAGTACACATATGTGCTATGTTTTAAGAGAAATAAGTAGGCATAATACCCTGCAGCTTTTGTAATTTTTCAACTTAAAGGACACAAATATTTAAATAATGATCCTTAAAGAATTAATAAGTAATGATTATTGAACGAGGAATCATTCGATACGTTATAGTTGAACCCTGTAGACTATATACGAGGGAAGGTCAGTAAGTTATAAAAATAATTAGAGATACAATTATCCAAAAACAAGTTTCATTTTTCAACAACGTCTCTATCTACATTAATACTCTTATCCCATCGCTCTATGAATGCATGAATGCCTGCTGCATAAAAGTGATTGGGTTTGCGTCTTATTGACCTCTTGTTGAACATCGAAATGTTCACCGTCAAGATGCCTTTTGAGTGGACCAAACAAATGATAGTCGCTTGGAGCTATGTCGGGACTGTTAGCGGAGCAACCACTTCCTTGATCAATTTTCACCATAAATAGGAAACATTTCTTTATGGATATCTTCATCATCAGGAAGTCCCTTTTCCCAAAAAGAGACACAACAGTACGCTGCTCTTCAGCTTTCTCACAGCAGTTTGTGTCTTATTTAATGGCTTTCCCTCGTACTTTCCTAATCCGTGGTGCTTGTATTCAAAAGAAGTGGCAAATTTAAATGATCGCCTTGTTGCCGATATTTTTAGTTTGAATAGTACGAAGTTTTCGCCACCTCTCGCACAAGTATCATCAGGATCGGACTTTACGTGACTTTCGTTTACCGGAACAATTTCTATTCTTCCTGACCTGTCTTTTCGTTTTATGCTAACTTTGCCTCTAGTATTAAAATTTCTAACAACCTACAAGATAACATTATTTAAGAGTCCATCATTTTGAAGCCTCTAAACAAATTAAGATCGTCCACTTAATGATAGTCCACAAGTCAAACAAGTTTGACGTCAATGTCACTTCCATGGCAACTCAGATTCATTCTGTATATTTACGGCAATGTTATACCTTCGCAATTTATCCGTGGCGATATTAACAAAATAGTACTTGTACGATTTCGCTACGTTCACAAATGCAATCTAGGTAATTGCCAGCTTTTACCGTTCTTAATAGTTCTGGGGAAACTACAAAATTATGTGAAACTACAGAAATCTCGGTGAGTTTACAAGATAATGAGAAAGAAAAGCGAAAATATGAATGTTATCAGCAGAATAGCAGTTGTGGTTATGTTAGCTAGCAAAGAACCCTTTACCGGATTCTGACATCATAGCAGAAAATTTAGCGCTTTCATTCTAGCTAATTTTACATTGAAACACGTTTTATATCTTTACATTTTTTATTTTAAAATTGTATCGTTGGATTCGCTATTCTATTGTCCTTTATATAATGTAAAACTGCTATATTATTTAACTGTTGACATTCAAAGTCAGCAGAAGAGAGGGACGACCACACTGTTGCAGATTATGCGTTTAATACAAGCGAACTGTGTTATTTAACTGTTCAATTTCCACGGGATAAAACTGATTGTGCCAGCTATCATCAACCAAAGTAAATAAAGCATCAGTCGTCACGCGAAATGCAATCAATCGACATGCTCCACTTCAATTATTACACGGTTACACTGAATATAATCCCAATATGGATTCTATGACCTTTTCGTTGTCGATGACCATCGAAGTTAATTATTTATCAAACATAAACAATTTAATCAAACAACTGCAGGTGAAAATAGAACGAGCTGTGTACGAACGACCCTGCAGCCTACATAAATAACATTTATTGCTCCTTTTCAAAGTTTTTTCCAACTCATATGAGGACAAAAGAAAAGCGTCTTGTTTTGATGTCCGCCGCCGTTTCTTTTAAGGAAAAGGGCAAACAGGTGTAATTAAAAATAACTTCAAAATTGGAGCTCGCAAGAGGAAGCCATTTATCTGTTGTTTTTGTTTTTGTTCGTTTTGCTTTCTTGGCTGCTTGACGTTTTAAATGTCGAAATACGATACGGCCAAGCGAAGTCGAAAAGCTGTTTCATTAATTTAGGAATTGCGTGTGAAAACAATATCATCGGCAAGATTGTTTTATTTCTGAAATTAATTTTTCATAATGTCAAAGTAGAGAGTATAGATTATATTACTGTTCTTTATTGTTTCAGGTGCGATCAAGTTAAATCAAAACATCAAATACCAGCAGTTTTCGGTAAGTGTCCCACACAAAAGATGCACTAGAAGCATACACAGTATGTCAAAAAAATAACAGAACCATTTAAATTTAGAAGAAGTTACTAACGTCATGCGTTGAAACAATATATACTCTGAAAGCTGTATATCCTCTTTACAATACGAAACCGAGAGCATTAAAGTAAATCAAGTGACAGCTAAGTTATAATGCTTAAAGTGACAGTACTTTATATAGCTTCGTTACGAACATATGATGGAACGACGAGCTAATATTAAATTTTGTTTCAAGCTCGGTAAAAGTTTCACAGAAACATTTGAATTAATGAAAAAAGTTTATGGTGATGACTATTTATCACGTACGCGTGTCATCGAGTGGTATGAACAATTTCAGGGTAGTCGTGATGTTTTTGAAGACGACCCAAGGCCAGACCGTCCAAGAAACAAGAATCGCGAGGAGCTGGTCGAAAAAGTGAATGAAATTATCGCATACGATGCAAATTCTACTGTCAGATGGATACCGGAGGAACTAAATAGGATCGAAGAGATGATTCACGAAATTTTTACGAAAGATTTGAACAAACGGAAAGTCTGTAATCAATTTATTCCTTATTCCTTAACTGAGGACCAAAAAATTGCTCGCATTGAACACTGCAGTCTTATCAAAATAGTCAGACAAAATCGCACATTTCTAGAATCGATTGTAACTGGTGATGAGATTTGGTACTTGAAGTACGATCCTGAAACAAAACGCCAAAGTGTTACATGGAAGTCGCCGGACTCTCCAAAATGGGCAAAATGGTGTTTTCAGTAGTCACTAGAGAAGACAATGTTGACTTGTTGCTAGGACTCTAAAGGTACTCGGTATCGACAATTTGTTCCTCAGGGTTAGAATCTCACTGATGAGTATTATACGGGGGTTTGTAAAAGAGAATCGTTCGAGTGAGGCAGGAATATTGAGTGCCGAAATGTTTGTTTTTGTTGCACGATAATATACCACCACTTATCACCATGTGATAAGTCTGCCAAAGTCTTCTTGCCGAAACTGAAACTGGCTATGAAAGAAACGTGTTGTGACAATCAGGCCAAGTATGAAATTTCGTTGAAATTTCACTCATTTTGGATTTGGTTCAAAGCTCACCGAACACTCACCAATCATATAGAATACGTTTCTAAAACCAAAATTGGCACAAGGCAGCTAATCTAGGCGGTATTCGGGAAAAATGTACTATTGTTAAATCTTCCTCTAATTTTAGAATATTAACTATTTTGCCATGATGGATAATTTCTCTACAATATAATCATTGAAATCTTCAGTTACTTACGCATCTTGACATATTTTAGATGATTTCGATTTTTCGCAAAAAACATAAGGAGTACCCCTTTCTCTAATTAATATTCTTGATTTCAATTAATAAACAACATACTTTATAAAGGACCTAATATAAATGTAATTTATATATAAAAACAATTATATTATCTTTTAGTAGTAGAGTTTATAATATTTTACTGTCTATCCGAACTAATATTTGGACGGTAGTGCACATAAGTAGTAACCATTAAGGATTATATGATTTTCTTGTATAAAATTTAATAAATATTTGTGTTACTTTTTTGATGTTGTTGGTAAACGTTTCCGTTCTAAAGACATGTTTGTTATATTAAAACTGCAATGTCACTAAATAAATTTGTACGTATTTTTATAGTTATAAAACAATGGCAACCACGTTTAATAACAAGAAAATAATTTCTGATAAATTTGAGTAGTCGAATACTCCAATATTATACGAAGAGCGTATTATCCTTTTTCTCTTCTATCAACTAAAATACGTATAACACTATATAACACTATATACGGCTCATATAAAAATGCTTACAGAACCTTATTCCTTTTATTCTAATAAGGATGATAACATAACAGAATACAAACTATTAAAAAGTCACAAAGTTATAAAATAGTATGGATGTTATTCTATATAACAGAAAGGATACATACTTGACCTCAATGTTGGACAAGTTCAAGAAGCCATAACGAGGATTTGTGAGGCGCTTCCAAGAAATGACTTACAAAATCTATGCTATCATTGATTGAAAGTGCCCAGAGATGTATTGGCCCAAAAAGAATGTATTTTGAATAAAACTAAATAACGTTGGGGAAATAACTAATTGTTCGTTTTTTATTTGAGAAGCTCTGTTATTTTTTCCGACATGCTGTGTATGGTACATACGATTGTTTATAATTTTTAATGAGTAAGGATTAAGTGAGAAAGGATTAAAATTTATGTTTATCGTAAAATAGAACTGAAGGTATCTGTGACAACGTTCTTTTCAATTTACGGCAAATTGAAATTACAGCGCTTTATCTTTATCTAATGACAACTAGATAGTGCACGTTATTTATTCATTGATGTCTGAAAGCAAAAAGCAGCTAACACACATGGTGCCATGACATTCATTCTAAAACCTTATGTATTGCATTACATCGTGCATGTTACAAACAATGTTCAGCGTTATTGGTTAATTCTTTAATCGATGATTACGAAATTGAAAATTATAATCAAAAGTTTTATCGTAACTACGATCACGGTTGTAAAAAAGTATTAACAATTGTTAACAGACTTTTCAGAGCTTGGGAAAAAAGCAAATAAAGAAACAGCAAACATTAATTTTGTTATTTCCAATAATTTACTAATTTAAATTCTTTTGACATCTCCAATATGTTCTCGGCGTTGGTTAGTAACATATATAAAACTTACTATTAGAGTTGAATATGAAGCAGTAAGACAAGATTTAAGGCATTGCATTAATTCATCAAAGTGTAAAAGTGAGTTAGATAAAACTGGAGAAATATTATAGTCATGCACTTAAAGTGACGTTAAACATTTTATAAGACTAGAATAAAACTTAGGATGTGAACTACCCGAAGAAAACTACGTTGTTTAAGGTTATCTCGACACTAAAAATGCGGCAGAATAAACGTGGTAAATTAGAGAAAACGGTTTGTATAACGTAAATGCTTTGATCTAGTATCTAACAGTAAGAAATAAGAACATATTCTACTGAGAGTATTGACTTAAATTCATTTAGAAATTTACTGTATTTTAAAGTTCTTTTTTATTAAATTAAATATGAAACTACACAGAGAAGTTGAGTGTTAGCATGAAATACAATATAATGATAAAGATATAATCGAAAAGGTCATGCTTTTTTATGTTTATGTTGATTGCAACTATATTTGATAGTTCAAGCTTTAAATTACGTTTGACATTTATCGATAATTCAAATTACATTTCATGTTTCTTGACGTATTCTTTCGTCTTCGACGTAAAAATTTTATTTATACCACATGATTTAGTAATTTTAAATATGTACAATGTGTTTGGACATATTAGAAGCCCTTTTGCCAATACTTCATTAATTGTATTCAAGTAATTTGTTTTAAATATCAAAGTACTCTAATTTGAAGATATTAGCTTATCCATGTCTTTCAATAATTACGATAAAAATTCATTCTTAGTATTTACTTAAGTCTGAGTTCTATTCATATTTTCAAGGTCTTTAATTACATTAAAATGAAATTCCTTGCCTCAATGTAATTAATATATAATTTCTTACTTTCTACAAGCATATAATAGTGGCCATGAAATTCTAGAAAAACAGCTAGAATTGAGTTTTACGCATAACTTAAGTCGCTTCGTGCAGTCTTCGCGGATACATTCATTGAGAAATAAATAAAATAAGTGTTTGTGCAATTTAGTTCTTAAAAATAAAAGGTATTATAAGGATGCAATTGATTTATTTGTATATTTATTTCTCTGGTCTTTCAAAATCTAATCATTAAAAGAAACTGGTGTTTTAGCAACCAATTCGATACAATCCACATATCGTTGATTTTAGCTCCGCACACACAAAACAATAAATTTTAAAGCATTATTATTGTTGACTCAAATTACTACCGTCAGCCGTTTGCGCTCTAAAGAAAAACTTATTTGCTTCTTCAAATGACGATTGCAAGGACTGTGTCATGTCAAATACGGTATAGCAGTAAACTCCACTCATTTAAATTTTAATCTGCGATATGATTTAAGCACGTATTGTCAACCGTGTTACCGACTGAAAGTCCCAGTGTGAGTGGAGTTTACTGCTATAATATATATAATATACTGCTGAATATTTGCTTCTATAATATTCGTCATCAGTGATCTGTTAGTCTATTGTTTGTCATCTGTCGTTCCTCATATACCATTTGTCGTCTGTCATACACCATTTGCCACTTGTTATCACTCATTTTTTATATACCACCCACTATCTGCCTTCTGCTATCTGTCATTTGTCTTTTTTCATTTATTATCTGTTGTCCACTATTTGCCCACCTGATCTTATCCGTCATTTGTCATGTCATCTAGAATTTGTCGACTGCCTGCTATCTATGGTCTTCATTTGTCGTTCATCATACATCGTTTGTCACCTGCCATCTGTTGTCTTCCATATCTCATCGGTCTTCTGCCATCTGTGGTCTGTCGTTTGTCTCTTGGTATCTGTCATTTCTCATCAGTCGTCAGTCATCTGTCATATCAGTTGTCGTCAGTTATTTGTCGTTTGTCATCTGTCGTGTGGCATTTGTCTTTGTCCTTGACATTTGTTATTTGTAATTTGTCATCTATTATTTGTCTTGTCATCTATGATCTGTCATTAATCATTCGGCATTTGTTATTTGCCATTTGGGACAAAAATTTATATTCAGCGTTTTATTAATTGGAAATATAAAATATTTAACAATTTAAAAGGACAGTCAGAACATGGCGACTAAGTAAATACTTCTCTATTCTCTAGAAGAATTCGGAGATATTTTCAACTCAAATAATTTGAAATACACAAATACTCCAGTTACTTTCTTTTTAGGATAAGATAATCGAGTTTTGTACCATGAGATTGTTGTTCATTTGAGCTTGGTGCCAGGTTTCATAGCAACCACTAATTATATATGTAGATCGAATTGCTTTTTATTTCTACTACTTTGTCGTTAGATTTCAGATAATGCTCTACTATTACTATTATTATTGGACATCTGTCATTTGTTGCCTGTTATTTATCATCTGTCATTTGTCATCTGTTATCTGGCATTTGTCACTTGTATGCCACCATTTGTCATCTATCATTTATCATTTCTCATCTGTTATTTGCTGTATGTTATCTGCCATTAGGTGTATCTCTCTTATCGTTTGTCACTTATTATCCCACATTTGTTACCTGCCATTTGTCATCTGTCATGTTATTTGTCATCTACCATCTGTTACTTGTTATTTGTAATTTCTCATCTATTATTTGTTATTTCTAACTGTCATTTGTTATTTATTACTTGTCATCTGTCACTTGTCCGCTATCGCCTGTCATTTGTCATTTACTATATGTTACTCACAAAGTAGTTAAAGGAAGCGGTGTAAAATATGAAATAAGACATCGCCATTTCGACAAATTCTGAAAAAAGGATAATGGAATGACCGGTGAAACGTCAAGAGAACTATCGCAATAACATCGGAAATACATTCTAGATTAAAGTACATACTTTCTTATGTTATGCTACTACTATACTAGTAATCTGAGCTAAAACGTTTAACCATAATTGATGTAAGCTTGCAGTCTTTAATCACACTAAAATTTATACATTACTGATTACAAAAGGCGTATCTTCTCTAAAATTAACTGGTGTAAATAAGCGAAGTGTTTAGGCGAATAACCCCAAAACCGTAATAATTATTACCACCCTTAAATCACGTTGCGTGCAAACTTTAAGTAACAAAGCTTTTAGCGCGCTCTGCCTCACTTCGCACACACGCTCCTCTAATGGGTTTCCTAAACTTCTTTTCACAAGACGTGCGAAGGTACCATACATATCCTGAAGTAAGCGAAGCTGAAAACAATCGTACATGAACCGTTGTATCGGATAAGTACATTTTCCCCCTTCGCCCCGTCGAAATTGAACCTAGAATGCATCAACCGGCTGGTTAGGATGCAAATTTAAACACTTGACCGCTTTTATTTTTTCCGAGCGTTCAAACACGGAATAGATATTTTACTGTAACCTTTCCATTCGCTTTCTCTCATCCACTTGATTCGAATGGGTTGGTACGTAAACGGATCGTCGCCGCCAACTTCGTATTCATCGCGTTGTCCGGATATTGGTAAGCCTGCAAATTTCGAATTAATATGCATAGGCAATTTTGACACTTGCTTAACTCGCTCGGGAATAATTACACTTGAAAAAAGTGAGCGTATATAATAGAGAGAGAAATAAGAGACACTGTATTCGTCAAAGTTTTTATTTTGGGGGATTTTTCATATTTCCCTAGGCGTAGATTGTCAAAAAAGGGTGAGCGTCTACATGAGTCAACGGCGATCGTTAAAAAAAAAAGTCGTACCGTCGTTTAAGTTTTTATGTTGGCAACTATTCCGATTTAATTTTAGAATACGGGCTTGCGAAAGTGTGAGGTAATCAAGGATGAATATTTATGAAAAACATGGAATTCACAAACTCCCACGCGCAGTATTTTCGGTGTTTTCAGTGGAGGAAAACGTTATTAAAACAGTAATTCCATGAAATTGACGCATAATCAAAAACCTTAAGTTAGTAACATTTACAGAGTTGGTCGTAACCAGACAGCATGAGCAGCAATTAGAGTGAATCCACTCGATACTACCAGGAAAGTTCGTTATGGAGCGACTAACCTGCAATATACTAAATATAAAAGAAATGTTAAGTGTATTAAGGACGATGGTAACTATTGGCAATATAACAATTAAAGCTCTCTAACAATAATGATAGTTCAACTTGTTTATTTAGTTACAATTTTTTTTTTATTTCAAGATTTCGTACTTAATATATTTGTTTTAGTCTTTTCAAATTTTGTATTTCATAGCACCAGCAAGCGAATATTTGCATCAACATTTCTTGGTTAATGGATCGGCAGAGGCCCATTTACTCCTAGGTTTCTGTATTGCACTGGACTTTCTTCTTCGATATTAAATTAACTCTGAAGTCCATGAGATACAAACAATTATTTCAGAAAAGCTGAGAATGCAGATTGTTTCTTTATGAGGAAACGCCGCCAATGCTGGTTCGAATAATCAGACTGTATGTTTTTGTAATTTTTGTATATTGAAGAAGGTAACTAATACGATATGATACGAGCCTAGACCACGAACTGTACATGACCTGAGATGTAGTAGAACTACTGTAACATTGTAAAAACTGTCTATAAATAGTCTCTGCTTGCGTTATTAAACAATCCTAAAACTACTTGATTATTTAGGTAAATGAAAGTTCTAGGTACATGCCTGACGACAATACACGAAATTCTAGGTACATGTCTGACGAAGAAAGATAAGAATAAATAACAAGGTAGAATTAAGAGATTAATACATATTTAAAAGAAAAATTCTTTCGGTTGTACCGAACACAGATGATAATGTGAAGAACACGGATATCGCAAAAAAAATGTAATAAGGATATTTTGAGCAATTCATGAAGCAGTAATTCATGAAAATCATGTTCATTGGATTCCTGCTATAGTTCCATTGTTTGCATTAAAATATTCATTCTTGCATATCTGTAATATGTCAAATAAAACAAAAATATTTGAAAGTTTTAAAAGGTACGGAGAATTAAATGCCACATATTAACTTTATGAAAAAGAAAATCTGCCCCAAATGTTTCCTTTCGAATAGGGCACATTGCATTAGCTATAAACGAAACAATACAATAATTTTTTTTACTGAAAACTCTTTTCATATTCTTTTCGCAAATTTTCCGATTTTGAGTCGTCTGCTCTGAAGACTCAATAAGTGTACTACACACTTTGTTGGTGATGAATAGTTTTAAAATGTTATGCCTACTTGTGTTTACAAATGTGTAATGATTGATTTGCTGTAACAGTATGATTGCATCAAGTTCCGTTTTAAATTCCATAAGAGTAGTTCAGAAGATCAGAAAATGTGAAAGAAAGTCTTAGTGGTGAAACACTAGTTCATGATAAACCTTTCGAAAATGGCCGAAGATCAATTGCTGGCAATAAACGTTTCGAATAGCCACTAACTGGTATTACAAGAGAACATGCCATTGCTGTTTGGAACGCAATTGTTAATAATTATAGGCAAGACTATCCAATGCATGTACTAACTGTAACATTATAGCTGCGAACTGTAACAGAAGAATTGAACGCCCGCCAACCATCTTAGCACCTTGCGACCTGTTTCTCCTTAGAAAGATAAAAATTAAGTTAAGGGTGTGGAGATTTGACACGATAGTGAACCCCAAATGGTGGTGGGCACCCTAAGAAAAGCAAGTTTGCAGATTGCATACCTCTCGTGCCAGAAGCACTACAACTTTGGACTTTAATTTATCGTTACGGAAGCTTTTCGGAAGGGTTTCGGATACTATTTCGCAGTGTTTTGGCTAGCACTTCATCCACAAGAACTAAAATATTCTTCAGAATTATTTAATAGACATTTTCGGACTACAGCATACCAGAGCTTCTTAATTAATTCTAATACTTTGCTCATTTGACAAAATATGAATGTGGATTTGTAATATTTTATTGCGCGATTGCCTTTTTCATTTTGATCATCTTTATCACTTTCATGGTTAACTTATTTTGTCTCCTCCATCAGTAAACTTCTACAAGGAACTTTTGCCAATCATTTTTAAGAAACGGAAAAATTCGGTACAGGTTTCTCAAATTTGCTTGTTTAGCCGAATCTCGTACACTCTTTTATACCGCAACAGCACATTAAAAGTATGCCAAAGCATTATCTGCTCTTATAACATCCCTACAAAATTATGGTAGGTAATTTTCATAAAGTACAGCTACAAAAAGTTCTTTTTTATTCTCATCCCTAAAAAACCCGTTTAACATAATCTGAGGCTTAATACATTCTTACATCAAGCAACAACCAAAAAAAAGAGAAAGTAAAACAGATAATGATACCTTTACGTAAGTATCCAGACACACTCTGCGTCGCCCAGACTTTTACGTATAAAACTTGCATAATACCGGTCGTATACTTAACTGTTTGCGGCCTTCGCTTTAAGAGTTCGCTACATTATTAATACGTCACGTCCTTAACGTTGGCAGAGTCCTCTCACGGAGAAAAAAATTCACGGCGAGTGATCTTAATTACCGGTGGTTATTTTCTTTGACAAACGTAGAGCTGCAAAGTTACAGGAAGTTGTTGGGAACGTCCGGTGTTCTGGTTAGATGGAAGTATTCCTGGCGCGACTTCGATATGCAAATGCAAATTCTCTTAGATCCGACTATGAGTTGGTAACTGAAATTAAGACCGCGTACAAGTTATTTTTGTTTTTGCGAAATGATGAAGCATTAAGCATTATGTTTGCTTAAGGAAATAATGCAAGAAATAAATTTTGAATCTGTGATATTTATATTTTAAATAATAATAATAATAATAGTTTTCAGTCTTGTACTGCTTGATGTGTATACATCTAATGTTGATTATACGAATGAATTTGATTAAGAATTAGTTCTAAAAAACCCGAACTTTACACTTTCTTACATTACCAGCAAAGTGAGCAAGAGTTTCATCATTCATCTGCATGTCTAACTGCATCTCATTACTTATTTCAAAACATTCAGGTATCAATTGGCATGAAAACGATTTGAGAAATAGATGATCTAACGATTCTGTGATTTATTATGCTCAATCTATGGAAAACGTCGATGGTCGTATTCCCAAAGTTCATGTGGATTTTTCTCTGCCCAACGCTGAATATTATGAGAAATAAATACATCACACAGCATAATCAAAACAGATCAAAACCATCGACCAAAAGACTAAATATATGAAAGTGAGGTGTAAAGACAAAGATGACCACACGGACTTGCAAGTTACATAAATAATAAGAAGAAACCAGTACAAATACTTGGGAAACATATTTAGTAAGGAAGCTGCATAGAAAATATACACACGAAATAAAATACAACAAGGGAAGAAAGCAACCCAGAGGTTAAATTCCTTGCTGTGGTCTAATGGATTAAGTCTGGAAACAAAGATTGAAGTGTATAAAGCCGCCGTGGAGTCCAGTCTAACATAAGGTGCAGGGAGCTGGCAGATGACAAACAGCAATAAAAAGAATGTATACACCATCGAAGTGGACTCCCCGCGAAGATCCTGTGGAGTATTAAAATTGGAACATGTAAGAAACGAAGAGATACGACGAAGAACAGGAAGTGTTATTGCTAGCACGGATCGAATTAAAACAAGGCAGCTTATATGGTATGGATATGTACAAAGAATGAGTGAAGATAGATAGCCGAAGAGGGCACTAAATTAAAAATAGAAGAAGAAGAAAAAGGTCAGCGACATAATGGAGAGATGGGATCGAGAAAGCCATGAGATATAGAGCGCTAAAAGGAGAAGTTTGGAAAAAATAGGGACGAGTGGAGATCGAAATGCGGCGAATGCCGTAGGATCCTCGCTAAAATAAAATAAATTAAATGCATCATCTCTGGTAAATATACACTCATCATTTCAAAGGTACGTCTCAAAAAATAGGCATCTTTTCGAATTCTATTTAATATTGTTGCAAAAATCTAAACGAAGTATGTTTTCATAGAATGGTAGAACTTTGGAAACATTATATAAAAAAAATATGATATGGTTTTCTCGTAGAACCAACTGAATGGCCTTGTTACTGGGGATATTATTGTAAAAGCTAACTATCGTGCAGTAACCGAGGGATTTTCGTTGTATGCCTTCGTTTCAGTAGACCAGCATTAATACTTCTCTTATTAAACTAACCAGTTTCACCAAGACCAATAGATCTGGTAATAAATGTTCAAAATAATAACAAAAGGAAGAGAAAACACTGAAACACAAGAACTAATCATGATTACGGGAACATGTCGCTTATTGAGGTATTGAACCTCGTCACATTTACAAAATAATAGGATTCCAAAAAAATTGTGAGTAGTAATTGCAGTAGCTTCATTTTTAATTGCGTAAATATAAGACAATAAGACTTGTAGATGGCGCTTCTAATAATCTTCCTTTTTCTGATGAGCGTAAGATATTAAAAAATTTAATACGAGGGTAAACTGAAAAAATCGGTAACTAACTATGAGATGGCGTTCTATGAAAGCAAATTTTGACGCTATTGTACAGCTTGATGTTTCAATGGTATACGTGTTAAAATTCATGTCGATCTGTCAAGTAGTTTGTTGTGTAGACTCGTTCAGAGCAGAGCACTTTTGGCGCTTTTTAAAAATTGACAATATTAAAATTCGCGCAATGATTAAATACCTGTGCTAAAAGCATTTGTTGCCCAAAGAAATTCATGCTGATATGGTAAATGTGTTAGGTGAGGATGCTCTTTCTTTTAAGACTATTTGAAAATGGGTGAATAAATTTGAAAAAGGTCGTACTAGCGTAAATGATGATTTCCGTTCTGAACGTCGTTCTGCAGAAAGTGTGCAAAAGGTTTTGAAATTTGTGGAAGCTGACCGCCGATCAAAATTGAAAGATAATGCTAAAGCTACAGGCATCTTCAGAGAATGGGTGACGCACATTTTAAATGTTAAATTAGACATGTTCAGGCGGTGTGCAGGATGGGTGCCGCATTTGCTCACGTCAGCGTAAAGAGGCAAACGCGTGGAATGTTCCACAGCCATTTTGGAGCGGCTTCGGCAAAATAAAACAGATTTTCTTGCATCAATTTATGACTTACGATGAATTATGGATCTAATACTACACACTGGAAAGTAAACAGCAATCAAAACAGTGGACTAAACGTGGTAAACCAGCTCCAAAGAACGCCAAGGTCATTCTATCGGCGCAGAAAATCTTGCTTATCGATTGCCTTCCAAGGGGACAAACGATTACCGGACAATACTATTCTAAAGTTTTGGATCGATTGAAGGCAGCTATCGTCGAAAAAGGACCCGGAAGAAAGAAAAAACCGAAATCCTTTTCCAACAAGACAGTGTGCAAGTTCACAAGAGTGGAATTTTCGAAAATTGCCTAAATTAAAGTTCGAAGCGCTTCGGCATTTCCCTTATTCATCGCATTTAGCTCCGTCTGATTACCATCTCTTCCCCAAGCTTAAGAAACACGTCGGCGGTATGATATTTGCTTGGAATGAGGAGCTGATAGCTGCCATGGGCCACTTTTTTGAGGAAGTCGAAGAATATGAGTACTGTGAAGGGATAAAGAAACTTGAGCATCGACTAAATAAATTTATTGATCTTAAATGAGATTATGTCGACAAATAAAACACATTTAAATTAAATATTGCTATTAAAGATGCTAAAGAAATTACATCTTCGTACTGATCAGCTTCACTGTTGCTTCCTACTTATGAAAAACTAGAGCCTAACTTAATTACACGCTTTCAGATGCATACATCCACAAAAATTGCAAAGCTTTCAAGGACATACATTTCTAATATTTCTTTCGCGCGGTACGCCTCTTGTAAATCAGATCCGGCACTCTGAACTGTCCAGAGAGCGTATAGATAAATGATTAATCGCGTTACGGCGGTATCAGTAAATCAAAATATCGATTTTCCGCACCGACATCGACGGTTACAACAATTAGCAGATGGTTCTTAATGAGTAAATATAGTTGCAACGAGAGAGGCCGAGTTTGTTCGCTTTACCCTGGCTGCACGCTAATTGATTGTAGTGTATATCGCTGCTAGCGTAGTTTTCCGCGTCTTCCGCCTGACCTACAGCACTATCTACGCGTGGGTGTGTGTTACTCCGCTGCTTAGCGATGATTCTGCGTGTTAACACTTGCGTTTGCTCAATTGAGAATCGAAAATCAATTGATCGAAGTAATCCTTAATTGGAATGTTAAGTGGTATCGCATTTGTTATTATTAGTCTCGGCAAAGTGGGACAAGTTACAGTGTAGTGCGGAGAACAACGTGGAGGGGCGGAGCGGCCGTATAAAGGCGAGTGTTCAGTAACGTTAACGTACACGTACCATTTATAATCGTGACCATTGATGAGTGAGCATAGACGATGCGGATGCAGGAATGCTTACTCATAAAATAATGAAAAATATCTCATATGATGTGCTGAAACACTTATTGTATTAAGAAGTTTCAACGAAATCACAAATTGGGTGGCATTTATTAAGTATTACAATCATTAATTATGTTGCCACATTTGTTTCAGTCAAATGAATACGGCGTGTCGAATAAATATTTTTTAATGATCATAACAACTGTTCCACATCGAGTGATGTTATATTTGCAGATTGGATCTTTCAACCCACCTTCACAAATTTCTCTTGGTATGAGAAAATCTGAATCCTTATCAATAATACTTTCAAATTTTCCTCCTATACTTTCAGTTTTTTTCAGAAATCCACAAACGACATCGAATCATTTTGTAATTTTTCGTAGGGGTATTTTTTACCTCTCAATCCAACGAATCCGTTTCTAGCGGGCATCTTCTTTCCACGCATTCCGAAGAACCTGTTCTCGGGGGCGGCTCTCTTATCGTCTTCGATCTCATCTTCGTATTCGCGTTTACCGCGAAGGCCGAAGAAGCCGGATGGTACGCGTTTTTCATAGTACGGAAACTCGTCGTCATCCAAACCCATGTAGTCGTAGAATTTCTTACCTCTTAAGCCTAGGAATCCGCTTGGAACGCGTTTTTCGAAGTCCATCGCTGAAGAAAATTCAAAGTTAGTCGTTTAGAGAAAAAAAAAGAAAATATTCCTCTTACCGTAATCCATATCTTTTTTGCCTCTTAATCCGAAGAATCCAGTCGGTGCCCCTTTATTGTAAATCTCGTCGTCTTCTTGCGATGATACCCATCCTTCGAAAGATTTCTTGCCTCTCAATCCGAAAAATCCAGATGGAACCCTTTTGGAAAGGTATTGGGTGTTACCATTGTCTACCAGATTGTTGCCATTCCTGTCGGGTAATGTTGCTTCGGAGTTATCGTTAGTGAAAGCCGAATTTGGCGGAGCATGTTTTTCTTGTTCTATGGCTACTGTGATGTCTACGGTCCAAGTAACTGCCAGGTACAAGCAAATGGAGAGGAGGAAGTATCTCATCTTGTGGTATCTGGAAGGAGGAATAATATATTAAAATCGTGAAATTTGACAAAATTAATTTTGTTAAGCAGATAACCATATATATAAAAAAAGTCTTAGATTGTTTGTACCAATATGTTTACTCCATTTCAGATCTTGCGAAAAGGTTATTCCTAAGTTTTTGATTGACAATGCTTCGTCTACTGTATTATCTCCAATTGTAAGGCGCATATTTGGCAGAATATGCAATGCGCTTCATATAAATGTTACATATGTACTTCGTTTTAGTTTTGTTCGAAAGCAATTTAGAGGTCGTGCACCATGTGTTCAAATTCTCTGACACTGAGTTGGTTCTATCTTGGATCTTTTCTTTATTACTGTACTCAGTGAAATCGCTAGTACATAGTAGTTCTTGCGAATACGTCCTAAATCACATTTTACCTGACTATCTTGAAACATTTTCTGGCTTATCTTGATGGCTTTGGCGTGTCGCCGATAAAATTGTAAAACTACCTTCTTCACATTCTCAAAATGTTCGCAGTAGTAAAACGCAACCTATAACCATACTCCCCCATCGTGTACTAATCGGCTGTGGTGTTTTAGGCACTTTGGGACACAGTTCGTGAAATCTACGTTCTTCCACACATAGCCACAATTTTTTATCTTCCAATTCTGCTCTAACTCTCATTTCAACATAGTCACGAACAAATGGAATAACGTTTCTTAACGATGCCCGAATTCGGCTTGAAATTTCTGCTAGCAATTTTGATGGGAATACTCCCATATTTCGGCATGATTGCGTATTCCTGAATGAAAATATACCTCAACAATAAATTTGTTAACCTAAAAGCGAATGTTGGGATATTTGTACGGATGCATTATGACTATTTGGTTGCTTACCGATCACAAATATGCGGCTCTAAGAAAGAAGCCCTGAGAAAAGGCTTTCTAGTAACAAATAAGTAAAATAATAAGCAAGTACATGAAAACCAAAAATAACAGAAAATCAAAACAACAATAGGATAGACACTACCAAGCGATGGTACTGATTATTATCTTTATATCTTATAAAAGCGCCAACTTGCCGACACAAGAAAGCGCTGGTATTTCAAACACCTTTTAATCATTGTTGAACACAGTACACTTTGCCTAACCAATATTGAGGCATCTGATAGAAAAACATTAATATAAAACTTACGATTTGTGGAAAAAGTAATTTTACGGTTTATATTGTAAATACTATTATATGATTTAATTAAGGTGTACATAGTTTGGTTACATTCGCTAAAATATCACAATGTGATTAAAATTGGGATTTAAAATCGTCCGCTTTAGATATAAATGCTGCATACACCATTTTTTGCTGTTATTAGTTGTAATGCAGTGTAATGGATACAAGCTTTCAGATTTTTGTGGTAACATTGTAAAAACCACGACCACTTCAATTATTTTAATTTTAACCAAGTAACTAAGCTGGAGATAATTACCACGTAATATGCAAAAATAAAATGCTTGTCCAGTACACACTACATTGTCCAGATTTTTTTGTATTGTTGTGTTCCGCGTTTAACTAGTCTGCAATTAAGTCTGGTAGGGACATTCTATTTTCAAAGCGCTTAATTTTTTAATACGCCGCATTGCATTATCTACCTACCTACCCTACCATTCAAGGCAAGAATATATTTAAATGCAGAAGCGACTTGTTTACTTATGCAAGCTTCAGGCGGTAATCCGCGACCGTGAGAGCGTGGTCGTTTTCATGAAATCGTTCGCGGGGCTCTCGTAAGAAACAGATTCTGTCCGTACTCGCTTAATTTTAATAAATGCATCCGCTCGCACGACGTGTCAAAGGCGCTCGGTGGCGAAAAGATACTTTGTATTCTTTTTCTTCCTTAGAGGAAGGAAAGAAGCGTCGTGATAAAATATAAATATGCATGTTATAAAAGTATTATTAATGTTCCTTCCGCTTAAACTGTCGGATTCCAGTCGATATTTTTCATAACCTGCCTTTAAACGAGCGCCAAATAAAATACTGAGTAGGTTGACGTTTAGTTGTGGGGGTTGTTTTCTCGAACAGTTTCCTCTTTGTCTGTGTGATACGCTTCGATGTAGCCGACCACGGCGAGGAAAAGCGAGAATAATTGAATGTGTTTTTATAGGGTTTTCGGTTGTGACAAAGTTGCTGAAAGAGATTGGGCGTAAGATAGTTCGTTGCTGAAAACGTCAAAGTTATAATATAAATTCACACAAGGGGAAAGTAATGAAATATCAATAATGGTAGTTGTTTAAAAGAAAAAGTTATTTAATAAGATTGAAATTAAGACACTTTTTGGGGGTTCAACGGATCCGCCTTCATTAAAGAATTCGCTATTGGATATTATGCAAACAGTAAGTGCTATCAAGATAATTTAATAAGTACGTCACGGTCATCTTTGTTTACGTAAACGCCTTGCTTGCAGCCAATTCTGAAGGGGGTGAAATTCCATGAAAAGAAAACATTCTCAGCTATATTGAAGTTAAAATAAGTCAAGTCATGTATTAAACGTTTTCAATTCGAGTGGGTTCTACTAAGACTTTTCTTTGTATTTCCAAAATCAAAAGCACTATCATCTACTCCCTTTGTCCAAAATTACGGCATGCATTTGTCATTACTATTTGTTCCAAATTATGGTATACAAAAACTCTGATAACTGCTTTTTTGTATTTTTAAAATTAGTGATTCAATTTATAACTTAATTTCAACATACGAGGGGAGGTCTAGAAGTTCGTGGAATGGAGGGGATGGAGTGGGGATAGGAGCGCTCGCTAGGTGTCATTCCGATTGGCGACTCATCATTAGTATATAAGTTAAGTTGCAGCCCTATAGCGTCAGTCGTTTACGAATAGTTGCTTGCTAAACAAGTCAATCCGGAAGAAAACTGAAACTATGGAGGAAATTAAACACCGTGCTGTGATAAAGTTCCTTACAAAGCAAGGAAAACAGTAGCAAAGTTGCATTGGCTGCTCTGCACAAGCATAGCTTTCAATCCACACTACAGTCCAGACCTGGCACCTAGTGATGTTTATTTGTTCCCCAGTTTAAAAAAAGACTTACGTGGAAGAAAGTTTTCCGACGACAATTGGGTAAAGGAGGCAACTTTGGCCCATTTTGAGGCGAAAGATAAAAAAATATTTTTATGATGGTTTAGAAAAATTAATTCATAGATCTAATAAATGTACTGTGCTTAAGGGTGATTTTATTGAAAAGGAAAAATAGATTTATTATTTTATTTTATTTAAAACACTTTCATTCCACGAACTTCTGGACCTCCCCCCGTACATTAATGAAAATTTTACACAATTCAGCTGTTTTAATGGCAGCTTGGTTACACATAATAGAAACAGGTAAATGCCCTTCGCGCCGAAGTTTTTCTTTATTCATGTGCTCAATTTTATAGCTATGAGGGCATCGTAGTTGACTCGATGCACTTTTGTAGTGTCAAGAATACGTTGTCTAATTTTTCTCTAATTAAAGGTAAAACGTTATCGATATTCATCTCTTTACATTCTACTGCGTTAATAGACTCGATGTTTTTGGTCCCCATTGTTCCTCTTGCCCGGTTTTTGCTGTTTCTTTTTGAAGGTTCTTTATAAACAAAAGGTCAGAGTCCAATTTTACTGTTGAAATATTGTTTTCGGGCACTGTCATAGCGTGGTCTGGCAACTGCAGCCATAAATATAACTTTAGCTTTGAACCGTTTGCTTTTACAGCGCCTTGCTGGTTCTGCTCCGTCCAACGTGGTATAGTATGACCTTTTAACTTGCGATAAGTAACACCACTTCTTGTCTATGTGTACGTAGTCGTAAATATACTCAAAGCATCGATTTGATTTAACCTTTGACAAACAGAATTCTAGTCTCGTTCTTTTGTTGTAGTCCGTTAATAGTGGCTTCACTGTTGAGGACACTCTTTTAGTGTCGTCCTTGAAAATGCGAAGAGCGGTCGATTTTGGAATGTCAATAGACTCCGAATTGTGCCACGCCGATTAAGTGGAGCTTCTTTGATTTTATCCAAATTTCCTTCGCAGTATTCCAAATACGCGTAACAGTTAGTCGGGAAACATCAAACTTCCTTGCAGCTTGACCAATTTGCTTTCGGTTTTGTGTTGTAAGAAGAACTGTAAAATTCCAGTACGTCTCTTTTGTACATTTCCTGACAAATATCTCCCATAGTTTTGACACAACGGGTATCTTGTGATTGTCGGACAAATTGACATCTCTCAACTGACGCATGCGTAACAAGTGAACTGCTTTTTGAACATAACCTCCTAATACTCTATTAGAAACACCGCATGTAGATTATACTAAATGGATAGAAACTTGTTAATTCCCCAAACTTTGCTTAATCCATAAATTTCAGAGACTGCCTAACATTACAATTCCTCCCAGCTAATATCACCAAGTATAAACGATCAGTTTAAGCATTTCTTGGCATTATCCAATGTCACAATATTACACTCTTGCCTGCTGTTCAAACACACCGAAACAAGTGGGTACAGTTTGGCAACCATTTTAATACATCATGATAAGCCTGGGGGTCATTCACATATGCATCTACCCTATGCCCTGTTGATGCGCATTCTCTCTGATTTAGCAGTCCATAAGCTCTCGGGGAAAGGGTTGGGAAACTATACCCGCTTGTTTTGCTGTGTTTGAGCAGCAGGCGAGTGTGTGGCACTAGTCAAAAACCTAGCCACGCAAAAAGATGCTCACTTAAACTTATCATTTATACACGGTGATATTAGCCGATATTGCGATGTTAGGCAGAAAGAGACGCTCGAGACCGTGCTGATGACGCTGGGTAGGCAAAAACATGTTCGCGTGTTAGGTTGTTTTCTCTACTTACATTATTTTTCTCGTGAATGGTCCTACCAATACCATGAAAAGCTATATTTAGTAGCATTACGTTGGGTATTAAAACCAAACCAATTGACTATATTTTGCCTGCAAAGTACCCCTATGTTTGAGAAATACAAAATTTGTTTTCAAGATTTTCGCTTCTTTTGTTTTATTAATCATTTTTTAAGAGCATATCTTCCAAAAATAGTGTGAGTTTATAGTTTAGTAAAGGTTTATTACAATTTCCTAACATTTTGCATGGTTATTCTATATTACTCTACACAGATTGAGGCATTGACTTCGACAGGTTCGAAAGTATAAGGTGAAAGCTGCAATACCACAGAGTGTATTAAATATACACCCTATCAAATATTTTTAGACTTTGCATATTTAACTGCAACTTTGACTATTTTGTAAACTATTAGAGATAATGGTTACATTCTAGCAAACTAATGATGTATATGTACATAGCAGTTTATTTATTCAAAAATTTTAAAAAATCTTTTTTTGGTATAAAATAGATTAAACAAAAATTTCAACACTTCGGCACTTTTGACCTTTCTTGTATTATTTAATATTAACGGAGATAAACTATGAAAGAAAGACTCTGTATCTACAGTGGAGCGAACAATTTACCTAAAAGCTATACACTAAGATGATCTGGTGTATATTTCTAGCTAATTCGATAAACTCCCGTGCAAATGGACCTCAAACCATAAACCTTAACCGCCGAAAAGAAACAACTCGACTCGGTACAGCGATTCATCCACCGTATCCGGCAGATGGCTCAGGTTTGAAATGTAATATTTATCACCGGTTGATTTTATCCTCGGGCGATACATTAAAATTGAAACGCGAGATTCCCGAACGGGGAACTGCAAAGTGCTGGCTGTCGAATTTAATGCACAACGAGATTAGAGCCGGCCCACTGTCAGATCTAAATATTTGATTACAACGGAGAGTTAAACGTTACCGCATAGATACACTTCATCAATTCGCTTACCATAGAGACGATAAAAGAAATGACGTGGATTAATTAAAGCGCGGCGTTTGTGTTTTTTTATTCGCTCCACAGTTGAGAGGAATAGGATTTGCGTGCATCGCCTGTTTGTTTTTAATTTTCGCTATGTAGCTGAACGCTTGCAATTAGGAAGATTGAAATGTTTGATGGTGGATGGTGGTAGCTTAATGCGTTTGGTCAAACCGCCTGCCAGAGGTGATGAATTTATTGCTAATTGGAAAATTCACTACATAATTTCTAAAGGACTTCTACTAGAATATCCGGAAGCGGAAAATTCAGTCTGGACCATGATGTGAAAAGATTAAATTGAAAATGGGAAGGTCGCTGATAAGTGGATATTGTCTTTGAGAATATGTTTCTGTAATATTTTAAACTAAAGACAAAAAAATTCGAACCGGAAACATTTTTTAGATTCCTTATAGCGTGTGTTTTCTATGTAAAAGAATCTCTAAATAACGTAAAACTACGTATACTGGAATTTATTAAATCATCACGTTTATTTGTTACTAGCTAGTAAACGATTCTGGTCAACCAATTACGAAGATGCTACCAAATGTACTATAAAGGTGTCACCTTTGCCACCTGAAGATACTACCTGAAATAACTGTAGAAACATCCGAGGGCAAATGAAATATGAACCGGAATTTGATTTTAAAACATTTATTGGTCCTGTAGAAAAAAACTGAATACACCGTATTTTTTATTTAATTTCCTCTTTTATTCACATATTTTTCTCACCATACCGGAAGTCTGTAACCAATTGCGCACGAACATTTCCACACCTCCGTCCCCGTCAAAGTGGTGACTTCTCAGTTCTTCTTTGCATAACCCAAATATGTCATGGTAGTCACACGGTGACAGATCAGGACTGGAGGGCGAATGTTCCAGTGTTTCCTAATGAATTTTGTAAAACCTATTTTGAGTCAATTCAGCTTTGGTTGACCACTATCATGGAGCAGAATCGTACTCCGAATAGGGATGTCTCGCCTTTTTCGTCGATACACCAGCTTCTCTTCATCAAGCAGTTGGCAGCATTAGCTGTACGCCTTTCGTGGAGAAAATTGTTGCAAGAACTTTTCCGGCAGAAAGACTTGGCTGGTGCTACTTCTCCGGGTTTCGTAATGGTCCACAGGTGACAATGTGTTTCAACAAATCATCCTCCTCTGCTCGATATCGTGCCAAAAGTCTTTTACACACGGCAAGACGGTTTGCTTTCTGATATTCCGTCAAGAGTAGAGAAACCCACCTTGCCGACACTTTTCGGCAACCCAAATCATCTGAAATGGTTAATTGGGCACTCCTATGTGAAACTCCAAAGGGTGCGGCAATTTTCCATATTGCAAGGGGCAGGCCACCTTCAATCAGGTCATGGATCACACGAATATTCGCCTCACTGGTGCTCGTTCACGGTGAGTTTGCACGGTTCTCGTTTTCCACTGACTCTCGGCCATTGGAACATTTTTCGTACCAGTCGTAGATTTGAGTCCTTGAAAGCATTTTTTTCCGCGAACTGTGCAGTTAGTCGACGCAAAATTTTGACAGGCTTTACGCCCTCCCGCGCCAAAAGTTTAAAAATTGCTCAACAGACATGTGCATCTCTTGCTCAGACTTGATGCTACTAACAGTCCATCTGCTCTGGCAAATCGAATCGGTTAGGAATTCCTAAAATTTCATGTCCATGTGCCCGAAGTAATTAGCAATAACATAAACCTTCTCTTTTTTATCTCTCTACGTTATTTCTACAAATTCACTCTTAATAATGTGTCCTTTGGACCAACTTAGATTTGGCGACTTCTCAAGTAAAACACTATGCTATGGTGCATTGCCCATTAAAATTGTTGATGGTTCTTCTAAATTAGGGATTAATTGAGTTGCAACCCACTTTGTAAACAAATCGCTATTCATATCACCATGGTAATCACCTATATTTGATTTTGAGGCAAATATCAAGCTCGTATTTCGTACAAAGCCATCTCTGGTATCTGCACGCAACACAATAAATCCTTTGCCATCATAACCTTCGGGTTTTCTGACACTCCCTATATTGCCATTCTGCCTTGGTTCTCTTTCACTTTCCTTTGAAAATATCCAAGTTTCGTCTAGGTATACAATATTTCTTTCTAAAGGTGATGTCAACATTCCATTGTACTTCCTTAGGAAGAAAAATCGTACTGATGAAATATCATTGCTCTCCATAAGAGCTCCGCGGTTATCACCTTTTTTAAACTCAGATCCCCATAGCTGGAGTAAACGTTACAGTGAGAAAATGCTGGTATGCAAAATATTTCTATGTTCAAGCACTTCTTGTAACATTTTTACTGTTATATGTTTTTCTATAAAAATGTATTAAATTAGAATTGAACTATAATTGTGTAGATGAACCGTTATACATCTCATAAATTACTTTACGAACATCCACTTAATCTTCTCTGACACATCAAGTGCGTTGGTCAATATTGACTTGTACTGAGCTATAGAAGTACGGTACCCATCGAAATACCCAAAGTATTTGAAACTCTCTACAATTTACAATGTAAGCTTAGATTTAATACCTATAATTTACCCCATGAACCGCATCAACAGATATTGGAGGACATCCATTTCGCCTTTCTTTCGCGAAATACTCTAGTAAACGACAAACTAACTCTCGGCAAGAAGAACTAAGTAATCGACCGGGCATCTTGAACTGTAACCTTACAAGAGTTCTGTTAGGTCTTCGTATGCTTCTTTTACATCTCTAAACTTACCACAAGCTAAACGATTTACTGCACTATGCCTCTGAAAAGAACTTTTAGCAAAAGAAGTAGTGGAATTAAGTAAAAATAAACGTTAAAAACTAAGGAAGCCCGAATTAATAGTAAAAAGCAGATATCAAATTTCAAAGAAGTGGTATTCTCTGTTATAATTATTAGAGTTGCATACCCTGTAGTGTAACATTTTCAACACTCTTATCTACGCATTGCTCGACCGTATTTTATCTCACTGCAACTGGATCCTGAATGAAATATGGACGAACATCTTAAATAACTACGACTTACGTTATATACCTCCATCTCTCTTTTAGATAGCAGCACTTGTCTTCACTTTATCGCTGAGACAATGATGTAACTACAAATTTTCATGGTTTCATGTGTACAAGAAATTAATCTAGCCCTGACCTGAATACATAGCTATTAACCAAATATTTCTAATCAAGATTTTATATTACATTTAATTATTAAATTATCCCCGTGTAAAATTTAATTAATTAATTTGTAGTTGCGAAACAACTTAAAAAATATTCTTCTTCAATTTTCTGCAGAATATAAAATGTTATTCACGAATACATTACGTCTAGAAAATTGCCACACCAACGGGGAAAATCGTAACAATCACACGTTGTATACTATCCAGAAAAAACAAAGTGCTGACATGAGAATAACCATTCCAACTATTTTTCACGGCCACCCCATCACCGTCCTATTAAAAATAAATGCAAATTTCTATTAAATACTCATTTGTATGTGTGGGGGAAAAAGTATTCGTCAGCTTGTACCTCGAAAAACATACGTACAACGTTGTGTTGTCGGTTTCTCCACGTATAGCCTCATTATTCATGCAAATAGTAGATAAAAACACACGCTAAGTACGTTATTGATGTGCCCTTTAAAAAAACGATGACGTTAATACTAGTAGATGACGAAATAACCACTGTACGAAGAGCTTAATAGACGTGAGTAATACGAGATGTAATTCGAGACAGCTCTGGAAAGTCTTCCGTACATCTTTCTTTATTCGTCCGGATAGGATGTGGTGAGATAATTGATCAGCTGTCAAATGGCAATCGTCAATAACGTTTTGATACCGCATACATTACCTACCAATAATTTAATTGACTCTCGCGAAAGGTTATGGTTATAATGCTAACTTTTCGAAAAATGTTGATGTGTAGATTATATCGAAATCCCTATAAAATGCTAATTTCACACATATCAAATGTAACATAGGTTCACTGCTTAAAGCAATCAACATGGATTCCGCATAATTGATAATAAGTAATAAACTTATGTCAACTTCTTTAAATCTCTTCTTCTTCTTCTCATACCCTTAGACGTTTTCAGATCTCGGATGAAGATTCAGCTTCTTTTTGTACCCATTTTTGCCATTCTCTTCTATTTCTTGCCATTGCTTTCATTTCTTCTACCCATTTCTCTTATCTGATTTATTCATTTCCTCCTAAGTCTTCGTCTTCTCTTCCTTTTTAAGTGTCTTGTCTCCATTATTTTTCTTGTAATTCTACTTGTCTTCATCCATACTGTACGGTCCTACCAGTTTAATTGCTTCTACGTAATTTTTTTTATTATTGGCTCTTCTTTTGTTATTTTTCTAATATCTTCATTCTTGATCCAATCCCATTTTGTTTTCTCCGCTATTCTTCTTAGATGTTTCATTTCGATTTCATTCCGAAATATCCAGTTTTCACGTGTATACGTTATTACTGGGATTGTTATAGTATTATATATTCTTATTTTTGTCACCATATCAGCATCTCTGTTTCCTAGAATTGTCTTATTTAAAGAGTTGATTTATTCACTCTGTACCTTAACTCTGTATCTATTTTTCCGTCGTCTGTCAATATGCTTCCCAAATAGTCATATGTGGTTACCCTCTCCAACGTATTGCCTCTACACCTAATTTTCTTGTTGACTCTATTGTCTCGGTTTTCGTTTACGATCATTACCTTAGTTTTATTCAAATTTACTTCCATCTTCACGTTTTCTATTTCCTTCGTCCAGATGTTCATTAGCTTTTTGCAATTAATTTTTAGAATTTGCAATCAGGACTACATCATCTGCATATAGTAAGCTACTCTCTCTTACAGGTTCTAGATTTCTATACCCTATTATTGTCCTACGCTTTTTAAACAAGAAACCAAATACACAGACTATCTTTTAAAGCGATAGTCATTGAAGCATCTGAACGCTTACTGCCGTGATTAGCAGTGAAAATTTGCAATTTTGACTATTGCCCAAAATGAAATCATGCCATAATCTGGCGTCAAGGTAAAGACTTGCCTATTGGAAAGTGAAGAAGCACAAAGTGTTCCTGAAGACCCTCGAATAGATCAATGGGTAGTTTTTAGACTTATGGAAACTGAAAACGTTCGACGAAGACAAGGCTAAAGTCGGTCAACATTAACAAATGATCGATACCTGTCACAACTACTACGAATTTATTAATGCCAATGGCAGGTTAGTATCAACACGTACATATATGCCGTATATGCTGCATATATTTCTCTTACTACAGAGCATAAAAGAGCCTATAGATGGTCGGCCTATAAGCAAAATAATTAGACTCATAATAGACGGGGCGTATCCAACAGTGACGTATCTACATTTACGTTAAACAAATAATAAATGTATTCTAATTTGGCGCAGAAAATTTACGCGCAATAACCTACCATTTGTTTGGAAAAATACCCGGTATGAGAATGGTGATGTAATAATATGCATCGGGACAAGCATTGGAGGGTACATTGACCTATATATCATAGTAAATAGAGCCCTCACTGGCTGGAGATAGCTGGATCAGATTCTGCAATTGTATACAGCAGTAGTGAAGAAATAAGTCACTTTTATGAACAATAATCGGACAAATATCATAAACAACAAGGTTTAGGAGTTTAGTAGGGAAAAAATAAAATAACCAACCAGTTTCCTAGATGGTAATCTACGGTTACTGTACGAAATATGCTACTGGAATCTTTCAAGCAATATTGGGACATAATTCCCAAAGAATTCCTAGCCTAATTAGCAGGATGCCCAACATTTTCTTCCTGAAGATTATATGTCTTATTAATCTCTCTCTTTTTATAACAACTATTGTAATAGAACTTCTACTGAATCTGTATCTTTCCTACATTAAAGGTGCAACGTTTTATATCCTCCCAACAAAACCCCATTCTCCAAATATGTTCGAAACATGTAGGTTGTATAGATTCTAAATTCCTTGAAGGAAAAATACTTTGAAAGTATTTTATTCCCGAACTAATCATTGAATAACATAAATGCAAATGACTGCAAACAACCAACAACTTTCCATCAATGATTTCAATAAGTATGGTCTTCAAACTCGACCAAATAGAATTGTTTCACTTCCAAATCTGCTATCTCCTCATCACCTGCTTAGATGGTTCTGTTAAGGATCATGCTTGTTGCTTTCTTGGTCGGTTTGTCAGTTCTTTTATCTTTTTTGACGATGAAGAGTTCTTCACGCACTCGCGTAACAGACTAAGTTCTTATCTTCTTAGAAAAGTACGCTTTTAACAAACTTATTGATGAACTAGACAGCTGCACATAATTCTAGCTAGACACTGATAAAGTCATTTTGTATCTATAACAACATTCGCGACATTAGCATCAATATTGCAAGATATTTTGAGTAACAACTGCTGAAAAGAATCCTTACTTTAGAAATATAACATCTTCTTCTTCACTCTTCTTTTAGGTACTTTGCACTGTTATGATACCCATCTTTTATTTTGTTTGCCTATACTTCTTCTTCCTGAACATCTATAAAATATTGCTCTAGCTGGCAAGCTCGTCACTTGCATCCGCGTCTCCTCTCAGCTTATTTTTGTTTTCCTTTATTCTCTCATTTATATCGAAGATGTTTAGTTCTATTCTTACATCTGCATTTCTCATTCTATAAGATCTTGTGCAACCTTTCACTCTTCTTAAAAATTTAATCTCTTGTGTCTGTATCCTGCTTTCTTCCTTTTTCGTTGTTGTCCATGTTTCACTACCGTATAAGAGGGTTGGCACTGGTATCGTCTTGTAAAGTTTTATATGTGTATCCTTTCTTGTTTTGTCTTTTAAAGTTCTGATGATTATTCCACAGATATGTGTGAATTTATTCAGTTTATCTCCTCTGTCTTTGTTTCGATCATGAGATATATCGCGACCAAAATACCTATAGTGTTTTACCTTTTCTAGTACACTGTCGTTTATGACTATTTTTGTCCTAATTAGAAAAAAATTAACATGTAGAGTCAAATGGCTTAATAGAATTTTATAATGCTCTGCAAAATACGCGTGTTAAGTAATACGATAAATAACTTTAAACATTTTAAAAACATCTACATCGCTACTCGGAAAAGATTCGTTATTTCGAAGTAAACAAATTTTATTGGTAACCCGCTAGCAATTGCAATATAAAAACACAGCATTAATCGTGTGATTTGGAAGCACATAAACGAATTAAACGTTTTTAATCAGAATAAAATCCATTTCAAGGTATTAAAAGATTACCATGTACACGCTCACAACCCTCGAAAAGCTCAAAAACAAACAGCAACGTTTTATTCAAATAACGACAGGATTGTTGACCTAATTCGCCTTTTTTTTTTCACATCTACAGCAAAAATTGTTTGTCTCTACTTACAGATAGATTAACATTACGAATTTATCTACGGTCTGTCAATTAACAGTTAGTAGTTGAAGAGTTGCTATCCGAAGCTTTTCTCGTCCGGAGTCTCGCTGTTGTTTCGAGGATCAACTTATTAGAGCGCTTAGATCTGACGGGTTTATTAACACCTGATAAAGTGCGTTGTCGATTACTTGTCAATGAATAGAACTAAATTAGAGGATGTGCGGACGTATGCGTAATGCCTAGATTGTAAATTACGCGGCTTTTTCTTGGTATTTACATACGGCGCGCGTATAACAGAAAAAAAAGAACAAAACGATTGGATTAATGTGCTTTATATATCGTTGTAATACCACCCGTCAGTTCTGTTATTTTGCATGTTAATTTGATGTTAATTTTAGAGAAGGTTACCGTAATCCGCATTTTATCGGAAAACAAATGGCAAAAGAGATAAAATCACGAGCTTTACATCAGTTAGAATATAAATATATTATCAAAAACGATTTAGAAAAATTACACGCCTCCATATTTTATTTCTGTATCCTTTCTTCTTTTGTTTTCTAACGTTCTGCTAATCCAATCTAATTATCCACAGTGGTTCACGCGTGATCACATTAATAACATCAAACTCAAAAATCATTATCGATTGATGTATAAAAGAACAGAATGCTTAAGCGATTTAAATGCTTTCAAAGATATGAGAAGGATGCTGAAAACAGATTCTAGGCGGTTATATAAGAATTTTATTCAGAGCGCTGAATTCTCCATTTCAACCGATCCTAGACATTTTTGGCAGTTTGTGCGATCTCGGAGGGATGGGGGAGGTATTCCTAGAACTATGAAGGACGACTACGGCAATACGTATAACGACCCACCTTCCATAGTGAGCGCCTTGCGGGAGTTTTTCCAATCGGTGTACCTTCCTTCATTTGCTCCAACGCCTGTTGCTCCAATTGCTTCGTGCGCTACTATGGTTGACCTAGGTTCTGTAACTGAGATGGATGTGGTGTGTGCTATGAAATCCTTAAAGAATAATTGCACGGCGGGTAGTGATGACATTCCGGCCTTTTTTGTTGGGATTGTGCAAATATATGCGCTTCTCCTCTTTGCTACTTGTTCAATCTTGCTCTCAAAACATCCACCTTCCCGTCTGTGTGGAAGATTGCCAAATTGGTGCCTGTTTTTAAAAATGGTGAGAAGTGTGTTATTCCCAACTATCGTCCCATATCGTTATTAAATAATTTTGCTAAAGTTTTTGAGAAATGTTTATACAAGTATATTTATGCTCAAGTTAGACCCTGGATTTCAAATGACCAACACGGTTTCGTTGCTCAACGATCTACGGTAACTAATCTTGTTACAATTACACAATACCTATCTGATAGTATTGATGCCGGTGGACAGGTAGATGTTGTGTATACTGACCTAACAAAAGCTTTTGATCGAATCGACCACACCGTGCTTATTAATAAATTGGACAATATTGGATTTTCGTCTTTTGTCTTTATTCCAATCGTATCTTCTTGATAGAAAGCAATTTGTGACATACATGTGGATTTGAGTCTGATTACTTCGCGCCGAGCTCTGGAGTTCTCAGGGAGTAACTTGGGTCCACTTCTGTTCCTCATATATATAAATGATTTGTGCTATCAACTGAACTGTCCAAAGTTGTTATACGCAGATGACTTGAAGTTGTACTCAACAATTAATAATTCTCAGGATTGCAATCATTTGCAAAGCCAACTCGATATATTCCACACGTGGTGTGTTAACAACAGACTAACAGTTAATGTAAACAAATGCAAAATTGTCACCTACACTCGTAAGACGACTCCAATTATATATACCTACCACTTGGCTGGATCTTCTTTACCTAGAGAGACCTCTATGAGAGACTTGGGCGTCGTCTTTGACTCAAGACTGGCCTTTATGGAGCACATATCCAGTATTTGTACATCAGCGTTGAGTATGTTAGGATTCATTATACGTGTTACACGACACCAAGAATGGCTGTTATAGAAGCATAACAGCCATTCTTCCTCTTTATTTCGCTTTTGTTCGGTCTCGACTGGAGTATGCGTCCTTGGTCTGGTCACCTATGTACATCTATCAGATACATCTTCTAGAGCAGATTCAGAGAAGGTGTTTCAAGTTCTTGTACTTTAAAAATTTAACACTTACCTGATACAAGGATTTAGGCCACAGTGCTCTGCTAGAGGCATTTAATATTGATTCATTAGAACTACGTCGAAAACAGGCTGAGTGTAAATTCCTATTTACTTTACTTCATAATGGTCTTGATGTCCCTGACTTGTTGAGTAAAATCAACTTCATTGTACCACGTTCAGGATCTAGGCAAACAAATACATTTTACTGTTTCGCACCTAGAACAAACATCGCTATCAGGTCCCCAATACACAGATTGTGTAGCAATTTCAACTCTATGGAGTTTGCCGAGTTGATATACATACCTGCACTTTACTGTCCCTTTGACGGTATGTAGATCGGGCGTTACACTTAGTTGAATACTTTTTCCGTTCTCTTTGCTAACCACTGGTAAACTACTTTTTTTTAATTTAAATAAAAGCAACTAGTTACTAAGTTTTCTAATTTGACATACTTTTAATTTTATGTTATTTATATTTGCATGTGCACATTATTTAACATTGCCTTTGTAATTGGATATTTGTATCTGTTGGGCATTAAATATTATTATTATTATTATTATTATTATTATTATTATTATTATTATTATTATTATTATTATTATTATTATTATTATTATTAATTGTTCCAGAGATATGTGTAAATTTATTCAGTTTATCTTTTATGTCTTTGCTTCAATTATAAGATACATCGCAGCCTAAATACTGAAAGTGTTTCACCTGTTCCACTACAGTATCGTTTATAACCTTTTTTGTCCTAATTGGATATTTACCTAGAAAAACAAATATTTAGGTTTTATTTGCCGATATTTTCGTTTCATAGTTTTCGCAGACTTTTTGTTGTGTACTCTTTCTGTAGATTATCCTCTGTTTCTGTTAGGAGTACTATGTCGTCAGCATATAAGATAAGGGCGGCGTTCTGGTCTAAACGTATTCCTTTAGAACAGTTCTTTTTGTATATATTTTGTGCTAAATAATGTTGGTAACACACAGCAGTTTATTGGTGTTTCCCTAGTTCATCTTCCGCCAATATCTACCACAATTCTGGTGTCAGTGTATAAACTCTGTACATCTCTTATTAAATGATATGGATATTCCTGCTCTTTCATAGTATCCCATAATTTACAACTGTCTACATTATCGAAACCTTCTCGAAATTTAAAAACCCTATGTGTGTATTCACTGTGCTTTTCTATAATTTGTTGTAGAGTGAATATTCCTTCTGTACTTGATCTGCCTCTTCTAAAGCTCACTTATTCCTCTTCCATTAGTTATTGTGTTATGATTTTCAGCCTGTTGTTTAATACTCGGGGGTAAATTTTATAAGCGGTGTGTAGTAGATTAATTTCTCGATTATGTTGAGATTTATTCTTTCGTCCCCCGTATTTCTAAAGCTCTGTGTTGATGCCATCCACGCCGGTTGCTTTTCTGTTTTTCGTCGCCCTCCAGGCTTCTCTCCGTTCTGTTAAATCTGTATCATCCAAACCGTTTACGTCTACTTCTTGTATCGTTGTTTCGTCAATATTTTGCTTGTACCGGAGCTGTTCACTAGTTAAAGTTAGAAATCGACTGTCGATCTCTAGCCTTAACTAGTAACAGGCTATCTTCTGAAGATGACGAAGTACGATCTCATCGAAACGTCGAGGGAATAGTCCTTATTATCAGGACAAAACTTACACGCTGCCAAAAGCCCGAGAAAAGATGTTCATATATATATATATATATATATATATATATATATATATATATACATATATATATGGATTCAAACAGCTCAGATTGTTTGCAAAACTAGCGAATTTGTATAAAAGCCTATTATCTTGTCATTCGTCTGTTTTTGTATTAAATACCACCAACTGGGGTGACAAAGCGCCATATTTTGAAGTTTTTATGCCATATCTCCTTTGATATCAGTTGAATTGGGCTGAATCTCCAATACAATATAGACTTGTATCTTTGCTATCAATTTATACATCTTAAAGAAATTTTAGTTACAACAGAAGAGAAGGAAGACTTATTTTATGTGGTGTCAACTCAGCCTGTTTCGAGGGGCGACTAAATGCTACACCTTCTGTTTGAAAAAATATTAGGAACGTTTTATGGTTACCAGTCACCCTATAGCATTCAAATGTACAAATTTACTATGTTGGAAACTGTTTAAAAAATAGGTAAAAGCAAAAGTGATTATAAGCTTATAAAACGTCAATATAAAATAATAAAATTTTTAATAACGGCAAAGGGTTACCAATACAACCCTAAAAAATTAGAAACAAACAAAATCGTGAGTTGCTGGAAACACCTTTTCTTTAAAAAAATCTGCCCTAAACATTGAGCCAAACTCAAGTTAAGACGAAACTAACTTTAAAGGAACTACGTATGTACAACTGTCTTAAACTGCCCTGTACAGAAATTAGAAACTTTTTAAAAAATTGAATTAAAAGAAAATGGACAATAAGGGGATTAGTAGTCCACTTGAAACTCGTGGCTGCTGGTTTCAGTCGGTGGCACAATTTTCTTTTTAATTTACTGCTATTTGTACCAAAGAATATCCCGAGGCTCAAGGCCACTCCCAAAATTTTCTTTTCTTTCTCATGCAGGATACACTAGCTTCCCTGCTGACATCAAAGTTAGTCAACATTAAGCTTGGATAACATTTACCACGATACTTAATGATATCAAGTGACCCCTATAGGCACTTAGTCACCCCGCTTGGCAGTAGTTCATAACTGTTTTAGTTATATATCGCTTGTTGACTCTTCGACGGTATTCTTTGCGCTAGGTTCTTTGTCAACTGTCCTTTTCAACTAATAAACCCAGGGTAAAGTGACATTCTTTCCCAGGTACCTAAACGTTTCTTTTAGGTGGTCCGTTCCTCTTCTATCATAAAAGAAATGATCATAGACATTATTACTTTCTATCGAAACCACTCGAAACTAGACTGTTTTCAGCATCGTAAATTGCAATAGTTAGTAATTTTTTGTAATCCTTGCAATACCTTTCATCACTTTAAACTTAACAAATTAGGTTTTCGGGCTTATAGTTTCTTTTATAAAACTTGTGCGGCTTTGTAGTACAACCATATATGAGATATTTCACGTATAAAAATATTTTGTACTTAATTATTCCGTAAGCAAATTTGACGTTTTCACCGTCACTTCCATACAATCGAGTTTTCCTTAGATATTCTCAAGCGCATTCAGCTATGTACATACATCCACCGAGTCTTCGATCTGGAACAAAACCGTCTTTGTAATGTTATACATTAGACCTTTCGCGTTTCCCAGTAAATACATTTAGCAGAATAGAAAACGGCACCTCGCAGTCCCACGCGCGATCATTCAGATCCGCTGGGCGTCCTTCCATTCCCCGATATACGGGCAACTTTGCGATTCGGCGGTTGATGGTTCCGCTAGAAAGTTCTAAAGAGAAGGCTCAGCTTTCAAGAACATAGCAATTAAGTTAAAACACGTCGCATACACGGAATTAATTACTTAATTAATAATCGTTTATGCGTTGTTATAAAGCGAAAGCGGCGTATATTTTTCAGGTGTACCTCCTACACGTAATATATTCATACAAAACCTGTTCGTACAATACAGACTTATACAGTTACTATCAGTTAAAGCCATCAGTTCAAGTTAAATTGGCTAACAAAATATTTGCGGTTAATAACGATGTCAATTAATTAGGTATGTATTTGAATTGTGCGTTTATATGGAAGTAACATACAAAGGAAACTGAAAAAAGAAATGGAAAGGTAATGAATACCATACGAATCTCTTTTGGAGTCAATCTACATGTTTCTATGTAGATTCGCTACAGATGTATTGTAGGATATGGGTACATCTTATACAGATATAATCTGAGCAGTCATTGGCTAAAATACGCGTCTGCATCTCCCATTATTCTTTCTCGTTGCACTTTTCCGCTACAATCAATCACTCAAAAGATAATATATATATCGGAGATACGAGTTTATTCGATTTTATTTTGTGGCTGTTTAGCGCCACCTACCATTTGTCCAAGAAGTATTTCAAAGCGCCAAATCTAAATCCCGATTTTAAATCATGTTTATATAATATGTTCTGCAAATTCAATTGCAACAAATATTCTTCTTGCTATTTGCTCCATATGTTGCGAATATTGCAATAAAATATTTGTTATACAATAAAACATGTACGCAGAAATAGGTATGTATATTGCCAAAATAGAACTACTTCCATAAAATTCTTGGAAAGCAAGGTATTCCTCTCTTAACAAACCAGAATTGTAAAACAAACAACAAATTTTCGAAATTTATTGTATTTTAATGGTAATTAGTACAACATTCACAATGTAAACTGTAATGCATTTCATTTGTACAATCTTTCCGTACCTAGTACCTATGTACGAAGATTAAATAGAAGTAAGCTATGTACAAAACAATTTTTTAAACGTATTTACGTATGAAAACGTAAAACAACGCGACTAAATCACAAAAACGAAACGAATAACTGATAACAGCAATGCGCAACAATGGAAACATAACCTCACCTAACTTCTAACCATCTCTACCTCTATATATATTATCTCTGCTTCTAGCAGAATGGTAATATTTACGAACACGCGTGCGTATTTGTCTGTATAATTCGATTCATGCGCTCTCTACCAAATATCTATGAACGAATAAAAAAAGAAAAAGAAGATCAACGCCACAAATTTAAGATCACTCCCCATGAGTCATTCGCCGTAAGCGGTATTTCACTGTTGCCCTACCACATCGTCGCTATAGCTATAGTGGGGGTCATTGACTTTGCTCAGATTATGTTTGTATAGTTTAGCATCCAAATCCCCATTGAGAAAGTTAGATATAGGTTGCAGCTGCTAGATATAATGAGCATCACCTCAAGTTCTTAAGCGACAAATTCATGTTGAGAAAGAGAACAAATTGTTCAACTATCGCACCTAAAATGAAATAATGTTAATCGCTACAACCTGCTTTTCAAGCATTGGATGAAGGAAATCCAGCCACTTGTTACCTAATCCTTGAAAATCTTCGAAACCCTAGGTTCTTTCTTTCATACTAAGCTTTTTAATTGTTTGAAGCACCAATCTTTTATACGTTCTTCTGATTTATCGCAAGATATCCGCTATGCTATGTTACTATGCCGCTAAAACTTACGGAAAATATTAGTGAGGCACGTGATAGAAACCAAATACTTTCGTTGGTTTTGTTGAACTTCAGTGAAGCTTTGACACAATTAATCACGGGATATTATTGTTCATATTACGTTATACTAGTGTTAGAGAAGACGCTGCCTGGGTGTTAGGTTCGTATTTAGAAAGACGGTCTCAGTAAACACGGATATCAAATAATACGTCATTATTCCGACTAGTTTAAATCTTTATAAAGTTGTACCGCAAGGATCCATCTTGGATCCAATATCATTCTATGTACTGGTACTAGTCAATTACCCACATATCCTCCAACTGACCAAAGGAATGGAATATGGGAATAATTATGTCCATACACAAAAAAGGAGACGCAAAAGAATGCTCTAATAACAGAGGATTAATGCTAACAAGCATCCCAGAAAATATATTGACAAGAATATTAGAGAAAAACTTCGAGAAAAACTCGAAACGACATTAAAAGATACACAACATGAATTTCGAAAAGGAAATAGCACCCGGGACTTAATATTTATAATCAGACAACTAAAAGGAAAATTAACAGGCAAAGGAAACGAAATACACATGTTTTGTAGATCTCAAAAAAGCTTATGATGGGGTAAGAAGAAAGGATGTATGGCAAAGATTGGAAAGGAGAGGAGTAGAGAGAGGAATAATAGATAGGATTAAGACATTGTATAGAAATAACAAGAACAAAATCAGAATCTCCAGCGCAGAATCAGCTGAATTCGAAACACAAATTGGATTAAAGCAGGCATGCGTATTAGGTCAATTGTTATTCTCTATACTAATAGACCTTATTAAAAAAGCCACACGAAAAGGAAAAATGTTAAAATAGGACAGTGGAAAATGAATGCGATTAATGTGCAGCAACTAATGTTTGAAGATGATATGGTATTGATAGTAGATTCAGAAAAGACATTGCAGCAAAACTTGAAGATATACCAAGAAGACCTAAAGAAGATAAACACGATGAAAACAAACACAGTGATAATAGCAACAGAAGAAAAAAAACATAACATCAGAATCGAAAGAACAATCTTGGAACAAGTTAAAAAATACAGTTACTTAGAAACAATCATTGAAGACAACGGGAGAATAAGGAAGTAAATAAGTGAAAGAATAGGGAAATCCTCAAAAATATATAATACATTTACTTTGAATGAGAAACCCCAAAATAGAAGTACATTCAATTCAAAATTTACTACGTCCCCAGGCAATGAAATGCATGTTGTTTTTCTGCTCATTTATATTTTATTCAAAAATTTTAGTCAATTCTTGAAACTTTTAACGTCCTGTTAAAGCAATAAATTAACACAGTCAATATTGATTATGTAAATGCTCAAATGTGAGATAACGTATTTTTCAATTTATTACGTATTAACTAAACGCCTTATTCAAGGTTTGCATCTCCCTAAATCTACGATAGCGCTATTCCATAAGAAGGAACAGCAATAAAAAAGTAGAAGCGCCCATTTCATCTCAAATTTTCCGTACAAATGTTTATCTAGCCGTAAATTTTAAGCATATTGCTTTATTGCCGAGGAACATAATTCATAAGCCCGCAATTAAAACACCGACAACAAAGTTTGTTGATTGTACTAAAAAGAAATCATCTCTTTCTGAAGCATTAAACCGGTTGGCAATAAACGCTGCACAATATACACCACAGTTTTCTTTTTGTCTTCTTTTCCTAACATCAGCGAGGATGAAAAAGACAAAATCTTCATCCTTTCTTTCCTTCGCCCATCATTATTTTCTAATTACTCGCGCCCATTTTGCGCGTCGGCTTTCATATCGTAAAAATTTCCCCTTCCTCTCCTCCTCGTATTTACTGTATCCTAGCCATTGTATAGTACGGTAAACGACGGAACAATAAAAATTCACGCTACGCCGTAAAGTTGGCGGCGGAAATGGCATCCGCCCTCTCGCGGATTAAAAATGAAACATATCGCTGTCGTAAAGATCAATCCGAACGTTTTTCGGCATTTTTGCGCGTATTTTACGGGCGACCACCTCGTCAACGTTTAGATAAAATACGATTGCGTGAGTACGGTGCAAAACGTCCTGTCAGGGACGAGTTGGGAAGGCTTTTCAATTATGATATCTTGATTAAAGTTTTCTTTTCGTTGATTACTTCTTTAGACTCTTCTGGAGACACTGAGTGGATTATTCTCGCGTTTGCATATATCTCTTGACGTAATCACAATGATATAACAATTTTAAGAAAGAAAGTTTATTCAATGGGTTTTAGGAATTTTCAATTCATTAACTTATTATGAGTTTTTAATGCTTCATAAGTTCTAGTTTTCTCATATACTGGATGAAGTACAAGCATCCTCTTCAAGTATATATACCCAAAAGAAAAAGTAGCAGGAAACTTCAGAATAAATGTTATAAATTAAATATAAAATATGGACTAGCTCTGCAAAGGAAGATACTTTCAGAAAATATCACCAATACCATAAGAAGCTGTATTTAACAGCGTTTTTATCTTTGATGTTATTTTCTAGGCATTTCTAGATGTGTCAGAAAATATCTTGTTTGTCTTCAGAATGATGCAACGACGAGCCTAAAATATTGCCAAGAAAATAAAATCTGACGTTGGCATTATGGAAAACCGTTCATATACTACTCAAAAAAAAAGAGAAAACCAAACGCATTTGGCAGGGTAGATATGTATGTTTAATGTCGATATGCGCAATAATATATATGCAATACGATAATGATGTTTGCTTCGATGCAAGCATTTATTTATTTATTTGATTTATATTACACACATTGTAATTATCCTGTTAATGAACCTTTATAGTCTGTTGATAATAGATGTAATATTATTATTGATATGATATTTTGCAAGCCTTTGCTAATATTTATCCAGATGTTTTCATACGCAACATCTCTACAAGTTTTAATTATCCATGTTCCAATTTCAACAGCTGTTCTTTCAACGTTGATTTTTCCACTCCTAATGATGTTCTACGGGCATTAAACAATCTTAAAACAACAGTATTATATGGGCATGATGGCTTACCAAGCGTTTTTATTCATGATTATGCTCAAGTACTTTGTAATCCCCTCTCTGTTATATTCAAATTAGAAAGTAAGTAGAATTATAACGATCTTCAAGAAAAGAGATCAACATAATATAACTATCACCCTAAAAATATTTTGTCTAATTGTGGTAGAGTTTTTGAACAGCTTCTCTGCGATAGATTATATATGTAGTTGTGTTAAACCATATCTCTCTCTTTACCAGCATGGCTTTATCAATGGTCGATCAACTACCACCAATTTAGTTGACATTACACATTATGTTAGCGAAAGCCTTGATAAACGCCTAGAAGTGGATGTGATATATATTTTTAGCAAAGCTTTTGTCGCACTTGACATTGGTTTCTGTCCTGCTGTTGTTTCTTTAATTCAGTTATATCTTAGCAATCGTTCATGCTACGAGGTAGGCACCATAAATTCTCGGCTTCTTATAGAAAAAAGAAACTTGAAACAATATAAAAAAAATATTTTTCAATGAAATCTCCCCTAACTTCTATACATTTATTACAACTGTTACGTTCTCCTGGTTTGAAGAATAGCGCCGCTGTAGCCTGCTCGTAAATTCCGGAATTACTCGACCAATACTCACTTGTAGAGTATGTTCGCTTATTTACTAGGTTGAAGGTTGTGCAGTGAAACTCAACGCGCATGCGCAAAAAATATATTTAACAAATAAAATATGTACACGGTTTCCACTCTAGCCTATGTAGAGTTACGATGTACCTAAGATATATAATACTTGCAATAATTGCAGTTATTCGAGTTCTGTTATACATGTAATGTACATTAGCATATGTATATGTAAGTTTTCCTTTGGTTTAGCAATATAAGGTACCGCCTCAGCCTGTACGTTGCCAAGCTATGTTTAAATTCTTATATGCTTCCGCAAAAGCTTTGTTAAAGGCATGTGCTAATGCCTCTATATGTATGCACCACTACCTTTGTATATTTCCTTGCTTTAAATTTACCTAAAGGACTTGACCCTGTATCATTGGCTTGTGTTTGTACTTGAACCAAACACTTTCGTTATTTAGACTTTTATAGGAGAACCCACCCTATCTCTTAGAACCTGAACGCCTGGTCAAGGGCGACAGTACCGATAATAGCCGATCTCAAAACAAAAATATGTAACGTCACAGCTACCCAGGCGTTCTCGTAAGAAATAATACGCTATGTACAATCTAGCTCTTTACTACTGCGCCCCAAAGAAGGGAAGAAGCCAGTAGCCAACAAATGTGCGAAGTGCGCACCGACAAGGAAAACGGAGCGATGAAGCCGACATAACATACAGAAAATTGGTCCGTGAAACTCGTCCGCTACGATGAACAATTAAATGAAAAAATGTCAAAATCCCATTAAGACAGAAGACCGAACAAACGTACAGATGACAACGGGCACTGCGGCCGCGACAACCGTCAACAAGAAGCGGTGTGATCGTACTTGTAGAAGATGTCTATATATGAGCGCCGACGACCTTACCAAAATGATTCCCGCCAGAATTTCAACAGAAGACTAAATATATGTTTGGTCGACAACGGACACAGTAGCCTCGACTATTTCCGCTAAAACTTGAAACTATTGAAAACTTCCAATATTCGTCCGACGACGTTACTGTAAACGTTACGACGAGGTACGAAAGGTGACCGAGAGTGAACGATCGCTAATATCTCGACCGTCACGCGGGTGTCGACTCTCTGTACTTGTATATATTAAATATAGAAAACTCACATTATTTGTCCGACGACGCTGCACCTAATGACTCTTAAATTAGGCAGTTTTAGCAAGAATATTATGAATGACCAAATGCATACATACACAATGCGTAATGTACATATTAAAATAAAATTCGACATATTTAATAAAGAGAAAAATAAATAAATGATAAAAAATGAAAATAAAGTAATACTAATGCATACATAAAATACAACACATTTTCTCAGAAAATTAAAATTGTTCTAGAGAAACAAAAACAGTGTTAAGTCCTTAACAACAACGATTAATTACTAATTTGATAACCTTGTAAAAACAATCTCAAGTTTTACCGTCAAAATGTTCTATAACAGCTGGTTGCAACTCACTATCGTCCTTAAAACGACGTCCTCTAGGGTCTCTTTTGAAATTAGAATAAATAAAAATCACAAGGAGCCACATCCAATATATGTTAGCGAAGAAAAATATAAATATTAGTTTAATGATTCTTGCGATTACTTGAGTAGGGAACTGCTTATCGCAGCACGCTACAGAAATTATTGCTCTCGGACAAACACCGACAGGCGCGCTTAACATACGCAAAGAGAAATATCGTCAGAAACTGGACGAATGTGGTGTTTACAGACGAATCTTCTTGTTGGACCCGGGTACCAAAAACATGGTCTAGCCGTACAAATCGCATTGTCTAGCGAACTGTAAAACATGCAGTGAACAATCGTGACACTTTTACACAAAGATATACATTCTGAAGTGACCTCATTTACTTATTCACATCAACGTAACATTTCCCAAATTCGCATCTCAATCTACATATATACCACGCAAGCAGACAAATGGAATTCCCAGTACATAGTCGGTTTCGCTCAAACTCAACAAGCCCCTCGCATCTACTACGATATACACACGTCGAATTGCAAACAAACGCCTGGCAAACACGGCGAGCACCGCAATAGACGATAGTAAATGCATTACGGCATTATTCTTGCAGGAGAAGAAGAAGAGAACGACTCTCGAACAAAGAGAAGTCGCACCACTACGCCTCATCGCATTACCTATGTGGCTAAACCCCTCTAGCAGGTTTGCTCATCGAGTGGTGTAATTAGCGGTTAAGGTATGAGTTTGCGTTGATGACTATGTACTCTGCTGTATACGGATGGCTATTTACAAGCTAGTGAAGGGCGAGAACGCATATGAGGGTCTCTATGTGGGTGTAGTATTGTGTATTCGGTACAAGGTGAATTAAATATACCTGTGACATTCCTAAGTCATAAAATATGTATATTCTTCAGCTTATGAAAGATTAGACACTTGATACAATTTTACAAATAAATTGAGAATTATATTATTTTACACCATACTATGATGTACAGCCTGCATAACAAGAAATTTAGGGCCCAAATTCAAACAAATTTTAATGAAAAAAAATTGTATTTATAAGCACTAAATTAAAAACGTGTCCAATCTCCATTACTATCCAGAATAACACATGGGCTGAAAAGTCCCGGGCCTAACACATAGATGACGCTAGTTTTATTGCAGTCACCTTTCCCTCAGTTAGTACTAACCTTCAAAAGACAGCTGTTAAAATTTCATTATATTCTATTCATTAGTTTGTGAGTTATTGTGCTAAGAGTCACGCTACTTTTGTTATTTTCAAAACAATGGATCAAAAACAATTTCGTGTTTTAATTTTACATTGCTTCTTGATGGGGAAAAAATACTGTTCAAGCGAAGCAATGGCTTGAAAAGTGTTACGGGGACTCCGCTCCATCAGAAACAACAATAAAACGTTGGTTTGCTGACTTCAAACGTGGTCGTAGAGACACCGATGATGCAGAACGCAGTGGACGTCCAAATAAGGCGGTAACACCAGAAAACATCAAAAAAAAAACGAAATCGCTTTGAATGATCGAAAAGTGAAGTTGCGTGAGTTAGCTGACATCGTAAAGATATCAAAAGAACGTATTGGCTTTATATTGCATGAGCATTTGACTATGAGAAAGCTCTGTTTAAAGTGGGTGCTGCGTTTGCTCACTGTTGACCAAAAACAAGAACATGTTGATGATTCTGAGCAGTGTTTGGCCATGTTTAAACGTAACAAATCGGAATTTTTGCGTCGATATGTGACAATGGATGAAACATAGATCCATCATTTCACTCCGGAATCAAAACGATCGTCATCTGAGTGGACAGCAACTGGTGAACCTCGTCCAAAGCGCCCCAAAGCACAACAATCGGCTGGAAAGGTTATGGCCTCGGTATTTTGGGATGTGCGTGGTGTAATATTCATCGACTATCTTGAGAAAGGAAATACCATCAACAGTGAATATTATATAGCGTTATTGGAGCGTTTGAAGGCCAAAATTGCAAAGAAACGGCCGCATATGGCAAAGAAAAAAAATTGTTTCATCAAGACAACGTCGGTGTCACAAGTCAATCAAAACAATGGCAAAACTACATGAATTGAACTTCGAATTGCTCCCACATCCATCGTATTCGTCAGATTTGGCTCCCAGCGACTACTGGCTGTTCGCAGACCTCAAAAAAATGCTCGCCGGTAAGAAATTTCGCACGAATGAAGAGGTTATCGCTGAAACTGAGGCCTATTTTGAGGCAAAAGATAAATCGTTCTACAAAAGTGGTATTGAAATGTTAGAGCGGCGCTGGAATGATTGCGTTGCTCTTGATGGAGATTACGTTGATGAATAAAGCTAATTTTGAACCAAAAAAAAAACGTGTTTTCTTTATTAGGCCCGGGACTTTTCAGCCCTTGTGTTAGCTTGACAACGTTCTGCATGTTTTCTACCAAATTTTCAGCATAAGGCGTAGGTAGTGAACGCCATATCTTTTTTATACTACGAGATAGCTCCTCTATCTTATATTTACGCTCATTTCAAAGTTTATACTTCATAATAGACTACATATTCTCGATCGGTTTAGTATCCGGGGACTGCAAGGAACAATCCAATGTTGTAATGTGATTTTCCAATCAGTAAGCCCGTACAGAATCTGCTACAGTGTTTAGGATCGCTATACTCTTGAAAAATCCGATTCTCAGTACCATTCTTAGACGAGCCCTTTGTAGATGTGAGTAGTCCTTTTTTGTATAATTTCACCATCTGCCATGTTAATGTTCATGGCATCCACAAGCATCGGCAATGCGATTTGTACGGCTACACCACACTTTCCTTCTTGGTATCAGGGCCCAAAAAGAAGATTCGCCTGTAAATACCACATTCGTATAGTCTCTGACGATATTTCCTCTTGCCTATGTTAAGCGCGCCTGTCGGTGTTTGTCCGACAGCAATGGATTCCGTAGGGTGCTGCGGTAAGCAATCTCCTACTCAAGTAATCGCCTTCTACATAAGAATCATTAAACTAATATTTTTATTTCTCCTCGCTAACATAGATTGCCCTTAACGCAATAGTAAATGCGGTATTCTACTGGATAAATTAATTATTGCCTTATATTGCCCGGTTGCTGTCGTACGAGATTAACCTCGTCTTGTAACATCATCTACTGCTCATGTCTGTTGGAATCGCTTTGTCCAACATCGTATATAATCTGGTGTTTTATGTAAGTATCTGGCAGTCGCTGCAATACTCATTCTAGGGCATTTTGGATGACCACGCAAAAGCACTGCTTCAATACGCTTTGCATACAATGCACCTATATTTGCCTATATGACCGTCCCTTCCAAAAACGAACAAGAAGTAGAAGGCTTATACAAATACTTGTCGCACTTTACACATTTAATTTTATTGCCTTCGTATTCTAGATCCGGCATACTCGCTACTACGTTTTCTAGTTTATTCTAAATACGCCGTTTCCGAAACGTACCTAAATGCGACATTTTTGTAGTGTGTGTGTACTGACAAACACTGACGACGATCAGTCGAATAATACTGAACAAGCGTGCTTGGTGCGAGTAGTCAATTCTCACTGCTGCGTGCTTCACCTCTCCACGTTGTTCTCTGAACTGCACTGAAACTTGCCCTTCTTTGCTGAGACTAGTTATTATTATTATTATTGTTATTCTCATAGCAATAAGATTTGTATTAGAAGATTAACAAACTTAGTACATTTATATAACTTCATTTAGGTGTAAGATTGAAGTTCAACTGTCTTTAGGTTGTACGTGGGAAGTACTGATTTTATCAAACACAGTTTACGACAAATACACCCGTATACATAAATGCACATCAAATAAAACGCAAACGAAACATTCTTCACATATTCAAATTCAAGCTGAAGCGTTTGCATTATAAAATTTCTATCGCGAATAATCGTACCGTTTTAGCGATTCTCTACCGGACCCCGCTGCTAGATCTGAGTTCGCTGCGAGAAACAAAGAAGTAGATAATATCGACGATTCTCGTCATTACGTGTGCGAACGACGCTTTTCATTAATTTAAACAAACTAACGCGTAAAGGATACAATTCCGCTTTGACTTCCCCTTATCGCGCAGGCACACACACACAAGCAGTTTGCGAAATAAAACGATCGCGACATGAAGTTATATTAATAGAAAATAAAGCGGCGCACAATCGAGCTGGCGTTGAAAGTTGGAGAAACCCTCGGAGTAACTTCAGATAGTCGCTTTACCAACACATATGTCTAGATAAATCTGTTATAGCAGTAACTGTGGTGCTTCATATGTTTCGCCGCAAGTAGATTGACACGTTTTATTTTATTTATGAATGTTACAGGATTTAAACGATTTCGATCACAGTCGTAACCAAAGCGTTCGAAAATGCATGTTATACACAAAGATTATGTATTTGGAGGGGAGAGGAGGTTGATTCTTGAAATGAAGTATTGAGTTAGAACACGTTTCGATTCTTTTTCAACATATACTTCCGTTTATAAGTTTGATCGCACCTAATGCATTGCGTTTCACTTTTAACTATTTTAAAAATATTTAGGGAAATTCATACTAGCCTTCTGAGAATGGCATTTGTAATCTAAGACTTATTTACAAAATCCATACTATCATCGTACTCCTGTATTAAACTTTATGATAGCAATAAAGCAATAATGCGTTTTAATAATAGCAATTTGGGGATAAATACTTGATGAAATCGAATTTGGGAGAAGTACTGAATCATTGACCTGTCTTATAATAAACTATACATTCAGCATGCCACTAGTGCATTGTCGAGATACTAGAGGCATATGTGGTTACATTAGGAGGGCCCCATTTCATATTGTTAGCTTATTTCGTCGAATATATGTCAAAATGAAAGGAATTACATATCGAAATGCGCACCAGAATATACGTTTAGAGAAATTGCTTGACAATTAAATATTCCTGGGTGTTGTGAAGGACAATTAAAATAAGGGAAGAGACCAGTAGGTTTCAGAACAGAAAGCGAAGTGGAAGACCCATGTCAACGACACATACATCCTAGTGATTCCCCTAAGAAATCGCCACTTTATCGCATAGCAAATTACGGTAGAGTTCAATTTACAACACAGTTAGCCAACAAATGTATCGGCAGTAGAATCGAGACTAATAAAAGCCAGTCTGCGGGGTCATATAGCAATAAGAAAACCACGGTTAAGTTTTATACACAAACGGAAAAGTCTAAATTGGGCAAAAACTCACGCAAACTGGGGTGTAAATAATTGACAAAACGTATTATGGACGGACGAATTAAAATTCGAATTATTCTGAAGCAAAACGTCGCACGTTTGTTCTTCAAAAATAGTGAAACGTGGAAGAGGAAACATTATGATGGTATGGAGGCTTTGAAGGCGGAAGGAATGGAAAATTAGTTAAAATAGATGAAAGTGTGACAAACAATGTGTGTTTGAGAATTCTAGAAAACGATGCTGTATCAACTGGATGTAAATTGATTGGGGCGGCAAGATAACGACCCCACAAAAAAGGGGTTAAAGCTTATTTTAGAGGCAAATCTTTTAAAGGAGTCCCATTCTTAATGAAGTGGCCGCCATTGCAATCCGATTGAGCTTTTGTAAGATCACTTGGATCATGAGGTCTGGAAAAAGTCTCAGACTGGCATGGCAGCATTTTGGAATGCTTTACAGGAAGTATGGAATGCTATAGATGAATTGTATTTGGAGCAATTTGTTCTGAGGATGCCACGTGTCTGTCAGGCAATTATTACAGCCAAAGGGGATTTGAACAAACATAATAGTATGTATCCTATTAGAATATACTATTCTGTCAATAAAACATTTTAAGTTAACGAGTAAAATTTGTTTCTTTAATAAGTTTTTCGCAAACATCTATCTAGTTTATTTTATTATTTCATATAGTGCGATTAAATTTATAAATGCCCTATAAGCTTAGTGGCACGTCCATTGGCGTACGAAATTCGTGAAAAATAAATCGAGTTCGATCTCCACACGATACAGTTGCACTAATAAAAAAATAGGGAAGACAAATACGTCAGACAAAATCATCGGACGAATGATGAATCTAGCAAGTAACAGTCCTTCTCTGGGCTATCCTGAAGACGACAGTAGACGCACTGCCGAAACGTTGGACTGTATAATCGTTGAAGATATACCAAATCCATCGTCAACAATATCACGTCAAGAATTACAAATGGCACTGTATTTCTCCTCAGCTTCAACGCACTTGGACCAGCGAAAAAGTTCCATTATGTCATTCTTTCTAGCGATATTTCTTAAAATCCTCAAAATACCTCTCAATTGTTATAATAAATTCCTTTTCCGACCGATTCGTTGCTCCAATAAGGGAAAGCTTGAGTCACATAGGTTCCATCAAGTAGTGTTTTAGTATTCTGGAGATTTTGGTCACTGGCCTTCGGAATCTAATAAAAATCTTTGCCATTTTTGCCTTATACAAGCATTAAAAGTATGTTCTTTTGTTCTTCTCTATCGTCGCTGCCACACGATCAATTTGTTTCTTTTCAAACTTAGAATTTCGCCCATTATAACACGCTTAACTAATATTTTGAATATCTTCAAATAACTTTCTAATTGTCATGCTTGGTTACTAACCTAAATTATGATGATTGTGTAATAGTTAATCAAAGAAACTTCAGTATACTTTATTCTGTTGAAGTGTTGAGTGAGCGTATTTCAGTCAATGACTTTCATGTCAATCCAGCACATATAAATCCAGTATTCATATCGTCAAACAAATTTTCTCAAATGTTTCTCAAATTCGCCCGGATTTTATAAGCAAATTAAAAGATTTTACTTTACTGCACATAACATAATTAAAACGCGCCCGTAAATTTTTAACCACAATCTAGTACTTTTTAAATATTCGAGAAAGAAGAGATTAAAACCGCAGGCAGCGCGGTAGTAGGAGATGTGTTATGAAATATGCACCGCGTAATCTTGCTGAATATTTTCGCTTTTCCCCGCGAATTGCGACAGAGGGTCTACATTTCCCTCGGCGTGCTAACGACCTTTTCCGCTAACGGCAATGCAGAGACAAATATATGCGACTATAATTAATACATGTACCTGCGTCCTGTCGCAACGCAGCGGAAAATAACGGTATGAGCAATTAACTTCTCAAACCGCGAAGGCATGTCACAAGATAATATCAATTTTGAGCGTAAACTTGACAGCTGAATTTGCTTGGTGGTTTTTCTTCAAAGGTTATTTAACCTTCAGTTTACCAGGAAATCGGCATGTGATTAAAGCTGCAGAAACGAGGCTTCTGCAGTAGCGTACGGCTTGATTTATTATTTTAGTTTGATTGTGCTCTTGATGTAGTGTGACGCTAAAATTCGCTATGGTATTGTGTCACTAGTAAAGATTGGATTTTAAGCATATTTTTGTTTTTTTGGTATGGTTCTTCCATATTTTGTACTTACCCATTTCCCACCTTCAGAATATGTTTTTTTCCAATTTCTTTAGTGCATATTACGCCATTTTCACTATAATAAAATCTGAAAAACTGATTAGCTTTCCCCCGACTTCACAATAATGAAAGGATTTAACAAAAGGAGGTTACAACAATGGTAAAAATTGAGGTGTATGTCTTCTTCATAAATTTAAATCCTATTGCACTGATAAACTTATGAAGATGTTACCGCTGGAAAGAAGTCGAAAAACCTCTTTCTGGATCTCTCTCGTATCTCTGTTAATGAATTGACGCAAAGGGCCGTTGGGTAGCTAATTTGATTATTGGAACCTTAAATAGTTCGAATTAATCTAAAGGGTATTTAATTAATGCAGATAATTTAGAAAAACCAAATCATGTTACCATAGCCAGGTTTGTTAATAAGTCCTTAGCTAATCCCTTTGTATCCGACAAAGTACCTGTTAAAAAAGTTCTATTAATGATAACTGACACCGCTTCATATATAAAACAGCTGAAAGTCACATATTTTTCCGAATTTAATCCATTGTTCTTTGGCCCATCGTTAAAAATAGGTTGCTGAAAAAGTTAGATTAAAGTTTTCGGATGTAAATGTTTTAATTAATATGTCAATGTATATATATATGTGCTTTCTGCGTCTAATGATGTGGTATTCGCGAATTTATCATATTCGCACTCTTGGATTTCAGTTAAACTCTTGTCTATACGCACTAGAGTTTGAACACACAGTCCGTTGCTAACCTTCCTATACTATCTGCCAGGTTTCCTAATGAGGCTTTGAGGTAATCTACTATATTTACCGTTTCATGTAATGACAGCTTGGTGTTCTCTAATTTGGAAATAGTGTCTAAAAGAATTCAATATTTTCCGGAAATTTGCTCTGTTTGAGTGTGGATTTCAGAACCAGCTGCTTACTGAAATTGCTTGGGCTTCTTGCAGATTTAAACTTAACTAACTCATAATATAAAACAGCTTTAACCCACGTTCCCCATCTCGTCAATATCGGCTGTGGTGACTGAGGAATGCTCGGACAAGCCTGTTTAAACTCTCTAATGCATTTTGGATCTTTAATATAAACGTTCTTGGCAGAAACTATAAATCGATCTAATAAATTCACCTACGAGATGACATGCATGGAACAAATAGATTACATGAAACAATTGAAGAAAAGATTGTTTTAATAACTTTTACAACTTTAACAAGGACGCCGCATCGCTCTTTAAACTGTGCGCTAACGTTTAAAATATAATTATTTTACATTACATCTGTTGTTTCAGCTAAAGTCATATTTTTTGATCTTTTAACTCTGCCTCTATTCGATTCATCGGGTTCGATGAAAATTATACTGTAATTGACCTCTTGTTGGCAGTCTCTATTCCGGGACGTATTTTTCAAAAACCTTCGAAATACTACATCGTCGCTAATGAGTGCGCACTTGTTTTTGCAGGTTTACATATAACGAAAGTATTTTTATATTGCCAAAACTATGTATCAGAACAAATCGTTTTTTCGAAAATTATACAGCTGTACCTCCTCTATTTAAAAAGCTTCTCAATATCAGTAGATTAGCTCTACCTTAAGTTTAAAAAAAACAAAATCTTCTTCTCAACACTAAGTATAGAGTCGGTTGGCATCAATGGTTCAAAGTAACGTTTTTGCAGAAAAACGTCTGTTCAACTTTTTAATGATGGAAAATTATAACTCGTTACTTTTACTATAAATAGAATATATATTTTTGTTTAATTGTAGAAAAAAAATGGTAAAAGGATACATATGTCGGAATATGGGTATAGAGTTTTGGCGGATCACAAATATTTGAATATATATTTTATTTATAATTACTAAATATTACACTAATATTTTATATACACACTGCAATATTGGTATCTATAATATCAAATTATCCGCCAGCAAGAATTGAAGAAGAAGTTTCATAAATAAAATGTTAAATATATTCGCGGTAGCAATAAAATTCAAGATATCAAAAATTTTTTCGAACGTCTATTCCGCCTTTCACTTAATGTTGTAGTTTCCGTTTCTTTTTCAACTCCTACTCCAAATATACTTTTGAATCATTCAGAAGTTAGTTCAAAAGATCTTTGTTTTCTTTGCTATGGACTTCTTGCCATCTTTTATTGACACGCGAGAAAACGGTCTTGCTATTCTGTTAGATGTTTGGCTAAACACTGAATACTTAACTTAAACCTAGACTGTACTACTTAACACTCCAAACATTTCAATTTATACATAGGCTCGAGCTTTATTTAACATTGTAAATATTACGCTATTCTGAACTTTATAATAATATCTTTATTGCCCAACAGAAAATAATTCCATTTACAGGACAATGCGAGAATAATGTAACCTAGCATATATATGTAGTAACAATATACAGCGCAGTAATAAATTAAAATTAGTCGAAAAAGATACAACTGAATCATAAATATAATAATGGCTCGGTGACATCAGAATGCAAGAACAAAATAGGACGACAATGTAAATCCATGTAGACTCTTCAACAAAAAGGATCGTGAAGTAATTCATTGGCATTTCTAATCATATGCGTAAAGGGTGCTTTAAGCAGAACATTAGTTTTGCATGACGGGACCTTAAAATTAGGGAAGGACCTGGTATCGTACTGAGGTACCACAAAATTAATTTTGGAGAGAAGGGATGGAGCGTCAATAGCGTGATTAATTAGTTTAAGTAGAAATTGACTGCTAAATTCCTTCCTTCGATCCGATAACGATACAAAGCCGTGTCTCCTCAGCAGACCAGCATAATCAACATCGCGTCCAGGGTAAGTGCCATCAATTTTGAAGGACAGGTATTTCAAAAATCGTTTTTGCACTCTTTCAAGTAGTACTTGCAGATGGAGATAGTGAGGATACCAAATTATGGAGGCATACTCCAACCCAGTGCGGACAAGCGAATAGTATAATGCTTTTAGCGAGGCAGGATTATTGAATGATCTGCAGGATCGTATGAGAAATCCTAAGGATTTCATCGCAGAATTTCGTATGGATAATATGTGGTCTGCAAACGACAAATTTGCATCAAACTGCACGCCCAGGTCCATCACAGACGAGTGCCTAGGAACAATAGCCTGACTTACAGCATAGTGAAAATTGTATAGTCTATGACATCTGGAGTAGCTTACAACAGCACACTTATCCAGATTCAAATGAATTCCATTCTGTGTACACCATCTAACAATTGTATCCAGACTGTTCTGGAGAAACAGACAATCTGCCGGGGAGGTTATGGTATTGTAGATCTTAAGATCGTCCGCGTAAGCCAGTACATTGCAGTCCAGCCCCTGTAGGAGATCATCCAAATAAATATTAAACAAAAGGGGACCCAAATTGGATCTCTGGCACACGCCAGAGGAAGTAGAGAATGTTAAGGATGTATATCCATTGTAGTGAACATAGCATGAACGATCAGTTAAATACGAGCGGATCAATTCTGTTACACTTGGCGGAAAACCAAAACTACTCAGCTTAGATACCGTAAGGGAATGATTGATAGTGTCAAATGCTTTACTAAAATCGGTGTATAATACATCTACTTGTTGACGTCGTTCCATGGATTCGGCAATATGCTGTGCTAACTCCGCAAGGTTGGTTGTAGTAGACCTTCCTGGAATGAAACCATGTTGTCGCGAAGATAAGTAAGGCTTGACACTAACGTAAATTCTATGAGACAGAAGATATTCAAAAATTTTTGCAAAGTTGGATAAAATATTTATTGGTCTATAATTTATTATAAATTATACCTCCTTCATTAACATTGATAGCTCAAATTTTGTTTAGTGCTTATTCTAATATTGCGTTTCGAAAATAACCAACAAGGCTCACAATACGCTATGTTTCCTTTTACCAAGTTACATAACCACTTCCTGGATGCACATGCTCCTGTATTTTTATGTATGTACATTATAGCAATGAATTAAGAAGGACCTAGGCCTTGGGGAATTCGATTTGTGGCTAGCAAGCGTCCTTCTCTTTCATATCGATATGCAATGGTTCTATTCTGGTTCTTCTATTCCTTTTTTAGTACTGTCCAGTACCCACCGTGTTTCTATTTCATGTATACTTCGGGTTTTTTGCCAGTTATCTATTATATCAATTCAAACATAGTTAGACTGGCGAGATTGGAATACATAGTATGTACTAGTAACTTCCAAACTGGTTGCCCTACTGACGATACGATGAAATAGCAAGTGTGTACGCACCTTTACACATCAAGGTCGTCGCATGTCAGTGGAGCGCCACATCGTACCAGCTCTAATTAAATCGTAAATATTAACTGTGCGCCAGGTATCAAGCGATGTACAACACACATATTCTCCGGCCACCGTGCGTGTAACTACGGCAAACCGAATGCCGCGCATCATTCCTCTGTTGGAGAAGCTCGCCGACATTCCACAGAGGCCGCACGCCGTTGACTCTAATTAACCAATCAGCCCGGATCAACTCAGATCACGTCCTATGTCAATTAAATCTGGTACGTTTCGAATTCGCGGTCGCCCTTGCTATCGAAGGGTTACAAATTCGGCCTCCTAGGGTAGAACGAAACAAATAACGCGAGTATTTCTTCTGGAACTGACGCGAGGGATACAGGTTAAGCACGTTAACGAAGTGAAAAACTTTTAATTTGTACTTGGATGGGGATCGGAAATTTGTTGTTGACAAAAAGTATATTGGAAAATCCTACTGGACGTGTTCTTTAAATGTAGTATGGTCAAACTCTAAAAAAATGGCACAAAAACGATAGTCATATTTACCTTTTATGTAATTTGATGTTATTATGAGGATTTTCATACTAACTTTAAAAGATTCATCACATTTTCAATTCAAGTGGGGATTTGTTTAGGGAAACGATAGAAGATCTAAGTCTTTCAGTCTCTAATTTTCTTGTAATATATTACAGAGAAGACTGCCATTTCCTACACTAATTCAAAGCCTGCTCGGTGTATAGCAGCCATAGCAATACCAGATGTATGACTGGGAGCATTATCTTGATGGAACAGCACACAGTGGCTTAACTTTACTCAGCATTTATCTTTAATAGCATTTTACAGCACAACAACACTTTGAGAGACAAACTTGATATTATGTAGATGTGATCTACAAATGTCAGTTAACTAAATGTCGAAAAAAATAATTAAAAACCCAATTAGACTTAGGTGAGGGGTGGGACACGAGGATCCACCCTCGTATACAGAGCTTGTATTCATTTTACCGACAAAACAATGATGCATTGTAATCTTTCGTGATTTCATCTGTATGTCGCCGTATCTTGTACATTTTTCAAACTGTAAAATGTAGGTTGCCTACATTTTCTTCATTTTATACAGCTCTGTTACCTTGCACAAATCTTTGACAAGTGGACGGATTATACCACTTATCACGTCCTCGCATCACACAATATAGCTATCAAGCTCTATACAGCAGTTTTTTCTCGCACTGAAGAACTATGTAATCGTGCAAACATGAAAAGTGGCCCTATTCTTAACCTTGCACATTATGTTAAGCTACGTGCATTTATCGCTATGTACCTGTTACAAGTTCCCATCCCAAGAAGGTATAGATCAGGGGCGCTCGTCTGAGAAATTAATTAACGGTATCGGCGTTTCCTTCGCTGGTCTCTGTCGACAGGTAATGATATTAATAGTTCGCGGTTGTTCCGAATGTCAGATTTTGGCTGTAATTGATGTTTTGAAGGTTTCATATGCGCGTTATTCATCCCATTCGTTGGTTAAATGTATGACGTACGTAATTGAATTGTTTTCGGGCATTCCTTCCTTTTCGTTTAATATCCTTGATCCATTAATGACGGAAAACTTCAGCGATTGTTTAATTAATTCTGAATTAATAATTAATAATATCTAATAGTGGTGCTGGTAGTATTTCTGAAAACTATGTATACATGAATGTCAACTATCAATCGGGTTGAGGTGTCAAATTTGGCCAATATAACAACTGAATACCGCACCCGCTACTTCAAAGCATTAGGTTCAAAAAATATTGCCAGTAGTTCCAGTGCCAATTCCATTACTAAGTACACTTTCAAACATTGTAGGAAAGAAACAACGAGATAAATTACTATTATTCAGATACGTTTAGCGTAGCGTAAAATATATTACAAGCAAGTGCATTAAGATCTTTTAACTTTCTCACTTACACCAATAATCTTTCAAACTGTAACATTAACCGGAATATATCCATGTATGGAGATGATACTAGTATTATAATAGCTAAAGATGAATTTGAGAATGATTGCATCATAAATTCGTTCACGAATAACTTCTAAAAAACCGTAATTGTAGAAGTACATGCACAACTCCAGAATACCTATACATTTGTCATTTATTTTTAAGGTTGTTCTATTAGAAGCAATCGCAGGATTTAGATTTTGGGATGTGAGCAGTGTTTAACAACTTCCTTTTTGAAACGATAAATATTAACCTTCAAAAATCCTTTAAGCATTGCCTCAGTATTACAAATTTGTCGTCCATTAATTTACTCTTCATCAGTTCAAATATAATGATCTGGTGCTACTTTCCTGATGTGAATAGAACTTTTTACAAACGCATTGAGAGGCAAATATATAATTGACGTTAAACCAAGTCGTGTAAAAATATTTTTAGAAATGATAAAGTAATATAGGTTAAGCAAAATTTTCTAGTCACTCACGAATTCGAAAACCATGTGCATACTCAGAAATTTGATATGAACAGAGACTTTAGTAATTGATTAATGTAACTTCATGCTGTGTAAGTGCTAATAATAGAAAAATGCTAATTTTCCCTCTTTTAAGCATTTGTTTTAATTTGTTTTTTATCCGTTATTACGATTTTAATAGTTTCTATAGCACATTGATTCATGGTATTCTCACTGTAATCATACCTATACAAATCTTAATAACTTATAATAAATTCTATTGATTCCAATTCTATTTATTTCAGATAATTTTCTAAAGTTCCATATATTTTTATAGCTCTCCTATAAACGGAAAATGTTGAAAGTACCTAGAATTACTTTACTGGACATAAACTTTAATATAAATGTACATATAAATACGAAATAAATGTTTGTAGGTTGGCAGACTTAGGTAGAGATTGCATGGAATTGCTTTCCAAACTTTACTTATTACAAGGTGTATATAACACTAATATACACACGTCAGTATCTAAATATGCTTAGAGGTAAATTTCTAACCCAAGAAGAAATAAGACTACAATAAATTGTCATACAAGGTCAGGCTTTATACCTAAGGAAATAGGATTATCTCATTACTTCATTTAATAAAATTGGGTCGTTCTTACAATAAAGATCATGCTAATTGGAAAAACTAAAAACTAACGTGAAGGCTGTGGTCTTAAATACTGCATTCCTCTCCTAATGAAGTAGCCGCACAGCATGTAATTCGATTTAAATTTACCAATAACTAAAGAACGTGTATAACAAATTTTATCCGCTATTAAAGGATGGATATAAAAAGGTTTTAAAATCACCTTTAATGGAAAAAACATAAACAAGAAGATTGAAATTTGCTCAAAATCATAGAAAATCAGTAAAAGGACATCGTATTTTATGCTGAGAAAAGAAGTAATTTGGATTGGCACGATATGCCCAAGAAAATTGAAGTTTGAAGGAGTCGAAATTTTGGTTGCAGTACTGTTATGGATTCAGAAGCTTTCACTCATAACAACACACATACATGCTTCATATAAACTCGAATGAATCCTGGAAACAGCTCCTATAGACTTTAGTGAACAAATGTTGTCGCAAGACTCGATGTTACACCAAGACAACATTGCTGACCATACCTCCAGATTAACAAAGGATTGGTTTTTGAGAAAGGAAATAAAGTTACTGCAATGATCAACTCGCTCAAGCAACCTGAACCCCATTGAAAATCTCCGAAAGAAATTGGTAACGAGGGTGTATACCAATAATCAGCAATAAAATAGTATCAATGAAGTAAAATCTACCATAAAGACATGCTGGAATAGGATTTATACTTTATCATTGACCAAGTTCATTAGACAATATGATAAAACGGGTTCTTGAAGTTACTTTGAAAAAAGAATCCAGCACCTATAATCTAATAACCATCTCATTTACTAAATGTGAACGATTTAAATGATAATTTTATCTGGACATCGAATCCCAGATTATTGCCTGATCCATATATGTTGAATGTCTATAATTCTAATGTGAAACCGAGAATTGGCAATTTTCTCATTCCTTGATAGTAGAAGTTGCTTCTGTCATCCCCAGTATATCTTCAAATTCCGTTGGAGCGGATGGGATCTCATTGAAAATGCTTTCCTTGTGTTGTCCTTTAATATTACCAATCTTAACACACATTTTCAATTATCGTCTTCAGGTGGGTGCTTTCCCTACTGATTGGAAAAAGCTCATGTTATTCATATTCCCAAAAATAAAAACCTTGCTAGCAGCCTTGATCTTCTCTCTATTAGTATATTGCCCGTTCTGTCGAAGATCTTGGAGAAGATTATTGACAAGAAATTGCGTAATCATCTGTCAAAATTTCTCTTACTACTTACTTTCCAATCTGGTCGTCCATGATTTAGTTGTGTGTCTGCTCTTACTTGCATTGTCGATGAAATTTTATCAACAAGCGACATTGGTAATTTGACGGTATTGGTACTGTTGAACTCCTTCAAAGCTTTCGACAGAATTAATTTTAGTCTCTTGCTTCATTACATTCTTCATTACATCGGTCTTGGCGAAGTCGCTCTTCGCTTCTTTAGGGCATACTTACTTGGCAAAGAACAGGCGGTGGTAACTACTGGCCAAGCGTCTGAATGGGTGACTACGCGTTCGGGAGTTCCAGAGGGTTCTATATAAGGTCCATTGTTGTATAATTTCACATGCAATCTCCATCTCTACGCTGATGATTCACAGTTGCACAGATCCTTCTACATTCATGAGGTTCATGGTACTGTTGATGATATCAACAGCGACCTCCTAGATGTTAAGGAACTACAATTTAATGCCTTTAACGTGGTACTTATTATAATTTAATGAATGAGCAGCTTTCCAGCAGATAAATATTTGCAGTATTGCAGCATGTTTGATTTGGTCCTGAACAAATTATTTTCTTTATTTCTTCTTTGTTCTTGGGCAAAAAGAGCTTACGCTTGTTGTTTTTTTTTGTATTTACTGTTTTATTTGCGAAAAAATATTATTATTATTAATTAAATTTTAAGTAGAATTATTCCTGTTTATTAGCCGTCTTGTTTTTGTAAAAACTGTAATAAATTGTTTGATCGTTATTTTCTCTTTATAGTTTATTTAATACCGTTCAGTTCAACAAACAAATATTCTACTCAAGAGCTTGTGTGCAACTACAGAAATTTCACTGCGTGTATAAACATCGCAAGACAATAAGCTGTAACTTTATTCTCAACATATCCTCACATTAATGGCGATTTCAAATTATTTTAATCAACGCGTTTGCAACATCTAGCGAACTCCGATGCATTATTAATGTTATGGCAGTATAATTGGTACAGCATAAAGCGATTTCTGCAATTTGCCGTCCGCAACTTTGATCATTGTTTACTCCATTTGCATAAAGTTTGCAGTAGATACTGCGCGCCGGACCGAACCACCGAATATAGCATTTCGATGAGCGGCGCAAATTTGCATCGGTAAAATTCTCTGAAACGCTGGAACAATGGCTAATTGATAGATTTTTGCAGATTAGGCACGTCTTAAAGTAAACGAAAACAGGGGAGCACCCCTAATGGGTATTTTTAAACCGTAGTTACTACAAAAAAATATGCATTGCGGCGTAAATGCGCGTACGAAGTCATATATTGTGTATTTGGTTTCGGTAATATTGAAAGATAACAGGAGCCGCCTTAGATATTCGAATCTTAATTTAGTCTGTATAAAATGTAAAAAATGTTGTTTTCAAAATGTTCTTAATCACAATAGAATATCTATGGCATGCATCATTTTTCTTTTTTAAGTTTTAATTATAATAATAGGTTTTGTCGATAGTTTTTTTTTTGATTATTGAATTTTTAAAAATTTAAGTTAAAAGCGCCACCTTCGTGGCTTAGTAATAATTTAAACAAAATAAAATAACTTAAAATAATAACAAGCATTTACTTATACGTTATACTTGACGAATTAGTGTCCTAACACCTACCACCTCCTAATTTCGATTAAACATCTGCAGCATTAAGCATGTTTCTCCAGGTATTTTAGGTAACATCTTCAGGTGAACAGGGCACCTGAAATGTTACCGGCGCACGAAGGTTGAAATAGATTTAGTGGTCGGCAAGAGCCATCTTCTTTATGGCAATTGTCAAAATTTCAGACGTCTACTGTCAATAGTTGTTATTTAAGAGTGTGTTTTTTGTAGAAAGTCGTCCCTCAAGGATCTAATCTGGGCCGTTTGCTCTATCGACGATTGCATATCTCTGCATAGTCAATTACTAAAGATTAATGATTGATGCAACTAAAATAAAATATCTTTAAATATTAAAAAGTGGCAGGTTGTATCATACAACCCTATTCACAACAATAATGTAGTTAGAGATTAAGTTTTTATCAAGACATCTGCAGTAAAGGATCTTTATATTCTGTTTGACAGCCATTTATTATTTGCCAAACATATCAATACAATGCACCTTTGTGCACCGAAAGTACGTAAATTTGTAATTCAATGGTACCAGCATAACTTCCTGAATGATACTACAGTCAAAACACTATACTTACCAACATCAGGCAGTTGAACAAATTGGGAAAAGGTTTTTAAAATACTTGTGTCCAGAATTTACCCAATTACGTTAGCAGATCAATTTTTTTCAACAGCATGAGCACAATTGCTTGGTTGTTGAGTGATTCACACAAAGTAATCTGAATAATTATATAATTACAGCTAAGAGTAAAAAATTTTGCTTTTAGGCTAAGAAGTTATTATTATTAAAACCGAAATTGCTCAAACTCCTAGCTTTGATTAAATGGTTTTTTATGTATTATATAGTTAGTTGTCAATTTTTTACCAACTGCAAATTTTTGCGCAATATTGTATCAGTGATTATTTTACGAAAAATAAAATATTTATAAGGTATTTGTATCCACATATGAAATAAGTAAATAAAATTATGAATTTTTCTAAATATTGATATTTGATATTTTTCGGAAAAAAATAATTTTTTTCTTCTTTTTCTGACCTTGACAAATAGTCATTTACCCACGTAAAAAAATATTTTTATTATCTCTTACTTCAGTGACATAAAATCCTCTTTTCTCCAGTCTTAACTAGTAGAATGTAGCTAGTACAAAAATTATCAAAGCGTACTTTGCATAACGTTCTTTTGGAATAACCTCGTACTTAAATATCCTTCTTGGCTAATTAATATTTATAGTTCAATATAAAACCTACAATCGAACTAAATTGGTATAATCCCATAATATGCTCGCTAAAATCGTAATTACAATTATGAGAGCTAAATAAAACAAGCATTAGCTACACGTTCGCGGACTAGCGAAACAAGCAGTTACCGGAGGGGATGCTATTTGCGGAAAATCCGGCCGCCATTAGCGGATTAAATGAATTTTATCGCTTATTTCGTCACACTGTCGCCGCATTACATTTTCGATGAACAAAATACGGAATTAAATTTTGGTTTACGATTTCGATATGCAATCTAGCTGTATATGAATGTACATACATATAAACAAAATGATATAGATGCGTATGTAATTCTGCTAACTTCGTCATACATGTACACACATTAATTCGTTCAGGAAAATCGTTTCAAATTAAATGGGGAATTCATTTAGAGTCAGTTGATTGATTATGTGCGAATGTACAGAATACGTAATAGAATTAAGTATTCGATAAAACGATGCAGGATGTTCTTACGCAGGGTGCATTCGCTGAATTACTTTGTTACTATTGTTATTACTACTCGTAACTTTGTAAAATCGCATTACTTATAATATTATCGAGCTTCTCTATTACGCGACCGTTTTATGCGTCAACTATATTGTTATCAACGCTCTCCAAGGTAGGAGCTCTGACTTGGAATTATATTTATCCCAGAAGTATCGAAAAATGTATTTGTATGTTTTATACTATTTACATGCTTTTTGTGTTCGCCTTTGTCCCACGACGTTAACGGTTTATCGCAAACTTCACACACAATTTTACTACCATTATAACCGTACATTCAACATACTTAATTATCTATTTACAAAGCGTGAAAGATCGCAATGGTAAGACGATCAACTACCTCACATCAAAAGTAGAAAGGAACTAATGCAAATACAGACATGCGTCGACAGTCACTGTAAATATTTCCTCCGCCTATCCCATTTTCTGCATTGTGAATGGTGACACGTACTCACTACGAACCTGGTGGGCCGCCAAGTGTAACCGGTCTAATTAAAATTTATTAACAGAAATATTATGAGAGATGAATTACAGATGTAACACTCGACTGGTTAGACCATATATTTTCATTCATTTCTTCCCTTAAAAATTACAAGAACAAAACTTCCTCTCCGGATTACTACTGGTTACCACTGGTCTTTCACAAGGAGCCGTTTTACTATTTACGTTATTTATTAAAGTTGATAATATTTTGGCATATTTATCATGTCACCACCTACCCTGGCAGCATCACCGTTATCATAAGTACACTCAGCTAAGTTTCTATAGTTCCATATGAATTTTTGAACAGGATATTTGGTTTTCTTAATGTCTTCGGCAACTTATGCATTGACGTTAATGTTCAACTACAAAGAAACACAAACGCAAGAAGAAATAACATTTAAAAAAATTATTATACAATAATGATAAATCAAACCGAAATTTCTATAGGTCCACAGAGTTAGACAGACATCCTACGAAATCAGGCATTATCCTTCAGTGTAGAAAATCCTCTAAACATCTTCAAAAGTTTATTTATTGTTAAGTATATATATTATCGAAATATACATATCAGTTAATAAATACGCCGGTAGGGTTTTCAAACTGCGAACAATTTTATAAACTTGGGAAATTCCTACGGTAAAAATCGCGCCAAGGGGAGTAATGAAAAACTAACTTGAAGGCAGCACTCATCGATATTTCGGTTAGCCTCTTTTGGAAATTTACCCGCGCAACAAATAAAATGTAAATCAAATTTATCAGTAAGAAACAACAAATTTTGTCTGGCAGTAAGTGTTTTTAGTGGCTAGAAGGTGTTTCAAAACCATCCTTAAAAAGGACATATACAGAGGCAAGACTGAAATTTGCGCAAGATTATATGAGATGAGATTATGACTGGAACAACGTCATATTTTTTGACGAGAAGAAATTTAACTTGAACGAGCATAATGATTTCAAATATTATCGGCACGATTTGTGCAAGAACACTGAAGTTGCGGTAAGCCGAAACTTTGGTGGTGGCAGAGTAATAGTTTGGACGGCTTTTACCCATAACAATGAAGCCCCTACATGTTTTATTTCTACGAGAATGAATTCTAATTCTTATACACAACTTCTGGAAATGGTTTTGATAGGCCTTGGTGAACAATTGCTGACATAAGACTGGATATTTCTGCAAGATAATGCCGCTATTCATAATTCCATTGCTTTCATTGAAAGGAAATTAATTTATCATAATAGCCTGCTCGCTCGCTTGATCTGTACCTCATCGGAAATCTTTGTGTAATATCGGCAAGAACTAAAATCTACGATAGTAAGGTGTTGGAATAATATTCCTGGTTCAGCATTGACCATATTGATAGACAGTATGAAAATCCGAATGTTTGAAGTAATTTTGAATAGAGTATCTAACACTCACTACTAAGTTTAGAAGGAATTATATTTTTTGTGTATTTATTTTATTTATTAATTTTGTGTTAATGGATCTATAGGAATTCAGCTGTTTCGAATCACCAATACCATGCATACTCTCTGTATAAAATGTAGTAGTTTTTAATGTTATTTTCTCTTACATTTGTATTGCTTTGTAGTTCAGCATTAACTTCGATGCATAATTTGCCGAAGATAGTAATAGATATTCTGTTTAAAAGTTCATACGGAACTATAGAAAATTCACTGAGTACAGTAATAAAGAAAAGATCCAAGATAAAATCAACTCAGTGTCAGAGAATTTGAACACATGGTGTACGACCTCTAAATTACTTTCAAACAAGACTAAAACGAAGTACATATGTAACATTTATATGAAGCGCATTGCATATTCTGCCAAGTATGCGCCTTACAATTCGAGATAATACAGTAGACGAAGCAACGTCAATCAAAAACTTAGGAATAACCTTTCCGCAAGATCTAAAATGGAGTAAACATATTGGTACAAACAATCTAAGACTTTTTTTATATATGGTTATCTGCTTAACAAAATTAATTTTGTCAAAATTTCACGATTTTAATATATCATTCCTCCTTCCAGATACCACAAGATGAGATACTTCCTCCTCTCCATTTGCTTGTACCTGGCAGTTACTTGGACCGTAGACATAACAGTAGCCATAGAACAAGAAAAACATGCTCCGCCAGATTCGGCTTTCACTAGCGATAACTCCGAAGCAACATTACCCGACAGGAATGGTAACAACGTGGTAGACAACGGTAACATCCAATACCTGGCCAAAAGGGTTCCATCTGGATTCTTCGGATTGAGAGGCAAGAAACCCTTCGAAGGATGGGTATCATCGCAAGAAGACGACGAGATTTACAATAAAAGGGCACCGACTGGATTCTTCGGATTAAGAGGCAAAAAAGATATGGATTACGGTAAGAGGAATATTTTCTCTTTTTTTATCTAGACGACTAAATTTGAATTTTCCTCAGCGATGGACTTCGAAAAACGCGTTCCAAGCGGATTCTTAGGCTTAAGAGGTAAGAAATTCTACGACTACATGGGTTTGGATGACGATGAGTTCCCGTACTATGAGAAACGCGTACCATCCGGCTTCTTCGGGCTTCGCGGTAAACGCGAATACGAAGATGAGATCGAAGACGATAAGAGAGCCGCCCCCGAGAACAGGTTCTTCGGAATGCGTGGAAAGAAGATGCCCGCTAGAAACGGATTCGTTGGATTGAGAGGTAAAAAATACCCGTACGAGTTCAGAGGAAAATTCGTAGGAGTCAGAGGCAAGAGGTTGAACGATATCGGCGCACCTGAGTATGTGAATAGCGCTGAAGTGCCAAGATATGGAAGCGATATGGATCTGAATCAATTGATGCTGTTATTGAATGAGAAAAGCCCTGAGCAATTACATGACTAAATTTAATGTAAGTATTGACATTATCCTGGTTCTAGACTAGAATACGATTATAATTCTACACACATTTCCATCTATAGTTTATTCCAAAAAGAAAGAGATAAAATTCTGAACAAACTCCCAGTCCAAATTACAACCTACAAATCGTGAAATTAATTTTACGCGGTAAACTTAAATTTGAAGACCTGTCTGAACTAGAAAATTTGTACCAAATAAAATTTGTATGGATTCTTCAGCGATAAACAGTTGAGACAACTGGATGGTAAATGTAGTAGTTACAACACACGAAAGTAAATAAATTTGTCTAGAGAACACATATTGCATTTATTTTTTTTCAAATAGTACATGTCATTAACGGTATATATATGGTAATACATTCAAGTTCTAATTGTGTTTTTGTGGACATCTGCTGTAGTTGTAGTCCCTTTTTATATAAACTCAATTAACATCTCAGAAAACTGCAGCCACCACATTCCGTGCAGAAAATTTTCCTCCTCTTGGATGGGCACTTATTACATGGGACCCAGTGGTGTACCCAGATCTCATTCCCGGTTATAATTCTATAGAAGAAGTCTTCGTATTGGAATGATCAGACAAAATCTCTCCACAAATTTGTCATTGGGGCTAAGCAAGCTGGGAATCCATCGTACCAATACTTTGCTCATTCCGAAATCGTCCTGTAGAATGTTAAAAACACTAGTTTCTGATATTTCTACTTCTCCAACAATAACCAAAAGTTTTACTTGGCGATCAGTCAATACCGAATCATCAATTTCGTTGATGCTTTCTTTAGTTTGTGCTTCCAGACTTTGGGTCACAATCAATTGTGCAAGCAGAATCAATTGATTGCACCAATGACTTGGAAATAGGATTGGCTATTTTCTTCATATGCTACCGCCATTTTTTCATGGATATTTCGGACTATTGCCTTCTTTCCTGATGCTTCTGTGTTCAAGATTCAAATCACTTATTTTCGATTTTTTTAAACTAGAATAAAAATGGCAACTGCTAAGCGATTGCAACCAAACTTGGTGGTAATACATGTCACAGAAACTTAATGTAAGAAAATTGCCGCGATAGATATTGTTCTCATTTTCTCCGACTATTACTATTTTTTGGCGGTAGAGTACCGGGGGTTCCGTCCACTACCAGTCCACTACTGAGAATTTCTATACCATGGAACGTGCTAAGAAGAAACTCAAGATTTTTCTATGAAATCATCAATTTTATTGATATTTTCTTTAGTTCGTGCTTCCAGACTTTGGGCCATAATCAATTGCTTGCACCAATGACTTGCAAATAGGATTGGGTATTTGCTTCATATGCTACTGCCATTTTTTCATGGGTATTTCTTACTGTTACCTTCCTTCAATAAAAACTTGATGATGCTTCTGTGTTCAAGATTTAAATCACTCATTTTGTTTTTTTTTAACAACTCTTGAGCGATTCGAATCAAACCTGGAGATAATACTATAAAATGTCACAGAAAATTGGTAAATAGATAACATAAAAAGCTCCCCTCGTAGTAATTATTCATGACTATCGTTTGCTGGTTTGTGTACGCAGAGAATATCCAAACAAGAAAGAGCAGTGATTTTTGTTCATACGCGAATGCACGAGGTGGACACATTGGGGGTAGATATGTTTCAAATCTACATTTATTTTACTCTAATGTCAACCTTTACTTTGCTGTGAAAGTGAAAATGGCTGCGATTCTCAGAGTCACCCACAATATCGAAGGTACCGACTGTTTATCTCCTTTCTTTCTGGTACAAGTGACTCATTTTCAATGTAATGTGTGTAAGTGATGATTATTGTATGGTTGCCATTTTCGAATATTCAAGTAATTAATACAATACTGAAAAAATTACTGGTAACTTTAATTTTCTAATTCGTTTTCTTGTTTCAGGTTTTGTCCATTCTACCAGATATCTACCGCATATAAAATAGTAAGATTAACAAAAAAATAGTTCATAATTAAGAAAATTGTTACATTCTGTTCTAAAGAAAATAGAGAAAATAAACTGAATAATATCTGAATATATTTGCATCTTACCTAAATGAAAAAGTATCTTAATCGAAATGTAAAATGAGAAGTCTGTCTTTATCGTCTTCTGTAGGCTACCTACTTAATACTTTCGAAAACGACGAACGAAAACTGAAACTATAAGGTGCTGTGTAGGATGTAATATTATTTTTTGTATCGCATGTAATTTTTCCTACGTTGAAATGTCTGGAGCTTTCCTTCTATAGGCTGGATAGGGGAAAGATTCCAATTTCGAACATTTATTTCTTTTACAAAATCCATACTTACGATTGGTTCAATTTGAAGTGAATCTGATTAAACATACAAGATTATTTAAATGCCTTATTTTACATATCAAAGGATTTTAAATTTTACAGACAAGAATGTGATTACCACACAAGTAGTGAGAGATTTTTTTATAATGAAGCAAGCAAGACATTGATGTGTATTTCGTATTTGTTCCTTTCTTAATTGTTACACTGTATCTAATGTATTATAACAAAATGAAAATAAAGTATTGTAGTATTATGAAAATGGAATATATTTAAACGAATATCTTCTGTAGTGTTGATTTAAGCACTGAAATAAATGTATAAAATTAATGTACCATGTGTTTTATTTGTAAAAACTTAATATTTTCTCGCTGCTCGTGATTTTCAGCTTCCAATTTTAGGTTTTATTTAAGAATTCGGAAACGCTGTCTCACTGTATCGGAAGAAGATTTAACCAATTAGAAAATCTGTTGTAGCATAGTTGGGAAGAAGATTTTTCTGCAAACAATTAATATTTCTTTGAGGAGTTTATATTCTTACCTGATATGGATACGATGAGTGTTCAGCATCTAATAATAATTTATTTATTTGCAAATCGCAAGTACCATATACATTTACTCACGAAAGTCTGCATACGCCAGTAAAAATCTCAAGATAACCACTACAAAAGAGATTTTAATGCAATTATTATAAAGTAAAACTAAAAATATATAAAATTTGATGATTTCAAGTTTTGTTTCCCTACAGAAAGAAAAAAACGAAAAAATATGTATACAAAATGTCACGAGAGTCTACATATAGGTTCAAACCATATACATATATATGTATATCAAACCTGTTCTTTCTGAAATAGGGAAAGTCTCGACATTTATACAAGTAACAAAGTATGTAAAGTAATTTTAGTTGAATAAGGTTCTCCTAACAATCAAGATGGAATGAAGAAGAGATATTTCGAGTAGCATCAAACAGTTACTCGTTAAATTGGAAAATGAAGGGAAATCAGCAGAAATTATCGGTAGTCCCCGATCATCTATACAAACAGCGCCACGCAATTATAACACAGGCCAAGTATCTCGACTAATAACTTTATAAATGTGTGTCGTTACTAGACGTGGCACTTTGTAACGCAGGGTCCTTCTCTTAAGGTTCTAGTAGTAGTTACTTTTATGTTTTAAATATCTTTATGTAATAGTGGCTGATCAATGCCAAATCAATCAATTCAATTACTTTACAATAATATATACGGGTGGTTCATAAAAATCTCCCACCTTTTGAAGACGTGGAATGAAGAAATTTAACCAGAAAAAAAACTGAGTATATTTTTAAAAAAGAACCATAAAATACAGTTTTTTAATGTGTTTTAAATTTTACATCAGGCAACTGTGGCTTCTGATTGGTACGTTGAAATGTTGGGAGACCTTTCTGCACGTCAAATTGGTCGATGTGGATACAGAAAATGTATGATTCCAACAAGACGAGGCCATAAATGAATTGTTTCTTCGTAATTTTTTATACCTCTTCAAAATGTAAGAGATCTTTATTACCCACCCTGTATATGAAATTATTTTAACGTAATTTTCGCTGGTATTCAAATGATAATTTAATTTCCATCATATTTCCAACGTTAAATATTTAATTTGAATTAGTTTTTGAATAAAAATTCACGGTTCCAGGTAAGATTTGAACCTGAAATTTTTAAATTAGACTAATATTTTGTCGATCCACCTTTACTTGCGTGAAGTGCTGCGAGTCGTCGTGGCAATAGAATCTATTAAATGATTAATGGTGTCTTCTGGAAATTTAACCTCTTCTGTAACTGCTACCACGAGTTTTCCCTATTGCTGGGTTTTCGGGGTCGTTTCGCCATATTTGTCTGGATTATGTGCCAAACATTCTCTATCGGATTCATGTCTGGTGATTGGCCTGGCCATGGTAAAATCCGAATCCCCTGTTCCTCTTTCCATGTGGTTGTTGTTCTTGCTTTGTGGCAGGATGCTCCATCCTCCATAAAAGTGGCGTCTTCTTTAGATAAAATGGCGTTGTCGAATATCGGTAGTAGTCCTTCTGTTAATATTTGGATATATTTTGCCGCATTTATATTTCCGTCGCAGATTACTAATTGCGATCTTCCACCATACCACATCGCGCTCCACACCATGATGTTTACACCGCCGTATTTCACCGTCTGATACAAAAATTTGTCGTCCAGTTGCTGTGACGAACGTCTCCATACCCACGTACGACTAATATCACTGAATTGGCAATACCTGTTTTCGTCTGAAAAAATGACAGACCGCCAAAACTCTTCGGGCTTCGTTCGCATTTCGATTGCCCAAGCCATTCGGCGCCGTTTTTGAAACGCCGTAAGGGGAGGTGTTTTCTTTGCCACCCTTTTATACATCCCCACACTGTGGAGGTATCGCAGAACGGTGCACTGACTTTTCCGTGAAGTTGCCGCAAGCTCAGGTGTACTTTTTCGCGGTTCTCTTAACACTTCGCGCATAAGCACCCTTTTACTTCTTTCAGAAGGTCCGGCACGACCTGGTCTCGGCTCCACTGTTGCTTTTTCCTTGCGTTTAAATTATGTAATCACACGGTTAACTGTGGGGACAACGGAATATTTAAAAATTTACTTATTTCACGTTGCGAAGCGCCGCGTTCACTCTGGCCAACGATGCGACCCCGGGTGAAGTCGCTAATATCACTCGAACCTTGTAAGCGAGGCATAGTTGTAACGATACTAAACTATGACGAATTCCTTCCGATACATCTACCCCTACCCTAATGACAAGAGAAAGTTCTTAATTCGTTCTTAGAATTTAGCTGTTTACATATTTATACCGCTTTACCTGGTGTCTATTTTATTCTGTCACCCTAGTGTATCTGGAGCTGTTATATTTACACGTCGTGTGAACAGATGTCGCCACAAGTATAGGTTAATAATTTATATGTGTACGAACAAGGGTATATATTTGACGTTGTGAAATAATACTTTAAGAATAAAGAACGTGGAGTAAAATACGGTGTTTGATTACAACATACACGACATGAGCCACTATTACATCATGTCTTCTCTGAATCGGACATGGATAACAGTATAAAAAGTCTAGAAAAAAAAACAAGTATAATATATATCATATCTATTCTATAATTGTAATGTGCAATGATTTTAATGTGAATTATCTTGGAAACTATCATAATATAAAAATCCAAAAAATTGGAAAGGGGCATTGTTTCCAAAGGTTATTTTATTTTATATTGACTAAATGTTTTGTAAGTAGAAAATATGTATAAGTTGTATTTCATTCCAAGCCCCTTTGCTAACAGTCTTTATAGTAATAAAATAAGAACTTCTACTATCGAACAAACAGTTGATCGACAGTCGATATTTGTAGGTAGAGCTTTACAGAAGAAGTGTATATCTGTTTCACACCATTTTATATTTTTTTAGTATTCTACCGAGCTTTTCTGTATGTGACGACTGTTTTGTCCCATCCAAATCTTTATTTAATGAGCTAGACATGGAAAATAAACAATTATATATGAAATAAAACACTTTCAAATCAGTAAAATAATTGAGCATTTATTAAATACAAAACGAATATAAAATCGCCGTATAAATAAACAAATCTATTCTAAAGAATAACGCTTCCGGCCGGTAAGCTTGAATTACACGTCCGGCAGCAAGAGATGTCGTTCACGAACCGTTGCAAATTCAGAACGAATGTGGGCATATCCTGGCAAACAATGGAATCAAAATTATCATTTCTCGATGAAAGCGTTATTCCATTGGTTACTTACCGTGTCGTTTTTGAAATTTTGTTGCAAAGATTGGTATTGTTCCTGCGTTAAATAATCCGTAGTTCTTAGAAAATTCGGTAAAAATGTAGAAAAGAACAGGGAAAAATTAACAGCGGCCATATTGTAGATAGCCAGAAAGATGTCCTCCGTCAAAAGGTTGTGGCTTTTGTCCAGTAAGTTTTGCATAAGTACGGCTAGGAACTGAGAAAGTAGTTGATCTTGGAATAAAACCTATAAGGATAATTTATGCAGATGTAAATAGGAAACAAATGTTGGTCGATAACTCAATATTTAGAAGCCGTCTCTAATATATCGAAAAAAAATGCCTAGAAAACATGATGCTACTAAATACAGCTGCTTATGGCATTGGCAGGATCATTATTGGGAAAAAACAATGCGAAAAGAGGAAGAAACGCTAACACGCGGACATGTTTCTGCTTACTCGACGTCATCAGCGCGGTTTTGAGTGCCTTTGTCTGCCTAACATGCAATTTCCTCTCGGCTACTATCACCGAGTATAAACTACCAGTTTAAGTGAGCATTTCTACGGGGTTGTTGGCTGAGTGCCTTGGGCGCTTGGTTATTAGTCTCAGGGTTCCGGGTTCGAATCCCGGGGGTATTTTTCAGGGTTGAAGACTTTCTGTGGGTTTCCTAACTTCTTGGCAAATGCTGAGAATGAATATCTTAACACGCGCCACAGGTGCAATAACAACCTATGGCCCACCGATGCCCCCTGTAATTGGCGAAAGCTGTTGGGGGATGGGAAGACATTAAGTATTATTACTCTTTCTTGGCGCTATCTAGTGCCACAAAAATACATATTCGCTTGCCATTCAAACATAGCGAAATAAGTGGGTGTAGTCTCACTTTTAGCATTAACTGCTAAACCAAAGAGGGCGTTCATCGACAGTGCGTAGAATAGCTGCAGATGTCAATGATCAAAGCTTACCATGATACATTGAACACACGAGTAGCTGTACTTAGTAGCGTTGTTCTCTAGGCATTTTCGACGTGTTTTTTAAACATGATGGTAAGACTAAGGGACCATTCATATGTGCAGCTAACCTATGTACTGTAAGTACGCGGTGTCGCTGGATCAATAGTCCCTCTGCTGCTCGGGTAAAGAGTTGGGAAACTGTACCCGTTTGTTTCGCAGTGTTTGAAAGGCAGACGAGTGTGTATCCTTGTGGCACTAGACAGCGCCAAGAAATGCCCACTTAAGCTGATCGTTTATACACAGTTGCAATGTTAGACAGAAAACGGTGCTTGAAACCGTGCTGACAACGTCGGGTAGGCAGAAACATGTCCGAGTAGCTGTATTTGGCAACATTATGTTAGGTATCATCTCTAACTTGGTTTCTTTTTTACCTTGTGATACAATTTCCATTTATTGTTGAGATCCTCCAAGGAATTCAAACTAGTCTTGAATATGTTTATGTCGGGTTGCAATAAAGACTCTCCAAAAACTCTCAGAACAGCCAATAATTGTTCCGGCTGCTGCGGGTTATCAGGACCCTGCATTGTATCGCTACAGCCGGGTGAATGTCCGAGACGTACTTGCGAGATATAAAAATAATTCCATCTGTAGTTTAATATACTAGAAATGAAATAAATTCATTATACAACATAATTAGATCGAAATATATTTAAAAATGATGTAGGTAGTAACACATGGGCTGAAAGGTCCCGGGCCTAACACATAGATGACGCTAGTTTTATTGCAGTCACCTTTCTCTCAGTTAGTACTAACCTTCAAAAGACAGCTGTTAAAATTTCATGATATTCTATTCATTAGTTTGTGAGTTATTGTGCTAAGAGTCACGCTACTTTTGTTATTTTCAAAACAATGGATCAAAAACAATTTCGTGTTTTAATTTTACACTACTTCTTGATGGGGACAAAAAACGTTCAAGGGAAGCAATGGCTTGAAAAGTGTTATAGAGGCTCCGCTCCATCAGAAACAACAATAAAACGTTGGTTTGCTGACTTCTAACGTGGTCGTAGAGACACCGATGATGCAGAACGCAGTGGACGTCCAAATGAGGCGGCAACACCAGAAAACATTAAAAAAATCCATAAAATCGTTTTGAATGATCGAAAAGTGAAGTTGCGTGAGTTAGCTGACATCGTAAAGATATCAAAAGAACGTATTGGCTTTATATTGCATGAGCATTTGACTATGAGAAAGCTCTGTTCCAAGTGGGTGCCGCGTTTGCTCACTGTTGACCAAAAACAAGAACGTGTTGATGATTCTGAGCAGTGTTTGGCCATGTTTAAACGTAACAAACCGGAATTTTTGCGTCGATATGTGCCAATGGATGAAACATGGATCCATCACTTCACTCCGGAATCAAAACGATCGTTATCTGAGTGGACAGCAAATGGTGATCCTCGTCCAAAGCGCCCGAAAGCACAACAATCGGCTGGAAAGGTTATGGCCTCGGTATTTAGGGATGTGCGTGGTGTAATATTAATCGAGTATCTTGAGAAAGGAAATACCATCAACAGTGAATATTATATAGCGTTATTGGAGCAAAGAAACGACCACATATGGCAAAGAACAAAATTTTTGTTTCATCAAGACAACGCACCGTGTCACAAGTCAATCAAAACAATGGCAAAACTACATGAATTGAACTTCGAATTGCTCCCACATCCACCGTATTCGCCAGATTTGGCTCCCAGCGACTACTGGCTGTTCGCAGACCTCAAAAAAATGCTCCCCGGTAAGAAATTTCGCACGAATGAAGAGGTTATCGCTGAAACTGAGGCCTATTTTGAGGCAAAAGATAAATCGTTCTACAAAAGTGGTATTGAAATGTTAGAGCGGCGCTGGAATTATTGCGCTGCTCTTGATGGAGATTACGTTGATGAATAAAGCTAAAAACCGTGTTTTCTTTGTTAGGCTCGGGACTTTTCAGCCCATGTGTTATAGTATTTATGTTTGAATTTTCTGCGGTAGAACGGGTTGAGCTTACGTGTAAACTCATTGTAACAACTTTAATAAACTATAATATGTTAAATCTCCTCTTCTCACTCTAAGTAATATAGTACATTAGAAACGAAGATAAACACAAACAGGGAAGAAGAGTAAAAACAAAAATATGTAATATTCTTTTACTAATGCTTTGTCGCGAAAACTTGTCGAAGTTGCGTAATTGTATAAGTATATATCGTTAAAAGAAAGTAGTTGACTCGGGGGGAGTTCATTATAATATATGGATGAAATAAATAAGGGACTATACCTCACAATATCTGAATTTATTTAAATGATAATCGTAGAACCGTTTGCCATATCTACAGCAAGTGACTGTTCAACTGGTAGCGACTTTCATAGGGACATATCAGAAAATGACTGACTTAAAAATATTTGTTTCTTGATACTATCATTGTTAAATTATATATATAATTGTTTAATAGAATATAAATGGGCAATATATAAACTTTTTTATTTCTTAAATTTTTAAATAAGTTTATAAAATTTAAACAATTATTTGAGTTTGTCACTAAATATGTTTAATTTGAAAATTGTTTTGTAAATGGGAATTTTTTGGTGGTCCATCTTATTAAAGAAAACAAAAACAGAAAATTGTGCGGGTGGCCTAATTGGAAGATTACTCCAAATAACAGAAAGAATGACGAAAGCTATGTACTTGGATATACTGCAGGAATTCCAATAGCACTTGATACAGTAGACGACCACCCCAACTATATTGCCAAAATAGTAAAAAAAAACGTTTCAATTGGAAGCTTAATGACATATCCTCTTTAAAGTTCGAAATATAACTCTATTGAATTGCTAAGGGATCCGTTAAACCATAAGGTACGCAAATCTTGAACCACAAGCAAGGGGATTCCTTGAACTGTCGTAAATAACCGAGGGCATATTATAGAAGAATGGCGCAGTTTTCTAATGCATTCTCATTAACGCAAAAGGTAACTACTTTGAGGAAAGCAAACCTTTTAAGTTTTTACAAACGACCACTAGATAGCACCATGAAGATGTCTCATTACTATTTTCGTAAAATTTAACATTTATTATTGAGAAAACAGTGCCAGCATAGGAATTGAGTAATTTGTTTACAGTAAGTGTTAAAAAAAAACAATTTTGCGAAAAAATTTTCACATGAATCTTTTCGTTGGATGATGTTTTACGATTCTAGTAAAGGTCTAACTCAACAATAATACACAGAATCGCTTCATTAAAGTTTTGGCAATGAAAAACCATCAGAAAAGACCGTGTACAGCTGGTTTGCAAAATTTCGTCGTGCGTTCTTCAGTGAAGAATCTCGTGAAAATTGAGCAAAATCGGTTATTAAAAAAAAAATAATAATAATAAATAAGCAATTGAGGAAGATCAGCTCGTGAGCTCTAGTAATGTATCGAAGACCATATTTGATTTCGCTTAAACACCTAATTGTGATGAAAATCCGTTCCCGAGGGATTCCTTATGATTTGAACAAAGCCCAAGCTTTGTTAATTGGTGTAAGGAAATGCTCAAACAAATTCGACCGAGATACTGCAAAATTCGTATACAACATAGTAACAGGTGACATATTCCTATAAACCGAAAACTAAGCAATTCACTGCTTGAATCTGTACATTTACTAAGCACTTTCAAGAAAATGATCACTTGTTTTCTCAAAGTAGAAAATATGTTTCGAGAATTGGTATGAACTCATACGAAAGTGTATAGACTTTAAAGGCGAATATGTTGAAGTTTATTCCTAAGTTCTTTTTGCTTCCTAGTTTTTGTAAAAACTTAACAGGCGACTTACTGTAAATATTTTTAAAAGGCATCAGGATTTCAAAAAGTGTCTAAATATCAATAAGTCTAGAAACAATAAAGCTTAATTTCATACCTGTGAAGTAGCCTTAAAAGCGCAATTATCACATCCGGTTGTTCACTAGCTTGACAAATTAGTACAGGGTAGACATTTTGTAAGCACAGTTGTAATATCCCGGGTAAAAAGCTTTTACAACAGCTCCCAGGCGCTTCTACTACCAGCTGTAAGATCTGTAACAGCTTTTCCAAGCTGGAAAGGTTTTTGGATTGTTGTTCACTAGAAAAAGCGTCGATAAGTTAATAACTTTCATATAAGGACGATATTTTACCTAACAGCAACTTGAAGAAACACTTCAATAGCATGTTTAGTGGCATCAACACCCATTTGTTGCTGTAATACTCCCAAAACATTCAAAAAGAATACTAGAATGTGATCGCTAATCTCCTCATGCCTTGAATATGTTGGAAATAAGAATAGAGCATGATCGATGCAGTTCTAAAAAGTATAATCTCTTAAGTATTAGTCATCAGCAACATTAGATTATATTTACCTTCAAACCCATGTACAATAATTTCTTTGAGGAGGATGGATAATCCTTACAATAATTGATAACATTTGACAGGATAGGTAACGTATTTCCGACGATATCTTTCATCCTACTAACATCGCCGGTCGGCATTAAATTTCGGAAATCCCTCGTCAGTATTTCAAAGAACGTGTTGATCCAGACGTTACGTTTTTGCGAGTCGGGCTGCGAGAGTTCGCCCCATTTTCCTATCAAGATGTTACAACAAGCAGTAACAACCACCTGGTGCGTTTCTTTGCCGTAATACTTGACCTTAGGCGTTGACTGTATGAATTCGACGACAGATGGCAGTACAATTAAGTACGGGGGCGAAACTACACCTGTGATGCTGAGAAACAAATGAGCGGCGGCGTGGCATACCTTGGGAGGTTCCTGATGACCGGATTGCAAATGGCGCAGAGATATTTCAATAAGATCTTTGAGGTACCGATTGTTCTTCTCACTGAAGGACAACCAGGAGCACCATGTTTTTAAGGCGGCTAATAGTTGACTTTGCCTGTAAATTAGAACGAAATTATATGCAATTTGAGAACGTTTTAAAGGCATAGATAAATAGGTAAGTGAGACGAAATTACGTACACTTCTATAAAATCGTCCGTAAGTTTAGAATCGATCGATTTTAGATGGTAAAATTTAATAGATTTTGGTATTGAGGCGCTTTCGATCATCTTAATGATTAGGTTGTCAATCGAGGATATCGCCATTTTGGTATAATCTTGACCTAAAATTTGAATCTCTAATTTTTACACAGAAACAGGTGGCAGAAAAAAAAATGAAAAGGATTAAAAGTAATTGCTCCGATCCGGTGATATATCCCCTCCATTCATCCCCCTTTCTGCGTTGCGGATGTCAGTACGTACTCACTGTGAACCTGGCGAACTAACAAGTGTGACCGGTCTACTAATAACAATGCGGAAACACAACTTCAACTTTCAATTATAGCAATTGGATTTGTTCTTTTCAGTTTCATCGCGCACAGCGAGTACATTCATTTATACTACTGGCCAAGATGGTAACTTCCATTTGGAATTGTATATACGTCAGAATTCACAAAATAGAGTAAATTGCGGAAAAGTTAATAGCTACTACGTAAAAAATATCACCATTCCACTCTCTCAAAATCATTAACAGCAGAGACCTCGACCGTGCCATTCGACGACATTGCTGGTCTGCGCAGGTGTATACTCGGCTCTATTCAACTTCATAATATTTCAGAGAAGGACAATTATTTCAAAATATGTTATAGTCTAATTATTTCAGGAATGAATTCACGCCATCAATTGACAATGACGTGATCAATGATCACGAAGAAAATAAGCAAAAGTACGAAAACACGGAATAATTGCCAATATCATTAGACGACATATCGTTTTGAATCTGCGAGTATCTTAACGTTAACAAAATAAATGTCCGTAGACGTAAGCCGTATATGTTCTATTTAATGTCTTATTCTTCCGGAAGAGAGCGAAAGTAGTCTCGTTGTTCAAAAAAGGCGATAAGAAGAACTAATAGAAGAGGAACAAATGGGCTTTACAAAAGGCGAATCAACCACAGATAAAATATTCACTCTGTAACAAATTATAGAAAAGCACTGGGAATACAACAGAGAAACACGCATAGGGTTTATAAACTTCGAGAAGGCTTTCGATAATGTAAACAGATGCAAATTGTGGAATACCACGAAAGAACAGGGATATCCATATTATTTAAATGCGAGAATAAAGGAAAACAAAAATAAGTGGAAGGAACACGTAGAACGGATGTAAGTAGGAGCTGCCAGTCAGAGCGAGATTCTATAGATGTTTAGGAAGAAGTGTAGACGGACCCAATTAAAAATGGATATCGTAAGAGGCAAAGTGCCTAAAAGCTGAAGTGAAAAAGAAGTCTTATTCTCATATGAAAATTTGTTTAAATTTCGCTTCATATTGGTAATGCAACGTCATACCAGCGTCACTTATGACGTGCAATCATTCCTGAAAATATTAAACCATATATACCATTTCGCAGAACCCGTTATCTATTATATACTACAGTACTGCACGTCACTGGCTGCACTTGATTGGGGAATTTATAATCATATCAATTTACTCTTGTCGGAAGCTATGCCTCTGACCAAGTGGAAGGGTTCTTGAGAGGTGGGGCATTTTATTGCTTGCCAGTTCCAAGTAATTTGCTTCTTAATAATGTTATTGTTAATATCACTGAGGTTTTGATATCGCTTTTTATATGCCGAATTGTTCTGGCAGTACGTATTTCGGGGCTTCTTCTTGGTTTTAAATCGGTATGTCGACGCTTCGTCAAACACTGTGGATGGCATCTTCAGGATGAGATTCTAATGGAACCAGTAGTCAGACGACCAACGAACTGTCAAAATCAGTCTAAAGATGCCAGTCGCAGTGAATGGCGAAACGTCAACATATACCTACTCAAGACCATACTACAAGCCTGGAAATACGTACTGCCAGTACAAACTCGGGCTTCGGCCGTGAAAGTCTAATGTTATTTATTACTATATATGCTATTTTATCAACAATAGAATTTTCAGCAAATTTCAATTGCACTCTATTTAATATAAAATAAAAATTCTGGAGTAAATGTTTTAAACGATGGTCAAAAGCCAATAAAAAGGGTAAATTTATTTATAATCTTTCATTAGAATATTAATTTACTAGGACTGGAGGAAGCACTTTTGGTCACATTCATTTCTTCTTCTACCATTTGCACGAAATTAACGACTTATTCTATATTTATGCAATCAAATATACAAAAGAGTTTTATTTTACGTTGAATGAATTTAAGATATACTAAGCTAATATCAGAGATCTTGAATAATTAATATTCCTAGGAAAATAAAAAAATATATATTTTCCCTTATCTTCGGGTGGATCCCCGAAAAGTGGTACCCGCTTCTATATCGAAATTTATATGAAGTTTTCTTGTAAAATAACGTGCACATACCTTGCTCCATAAATAATGTGGACAACCTAGCTAGTGTCTGTGTTAAAGATGACAAGTCCCTAAGTATACAATGCAGTCTTTGACACTCCGAATATTCTAGCTTTAAAGTTAAACTTACATGATCAACGGCGTTCTGTAATGTACAGTAAACGTCGTTTGCTGTTTTCCAAAGTATCAGCTGTAACAAAACAAATTTAAAGCATTCATTTAAAAATAGTCGTGGGCGATATTTCACCGTGATTTGTCAGCGATTGCATGAATTAACTTTGATTAGATATTCAAGTAGTAAAGGCCCGATGAAACGATGACCACTGGTTAGAGATTCATAAGACGTTATTAAGTAAGTAACCATATGGATTAATAAAGTACCTTCACCAGTCGGACTACTTATCTTATAACTTATACCTACTGTCAAATGCAAAAAAAGGACAAAAATTGTAATTGCCCAAGCATATTACTGTATAAACGAGGCTTTCATTAGAATCAATGACACTGATGCTTATGTTACATTCAAATATCAAGCTTATTCAAAGAGCCGAAAATCTCTTTGCATTCTACTGTATCTCGTTACAAGAGATACGATATACTGGATATACACTGCCACTCAAGTGTTTAGACACCCCTGTTTTCATGGATTATTCATATAGTATTATGTTTATCAAAAAAACATTATAATAAAATGAAATACGTATTTAAAATGTAGTTCAGTAAGATAAACACCCATTATATCGCATAAGGTTTACTATCATTTACCTGCACTTGGTCGGATTACCATAAACTGTTTATTGCGGTGCAATTACAATAACAATCCCTCTGAATTTACTGGGTAAATTTAGTCATCTGTTAGATTGTAGGTAATAATGTTTAAATTACCTTCCTAGAAGATTATAGTGAAATCTGTAACCTATGGTCAGTTGCAGTGTGGTATTTACTCTATTCACGTCGTGAGCGAAATGTGGTGCGACAATTTTTGAAAATGCCTCCGCGAAGAGAAATTAGTACGGAAACACGTGCGCTTATAATAGCTTATCATAAAAGTGGCATGAGTAATCGATAAATTGCCAAAAAAATTAAAATACACCACGCTACGGTTGACTATAACGTAAAAAAATATCGGGAAACTGGCAGTTTTCTTAATAAAAGACTGAGTGGAAGGCCAAAAGCGACAACATCTGCAGATGATCGCAGAATACTGGTTACCAGCAAGTTAAATAGACGCAAAACAGCGCCGGAAATCACCGCAGAATTAAATGTTGGTCGCCAAAAACCAGTCAGTGTTTCTACAGTCAAACGTCGCCTACAGAAAGCCGGGCTCCATGGACGTATTGCGATGCAAAAGCCATTACTACGCAAACAAAACAAGCAAAAGCGAAACATGGGCTCGTGAACACCAACACTGGACCATAGAAGAGTGGAACAACGTCCTATGGACGGATGAGTCCAAATTTGAGCTGTTCAGAACCCGAAGACGCATATTTGTAAGAAGATCTGTGGGCGAACGTGCCAGAGAAAAGTGTAGTGCTGCTACCGTGAAGCATGGTGGAGGTTCTATCATCATTTGGGGCTGTTTTGCTGGCACTAGTGTAGGGCACATTGTGAAAATTAACGGTATATTAGAAGAAGAAGACTACCGCGAAATTTTGGAGTACCACGCAACACCTTCCGGAATTCGACTTTTGGGTCAAAATTTTATCTTCCAGCAAGATAATGACCCAAAACATTCCTCTAAATTACGTAAAGACTATTTACGCCATTTAGAAGGGGAAGGAACTCTCAAAATTATGGGATGGCCTCCCCAGAACCCCGACTTTAATCCAATCGAGTTACTATGGGAAGAACTAGATCAGGAAGTACGGAAATAGGCTTCGACATCAGCTACTGACGTGTGGAACAAATTGCAATCGAGTTGGACCTCAATAACACAAGAAACTCTGGCAAAACTTACTGCGAGAATGGCTCGAATGCGTGCTGCAATTATTAAATCAAGAGGAGGTCGCATAGATGAAAGCAAAATTTACATTAAACGTTTTAATTTTCACATTTATTTAATATATTTTTATTCGTGTACGTGTATCTGTACATAAAAAATAAATATTATTAACATTTTCCTGAGTTTTTATACATTTTTCCTGTCAGTGAGAGTGCCTAAACACTTTTGAGCGGTAGTGTAGGTGTACGAGTCATAACTAAGGTTAGCTAAATCTTCGGCGTGCCAGATTCGGACTTGCCCGCATGTACGATCGATACGAAAATTGACTGAGTTCGCTGAATCAATCTGTCTCTATTTACCTCCTGTGTATGAACGTATGGTACATAGTAGTACGCGTTATAATGTATTTATACTTCATTACAAGGAAAAACAGTTAAACAGTTTATCTGTGTATATATTTGATGAAGAATGCTAATATGTAATTATAAGATACGACTAGCCAAATGTTTCGGCTCGGCAAAATCTAATTAAGCTGACGAATGCGAGAACCTCTTTTTATATGTAAAGATGTTCAATTGTTTTTCTTTTTCTCAAAAACTTAACTGTGGAAGATGTTACACATAAAATAGAAATTTGACTCTTTCGTTGTGCAAATTAATTTGTCTATTGATTTTAACGAAATATTAATGCATGTCCTCTGTGTTTTAGCACGTACACTACCGTCCATAAAAGTTTGCCCAAGCAACAAAAATTTAAAAAATAAAAGGAAATTAACACTAAAGAAATAAACGTATTGTTCTTAAAAATAATAAGTATCAAAATCTAACGAACAAAATTCGTAAATATTCTTTTCGTAAAAAAATCCACCTTTTCTATTGATTACCGCTCGAACAACTCACAGCATCCTTTGGGCTAATTTTCTCGTTGAAAGGTATTCCAAAGCTGTTCTTTCGAAGTAGGACATTTTGAACTCTTCTATCAAGTTATTCCTACAGTAATTCGATAAGGTTGAAGTCTAGATTCTGCGGTGTCCATGTTAACGTCTAAAATATCTGTTTGATTTTGCTTATTCAAATACTGTTTGCGTATTCTGGCTGTGTGTTTCGGATCGTTATCTTGCACAAAAGTAAATTTCTTGCCGACTAGTCGCAGCCCAAAAGGAATGGCATGAGTCTCTCATATTTCGCTGTACTGCTCTTTCCGCATTATTTCTTCGATTCCATGTGAAATTCCCGTTCCTGCGCAAGAAAAGCAACCCCACTCTGTAATTGAACAGCCACTGTGTTTTATTATCAGTACAAAGCATTTGGGAAGCATTCTTTCATTAGCCGAACGTCTGACAAACACTCTCATGTTTTGATTGAACACTTCAAATATTGATTCATCAGTTTATAAAACATTTTGCCACTGTTCTACCGTCCAATCCCGATGTTCACGGGTCCACTGTTACCTTTTCAGTTGGTTACCCCGGCGTAGGAATGGTTTACAAGCTGCCACGCAACCGTGTAGATTTCCTTCAGTCAGCCGGCTTTTGACGGTGGTAGCTGAAATCGGATGCTGACGTCCGCGATTGAATTCGTTCGCTATTTGTGCTACTGTTTTTCTGAGATTTAGCTTACTTGATAGTTGTAGTACATGATCGTCTGCTGGAGTAGTTATTCCTGAAGAACCTAGACGGTCACGATCCTCCTAAGTTATTTTTTGATATCGGCGAATGGTGTTTTCTTCTATCGACTCGGCTAGGTTCACTTATGCAAAGTTATTACACTGCAAAGTGTCAGAATCGGCTGGAAAGTTGATGGCTACTGTTTTTTGGGATTGAGAGGGGATATTATTGATTGATTACAAAGAAAAAGGTAGGAGCATAACCGGAGAATATTACGCAGCGATATTAGAAAAATTAAAGGAGGTCATCAAGGAAGAAGGTCAAGGAAAATTGACCAAGGGTGTGTTGCTCTTGCAAGACAATGCGCCGGTTCACAAGAGCAAAGTTGCAATGGCTGCTCTGCACAAGCATGGCTTTCAATCAATAGCCCATCCACCCTACAGTCCAGACCTGGCACTTAGTGATTTTTATTTGTTCCCCAATTTAAAAAGACTTACGTGGAAGAATGTTTTTCGACGATAATGAGGTAAAGGAGGCAATTTTGGCCCATTTTGAGGCGAAAGATAACAAATATTTTTATGATGGTTTAGAAAAATTAATTCATAGATCTAATAAATGTATTGTGTTTAAGGGTAATTATATTGAAAAGAAAAAATAGATTCATTGTTCTATTTTATTTAAAACCCTTTCATTCCACGAACTTCTGGACCTCCCCTCGTACATTGTATTACGTGCATACACAGCGGGGAAACGGAGACAGATTGGATCAACGACCTCGGTTAATTTTCGTATCTTCGGATTTGGCCAATCATAGAGATAACACTCACCTTCACCGTTTAAAATCACCGCTTATTATAAATCACGATCACTATTCGCGGCGTGATTTGAAAATCACGGGTATCGCTCAACACTATTTAAAAATAAAGAAAACTTACAACTTGGTTGAACGTTTGTAGTGGCGCAAATTCGGAAACCATTGCAACTAATTCGATGGATGTTTTTAGAAACAATTGCCATTCGGTTTCGTTCTAAAACAAAATGACAAGAGGATATGGTAAATTTATTACCTTATTACCTACGCCATGTCTTGACGTCTACTTACATCTTCGTCGAGATCTTCGTTATTGGTACCGTTTAATTGATTGTAATTGTAGTTAAATTGTATCTTAGTGAGTACGGCTGTGATAAGATTTTGTAATACTTCGAAGTACCTGTTAAAATTACAAATATAGCGTAATTACCTTCTAAAAAAGAATGAGGCGGGAATCGGCGCAAATCATGAGAGTATCGGTTGTGCAGTACCTGTGAGCGTTTTGTGGTTTAATTTGCTTAATAAAAGCAGCCCAAACGGCCAAGCAACGTAAGTAGCAGGGTAACGAAGGTAGGTGGATCGTTAGTTGAAACAGAAGCGATAGGAATTCAATGGCTGAAAAGCCGGGTTCGGCCTCCAACCGCCATAAATGCTGCTCCATTAGTAAACATAACAGCTCTGACAGTTTTTCCATGAAACTAGAAATAGAAAAAAAAGGGGATGGAATTAGTTCAAACAAATTAAAAGAAAAATAATCGAATTAATGGTAAAACGAAAAAAGTGAAATAAAATAGGATAATTACTCGGAACTCAAAGTTTCAATTCGACTCGATGATGAACATGTGATGTCTTTCATCAGTTGAACCGTATTGTGGTATAATTGGATGAAGAGAGGTTGGGTCCCTTGAGGTACACATTTTCTGTATAAAATTTCATTTAATGTTGACATTGCCAACAAGCACATGTCATCGTCATCCTGAAATAACAAACAAATTATTGCTATTACATAAAATAATTTTAGAGAGTCAATGTTAGCATTACAATAAAATCTGACACTAAATTAATTTAAAACTGGAAAGTATGACACTATCACTAACAGCCGCCAAATCATGTTAGTAAATTAGTGTCACGAAAAGTGTGAGAATAAGATATTTTTGTATGTAGGATGTACATAAGTTTATCGAAAAATTTCACGGTGTAATATATGAATGAATGAAAGAAAAATAACAAAAGAGAAAAGTAGGATCTCGACGTTTCGCCTCCGTCGTAGGAGGCTTCTTCAGGAGAAACAGGGGAAACCAAAGTGGCACACTTTTCACCTTTCTTTCTTTTTCACGCCCCCTGCCCCGCTCTTTTTCATTCTTCTTCTTTCTTTTTATTTCTTTCTCCTCTTACTCTTATTTCATTCCTATATTATCTCATCATGACATGGTCCAATTCCGGAAGCACTTCTTTTATTACTAACTCTGGCCGTGAAAGCCTACGTATTCATTTGAACTTAATTATTTGCGTGTTTTATATCATTTAAGTAATTCATTCAATCAATAAGTCATTTGGTGCTGCTTAGCGCCATCTGTAAGTTTTGTTATGGTTAACATTCAAATAGCTGCTTAGCTATTAGACACACGTTTATATGAACTGTTTTATTCAAAATAGTATATACTACTCCCAAATAAAATATTTACTATTTTCCCAGAAACATCCTGTACATCTTGTAATTAATTTAATTACGTACTATTTAAATCTTAATACACATTTTGAGGGTTTCAAATAAAACGCATGGCGATATTCGAAGCAATGCGAGGTATTGCTTCGAGTTCCTTACTAGTACAAATAGAATAGAATTATTAATGTATTTCGTTAATGATAAAAGAATTGATATACCAAACAATAAATTTTTAACACATAAAAAAGATTGCTTGAAGATTGATGACCGGATCAAATAAATGAAGATTAAATACGATGAATAAGTGAACTGGATTATTGCTGTTTTGTTCCATAAATTATAAAAACTCATAATTTACAATGAAAGTTTTTCTTGTTATTAATAGAAAAATTTGACCAATAATCTACGAAATTTTACGTTTTGGTCACGTGAGGAATGACATGCCCTCCATTTTGTAATAAACAAAATCAAAGATCTACAAATATAATAGTCAACTTGAGAACTTACCTGAGCATAGCTTGACACATGAGTAAAATTAAAAATGGCACTAATTATCTGTACGGGAACCTGATTCAATGGTACCCATGAAAGTAAATGCTGTACAGTCGTCAAACCTTCACGAGTGATAGCTTTTGGATCCGGCCGAAAGCTTGCAGTTGATATTTGCTGTGCAAGGTTCGGTTGGGAACTAGGGTGTGTTGGTGAAGGTGGAGGTGTTGCTGTCGCTTTGTGACGTGGTTTATTACCTGTGAAAAACACATCATTTAATTTTAAAACTGATTTCCAGTCTACGCAGTTTATAATTCATCCACAAATTCCGACGCATACCTAGATTGTCTAAAATGCTGATAAGTATCTGGAATACTTGTGGAATGTACTGTTGTAACAGTCTTGTTAATTGTTCCTTACGATACGAACTCAAATCAGGCCGAGGATTCATAAGCTCCTCGCTCGTGGTTCGCAATAAAACTAAACCTAATAACTGGTGCTTTTCGGATTTGAGTAACTAAAATCAGAAAGAAAATTGCTGATTATCATAAACGATATGATTTTTTCTCAACTAACCTGTAATATATTGTTAAAAAATTCAGGATAAAACTGTGGCCAATCATATCGTGCAATATCGACTAACAATTTGGCCAACTTATTGCGAATGAAATTAGATGTCGAATTATATTCTATGTAGAAATTATACAGAGCATTTCTTAATTGTGCTCGATCTTGCCATTCTAATACATACCACTGTCTATTTATCACAGACTAAAAATAAGAACAAGCATAAATTCCTTATATATATCTAGGATATTTAATCACAAAAATTACCTCAATTGTAGATAAAGCATACATAGAGACATACTGACTAGATGTATGTGTGATAAAATATACACAGAATTTCCAAGCATCTTTTTGACTGCTGAAGTTATTCAGCTGGGTCTCGATTTCGTGTTTTCTATCGTTAGAAATCGTATGGACAAAAAACTCGTCCATTAAATGCTCTAACGCAGCCAGGGTTTCATGCTCTCTGTGAGTCTGTAATTAGAAATTTGAGTAGAGGTTATCCGGTGTTTTCCTACTACAAAATTGTTGATGCGTCAAAGGACAACTTACCATTTTTAGGATACTTTTTTATAATATAATCATTATACTCGTCTAGTAAATTAGCCTAGGTTTGGAACTTATCGAACAACTATTTTGACATATTTCCCACAATCTATTCGCAAAAATGGTGTATTCAATATAAGTGGGTTGCATACGCGTTAGGAGTTTTGGGTGTTACCCATGGGTTACCTCTTAAAACTTCTTTTAGAAGGTGAAAGAACTACAGATTACAATAATGCAGCAATTTCAAAAAAAGATTACAATAAATACTAAAAAAAATCTAAAACCAAAATAATAATTACGTAGTTTTCTGTCTTCCTGTTCAAAAAAAATAGATAAAATTACGAGAGTTCTGCTATTAAAATATAGATGGCACGTCTAGTATTAATTGGCATAAAAACTTTTAAAATAAAATTTTGTAAATTGAAATTATTATTAAAATTATTAAACGAAAAAGGCATGCATTTTAAATCTTATATTCTCTCATAAAAGCGTATTTGTACTTCGGTATGAAAAGCTCCATTTAAACTTATACATTATGTTGGGTGCCGTGTACTGTTTTACATATTTAATTTTTAATATAATTTATTAAAACAGAAAAAATATTGCGATTATCGCTTTTTGATTTATTATATAAAAGATGCGTTTGTGTAGTTAATAACCGAATAAATTATAATTTTTTACATCTTCGTTGGTTCAATATTAAACTATGTTATCAAGAAAACATATTTCCTACGTCTTTCCCATAAATTTCCTCGTAGAAATCTTCCATACGTTCCTCTCTTTATTGATAGTAACAGTAACAATCACACTATTGTTATGAAGTACAATGGTTGAATGAACGTTGCAGCAAAAATTGAAATTTCGCAGACCGGAAGCCGCTATCTAAAACGTAGGGCGGGTTATTTAATTTAAAATATTAGTTACAAGGAGGGTGGAATGAAGTCGTAAATGATGGTTTGTGCATATTATTCGCATCCACATCGTCCTTAGCAAATAACCGAAAGCTATATACCTAATTGCAAATGTAATTAAAAATCTATTAACTTTAATTAAATTGCAGCAGAACACGAATCAGGGTATAGTGTACATTAAACTATTTGTTGTAATTCATACACGCTACGAGGTTCACATTTTACCCTCTCTCACACGCCGAACATAGTGCACATTTGTGACGGTGCCGTATAGCCTGATAAGCTTGATATATTGCCTTGACATTATCTTTCGACACTCGGAGAAAAATTTCCCTATTTTAGTGTATTTTTATGGATTACGCGTGTTCTGTTTCATACCATTTCTGACTCGTAACGGCTTTAATAAAAAATAATCAATTTACTTAGAATTATAAATATATACAGCTAACCAAAAAAAAATATTGTGTATATTCGAACAAAACGAATGCTGGAAGAAAGTAACGTTAGTTAAGTTACGCCGACAAAGAAGACGACAAATATCTATTCATTTATAATAAATTTCCACTTGTATTGGAAAGGACGTGTAAAGCATTGTTGATATATCCTATTCTATCATTTGAGTTAAAACACGTCCATTACTGTGCTTACAGTCGATAAAATTATAAATACTTAATGAACCTAACTTATCTATATTGCGTGCAATATCTAGTTTTTCAAGTAGTAATAATTTTACGTGGTGCAAACATTCATTCAATTCACTTCTGTTTTTCAGTTAAATATGAAGTTGTGGTTAAGAATCCTTTCCAAAATATAATACAATAGTGTATGCTATTTTTAATTCGGAGGAGTGTTTTTAAATTGAAGCGCCAAAAAGTATACTAGATGTTGGTTAGTTTTCGGCAAAAATTACACTAGGGATATCTGATATATTGCCGGCCGCCATATTGTTACAACTGATTGACGTTTAGATCGTGTATTTTTTTGAGTGTGTTTGCATTTAATTGTTCTCCCTAAATTTGAGTAGTAATAATAATTACCTAACAACATATATAAAATCCTAGCTAGTTTTAAAACTGCCGTCAAAAAGTAGCCTTAAAAAATTCCATTGTGTAAATGTGTCCTTTCATTGTACTCCTCCGAATTAAAAAATAGGGTAGTGTAACCTAAAGTTCTGTCGTAATTTTGGTCTGTGGGATGAAATTATGCTGAATTTATCTTGAGTATCATACACGGACCTACTCGTTGGAAGTTGGGCCTATTTCATTTCGTATTAAAACATTTCCTTGTAACTTGTTCCAACTTACTCATCACGAACTCATTTTTAACTTACAATTTTAGAACCCGAATTGCCAACATGACACGGTCGGTAAGTCAGGAATCTTGTCAAGAGATTAGGGTGGTTAACGTGAAATTTTCATAATAGTATTGATGTTTCGAACGCCATTATATAGGGCATCTGTGAGTGCGAAGTCTTCAAAATATAAATCAAATTCTTCGCGGGACATTGCTACAAGTGATTATTGAATCAACTGAATAGACTCTGAATGACACATAAGAAGTTGATAATTTGCTATCTGAAGTGCAAATTTAAACTTTTCAAATTTGTCAAATTCTTGACGGGAGAAACATATTGATACGAACTAATTAAGTGAATGAAATAAAAGTTCCTGCTTTAAGAGTGAGAGAATAGCTGAATTTGGTCAAAAAAGTATATAAATAATCTTAAATGGACTATTAAAGGTACGTATTGAATGGAACAATTTACAAAAAATTCAGTTACTAATGGAAACGAAAACTCTAAATGCAAGCCGGGTTGAGACCAAACCAAAAATTAAGGCGCGCTTAATCCAACTTATAAGTAAATGTCAAACTGAGCCATCTGTGTTGTACTCAGCTGCTTTTAAGAAATGTTTAATGTAGTTGTGCCTAATAAATATTAGTACAGGTATTAATAAACATGTTATGATGGATATACTACCGTGGGTGTGTTCCTCGCAGAAAATAAATCCTCAGATTTAAATAATATTATCGTAGAACGATCTTTAAATGAAGAACGTAAAGGCAAGTTTAACTGCACGTTTAATTAGGTCAGGTTATTTATTTTCATCGATACTTTCATTGAGTATTCCAATGTTTTTGTTTACATTTATATAACAATAATCTTGAAAGGGTAGATTTATTACGTGAAATGTAGATATTAAAAATTGTACGAACTTTTCAAACAGGCTCGCATTAATTTTTGCGAAATTACGTAATGTCCTTAAACAATAACAATGCGTTCTTCTTTTAGGTAGCTATTTATTTTTAATAACCTCAATGAAAAAATAATGGTAGATGACAAATATTAGAAATTGTTACGGTTTTGACGTTATTACAATAAATTGGTATTGAGATGGAATTCGTTTGATGTTATGCGTTTCTACAAAATTTTGAATGATTATATTGACTATTCGATTTTGCTTTTTCCAAGTTTGAATGCACCGGATTACATTTCTATAACATTTTTGTTCAGCTAAACGTAATAGCATCACTTTGGCATTCTTTTAATACATATTTCGGTAACAGCGTCCAACAAAATAAATTCTTCGTCGTGGTGCCTGTAAAATACGAACCAAAAATAACTGGTATTTTTTCCTAGCAGCTTTGATTTTTGCGATACACCACGGTGAAATTTATCACTCATATGGATAAATAGCAAGAAACCCTACGCAATGAAATCTTATAAAAGGAAATTTTTAACTGATAATTGAAACTTGTTTATGCATATTTTTCTGTTAAATAAATACCTGCTGCGCATTTTTTATGTTTCAGTTAACAGCTATCAAATAGTAATGTTTAAAAAGTTATGTACATAACAAAACATTATATCTAATTTTGGGGAATTTTTCCTAAATAGGGCAGAAAGTGTGAATTTCGAAAACTAAACCTGACACAACAAATCTGATGACATTTTTGAATTGCTTAATTACATTTAAAAAGTCCGAGGTACCAAAATGTGTGTTGGCGTTATTGTTGAGGTATACATTGCATACTACGCATTTTCTGTTTATTAACAGTATTCTTCTTCTGTTTTATACAGGGTGGCACAGGGGAACGGGAAATTTTGAAATAATGTCATTTGCACGAATAAATTCATAAAACTAGTAATTTATTAACAAGAGTGCATGTATGCAGCATGCCATTTATGTTTTTACAATCAAAATGTCCAAAAAGTCTCTCTTTACTTGTTAAAGATGACATCGGAAAGATGTCCTCCCATTCGGCGTTCACACTCTAACAGTCTGTTATGAAAACTCTGGAATGCGCGGTGTTGCAAATCTTGGGAAATTGCAGTGATTTCTTGTTGAATGTTCTCCTTCAGTTAATGGATTGTTGCAGTTCGTGTACGGTACACCTTGCTTTTAAGATACCCCCACAGGAAGAAGTCGCACACACTAAGATCAGGGGGTCTCGCAAGCCATTCAATGTCACCGTTACGTTAAATAATGCGTCTTCCAAACAATGGACGAACTGCTGTCATCGAGCGTAGAGCAGTGTGTGACGTGGCTCCGTCCTGGTGAAACCACATGTTCTCCATGTTAAAATTAAGCTCGTACAGTCTCGGTGTAAAGAATGTTTGAAGCATTTCAACATATCAAGCGGAAGTTACTGTCGCTGCACTACCATCCTCACGTGCAAAATAATAAGGGCCAATAACACCATGACATGATACAGCACACCATATTTTGACCTTGTCGCTATGTAGTGGTCGCTGCTGTAACTCACAAGGATTGTCCTGGACCCAATAACGAAAATTCTGTTTGTTTACGAAACCGTTCAGGTGGAAATGGGTTTCGTCTGATATCCATGTTACCAACGAAATTCGCGTCCTCGTTAATTTTAGCCAATATCTGCCTACTAAACTCCATACGTGACGCTGGGTCTCGTTCATGTAATTGTTGCACAATCTGCAACTTATAGGGATGGAAATGTAATTCGTGCAGTATTCTTTGTAAGGTTCGTCGCTTAATCCCTAACAGCCTCAATGTTCTCCGGGGTACGTACCGCTCGAATGCCACCTGGAGCTTTCTTTTTCAAGACAGATCCTGTTTCTTCAAAATTATGCACTCACGTTGTAATCGCATGCGCAGATGGGACACGTCCATGACGTCCAAGCTGGTAATGCTGTCGAAATATTCTCTGCGCGGCAGTCGCACTATCACAATTTTTATAAAACGCTCTCACAGCTACTGCACGTTCCGCACCTGTCCAACGATCCATGATTACTAAATGGCAATGCGTTCACAACAATTGTGCGACGTTACGAACAACTGCCGGCTCTACAATGCTGACAACTGTAACGTTCAAAATTTCCCGTTCCCCTGTGCCACCCTGTATTACTTCTACACGTATTGGGTTCTCTTTTGTTATTACACATATGTACATTTTTCCTATGTGTAACAAAAAAAAATGCCCGTGTCTTGGTGAATTAGCAGGCAAGCACTAGTGCCCAGTACCTCTAATTTATTATATTTCAAATAAAGTTGCTGCAGTTAGTGTTTTAAGTTATTAAGTAGATTCCTCGAACTAAAAGTAGTGGATTTGCAGAGTAATTATTTTATTTGCATTAAAATAAATATGCTACCAAATTGCATTGTTAACATTGGGTTAGCTCATCGTTTCGCCAAACTGTAAACGTATAATTGATTACCTTTATTGAGTCACGCGGATCCTGTTGGCAAATTCCTACATAATAGTTAAAAGTAGCAGATAGCAAGGACTTGAAATTTACTGAAATGGCACATTTAATGCTAAATTTAGTTCGAAGCGTAACGAAAATGCTTTTTCTTCACTCTCTTATCATCATGAAAGCTACCACCTACATATTTTTCACTTAGAAAGTTAAATATATCCCTTAAAAGTGATAAAATTGAATTTACAGCGGTAATAAACCGACCACATAGATTACCTTTTAATGTATGAAAGGCTATTAAAAATAGACGACCCGGTGCGAAGTAGCTACGTCGCTATGTGTTCCCGAATGACCGCAGTGTGTTTCAATTCCGCATTAATTTTCTTTTCTTTTTACTACTGGACATATTTCACAACGATATACGCCGTTGCAACGAAAGTTTGTTCGAATTGATAAGTTATATTTACAGTTTGTCGCGAAAATTAGCCATAAATGTAAATTTACGTTTAATGTCGCGGTGTGGTAAAAATTTATCGGCAGACAATCAAAAAGCTATGTCAAGCTGATCGCGTGCTCGCTTTCTGCGTTAGAGAATTCGTTTCTTTTATATCCCATTTCTGGCGTTTTGTGTTTTTCTTTCATGTTTGCTTCGGGTCGTCTAGCACCTGTAATTTCAACAAACCGATAACGTTACCGCGTTTACGAGTTGATTTTCAACAACTCCTTGAATGGAATTTATATTTTCCTGTTTACCACGTGTTCGATGATAGTTTCCTTTTTTTGCCTTCGTAAGTATGAATATTATCGAGCCTTTGCTTGATGGAGAAGCCGTTTTTTCCGTGATATAAATTTGTTGCGCGTTAAAAGGGTGATTGTACGAACACGCTATGAATGTTTTCGACTCAATTTCGAGTCTAGGGAAATATCTGCGTATTAATCAAGAGGGGATGTGTGCATAAACACTAGTAAAGAGAATGTCCTTTTTAGTGGTTAACATTTGCTTCTCCATTTGGAATAAAAATGCAGTTTTGATTACCTTTTTCTTTGTTACAACTTCATCATCATCATTCATCATTAGTCTCGGCAAAGAGGAGCAAGTTACAGTGCAGTGCGGAGAACTACGCGGCCCAAGTGTCCGTATCAAGACGAGTGTTCAGTAACGTTTACGTACTCGCATCATTTATGATCGCGACCTTCATGAGTGAGCATAGACGATGCAGACCCAGGAATGTTTACACATAAAATAATGATGAAACGAACAGATGGCATAATGGTAATGTAAAATACAGAAGCAGACAAAGGCTTGTTAGTTTAGTAAAGTGAACGGTACATTACATAGAATAAAACAAACACCCACATCAAACATTAATTGTTCGCTGTATTGTTTGCCACAGATTGCGGAACAATGTTTTATACGTTTTAGCTAGCGTTCACACTTCCACTTGCTGGTACATGTCAAACAGTTGTCGAACTTTACACATTCAATTCTACCGCCGTCGTATTACGCTATTACGTTTCCTAGTTTTCATTTTTACGCGTAAGTATGTGTATACTGACAAGTACTTACAACGGCCAGTCGAATAATACTGAACAAGCATGCTTTGACACGGGTATTCGATTCACCGTGCCGCGCGATGAAACGTTGTTTTCCGCACGACACTGAAACTTGTCCCCTTTGCTGAGACTAGTCATTACGCCATTTCCAGCTGAGTTGCGGGCACGTACCAGCTGTATATTGTCAGGCTTTATAACGATTATAGAAAGCCATATAGGCATGCTGACTTCTGGAATCCTTCTGATTCATGATAATGGACGCACTCACACTGCTGTTGTAACCTAACGACTTCTTGAAAAGCTTCGATGGGAAGTTTTAGTGCCAAGCGACTTCCACTTCTTTCGTGAACTGAAAAAATGGGTAGGAGAGTAGGGCCTCCAGAGCACAGGGAACTTGTTGGTTTGAAGAACAGCGCTGTTATAGCCTGCTCGTAAATTTCTGAAGTACTTGACCAATACTTACTTGTAGAGTATGTTCGCTTATTTACTAGATGAAAGGTTGTACAGTAAAACTCAATGCGCATGCGCAAAAAATATATTTAGAAAATAAATTGTGTACACGGTTTCCACTCATGCCTATGTACAGTTACGATGTACGTAAGATATATATATATATATATATATATATATATATATATATATATTTGCAATAATTGCAGTTACTTGAGCTCTCTTATACATGTAACGTACATTAGCATGCTTTCCTTTGGTAGCAATATAAAGTACCGCCTCAGCATGTACGTTGCAAAGCTATGTTTTAATTGTGTTTAAAATGTTAAATTGTTATATGCTTCCGCAGAAGCTTTATTAGAAGCATGTACTAATGCCTCTATCTGTTTGCATGCACCACTACCTTTTTATAGGGAAGCCAACCCTATTTACTTCTTAAATTTATAACCTCACCTCGGTGCTATGCTTATTTATATGTCCCTTTCCGGTAGCCTAATACATTTTCCTTGTTTTAAATTTGCCTAAGGGACTTGGCCCTGTATCATTGGCTTGTATTTGTACTTGAACCAAATACGTTCGTTATTTACACATTTATAGGGGAACCCACTCTTAGAGCTTGAACGCCTCGTCGAGGGCGACAGTAGCGATAATAGCCGATCTCAAAACAAAAGTAATGTGACAGCTACCCAGGCGTTCTCGTTTGAAATAATACGCTATGTGCAATCTTTAGCTCTTTTCTACTGCGCCCCAAAGAAAGGAAAAAGTCAGTAGCCAGCAAATGTGCGAAATGCGCACCGACAAGGAAAACTGAGCGATGAAACCGACATTACATATAGGAAAGTGGTCCGTGAAGCTCGTGCGCTACGACGAACAACTAAATGAAAAAATGTCTAAGTGCCGATACGACAAAGGACCGAACAAATGTACAAAAGACAACGGGCGCTGCGGCTGCAACGACCGTCAACAAGAAGTGGGAGTGATCGTACTTGTAGAAGATGTCTATACATGCGCGCCGACGACCTTACCAAAATGATTCCCGACACAAACTTAACAGAAGACTAAAAATATGTATAGACGATAACGGACACTGTAGCCTCGACGAACGATGATAGAAAATCGAGAATTTGTACTTATTAAAGAAATCTATACATGCGGTCCGACAACCTTACCAGAATGATTCCCGCCAGAATCATAACAGAAGACTAAATAAATATATAGACCACAACGGACACAGTAGCCTCGACGTACGATAATAAAAAGTCGAGGATTTGTACTTATTAAAGAAATCTATACATGCCATCCGACAACCTTACCGGAATGATTCCCGCCAGAATCGTAACAGAAGACTAAATAAAGACTAAATCGTATATAGACGACAACGTCCTCGACGATTCCCACCAAAACTTGAAACTATTAGAAACTTCCAATATTCGTCCGACGACGTTACTGTACACGTTACGACGAGGTACGAAAGGAGACCGAGAGTGACCGATCTGTAATATCTCGACCGTCACGTGGGAGACGTCCGCCTGTGTTTGTATATATTAAATATTAAGGAAACTCCCATTATTTGTTCGACGACGTTGTACTTAATGACTTTTAAATTAGGCACTTTTAGCTAGAGTATTGTGAATGGCTGGCTTGCATACATATATGTTACAATGCGTAATGTACATACATATTAAAATAAAATTCGATATATTCTACACAGAGCAAAATAAATAAATGATAAAAATTAAAATAAAGTAATATTCAAAATGAAAATAAGGTAATAAAGTAGTAAAAAAAAATGGATAAAATAAAATACATTTCCTTAGAAACTTAAAATTCATTTACAAAAACACAAAAACAATGTTAGGTCCTTAACAGGACTTTCAAAATAATGTCACGAACCATCTCATCTCATTGGCGACAAGATTCTATGCGGAAGGGATTGTAAGGCTCGTCCACAGATATTACAAATGCAACAATATTTTTGGTGATTCGGTGTTCGGCAAATTCATTTTGTTATTTACACTTGTCTTGATGTTATGAGCTACCGTAGGTTAAAAAATCAGCCCTCGTATATCGTTACATCAACTTTTGACAATGTGCTGAATCGCAATTATGAAAATAAATTGCTTATTTAGTTACTCGTATTCCACAAATTAGTTCTGCATAAAATTCGATAATTTTTTTTGTTCCTCAAGTCATTTACTGTTTTTCCGAGTAATCCCAGATCTAAATTTATAGAGGTACCTAAGGAAACTAATTTATCCTAACTATACTTTGTCAACTCGCGCTTTTTATACGTTCCAATTAAGTCAATTTAAGTAAGTTTCTACGCTGGCATTCCATCCAGTAACGTGTCGTCCTTATACTAACGGAATTTATATCAGCAACGGGGAGAAATTTTAAATTGCAAATTCGGGCATAAATTTCGTGCCAGACCGGTCCTCCAAGAACGTCTTAGAGCTTTAAGACCACGTTAATTAATTACTGGGGACCACCTCCGCGAAAACAGCGCCCACTACCGCTTAGCTCCGTTAACTACGGTCTCCGTTAGGGGATCCAGGACATCAGCGGCTCAAAATCAGTTCCTTATTCCCTTTCCGTCTCCCGTCCGGTATTTACCGTTAGAAGACTGCTCAACGGCCAGAAGCGAAGTAGGTGCTTTTTATGTTTATTTTATTGCGTGCGTCAAAATAATTTATCGTATTTTCGCCTCTCCTTTTTTTTATGTTCCAAACCGCCTTCACCGAGGACTAAGTGTACGGGTATCCTAATAAGTTTACTCGGCTAACTCGATTTTTACTTCTACTTCTTTTTCATGGTTAATGAGATTTTCGGCGAACATAATGTTTTCATATTAAATATTTTCAAGTTCGCGAAACTGAATTAAGTTGTTTTCCCTACCGCTTCCCATACTCTTGCCCTTGCTTGTTGATCTTTCTTTTAGCGACCGTAAAACACGGAGCGCCATCTCTCGTAATTTATGAAGTACGGTTAAAGAAATACATATGTGTGGTACGTCACGAAAAATATATAGAAGTTAATCAGTTTAAATTTCGCTCTATATTTATACTTTTCTTATATAAAAAATAAAACGTATTCATCACGATGTAAGTCAAGAATAAATATTTTCATATGTTCAAAAGTCTTAAAAAAGAAATTTTTAAATTCAAGTAATAAAATCCGCTAGCATAAAATTTTATCTTGTATCACCTTTGAAAGCTGAGAAACAAGTCTGCGAACAATTTTCTTGGAAACAAAAGAACTTCCAATATAAAGATCTACTGAGATCGATGCTTCAAAAATTTCACCGTCTAGATTGTAACATACGAGGGCGATGCGAAATGTTTCCAGAATCGGCAAGAGATGGCGTACGAAGGTTGAAGTCAACTGTCAAAATTTCAGACGTCTACTGTCGATAGTTGTTGTTTAAGAGTGTGTTTTGTGTAGTAAGTCAGGCAAAAATGGATAAAATCGAATTTCGTTCAGTGATAAAACACTTCTGGATGGCCGGGAAAACGACCACGGAAATTCGAAATATTTTGCTAGAGGTTCCCGGCGAATGTACTCCATAATTTTCGACTATCAGCTTCTGGGTGAGGAAGTTGAAACGTGGCCGCACAAGCAAAAGTGACGAACCAGTCAGAAACCGCTACCAATGATGAAATGGTCGACAAGATGTGTTAGCCGATTGCCGATTGAAGCTGAAAGAGATAGCAGAGAAAACATGCATCTCAGAAGAACGCGTTGGCCATGTACTACACGAAATTTTGGATATGAAAAAGCTTTCGGCGCGATGGATACCGCATTTGCTCACGCCGGAGCAAAAACGAAATGGGGCGACCGTTTCGGAGGAGTGTCTGGGCAGGATCCAACGCAATCCAGGGGATTTCTTCATGCATCTCGTAACCGTGGATGAGACTTTGATCCACCACTACATACCGGGCGCCAAGGACCAGTCTAAGCAGTGGACTTTTCCGGGCAAATCGGCTCCGAAGAAAACAAGAGCCGTTCTATCGGAGGGAAAGGTCATCGTCACGATTTCTTGGGACAAATTTTAACGTGATATGCAAAAACTAATATGATTTTCGGATTCAACATACCCAATTCAGTAAAAAACAGGTCTCATATAGAAGTCAGTAAGAATAGTGTTGGGCAGTGTTATTATCATTTTAAATGGAATAAATTAGTTTGAATGTATTCTATGTATTATTGGAAGTAAATTGGAATAAACATTAATTGTACTGTTTAATAGTATGGTATGTATGAATACATACCATGTGCTCATACATATAAATAGTGCTCACGTATAAATAAATACTCATAAATAGTACATGTATGGCGATCTTATCCATATAGAGGCTTTGAACATGGTGTATTACTGCAGAGATTTAATTTTGTTTCTCTTTATACCAAGAGAACGATTTTTTTTCTAAAATTTTTATTTTGTTTAGTGTATTACAAGATTGATTGTACCTGGCTCTTGAATAAGTGTAATTTTCTTATTCCTAGAATTAGCTCCAGATCGTCATTTGCCTTCTATTGCGGTCGCACTCGAACAACTATCATTATAACATCCCCAGTTTATCTGAAGTGCACTAACTTCAACAGCATCTCTGATCTTTGCGACATCAACGCTGACCCATTTAAATCGATCATTGATGCAGTTTTTCTTCGTTTGGTCTCTTCCCCCTAACATTTGTCAACTTTTCATCACCCATGTTAGTTTTAGTATTAATTGAATAATCCTTTTTTTTTATATATCCTCTTATACCATAGGATAATAGAAATATTTAGTATTTTTGAGAGATTAAATACATGTAACTTAGCAATTATAAAATTACCAACGTAATTAAATTACTGAAAAAATATTATCTTTACGTAAAGATGTTGGGTTAGAGTCCCTCCGAGACTGATATTTTTTCAGTAATTTAATTACGTTGGGTAATTGCAAGGAAATTGTAATTTTATTATTACTAATGCCAAATGTGGTTTAGTATTAATATTCATATTAGTTTAACTTAGCAATTATTTTATATACATATATATATATTTCTCTTTTTGTATTTTGCTGTCATGCATTACATTATTATTAATAGAATGACCAATTTCAAAGAAGTTTCTTAATTGCATGTTGGGAAAATCAAAAATTTCGGTATATGTTTGAAATACAGCAGATTTGATTCACATTGTATGCTCCACTTATTAACAAACTCTTCTTGTACATGAAGCTTGATCGACTTCAAAGAGAATAAATTTAATTTCCCACAATATGAAACAATGTCTTACACAAATCCTATCCTGTTCTTCCCAGATTAGAAATCAAATATACTTATTTCACTAAAAGCCTGTACTCGATTTATGCAGGACATCATATTGTGTTGTACTTACTTTATATTCCTGTCCTCAAATGTTATCCTCGAGTAAATGGGTTAATAGCACATACGAAGCCAGTATTTCTAAAGTCCCCAAAACCCACAAAAAGATGTCACGAAGTGTGTTCCAAAGTATCTGAACCACCACAGCTGAGTACTTCGCGTTGAAGTATATGGTTAAGGGCTGCGTTACTGTGAACATTTTCATGATGTAAAGAAGGTAGTTCTACTATTCAATCCGAGATACACCAAAGCTATCAAGAAAAGCCAGAAAATATTGCAAGATAGTCAGGTAAAATGTCATCTTAAAACTGTAAGTGTTTCAGCACGTTTATAATTTTTATCATTATTTTATGTGTAAGCATTTCTGCGTCCGCATCGCCTCATGAAGGTCACGGTAATAAATGATGTGAGTACATTGTTCTTCGCACTGCACTGTAACTTGCCTCACCTTACCAAGATTTGTAATGACGTTGCAAGTGGCAGATATTATAATGGAAGAGATGCGCAGTCACCTTCTGAACATCCCCGTCTGCCACCGTACGCGATACAAATAAATATGCTATTCGCCAAAATAAAGAGTACAGAAATGCAAAAAATGCTCTAAAATTCTTTGCGCCATGTTTGTTTACCATAAGTGATTTTTTTGTAATTAACTGTCATGCTGTTATTACGCCCGTATTAAAATAATATTTAATCAAACTTTAAAACACCATTTTAAATCAAAGTCTACAACATTTTTTTTCATTATATTTATTTTGTCTGTCATATAAATCCAGAATATCACATATATCCATGAAAATGGAGAGACCGGCTCCTTTTTTTATTTCCTCGCCCAATAACGCGCATGTATGGATCGCAATATTCGTATGATTCCAATAAAAAGACGTATCCGCGGGATATGAGACGAGATATATGTACGTGTTAAAGATACAATTCGGGCGGATAAGGTCGCTGCCCGGCTTTTGTGCGCCTCCCGTTCGTGGAGAAGATTGAACGAATAATGCGCGAAATATATTAGGAGGAGAAGAGCGTTTATATATCCGCTAAATAGTCTCCTATATAACGGGAACGCAGTGGTATGGGCTCCTTTACCTTTAATAGAATGGTAATTTATTGGACGGCTTTCCGTACGCTCTTTAACCGCAGAAATGGGGCAAGGCGAAGGGAAAATAGCGACTACTACGACGCACCGGTGTAATATAAAACCTAAACTACCGTGCGGGGACCGCTATTACCGACTTCTCATTTATTTAGGCGTGTGAATATATATTTAAAATCCACTTTGCGTAAATAAGAAATGCAGCGGCGAAATAGCTGAAAACTGATTTTAGTTGAGGAAATTTGCGGGTACAAACTGCTGAATTTATGCCTATTATTCGTATAAAAGAACAGCCAATAAAAAGCTTTATTTCTTACATAAATCAAGATGTATTATAATTATATTTTAAAGGGGTACTTCTGAATTTCATAACGTTCTTTCTGTTAGTCTTTGTAGAATCAGTACACATTTATAGTAATGAACAATTAGATAACCATTTAGCTAGTTTTGGATCATGTCCGGCATTTGAAGTTTCTAAACATGTGTAGAAATCGGCCCCTTTGCTAATCTTAGGCACGTCTAGCATCTTTCAAGTTCTACTCATGTCCTATTTCAGGGTCTCCAAACTTTCTAGCCTAAGTGCCACCTTAACCTCTTTACTAAATTCCAAAGACCAAGACCTAACTTATTCATTATACCAATATGTCGTAGTTTTGAATCACGCATTAATTTAAAATCACGATACAGTAGTACAGCCTCATCTTGTTAGGAGCAGTAGAATTACTCAAAAAACATGAATTATGCTTGATTAGTCGAAGTACTTGGTAGTTTTTTGCTTTTTATTCAAAATATTGGCCATCTGCTTCTACACATTTCACTCAGCTTTTAGGGAATTTCTGGATACCATGCCAGAAAAACTGCTTACCTTTTGCGACAAACTATCCGCCGAGCCATTTTCTAACTTCCTCGAACTCCCTGAAGTGCTGCCCTGCGAGCGCGTGCCCCATTCGTGCGAAGAGGTGACAGTCAGATGATGCCAGGTCTGGGGAGTACGCCAGGTGCGGAAGGATGTCCCATCCAAGCGTTTTCAAGGTGACTTTTCACTGGTTTTGCTGTGTGAAAGGGCGCATTGTCATGTAACAAAATGACATTGCCATGTCTTCTGGCCCATTCCGGTCGTCTTTTGATTAAGGTGTGGTTTAAATTAATCAACTGTTGGCGATAGCGTTGTGTATTAACGGTTTCGCCGGTTCATAATTCACAGTACCGCTGTGGTTCCACCAGACACACGGCATGGTGTTCTTGCCGAAACGATTTGGTCTTGGTGTTGAAGGACCGGCTTTGCCAGGTAAAAGCCACGATCTTTTCCGCTTCGGGTTTTCTAAATAAACCCATTTTCCGTCACCTGTCACCTGTCAAACAAAAATGATTTCCTTTCGTGGAGTTGAAGCAGCATTTCACAGGTTACTTTGAGATTTTAGCGGACTCAAGTTGTGTGTGTTTGACGACATATGTGTCAAATTAATACGCTGCGTACTTTTTGCTGGCCCCATCTCTTAGTTCAATTGGAAAAAACTTATGCACACACCTGGTGTATATCGCCATCTTGTAGTAAATACCAGAGCTAGAGCATGTTCTGCGCGATCGCTTGTCTGCAAGATTCGAATACCTTCGAGTATATTCGGATTTGTACTTTGTCACCAATATCTCGCGTCTAATTAGTGGTTTCGATGTTATTTACTAATATGGTAAATGTGATGAAACAATTTAAAATAAAATAAAACTATTGTAAAACAACAACATATTTTAAAATAATAGAAACGCATTTGTTGTATGGTAGTACTATTGAGTAGAGCACAACTTAAATTAGTTATCTACAAATAGAACACGGCTGCCTAAGGGGACATCTGGACAAAATGGAGGTATTTAGAAAATTTATATGCAGACTATGTAATAAAGAAAAAAACGGATTCTCATGTTATTGAAGAAAGATTTATTACACAGGCTATTAACTCTAATCAAGCAAACTACCTTGTTCTAGTAAATCAAGCGAAATGTGTGAGTATTACTGGTCGTCTGGTTGCAATTAAATAGTACCTCAGACTTTCACGGCAGTTGTTCGCAAAACATCAGGGACAAAAAACCTAGTAACACGGCGGAACCCGATAACCGTTACTACTTTTGGTTGGAGTGTTAAGGATACAATAAAATTGGAGTCCGTATTACCGAGCAATCAGTCAATACACTTATATATAAGCAATAAGGATGTAGATCAAGAGATTATATAACTAATGTACGAGGGTTATTCAGTGGGTGTACAGAGGGCTGTGAGTGTTTTTCAACCGTCGTTGATGCCTGTAAACAGTGGCGAGTAGTGGGAGACCAGAATGCCCAGAAGATGATCGCGCATCTCCTCCACCATAATATCTGGCACTTACAACGTCATTACTCTATTTTCAGCCGAGTTGCAGACACGTAAACTATGACGTATGACACGTATGACACGTATGACTGCGATAATTGATTCTTCCACCAAGTGCGGGTTACGTAGTGTAATTCGATTCCTTCAAGCAGAAAGGAATGGTGCACCTGAAATTCATCGAAGAATGAGCCGAATATAGGCGAGAAATTTATGGCGGATGGAGTTGTGCGTGAATGGCGAAGGAACTTTAAAGAAGGCAGAGTAGATGTTTACGATGAAGGGGGAGAAGGACGCAAGTCTGTCGCATCAGAAGACATCCTTCAACGATTTAATAAAATAGTTCAAGAAAAACGAAGGCTACGAGGGCAGAGCTTCCAAAGTACAAAAGAACTTCAAAACAATCTCACGGACCATCTCGACTTACTAGCGGCAACATTCTATGCACAAGGAATTGGAAGGCTCCTCCATAGATATGATAAACGGGAAAGTAACCATATTTGTGCATAACTTTTGGTAATAAATTCATTTTGTAATTTACACTTGTCTTGCTTTTATGAGCAATCGGAAGTTGAAAAGAAAAACAACCCTCGTACACGCCCCGGAAAGCCGAACTCCAATGCTCATCAGGCTGATACCCTTTCGTCAGTTAATCCTGAACAAAAGCGGTTACGTACGTCGTCAAGTTTTGACCCTCTTACTTAATTATTGAAAAGGACGCGTTGGGCCGACTTGTCATATACTTTGATGGACTTTTCGCCCTTCTAATGTCGTTCTCAACTCCTTCCCATTACGTCTGCTTCTTTTCTCCGAATGTCTTTGTTTAGTAAACTTTCGGTCGATCGCGAACAACGAAACGACTTTCGGCTCTTTTGGTTTGGGGCGTTGCGCTGCTCACTTCGTCAAGTTTGTTCGCTTTTAAGTGCTTTCTCTTCTCCGCTACGGGTGACGCCCCAGGATCAAGGGGAGGATGGCAAACTCGCCTTAAATATACAAGCAAGGCAAGTGGAAGAAATTAATAATTAATTGGTGTGTGAAGCATTTGTATGTGACTTTCACTTGATTCAATTTTATTCCGAACATGCAGGATTACTGTTGAGCTTTCTCTCGATAAACGTTGAAAAAAAAATTAGGTTTAATCGATACGCTTTATCACTTATGCCTTCTGACTTGTCACATCTAGACAAGCTTTACCTGAAAATCAAAGTTTAAAATAACTTCTAAATATGTGACTTGGATGAACTGAAAGACCGTATGCGCACCACTTTATTAAGGATACTCTGCGTTGCTTTCAAGAATGCCTTGCTTATTTCCCTAAAGGGCAAGGACAACACTTTGAAAACTGGCTGTGAATTAGATTTCATCTTAATTATGTTGTTTTGTGTGTTAATTGTTAGAATAAGTTAATCTCTTCATTTAAAGCTGTGTACTTTCTTTATTAAAAAACGTAACCAAATTCTTCACTGTTTTATTTTGCTCTTTGTTGCTAGTATAAATATTTATGTACCAGGTTTTACTACTTCTCCTTTTCTGCACGTGGTAGGCTACTGCCTATTTTCTTTCTATGCCTTTTCGGATGCAGATTCCAGCTTTTTTTCCAGCGTTTTCATGGCCTACGCTGATTTCTTTTTCCGACAGGATTATTTACTTTGGCACTTTTTACCAGTCTATCGTCGCTCATTCTACATACTTACGTGTTTGTTCCAGCATCTTCTTCGTTTTCCTATCCATTCCCCCATTCTTCCTATTTTGCTTTGTTGTCGTAGATCTCTGTTTCTGATTCTGCGAAGTAGTGTTCTTCCATGAATGCCTTTTATTATTTCCATTTCGACGGTTCCCATCGTTTCCTCTGTCTTGGAGGTGTCTGGTCTTGTTTCAGAAGCGTATGTCATTACATGCCTTATTGCTGATTTATACACTCTCACTTCGCTTTCCATTTTAAGGAATTTGTTCCTTCACGCGATGTCTCTTAAGCAGCCTGGGATTCTGGTTGCTTTCATTGTTTGTTCCCGGACTTCACTATCAAGATTTCCAGAGCTTGGTTATATCAGTACTTAAATATTTAAACTGATTCACTTGTTCGATCGTCCTTCGGTCAACCCTTAGTTTGGATCTTACCGGTTCTTTGGATGTTAATAGACATTTGGTTTTATCAGTGCTGATAATCATATTCAGTTGTATTGCTGATTGATTAAAAGAGTAAAGTAATCTTCACTCCTAAAAGTTGTCTTCAGAGTTAGCGTTTAGTGCTGCGTCATCTGCCCAGTAAGCAAGTTCGAAATAATAATCTTGTTTTATGGTTGTAAATGAAAAGGATATGATATTTAAGGTAAGTTAAGGAAACATGTTTGTTGCTACAGGCTCCCGCGTTATTAGCTTTCTTTTAAAGAATTTAAAGTTTAGGTTGAAACAGCTTCGGAAATGCAGGAGTTTGCCGACGTTTCACTCTCAGTTGCATGGAGCTTCTTGTGGGCTGCTACATATCGTAAAGCTGCTGTGAGAAGAATGTGCGTTTTCGTCGTCGAAGTGATGGAGAAAAGTGAGGGATCTGATTGATCTTACCATTTTTTCGCGCAGGTTTCCAAGTATCCTAGTCTTCTTCTGAATATCCTTTTCGTAAAGGTTGAGTATATGTTGTTGTAAACTTCCGCGGTGTTTATTCTTTATTAAAGAATTTAGGTTTCTTAGTTGCATACAGCAGTCATCGAAAGACTTCATCGGAAGTCTTCATCAGAAGACTTCATCGGAAGACTTCATCGGAAAACTTCATCGGAAGACTTCATCGGAAGACTTCATCGGAAGACTTCATCGGAAGACTTCATCGGAAGACTCATGCACGATGCGGTTTCAACTCGGAAATTTCAATTCTTTATAAGAAAAAAATGTTACATTCCATTTGGTAGAGCAAGTTAATTTCTGTATAGTATTATTCAAAATTTTATAAATCCTATATTGATATTAAAACTCTTTTGTCAGATATTTCAAAAAAGAGAGAGACAAATTTCTGAACAAACTTAAGTGACTGTTATTCCTTATTGGTTGAAAGCAATGCCACTTTACACCGTACAACATTCCTTTTTTGCTATAAAAAATTGTCAAATATTTTGACATTCTTAATATTGATTATATCACGTTTGCGTTTCGGCAGTTTGGTTCATAATTCCTATATTACCTTAGCTATTTTGCGGTATAGATTTGAACACTAACAGATTATGTAAGCAAATTGCAAATTCAGAACTTTAGTTGTACTTAAATTAGAATTATGTAGCTGGTACTTGCAATTATAAATACAGAACTTATCACCAGTATTGCGAAAAATATAGGTGTCTATTCTCCTCCAAAGAAGCGAGAGAAAGCAAATCACTTGGAGAACGTTGAAAAGCAGACAATTTTGAATGCTAAAGAAAAAAATTATAACGGATACACCCAACACAAGAACAGGTGACATGATAAAGCAGATTTCCCAAGTACTAGGTAACTTTATTGAGTGCAACATAGGCAACATATCAATATATTAGAAGATATTGTGATTATAGCGATTTCAAAACCGACGGTATATCGGGTTATCGGCGAATATAAAAACGGGAAAAAGTTCAGAGCCAAAACAGATAATTGGTAGACCATCTGTAATGGAATCTTTTAATGAAGCTATCAAAACTACTGTGCGCCTAATAGTTCACGATATGTTTCGTTAAAATCAACAGTCAATAGTAATGAACTGCTAAATGTCAGTCGCTGAACACTATATCGCTTAATGAAGCAACTGAAACTTAAGTAATAATATTTTTAGTATATTTATATCAATAAATATTATCCTGCTATATGTTGCAGATAGCTTAAACGTGTAACAGTATTTTTACTGAGAGAGATGATATCGTAAGATGGAGATGACAATATTTGAAAGATATATCATTAGATGGATGATCTCAGAATAGACCAATTTTCTATTTAGATAAAACCTGGTTGAATGAACTGTTATCACACCATGTGAAGTTTTTTCAATAAATAAATGAAGTATGTTTTCTAGACAAATTTATATATTTTCACGTCTTGTAACTACTACATTTACCGTTCTTTTGTTTTAATTGTGGAATTATCTCTGAAGACTCCATATAATTTTATTTAGTACAGATTTTAGATTTCAAACAGACCTTCAAATTTAAGTTTGCCGCGTAAAATTGATTTCACAAATTTATAGGTTATATTTTCGGCTGGCAATCTGTTCAGAATTTTGTCTCTTTCTTTTTCGAATGAACTATAGTATACTATAGCATTACCTGGTTAGCTTTTTAATTTTCTTAAGTTTGAGCACTATTTACAGGCATCAATTTAGATGGTCCATCTTGTGTAGGTATACATATAACGACACGTCACAACGTATAACAAAAAAAAAGGATACCAGAAAGCCGGAATTGCTGTTGCTACGTTGGTATGTTATCGCCGAAATAGCCAATTACTCAAAATGCGGGCGAAACATTTGAATCGCAAAATTCATGTAAATTCAGAACACACAGCAACGCACACACAATAGGTTAAAATCGCGCTACAAAGAGTACGATAGGGAGAGCCATCTGTCGTTTGTTACACAGTCACGGCGATCGTATGTATATCACGAGAGACCTTAGGCCACGCTAACGTTCTATGTTCGTGTTTTCCCACGTACTGAAATCAATTAGAAGGATCGGATGGATTGATAAGAATATCGTAATTTGACAGTTGTAACCGCAACACACACGAATGTTGGCAATCAATTACGTAAAGGGATCGATATTTTAAAATAGAACGCTAAAGGCTTTATATGGGTCCGGATTTTAAATTCTGGATTTTAAATTTAATAAAAAATTATTTGGATAGTAAACACTTAATAATGACGATTAAATATTTCGAATAAACGACATTTAGTTATTACACTGACCAACAAACAATGTTTGTTTTGGTGACTAAAATCTAACACTTGTTTCTTTTCTACGGCATTTCTTGTTTGTCTTTTTCAAAATTTTTGAAAATTGAAATGCAAGAAATGCTTAATTGTTTAAATAATTGGAAGAATATTGTAAGTGAACCTTTAGTCGACAGAGGAACGGTAATTTTTCCCCCACTTTACATCAAATTGGGTTTTATAAAGCAATATCTTAAAGCTCTGGATTTGCTAGGGGACTGTTTCAAGTACATATGTCAAAAGTTTCCACGACCAACTTATGAAAAAACGAAGCTGGGGTATTTGATGGACCGCAAATTAGAATTTTAATGACAGGTCCAAATCTCGTCAACTCTATGAACGAAGCTGACAAAGAAGCCTGGACTTCATTCGCTACGGTCGCGAATTTTTTTCTTGGAAACAATGGAGCTTCCAATTACAAAGATCTAGTGAAATCAATGCTTCAAAAAGTAATTAGCAGAAAACTTTCACACACTTTTGCCTTTCTGGGACGAGATTCATCAGGTCGCCGCCGTTCCATGGACTCTCTTTTCGATAAAGGATCGTAAAGCAGAACCCTTGTTTTATTCCCTGTTTCAATGGACTCCAGAATCAGCTTGGGACCGTCTTCACACATGTTTAAAAACGCCCACGCCTATTCCACTTGACGTTCACGTTGGACAATAGAAAAAAGTTGCGGTACCCATCTCGCGCTAATTTTATTCATACCCAAATGGTCATGGAGAATTCGCCGAATATTTGTTTCGGATATGTTTGTTACCACTGCCAATTTCTTCACTTTCAAATGGTGATCTAGCACTAAATCTTCAATAATTGAAATTTATTGAGGCGTTACCACTTCAATTTAGCATCTTCCAGGGATTCTTGCCCCAAATGGATACATTTGTAACTCTTTTACAGTGGAACATGAAGGAGATGAGTGGATGCGAGGAGATGCATGCCGGGACGGAGTTTGCACGTGCTTGAACCTGTATAAGCCTATCAGGCCGAGAATTTATGGCGTCTACTTCGTATGTATATAAGCTTCTCCACGATGTAGGTTATGTTTTTTACTTCTTGCTTCAACAAACATTGTTCCCTTGATTTTTCTAGAAGACTGCGGATTTTCATCTTGCGAAAATCTCACACCGTTCTTCAAAATATCAGCACTGCACCTCATACCAACATTCACACCTGGGTTTTGAGTTTGCACAATTTCTCTGAATAATTTTCGTTTTCTTGGATTACGACACCGATTAACATTACTGTCTTTACCACGTTCAGATGAATTAAAAATACTACTTATTGAGAAAATATTTAAAAACCCATGAAGAGTAATGTTTTTCAGGACTTTAGGAATCGGTGATACCAGCTGCCACTGACAAGTTTCTTTTTCTTACGAGTGAAATAACTCTCGATGTTTTTAAAATTTCTGGGAATCTTTGCCATCAGTTAAGGACCAGTTAATAACGTACGTAAAGGGCTGAACGATGAATTATATTGATTTCTTGAAGATACTCGCGCTAACATCAACATCTACAGAGTTTGGCTATTCTAAAACGCGGATTACATTAGAGACCTCAACTTAACTAATAGGAAGTAGGCTAATGGTTTTAGCATTAACTTTTTAGAAGTTGTAATGCTTCAAATCCCGATGATTACCATAGAACAAAATTAGCACGAGTAGGAGCTTTTAAAATTCGAATACTAAAACAGACTTGAATTTGAAACATACCTAAACGAATAAAGCTGGTGACGTTTGTAGAATAATGTACATGTATATTTTTAGAACATAATATACTTATGTAAAATATTAAATACATGCAAGGAAACTAAATGATGTAATATATAAAATGGGCAACCTGGTTTTAGAGATATAGCACCACTTATACCATCTATCTTCCTCACTTGTCGTATAAGCCCATTTATGTCAATCGTTGAGACCAGATATAGGACGTGCTGCTTCTTCTTTCCTTGTTCTAGGAACCCTATGACTTTCTTACCTCTACTGATTACGGGGGAATTATAATAACCCTTGGTTTTTTCAGTTTGCTTTGCGCACATGAAATATTTGTCGTCTTCTTTATCTTTGCATTTGACCAAAGAAGTGTTGTACACTTCGAATTTGTCGTTGCACATGTTATTTTCCAATTCTATCGGCGGAAAATGACCTACCAACCTATAGCTGCAGTATATTGCGCATTTTATGCGTAATTTCGGTTTTGTCTTCGATATATCGACCGTCTGAACGAATCTTTTCTCGAACGGATCGTCCAATTGGGCGATAATTATTTTACCGGTTCCATTTTTCTTGTTTGCGAACCATTTCTTCACTCCCCTCCTAAGACCGGTTTCGCAATCCATTTGGCTGCCGCCCCAAAGTGCCCACGGCGACTTCGAAAGCTTTAAGAAACCTTGACAGCGGTGCGACAGCATCACCCAGTCGCGCTTGACTAACGCGCCGACGCAGAAAACGTGCGTTCGCAGCATGTGTTTCATACACATGCGCGCAACGTATTTGAGCTCCACCTTCATCGTATTGAGCTGACCGATTTCGCTACTAGAGCAAGCGGTCGTCGTGATTATTGCTTCATAGAAAAAGAGCGTTATAATGTATATATTCTTATATAGATGCATGCCGCACTATATGAATTCTTTGTTATTAAAAATTATTTTGACAGCGTCACGTTGATGTGAAACGCCTTGACATTTGAATTGGTTTCGGGGAGAAATAATAAGGTATTGCTGACATACACATGAAACCACGAAAGTTTGTAGTTACATCATTGCTTTATCGATAAAGTGAAGACAAGCGCTACATCTAAAATTCATAATCATACGTATACGCAAGTATATATGTATAGGATTTCGTTTTGAATGATTTACCATACGCTTTTCCGTAAATAACATCGCCATATTTAATATGTGTATCTATGTATAAGCTCCTAGAGCAGAAGTTTAAAAATAAACACGTAAATATGTATTAGCGATGATAATACAGAACGAGCATTGTCGACGAAATTAAATATAACTTCTTGGATTTGGAAGAGCGTATTCGTACAATATATATGGGCATATATACAAATTGTTAATATTAACCCTAGCCATGAAAAATGGTAAGGTGCAGACGCATGCAGTATTGTCGAAATGCCAGGGAAGAATTTTGGTTATTAAGGTTCGCAAAACGCGGTTCCTAGCCGTAGGCGTCCGACTAGGGAATGCGTTACTTGATATAAATTAGAATTACACATGAAATCGCGAAAGTTTGTAGTTACATCATTGTTTCGTTGACAAAGTGAAGACAAGCGCTATATCTAAAAGTCAGAATCATACGCTAACGACATAGAAGTGTTTGTATAACATAAGTCGCAGATATTTAAGACATACGTCCATATTTCATTCAGGATCAATGAACTAGTTGAAGTGAGATAGAATACGGTCGAGTAAGGTGTAGATAAAATGTTTACTACAGTGCATGCAACCCTAATAATTATAACAACTAACTGGCACATACGATTTTTTTGATAAAAGACCTAGATTTTTTTGAACATTCGATATATAAACAAAAAATGACCGAGTATAAAATGAAATGAACTGAAAAATTTCTGTCAGTGCAATATTATTTTCTCTTCCTAAATAAACGTAGTATTCTCATTAAAATGTTTCATACACAATTTCATGTTCCTTCTGTTCCTTAAAATTAGTTTAGATCAAACTCTATTTCCTATACAATTATTTTTGGGATCTCATTGGAATGCCTCACAATCAAGTATTGGGTAATTCTGTTTTTCTTCCGTTTATTATTACATTATACTAATTTCTGCTATACCATGCCATTTCCACACAACAGCACTCAACTGCTACCCAACCCGTTGTGCACTACATTCGAATGCATACCCGATTCGATATTGCGGGTAATCGATTCAATGCAGGACTGTTGCTCATTTTGCTTTTATCTATAGAGCACATAATCATTTTGCTTGATGCTACGCATTGTCTCCATTTTAACCACGTTTCTTTTATTATTTAGTTTTGGTCACCTTGGTCACATTTATAGGCTGATATATTTTCTATACGCTAGTATACCAAGAAAATCATATAACTAGCTTTTTTGTAATTACGGAAACATTAAAAAGATTGCGTATACGCATGGTTTATTTAGTTGTTTATTGAAAGTGTTCCTATACGGACAAATTTAAAAGTGCATTACTAAAGTTATTAGACGTACAATGAGTAATTTAACTCCAAAACAAGTGGCTGGAATAGTTGCTTTAATCGAAGATTGGCCATGCCAAACATACGTGGTTAATTTAATGACTATTAATCGGTCAAGTGTTTCTAGGGCAGTAGCCAGATATAGAGAAACAGGAGGCTACATAAGAAGACCGGTGCCAGGTAGTGCAAGCTGTACTATTCCCTAAGTTTGCCGTCGGAGGCATGTAACTGCAAGTCGATTACAGATCGACGTGGATAGAGTTATAAATAATCGAATAAGTACCCCAACCGTTCGTAATAGGTTAAGTCAAAGTGGAATAAGAGCCAGTGTAATTGTTACAGCTCCCCATCTTACTAGGAATCACCGAGTGACCGGCTTAAGGTTTGCTAAGGAACATGACAATTGGGAAATGAATGACTGGGGCAACATACTTTTTACAGATGAGTTAAGATTTTATCTTTACATCTCAGATAGACGTATACCAGTGTACAGGCGAGACGGTGAACGTTATTTCCAGTGCAACATCAGATCTATGCCTAAATTTGGTGGTAAATCTATCATGGTTTGGGAAGGCATCTCTTTAGCAGGCCGTACAAATTTAGTATCAGTAAACAGAGATTTTACAAGATCATCTAGTACTAGTAATAGGCAACAAATTCTTGTTAATACACGACAGCATGTAGCAACATTCGCTCGAAAATACCTTGATGAGGTTGGAATTCTAATTTTAGATTGACATGCGGCGAGTCCAGACATGAATCCTATTGAGAATGTGTAGGGTTATCTTCACAGAATGGTACGGATCCAATATGTTGCCCCAGTAGAGCTAGAGGGATTATAAGATGCCTTCTGTGAGGCGTGGGAGAAGTAAGACCAAGCTCATATACGGAGGTTAATTGAATCCATGGCAAATCAAATGCGAGCAATCATAAGAACTAGCGGTGACAATTTTGAGTATTAAGATATTATCCTGTAATATTCTTTTGCAAGAATATTATGTCTCTTACCATATCTGCTTAATAAAAATTTCAAATATGAGTTTTTGTTTTCATTTGGTCCCTATATTGTTTAAATAAACATAACAATTGTTTCTTGGAGTATATTAGGATATATTTAAACGTTCTTTGTGCTACAAAAATGAATTGCCCGATAGTTTTTTTGCGGAGTGTATCATTCTTTCTTTGTATAAACTTTGACTTCCGACTAAATTCGTTATAACCAGATTTCCAGATATATTTAACGAATAAGGTGTATATCATTCTTCTAATAAGTGGTGTATGATAGTGTAACATTTTGTGCTTCACCCCTCCCCCTGTGAATCATAAAGGTGTTGACTACGAATCTTCCAGTAAGCAGTAAATTTTGGGCCCTCTTTACTGTTGAGGGCTCCTGGTATCGAGAGGGTTGTGGTTTGAAAATGATTCAAGCATTCAATATGGTATAAAATCGAAGCTGAAAATGAGAAGCTTTCTTCTTTAAAGCAAAAGAAAGAGAATTACCCTTCATTTTCAGAGAAGTCATGATACTTTCCTACAAAGTTATACTTAAAAGTCGTACTGTTTTATTTCGCTTAAATCGAGTCGAGTTCCATTACGCAAACTTTCGCAGTTATTTTAATAATTTGCGAGACGAACTAGAAGTTCAACTCTTCAAAATTCCTCCTCGGCCGCGGCACTTCCTCCTGTCCGATATTCCCGTTCTTCGTCTGACGCAAAACTTCGCCCTCCGTTCATTGTCACTTGTTTGAAGCCGACGTTACTACGACGCGGACAGCGCCCTCTATATCTTCGCGACTTGCCGCGATTTCTTCCTTCTTCTCGCTTCTGTCGTCTGTTCTTCGAAATCGTTCTAATAACAATTTCCAATAACCGGGAGCAAAAGAACAAAAGTTCGAGATAATCAAGTCCAATTTATTTGTGGAAACTCCATTACGAGTCAGGGCCCGAAGAATAACGAGAAGCGAAAGATTTAACGATTTCCTTAATAAAATCAGCGGGTTTTTCGTTTATTTTGCCACCATCCGCGACGTCAGGTTTTTTTTTGCGAATACCTTTCGACTGTAAAGCAGTTTTCATTCGCAGTTTTTTCTAAGCTATAATTCTTTAGTTCTAATACTTCTTAAAGTATTTAGAAGAATTTACTTCAGCACGTATAAATTTCTGGATACTTGTTGTTTGAATTTCCATTTTAGTATATTATTCTCGGCACGTGATCAATGCAAACTCTTCAGAAACGTATTTCCCTGATCTAATGCGCTCTGTGAGTGGATATGATTCGTAAATATTACTATGGGTAACTCATACAATATCAGATGTATGTAGTAAGTTTTTTCCGGTTTTCTGCTAAGTTTCTTCCAAGGAGAATTAATTTTCTTTTATTCAAATTATTGGCCATAAGTTTCTACATATTTTACCCATCTTTCAGGTAATTTATGAATAATACGCCAGAAAAACCGCTTGCCCTTTGCGGCAAACCATTCGTCGAGCCATTTTCCAACTTCCTCGAAATTGTTGAAGTGCTGCTGTGGAAGCGAGGGCCCCAATGAAGAGAAGAGATGACAGTCAGATGGCTGCAGGTCTGGGGAGTAGGGCGGGTGTGGAAGGATGTCCCATCCAAGCAATTGCAAGGTGTCTTTCACTGGTTTCATCATGTTTTTTGGTCCATTTCGCTTCTGATTAATACGTGGTTTACATTAATCATTTATTGGCGATAGCGTTGTGTATTAACTGTTTCGCCTAGCTTGAAGAGTTACTAATACACAATACCGTTCTGGTACCACCAGACACAGAGTATGATCTTCTTGACGAAGCGATTTGGTCTTGGTGTTGAAGGACCGGCTTCGTCAGGTGAAAGCTACAATTTTTTCCGCTTCAGGTTTTCAAAATAAATCCATTTTTTGTCACCCGTCACAATTTGATACAAAAATGATTTTCTATCGTAGCTTTAAAGCAGCAGATGACTGCGATTTTCTATTTGACGTTTATCCAAATCGAGTTGGACCCACAAACCGAGTTTTTTGATTTTCCCCATTGCTCATAAACGTCTGCTGATTGTTTCTTGTAACAAATGTAATGCTTCTGCTATTTGCCGTTGAGTTTGAGTTGGGTCATCTTCCAATAACTCCTGCAGTTCCTTCCTTGTCTTTGGTGGTCTACCAAAGGGGTTACTGTCTTTCACATTGAAATCACTACTTTTAACTTGTCGAAACCATGTCTCACATATTCTAGTTGATCAAACATGTTCACCATATGTTTCTACCAATAAATGATGAGTGTCAACGGATTTTTTCTTCTGATTAATTAAGATAACTAATGCGTGCCGCAAATGTTTTTTTTTCAGGCACAAAACTGGACATGACCACTGAACGATAAACCAAAGACGCTGGTTTTTGGCGGACTTAACTTGTATGTGTTTATAGTTTAAATGTCAGACGAGCAAAACGACGTATGTGTCAAATTAATATGCTGCGTACTTTTCGCTGACGTCATCTCTTAGTTAAACTAGAAAAGCTTATACATGCATCTGGTATAAAGGGTTTTCACTCACTAATCCATGCGAAGTACTCTATTTTTATATAATTTTATAAACTACGTAATAGACTGTAGTGGTTTGAATAATTTATATATCATTTGAACATAAAAGTATATGAAAGTCAATTAATAAGTCACAAACTGCCGTTGAAAAGCTGAAAATAGCAGTGAGCTATTTCTCTATCTGCCACTAGGTGTCAGCACAATCCAGCTTTATGGTACTCAAGTAACAGTTGCCGTGCGTGTACGCAGTCATTGTTAGAATAGCTACCGTGTTCGAGGAGTGTGCTGTGGGAAAGCAGCGTGCTGTTGTATTTTTTTCTGACCAAAAGGATTTCCTGCAAAAGATATCCATAAGGAAATGTCTCCTGTTTGCGGTGAAAAGTGTTTGTCGCGTAAAGCTGTGTCCAGAAATTTTCTAAGGGTGCTCGAAAGTTGCTGAGGATTAACGAAATGGCTGCCCCGTTCAGGTTGCGACAGATGCAACACTTGGACGGGTGGCAGAGATGATTTGAACTGACAGGCTGGTAACACTAGACAGCATAGCCCCAGCGACTATCATCTGTTTGGGATGATAACGATGTTCAACATGAGGTACGCACATGGTTCGGACTTCAACCTAAACACTTTTATGCAGCAGGCGTTGGGGCATTACTAAAGCGATGGGATAGGTGTATTAGTGTAGATGGAGACTTTGTTGAAAAATAAAATTTGCTTTTGGCTAACTATTTCTGTAATTATTTCTATAATATCTTTTTGAGACAAACTTACTGACTTTCCCTCGTATGTATCAAGAGTACTGATGTAATAATAATAATAATGATCTTGTATTCTTAAGTTGATAATAGATCAATACCTAAATGGTACGGAGTTTGGGGAGGGAGCAAGGGCTTTGCTTATTTACATATCCGTGTTTGCCATAAATAAATGGGACTTTCGTTCATTATTATTGTTGCATATTATCCAATTTCAGCAAACTTGGAGACTTAGTAATTTCTTTTAAGATAAAGGTTTAAAGATACGGCAGTAATATTTGATTGATGGAAATGGTGGACCTTCTATACACGGTATTTTAAATTGAGTAGGGGGTCTTCTCTACGTGTAGCAAGCCCAGGACACGTAGAATCTAAGGAAAACATTAATTCGGTCCATTATACGGTTATAATGACACAAGAATCATTGTTAGATTTATACCAGAGGCATGTGACATTTCGATTGGAAAAAAAGTTCGATACCATGAATTAGGACCCAAAACAATTGAAAATTGCAGATCAAAAACGCATTTTTACAGATTTCTTACCGCATGGAAGCGAATATAATGTCAAAAGTGCGGGCTGTAATAAAGTAAAGACAAAGAGGAGCAGGAAATGACCAGGAGTTCTCTTTCTTCAATTACTACAACGCTGCGGTAAACCGAAGCGTTGTAGTGAGACCACTGTGGAAGAGAGGTTAATAGAGAATGTCGTATTTGATCGAATAGTGTGGTGTGAACCATTCTAATATAAATAGAATAAAATGAAACGGCTGAAATGGGCTAGAGTGCAACAACATTGAGCAGTTGATGAGTGGGAAAATGTTTTGTAGACTGAGCAGCCCAAATTTGAGTTCTTTGGTTCGAAGGTAGAAAGGGAAACGAGCAATAGAGTCATATGTAGTGCCTACGCTTTAGCTTGGGAGAGGTTTCGTAATGGTTTGGCATTTAGTAATTGAATGAATACTTTGCCGGCCGATGGCTTGGTTACGTTGGTCCTATCTTAGGACCTGTAAGATTTCCCAATTTCAACACTTTAGACTTTTTTGTTTGGTCTTTCATTAAAGTGAAAGCTTATGCAATGACACTTGAAGACGCTGAGGAAGTTAATGATAGAATTAATGCAGCAGTATTACCAATTATACCAGAAAAACTCGAACGACACGATACTTCGGAGATTGCAACTATGCTTAGAAAGAGACGGATTTCATTTCGAACAATTATTTAGGTAATAAATGAATTTGTTATAAAATGTACAGTAATTTAACATTTTCATAAATAATTTCAACAAATCATATCTCGCGCAAGATGTAGAACTTAACACGTAAAATTTCCTAAAATAATGTGAATATGAGGAGGATGAAATAATATTTCTATAAGTTAACAACGTCGAGAGATACGCTTGCTATTCTGCAGGGCGATTGTGTGTCAGTATGCTATCTCTGAGTAATGGTATTCTCTACCGTTACTACAAAATCCTATCCACACATCGATCTTTTTAATTTGAGTCAATTCAATGAAGCACTCATTCCGTATTACTGCGAGGTGCGGCGGGTATATCGCTAGATATGTGTTATTCGTTTCAAGTTTCCAGTCGTCCAGAATCCAATCAATAACTCGTGGCTTTTTATCCAGTATAACAATTGCGTTGTAATAGCTGCCGTTCATAATGTTGGCTTTCACGTTTTTGAACAACATCCCTATTATCGAGATCCGGAACCTAATAACTTTTTATATTCAAAACAGATGATGGAGAAGTAAATAAGTGGTGCCTAGAATAAAATAAATATTTTTTTCAAATAGGATCAAAGCACTCAGTATTGTTGTACAACATGTACTAACTTTTCACGAAACTATGTTTGAACGTTTTCTTCTGTCCTAGCGATGGTGACTACCGAACCATCCTCGTAAAGTGCATTAGTTCCGATACATTTGAACATTACACAATCCCTAAAACTTCCCTTCCTAAGACCATCTTTTAATACCGCTTGAAGCCATATAGGGGTTGGTTGTATGGTCATTTCGTGTAATAAAATCTTATGCGCACGAGTTCGCATTTACCGGGACATTTATATCAGTTTAGTGGAAGCCGGAGAAGTTAGTTTATCATTTTTTACTCGCAATCGGGAAAAGTTCTTCCCTCCGTTTTTCCCACCGTTGCACTACTAAAACCGCAACGGGGTTAGCTAACAACAACTCTACGAATCCTCCCCGGTTGTCCGCAACCCGAGCGAAAGCTTCTATATACCGTCTGGGACCTCTTTCGCTTATGCATTATAAATACTGCAGCGATGTAAAATGAATATATATCGAGATATATGGGCCGGAATGTTTACTATTGCACGTTCGCCGTTCACCGTTATTATAAAAAATAATCGCTAGGGAGCGGATTTTTCCAGCTTTCCGTGGGGCGAAATGTACGGACCGTAATTTTGTTACGAAGTACGTGATTCAGTAGGCAAGTTAATGCGCTCCATCTAGCGGAGATTGTTAGTCTGTGTTTGGGTTAGTAATATATCAATAAATAGATTTTTGTTTGATCAGCAGTTAGTATTTTCTATTAAATTCATGCCCGATATCAGCAACATTCCATAATTTGCAAGGAAAATCGGTGATTCCAGATTGGGGGAACCACCGATTTTGAGAAAACTTAACGATTACTTAGAGCTGATAAAACTACGTAAGTAGTCGATTTTCGATTGTACTAAAGGATGAAAAATGCTCGCATTACTTTAACTTTTTCTTGGTAACTGCATATGTGAATATAGTTTGAAGAGGGTTATCAAGTATGTTTAAACCGGTAACCTCCAGTCTCCATAAATTAATCTCCTTCCACTTCCCACTAGTATATGTCGTGAGATATTACATTTTTCTTTAGCCTATCATGTATCCCAGAAAGACAATAAATAACTGTTGACATCTAAAGACTGGTACATACGTATTGTTTTGTTAGTAGTTGTTTTTTGGTTCCAAATTAGCAGGTAACTAGGGTCTCAGTGAAGGAGACGAATGTCTGGTACAAGAATCTAATAAAAGAAGACACTATTTCATAAGTTTATAGTTGTTAACCAAAGCCCATGCATATGTAAGATCTGTGGTTGATTTTCCTGAGGTTTCGGGGTCCTTATTTGGTGCCCGAAAATGTAAAAGATGCATTAAATGAATTATTACATTAAGGCGTTCTTTGTTTTTAGAATGCTTTGCGAAATACTGAGAATGGAAAAAGACTGTCTGGAATAAAGTACCGTTTGCTCTGAGATCGAACTGCTTTATTAGTTCCTTTAATTTAAATAACTAGGTGTCAGATTCTCAATTGCAGGTATCAGCGGCGGTATGGTATAACTTTGGATTGTAGTCAAGATTGATAACGCATTCATTTTTATTTTCTTGGCAAGGTAAGTGTATTACATTAATGCTGCTGAAACCATCCTCATCCATATTTCATCCATTTTCTGGACGACTGCGGGCTATATTCCCCTAAATTCCGATTGCTTACACAGTTTTCAGTTTAACGCCCTACTTCCTGGTAGCTAGTCGAGGTGCAAAACGCATAGCATCACCTTCTCTTCTAAGCTTTTGCACTTGATCACAGGTTGTGCAGTTTGTTCATAGGTTAACTACTGATTTGATTTGTTTAGACTATACAGTCTGACAACTAAATAATGGAACCTTAATTTAAATCATGGAACACTTAGCGCCATGTATTAAATGCTGGAAGCACTAGAAACACACAAGTTTCGTCTTTTAAACGTACTGAAGTTTGAGCAAATCGGATGATAGCTTATTAAGTTACATGCATTGTAGTGACTGTAGGTTAGGTGTCCATGTTCTGAAATCAAAATGGAACAACGAGCAAATATTAAATTTTGTTTTAAAGCAGGAAAAAAATGCTGAGACGTACGATCTGCTGAAAACAGTGTATGGTGATGAGTACATGTCTCGTGCAAGAGTTTATGGCCGATTTACGCGATATAAAAACGGTAGTGAACATTTAAATGATGATGCAAGACCTGGAGAACCACAAGGTAAAAATCGCGTTATTGATGTAAAATAATCGAGAAATCATTGCTACCGATGAGAATTTCAACGTGAGAATTAAATACCTATAGCGAAACTGTTCGACAAATTTTGACGATCGATTTGGGTAAAAGAAAGGTGCGTCCATGTTTTGCTCCACATCAGTTGAATGAGGACCAAAAAATCGCTCGTGTATATCACTCAAACTGCTGAGAATTATCCAGATTTTCTTAATTCTATCATAACTGGTGATGAAACATGGTGTTTTATGTATGACACTGAAACTAAACGCCAATCTGCACAATGAAAGTCCAAAGGCGAGTCAAAACCACAAAAATTGCAGAAGTCTAGAATCGCGATAATGCTGATTACTTTTTATGATACAAGTATTGTCCATAAGAATATAGGAAAATCCGTAAGAATATATAATACATTAAGAAATACATTTCTGGATAAAAAAGAAGTACCAAAACAATTAAAGATAGAAGTGTATAAAAGAATGGTAGACCATCATTAACATATGGCAGTCATGGACAGGCACGAATATAATTAAAAGCAAAGTTACGGCCATGGAAATGAGATTCCTAAGAAGAATAGAAGGAGTAACAAGGAGAGACAAGATCAGAAACACGACAATCACTGATAGTCTAAATATCAAGTAGATAGAAATAATCATAGAGGAGAAACAACTGGGATAGCTTGGGCATATACACAGAATGGAAGAAAATCGGATAACAAAGAGGATTTTTTAACCCAAAACAGAGGGCAAAGACAGAATAGGTAGAACTCGAAACACCTGGAGAGGACAAATCTGTAGAACATTGAAAGAAAGAAGTATGGGATGGATTGAAGCCAAACAACTGAGTCAGAATAGGAAACTGTGGAAGACAAAAATAAGAGAATGGTAGTCCAATACCGCAAAGTAGAAAGGACGTAGGATTAAAAAAATAATTATGTTAAGTATTGTTTTCTAGGCCTAATTTTCAATAGTAACGAAAGATTGCTGAAACACATTTGTATTGGGCGTATTGGATACTTAGTCACAAACATTCACAGCAATGATGTTTAATATACCGTTAATAATAATTAATTTACTTTCACTTTTGACAGCTGCATTCTAAACCGAACCGATCCACGAAAATGAGAGCGCTTTTGCTCTACCTTAATACAAAAATGTGTTTGATGTGGTAATGTTATCCATAAACTCCTACAGTAACTATATTATACGCATAAAAACATTGTAATATTAATATGTTTGTTTGCTGGTGGTGGTTTCATATTATGTGCGTAATTAATATTCACTGTACTATACATATGTAATTAAATAGGTCAAAATGTGTTTTCCGTCACATTTTACAATGTTTATACCTAACAATTTTAATACGAGCTCAAAATTTCCCTTCATGTACCTTAGAGACAGTAAGAATAAAAAAACAACGTTAATGCCGAACAAACTTTAGTAAAACAAACACTCCATTTTCACATTTTCGTAATTAAATCTTGTTCACTGCGAAACGTAAAAAAATACGAATAAAATGAAAATAATTAATTAACGAGTCTGAAGGGAAATTAATATCATTCGTAAATACGGCCAAGTTAAAAAAGAAAGAGTACAAAAAACGACAGAAGTAATAAACAAACAAATAAAAACAATTTGTATAACGAACGGATACGACTGTTTTTCAGGCAAGTTCCGCATATTTCTCATCGTGCGATAAAATTTCGTGATGTAGGGCATTTCTATGCGATAGCGCTTTAACAAAAAAAAGTATATGCTGCTGTTCAATTATTTACATGAATAGATATCCACGGTAGTGGAAATTGGGTTAAAACGCTTTATAGGAAAGCAGCCGCTGTTATTCGTAACAGCGCTGCGTATTTCATTCTTTTTTTTTCTGTTTTCGTAGAATTTTGATTTAAATTTGGTTGAATTGTTAAAATCCGTTAGAACAAACAAATCAGGTTATCTTCTGCATAGATACGAATAGCGTTACTAGTATGAAGCTTTTACCTAATAGAAGGGATACAGGTTTGTTTGAATTGGATAAATGATTTTTTTTGTAGAGAGCTAGCTACCTCCATGCATACTTTATACATACGAGGACCATTCAGAAAGTACATAAGGTTTTTTTTTCTGTAGAAACTTTCCAAATTTGAGCACTTGTCGCACCGTTTTATCACGTTTTCCCTGCCTTCTGCACACTCAGTTGCCGCCAAGTCGTTGAATCACTGATTAACGCCTTTTTTGAGTTCATCATCATTTTTGTAGCGTTGTTCACTTAATATATCTTTCAATTTGGGAAATAAGTTAAAATCACTTGGGCTTAAGTCCGGACTGTATGACGGATGTTGAAAAATTTCTCACCGGAACTCCTCTTGTAAGTTCTGTGTCATGCCCGCTGCATGTGGACGTGCATTATCGTAGAACAAAATGACTCCACTGCTTAGCATTCCGCGGCAGTTGTTTTGGATAGCGCAGAGAAGTCGTCGAAGCGTTATGGTCTCGTCTCTAGGTATGTAGTCGACGAGCAGGACACCCTTGCTATTCCAAAATATCGTACCCGTAATCTTTCTGGTGCTCAGAATTTGACTTGCGTTTTTTTGCATTGATTGGCGTTTTGATCACCAATAATAATGTGATTCAAAACTTCATCGCCATTCTTGTCATAGCGACTGAAAAATGTCAATGCACCTGCTTCGTTTGGTTTTGTGTTCGTCTCATAAAATTCGAGGAACTCACCTGGCACACATTTTACTATAGGCCAGATCTGCACTAATAATTCTATACAACACAGTTCTTGAAATTTCTGGAAAGAATAAGTGCAGTTTACTAATTGTGAAACTCCTATTTTCCAGGATTTTTGTTTCAATCCTAGCCTTATGTCCGTTCGTCACCACTGAGGGCTGGTTCGAGCGATCTGCATCGTGAACATTCTTTCGTCTGTCGCAAACAAGATACACCACTTTCGAACTGACCCATTGTTCATCACAATTACCTCGTAAACCTTAAATATTTGTCTATAAATTCCGACGGGTCAGACTTTTGCCGCGTTTAAAAAGCGATTAATACTGTCACCCATTTTAAAGTCGCACTGCTAAGCAGTAATCAACCGAATTGGATCGTAGTTGCCTCCAAACTGAAGCAGATGAGTGCCAAGGTCAGTGGTCACAAAATGTTCATTGCTTTCTGAATAGTCCTCTAATATTTACTTTTGCTGACCTGGTTCTTCTGCTTCTCCTTTTAGAATTTAATTTTTTAAATTCATCCTTTCACAAGGAATGCCTAGTAAGCTCGAGAATCGTTGCGGCCTCTTCAGTCTTACTAAGCGATTTCAGTAAAGAAGGTCTGTCAGATATATGTTTAGGGTCATTTTTCGGTGATTCTACATCTCTTAACTGTCATTTGTGAACTTCTGAGAACGTGCTATGGGAAGTGTGCATATGTAAAGTAACGAGTTTGCTGATCCTCTACTTCAGACATTTTTTCATCATGCCAAATTTTTTGATGTCAGATGCATTGGTTAGAATTTTATTGTAAGCACTGATGAATGTTTACTTTTTAATACTAAACTGTGGGGTGAAATAGGGGAAAATAAAGAAACCTCTTCTTTTCCATACAGAAGTTAAGTGCCATCGATTGCAAGGTCTATGTGGTTGTGTAGTTCACAGATATCGCAGTAAAGTCCACTCCACACAAATTAATAATTATTTGGAGTGAAGCGTTTCAAGAGCACGTAGACTCCAATTGTCAATCGCGTTACCGACAGCCGGTAACACGGGAGTGCATTATTCATTTGTGCGGAGGGGAGTTTACTCCGATACCTGTGGCGAAGCTAAGTAGTTATCGCAAGGGATAGTGCTAACCCGGATATTGGAATTGCATGATGAATTAACATTTTTCCAGAATAAATAACCTCCATTGTCATGGTTTTCACAGAATAATGAGGGTATGTTGTTGTTGTATGTGAACTTGATATCTGGGTTATTCGCATTCAAAGCAAAAATTTGGATATGTTCCCATTCACTTTGGTTTATACTAAAAAAAAAAATTGGATGAACAAGGTACTATCATTCACCACAGCTTGGATTGCTTGAAGATACTTTTGCATGAGAAACTCAGTTGACGACGTATTTCCCGGAAGACAAAAATTATTTCTCAAAGAGATGGGTATTGAACCCGTTTGATGAAAACGTTGCTGCCACTACTAAGCTACAATTTGAGATTCACGACATATCGAAATGTTTGCCGACAAAACGCTACATCTGCAATTTATATCTAAAGATTTAAATACGTTGTGGCTTGCTTGTCGACATGAATATGGAAATTTAGTATCAGAAGTAGAAACATTGAAAATATTGATCCATTTCGACTCGTCTTATCTCTGTACAATAGGTTTTTCGTCTATGGGTGCGCTAAGAGTTAAATACAGGAATCGTCCTTCATCACTCGAAAATAATTTGCTTTTGTGTGTTTCTAACGTAGATCTACGTATAGAGAAAATTGTAAATGAAAACCCAATGCAGACATCACGTTAATTATTTCTTATTGTAAAGTACATATGGAATATAGAAGTAAAATATTTATAAGAAATAAGTGTTGTCATATAATGATTTCATTATTGTTTTGGTTATTGCGAGTTCGCGCAAAGTTAATACCACCACTTTGGGTGTTGCAACCCCCAGGTTGAGCAATCATGCTATACGAATTTTTCCATGGAGTGACGTGGTAGTAAAGGTATAAGAATCCTTTTTATTTTCTGAATATTATATTAATATTTAAAAAAGAAGCTCGAGATGAAACTGAAATTTCGCTGTATGAATATAGAGTTCCATATTATTAATAAAGCATCACTCTAACGACGAAGCCCACAAATATCAGCACATGTACTCTCAAGCGGGAGCAAAAAAATAACCTTCCCTTTCTGGCATTACTTTCGAATGCGTATACCTTTCATATTAATATTCTCAGCATAACCGACCTTTTACGAGTTCAAATCCTCTTCTTTCGGTTTAACTTTATTGTACACGATGAATGCCATTTCTACAATATTTCGTAAAAATTTCATTTATTTAGATCGTATAAAATACGAAAATTCTTCTTTCGCCGTGATTGTTGCGTTCCCGTGTGATGACGCTCCTTTGTGTCATCATATCGCGATGAAATTTGTTTTGTTCGACCTGCTTCGAAAAACGCGGTCCCCCTTTGACGTCTCGATGACGTTATCTCTTCATTGCGAAAGCAACGGACCGAAAAGTTGCTGCAGAAGGTGGTCGAAGGGGAGCGGCGTGACTTGGTTCCCGCTAGGTAGTGAGGGAGGAAGATGCCTCTCGCTTTTTTGTTTGGTATACACCTCGTGATAAAAATAGTTGACCGAGTAAGAATGTTGATTGTAGTATAGTAAATATTTTTTGCACTATCTCATTTAGAATACGATTTGTGTTACCGACTGTCGGTAAAGATAATACGATGAACCTACAGGCGATATTTTACTATAACTCAGTGAGAGCCTTTATTAATCTTATAGTCCCGCAAGGGTTTCTATTAGCAGCGATTAAAAGAATCTATCAAAGAAACACGCAATTCAGTTACTTCCAGCTATTTAAGAACCCATTTGTTCCAAGTTAAATTATTACAAGCTACAAAAAAAAGCAATCGTCTCGATGGTAATAATATACACCTAATTCTGTGACAACTGTTTTGCTGAATAAGAACAATCTTCAGACACAGAATACCCTTCAAATGGTTCTGGTGATTATTTCCATGAAATCCTTACGGAAAAAATACGTCCATAGCAGAGAATGTGACTTTAACCAAGTTTTCAGATTTTATAAAGGAACACATGGTAGAACAACAAGAAGGAATATGAATAAATCACTATTTCATCGTAAATTAAAGAAAGATGAAGGAGTTGAAAGAAAATTGTTGTTGTATTCATCCTCTACGAAAGTTATTACCGTATAACATCACAGAAACTACCGAGATATTTTCTTTTCACATTTCTCCTATCATGGACTGTAAACGACAGCGGATACTCAGGAACTGACAACGGAACTGATGCGCTGGAATGAGAGGTACGGCGATATGGGGTTGCTCGTAAATTGAAACAGATTACAATACAGTTTTGTGTCGGCGATGCGTTCAACTCCGTCTCTTTCGAGATCAAATGGATTGCGGCACTGCTATATGTTACACATGGGAGATCGCGTATGGTTATAAACGGTGCGGGAGAGATATTGTCTTTATGTTTATCATCTTCGGCGCGTTTTTAGTCGAGTGAAAGTACGAGACAATGGAAAGCTTTTATGGGGAATGCTATAAAATTGATTCTGAAATGCTATTGAGGTTGTCTTTCGTCCATTAAGATTAATAATTAGAACATAGATACTCAACCAGTGGGGCGATGAGGTGTTAAGAACTCTTCGACACGATTTACATCATAAATGAAAGTTCTTGGATGTTATCTGCCTTCTGCTTAATATAAAAAAATAAGACGTGGAACCATTGGTTTGGTCAAGAAGAGATTATGTAAATATTAAGTAAGCACAAATATGGCAAATATAAGAGGAACAATATAATTGGATAAATATGAAACTAGAAGGTATGAATAATAAGACCGTAGAAACAAAATTAAACAATTTTATAGGATGAAACTAATATTAATAGTATAATTGTTAAGAACTTGCCTTGATAATAATATAGAGTCTGTGAGATATTATGATATATGTAATGAAATGGTGACATTTAGGTATTAAAAGCGCCGGTAACGCAGAGATCGTGGGTTCAAATCCTAAATCCTACCGAGACTGATATTTTCTCAGGAATTTAATTACGTCGGTTAATTGCAAAGACATTGTAATTTTAGAAATATAGTACAACACTATTGTACAACAACTAAAACGATAGCATATAAAAACAGAAAGATAGAAGATAATCTCCAAAAAAGAATCTCCTTGCAGGATTATAGCAAACCGTATCTTTCTTCGTTTGGAATGATGTGATCTTGGTATTCTAATTGACGGGCTTTAATTGTGTTCATCAGTTCCAGATCCTTTTTCATTGTTCTAATAATAATAATAATAAACACTTCAACAAAAAGGAGCGTCAAGTAATTCATTGGCATTTCTAATCATATGCGTAGTGGGTGCTTTAACCAGGACATTAGTTTTGTATGACGGGACCTTAAAATTAGGGAAGGACCTGGTATCGTACTGAGGTGCCACAAAATTAATTTTGGAGAGAAGGGATGGGGCGTCAATAGCATGATTAAGCAGTTTAAGTAGAAATTGGCTGCTAAATTCCTTCCTTCGATCCGATAATGATACAAAGACGTGTCTCCTCAGCAGACCAGCATAATCAACATCGCGTCCAGGGTAAGTGCCATCAATTTTGAAGGACATGTATTTCAAAAATCGTTTTTGCACTCTTTCAAGTAGTACTTGCAGATGGAGATAGTGAGGATACCAAATTATGGAGGCATACTCCAACCCAGTACGGACAAGCGAATAGTATAATGCTTTTAGCGAGGCAGGATTATTGAATGATCTGCAGGATCGTATGAGAAATCCTAAGGATTTCATCGCAGAAGTTCGTACGGATAATATGTGGTCTGCAAACGACAAATTTGCATCAAACAGCACGCCCATGGACCCCACAGACGAGTGCCTAGGAACAATAGCCTGACTCACAGCATAATGAAAATTGTAGAGTCTATGACATCTAGAGTAGCTTACAACAGCACACTTATCCAGATTCAAATGAATTCCATTCTGTGTACACCATCTAACAATAGTATCCAGACTGTTCTGGAGAAACAGACAATCTGGCGGGAAGGTTATGGTATTGTAGATCGTAAGATCGTCCGCTTAAGCCAGTACATTGCAGTCCAGCCCCTGTTGGAGATCATCCAAATAAATATTAAACAAAAGGGGACCCAAATTGGATCCCTGGCACACACCAGAGGAAGCAGAAAATGTTAAGGATGTATATCCATTGTAGTGAACATAGCATGAACGATCAGTTAAATACGAGCGAATCAATTGTGTTACACTTGACGGAAAACCAAAACTACTCAGCTTAGATACCATAAGGGGATGATTGATAGTGTCAAATGCTTTACTAAAATCGGTGTATAATATGTACATCTACTTGTTGACGTCGTTCCATGGATTCGGCAATATATCTGTGCTAACTCAGCAAGGTTGGTTGTAGTAGACCTTCCTGGAATGAAACCATGTTGTCGCGAAGATAAGTAAGGCTTGACACTAACGTAAATTCTGTGAGACAGAAGATATTCAAAAATTTTTGCAGTTGGATAAAATATTTATTGGTCTATAATTTTGGAAGTCTGAACGATTACCTTTCTTAAACACGGGTGTAATTCTGCTAATCTTCCAAGCGTGAGGAAAGGTAGAAGAACTTACGGCCAAGTTAAATATTCTAGCTAGAGGTTCACATAGTACTACACAACAATCACTCTAATCATTCTAAGAGGTATTAAGAATTCGCCTGTATAGCCACATCGCAAAAGTTTTTTTAGTTGTGGCCTCGTTGAGTATCCAAGATTCTGCACAATAAAGGAGAATGGAAAAAACGTAGCATTGCAGTCTTACTTTATTGTCAATGGTGATGTGATTATTTTTGCAGGAAGTGCGTTGTATTGATCAACTCTTCTGATAGCTACCTGACTAGGCGGCTTCCTGCAATTTTCTCTTTGCTGATTATCATAAGTTAAAAATAATAATGTTTTAACGTAATTGAATTTATTTCAAAGGACACATATCTTCCATTGGAGTTACGATGTTTATAACTACGTATTATATAACTAACTATACAGGGTACCTCACCAAACTGTCCTATTAGAATTTTCCCAATTTCTTATGGGAATTTGATTTTGAAACTTGCAGTGTAGTTAGAGTGAACTATAATACATTTGAGATAAATAGTTTCAGCTTAATATCAACTTTCTTATTTTATTTTTAGTGGTATAGTTTTTATCGATTTATTGAACTTCTCGTATCATTTACGGCCAACTTGCCCGCAAAACTCGTTTTTCTCATATAAAACACTGAGCACATTATTTTTTAAATTTCAAAAACAGAAAATATTATGCAATGTAGCACAATATTACATTATATTGTATTTCGAATAGATTATTATTAATAAATCGTATATTAAACTAATTTATTCTTTTGATTTAGTATCATCTTAATGCATTTCTTTATCTTAATCGAATAAGACCAACCGCAGTTCGATAGGGCTATCAGTTCTCTAGATATTGAATTTTTTCCGCTTTTCGAGCATTTGAGCCCACTGTGTGCCGTCCAGGGCTTCATTAAAGATGCGTTCTGAGTGGAGGTTCAGGATAAGTCAGGCCCCTCGTTTTAGTTCTACGTAATCCGTGAGTTCCCCTTCCACTGTAAGGTTAGAAAATCTGGCTCCAATAGAGGTTTCCAATTATTTTCAGGTCTTTTTCATCGATATCTGTTTATTTCAATATTTTGACCATCATTTCGTGTTTTATTCGGTCCAATGCCTCGTTTTATTTTTACGTAATCCGTGTGATCTCGTTCTACTCTAAGGTTAATGACCAGGTTCCTGTTGAGGTTCTCAATTATTTTCAGGTCTTTGTCATCGATACCTGTTTATTTCACAATAGTAACCAATCCAAATAATACTCTACGAATTACTGTGTCTTTCAATCTTGTTTCTACTCGTTTTCCATACAGTACAGAATGATTGATGAGGGGGATAATAACGGAGAAAAGGTCATTACATGGCATTTTCTCAATTTCTTAGAAAGATACTTAGGGAACGTATTTATACAGGTATTGTAAGCCCTACTCACGAATTTTATACTTGTATTTGTACATTATCGCGTTGGAAACATACAAAAGTTTAAACTTATAAGATGGCGCTAATAAAGTAGACAGGCACTGTAGGTTGATGACTAAATACGGGGAATATATAATTAAATCGCAAATTAACGTCTGGTTCTAGGATATTAAAGGAATTGTTAATCTCGATTATTACGCAGAAACATTTAATAATGTCAGTTGTCATTTAAACGTCAAAAATTGACGTTGACAGGTGAATACTTGTATAATACGAACGACCTTAAGTTTTTCGATGTAATTTTGAGCGTAATTCAGTCGTAAATACGGGCATTTGAGCTTCTAGATGATCAGAAACGATATACGCACTTCAAAGAAGAAATCTTCGACACGGAAGGAAATAGAAAATCCATTCTAGTTACACTTCAGAAAATTGACGCATTATTGGACCGCTTCCAACGAAGAATAGCCTCGTTACGTTTCGATTGGCCTTTTCATAGTCAACCAGGCATGCGCGGACGTTTCAATTCACGTCTCTAGAACAATTACATCGCGCCAATCAAAAATTTTAAATGCTTTAGAAAAATATATGATGCTTTCTTATCTACTCCCTTAATTACTGCGGGTAGTTAAATTATATTGCTATTCATATGGAAATCAGCTATTACTATCATTGTGAAACGCTGATAATTTGAAATAAATTATACTTAGTAAATTAATTCAGCTTTATCAGATATCACGTTCGGTGTAGTCACGCTACTATGTAATTAAAATTTTACCTCCGATCTAAGATCAGTAGACCTCAATAAATTTTCTTATTAAATAACTTCAAACATATCGATCTACCGTCTCCTAATTTTCCAATGTTCGGGATTTTATACCTACGGTCCTTTTCATCTCCTTACTAAATCTGCTCCCTTTTTGTTGCCGCTTCAAATTACAGCTCGGGTATTTTGCTTTCTGATCAAATAATTAAATTTTTAAGTTAAAATCCTAGCGGCGGCGACGTTCGCTTTAAAAGGAAAGCACAGAGGAAGAAAAAGTTCAAAGCAATTAGGTACTGAAAGTTTTTTTTCCACGTTTCCTCTCACGACCAATTCCATTCCGCCATATATATCGTTGGAAATGTAGGCCCCTCTTAGTTACTTCGTCGACTTGGAAAGCCCGCTTTGCGAAATGGGTCATTACTCATTATTGACGATTGAGTTTAGGGGGCGTTCGTCACCGCGCGAATAAAGCAAAACGAGAAAGAGGATCGTCACTTTTTTCCTTTCCTTCGACGTCTACGTTTTTTCCAGATCGACCTCTCCGATTGGCCGGTCGGAAAATGGGTTATTTATGTTTGTTGCAAGGGAACGACTTCACGTGGCGCGTTTTCCCTTTTTAATGGTTTCTTTGGTTGGTAATAGAAAAACACAGGTTGTTTCTTGTTTAGAACGTGTAAGAACGTTTATGACGATAGTTTCAGTGAGAAAGTTTGTGGATTGTATTGGTGAGATACTTTCAAACAAACACACTTGTGTCTATTGCGTCAGGATTTTCTTTTATAAATTCTACCCAGAATATGTTTATAATAGGTTGGCAACAAAGTAATTGCCGATTTAAAATGTAGATGAGAGTAGTGTTTCTTTTGAATGACTTCTGTCAATGTTATAATTATATAGTTTTGGCATTTATCAACTGCGAACTTCAACTTTCTTAGAAAGCAAATTAAGTGTATTTTTTATGTGTGTTATGTGTGAAACATTCATTTTTGTCATAGTTTCCTTTATTATTTCCGAAAAGGAAAGAACGCAACACAAACTGGTAAAGAGTTAGGTATATGTATGGTGATGGAGCTCTAAAAGAAAAATGTTTTTTTAAACTTCACTCTGGTGATTTTTCACTCAAAAATGAACCACGTTTTAGTAGACTAAACGAAGTTGATGCTGAATAAAAATTGCCATAAGTGATTCGGACCGTTTTCGTATTCCTGTCCAAGATATTGCAGAAAGGTTAGATGTATTGCACATAAAAATTGAAAATCACTTAAAACGTATTCTTCGAAAGGCTCTATATTTGGGTTCTTATGAATTAAGGAAAACTCATTTAACTTGACGCGTTAATATATGCAATTTGCATGTCGAACAAAATAAAATCGAACCATTTTTAACGAAAACGGTCATGGTCTAAAGAAAATAAACTAGCGCAAACAACATGGACAGCCGAAATGCACTAGAAGATGTTGTCAATTTGGTGGGATTACAAAGGCATTGTGTATTTTGAGCTGGTTTCTATGTATTGATGCCAATTGGTCAAATTAAATTCTGCAATTCAAGAAAAAGGGGCCAGAGTTGGTAAACCATAATGGTCTTGTATTCCACCACGAGAACACATGATAACACTGTGAAATTACACCTAATTCAGTTTTCTGCTAATAAGAACCAGAAATTCTATAAGTTGACGGAAAGATGGCAAAAGGTCATTGATCAAAATGGAAAATATGTTATTACATAAGGCTTAAATACTTTATTGCCAACCCATACATTTATTGGCTTTGTAAAAATGTGTTTTAAATGGGCAATTTTAACCAGTATACTTGTATAAAATAATCGACCTTTCAATTCGAAATTTTGTTCTAGAAATATAGGAGGCACCTCATCACTTAACTGGAAAATACAGGTTAGTATTGGTAGAAGACGAATTTCTTGGTTGAAAAATCACAGAACCTGGTTCGGTATGAATACGACTGAATTATTGCGAGCAGCAGCAAACAACGTTAAAATAGCATATATGATAGCCAACATCCGAAACGGATAAGAACTATTAGAAGAACAATCTTTCTTTGAGATAACCATTAGACTTCTGTACGTAAAGAAAAGAAATGTATGTACAGTTTTCGTGTCTTCACATTGTGTTTTGATTAAACGATTATTTAGTGGTCGAAATTTTAAGAAGTTAATGACTTTGAGGAGCTCATTAAGAGCATTCTTAAATGGGGGAATATTTTTTTTTCAGCGAATGGCTGGTTATGGAACATTTAATAGCTGATCCATGGTATTTTATTTTCTTCAGGAAACCAATTTAAGAGATCAAATATTTCCACTCCAGTAGTACGTGTTAGTAGAGATTTGCATAACAGAAGATTCTCCTATAATACGTTTTCTGATAACTAACAATGACATTTAATATCTTCTTCCCTTAATCGCGTAGCATAATTTATAAAAAAGGATATTGTGTATGTAATTCATAGAATCGAAATTTTGACTATTACAATCAAAGAGAAAGCTATCCTCGTTTATATCCTTTAAAATTTGGTTCAAGCAGTTGTAAATATCATCATAATGTTCGTAATAGTAAAATCATGTTCTCTAACGCTTAGTAATAGGCTGAGGTGGTTCAGGCACTTTGGCACACAGATGGTGAAATCTTTTTGTATGTATTGGCCATCTTATGAGCTATTAAAGCATTTACTTGTGGATAATATTTGGGGATCAACTGCGCCACACGGTTTAAACTATGGATTTGACATGTTGCATGTAACAGATTTCCACTCTCTTCTCTCTGAGATCGGGCTAAGGAAAGCACGTAAGCGGCGACGTCACTTACAAGCATTAATAGTTAGGTTATTGAAACTTGAAATTTGTTCAACTCTTTTGTAAGTAAGATAGGAAATGGCGGTTCAAACTCTTCCATTGTACGTACTATCACATTCACCATAGAATGTTTTTATTATATATTATATTATATTTTATTATTAGTTGTTTCGTCCACACATACCCACAATTTTTATCTTTCATTCCGAATACTTGCTCCAGAAGGAGACAAATGCTTGCTGGTCTAGTAAAGTGAACGGTTCATTACATAGAATAAAACAAATATTAATTGTTCGCTGTATCGTTTGCAACGGATTACAGAACATCGTTTTATACTTTCTTAGGTGGCGTTCACACTTCCACCTGCTGGCACACGTATACATGATAGTTGTCGAATTTTACACATTTAATTCTAACGCATCCGTATTCCAAGTCAAGCATGCTCGCTATTACGCTTTCTAGTTTATTCGATATACGCTGTTTCCGAAACGTACCTAAATGCGAAGAGGCATTCACAACGACCAGTCGAACAATACTGAACAATCGTGTTTTGATACGGGTACTCGATTCTCCGTGCCGCGCGCTTCACCCCTCCACGTTGTTTTCCGCACGCCACTGAAACTTGCCCCACTTTGCCGAGGCTAGTACTTGCTATCGTTCTAGTTCCCTTGTTATATTAATGCTGATTATTCTTACCTTTATTGCAAAATTTTGACAGACTTCTCTGTATTCTAGCGAAATAGAATCCAGATTCTTAATTTGTTTTTTTTTTTTTTGTATTGTTTTCATGGAATATTACTTATTGACTACATCCGTGCTTAGGTGACATAAGTCTTCAAGTTACAGTGATTTTAGAACATACCAAAGAGCTTTGATCGAAAATTTAATCAGAAAGCTAAAGTAGAAACTTGTAATTGGATTATTATTGTTTCCATTCTCTCTACTTAAATAAATTCGGCAACCGCAATCGCGTTTACGCAAACAATTCCATAAAACTTCCTCGGTTTTTTTGCTCCCTGCTCTTCCGCAGAACAGTATAAATTTTTGTATCTACCACGAAATCCGACTAATACGAGCGTAGGCTTTTCGATAGCGGCGCGTTGCCGTAAAAGGATTGGCCGGCGATCCGCATAAAGCGCCGCTAATTGCGTTCTGAACGAATTACGGCGCGTTTACTCGTGAACTTAATTGTTACAGCTGCGAAATCCGCGCTAAAACCGCAGTTATATCGGCTTTCATATAATTACCGTTGCCACCGCGGCGCGCACAAACCGGCCATGGCGATTAATAAGGGCCCGGCATTACTGAAGCGGAGATAAAAAGCTCTCGGGCCGGTCGGTATTGCCATCCATACGTTCTTTGAGCGACTAATGTGCTTGTCCCTATTTTTTGGGTAATTTACGAATCTGTTTGTAGTAAGCAAAAGCAGCTAACTTGATAATGATAATAGGAGGCAAAGAGGATAAGATAAAAGGGACTTTTGGAGCACTTGTACGAGTTAAATAACAGAAATGTTACGTGGTATGTTACGTTTTCGTACTTTTCCTTTGCTAACTTTATACAGTCCTTATCCAATTTATTAGGGCCACTTGCTAAAATAGCGATTTTGTTAAAATATATAATGAAAGACGTTTTGTGCAAGCATAGATTTATTCAGAATTGTTTATAGACATCGTCACAACTATATAACATATTTTGCAATGCCTCATTTGGCTTTTACAATTGCTCTTATTCCTTTTAGCATAGTTTCTGTGCAACCATTAATGGTATCTTTAATTGTAGCGTTATTTTGCCACACATTCTGAATATTTGTTACCAATTGCTCTTTTGTAGTATTTCTTCTCGAATACACGCGTGATTTCAGAACAATTCACACGTTCTCAATTGTATTGAGCTTTGGAGAATTTCCCGGCCAAGGTAACATTGGCAGAGCGTGTGTTTCCGAAAAGCATTGGATGGATCTGGCCATGTGGCAAGGGCCTATATTCGGATCATTGATATATGACTTCAAGGCATCCTCCAATACACGTTATATCGGTGTTGATTCATAGTGTCTTGGCAAAAATACAGTCACCCAGGACCTTCGACTGATATACAGGACCATACCATAACTGACGGAGAGTGTTTCACCGTTTTTGGTACACTAGCTTCAACACACCGTTCAGATGGAGATCGTCTAACAAATTGAGTTCTTTCGATCATGAGTTTTGACTCATCGCTGAATACGATCTTTGACAAAAAGATATTGTTCAAATAGAAAAAGTTTTATTGATTTACATGTTCATTTAAGTTATTTTATCTTACCTTTCGCCAATCTTCAATTGTGCAATATTGATGACGAATGATTGCTCATTCACAACGTGCTCGCTTCATCATAGGTGTCAATCTTGGCTTCTTCAGGGGGCGTCTGAACTTTAGTCCGGCTTCGTAGAATCGTCTACGTACTGTACGCGTGGATCTTTGCACTCCTTGTTGAAACATTAAGTTTCCTATTTCTTTGGCGTTAGAGTTACCCCTATTCTAAAATAGGGGTAATTTTGAACGTCAATTGCATTGGATTTTGAATTGATGCATTTTGTATGTTACATTTTAAAATAAACGCTTTAATATACTGATGTCAGTTATTTCTATGGAAATGATTAACTCTACGTTGCACGATGCAATAAATTTTCTATATTTTCTAATTTTAGTAAGCTAAAAATATTGTATATTGTATTGACTGTGTACGTGTAGGTGGATCTCTGGCCAAGATCTAAGGATGTTTAGTTGTGGTGTCTTGGATAATCATTAAAGGATTTATGTATCACTAGCAATAAGTCTTCATTTTCAATGTTAGTAATATTAGTCTACAATAAGTCTTTTGTAAGAAAGAGTACGATGTAACTTTGATGTGAATGAAGATGAACCTAATACATTACTTTTAATGTAAAGATATCGTCTATCCTTTTCTCATTTTATTAGCGTTTATAAAGTTTTATTTCATTTTAAAAATATGTAAATCTCAATTCTACTTATTATCCAGTGTCAATGTAAACTTTCCACATTATTAATACATGTGCCATAAGAGGATATTTTATTTGCAACAAACTGATACAAATATGAATGAAAGTTTCTAATTTAAAATAGACAAGTAGAATTGTATAAAAAAATATATATATCTATGCAAAAATGTTGAATTCCACTAGTTTCCCATATAACTCTTCTTATGTTCTTAAAAATTTTCCCTCTTAGAATTCAATGTCTGGTTGGAATGGATAGTCTGGATGGTGACTAGCCCTAAAAATCAATATAAAGCAGGCATTAGACATCCATGCGTTCCGTAAATGAAATAAAACTTACTCAGCATTCGGGCAAATGCGTCCATCCTTTCTATTAAACGTATTGATATAATCTATATCTTCCCGTGATAACTTGAAATCGAATATTTCGAAATTCTGCTTCAACCTCACCGGATTTGAAGACTTAGGTATCGTACTATTTCCTAATTCCACTTGATATCTCAGCAAAATCTGACCGGGCGTTTTTCCATACTTCTCCGCGATAATAGCAATTTTTGGATCGTTAATGACGTCCGGATCACCAGGCTTAGCCCATGGTCTCTCCGGCGAGCCTAAAGGGCTATAGGCGGTTACTACGATTCCAAGGTCTTTGCATACTTTACGCAGACCTTGCTGGTTCAGATACGGATGACACTCAATCTGGAAAAAGTATGAGGAATTTAGTTTCGCGGGGTTAAATGGTATTAACGGATTGACTTACTTGATTTACAGCTGGGACGATGTTACAATTGTTGACGAGCCTATCTAATTGTTTACTGGTGAAGTTCGATACGCCAATGGATTTTGCAAAGCCCTTAGTGACTAAGCTTTCCATTGCCCTCCACGTATCCAAGTAATCTGTTTTTGTGTCGAGGGCTACGAGACCAGTGTCCTCATCGATAGGATGCCTATCTTCTGGGGAGTACTAAATAAATAAATGAGAGTTTATTAAATGATCGTAGTAACGTATATGCATTTTTTTGTCCGTATATTTCTTCACAGTATTGACTAAAACACTTACCTTATAAGCATGTGGCCAATGCATTAAGTATAAATCGAGATAGTCCAAGTTTAAATCCTTCAACGTTCTTTGGATTGCCGGTAGAACATGTTGTGGATCGTGGAACGTATTCCACAGCTTGCTGACAATGAATAGATCTTCCCTTTTAACCTTTCCCTCTTTTAGTTTCTCCGTCAGAGCTTCGCCGATGATATCTTCGTTTCTGTAGCAAAAAGCGCAATCGAAATGGCGATAGCCCAGATCGATCGCGGTTTTAACCGCGTCCGCGACTTCGTGTTCTTTTCCAGGTGGTCCCTGTAATCGAGAAAGATACGTATAAGACTCTCCGAGATTGAATTTGGAACGCGATAATTGAGGGCGACGTCGATCCCAAAGAACTTTTAATTCATTTCGAACGGGGAAAATGAATTCCGTTAGCTTTGACGGTACAAGTCGACGGGGTTAGATACGTCAAGTTCTCGACATCGTACAGAAGAAGATATATGTTTGCTCCTCGAGGCTATTACCAACTAATTACGATGCGCTTCTGAGGAGCGTCGATTTTCAACCAGTTATTTTCATCGTTTTGCCAAACTAACTCATAGAAGGAATTGACTGGATAAAGTTGCGGTAATGATGCAACTTTCGGAAGTCTGCTCTAGTTTTAAGAAGTGCATCTGCTGTACTTGTCACATTATTATGCATTGCAATGACTGGAAACTAATATACATTTTCTTTGGATATTTCCTTAGTTATTGTGGCGATCTATGATGTTCGAAATAAATCTAATTCAGTTATTAAATCTCTGTGACGATAGAGGAAATTGAATCGAGGCAGATAGAGAATGTGTACATAAGAATTCGTCGATATAGTTTTGAATATAAGATGTTCTAGAACTTGGTAAAGCTATTCAAACGAACGACATTGCTGGCTAAATAAAATCGATTTTGCAGAATATCATCGTATAATGTTCGTTGTAGTGAAATGCTTTGGGGTCACTGATTGTCCTAGATTAAGATGAATGAGCATATGGTGATATGCGTGTACGAGGGCGACTTGAAATGTTTCCGAAATCGACAAGAAAAATACGGTATTTGTGTGGTTTTTTTTCGATGTTGTCCCCTCGAAGATCAATACACTTTTTTAAACGGTGCTCCAGACTCTTCAAGCAGTCGGAAAAGTAGGATGTTTCGATGTCTCCAAAATAGTCATCTGTAGCGGTGATGGTCTCCTCATTTAAGCCAAGTCTCTTTCCTCTCAGTGATTTTTTCAGGTTTGGGCATAGGAAAAAGTCGCTGAGGGTTAGGTTTGGTGAATATGGAGGATGAGAGACTAATTCGTAGCGCAACTCATTCAATTTGGACACGACGATGGAGGATGAATGACTCCGTGCACTGTCGTGGTGGAAAAGCGAGGCCGTTTCTCCTTCAATACTGCATCGAATTGGATCAATAAATCGCTGTAGTATTGGCCCGTGATCGTCCTTCCCTTCTGCGGATAGTTGATGAGGATCACACAATGGGAATCCAAGAAAATGGTCGCCGTGACCTTTCCGGCCGATGGAACGATTTTTGTTTTCAAGTTACATGAATATACTTTTTTGTATTAACGTGCTTTCTTCACATAGTGTTACAGAGGATTATAATTTTGTTCCCCAGCTGATATCATCAACTTCCATTTGTCGACACTTTCCAAAAGTTTATTTATTTCAATTTTGCTGGCTATACTTACATTAAAATATTAATGTAAATGAATGTTATTTAATCGGCATGTATAGAACAAAATTTAACAGAAGGCAGAAATCTAGATGTGTATATTAGAAACGAAAATGGTCCGAGAATACAGTCCAATGGCTAACACATGGGCTGAAAGGTCTCGGGCCTAACACATAGATGACGCTAGTTTTATTGCAGTCACCTTTCTCTCAGGACAACCGTTAAAATTTCATGATATTCTATTCATTAGTTTGTGAGTTATTGTGCTAAGAGTCACGCTACTTTTGTTATTTTCAAAACAATGGATCAAAAACAATTTCGTGTTTTAATTTTACACTGCTTCTTGATGGGAAAAAATACCGTTCAAGCGAAGCAATGGCTTGAAAAGTGTTGGGGGGACTCCGTTCCATCAGAAACAACAATAAAACGTTGGTTTGCTGACTTCAAACGTGGTCGTACAGACACCGATGATGCAGAACGCAGTGGACGTCCAAATGAGGCGATAACACCAGAAAACATAAAAAAAATCCACAAAATCGTTTTGAATGATCGAAAAGTGAAGTTGCGTGAGTTAGCTGTTATCGTAAAGATATCAAAAGAACGTATTGGCTTTATATTGCATGAGCATTTGACTATGAGAAAGCTCTGTTCAAAGTGGGTGCCGCGTTTGCTCACTGTTGACCAAAAAAAAGAACGTGTTGATGATTCTGACCAGTGTTTGGCCATGTTTAAACGTAACAATGCGGAATTTTTGCGTCGATATGTTACAATGGATGAAACATGGATCCATCACTTCACTCCGGAATCAAAACGATTGTCATCTGAGTGGACAGCAACTGGTGAACCTCGTCCAAAGCGCTCGAAAGCACAACAATCGGCTGGAAAGGTTATGGCCTCGGTATTTTGGGATGTGCGTGGTGTAATATTCATCGACTATCTTGAGAAAGGAAATACCATCAACATTGAATATTATATAGCGTTATTGGAGCCTTTGATGGCCGAAATTGCAAAGAAACGACCGCATATGGCGAAGAAAAAAAATTTTGTTTCATCAAGACAACGCACCGGGTCACAAGTTAATCAAAATAATGGCAAAACTACATGAATTGAACTGCGAATTGCTCCCACAGCCACCGTATTCGCCAGATTTGGCTCCCAGCGACTACTGGCTGTCAAACAAATGCTCGCCGGTAAGAACCTTCGCACGAATGAAGAGAGATAAATCGTTCTACAAGAGTGGAATTGAAATGTTAGAGCGCCGCTGGAATGATTGCGTTGCTCTTGATGGAGATTACGTTGATGAATAAAGCTAATTTTGAACCAAAAAGACCGTGTTTTCTTTGTTAGTTTTTTTCTAATTGGCTTATTCAAGGAATATAAACCACATTTTTTTAAATATTTCACCAATATTTCAAAATTACAAGCACGTGAATTCTGTTGTGCACCAGACGAGAAAAAGCATTCGACACAATTTTGAAACACAGCTTTAAAATTTATAGAAACGGCAGTTTAAAGTGGACTGAAAAAGATATACATTCCATTTAAAAAAGAGAAGGATCTTTTTCATGTGATGTCATGACAAAGCGCATGAGAATAAAATTCTTACGAAAGTGAATTTCTTATAATTTTACTGGCACATTCTGTATATAAATGGATCGTTGCGTGATATATTGGATAACATCATCCTATTATTTATAATTACGTATTTGCTTATAAAACACCCTGTATAGTCGAAAATAGTTTAAGAAAGTCGTCATCTTAATTTCATACAACATTCACCTAAAGTTTTTTATAGTTCTAATATCTAATAAGCTGCAATTACATTATCCAAATCTATGGCGTTTATTCTATATTATTTATATATTAATTTATTCAACAAAAAAACTATACTATAATAAACATACCTGCCATGTCCCCAGTCCAATTACTGGTATATCGTATCCACTATTTAAGTGTAAAGTTGGCGAAGTAGTCATCGTTATTCGTGTTAGAAAAACAACATATGGTTTTTACGAGCAACTGGTCACGTATGACGCAACTATCTACAAATTAGCGAGCTATATAAAGCAATAAATTAGCAAACTCACGATAAAATACCTGTAGCTTATATAGTACGTTACAAATTGCCTTATCTGAACGAGCCAGGTATCTTGATTTAACTTATTGATTACCCCAAAACCTTGTACGATTATCATACAGTATTATCTAATTTTCAGCCGCTTCGAGATTAGTTTGATGGATGAATTCGATTGTCTGTATATCTCGTAGGATGTCTGTGTTTAATGCAAACACAGACGTAGTTGATCTTTAAACGTAATCTGTATGACTTAGCAGTTTTTAAAATTATAATAAAGACCTTGTCGAGTGAAAGGTAAATAGAGTACAGATTTAAGAATGTGTTTAAATTATTAATTTCATAAATTGTAAAATAATAAATTGGCATGTAGATGAAGGCTGTGCGAAAGAATTATTTTAAAGGCAAGGAACAGCGTTATAAATTTTGCAATTGATTGCGTTCTCTAATGTATGTACGTTAGTGTTAGATATCTTATTATCTCTATTTGATGATTTGTAAGATAAGAAACCATGATGAAAGGAGTTTACATCATAAAAACACGTAATTGTCTCATGCAGCAATTTTGCTTTCATCTTGCATCATGTGCGTAGATTTCTAAGTTGCAGTACTTAACATATCTCAAAAATTCTCAGAAAACTTATTTCGGATAATTAAATTAAAAGAATATTTTTAATTTGGCTAGTAGCTTTGGAATGCTGTATTAACACGTTTTACAACATAAAAGACCCAACCAATTTATGCATGGTAACTCACTAGAACTCTAGTGGCATCTCTGACTAAAGGAATAAGTTTATTGTGTACTCTAGTTATTCAAAAATGCATTAAATTGATAGATTTGAATTAACGCTAAACAAAAACGTGATGGTATATCTGCTTAGCGTCGCTAATTGTAAATTATAAAAGCATAAAATTCATTAACTTAGAAATAAGTAATTGAGACATTATTCTGAATATGCAGTGAAACATGTTTGACATTGCATTCGGCAACACTATTGACAATGAGAATCTACGTGTTCTTGAAGCGTTGCATTCTGAATACATTATTAATTTGTGTGGAGTGGAATTTACTGCGATAACTGTGAATGTTTAACACTACTTAATACTAAAATTACACCCCGCTTTGTTCAGAAGATCGTGTTAGAAATCAAACGCTATTTCAGCGCAATGCTTGGTACAGATTTCCTGTCATATTCCTCACTCCTTACCACCACTACACCTGTCTGCATACACTCCTTTAGATACCTCGACTTATTGCAAGTTAATATATCCTACTAATATTTTTTGAGTTTCGTTTGTATGTACATATCTTGATTATTTCTTCCATATATGTATTGAACAATACTGGGTTTAGGCTTCCTTGTCTCAATCCTTCTGTTATTTGTGATTCCGCATTATTTGTGATGACAGCGTTTATATTACTATTATATGTATATCATTTGTATCAGCCTTATTACTATATTATTCACTTCTCTTGTCTTTAGGATATCCCATAACTTTTTTCTTAGGATTTTATCTAAAGCTTTCTCTAGATCTATAAATCTCAGGAATATTTTCTTCTTTTCTTGCGAAGCTTTTTGCATTATTCGCTTTAAGGAGAAACCTCTTGCCTGCTTTTCCCTTTGATGTATCAGCTCCGAGATTTGTCGTATGTGTTTTGTATTAATGATCTCATTCTTTTATCTATCTGTTCTTGTATTTTCGTAGTTGAGCTTAATAGGAGTATACCTGTATAACTATTGCAACTTCTCTTATTGCCCTTGTTCTGTATATTGGCACAATTAATGACTTTTTCCAGTTATTTGACACCCCTTTTTCCTTCCATACCTTTCTAAATATTAATTGATAATTTCTCTTCTAAAATACTAATTTACTATAATTATTCACAGGTATAGCAGTAAACTCCACTCACACAAATTAATTAATTATGCGGAACGCAGCGTTTCGGGAGCACGTGGGCTCCCATTGTCAACCGTGTTACCGACTGAAAGTAAAAACTGTATCACACATGCAAATTATTTTCTACGCAACATGACAATGGGAGCCCACGTGCTCCCGAAACGCTGCGTTCCGCATAATTAAGTAATTTTGTGAGTGGAGTTTACTGCTATACCTGTGAATTGTACATCCACACAGTCCTTGCAATCGTCATTTTACTATAATTATGAGAGCCAACATCTAAGAAAAGCTGTGACTATTAATCTGACTCAAGATCAAAGAGGGAATTTATCGTAGAAATTTATTGAGGTACTCATTCAACAGAGAAACTCGTTTTGGCATAAATTTTACGAAAAATATGAAGGTACACGTCTTCAAGGTCATAGCTAGTTATTTATTGGCTTGTGTAAAGAAGTACGAGAATTATAATATCTTAGTGGTTTTTTTTCTATGAAAAAAAAGGTTTATATTTTTTTTTCATAGAAAAATGATATTTTTCGGAAAATTTGTGGTAGAAAAAATAGTCGAGGATACAAAGCTCTATCGAAATATTCCGCACTGAAATTCTGACTTCATTCCGAATGTTCTGTTAATTGCGGTATTGGAACCGTTGTGCAGGACTTTGATTACACCACCCAACAAAATAAATTTTTGTCGTGGTGCCTGTAAAATACGAACTGATTTAAGGTATTTCTGATGTGCTGGTTCCAAAATTAACTGGCATTTCTTCCTAGCAGCTCTAGTTTTTGAGATACACCGCGGTGAAATTCATTACTCATACGTACTCCAGAAGCACTAAACATTATTCATCTGAGGTGAACAAGATAACTATTAATTTGTAAAATTAAGTTCGTTTTCACCTATCTACTATTCATGCTTAAAGTAGATCATACCTTTAGCGCTCACAGCAGTAATATCTATCTTAAAATCGTTTCTTTAGGCGGTCTACTACGAACGGATCTCCTTTTCCTTTCACAAGGAATTCATCTGACAGTACAAGACGATATTCCTTCTATAACATCATCATCTTCTCCTTCTTCTCTTCCGCATCTGGGATTGTAACATCTGTGGACAATTTTATTTCGCGTTTGAAGTGGTTGGTGCTGCAATACCGCTCTTGAAGTTCAATGAAGTAGAAGCGGAGATAACGAATATCGCCGTCGGAGCAGCAACACAGCACTCCTTTATGAATAAGATATGGTGACGTGTTGCGAATATTGGTAACGGCGGGCGAGGCAAGGCACTGTCTTTTGATGCCTTGATCTCCCGGGTCGGTTTTGCCGAGAAAGACGAATATTGTCCTATTTTTAGAAGGCCGTGAGCGTCGCGTTGACGTAATAAACGTCGATTTTCGCGGATCTGTTATATTAGCGCAATTTGCGATGTTCTGTTTGGTGTAAAAATGTGGGCGATGGATGGTATTTCGATTGAAGAATAATAGATTCTATTGTCGAATGGAGTTTGATAAAGAGAAAATGTACTTGCACGAGATTTTCAGATTCATTCTATTCAATAGAATAACGTACTGTGTATTTAATTTAGGTTGAATTGCGAGTGATTTTTATTTCTACTTCTATTAGTATAGTTCAGAAATAAAATAAAATTACAGTTAGTATTGTTAAGTTCTATGTTCAGTGTATGTAATAGAAGTAATGTTTCTGTAAATATTGCCCTGTAATTGGATTATAGTAATCTGTTGGACAAAATACGCAGCATAATAATAATAATAATAATATCTTTATTGCCCAACAGAAAATAATTCCATTTACAAGCCAATGCGAGAACAATATATCCTAGCATATATATGTAGTAATAATTTACAGCGCAGTAATAAATTAAAATTAATCGGTGACACCAGAATGCAAGAACAAAATAGGACGACAATGTAAATCCATGTAGACACTTCAACAAAAAGGATCGTGAAGTAATTCATTGGCATTTCTAATCATATGCGTAAAGGGTGCTTTAAGCAGAACATTAGTTTTGCATGACGGGATCTTAAAATTAGGGAAGGACCTGGTATCGTACTGAGGTACCACAAAATTAATTTTGGAGAGAAGGGATGGAGCGTCAATAGCGTGATTAATTAGTTTAAGTAGAAATTGGCTGCTAAATTCCTTCCTTCGATCCGATAACTATACAAAGCCGTGTCTCCTCAGCAGACCAGCATAATCAACATCGCGTCCAGGGTAAGTGCCATCAATTTTGAAGGACAGGTATTTCAAAAATCGTTTTTGCACTCTTTCAAGTAGTATTTGCAGATGGAGATAGTGAGGATATCAAATTATGGAGGCATACTCCAACCCAGTGCGGACAAGCGAATCTGCAGGATCGTATGAGAAATCCTAAGGATTTCATCGCACAATTTCGTATGGATAATATGTGGTCTGCAAACGACAAATTTGCATCAAACTGCACGCCCAGGTCCATCACAGACGAGTGCCTAGGAACAATAGCCTGACTCACAGCATAGTGAAAATTGTAGAGCCTATGACATCTAGAGTAGCTTACAACAGCACACTTATCCAGATTCAAATGAATTCCATTCTGTGTACACCATCTAACAATAGTATCCAGACTGTTCTGGAGAAACAGACAATGTGGCGGGGAGGTTATGGTATTGTAGATCTTAAGATCGTCCGCGTAAGCCAGTACATTGCAGTCCAGCCCCTGTAGGAGATCATCCAAATAAATATTAAACAAAAGGGGACCCAAATTGGATCCCTGGCACACACCAGAGGAAGCAGAAAATGTTAAGGATGTATATCCATTATAGCGAACATAGCATGAACGATCAGTTAAATACGAGCGGATCAATTCTGTTACACTTGGCGGAAAACCAAAACTACTCAGCTTAGATACCATAAGGGAATGATTGATAGTGTCAAATGCTTTATTAAAATCGGTGCATAATACATCTACTTTTTGACGTCGTTCCATGGATTCGGCAATATGCTGTGCTAACTCAGCAAGGTTGGTTGTAGTAGACCTTCCTGGAATGAAACCATGTTGTCGCGAATATAAGTAAGGCTTGACACTAACGTAAATTCTGTGAGACAGAAGATATTCAAAAATTTTTGCAAAGTTGGATAAAATATTTATTGGTCTATAATTTTAGAAGTCAGCATGTTGGAAAAATAATGGAATATTTCAAATAAAAAGAAGCAACTAGTTATTTCGGCAAAATTATTAATTTTATTCACAATACATCCTTTCTGCGTTTAACATAGTAAATCATTTGAGCCTTTAGTACTTAAAGAGGAGTATACTATATTCGTGTTGTGTAGTGGATTCAATATTTACAAAAAAATATTCTCTTAAAATGTTGTCAGATACCTTAATGCAATTCCTTTGGACATTCGTGACTTAAAGCCAACATTGTTTGCCCATCAGCTACATAAACGCTATTATCTGTACACCTAGTAAGCATTTTCGTTTTCATTTTTTTTTGTTTTCTTTCTATTTTTAGTTAGTGATATTAGTTTTTTTAGTTAATTATATTTCATTCATTTTTGATCATCTTTGAGTTCAGAAGGAAGAGCTGCAGGTTATTTCTAAGTCGGTGATCCAGAACTCATTAGCACTTTTTTTTTTCTTAGATATAATTTACATATTTTATTTGTACTATATTTGTATTTACTTATATAGTGCTAATAAACAGTATTATTATTATCAGTATCATTATCTGTTCATACTGAAGTACACTAGTGTGTATTTTAATTTTTTTATTACATTCCCTTTAAACTGTTGTTTGGCTTGAGTTTGATTATACTTTGTCCTTGTTGGAGGCAAGGTGGCATTAAGATTTGTATCAGATAGGAAATATACAAATTGAAAAGGTATAGTTTGAAATATAGCACATTGACTCCAGACATTCAAATACCGTTCTCATTGGTTGCCACATTTATCGCTTGTTCTTTGACTAATTTTGATAGCCATGTCACATAGGCGCTAAAATTTTCTGTTTTCTGCGGCAGTTCTATTGGGAAGTTCTTATCAATCTCCTGAAGCATTGTTGAAATAAAATCAATTATGGAATTTGCGGACCTTCATTATAATACCTATCAGGTGATTTATTCGTGTCATGCAGTTGCCGCAAAATTGCTAAAAGTTACCAAAATAAGCCAGAAACCTGTTATTCTAGAGAAGCAATAGCTAGAAAGGGTCTTCTAAATTAACTATTTCGAAATAAAAAACAACTTGATGTGTATAGGAGGTGGTATAAATTTTCATTTCAAAGATGTTTGAATAGTGTAGAATTGAAGGGTTATCATATTCTATTTTTTTAATTCGGAGGAGTGTTTTTTAACTATTGGCTATTGGCCAAAAATTATATTAACGATATTCGATATATTGCCGGCTGTCATATTGTCACAACAACTAATTGACGTTTAGATCGTCTCTTTTTCTGAGTGCGTTTGTATTTAACTTTTCTCCCTAAATTTGCGTTGTTATAATAATTACGTAAGTACAACTTATATAAAATTGTAGCTAGTTTTAAAACTGCCGCCAAAATGTAACTGTGAGAAATTCCATTGTGTAAACGTGTCTTTTCAATTTACTCGTCCTAATTAAAAATTAAAGTATAAGCAAGAAAAAGGCTGTTATTATTAACGACTAACAAGAAAAAGTAGTAAGAATGGGGAAAAACTTATGGATGGTTGAAATGCATTCCCACTATCAAGCTCGCAATTGGGACAGGGTCACAACATTACTCTTTACAGAAGTTAGCAAAATGTGGACACGTGAAGACCGCTTGATTAGTCAAACATATCTAGAACTTGCAAATACTACATTAGAAAGGACGTGTGCGACACCTTTTTCCGAGGATCCTTCACGGGACATTTAAAAAAAAATACTTTTAGTGAATTTGTTACAGCATACGCTATTAGTATAGACGTTGCTTCGTAAACTATAAATGGACCTAGTGGTAATTTATTATAAATACGTCAAAAATACGTCAAAAATACGTTAACATAAAATTAGTACATATCAATAATAGAAGAGATATTCCAGTAAATCCTATAATTAATTGTAATTATAAAGGTTAACTTTATTTGAGACTGTAATCGCTTCAACGTTTTTAATTTTCAAACAAACATCAAATAAGTTACTCAGACTTAACTAAAGTAAAAAGTGAAAGATTAAAATTACTATCACGTAGTTAGAAAGTTATTAGAAAGGTGGGTTCTTATTGTCAAAAAAAAAGACTCACCCAAAAGCAAATAAACACCTACCCCGTAATCACGCAAGTAACTTTGGCAGCCCTAGGCAATAAATTCGAATAGTTAGATATAGATAGCTGCTATATAACTTAATGGCGAATCAACTAGGTGGATATAAGCCCGTAAAAGAGACGAACAAATGTGTTTATTTACGCTCCGTTTTTGTAGAAATAACCGACGGCGTGTGTAGGTAGATCAAAGAGAGTTTCTTCCTTCCTTGATCAAGGAGTTCGTATATAGTGGGACTTATGCACAGTTCAATGATGTCGAATAAAATGCTTGAATAAACAACGTATTTGATATATTTCTTATATGCGAAAATATTGCTTTGGTGAAGGTGGCAGCTGTAATAAAATAGTGTGGGGTATGAAGATCGTATATGTACGATGATATATGTTGAGACAACTTAGTTGATCGATGATGTTATGATTAGAAAAATACGAGGATAAAATAACAAATTCAGTAACTAACTATGAGATAGCGCTGTATGAAGGCAATTTTTGACGCTACTGTATAGCTTGATGTTTCAATAACATACATGTTAGACTTCATGTCGATTTGCCAAATAGTTTGTTATGTACAGTCGCCCAAAGCGGAGCACTCTTGGCGATTTTTAAAAATGGAAAATATTGAAATTCGCGCAATGATTAAATACCGGTGGAAAAAAGTATTTTTCGGCCAAAGAAATTCATGTTGATATGGTAAATGTGTGAGGTGAGGATGCCCCTTCTTTTAAGATTGTTTGCAAATGGGTGAATTTAAAAAAGGTCGTACGCGCGTAAATGATGATCCCCGTTCTGGACACCCAGAAACAGCCACTTCTGCAGAAAGTGTGCAAAAACTTTTGAAATTTGTGGAAGCTGATCGCCGATCAACATTGAAAGATATTGGTTACAGTAAAGGTTACAGGCATCTCCACAGAACAACTAACATACATTTTAAATGTTCGATTGAAGACACTTGGAAATAAGCACAAAAAAAATCCTTTCCCACCAAGACAATGCGTCAGTTTCCCCAGCAGAATTGTCCAAGCAAAATTGGGCAAATTAAACTTCGAAGAGGATCCCCCTCGTTCACTGGATTTAGCTCAATCGGACTATCATTTCTTCTCCAAGATTCCCTGGCGGTATGACATTTGTGTCGGGTGAGGAGTTGATGGTTGCCGTGGGCCACTATTTTGAGGAGCCCGAGGAAAATGAGTACTGTGAAGGCATATAGAACCTTGAACGTCGACTAAATAAATGTATTGATTTTGAAGGAGATTATATCGAAAAATAAAACACATTTCGTTGAAATACTGCTATTTGCTTTTAGTTAGTGTGAAAGCAGGTTCAATATCGTTAAAATATTCACATAAAACATACTTTTAAACGTAATGCCCCTGAAGAAAATCATGCTGACTACGATTTTCAATTTCCATCACATCGAAAGACGAAATATCTGCGGGGAAAGCCACATCTTACGTATTTCTCCTTGGATTGAGTACTAACGACATTCGAATCGCCGCGAGACATTCAACGAACGGTACCGTTTTATTTTCGCTTTTGTTTTGTAATTATTCAGCGTAACGAGTCACGCCGAAGTCGTTACCAACTGTTCGGGACAAAGGAAATGCAATAAGTTTGGAGCAAATGAAGCGATACCGGATGCCGACTTTTATTTCGCCGTTGCCTAAGGAACTTAGCGGAGTACGTAATCGTTTTCGAACGTTCCGAGACGGCGATGGTGTTGTAGTAGTGGAAGATTTGAATGAATTCTTTTGGAGTGGATGGAAAACCGGATTTTAGAATCTGCAAACCAACTGCTTAGAGAGTATTGAAATAGGAAACGAGACGGTCAATAAATAATGGATTTACTTGTGTTAGCTCGGTTCTATTTAAATTTAATGTTCTGAGAGTTTTACAAATGTAATTTGTAAGTTTCGTTTACCTGAAGTTTGCTAGTACTTAGTGTGAAATGATTTATTGCATTGCAGCATTGTTCTGACCGGAGAAGATGTTCCTAAATTACCCTTGTGACTATATATATATATATATATAGTCTCCAGGTGTAATCAATGAGCACGAGGGCAACATGAAATGTTTCCGGAATCGACAAGAAAAGCACGGTATTGGTGTGGTATTTTGTTTTTATTTTTCGATGTAGTCTCCTCGAAGGTCAATACAATTTTTCAAAAGGTGCTCCAGTCTCTTTCAGCCGTCGGAAAAGTAGGATGTTTCGAGGTCTGCAAAATAGCGATCTGTAGCTGCGGTGACCTTCTTATTTGAGGGAAATCTCTTTCCTCTCTTTGGGCTAGCTCCGGTGAATATGGAGGATAAGGGACTAATTCGTAGCGCAACTCATTCAATTTGGACACGACGATACGGGATGAATGAGCCGGTGCATTGTCGTTGTGGAAAAGCACTTTCTTCCTCTGCAAACGAGGCCGTTTTTCCTTCAATACGGCATCGAATCGATGCCCATGATCGTCTTTCCTTTCTGCAGATAGTCGATTCCCAAGGTGGGATCCTCACCTTGGAAATCCCAAAAAAATTGCTTTCTTCGGAGCCGATTCGCCCGGAAAAGTTCACTGCTTCGACCGTTACTTGGCTTTTGGTATGTAGTGGTGGATTCAAGTCTCTTCCATGGTGACGAAACGCATGAAGAAATCCTTTGGATTCCGTTAGATCCTGGCCAGACACTCCTCCGAAGCAATCGTCCGATTTCGTTTTTGCTCAGAAACGAGCGGAAAGCCTTTTCATACCCAAAATTGCGTGTAGGATATCGCCAACGCGTTCTTCTCTGATGCCACTTGTTTCTGCTATCAGTTTCAGCTTCAATCGGCTATCGGCTAACACTACATCATGAATCGTCGATCGTTTCATCGTTGGTAGCTGTTTTTGAGCGTCCACTGCATGATTCGTCACTTGTGCTTGTGTGGTCACGTTTGAGCTCGTTCACCCAGAAGCTGATGGCCGAAGGTGATGGAATACATCCGCCATGAACCTCTAGCAAAATATTTCTGTGGCCGTTTTCCCAGGCATCCAGAAGTGTTTTATCACTGCACGAAACTCGATTTTATTCATTTGTTTGCGAAGCCGCCTGACTTGCTACACAAAACATACTCTTAGACAACAACTATTGACAGTAGACGTCTGAAATTTTGATAGTTGCCATAAAAGAGGTTGCCCTTGCCGACCAATGAATCAACTTCAACCTTTGTGTGCCATCTCTTGCCGATTCCGGAAACATTTCGGGTCGGTCTCGTATGCTTCCTTAGGCGACTCAATTATGCAACTTCAAATATGAATACGTTCAGTTAGAGGTTGTCTAAAATACCTGTTCCGGTGTGCAGACGGGAAGCAATATGTTACAGAGTGCGAGTGAGATAAGTAGACCGCTATTGGATAAGGTAGAATCCGCAGCAAAAGTGTAAAGAATGCATTATAAATCTGATTCATTATGTATCTGTAGCTTAATACTATGACATTGCGCGTGCTAAACGCATACACTCAGTTTATAATTTAATGGTAATTATAGTATATAGTATGCGAAGTAAATTATGAAATCTGATCATAAAATAACCAAATTTCGGATTAATGGGTATGCAAATCATAATTGAATTTTAAGTAAATGAAAACTAAAAGGATACATAATACTCAATATGTAATTAATTAGTATTTACAGTGGATTATAATATTTATAAAGTAATTGTGTAATTTTAAATCTTCAACGTAAGCTTGAGTTTTATCATTATCCATTTCACAGAATCATTCTGTTAGAAATAATTTCACATTTATTTAGAAACATATTTCCTCTAATTAATAGTGCATATTAAATTATACGTAATTTAACGGTGAGGAAAATTATATATTTTGTTAGGTAGCATAGTACGAACTTATTGTTAGGAGTATGCATCCGATTGAAAAATAGAGGATTTATTAATTTGTGAAAATTGTGTGGATAATTCCGAATCTTCAGTGGAATAGTCACTTGAATCATTGCTATCAGAATTCTCGCCAACATGTATTATTAATTACTCTTTTATAATGCTGGTTCTTTGCTTCTATACTGTTCTTCCGCTTTCTTTGAGTGTTCACACACTACTTGCCAGACTCTTGTTGAAAATGTGTTAAAAAGTCCGTTACAGAGTTTCTCTGCTTTTTATTGTTTCGCCCTTCGACGTACTGCTTCATACTTGCTCACACCATTTGAATTGGGTTGAAATCAGGGTGATAGGGTGATAGTCTAAGCACATCATCGTCATATTTCTTAAAAGCTGTGTGTATTTTATACCTCTTGAATCGTGGTTTGTGCATTTTAATTACGTTGTACAGCTCGATCTTTGTCGTGTATTCATGGTGTTTGTATGTTTCTTAGACGTAACCTCGTTTTCATGTCTTCTTTTCTACATGTAATCGTAGGATTTTCTTCAATCTCTCTATTATGATAAGAAGCATTATCAATCACAATAACACTTTTTCGCCGAAGATAGGCACCAGGAACAATACCATCTTCCCGGTCAGCGTGAAGAATAATTAAACGATTTCCTTTAGATGTTGGTTTGAGCAAACCGTCATTATAATCATCATTCCGACTGTTATTACGGGTATATGATGTGTGTATATACCTTTCATCTATGTATGCAATAGGATGCGTTTGCTCTCTGTACTGATGGATGTTTTTCGAAAAACTGCTTCTGAAATTGCAAATGTCGTGACGTTCAATCGATAGTTTTCTATTTGTCTTCATTTACCGCCAGCAGAATCTTATCTTCCTCATAACTTCACTCAAACTTTCAGGACATCCTTGATACCCTATATCGTCCATAAACTTTTTATGGATGCGTTTCAAAGTGCTGACATAAAAATTATGTATTGTTCTTTTTAAAATCCTTTCATCACTCTTCGTTCTTTTTCGTTTCTTATTTGTGTCTCGAAGCTTTTAATAAGTCCAAATTCTATTTGTTCTTTCTCGTTTATAATTCTTCTGAATGTTTTTATACTAACACCGTACGCGGCTGACACACGTTCTTGTTTCTAAACAACAAAATAAAATATGTATGAATGTTTATTACCTTACGTGTCGCTTATTTATTGTATAAAATATGGTAACAGGAATACCTTACCTTTCTTAAAGAAAGGATCACTGTATCGTTGTTGCCTGGAAGGAATTCCATTATAAGGAGAGGCACTTAAACTTCGCAGTTTATTTATATAAACATTAAGACCTACATAAGTGTATCGGCATTAATTTGTTAGAATATTGATGTATGTATATACCTCACTTTATTCCCATTTTACCTTTGAATTCCATAGTAAGATACGCGACACTTTACACTACTATTGCACGTAATCGCTGAGTACTTTTATCTTAGACTGTACCGTTGTGTGAGCGCTATTACAAAAGAAATAAGCTATCCGTTCTCACGCATGTACAATCTGTCCACCGCACAATTGACCTTCATGGAACAGCAACATTTGACGAGCTGTACATTTATCGTTGCTTTTACGTTCAAATGAATAAATTATAATACACTGGAAAAGTTTTATTTCCTTGCCAGTGGGATACATACTTTCATGTTAACGGGGATTTCTTTTAAATTCATTTAATGAAAATTACTTTACAGTCATTAAACGAAGTCCTATGGAGAGAAACTTTTGTACTATACCTCCGGTCGTTTTTTTTTTGTCTTATCACGCTTGTTACAAATAAAATTGCATAAAACAAAATCAACTCGGATCACAAACAAAAGGCAGTTGCGCGCAACAGCCCGTACAGCATCTCGCTTTGATTTCTCTAGCGTGATAGGTGGTTTCTGTCCGCCCCGCATTGCAATTATTTACCTAATTGCGTCGCATTTCGTACGGTTATTAACGAAGATAGAGAGACTTTTGTTTTACTTTTCGCCTCTACTAATTACCGTAGGTAACTAACTGGGTTGCTACAACTTTATAGTGCTTAATTATAACAAATTTTAACGTGTTCTCCGGCTAACGAGTAGTACTCAGTTTAGGATAAATCCGCTCGTTACTGCTTCGATAATTAGTGAACGTTAGCGTCGGAGGCTCACGCGGTACGTGTACATACGCTACGCGTATAAGCGAATATGTGTTTAAACCTACATTCTACTCGTCGAGTTGATTTAATATGCGCTAATTGTTATTTTAATTGGATCAATAACTTGTTGCAGATTTTGAACTTTAACGTAGCGTTATAAAGGGGTCTTCAATAAGAGTGCCAGATTTGAACTGCCCGCCATATTTGACAGTGATACTGGCACGTGATTATAACGTGACAGATGAGAGTTAGTAAACATGGCGTATTACACGATAAAACAACGTGACCTGATTGTAAAGCATTATTATGAAAGTTTGATTGCCACCATTCGTAAAGTGCGTTCAATATGCGGTCAATTACGTGACTTGATAATAGAAAACGTGGGGTCAAACTGGAAGGATAACGCACAGCGGTCACAAGGCCCGCGTTGCAACAGTTGCAATAGCTCAAGCAGGCTTCGAATTAGTTGAGCATCCGCTATATTCGCTAGATTTGGCCTGTACCGATTACCGACTGCTTCTAAAACTTAAGGACCACTTGCGTGTTAAACGATTTCCATCATGTATGTCCCGTAAATCAGTGCTTTGCAAAGATTGAACAATCTTTATTTCGGGAAGCACTAGAAATGCTCGAATATCGATAGGAAAACTGTGTTTACCATAGTTAACCTTTACTGAGAAATAAAAGTAAAATATTTGCAAATTTTCTATTGTGAGTGGGTCAAGGGTGGAGCAAAGGTATTCACCCTCTACACTCAGGCAAACTCTTACGAGAAGCATTTTTACTAGCAAACGATGAGATACAGATAGAACTAGTTAAACCTAAAAATAACTCTTTCTAATGAAAACAGAAGTGAATGTTAATTGTATTTACATACATTTGATTGTACAGTTGAGAGATCTGTGAAACCAGGAGGGAATTTTTGTAGCCCGCGATTACCATAGACTAACATATAATATAAATGGGCTACTGCAAGATATGGACTCTTCCTTTTCTTTTTTTCGAGGAGATATATATATATATTCGGGGACACCCAATCGATACAAATAAATTATGTTTCTAGCCTCTGTGACCTCTATACCATCTACGCCAACGTGTCGAATTTAAGTATGACTCAAACGTTGCAGCACCGATACCTCACAGTGATTGCAAGGACCGTATGGTTGTAAAATCCACAGGTATCGCAGTAAGTTGAGTTGCAGACTATTACATGTGTACATACGTCAATAAATAGGCTACCTATACTCCAGACTTGGAATAGATAGGTGTTAAAATACGGATTTACCATTGGAGCCCAATGGGCGGGGCATATTCACACAGGAGAAATTGATGTAATTTCTTCATATGAAATTTCTGTCGGTTGTCAAATTTACTTATCATTTGTTGTCATTGTTTTCTGCAGTTTTTCATTGTACTTTTTATCTATAAAGAAGTGTCCTTGAAGAATTTATTATAACTATAGATGCAGATACATCGACAGATACATCAGATTCTGATTTTGCTTAATAAATTAATAAAATGTGTATACACTTAGAATACTCTGCTCATTTATTTCTTCATGCATTCCATACATTTAGTTAAGGTATTTTATACAATGTAGCAATTTTAAAAGAACATGAGTGCAAATTTATTGTATTAAACATGTTATCAAAAAACAGAGTATGATGTTTTAACTGGACAATATTGTTGAAAATATATTTGAAGAATTTATCATAACAGCAAATACATGATCTTCGTCAGACCACCATCATCAGAATCTGATTCAAATATCTGTTAATATCATTTGCATAATAAATTGAAATTATTTATTCACCTTTTTCATTCTACCCTTTGATTTATTTTACTTGTTACTGTATAAATAAAAGACTAGCGGTAAAGAAATATTTTTTATTAAATTTATTCCAGATATGCATGCAATTATTTATTAACTGTACTACCATTGAAAATGTACATTGGTTTTACTGCAGCCGGGGTACAGTAGATAAGTATACTTGGAGTGCTGTTTTTTTTCACCAAGCATCTCATCTAATTTCATCATTGACAACAACCAAATTCTATGCAAGATGTAAGGATATTGTGTGTTGCCATGTACTCTGAAACCACTCGATGGACTTAGATACAGTCCCCTTGAGCTCATTATGTGTTGTTCGTAATCAGCAACATTCTTCCTTGTTTGGCTTTTTCTTGTATATATTGAATTGCTTACTTTCAACCATACCATTGAAATTGATGGAGATTACCAACGGAGAGATTTACTTCATGAGAAATGACTTGGTACAACACTGTGTATATAACCATTCATGTCGAAATTATATTTTCGATTCAAGTTTATCTATGGCGATATTGTTATTTTAAAACTTGTCACATAGCATTTATGTTCTCTTCAATTGTGACCAAATGAAATAACATTTACTTTCTACCATAATTACATAAGCTCCAACTATTTCGGTAAATGAAACAACAAGGACACATTTATATTGCAATTGATGCTACTTTTACTTTATTATTGCGGTATTATTTTACCGGGTCATATAACCATAATGCATTGCACATAAAATATGAAAAACTTTGCTATTTATTATACAAGATTTTGATAACCAAACTTTGATGTTTACGATGTTGTCATTTGACAGTTTCATCGGTTAAATTTCGCCAGTGTAATACAGCCGTCGATCGTAGCGCTACCTACTGCATTCTTAACGTGAATGAAGTATAGGTACTTTTCGAATGTCTATAAAATATCTATTACGGTGATGCAGATTCCAAGTCACGTCCTCGACCATCAGTTACGTCCAAAATTAGAAGTTAACAAATCTTGCAAATTGCGTATTTATAAAGAAAACATGTATATGTAAGAAGAGAAAACCGTAAGAGGATTAAAAGCAATTATAAGTTGATGCTACTTCTGATAACAAACGTCCAATACTGCTGTGTGCATCTGTGGTTTTTATTGCAAGTAAAAGAGCTACGTCTGTAGGAAGGGTAGATATTGATGATAGTAACTCGAAAAGAAATGCATTTCTGTGAAGCTTGTGATGGCCATATGAAAATAAAATATGGTTTACATCAGTTATAGTTTTACTATTACAAGTACAAATAACAAGACATATGTTATGTATGTCTTGTGTAAATGCACCGGAGCAAAATTATGTCCAACATTGAGTTTGGATATTGCAGATCGGGAAACATGAAGTGCTTCGCGATCTTGAGTACCACTGATGCGCAGGGTTCATGCTATAATAAAACGCATTGGTGAATCTTTAGACAAAACCATCATTTGGTTGTGTTTATAATAACTTCGCTTTGGTATTATAATTTCTAATAAATATGTGTATAGTATATGTTTCTCCCATTAAAAATATTTTGCTTTCTTTTTAGTTAAATCTTAATGCAGATTTCAATTCTAAGCTTACAAGCAATAGCGCATTTTCGTCACCATTTTCAAGAAGTGCGCTTTATTGTAATTTAAGAAATTCAGAAATATTTAATATCGCTGTTGATATTGGTTTTAGTCGGTTATTGGTTTTAGTCGGTGTTATGTTATTTCCATACACTTCATTGATTAACTTCTTCAGTTTCAAATATAGTACAGAGAATTGATGATATTTTTGAAGGTTCCTAAGAGTTTTCCACTTTTTATGACATTTAAATTCAAACTAAATGTTTTCATTTTAATACGCGACCTTCGTACCAACGAAAGTATCAATTACTGCAGAAATGTTCGAATAAAAGAATTCTCGAAGTATCAATATTGGGTTTGGGCAATATAATTTCCAAATTTGTTTGATTGAAAGAAGTTTATAACATCGTATTAATTAAAAGTGCTCAACGATTTACATTTACCGATTGTTGCCTTTTATTTTAAATAGAATGGAAAACATTTCTCCGGATTCCATCACTTGTTACCGAATAACTAATTACAACAGATTCATCTACGTAACATACTACTAAAATAGTACAATAACGCAAAAAATACAACCTCTGTATTATACAACGAGTTGTTACGAACTTTCTACCTCGTCGAGATTCCCTCCTCTGATCAAAACTGGATTAAATAAAACGCAGATTTCCAAACTACTTCCCTCGTTTACCCTTTCTACCACCGTAAGGTTATCGGTGGTGCGGTCGGGCTTACTTTAGTTGCTCTTGTATAGAAAGTCTAGCGCGCGATGTGAGGATGGCAGAGAAGCGCAAAACCTACCGCGGCCTCGTAGTACTTCTACTACCATTCTACGTGCCGTTTGCGCTCACCCTCGGCTTCCCAAAGCGAAGCTCTTTTCCCACCATAACATTTTGTAACCTTATATAGTTAGCGTTCAACCTTAACTTACAGTACTAATATCCAACTTTCGGAAGTTGTGCAAGTAATTGCTTTATACATCAGCGGATATTAGCATCGTCTAAATTATGCAAATTAGGGACGAGAAGGCTAATTACGTACTATCCGCAATGTTACGTTGTGAAATCTTTATTCTCAACTTTTGGAGGTCGATTTTTTCTTTGGTTCATCGAGTAAAAGGGCAAATTTGCATAATTATTATTTAGATCGTCAAAATTTAGCTTTTCTAATACTACGTATAGTACCGCGAATCTTTAGGATAATCGTTTTAGTTTGAGAAGAAATTGAGAGACCTCCCTATAATACAGAAGAGGTTATCAGATGTTTTAGATGCGATGGTTTGGTTATCATTGTTCGATTATTCTATTCCTACTTAATCGCATTCCATATTCACGCATATTTAATGTGTATAGTATTATTGTAGATAAATATTCTATTGTCATTCAAATATTCGTAGGGTTAGTATAATTAAGCATGTATAAATTTAAGACTTAGTAGAAACCCCGGTACTGTTCCTATTTAACTTCTTAGTATTCATTAGCAAATTATCCTCATTCTCATTTAGGGTGCGGCTTCTAAATACGATTATGATATTATCCGTAATTATCTAGAATATTCGTTATTGTAAGGGCACACAGGTATTCCTGTAATTACCGATAAGACAGACCGAGGCTTATTTAAACCAAACGCAACATAATTTGATTGGGGTATAACGCGTATCTCCATCTAAGCAAGTCATAGTTGTAGATACAATATTAGAAGCAGAGCATACCGTGTAGCTCCAACAAAGCAAGTTATAGTTATAGGTACAATATTAGAAGCAGGGGATACCGTGTAGCTCCAACAAAGCAAGATATAACACATGGGCTGAAAAGTCCCGGGCCTAACAAAGCAAACACTGTCTTTTTGGTTCAAAATTCGCTTTATTCATCAACGTAATCTCCATCAAGAGCAACGCAATCATTCCAGCGCCGCTCTAACATTTCAATACCACTTTTGTAGAACGATTTATCTTTTGTCTCAAAATAGGCCTCAGTTTCAGCGATAACTTCTTCATTCGTGCGAAAGTTCTTACCGACGAGCATTTTTTTGAGGTCTGGGAACAACCAGTAGTCGCTGGGAGCCAAATCTGGCGAATACGGTGGATGAGGGAGCATTCGAAGTTCAATTTATGTAGTATTGCCATTGTTTTGATTGACTTGTGACACGGTGCGTTGTCTTGATGAAACAAAATTTTTTTCTTTGCCATATGCGGTCGTTTCTTTGCAATTTCGGCCTTCAAACGCACAAATAACGCTATATACTATTCACTGTTGATGGTATTTCCTTTCTCAAGATAGGCGATGAATATTACACCACGCACATCCCAAAATACCGAGGCCATAACCTTTCCAGCCGATTGTTGTTCTTTCGGGCGCTTTGGACGAGGTTCACCAGTTGTTGTCCACTCAGATGACGATCGTTTTGATTCCGGAGTGATGGATCCATGTTTCATCCATTGTCACATGTCGACGCAAAAATTCCGGTTTGCTATGTTTAAACATGGCCAAACACTGCTCAGAATCATCAACACGTTCTTGTTTTTGGTCAACAGCGAGCAAACGCGGCACCCACTTTGAAGAGAGCTTTCTCATAGTCAAATGCTCATGCAATATAAAGCCAATACGTTCTTTTGATATCTTTACGATGTCAGCTAACTCACGTAACTTCACTTTTCGATCATTCAAAACGATTTTGTGGATTTTTTTTGTTTTCTGGTGTTACCGCCTCATTTGGACATCCACTGCGTTCTGTATCATCGGTGTCTCTACGACCACGTTTGAAGTCAGCAAACCAACCTATAGGATTAAGGTTCAGTGATTCAGTCAAACCACATTTTTAACGACATGAATTGAATATTATTATAACACATATTGAAACCATACTTACATTGCTGTGATATTGTTGTTTTTAACGTTTTACTATTTGTCGCTAGATGGTTTTGGCTTATGCACGATAGTGTGTATCATAATATCAACTAAGGTATGACACTGGTCTCTAAAAGTATCATAACTTCATTAATTAAGAGACCAAAGCTATGTTAACATAAATTTTAGAATGTAAAGGGTTTCAGGTGAACCAAAGCAAAGTAAAATAAAGAAAAATAAGGGCCGCAAACATCAGAATAGTTAACGATAGAGCGAGGATAATAACAGTACACAACATTACATGCAGTTCGCATTGAGTTGAATTGCAGGATTTCGTGTGAAATTATACGCATACCATACTAATGCGAATAAGGCGATACATATTAGCAACATCGACGGCATATGTTCCCTTCAATAAGTACACAGTAGCTTCCCGTAGCCCATATTCATATTCAAATCAGAAGTACACATGGTGGTATCGATTGTGTACAATTGTGCCGGGCTTTGTATATTTTCCAGTACGCATTTACCAAATATTACATGCATCTGTATTTGCGTACAAACTTTGTATACCTGCAGTACTGGATTTCTGTTTACCGGTAGTTATGTGTAGGATTTATAAATTATTTTTTAACCGATGGAGTGGAGTGACAACATATATTATAATTTAGATGAAGTTCTAAATATGGATGTATAGACTAGATTAGTTTTTGTTATTTCTATATTGGCTGTCTGTAGATTAATTTAGTTTTCGTTTTTTATACATTGGTTGTGTGACTTTTCTTTTCGCAGATTGATCTTCGCAAATTCTTCGCTATACATATTGTGGTGGAAAATCTCAGGCTCTTTAATTTTTTTAAATGGGTTCTTTGATTTAAATTTTCTTCTATTTGTTTTTAAATTAAATGATAATGTTTTCTAATTAAAATAACCAAATGTAAGGTTGAAAAAGATAAATATATTGACAAATTAATAAATACATATATACCGCTTTTTTACAAAAAAATATGTTTTTTTTTTACAGAAAACCTAACGCAATCCCTGTCTAGCTAATCTTTAAATATTCTAATTGGTATGCGAAACAAAATGAGAGCAATAGGTATAAATAATTCTGTGAAATTTAAGAAGATACGACGTCTTCAATCTTTGAAATCGCACTCACTCGCACGTGATTTCTCGTCTTTAAGATGTACTTGTCTCCAGAACTTTCAAATTTTGTTTGTAGTATCAGCTGATACACTTTATGACTGGATATAATCGAAAATCTTTATTAATTAAAGAGTTATATGAGAAAATATCTAATTATTCTCAGAAGAGATGAGGACAACATGTGTGACTTGGGCACGATGTTTTTCTATATCCATAGTAACATACTTGTTTGCTTATATGGTAGACCACACAGTAGATAACACATGGGCTGAAAAGTCCCGCGCCTAACAAAGAAAACACGGTTTTTTTTGTTCAAAATTAGCCGTATTCATCAACGTAATCTCCATCAAGAGCAACGCAATCATTCCAGCACCGCTCTAACATTTCAATACCACTTTTGTAGAACGATTTATCTTTTGCCTCAAAATAGGCCTCAGTTTCAGCGATAACCTCTTCATTCGTGCGAAATTTCTTACCGGCGAGCATTTTTTTGAGGTCTGCGAACAGCCAGTAGTCGGTGGAAGCCAAATCTGGCGAATACGGTGGATGTGAGAGCAATTCGAAGTTCAATTCATGTAGTTTTGCCATTGTTTTGATTGACTTGTGACACGGTGCGTTGCCTTGATGAAACAAAATTTTTTTTCTTTGCCATATGCGGTCGTTTCTTTGCAACTTCGGCTTTCAAGCGCTCCAATAACGCTATATAATATTCACTGTTCGTGGTATTTCTTATCTCAGGATTGTCGATGAATATTACACCACGCACATCCCAAAATACCGAGGCCATAACCTTTCCAGCCGATTGTTGTGCTTTCGAGCGCTTTGGACGAGGTTCACCTGTTGCTGTCCACTCAGATGACGATCGTTTTGATTCCGGAGTGAAGTGATGGATCCATGTTTCATCCATTGTCACATATCGACGCAAAAATTCCGGTTTGTTACGTTTAAACATGGCCAAACACTGCTAAGAATCATCAACACGTTCTTTTTTTTGGTCAACAGTGAGCAAACGCGGCGCCCACTTTGAACAGAGCTTTCTCATGGTCAAATGCTCATGCAATATAAAGCCGATACGTTCTTTTGATATCTCTACGATGTCAGCTAACTCACGCAACTTCACTTTTCGATCATTCAAAACGATTTTGTGGATTTTTTTGATGTTGTATGGTGTTACCGTCTCATTTGGACGTCCACTGCGTTCTGCATCATAGGCGTCTCTACGACCACGTTTGAAGTCAGCAAACCAACGTTTTATTGTTGTTTCTGACGGAGCGGAGTCCCCATAACATTTTTCAAGCCATTGCTTCGCTTGAACGGTATTTTTTCCCATCACGAAGCAGTGTAAAATTAAAACACGAAATTGTTTTTGATCCATTGTTTTGAAAATAACAAAAGTAGCGTGACTCTTAACACAATAACTCACAAACTAATGAATAGAATATCATGAAATTTTAACAGCTGTCTTTTGAAGGTTAGTACTAACTGAGAGAAAGGTGACTGCAACAAAACTAGCGTCATCTATGTGTTAGGCCTGGGACTTTTCAGCCCATGTGTTACATACTTGATATAAGTGAAATTATATAGGGAAATGCTGCAAATCGTGCGATCCTTCCGTCGTACGAGAAATTTTGAAAATTATAAGTATAACTTCGTGATAATACATATTTACACAATGTGATTGAAATTTGTGAGTGTAGTATATTAAACGTCTTTTAAGTATGAAATTTGGAAATATTTATGTATATAAAAATATGTTTACGAAAAGCGATATATATATAATATACGGTAGTAAAGTTTACGTCTCCTCTGCAGTGTTGTTGAAAGGACTTTTTTTTAAAACAAGAAAATTTGTGAATAATAAGTTAATAAAGAATACCCAAAGTAGATATCTGTAAAATTTTAGAAAGAAAGTTGTACAGATTGAATATCTGTGGTTAAAATTCATAAAGAGGGAGTTCTAACGGTACTTTGCCTCCAACTTATAACATCAACCATAGTAAAAAAATAACGACGTGCATCAAACAGTGATGAGAAAATATCTGGAATAGGTTAACCAGTAAAATTTAGAAAAATTCATTGATAATTAATAGACAATATTTGATATCATTGCAATATGTTGAAATAAGAAGCCAGTATACTCTTGAAAAATAATTAAACATGTTTAAAATTGATTAACGAGCCACACCCTAAAGATCTTTCTCAAAGTCATCCACCGTAGGATTTACAAGAAGCTGGAGGATGATGCAGCGGATACTTAGTCTGGCTCTAGAAATGGTTTCGGCACAAGGGAGGCTTTGTTTGCCTACAATGTCTTGAAGCAGAGGTAAGGGGATCAGGCGTACAGCATAATTTCCTTTACTCCCTTTCGGAGCACAAGGCCTCTACGAAGCGGTTCTATTGTTGTTTATATTACGCCAAACTCAAGAATTCCCCCACGTCTTCCCCTCCCTTCTCAGTTCGTCCTGGATTGCGTTCCATTCATGTCTATTTAGCTTTTCTTAGGGGATTTGTTTGCCTTTCTCCTGAGGTCCTCATGGATTATTTTGTTGGCTCGGTTGATTTTGAAGATTTTACTATAGCTTTCTGTTGACGAAGGTTTGAATTTCCTTGCGTCCAAGTTTCACATCTCTATAGTTGCACCCATTTCATATTCCTATTAAATATTTTTAGTTTGGTTTAGCTACTTACTGGCTGGATTTCCATGTCTTATTCAGCATCCTGTAGGTTTGTCTTGCCTGTCCTTGTCTATGTTGAATATCCTCTTCAGTTCCGCCCCTCGTGCTCAACGTGGTGCCTAGGCAGCATAATACTCCCACTTGTATTATTTAAATTCGAGCAATACATAAACTATCATTTGACGCATTTCCTATTGGCATTTCTCTAGTCTTTGATTCTTTATCTTGCAGTCCCATCTTCCTTGCCTCTCTGGTAAGACTCGCCAGCATGTTCTGCATGTCCGTGATATTATTAGATATCAGGCACACATCGTCCACATATTCTAGGTCCGGCAATCGTCTATTTTGTAAATAATTCCACATGATCCTGTTGCTCTTTCCAATACTTCTCTGCATTGTATAGTCCAAAGAGATGTTGACGTGCAAATGAAGAATTGTCGTGGTCACGCATTCTTTTCTTTTGAAAAGATCACGAGAAGAAAATTAGGTATTTGCTCAAGATAAAACCTATATACGCTTGATTTGGGGGAGACGAATATAATTATTGCTTCTAATGTTATAACCTATTTCTGATTAACCCTGTACAATGCGTTATATAGCAAAGAAAAATTGAGCTATTCGGCCTAGCTTTTATGTCACTCATTTATTTGTTTGTTACCTTCCAAATTCTACGCCATATAATTTATTTTCACTTAGAAACGCTGCTAGAGAGGGAATTGCGCTATCACCCTCAATTTGAAACACAGAGGACAAGGAAAACAACATACAGCCGGTTCCATGCCTTAGCAATTGACTTATTATCTTATCAAGTTTGGCATTTAAGCACATTTGTTGACATAACCGTTCCGGCGTGACGTCTCAAACTTCTTCGGCTTCCACCGGTAGTTTAAATCCCGAAACTTTTACGTTCAACAAACAAGAAACTTTGCAGACAGAACATCGCATTTGGTCATTAACCTATTTCACTAACTGTAACCGAACTAACAGGTTTAAATTTCGAAACTATTCCGAAACACCAACGTTTTATACGTGTTCGCTTTATACCTGGGATCGAAAACATAACATCGCCATTATTTTAGCTCGACAAGGCGTAAACTTACCACTCCTGCATGTATACACTTGTTTCGTTTACCTAGCGGTACTATATACGTACCTGCATTTCCATGTGTGAACGTATTAAAGTTATTGCACTTACAGAGTACATTAATAATTCATGGTGGCTGCTAATATGTGATATTGGTAAGGTAACAAGTAACTACTCGGTCTGAAACGACAGTTTACAATTACAAAGTAATTTCTTACGGCTGGCAAATGAGTTCGCGTGCTACGGCGGCGTTGCCAACATCTGATAAACAAACGGTGATATTTTTAAAACCGAATTAAATACGATTTTCGAGTGGATCAGAAGATGCGATAAATGCAACGAGGTTGGTTAGTTCATTTATTACCCGCAGGTTGTTTGTTTTGCTTTTATTAGTCCCATTTATTACTTTAACGTGTATAGAGGAATCTTGTACGAGAGAAGGTTGCAGTATTGTTGCGTATTTTATATAGAATTCATTTTCGAACATGCATACAGTTTGGTCATCTGAGTGCGTTGGGGGAGGCTAACTTCTTTCTTGATGAATTTAGAGAAAAAGTTTCAACATAAAGAATATCCAAGGATAAAAGACCAAAGTATTTATAAGCTTCGATTTCGTGTTCAAGGTCACTGCGTAAACGTTAGGAAAAAGCATCAATTATCCATTCCAAGACACAGAACAGAGATATACAAACGATGTTACTCCTACAACGCTACTACTATCTGCTTAATAAGTACTTCTTGTCTACATATCAAGAGATTTGGATGGCTACGTTGGATATAAAGCCTTCGAGTGGGACAACAACAATAAATGAATGATTGTGGCTAGATTATTTACTGTTATAGTTAATGTTAATAGTTACTATAACTATTACCTGAAGCGAACTTGACTTTTTCTTTGTGCGTTGGTATACACATTGATTTCTTTCTTTTTTACTCAAGCAGGTTAAAGGAAGAACGCCAAATTCTGTCAGCTATTACAGCAGTAGACAATTTAATTTCTTTGGCTATAAGTATATGCTAAATTGTGAATATCTTTTGTATTTGTGATGTCGCCAATAAATACGTATTATTATTATAATTCTTTTATTAAATTCTGCATAGCGCAAAATTATATTAAAGTATACAGAATGTACAGCTTTCTTCGCGGAAAGTGTAATTTATAGACAATGCTTGTCGTAGGCTGTGAGAAGAATAACTGCCTTTTGTAGCTGTATAAGTTTATTTTTGTGTATTATATTATCTTCATTTTGCTGCAAAATGAAATGCGAAAACTGTAGCGGAATTAGTGTTACGTCCTCTATGTGCAGGCTGTATGGATGAATAGAAAAATCGAGAATAGAAGGATAGGACAGGACAGGACTCAGAGGAAGAGAGTGGCTTCAGACCTAGAAGATCTTGTATTGATAATATTTTCTGTCTACAACTACTAACTGAAAAGACTATAGCATACTGACGTGAACTACATCTTATATTTATGGAGTTTAAAAAGGCTTATGACAGTGTTCCCATAAATCAGTTATGGCAGACACGTTTCATAAGGGAAACAGTTAGTGGTTGAAAATTAACTGATAAAAACGACAAATGTGTGTAAATATCTAGGAGTTACTTCCAATGGTAGAGATGAAATAGACATACCGAATAAGGAAAACACTATAATTAGACAATTACATCCTGTGATGATTGAATGACAATATTTCGAAGAAAAGAAAAATCCGGATGTTCCATTCTTTTGTTGAAAGCTGTGTTAGTTATGGAAGTGAAGTGTAGATGCCGAATAACAAGATAGAAAACTAAATAATATCTACCAAGATGATGTACTGGGGACGCTGCTGTAAGAAGACATTAATAGATCATGAAAGAAATGAAAGAATAAGAGAAATAATACACGTTGCAATTACAAATATGCTCAGGAAAGCAATCTTAGTAACGAAATTAATGGTCATAATCTAACTTGTGATGATTTATTAATTTATTGCAATTTGTAACAGTTGCTTTTAAAACGAAATTTTTTTCTTTTGTTTTATGATTGGTACTATTATTGTTTTATGGCAGAGGTAATGGGGATCAGTTTGTCCTAATACTTTGAAAATAATGGGTCAATTCTATTTATCGCTAAATTTTTAGTACCGCTTCCTATCATTGCGAAAATGACATTTCAGCTTAGGCGAGTCAAATACCTTCAGATGGAATGGTAATATGGTGAAAACTAATATAAAATTGAATGTCACTTGTTTTATTTAGAGCCCATCCTGGCATAGCCATCATCGTCTTCGACAGCGGAGGAACACCAGGATACTACCGCTTAGATAATTATTTTGCTGCTGGCGTGTGAGCATTGAACCGAGCTTCATCTATTATGGCAAATCAATATGTGGGGCTTCAAATATTCAGTATAAATTTGTATTCGCATCAATTTTTGATTAATACCAGATAATATTGGTTACTTCATGGTTAACTGTTATATTCAGAGATATGCATAGCCTTGGCTACCAAAGACATCCGAAATGACACTCTCTGAACATCATAGCATATTATACATTTTTCAAGAATTTCTGTAGCAGAAAAAAATAAAGGAGAATACGACTCTATCGGTTGCTGATAAATGCTTCAAGAAGAATCTATATTACCTTACGAACTAACTAACTACTACTTACTGAAAAAAGTATAGCACCCGGACGTGAATTGCATCTTATATTTATACATTTGGAAAAAGCATATGACAGTGTTCCCATAAATCATTTATGGCACGTAATGAAGGACAAAGGAGTACAAACAAACTACGTAAACGTGATTAAACAACTATATAAAAATAGCAAAAGGAGAGTGAAAGTCGGAAACAATTACTTGAATGAATTTATTGTAAATAAAGAATTGCGACAGGGATATGCTGCATATCTCCAACGTTATTTAAAATATAGGGAAACACGGTACTGAGGGATTGGAGAAGGAGGTACTTCTCGATGAACAGCTTATATATACTCGTAGTTTGGAGTTCGCTGACAATCAGGTTATATTAGTTGAGGACGGAGATGGCATCGATTACATCTTCAGGAAACTTAGGGAAGAATACACCAGATGGCGTTTAGAGATCAATATGGATAAGATAGAGTACATGGTAATCGGTTAACAAGGAAAACAGTTAGTGCTTTAGTTAAAAGCTGTGTTACACGTGGGAATGAAGTGTGGGCGATGAATAAGAAGATGGGAAACAAAATAATGTCAACGGAGATGATGTACTGGAGACGCTGCTGTAAGACGACATTAATAGATCATGGAGGAAATGAAAGAATAAGAGAAATAATATAAGTTAACACATTATTAATACATGAAATAGAACGGAAACACCTATTGTCGTATGGCCACATGAGGAGAATGGAGCAGGATAGACTAACACAAAGGCTTTGGGTATGGAAGCCTGCTAATAGAAGGAAAAAAGGAAGGCCAAGAAAGAGTTGGGAAAAAGGAATTAAAGGAAATTAAAATTAACTGGTTACCAACCGCCATAATAAAATAATAATATATTATCCTCAAGCAATAAAATAATTCCTGATTGTAATAAGACTTCTTACTAGTAGTACAGAATACTTAGTAATAATTCATACAAAAGAGGGAGCGCTCTTAGTTTAATGGCCAACGATTGACTTGTATGGTTTCCAGTAGGTAGTGATTCATGCTAGACATATTTTTATAACTAATTATATCCGAAAAGATACTTTCTCTTATGTTAGGATACATTAACGTAGTCGCCTTTCTTATTTGCTGACAAGCGAAATAATTCGCCTTACCGACTTCAGCCTGCCTAAAACTTACTTCAAATAGAAAACGATCCTTAAATACCGGCGACAATTTATCTTTATTAAGCGCATTCGTTGACAGTGATGTGACTCGCGCCCTACTGCTTTTAGGAGATATCAATCATTCTTCATTACTTTTGATAGTGTCATGATTTTCTGTCGTTGTCGGCGACAAGCTGGTCCTCCTCCTTTTTGAATCCGTTCGTCTCCGGTAGCGGAGGGGCGAGGGAAAAGTGGAACGAACGAGTTTTTGAAGCGAGCGAGCGTCGGTGCACCTTCTCGGTCGGTAATTTCCTTATTGGGCGTATTAAAATTTTCTCCCGTTAACTCGTTGCTTAAGGCAATTAATTTTCTCCTGAGAATGATGGTAATGGACTAGGTGTGTCCGTGACGGAAGGTGAATTTTGAAGACGATTAATGTAGAAATGAAGATCTTAATTTACTTACTACGGTTGCCTTTCAGGAGGTATATAGATAATGGATTGGTGCTTTTTAATCACATTCAATTTATAACAAATTACTAACGCAACCTAGGTTAGATAACTTTTACAAATGATCAAATCGGGTCATGGAAAACGAAAACTCTCGGAAGTCATGCCGAATTTATTGTCGTCAGTGTTAGAACGTGAAATTTTTATTACTACGAGGGAACGTCTTACTGAATAAGCCACAAACAGCCGTGGTAAAGCTGAAAATAGCAGTGAACTATTTCCCGATCTGTCACTAGGTGCCAGCACAATCAAGCTTTACGACACTCAAGCGACAGTTGCCATGCGCCTACGCAGGCAGTATTAAAATGGCGACTGTGTTCGAAGAGTGTACCGTGGAAGAGCAGCGTGCTGTTGTGCATTTTTTTCTGGCCAAAAGGACTTAATGCAAAACATATCCACGAGGAAATGTCTCCTGTTTACGGTGAAAAGTCTTTGTCGCGTATATCCATGTAGAACTGGGTCCAGAAATTTTCTCAAGGGCATTCGAAAGTTGTTGACAATCAACGAAGTGGCTCTCCCGTTCAGATTGCGACAGATACAACACTTCGAGTAACAATAGAGAGCATAGCAACTGTAATAGTGTATTTTTATGGTTTAGCCCATGAACTGATCACGATCGTTTAAATTTTCAAAAAGTTCTTACTGTAGGTACCTAGACTGACCGAAAACAAGAGAAAGACTGGGCTTGTCCTTGCAACACCTCTCTCGATACGTAGAGAAAGGGAAGGGCATTCTTAACTGGTGATGAGTCATGGGTGTACTACTACCAAACCAAAACAAAACGTGCCTCAATATAATGGAAATATCTTTCTTCGCCATCAACAAAGAAATTCTAAGTTGTGCTCTTTGGTAAAGTTCTGCTTACCGTGTTGTGGGACTTTCAAGGAGTTCTCCTAGCCCATTTCCAGAATAAAAATGGGAATGTAGTTGCCGAATCATCCTGTAAAGGTTTATTGCTGCTTTGGGATGCAACCTGATGAAAAGGTCCTGGCCTACTGGCGAGTAATAATACCAGGCCGCATTCAACCCACTTAACCCAGTGGAGAATTGCAGGATTAGGGTGGGAACTTCTTTAACATCCGGCCTACAGGCACGGTCTAGTCCCAGGCGACTATCATCTGTGTGGTCCGCTCGAAAAGCATCTTGGTGGCAAACATTTCGAGGGTGGTAACGATGTTGAACAATATGTGCGGCAACCCAAACACTTTTGTCCAGCAGGCATTGATAAAGCGATGGGATAAGAGTATTAATGTAGATGGAGACTTTGTCGAAAAATAAAATTTGTTTTTGGGTAACTATTTCTCTAATTATTTTTATAATAGCTTTGTGTGGCTTACTAACTGACTTTGCCTCGCATTAATATTGATGTGAATCCTATAACACGAACATTGCCAGATTTATTGTAACCATGGACTTGATGTGATTTCATATTAATTTATAGTCGTCATTCTTGCGATCTTCAGTGTTCCAAGGGATCTCTCAGTATTACTTACGACTAGTCTCTCTCTCTCGAAGTTGGGTATGCGATTGCTGGTTTTCTCAATAACTGCACTAATCTGTTTAGAACCTCTCTTTTATGAGAATCATTATCTCTTTTCCTTTTGTTTGTAAAATTGCCATAGATGCTCTGTTTCAGGTAGCTTTTCGAAGATTAAAAGGGAGGCATTATCTAAGAAAAGAAATATCGACCACTTTTCTTATGCGATTTTCTAGATCTCTCAGATCGCTTGATAGCTGTATCCTGTGTTTTGTAGCAAGTAAAGTAAAATTGGCAGTAACATAGAAAGTCACATAGCACAACTAGTGCTCAGAGTTGTGCATAAAGTAGCAACTTAAAATAATCAGAAATGGTATTCATTATTAAACAAAGACGCATTATGTCATTGTTACTCAACTCATTCACAAAATAATAAGTTTTCTTTCTGATAGGTTTTTCAACGTTTAAAGTTAATATATTCGTGAAATTAGAAATTCCACAGTGTCCGGTAGGATTCGAAACTACAGCTTTTATTAGCTAGGAATCGCTTTTAACATGTTGATCTAGTAAAGTCCGCAGATATATCGTAATATCTGGACAAACATAATATTTAATTAATTAATGTCACTGAGTCTAATCTATTAAATGAATAATTGGCTCTAATTGAAAAATCTATTATGCAATTTTTAATTTCACAAATTAATTAATCTTAAACGTTGAAAAACTAAGTAAAATTTATTAGATTTTATTATCTTGAGCATAATTGTTTAGTTTTTTTTTTTTTAGTTGAGTTTAAGTCCGAATCAAGACACTACGCTTATTAAGAATATATGATTTCAAAGAACTGATTGTTCGGATTAGTAAATGAGAATCTAAAATTATTCCTGGAGCTATCGAGACAAGACATGTAACAGTAGACTTTTGTCGTTTAATTTGTGATATAAGACGATCGTGTTTTTTAAAATATCAACCATACGACCTACGAAAGCTTTGCAGTTTAAGGAATATCGTAATATTGCTGCGAAATGTGGGATAGATATATGTAGTTACGTTAAGATTATTTGGAAGTAATTGTAGTATTTTTTGGACAGATTGCAAAGCTTCTAGGTAAAATATACTGATCAATTTATAGCAACTAAGCATTGCAGTGGTGTAGATTGCAGCAATGGTAATTACAACTTGGTGTAAGCGACTTGTACATTAAGAAGCGCTGATAAGAAAAGATATAAGTAACTAAGTATCCATGTAATTCAATATTACGACCAATAGCCAAGTTTACCACTTACTTTAAGACTATTATCACTGTGCCACTGAGCACCCCCAAGTTGCGGTTTAATTGCCCATGATATATGTGGTGGAGGCGCCGGATATTCATAGAATAGGCTGCTTTTCTATTCTATTGCCAAATATTGAAATTACAGTAATTACTACCAGCATAGTAATCGTAATTTGACTGAAAAATACTTAATCCTTAATTGCTTGTTGTCATTGACTTTCTAATTTAAAAAGAATAAGGTTATCTACCACTTATCCGATATTTATTCGTAAAAAGAGTGTTTTATCTTCTCTCGGGACATCCTTTAGATATAAACTGATTTTAATCAGTATGTCACCAAATTTATACAGTAGAAATGGTTCCCAATTACATTAAATTAAATCAGAGTAGTATAAAAAAGAAAATGTATCTGAGATTTAAAAGCAAGTATAACAATATATTTCTAATTTACATATTATTTATTATTAATGTTCAAGATAAATAAGGCTTACACTTGCACACCTGCAAGAAAAAGACCCTACCACCTTTCGTACTAAAAGGAAACATTTTCGAGAAAGTTTGACGGTCGTACATACTTCACCAGGAAGCACGTAACAGCTTGGTGCCACGTCGGGTAGTGAATATAGTGAGGAACAAGTGCGCGCTAGAGGCGTTCCCCAAGGAAGAGGGTGGAAACGCGAAAGCGTGTGTAGCGGCATTTAGTCTTTTTCTCTACGTGAAAGCTGAAATGTGCCTGGCGTATGGCGTGTCCAGTCGTAAGTAGCCATGTTTCATGCAATAAATACACCCGTTCCGAAAATGTCGTTTCCCTCCCCCCCGACGTATGGAGAATTTTATGTATTACTTTGTTTCTGCAGGTGTTTTATTTGTATTTCTGTAAAAGTCAGGAGAAGGGATAATTTTTCTTTTATTGTGAATTTTTCCTTTACTACAAAAAGGACGGAATATAAGATTTGAATGAAAAGGAACACTGCAACTTACTAATGCGGCATACTAATAAAGGAACTTACTTTCTCACATTTTAGTGCACTAGTATAGTGTTGCTTTTAAGAATGGGTGGTAGCAGTAGATATGTTTTCGATTTTATTCGGTACTCAGACAAGCAATTTCATTGTTTTTAGATGTGAATATGATAAAAGCAACTAATATTAGTATATATGCGGCTTTGATTTTGTCGTATTAAGAGAGCCCAAATATTTATAGCGTTTCTGTATACAGAGTATAACATAGCATGCTTCTTTTGGATAGATACCTAGTTAATCACTTGTATTAGATTTAGAGCCATTACATCTTCCATAAAGAAGGAAATGATATTTATTGTAAGGGGATTTTTCTGACCTCTGTTTTCATCAAGAACACATCCAGTTTGTTATCTTATTGTCTACTTACCTTGCATATTACACTGAATACGAAGAAGGCAATAAGGGCCTTAATAATATGCTGAAACCTAGCAGGTAAAGCATGGAGTTGTAACCCAAATATACTGCGATGGCAATACAGCAGCATACTAAAATATATAGTAACATACGGGACGATAATCTGGTTTCAGAAGGTCACCCAAGTTACAACCAGGAATATCCTTGATAAGTTGCAAGGGTTAGCGTGTGTATTCATCACCGGAGCTATGAGAACATGGTCAACCACGGCCGTGGAGGTCATCCTAGACCTCACACCCCTGCACATAGTGGACAGGACGAGACTCTATGCCAGCAAGTTTGATATTCTCCAACAGAATTCTCCCCACGTCTAAGTCTGCCGAACGATGAAACGGCTAGGAAATACAGCTTTGAAAAGAACTAGCTAAGCAACAAGAAGGAATAGACGGGAGAATCTCCACCTACTTTCTAAAGGCAAACACCATTAAATGGTATACGGATGGTTCCAAAACTGATAAAGGAACAGGTGCAGGAGTATTCGGATCAGGAACCAAATACTCACAGTCAATGGGAATACACCCTAGCCCTTTCAAACGCAGATCACTACGATTGGAAGATAGTACGTCTTATAGATAGACAATTGAACCTTGACAGGAACTATCGAATGCAAAGCTTTGCAATTTCCTCCGAGAATCAAGCAACCGTAAAGGCGTTGAGATCTAACACCATCAGTTCGAAATCAGTCTGGGAATGCATAGGAAAACTAAATAACAAAGAAAATAGAGTTGCAGTATGCTGGTTATCAGGACATAATGGAATTAGCGACAATGAGAAAGCTAACCTATTAGCAAAAAGGCCGCCACAACGGGGCCGTACTGTGGTATAGGAACGAGCGCCTATAAAAAAGAATTCAAAAACAGGGAGGAGAAGCTTAAAGCATTTCCCTGGTCTGTCATTCTTGTCTGAGACATTCTAAGATATTCCCCAAAAACTTCAATAAGCAAAGAGCAAAAATCATGCTAGAATTAATTAGAAACAGAGTCCGCGTCCTCACAGGTTTTCTTAGAGAGCCACTTTACGGAACAAGGATAAGTCTGAAACGAAATAACGACTGCAGGTTTCGTGGGGCGGAGGCTGAAAGTTCGGATCACCTAACATCTAACTGCACTGCTATCATAGAGACCCGTGCTAACCATCTCGGCGAAGACGTCATAGACGAGGGGGAAGTACCTTCTCTGAAACCATCACATCTACTGAAGTTTATTAAAGCTCGTAGACTAGATGAGGAGCTATAAACCGTAATAGTTTAGAACCCATATAAGGGGATACAATAGATCCATAGGTCTCAGTGGAACACCTTTAATTAATTTAATCTAATCCAATCATTTTAGATTTCCTAGAAGGCTTCTGGATACCAACCGAATATCTAATTTTACAGTCGTGCATGTCGCGAACAATATCTATTTCACCTAATTTTGCTACTTGCAACTAAGCGATTAAATACTTAAAGTTCAACGTTATCGTAGCACTAGATGAACGTAGATATTGGCGTTGGCGAAATATATGAACGACTGTGTGCTAAGCTTAAGCAAACCTCTTCACCTTTATTCGTTTACATTACCCTTAATGCGAAGGATAGCATGAGTTGCAATCAACGTAGCGCCTCGTTCGCGAGGTGCAATTTAAAATTGCATCGTGTCAAATTCACGTGTTACGTGCGAAGACGCGCGTCGCAGCCGACTTGTTCCGGTTCGCTTTTGCGAAGCGAAAACTTCCTGCGATGTCTAGCGCGTCGGTCGGAACGAAGCGCAAGAACTTTCGACAGAGACGAAATAATAGCGGAATAAAAGTGGGCGCAATAAATATTCATGGCGAAGGTATAATTCACCTCGAGTTGGAGCGCCTGCAACTAGCGTCGCCGGTTGTATAGAGTAGGCCGCCGGTAAAGACGGGAGCTTACGAACGTTCTAAATTACATAACGCTACAACAGGTAAACTGCTTTCGCGACCCCGTTGCAATTTATTTGCAATATTCATCAAAGTAGGCGGATGCTGTCGGCGTTTGAGGCGAAATTCGCGTATTTCGTATGATGTTTGCGTTTAGTCGTAGTGATTCTCGACATGTTGTTAGACTAGAAACGCCATAATGTAGATGTGTTATATTAATTAGTTTTGCGTTTTGGTTTGTCGAGGATTATTTCTCATTTTCAAGGAGATAATAATATCCGACTTATTTACTTTTCTTTATTGGAAGATGGGATCTAAAATATACTTGCGCGTGGAAGAGTAATTCATTTTAATGTATGTTTTCTTTAAAATGTAGAAAAAAGAAAACTGACCAGATTGAGTGTCCACGTTATCATTACGCTTCCCGAACGGGCAAAATCTGATTTACACTTGAAAACAGAGAACGACTATTTCTTTATGGTATAATCCATGGAAATAAGCTTTTAGTAATTTTGAATGTTTGCTGTCTAATGTAATTTGATTGTTTTTGTTGTAAATTAACAAACTACATAATAAAGCATAAATGAAAATACTGGAGCAGTGGTCTCCTGAAGAGATAATAATTTTTATTAATACAAAGGCTTAATATCAAAAAGGCACTTAAACTGTATGTAGGACGTAATGGTTATTTTGTGTTGTTGTGCAACGTAAATAGCTCGGTCAATTTGTCTCACAGCGACTGGATCAGATCTGCTGGACCAAATACCAATAAACGTATCATATACATCTAACCGACTGGGCAGAGAGAAAATTGTAATGATATGTATACCTCTATATTTGATATACTATCGTCAGTGTATTGGTTCACGCCCTTATTTTGTTGTTGTTGCTGGAGGCAAAGCACCGTTAGGACTCCCTCTCCTTTAATTTACTTATAATATTTATTTCGCACAGTTTTCTTTCTGTCCATTAAATTTCACAGATATATACTTTAGTTGTTCATATTAATAGCATTTGCAATTTTAAAGTTAAGAGAAAACAGTCCCTTAAATAACACGTGGAGTGGAAACGTAAACTCCACTATCATTAACTATATATGTCGTATTTCGTAAACATATTTTTGTCTTTAATCATAATTTATTCCAAATTGATTTCTATACTTACACATTTTTATCATATTATTAAAATGTGTATCATCCCGAAATAATTTACACTTTCTTAGAATATCTCGTACGTCGGATGGATGGCACTCCTGGCAGCTTTACTTGTACATAATTTCGTAACATCAAGAGTGTGTTTACTGTGTGGCCTATCATATAGGTAAACAAGCTGAATATAATGAGTGTATTCCCGGAAACGACCTGATATTAAAATAACGACTGAGTCAAAGTCGCAGATGTAGGAGTTGTCTGTCGAGAGAAAAATTCGTTATTTTTCGAATTAATTATAGTATTTGAAATTCTTCAAAGTCAGTTGAAGTTAGAAGTGTACCAGCTGATATTTTCACAATAATTTGGAGTTCCAGATATACTGGTGGAACCCGAAGACCAGGATATCTAGAATAGGAAACAGTACGTGTGAGTGGGAGTACGATTACAAAATTTACTGTTCTTTTGCTCTCATTTTGTATTTCGTTTATAATTTACAAGTTTAGGTAGACAGAGATTGATTTAGGTATTTGTTAAAAAAAATTGTTAAAAGGCGGTATATATATATGTATATATATATATACATTTTGGTTTGTTATCATATTTAAAATCTTACATTTGGATATTTCGATTATTTAATATTAAGTATATTTGAATTTAAAACAAACAAAAAAATAAAAGAACCAATTTGGCAAATTAAGAGCCTGAGATTTTCTACCACAATATATATATATATATATATCCTTTTTTCTTGGATTCTCCGTGTATCTTTCCTCGATCACCGATTGTAAAACGTTCGAGAGGAAGGTAGCGGTGATGGCACCGCAACGTCAACAAGGTCATAGGCCTAGGACACTCAACATGCATATATGCAGAAACCCATTACTTAGGGTTCCAAACATACTTACTTTTGACACCATAAGAACAATCATATCTGTTATCATTGCGACGATATGACGTTATCAATGATTTCTTAAAGGACAGCCTGTAGATCATAGTTAAGTCGAAGTTAAAATGAGCAGAAATTCAATACTATAATAACAATAAGCAAATAACAACCAAAAAAAAATAATTATTACTTTAAATTAATTAACTAACCTTCAATGAATCACGTGCTCCCAATCAACTAACTAGCCATAAACTAAGCGAGTATAAAATCTTTGAACTGATCGGTCAATTACTTCGGAGGGTTTCAATCTAACCCCGCGGAAAATTCTAGCTTTTAGATCTTTTATATTATTCGGTCTATTCAGATAAACTTTGAACTGCAAATGATCGCATAAGAAGAAGTCCAGTGGGGTTACATCCGGAAATCTAGGAGGCAATTCAATAGGCCCTCGGCGACCAATCCATCTAACATGAAACACGTTATTTAAAAATGTTCTTACAGCAATTCAATAATGAGGTGGTGCCCCATCGTATTGAAACCAAATATGTTAAGGAGTTACGTCGTTATCATTGTCAATGGGAAACAACACAATCAAAGCAGGAATCAATGCAATCAGTTTATCACGTAAAAATTCTAAATAGCTTCCAGCAGTGAGAATTCCCTCCAAAAATATGGACCAATGATACTTTGGCCAATTATTCCTGCCCAAATGTTGATCTTTCTTGGATGTTCTGAATGACTGTTCTGGGTCCAGTGAGGATTTTGTCTCGACAATAGCGACAGATAATTTTTTTCTCAAAAATTTTCTGATTACACTTAGCAAAATTATTACATATCTGTATATACAGAAACCTGTACTCTGTATATATATATATATATATATGCATATATATACATATATGGTACACTTATCTTATTTACAGCTGCCAATACGTTTCGTAAGATTGGCGAAATGTAGGTTAATTTGTAAATACTGGGATAATAAAACGCCTCCTTGAATTACGTTTCCCAACGCGTAAGAATTGGCTGTGGTGGTTTGGGAATATTAAGGCACCGTCTGCGAATTTCTCGAATTAGGAGCCGTATGGTGTACGAAAGCGTGTGTAAAATGTTCTATGGCCTTGTTATTACACCGCCTCGCCGTAAAACGTAAAACGCTGAGGAGGTTTTTATTTTCCCAATGGCGAATGGCGACTCGATAGTAAAGGACGGACGTTGGTTTCGAACGCACGACACCTGAGTTGGCACAAAGTCAAGTACAGGCTCTCTTATCACCGGACCACCGAGCTGTTTTCGGGTTCAAACCGTGTTGAAAGTTCGTCGCCATGCATATGTTTCACTCTCGATGGCGGGGAGTCAAAGAATCTAACTCTTTGATTACAGAATCCGAATAGTTTTAGAGAACGATCGCGACATTGGTGTAAGTAGTCTTTCTAAAATTGGTTACCATCGTCAAACGCCGGGTGCCCGAAGGAAATTTACACGGTCACGTGGCAGCTCGTAAACAATTGCTACGGCATTGCAATCTATTGAAAAGGCTACAGTGGGCCCGTGAACATCGGTATTGGACGGCAAAGTAGTAGCAAAATGTTTTATAGACTGACGAATCAATATTCGAAGTGTTTGATCAAAGCAAGAGAGTGTTGGTAAGACATTTCGCTAATGAGAAGATGCTTGGCGAATACATTGTACCGAGAATAAAACACGGTGGCGGTTCAGTTACAGTTTGGGGTTGCTTTCCTTACTCAGTAACAGGAAAGTTATACCGAATCGAAAGAATAATGCGGAAAGGGCAGTGCCGCGAAATATTGGAGACTCTTGTCATTCCTTCTGGGCTGTGACTAATCGGAGAGAATTTTACTTTTATGGAAGACAACGATCCGAAACACGCAGCCAGAGTATACAAACAATGTCTGAATGAACAAAACCAAAGGGATATCTTAAAAGTTATGACATCGCCACCACATAATCCAGATCTCAACCCTATTGAGTTACTGTTGGATGAATTCGATAGAACAGTTCGAAGTGTCGGTCTTACTTCCAAGGAAGAGTTTTGGAATATCCTTCGACAAGAATGGCACAATATCGCAGGAGAAAATTTTAAAAAATTAATCGCGAGTTGTTTGAGCGATTATCGATGAAAAAGGATTTCTTGACGAAAAGAATGTTTAAGAATTTTTGTAAACAGTGAATAGGAGAAAATAAAACTTTTCATTAGATTTTGATGGTTGTTATTTTTAAGAGTAGTGCGTTCTTTAGTATTAATTGCCTTTTATTTTTTTATTTTTCAATTTTTTTTACTTGGCCAAACTTCTATGAACGGTAGTGTAAATACTTTTGCAAAATCTACTTTTTATTTCAGAAAGTATTGATCATACAGAAAGGTATTTTAAAACACTGGAACCTAAACTTCTTCTTGACGTTCTAGTTTAATAACAGAAATACCCGGGTATATAAAATACGACGGAGTTGCAATCACATACAAAACACTATATTACAGTTTTTTTCTTAACTAAAGAAAGCATACATTCCCGCTAAAATATATTCCAAAACAAATCCGCAATCTCTATCCCCTGTAATCTTGCCCCTGTTACTGGAAAGGAAAAAAATTACACATAAATTCCTTTCTTTATACTTCGAAGAGGGATATTTTCCTTTCGAGATACGAGAATCGAGAGAAATATTTCATAAAATGTACGTATGTATAATTCGCATATTTTTCCTCACTTGTGGCGTATCAAGCTTACTTCAAAAGAATTGCAACAAGGCACGTAGTCCGTACGTCTGACTGGAGTGGTATTAAATAATAACCATGCCGTATTGGAGGGGAAAGGATGGAATGCTGAACGTTGGAGTAAACGGAAAAATACGTAGTCTAGTTCGAAAGAAGAAATCTGAGGAGTAGTTTGTGTTTCTTCACGGCAACGATAAACGATAAAATGCCCGCTTTTATCAGAATTTTTACGTCGAAGAATGTCAGACGTAATTGAAATAAGATCTTTTCGACGAAGGTATGCAGTGTTTTCTTTTAAACATTCTCCATGCTTTTACATGTTTTAAGTTCCATTTTTATGTTAATTTTTTTCAACATTCTATCGGGAAAATATTTTTAATCAGGCTTGAACAGTAAAGATTTTACTAGGAAAATTAACACAGAGAGAATAAAGAAAAAGAAATTAAAAAATTGTCTACCATCGTTAACAAGGAAACAAAAGATCAGTACCTTGATAATCTTTAATATACTAGCAGTACAAAATTATAACAGAAATTTATGACCTAATCGATCGAAAATCTTATTTTTCACATTTTCACAGGAATCCTGTGTTGAGGTATTTCTTGCATTCAGAAGTACAAACAGTTGTATTCAAAATATAAGAAAATAAGTTACTTTCCAAATTTTATGTAGATAAAAGCATCTGGTCCACTTAAAACCAAGATGAGCAAGATCCATTCCATTGTATTTTTTTGTTATTTGCATATTTTCGGATCGATGATAATTATATACGAGGTATATCTCAGAATTAATGGGAATTATTAGTTTTAAAGTATCAATTTAATGTTTTTGCCTTGAAGATATACTCATTTGAAATATTCTGGTAACAATTCTGGAATCGTTTTCCATTAAGCTGTTTAGACCTTGCGTCGTGAGTTTTTGGATGATGTTTATTGTTTCATAGTGAAAACCTTTTAATTTCCGCTTAAGCTTTGGAAAAAGAAAATAATCATATGGAGCCATGTCTAAACTTTACAACGGGTGTACTGGAGTACTGGATTGCTCTTCTCTGCCAAAGATTCTCTAACCGTCAATAAGTTGTGACTGGGGGCTTTATCCTGATGTAATCCACGCTTTAGTTAGAATCAGTTTCGTCCCTATGCTTACTTTTAGCGATCATGAACACCCAATTTGGAAAGAATGAAGAGACATATTCAGGTGATATAAATTTTTACCTGAAAATTTCAAAAGTAATCCGTAAATCGTATACACGTCTTAAAGTTTTTATTCAACCATTAGCATCTAATTCTAACTAATTTGGTGATTGGTTGAACTAATTTGAAAGATCTTTAAGTGATTCCGATACCCGCTAATGTATTGTCCACAAAAAAATAATTTACAGTTCTAATCTCTTCTGGGTTGAAACTGCGTTGTTCCATGAGTTGGCAATGTCATGTCGCATATTCAAAGATCTCTTCCGCAAGCTTTCAATGACCTCGCTATGTTAGGTTTAATCCACTGTCTATACTGGCCTTGTGGTATGAATTCTTTGTGGACAATTCCATGAGAATGCATCACTATAATGCCCCTAGTCACAGCTCATTGTAATTTAGAGAACTTTTGGTAGTAAAGAACATTCTAGTACTTCCACACCCGTTTTACACTCCAGACATGGCGCCATGTAATTATTTTCTTTTTCTAACGCTTAAGAGGAAATTGTAAGATTCCCATGATGGTACGATAAACAATATCCAAAGAGTAATGACGTATGTATGTTCTTAACAGCCTAACGGAACAAGACTTCCGGAAATTGTTATCACGAATGGAAAACTCACTGGGCGCTTTGTGTACATTCCAAATGAACACACTCCTAAGGGGAAAGATTGAATTGTAGGTCCATTCAATTAAACATTTTAAAACTAATCATTCTTCTTAATTCTGTGACATATCTCGCATCATACTTTTCGACTCGTTTATTTGGGAACCTGGCGACACTGTTGGTGATACGCTTTGTGTTTGGATTTCAAGTCGTTGCTTCACAGCATTTTGAAATTTGGTTTCCTTCTTTAACTATTTTTCCTATTGATTCTACTGCAATTTCAGGTGCTTCAGATACCCGTCTTTTAATATCAGGGTATACTCTACTTTTAGTCCCTATGGGGTGTGTACACAGTATATATTTATTATTTATCGATTTTGTAGTACCCAGTGATCTGGGAAGCATGTACGATCTTAAATTCTTCTGTGCACCAACTCGCCAGATTTCATTGCGGGATCTGTACATATACTTACACTGTTGTCCATAAGTTTGTAAGCAAAATGAAATTCTTTCAAAATAATACAATTGATAGGCATATCTTGAAATCGTTAATCTCTATTGTATATTATTGTATGCAAATATAAAGTTGTTACACATAATCCGTAAAGCCCAAAAATTTAGGTACAAATTTCACTCGAATACATTTTATTGCCCTGTTCCTGGAACACGACTACCGTTTGACAAAGATGCGGTAAGATATCTGCAGTAACTACTTTCGGTCTAACGGTTTAATCCCGTTTCGACAGGCGTTTAGTACATATGGTAAAGGTGTTAATCCTTAATGTCTGGGCGTCAGTGCGCAATTATAATATTTTTGTAAATTAGTGAGCATAAAAATGGCAAAACGTAGACAGTTGACTGTAGAACGACGTGGTAATATTTGTTGTAATTGCTCCATGGTTCGGGATTTCACCGAAAGGTGCACATTACACATTGGCGCGGAGAAGAGAGAGATGACAAAATCTTAATAGAAGACGAAGTGGGCAGCCACTGGTGACCCCTAGAGCTGAAGATAGATTTACAGTAACGACTTTAAAACGGGATCGATGTCTAACGGCACCGGATATCGCAACGAGCCGATTATTGGCAGTTGGTTTAAGAAAATATATCGGCTGCAGAAAAACATTTTTAAAACGTGCGCATAAATAGAAACGATTACCATGGTCAAGTCCGACGAGTGCAAATTGGAATTGTTTGATACGCAATGGAAAGTGTTTGTTCGTCGACAACCGGAGTGAAAAGCTAGTGAGGCCTGCTTATTGTTGTCCGTTAAACACGTGTGGAAGCCGTCTTGTTGGTGAGCCGTTTTGTGTTCCAGCAACGCAATCACCCCAAACATGCGGAAAGAAAGAATTACTTTATTTCTTTCTTTCTCCTCTAAAAAGTTTTTACAGATTAATATAATAATAGAATTAATGCGTTGGCCTCCTCAAAGTCCGGGTTTATCCGCCATAGGGCCTTTATGGGATGAGCTTAGTCGAAGGGCTAGACACTGACAAGCTCAGAATACCGAACGCCTATAGGAATATCTACAGAATGCATGGCAACAAATTGAAGTAGACTGTTTCGAAAAATTTCTTTGAGAAATACCTAAAATTCGTGCAGCGGTTAGCCAAAGGAGGGCATATCGACGAAAATAAACTTACTATTTGAATTAATAAATCCATTAGTAATCATAATAAAATTTTGCTGCATCTGCGACTTTTTGTGAGATCCATTGCTGTTTCCAAACTGTTGGACGGTAATATATGTTTGAACACTCCAGTGTCTGCTAGATCTTCTGGATACTTTGTTATTATTACTTCATGATGACCATGGGGACTAGTACATGATATTGTAAGATAATAAATCCTCAAGGCACTTGATTCCCAAACATTTCTCAACATTTATTATTCAAACAAAACTTCCCGTCGTTGCAATACTTTTGAGTAACTCACGTAGAATATTAAACGTCACGGTACTTGCAGAGGAAAGGGAATTCGCACTTGCATTTACGACCGGCACATACCTACGTACACTCTGACTGTTTCGTCGCTATTCACGTCATAAGAGATCCTAAGCTAGTCGCGTACTACTCCTAGCAAACCAGTGCCAGCCGATAGTGCTTCCACGAGCCCGCCTCAAGTTAATAATTACGTTTAAACGACACTTAAAGGCGTAATTACTATTCAGCGCGCATTCGTTAGTTCGCCGAGAATGAAATTAACCTTATACCCTTTGAAATGAATTTTTCGATTTTTCGACGACGAACGAGAGCTTAACGCGGGTAGGGGAGGACGCGCACAGGCCGGCTTGGATCGTTGCCAGCGGAACTGCGAGACACTAACGATATTTTTAAAAACGTTATTATCGTTTTTGCGCGCTAGTGAAAAGGAACGAACAAAAAGTGGAGGATTTAGATCGCAGAAGGCAACGCGAAATTTTTATGTTACGAATTAACATTTTAACGATTTAGGTAATTTGAAGTTTGTTTTTTACGGCGATTTTTGCTTTAATTTGCCGTTTTTAGATTTTGGCTTTGCGTAAGTATCATAGAAGTTCGTGCGCAGCTCGTATATTCTACAAAAATATGAATGAACTAAATATCAAAAAGTCGCATACACACGGCACAAAGCGAAGATCACATTCCATCTCTGGATATGCATAGGAAATGCTTTCGTTGCCATGATGATCTTGCTATAGTCGTTTGTCTTCTAATATCTGGATATACGTAGTAGCGGTTTACGAGCATGATCGAGATTCTACAGGCGAAACAACTGATGAATAGCGTCGATAGAAAATTCCGAGCATCAATAGAGCTTGTACACTCCTTATTTACGCGAACTTCGCGAGTTATTGGGAGGAAACTACCTCAAATTTTAAATAGAAATTGTAGTGGAGGTAGCTAGGGATTGTGATAGGTATTTGTCGGGAGCACTATCCGGTGTACATTACCGTCCATAGACGTTTGGCCAAGTAACAAAAATTTAAAAAACAAAAAAATAAAAGGCAATTAATACTAATAAAATAAATGTATTACTTTTGAAAGTAACAACTACTAAAATCTAACGAAAAGTTTTATTTTTTTCTATTCATTGTTAACAAAATTCTTAAAGATTCTTTTCCTGAAAAAATCAACTTTCTCCATCGATTATTGCTCGAATAACTTGCAGCATCTTTTCGCGTGGATTGTTGTTACATTCTTGTTGAAGGATATTCCAAAGCCTTTTGTTGAAAGTAGGCCTGACACTTCGAACTCTTCTATGAAGTTCATCCCACAGTAATTCAATAGGGGTGAGATCTGAACTTTGTGATGGCCATATCATAACTTGTAAAATAACTGTTTGATTTTGCTCATTCAGATACTGTTTGCGTATTCGGACTGTGTGTCGATTAATCGCAGCCCAGAAGGTATGACATGAGTCTCCAATATTTCGCGGTACTGCGCTTTCCGCATTATTCCTTCGATTCAATGTAACGTTCCTGTTTCTGAGTAAGAAAAGCAATCCCAAATTGTAACTGTACCGTCTCCGAATTTTATTGTTGGTACAATGCATTCGGGAAGTGTCCTTTCAGTAACGGAACATCTGACAAACACTTTCCTGATTTCACCAAATACTTTCAATATTGATCGATCCATGAAACATTTTGCCACTATTCCATCATTCAATCTCAATAATCACGGGCCTGCTATAGCCTTTTCAGTCGGTTACCCCGGGGTAACAATGATTTACGAGCTACCACGCGACCGTGTAAATTTCCTTCGTCCATCCAGCGTTTGACGGTGGTAACTGAAATCAGACTCTGATGTCCGCGATTGAATTCCAGCAACTCCTATTGATTTATCACGAGGCATTTCGAACAGTGTTGTTCACTTGCTGTACCGCTGATAGCATTAATATTCAAACTGAGCTGTTGTGGGTAATAATAAAAATATAATAAAATAATAAAATCTTTACCTGCTTAGTCCCATCGATACAACTTATCTAATAAATAGATTAGGATAATCCGCTGTAAATGAGAATGATTGTTTCTTGCCATAATTTACTTAATTACTTGTTTTCTTCGTAATACCTTCATTATTTGAGCTGCAGATGTATCTAATATAGGTGATTATTAAGATTATTATCTGTGAATGCAATAGAGCTCATTAAATTAAAGTATTATAAAACTTTTTCCTTTGGCCAAACTTTTATGAACGATAGTGTAAGTGATATAACCTAAATTCTGTAATACATTGCTATGTTTTTTCTGTAATCTATTTTATTTCATTCATTTCATTATTTTTTTTTCGAGTCATTTAAATTTATTCTAAATAAGCAAAATCCCTGATAGAGGAACTCGAATTCTGAGACAAATTTCACTACAATATACATATATATGTTTGGTTGATACAAGAATCTTTTTTTCTCTGTGTAATGTCCACAATAGGGTCTTAAAAGGCACGTCCCTTCATTAATATTAATCCTTTTTACACTTATGCATAATTATCGTACACATGAACTAGTTATATGGTAAGTGGATGTTAGCACGCGAAAGTAGACATGGTTTAAACTCATATATTGGATAATGCATCTCGGCTAAGTGCATCGTCAATTAGACCCAATTCGCGCCTTCTCTTTCCATCATATCTAATTTCCATTCCGGTTGGCGCGCACAGCAGACAGACTCGGGCCGTTTTATGTTTTATCTGAGGAATGTTTTATTCATGGTGGAGCGTTATTAAATATTTGAGTTCGCTCTTAGCAGCAGCAGTAGCGAGTACAACGTGCAAGCCCGTTGTCGCTGCGCTTTCACCGCCATCAACGTATAACAAACTAATCCGACCGATTCGTGGTAGGGAATCTTTCGCTTCCGGGCATAAATTGAACCATTCTCCGGGACTCTTCAGACGTTTTAATCGGTGTTATTCTTTCTATTTGCTCGGGCGTATTTTCTAATTTCCCTTCTCGCTTCGGGGTCACATAATTCCCGCTGCGGCGGGCGTATTTGCGGCGTCGGTTTCGGTAAGAAATTCGGAATTTGATACTCGCACGACCATCGACCGGAGGAATACTTGAATAACAATTAGGGATGTTTGAGGACGGCCTTTCGTCGTTGCGGGGGAAAATTGGAGTGACGGGTACGAATAAAAAAAAAGATGAAGAGGAAAACAAATGAGGGAAGAATTACTGGGCGACGCGGGCGGTTTATCCGACTGTACGAGATGCTTTCCCAATTAATTCTTTTGTTGAATTATTCAAATGTAATTATCGAGGTTGGTTGAAGTGCTGATGGGAAAAAAAGTAGCTCGAACGAAGGGTGGAACTTTTTTCATTAATTATATTAGCTTTGGTAATTAAATTTTAGATCAATTCCCTTTATATAACTATTTTAGGATTGCAAAATTAAATAAAAGACTACAAAACATAACGTTATTACTAGATTATCAGCGAACAACTTGAAAGAGAATATTGGCATTCTTCAGCCTGTAACCTAGTGGATGTTATTAACAATACGTTTCAGTATATTTTTCCTTCGAATAAAGATATATATGAGAGAGGAAAATTTTTTGATGGTTACAGGTGAGATTATAAACATTTTAAAGGCATTGCTGAGGTTGCTGGGAATAGGGCAATGGCGTAGGCTCAATAGTCCAGAAAGGCATGTAATTGTAATATAGGCTTCCCAATGCTTTCGGTGCGGAGATGATTATTATGGCGAAATGCTCGTCAAAGGATAGTTTTGAATTGGAGATAGCTCTAAGATCTTTAATTGTTGACCCTCTGGGTTGTTAATATGATACCTGTATGTATGTATATAAGTTACAGCAATGCATTTACTGACATTCAAGATTAGCCTATTATTCATGCACCAAGTTTGTAATAGGTTCAATTGATTTTGCAATCAATAGTGTTAATAACGTTATAATTTTTTAAGGCGTCAACACATAGCAATTTATGACAACTAAGCATATCATACTCATCATTAATACAAACAATAAATAGAAAGAGCCCTAAATTAGGTCCTTAGGAAACAACATTAGCACATCTTAGTAATTAAAGTAAATCATTTATATATATATGTTATAAATTATTGTCCTTTACTTACCAATGAATTTCTTCTATAATTTTACTAGTTGACCTATTGCAGATATATTTTTTATCACTGTTTGGTGCGCGCCGTTATTTTTTATTTTGGTTGATGTTAGAATTTGGGGGCGAAGTAAAGTCAGTACTCCCTCTTAATGAAATTTTAAACACAGATATTCAATCTGTACAGGTTTCTTTCAAAAGTTTTACAGATATCTACTTACTGTTAAGGGATACCGTGATTTCTCAATCACGTCGTGAACAGTAATGGTGATTTATAAATAACGGTGATTATAAACGGCGAACGTGATCACTGGATATACATCACTATATGCATATCCAGTATATTGTATCCCTTGTAACGAGATACAGCCGAATGCATAGAAATTTTCGGCTATTTGAATAAGCTTGATATTCAAATGTCACCTAAGCATTAATTCTAATGAAAGCCATGTTTATACATTAATATTTTTTGGAAAAAAACAATTACAAATTTTGTCCACTTGTTTCAGCATTCCAGAATGGATATAAGTTATAAGATTAGTCCAAGTATTCTATATATTACATGGCAAGAGGCCATGTGTATTTTTCTGAATGTGAAGACTACAATACACATTTTAATTATCGTTATGCCAGATATATTTTTTATGTATTCAAACACAAAAATCTTTCAAGTTTTAATACTAAAGAATTTACAAACAATAACAATAACGAGACCACCACTTGCATTATATACACTGTTAGAAAGTATTAAATCATTGTCAGTAATTTCATGTCTGCACTTCTCTAGTCAAGACATAGTCTAGGAAACGGATAGAAAACCGATACGGAGAGAAAAAGATATTACATATTATACAGATTATGTTATGTTTCTTCTTGTGTTTTATGAGGAGATTATTTATACTTTAAAATAGACATATACAATATATATATATATCTAGGTACACTGGTAACACATCAGAAATTCCACGACCTTGACATCAACAAACACCGGTAATAAGAAATTTATAACTCTTCCTTTTCACCCAACAGTAAAAGGGTTAAGTGAAATTTTCCGACAACTAAATATGAACGTGTCTTTTGTGTCAAAAAACAACTTAAAGAATCTCTTAGGGAATCCCAAAGATAAACTGGAGATGATAAAAAGGTCTGGAATATACCAAATCGCATGCAATGATTGTGAGAAAGTTTATATTGGACAAACAAAAAGGAGTATCGAAACGAGGTTCAAAGAACATATTAGACACTATCGTTTCGATAAACCAGAACTATCAAGCGTAGCAGAGCATACGGTAAAATCCGGACATAAGATTGATTTAAAAAATCTGACACTACTTAAAAACGTAAACTCGTATAGAGAATTAGACGCGTACGAAACGATATGTATGAAAAAGAACGGAAACTTACTGAACAGAGAACCACCCCGAATTGCACACTCGAGTTTGATTGATTTATTACCATAGGCCCTGTTAAAGATACAGTTCGCTTTCGGTCCATCCTTACCTTAAAAAATGCATTAGACCACCGACTAGATTGTAAATAGTCATATGTTTTACAAATTTTAGAGCCTGCGTAGAAAATAATTTGCATGTGTGATACAGTTTTTACTTTCAGTCGGTAACACGGTTGACAATGAGAGCCCACGTGCTCTCGAAACGCTGCGTTCCGCATAATTAATAAATTTGTGTGAGTGGAGTTTACTGCTATACCTGTGAATGGTCTGAAGAAGTCTAGGTCAAACTTATTTTAACGATTTTAATAAACAGCTACAATCGTACATATTTTTAATAACCTTTATATTACTGTAGAAAATGAAATTTAGATTCTTTGTGATACATTTGTTAAATAGAAATTGTCAATTATGTGTAAATATACTTTAAAGTCAAGTTTTTAAATAAAGATTTGTTTAGAGTTGTTCTACTGCATTGTTTATCGTGTCTTAAATTTAAAAAAAGTATTTCACATTTCTATTTTTAAATATTTATTCTATTTACATATTTACCTATAACACAATATAGAGAAAGACAAAGATCGAGTTAATTTATTTATACATTAAAACTTTTAAATTTAATATAAGCAGAAAGTATTGGAAATCTGCCTTATCTTTGTAGGAATATAGGATATTTTGTCAAATATATAGAACGTATACAGAAATATGCATGTCTATGTATGTTTTTTAATATCAAATAAAATATTCGTAAACATAAAATGATATACCAACTTATGTATTATAATAAAGGTAATTTTATTTTGTGTTGAAACAATAATATGACTTTTTAGCATTGCATTGCTTTAGATAGGTATAACAATACATCTTTGCCTTAATATAATACAGATATACCCCAATTTTTTAATTTAATTTTTGTAAATTAAATGGCAATATTACATATGTATGTATTAGCAAGGACAGATGTTTCATTCAGACATTAGTAGATACTGGTGAAGGTCATTTGTTAGACCACATAGTTATTCACTTAATAGCGTATTTAGTTCACGCACACATCTCCAAGTGATCACCGTTTTACCGCGTCGTCATTACTTGAATATTTCACGTCTTTCACTGCTTTCTGATATTTAATTTCACGAGCGTGATTACTGATTTTCAAATCACGGTGAAAAAATCACCGACAGTGAAATATCGTCCACCACTAGTTACAATTCTAAGATAGGTTTTTTAATATCCCACTTCATAATCCATTATCTAATTCTTTCAACGTAACAATTTCTTCTAAACACCCGCATACGGACTAATTAATGTTAATTTATTAATGAGCATGGAGCTAATGAAGCTTGTATTTATTTCTCTTCAACTCTACGACCGTATATGATCAAATTGACAGCCACTCGGTACATTCGCTTTTAATCCTTTTACAACGCTGGTAGTGGAATGAATATATGTGCCCGATGCTGCTTTTCATCGGTTGCTAACATTACACAAGCGGCACCCATTGATTTGCGTCCTCGTTTGTTGACATCTGTAATTGAACAAACAAAGCGGGCTAATCGTGACTCATATAGAATGCTACTCTGCTTTCATGTTTGTTTCCTATACTGAACAGCGGCGACTCTTAATTATACACAGATGACAGCGAATGTACTCGATTTTCAGAATTGCAAAATGAACGGGTCGAGTACCTATTGAGGCGTGTAGGTTTATCGTAGTACGTTGAAGGTTAATCGATATGTCGGACTATCAAATAAATATATGTACATGTACGCAAATACCACAATGATATTGGGTTTTCATTGTTTCTGAGGGGAATAATTGCAATCCAAATAACTCGTTATTCATAATTACTGGAGCCATATGTTTAGTCAGCGGATCAAAGGCATTGCCTTCCCGACTACGTGCAATACTATAAAACATTAACAGTTTTAAATAGCGCTAGGTACCGGTTTAGTTTGATTAAAAATTTTACAGTTAGGTGAGAGAAGTCACGTGGGTTTTATTTCTAAGTAAATGCTGACTTCAACTTTATGGATGCTAAGGATTTAAATATACATACCATCGCTTTTGGCAATATGTATGTCGGTGCATAGCAGAAATTCATTATTCTTCCTTCTCTCTGTCTTTTAACCTCTGCTGACATTTTCATTAGTTAAATTAAAGCCATTTAAGTGTTGTTGTAAATAGTTTAATCCTAAGTTGACCAATATTTTTTGTTAATTTTGTGTTTACTACGACTTTTACACATATTTGGTTTATTATTAGTATTAAAATATTATTAATACCAGAGTCCTGATGTATGAGTGTGTGGCTAGAGTTTTTTACTTTTTTTGATTATTCGTTCGATAAATAAAACACTGTAGGTAATATAGTAAGTATATTGACATTTTCTACTGAGTTACATGCTGCATTGACTAAGTTCCGTTACACTGTATTCAATTGATTTACAACTTGTGCTAACTTACATCGCGTACTGAGGTTATTTATAAGCAACTTCTGTTTGACATTAATGACCAACCCTACGGTAGTAACAAACGAACTACTTCCGGAATTGGACCGTGTCATAATGAGATACACTAGGGTGAGAATAAAATAGACATCTACTAATTAAAAAAGATTCTATTATCGTTATATATACAAAATATTTTAAAATTTTTAAATGAGACTAATATTTTATCGAACCACCTTTACTTGCGTGAAGTGCCGCGAGTCGTCGTGGCATAGAATCCACTCGTCTGTAACAGCTGCCACGAGTTCTTCCTTATTGCTGGGTTTTCGGGGTCATTTCGCCATATTTGTCTGGATTATGTGCCAAACAGTCCCTATCGGATTCATGTCTGGTGATTGGCCTGGCCATGGCAAAATCCGAATCCCCTGTTCCTCTTTCCATGTGATTGTTGTTCTTGCTTTGTGGCAGGGTGCTCCATCCTCCATAAAAGTGGCGTCTTCTTTAGATAAAATTGCTTTGTCGAATATCGGTAGTAATCCTTCTGTTAATATTTGGATATATTTTGCCGCATTTGTATTTCCGTCGCAGATTAGTAATTGCGATCTTCCACCATACCATATCGCGCCCCACACCATGATGTTCACACCGTCGTATTTCACCGTCTGATGCAAAAATTTGTCGTCCAGTTGCTCTGACGAACGACTCCATACCCACGTACGACCACCATCACTGAATTGGCAGTATCTGCTTTCGTCTGAAAAAATGACAGACCGCCAAAACTCTTCGGGCTTCGTTCGCATTTCGATTGCCCAAGCCATTCGGCGCCGTTTTTGAAATTCCGTAAGGAGAGGTTTTTTCTATGCCACCCTTTTATACATCCGCACACTGTGGAGGTATCGCAGAACGGTGCGCTGACTTTTCTGTGAAGTTGCCGCAAGCTCAGCTGTACTTTTTCGCGGTTCTCTTAACATTTCGCGCACAAGCACGCTTTTACTTCTTTCAGAAGGTCCGGCACGACCTGGTCTCGGCTCCACTGTTGTTTTTTTCTTGCGTTTAAATTGTGTAATCACACGGTTAACTATGGACAACGGAATATTTAAAAAATTACTTATTTCACGTTGCGAAGCGCCGCGTTCACTCTGGCCAACGATGCGACCCCGGGTGAAGTCGTTAATATCACTCGAACCTTGTAAGCAAGGCATAGTTGTAACGATATTAAACTATGACGAATTCCTTCCGATACATCTACCCCTACCCTAATGACAATAGAAAGTTCTTAATTCGTTCTTAGAATTTAGCTGTTTACATATTTATACCGCTTTACCTGGTGTCTATTTTATTCTGTCACCCTAGTGTATGTATAGAAATGAAATAAGAGTAAGAGGAGAAAGAAAAAGAGATTAAAAGAAGAAGAATGAAAAAGGGGCGAGGTGTGAAATAGAAAAAAAGGTGAAAAGAGAACAAAAGAGAAAGGCGGGACCCCGACTCGCGAAGGCTTTCGCCTTTAGCGCGGTTAACCGTAACCTTCCACCAAAGTGGTTCCACTTCTAGCGTGGTTTACACATCGAGTTACCGTGCCACTTTGGTTTCCCCAATTTCTCCTGAAGAAGCCTCTTACGACGGAGGCAAAACGTCGAGATTCCACTTTTCTCTTTTGTTCTCTTTTTTCGTTTTTTCCTTTTGTCTCTCGTTCTTTCCCCTCTCCCTTTTTGCTGTCTCTCTTGCCTACTCTTACTCTTTTCACCTTTCTTTCCATTTCACACCCCCGTCCCTTTTTCATTCTTCTTCTTTTTATCTCTTTTTCTTTTCATTTCTTTCTCCTCTTACTCTTATTTTATTTCTATATATATATCCAATTTCGGAAGTAGTCCTTTTATTATTAACTCTGGCCATGGAAGCCTGCGTATTCATTTCAACCCTTAGCTACTTGATTGTTCTGGAAGATGAAATGTTTAGACGGTTCGTAATAATATCATAGTAATGATTTAAGAGAATAATTAGCATAATAGTGATGACTAGAGATCGGATTATATGCGAAGTGTAAATCTCGTATTTTATTTATTTATTATATTTTACGTCTATTTGCAGATGTCTTACAATGATTAAAGTTAATTAAGTTTAATCAGTCTAATACGTCTAGATGTAGACCTTAAATATAATAAATAAATAAAAAAGAAGATTTGCACTTTGCATATAATACGGTCTCTAGTGATGACCGTAATCCTGATTTAATAGATAGAGATAATTGCTGCGATTTTATTACAACATTCATTAATTAAACTTTGCAGTACTAATTACTGAATACATAGATTAAGATAATAGCAAATAATAGACTAAATATATGTACAATTATCCGAACACCTGGATATGATCGAAAACCTACAAAATCTCGCGATGACGATCAAAAACCGAAAACCAATGATACACGTGGCTGTATATGTGCACGTTTATGAATGAAACGTATTACTAAACCTTAATAAATTAATTTAATATATAAAAGGTATTGGTATCACCAGTAACGTTAACGTCAACTTTGGGTAACTATCATATTGATATTTAAAAAGATATTGTTTACAATAGAAATAAATAAGAACCTCATTTATGTCGTTGTTAATCCATGGCGTTTTCACAAGAGTCTTTACGTGATGCATTCGTTATCGGATTTTAATTTTTCGGTAAGCGTTTTACGAAATTTCAAGTACTACATAGTTATTAAAACATTCACAAATTTTAATCATCAATTTCGACGGTTATTAAACAAAATTCCTATTATCGCTAAGTTAATTGCAATTAGATTTTGGAGGGTCACTTTAATCCGTGTGTTACACAAATTCGATGACAATAACGAAACGGAAAATACCGAATTCGTAATAACGCAAGTGTGTTTTATTATATGGGCGTAGTGTATATCTGCAAATGTGTTAATTGGAAATTAGTGATTTATGTTCTTCACGCTTCAGCCGTAACATATGGCGGATATAGGCGGAAATACTAATTTACCCGCCAAAACCGAGGCGAGAATCCATAAATATTTGGGAAATTTTTAATTAAACCACTAGTTTGCGCGCATAGAAGTATTTCCAGGAAGAAAAAAATATGTTGCCATGCCAGAATATTAAAATGTGGTTAATAAACAAAAAGGTGAGGAAAAATAATTTAATTTGTACCAAACTAATATCGAATTCTTTAACAATACACCGCTAGTAAACGCTCGGGTATTTCCCTGAAACTGGAAAACCTATAACTTTACGCTGCAACATTCTAAGCGTTCCAATATCCATAAAGTGCCTGTTACACGTCGCCTAATGCATTCCTAAACGAAACTGAAAAGTTTTTACTGTTGATTTAACCATGAAATCGTATTATAAAACGTTTTCCTTGTTCTGGAATCTTTAAAGTTAACGATTATTTCAAGTTATAAAACGAAAATAAACTTACACCGGAGCAGAGTTGCCTGAATGAGTTAGCGCTGGTAATAAAAAAAACTTTTTCTACAATCAAGTAATTACGATTCGTTGTTACGCAGATTGTGCTCTATTTTACCTAGATCGAGCCAGAAAAAGCTCTTCGAGTAGACTGAGCCGTTGTATACTGGTTTATTTGAGAAATTAATACAGCTTGTAGAAAATTTATTGTGTAATAATATTTTATTGGCAAACAAAATAGTAAATACAAAAACAAGAAAAAAATACACGCAGACACTATTTTTAATTCCAAATTAGGTCATCTTCAGTAGACGAAAAAGCTTTTCTGTTGTTAATGATGACTCAAGAACAAAGAAGAAATAAGAAAATAACTTTTGTTTACAACCAAATCACCTATCATACTACAATACTGTAAACACTTATCTGCCGAGCAGTTGCTCAATCATTAAATTATTATAAACAGCACGTCTAAAGGCATTACATGGTAACTTCTAGACATCTAGAGGAAGCGAGTTATATGGTCGTGTAGATATGTAGTTAAAACTGTTTAATAAGGCGGAATAGCAGTATTTAAAATTTTATGTATAAAACGCGGGAAATGTAACTGTCTTCGTCGTATCGAAACCTTTGACGTTGTTGCATTATTCCATAAATTAGTTTGAGGCATGTATTCTATACCGCTTGAATTCTGCGTGAGTCGATCTGATCTAGACAGTTTCAATAAACAACGTTACAGAAATTAAAATGTGATAAGGAATCACATAGTAGCTTTTTAGTAGAAACGTCAAGCGAATGCCGGTGGGGATAATTTAATTTTAAATTGCAGTAAGCGTGCCTAACACAAGTACTGACATGATGTTTAAACTTAACATCATTATCTACAAAGAGACCTAATTCTTGCACACTACTTTGAAATTTCAGGGGCGTTATTAATTGTAGATCTGGTGTTAGGGTGTATGTTCGACCTCATTTTAAAACTACCGAATACTGTAAAGTATGATTTGGTTTCATTTAAAACTAGGCAATGTCTTCTTGCAATAGTGTACAGATTGTTAAGGTCGCTGCGAACTTCTTCAATGGAGAAGGATCTGGACAACTGACGTTGGCGGTGGAAATTGCAAAATTTTGGGAAAAGAGCATAACCCAATATGGATACCTGTGGAACTCCTGATCGCGTGGTCGCCCAATCAGATGTCTGGTCATCATTACTTGTGTGCAAATTATGTTAAATTACCAATTCTTTTTCAACATTCTTTATGTACACATCCATAAATTAGGACCAATAGCAATAGTTAATACTGGTTCATGTGAAAGGTGTTCTAATTTGAGGTTACCTTTTAAATTTATAGTAGGACACACAACTTAGTTAAAATGTAACAATGTTAAACTAACAAATTGAACATGTTTAAACTGGCTAAAACACGTTGGGCAATAAAATATTTCTTTCATTGCAATTAGTTTATCACCACAAGCAATGTAAAATGGAATGCAATGTAATCTAGAATGCGTAAGCATCGATATTCATAAAATTGTAGTCATCTAAGAAACTCTAGTTGACTGTCAGTATATCACTATATAAAAACAAGAAGATCGCTCTGCTAAAGTTAGAGCAAACATTATTGCTAGGTGGAAAATTTAGCCATTTCACACATGTGTCGTAAGCAATCTCAATTTCGAGTGGTGGATGAAAAGCACGAACACTGACCAATGGCTCATAGCTGGGATGGACGTGCAGTTCACATAACATAATGCAAAAAAAACAAGAACTTGGATATTGTCGTATATATTTTGACCATTAGTCTATTCCTTTAGGTTTAATATATTAGCAAAATTATTTATTTTAAGATTACTGGTTACTAGTATGTCGGTTCGTTTTTATATCCTGAACGGTTGAAATCGCCAAAAACAATAAAGTTTATGCTAATCAACTTAAAACTCGGAGCCTTCGCAATAACCTCATAGTCATCATATCCCATATCAGGTGGTAAATAAATATTGGCGATGTAAAATATGTTCGATGCCATCCTAAACTTACACAGTACTGTACAATCCAAAGTAACTAAATTAATCAGCGAAGATACATCTAGCAAGGTAACAATATTGTTCCTGAAAGCAATGAGGCAACCACCTCCAGTTGATCTGTCAACAATCTTAAATCACCTATCGGTTCTGAAGATAAAAAAAAATGGATTTCCTCGTCACCAATACTACCAGTTAACCAGGTATTTGCAAATTATACAACATTTGCGTCAATAGTGACACTCAGTGGATAAAGAGAAGAAAGTTCTGATAATATAAACGCATATCTATTGTTGTAAGACAAAGATCTCAGTCAGCACATTTAAACTACAAAAAGAAATGTTGTTGCATAGATAACGGTAAATTCGCCAGAAAAAGGGAATATGCTAGAAAAAAGTTTAAATAAAACACAAAAAATATATCTTAGGAAATTTTATTTCACATTGAACAACGTGAACTTAAATTAACATCTGGTTAGTCCGCTCCGAGCTTCAACTCCTTAGACGGCGCGCCATAGGTAGAACTAAATTTTCTGTTTTGTATATTGTGATTGTACACCAGGCCTTTGCTAGAGCTTCCATAAAAGATTCTTTGCTTTTTAAAGTTGCATAATCAATGTTTCGAACCAATAATTCTCAAACCTCCTCTATTGGATCTAAGTCTGGTGATTAGGAAGGATTACAGAGCTGACGTGGAGCATAATACAGTGACCAGTCCTATCAGTCCTTCACCAAACGTACGGTATGCTTGGGGTCGTTGTCCTGTTGCAATATCCAATCTCTTTCCAGACCCAAGACATTCGAAGGAGATTGCAAATGTTCCTCTAATATATTTTATATGGAGGTGCTTGTCCATTATACTATCGATAAGAGCTAAATGTCCTATTTCAGCTGCTTCAATCGTTCCCCAAACCATTACACTTCCGCCACCATGCTTAACGGTAGGTATTAAGTTTTTGAATTGAAGTGCTGCACGGACATACGGCAATTTTTTGTGCTACCATCGCTGCCAAAGATATTAAATTTAGATTCATCTGTAAATAGGACTCTTGTTCAAAAATCTTCATCCTTATCCTTCTACTTGTTTGCAAATTCTAGACGAAGCCGGCGATGTTTGTCAGAAATAAGACTTTCTTAAACATCTTAAAAACGTAAACTCGTGTAGAGTATTAGACGCGTACGAAAAGATATTTATGAAAAAGAACAGAAACTTATTGAAGAGAGAACCATTCCCAATTGCACACTTGAATCTGATTAATTTATTACCATAAGGCCCTGTTAAAGATACGGTTCGTTTTCGTTCCGTCCTTTCTTGAAAATACACACATACCCGAGACGAGACCGCCCAATAGATGGTAAATAGTCATATGTTTTAGAAATTTTAGAGCCTGCGTAGAAAATAATTTGCATGTGTGATACAGTTTACAATCAATCGGTAATACGGTTCACAATGAGTCCATTTGCTCTCGAAACGCTGCATTCCCAATAATTAATTAATTAATTTGTGTGGAGTGAAGTTTATTGCTATACCTGTGAATTATACAACCACATAGTCCTTGCTATTGTTATAGAAGTTGCCGTAGTGTCAGAACCGCCTTCTTAAAAAACACGTATTGCAAATACTACAATACCACACTATTGGGGGTATTGGGCAGATCTACTTATCTGGCGTCTACCTTTGACTACCTTGTGAGTATCGTTCATGTACGTAGTATAAGCATCTGCTTATTATCAACTTGTCTGGTTTTACCGTATATAATTTATTATATTTTAGACAAAGAACTGCACTTCACTGAAATAGTCGACGATATATGTTTGTGACACCTGTGTAACCCGTGTATTCGAAAACGTTTCCGTAACAAAATCGATGTCTCTCATAATAGGACCGAACGTGCAAATGACGCTTTATTAGACGAACCATCATACCCCTTCCTACGCCGTCTCCGAAGTACGACCGATTCAAACCGTCTGGATACGGCCTGCCCGATCCGTAATAGACACATGCATTGTGTTCAAACGGTTAAAACAGCTAACAAGACCGACGGCATAATAAACCGGTGTGCACCTTGCTTACGACGATCTCGTATAATCCGATTTAATCTAATAGTTATACTCGAGGCGCGGCAACGCGTTTGTGATGAATGGCTGTCTCGGCTAATGGGTTCGTACCGCTAACAATTCGGTTTTCTCCGCCGCCGCGCCGCGCCTTCTGAAGCGGAGCCGTGCATAGAACGTGGAGAAAGCCGGTGGTAGAGAGGTAAGGGACGCGAGAAATACAATACGCTCGTCACATAAATTTTTACCCTCGGTCCTTATTACACGTCAGCTTCAACGCGAAAACCGGCCCGTGAAGAAGGAGGCATGGGAGTATGGAAGGACGAGGAAGAAAAGGAAGCGCTCGGATGGGATATATTCGACGGCAATAACCCGGTTTGCTCTTCGGCGAAATTGATTGTTCTAACATAATGGAAGGAAACATTTTTCTTAGCGAGTAACGTCGATATTAATAAAAGTCCCTAAGAATAACTATGTAGAGACACTAGAGACCGATCCCGGTCGTCGTTCTTCGAGTCGAAGGACGAGGAGGCATTTTTCTTGTTTCAACTGTAAAGAGCATTCTTTCGATAACGTAAAATGAATATTTCTCGAAACGTAATTTGAATTCGACGGAATTGGGGTGGGGGGTAGAAGCTTGAATATACTAGGAAAATATTTTTCAATCATTTTCTGTTGTATTTTTTACGTCTAAGGGTCAGTGCTCTAATATATTTTTATTACATAAATGTATTCTCAGTAAAAGTAATATTTAGTTCCCTACTTCAATTCATCAAGGCTTTTTCGAACTGGATGGAATACAAGATACTCAATAGAAATTTGAATAATAATAATCCAACGTCAGACATAAAAACTGATTGTTACGGGTACATGAAAGGAGATCAAAGAAGTATTTTCATAGAATCTGGAGACATAGTTAGGTGCAGGTGATACTTTCACTTGACAACAATCAAAAGGTACAGAACGGGCAATCGCCTAATACACTCCCATATGGATTACGAAATAATAATAATAATAATAATAATCCTTTATTGCCCAACAGCCCAAGGGCCAATTACAGGACAAATTACAATACAATTCTTATTTAAAATAAAATAATTCAAATCGTGTTGCCTACAATAATAACATGCTGAAAATGTATATAATAATGAAACAAAAAAAAAGAAAGACTCACAAAAATGGCTCCAGATCCCGTTTGTTTGCGTTCCTCACCATGTGACTGAGAGGTGCCTTAAGCAAAATATTGGTATTAGCTCTAGGCACTTGAAATATATTATAGTAGCGAGTATGATGAGTAGGTACGGTAAAGTTTATTTGCGCTAGAAGGGCTGGCGAGTCGATAGTATTTTTCAGGATCCTGCAAAGAAACTCCACACTGTTACGCTCGCGGCGGTCAGCAAGAGATAGATAACCATGCTCAACAAGTAAGCTATAATACTCGATACCTCTTGCAGGATACACGTTGTCCATTCGAAAGGAGAGATACTTTAGAAATTTCTTTTGAACGCGTTCGATCATAAGCTCTTGGTGTAAATAACGGGGATACCAAACAATGGAGGCGTATTCAAGCTTAGAACGAACGTAGGCATAATATAAACGTTTCATTACACCTAAGTCTGAGAAATGCCTGCAAGAACGCATGACAAAACCGAGAGTTTTGGAAGCAGATGAACACATGGACGAAATATGTTCCGTAAATGACAGTCTATTATCAAACAAAACACCAAGATCCAAAGTTTTGATATTGCGTGGTATGGCTGCATCATTAATCTGGTAGTTATAGTGTAAAGTAGTGTGAGTGTTATTGTAGGAAATCACAGTGCACTTGTTGATGTTCAGAGGGAGATAATTGACCTTGCTCCAAGTATTAATGCGAAGAAGATTGTCTTGTAAATGTTTACAATCGAAAATGCTACCAACAGTATTAAATATCTTTACGTCATATGCGTATGCTAAGACGTGACATTAAACAGAGATAGTAAATCATTTATATAAAAATTGAAGAGAAGTGGTCCAAGATTTGAACCTTGAGGAACACCTGATGTTGGAGAAAACGGCGTAGAGGAATAACCATTGTAGCAGACATAACACTCCCTTCCAGTAAGGTAAGACCCAATCAACGTCAGGAAACCCACAGCAAAACCAAATTTATCCATTTTTTGTGGTAGCATCTCGTGGTTAATGCAGTCGAAAGCTTTAGAAAAATCTACGTAAATAACATCCACCTGCTTTCGCTTATCAAGCGCTTCACTAAGATATTGGCCAATGCATGCTAAATTAGTGATCGTCGACCTACCTGCAACAAAACCGTGCTGATGCTCAGATATGAAAGGAGTTATGCAGGTAGATATTTCTTTGTAAAGCAAATGTTCAAATACCTTAGCGAAATTGGTCAGTATACTTATAGGCCTATAATCAGCAATGTTAGATCGGTTCCCTTATATATATATATAATACGGGGGTAATTCTGCTAATTTTCCAAACCTTTGGAAAAGTTGACGTGCTTATCGCTAGGTGGAATGTAGTTGACAGTGGATAGGACAGAACAGGAGCACAATCACGTACAAAGAAGCTCGGTATTCCATCATCTCCAGTTGTCATATTAGATTTAAGTCTCTTGATACTGTTCTCCACATCCAATTCAGAGAAGGCATGAACACAAAAATTATTATAATTGAGAAAAGAGTTGAAAGATACATTTTGAACACTAGGTTTATACACACTCGCAAAGACACTGGAAAAGGCATCCACGATTTCGTTTGGCTGGGTAAATTCTCTGCCGTCATACTGCATACTTCCCGGAATTCTGGAAGAAGCTTTCTTGTTGTTAATGAACCGCCAGAACAACTTAGGATCTCTGTTGATATTAATTTCAGCATCTGCCAAGTAAGCATTATATACGTCTCTAATTTCATTCTTTGTGAGAGATCTCATTCGTTTGAATTCATTAAAATAGTATATCGCTTTTGTTCTTTTCCACTTCTTGAAGTAAAATTCTTTTAATTTAAGACGTTGTTTTATTTTAGCACTAAACCATGGAGGAAACGTACGAAATCCCATACGAAGCGTTAGACATCATATTATTTTACATGTAGGACCTGATATCCACATTGTAGCAGGTGGTCTATTACGTTTTGATGGTAGGAAAGGAAATAAACTACCGTAATGACACCAATGATTTTATTTTTAAAGAATACCTTAACCTCAACCTTTAGTTAACCTAAATCCAAAGTTTCAGTGCGATATGTGTAGTGCTGTTAGTTGACAAGTTAGTTGAAAAATGGAATTAAACATTTTCGGGCAATAATTTTTTTATAATTTTCGAAGATATGAATGTCTCACTGAGTTGGTTTCTGTTTTCGTCAATGAAGCACCACATCAGTTAACAATTTTTTGTTGAAGATCGACATGTAACATATCGCGAGATTGGAGATTTGAAAGACCTCAATTCAAGAAATTTTGCATGAAGAATTATGCGTCAAAAGTAGTTTCCCATTGAATACTACATCTATTGATTGAAGGATATCAAGTAGCTAGGGTAAATTGGTGTCAAAAAACTGTATATCGCTTCAACGCCGGAAACTCTAAAAACGTGTATAACTTCGTTAGTGGTGATGAATATTGTATTAACTGATTCCAGTCAGAAAATAAACGTCAGTCGTCTGTTTGGGAAATTTCAAAGTGAAGAAAAGCCGACTAAGGTCATCCATCCTCTAGGTGTCTTAAAAAGACGGTTGCAATAATGCCTCTATAAGTTCAAAGAACTGTTACTGGTGATTGGTATGCAATAATTTAAAGCTTTTAGAAGAGAATTTGGCGAATAATTAATATCAAAAAAATGTGTAATCCACTGCGCGATCGTTTAAGCTATGTTCTCTGGGACGACTTAACCAACCAAGAACCATCCAAAAATCGAAAAGCAATATTTGCGCGGACATTGGGGCTTGAAGGTTGCGATTTTTGTTTCGAAAGCAAGTTGTGCAGCAATAATTGCTCTACAACATCAAAGAATTATTACTGCCAATTGGTATATTGCCAAATGTTAGCTGCAAGTCATCGCTTAGCTTCGAAAAACCAACCTCCAACGTTCCACCAGGATAATGCAAAAAGACAATTGAATTTTTAACGGAACAAATCGTCGAACTGTTAAACCATCCTCCGTACAGTTCGAATCTTGACGATTTCTTTATCTTTCCAAATATCAGGAACGGACTACGCGATCAAAAGTTCCAGTCGTCAGAAGGAGCAGTTGATGCCTTCAAAATCGCAATTTCGACTGTACCAACAAGTGGAATGATTGTTTCCAGAGTTAGTTCAAGCGCATGCAAAAATGCATTAATCTTCGTGGAGAATACGTCAAAAAACAATAGTCTTTAAAAGCTATTTAGTAGCTAGTTTAATTTCAGCTCTATATGTAAAACTTAAAAAACAACCCTCGTTAAAGTATTATCATTAGTTCTTGATCTTAAGTGTAAATTATATACACGCGCTTTCATTTCAGTATTAAACATGCTACAAAATATGCCTTCACAAAGCGACCTTCTTCTATCGATAATACGAAGGCTGTTTTTTCAACCTCCTGCTTACTTTTCTATATAATCACCGTGAGGATTGATGCACTGGTATGGAAGAGGTTGCCAATCCTCTGTGCAGAGAATATTGTCATCAGTTAGTTGTGATGGTCCGTGACATTGTTCCGAAGTTGCTCTGTACTCTGGAAGCTCTCCTCTCCTAGCCACTTTTTCAGTTCACGAAAGAGATGGACGTCGATTCCCATCGAAATTGATCAAGAAATCGTTGGGTTACAGCAGTGCAGCTGCACAATTTTTTTCTGCTTGGAAAAATCGCATTCTGTTAGAGGTACGGTAAGGTAAATAAAATGACGATTACAAGGACTGCGTGGATGTACAATTCACAGGTACAGCAGTAAACTCCACTCACACAAATTTATTAATTATTCGGAACGCAGCGTTTCGAGAGCACGTGGGCTCTCATTGTCAACCGTGTTACCGACTGTGTCGACAGTGTTACCGACAGTCGGTAACACGGTTGACAATGAGGGCCCACGTGCTCTCGAAACGCTGCGTTCCGCATAATTAATAAATTTGTGTGAGTGGAGTGTGACTGCTATACCTGTGAATCGTACGGTAAGGTGCCTACAGGTACGCGCTTCAGTGCGATATACACGCGGAGATGTTTACCCCGATGCAAGCGATGCATAAAAACATACGCGACATTATTTAGTCTTCACGGACGTAACATATACAAGTTGTAGTGCGTAGACGAGCGTCATTGGGAACAGACATTCTTTTCTATATTACATTTATTATAAGGGTCATTTCTTTAAATATAGCGTTTTCACGTATACTGTGTGTCAATAACCTTCCAACAACAACACATTCCACTACGCAACTCGCACTTCATCAATGGTAGTAGTCATGTTTTACGTGCCTGCAGCTCAGCGGAATATGGCGTAATGGCATTGCAAGTAGCAAATATTATAGTGGGAGGGTCAGCAGTCACCTTTTGGGCATCCCCATATCCCACCGTTCGTGTCACTGTTTACAAGCACAAATGGAGGTTAGAAAAAAACAGCCCTAGCAGAACAGCAGCAATTCTGCATTCTATATTATGGAGTTTTTCTTTGTTTTCTATGTTGGATTTTTTAATCTCTCCCATTATAATAAAATTGGTGCCTATAGGACAAACTTTTAAACGGATATATCGCCTTATTCAAGATTGATTAATTAATTAATTTTCATCTGCACCTAAAGCGCTGTACTTATGAAAACATGAACGATGTGAAATGTTGCTCCATGTTCAATTTGATTCTTTAGGAATTACCTTGAATCCATTGCAGTGGACTTCTCTTTTTATTCACATTTTGTTTGAACTCTTGTGATTTCTGAACACGTGCATTTATGTTCGGTCTGTATTTAGGATCACCATTTTCGGTTTTTGTACACCCAAAAATATTACCCGGTTTTACTTTACATCGGTAATTAATTGGATCAAAAAATGTTTGATATTCTTCTTCTTCAATTTTAGGCACTTTGCCTATTACGATACCCACCTTTTATTTGATCTGCCTACATTTCTTCTTCCCAAACACCTATAAAATCTCGCTCTGGCTGGCAACCTCGTCACTTGCATCCGTTCTACGTGTTCCTTCCATTCATTTTGGTTTTCCTTTATTCCCTCATTTATGTCGAAAATGTTAGTACTGCTGTTATATTTACATTTCTTATTCTATCAGATCTTGTGCAATTTTTCACTCTTCTTAAAAATTTCATCTCTTATATCTGTATCCTGCTTTCTTCTTTTTTCGTTGTTGTCGCTACCGTATAAGAGGATTGCCACTGCTATCGTCTTGTAAAATTTTATTAGTGTATCCTGTCTTGCTGTTCTGCTAGTTGTTCCACAGATATGTGTGAATTTATTCAGTTTTTCTTCTGTCTTTGTTTCGATCATAAGATACATCGCAGCCCAAATACTTAAAGTGTTTCATACCGTACCAATTACGTTTAATACCGTGGTTTTCGCTCCGGCTTATATCAGTCTCCTTCCGGTGTGCCACAGGGCTCTGTTCTTGGACCGCTCCTATTTATTATTTTCATTAATGACGTTCCTGACCGGCTTAGATCTAAATGCTTACTATGCGCTGATGACCTTAACATTTTTCGCAGAATATACTCCACTGCAGATTGTAACATTTTGCAGGATGACCTGCTATCTATTCACCTTTGATGTCTAGAGAACCATTTACCACTAAATATTGCTAAGTGTAAAGCAATGACGTTTGCCCGTAGAACTGGTACAGTGGGGTATGCGTACAATGTTGGCGGTGACCTCTTAACGCGTTGTGAGGAGTACAGAGGTCTTGGTATATTTTTTGATACTAAGCTAACATATAACAAGCATATTGTAAGTATATGTCAACAGTCTCTTAAAACGTTAAGCTTTCTGTTTCGAAATACTAAACATTTGATTAGTGATGCCCTTGTTGCTGCATATAATGCATTTGTTCCAGCGAGATTAGAGTATGGTTCTATTGTGTGGAATCCGGGATATCATGGATATATCAATTATATATATAAAAACACTACGTTTTTTTTGCAACATGGCTATCTATATACTAATCTTCTAAAAGAATTTGCATTTATTTCTTTGGCGGATCGTCGTGTTGTATCACTAATAATTTTTGCCCATAGAATTGTAAATGGTGATATACAAGTTCCGGATTTGCTGTCCCTTTTGAATGTTTATATACCGAGACTTAACAGTAGGAATAGATTAACTTTTTATCTTCCCGTGGCTAACACGCGCCACCATTCTCAGTCACCACCTATGTTAATATGTAACAGTGCTAATGTATATGCATCTAGATTTGATTTGTGTAACATTTCTATCAATGCTTTGAGGCAACTTTCGTTAGAGCAGTTTTCTGTTGCTTAAGAAATTTTTGCATTTTCATTTGCTTTTTTTTTTGGTATTACACATCCCAAAATACCGAGGCCATAACCTTTCCAGACGATTCTTGTGCTTTCGGGCGCTTTGGACGAGGTTCACCAGTTGCTGTCCACTCAGATGCCGATCGGTTTGATTTCGGAGTGAAGTGATGGATCCATGTTTCATCCATTGTCACATATCGACGCAAAAATTCCGGTTTGTTACGTTTAAACATGGCCAAACACTGCTCAGAATCATCAATCAGTTGTTTTTGGTCAACAGTGACCAAACGCGGCACCCACTTTGAACAGAGCTTTCTCATAGTCAAATGCTCATGTAATATAAAGCCAATACGTTCTTTTGATATCTTTACGATGTCAGCTAACTCACGCAACTTCACTTTCCGATCATTCAAAACGATTTTGTGGATCTTTTTGATGTTTTCTGGTGTTACCGCCTCATTTGGACGTCCACTGCGTTCTGCATCATCGGTGTCTCTACGATCACGTTTGCAATCAGCAAACCAACGTTTTATTGTTGTTTCTGATGGTGCGGAGTTCCCATAACACTTTTCAAGCCATTGCTTCGCTTGAACGGTATTTTTTCCCATCAAGAAGCAGTGTAAAATTAAAACACGAAATTGTTTTTGATCCATTGTTTTGAAAATAACAAAAGTAGCGTGACTCTTAGCACAATAACTCACAAACTAATGAATAGAATTACATGAAATTTTAACAGCTTTCTTTTGAAGGTTAGTACTAACTGAGAGAAAGGTGACTGCAATAAAACTAGCGTCATCTATGTGTTAGGTCCGGGACTTTTCAGCCCATGTGTTATATTCCTTTCTGTAGATCATCCTCTGTTTCTGTTAGGAGTACTAAGTCGTCAACATATAAGATAGAATTACGTTTACAGTACACCGTAACTGGTGTACACGTATTTCTTTAGGGCATTTCTTTTTCCATTCCTTTATAATAGTATCAATATGTACATATGTTAAAGAATGTTGGGGACACACAGCAGCCTTGTCTAACTTCTTTGTTTGTTGATATTTCCCTAGTTAATCTTTCGCCTATATCTAGTTGGTTTGATTCGTACATAAAAATTAATGACATTAATTAGATCTGTTGGAACGACATTACTTTCCGTTGGGTTATCAAATTAAAGGAGTTATGCTATAAGCAGGATGTGTATACTTAGTATTTTAGGGATATTATCCTTTAACAGGATAAAACTGGGCTATCATGAAAGGTTGCTTATCTCAGCTAGAAATCGTAACAGTTATTTAGCTTCATTATTATACCCTGACGGTTCCCATACACTTTTTAATCCAATTAAAATACCATATTAATTAACCGCCGTTATAATCGTTTGTGCTTGCCCCATTTGCATTTTATATTTAATAAATTCCGGGTTCAGGGGAAGGATCACAACCGGGCCCGTACCCCCGTCCTTTGCTCCGTTCAACGATACAAATGATAACGCGCCCGTATAATACTTTTTTTTATAGGAAAATATGTAAATCTGTTTAGCAGTTTTTTTGGGTCTTAAACTCGGCCTCTCGCGCCGAAAATTAATATACAACAAAAAGCCGAACTTAATCTTATTTAACGGTCCGACACACGCGTAACTCGAAGAGTTAAAATGTTGTATAGGATCACGACGGGGTCGCGATCGAGTAACTAGGAAGGCGGTGGGCGGGAGGCTGCGAGGAAGGCGGTAAGGGATGCTGCTTTCCACTTTTCTCTTCGCCTCGTCCCGAATTTGCAAATTTAACGACCCGGAGGGCTGTATTTGCTTTACTTGTTCGCAAAACAATAACAATATTCATGAAGCCTGATAATGTCAGAAAGTTATTAGAAATTTTCGCGTCTCTTTTCTCGGCATCGATCCCGATGAGGTTATACAGCGTCTAGTTAAAATAAGAGACGTGTTAATTAGATCAGGAATCACGATATAACATGCATTAAGAATTATCGGCCCGTAACTGCTTTAAGTGCTTTCCCTTCTTACACTTAAAAATATCTGACCTCATTCTGTAATTAATAGAATTTACTTTTATCTCAATAAGTAGAATTTAACTTAGACCTAGCTACTCCACGTAGACACCCACCCCGAATTGTGTTTAGCATTGTGTTAGACTTGGGCATTACATGTAAATATGCACTCTTGTTATTTTTGATTTACCTAGAGCTTTCGAAACTGTGAGGTGCTACGCTTGAGAAATTAAACAAGTATGACATTTGTCGTATTTTGAACTAATAGATTGTTTTCCTTTTGAGAGTTGACAGCGTCACTTCTAAATCTTTAATCATTGCTAGTGGCATACCTCAAGGTAGTATATTAGGCCCTTTCTTGTTTAATTTATAAACGACTTGCTACGCCCCGTTATAGCTTTTACTTAATTCTTTTAAATAACTGTCTTAGATTTTATTTTTCCAGGTTTTCATTTAATAGTGAGGCCTTAAAAGCCTCTGAGTCGTGCAAAATTTTTGGTCGTCACACCAAATTGCAATCTAACTTCTGCCGAATAAATGAGTAACGTTTGCTCCAAACTTCAGAAAGCTTATTATGTCCTGAGCTCCCTTAAAAATATGTTAAACTATGAATTCTTAAGTGATATATTGGTATACAATTGAGTATTTGGAAATTCCATAGGGTATGATCCTCATGTCTCACCCCTCACCTACTTCTAGTTGGTTGTTTGACATATATTTTTGACATTTAGTTAACTGACATTCGTAGATCACATCCACGTAATATCCAGTCTGTATCTCAAAGTATTGTTGTGCTATGGCTAATTCTTAAATTGTTTGTAGTGATTGTCCATAATAATGGTGCCTGTGGAACACAGAGTCGTAATAAAATAAATACTTCCAGAAAAGGGGCATGATGCCAACTCAAATTCATAAAGACATTATGGCAACTATTGGCGAGTCTGCAGCTTCTTATGATATAGACAGACGCTGGTATTGAGATTTTAAATGCGGAAGAACATTCTCTGAAAACCAACACAACGGTAACCGCAGACGAAAACATTAGAAAGCTACACGATATCGTACTGCAAATGACGAGTACATATCAGAGACATTGTGGAAGATACTGGTTTGTATCATGTGGTGCACAACATACTGACTAAAGAGTTAGATATGAAAAGGATGAGTGCAAGATGAGTGCGCCGACTGTTAACCATCGGTTAAAAAAGAAATCGGGCTTTGATTTAAGAGCGTGTTCTCGACAGGTATCAAACAAACGAAGAGAATGTTCTTAGTCGGTATGTAACCATGGATGAGTCATGGGTGCCTTGGATGACAAATTCTTCACCATACATATGTTGCAACAACAAACCAATGTATGCTTAAAAAAGTGCATGTGTTTCCTTGAATAATAACTAAATATGTTTAAAATTGCTTAATGAGCCACACACTAAAGATCTTTCTCAAAATCATCCACCGTTGGATTTACAAGAAGCTGGAGGACGATATGGCGGATACTCAGTTTAACTTTAGAAATGGTTTCGGCACAAGGGAGGCTCTGTTTGCCTACAATGTCTTGATGTGGCGGTGTCTTGTTGTCAACCAAAATGTATACTGCTACACATGCTTTATGGATTATAATAAAGCATTTGATAAAGAGAGACAACTAATAGAAGCACTGGAATTGAGGAAATCTAGACACAAGGGATATACAATAATAATAGTAAAATTGTACTTATATCAAATTGCATATGTTCCGTCCAATCAAGGCTAACAAAAGCAGTGGAAATCAAGTGAGGAGTTAGATAAGGGTATGTACTTTTACCAATCCTCTTCAACGTCTACTTAGAAGAAATCTTCGGCAGAGCTCTCGAAAGTGAAACTGGTGGAATACAAGTTAATGGCACTCCACTAAACAACTTCCGTTATGCGGACGATACAATGTCTTTCGACGAAAATATGCAAGACCCACAGAATATCTTGAATAATGTTATCACAATTAGTCGAAAATACGGCCTGACACTCAATGTTAAGAGGATCAAATACATGATTGTTACCAAAACTAAAGTGCCTAATGAACAACATTACAAACGTTGGGGGTATCAATTGTTCCGTGTGTTATTGTTCAGATGTAAGGTCGCATACTGAGAAAGCCCGTATATCCTTTGTGAGGATCAGAAAGCTGCTATGTGATCGCGATATGAGCCTGGACCTTAGAACTTGGATGCTCAAATGTTATGTATCCCCAGTCTATTTGTACGGGGTAGAAACCTGGACCCTCAATGTGTACTGGGAGCGAAAATTAGAAGCATTTGAGATGTTGGAAGTACCATGGACAGTCCATGATAATACAATGAACAGTCCATGTGGCCAACGTGGAGGTTCTGAGAAGAATGGAGAAAGACGTGGAGATCCTACAAGAAATGAAAAAAAAGGTAGTTGCAGTATCTCGGCATGAGAGACATTGAGAGGTCCGAAGTATGACGTTCTGCACCTTATAATCCAGGGTAAAACTGTGGGGAAAAAGATCGTATGAAAGAAAAAGAATAATCTGGCCGAGGAACCTGCAAAAATGGTTTAATGCCACGTCATTTCACCCATTTAAGACCGCAGGTTCCAAAATTAAAATAGCAATGATGATAGCCAACCGAAATAGAGATCGTACATGAAGAAGAAGAAAATTGGCTATAGCTCCAAATAGTGTGTCCACACTAATTTGATTAATTTTGTCCTTTTAGTTTACAGATAAAAATAGCACTTTGGACGACAAAGATCCTAACGAAGAAGGTATCAAAGTAAAACACATTTAGAAATCATATAAAAGTCTATCAAAGTTATTAACATCTGCAACGTACGTAATATTTTACTTTAGATAAACCCTGTATTTCAACAGAAGTTCCATACGATGCTCTGATACCGGTATTAAAGTCACCTTTAAATATTCATTAATGCGGATGTAACAGAAACTTTTATAACGCTAATAATAACAGCGGCAATCGGGCATTAAGGTTGATGTAGTAGGAGCGTACTGCGGCCAAGTAGAAAAGGGGATGAAGAGCTTTTCGATTAGATAAACTTTAAAATTGCGCCTGATTGAGAAGTACAAGAACACTGAACATTTGTTTAGGTTCACTTCAGCTCTAATTAATATTGCTTTTATAATTGATGTTATACGAAGTGTTAGGATTTAATCCTTTCGAACTGTGGGGATAGATGCTACTGCCTAAAATATAGCTAACTAGAGGTCGCGCTGTAAAAGTTGTCGAGCCGAATGGGTGGGATTATGCATGTAATAGTTGTGGTAACATTAGCCTAATTAGCTATTACTAATAAAATGAATTTCTAGAGAGGACGATGAAAGAATGTCAGAATAAATTAATCGTGAAGAATTTGGTTCAATTTTCTTGCTATTTTCTTTTACTAAAATTACGCATCAAAGATTACGTATTACGGCTTTGGCTTTTACAAATGTATGCAGGGCTAGTAAAAGGTTAAGGGACAGTGTTACTGCTTAAAATTTTGTATAATTGGATTAAATTACGTTTCAATTATTTTCAAGTAAATGTTCGTTGCTATTTTCATTTTTTTTTAACGGCTGTGGGGATTTTGCTTTACGTAGCTGTTAGATTTAGCATGTCCTCCTTAAGATGATAGCAAATTTGTTTGTACAAGTTCCGCAATCAAATTTCAATATGTTCCTTTTTTGTGTGTTTAATTTGAGGTAGTTGGCACTAAATCACTCCTCCGTTACTTTAATTATCTCTTCCTCGATGTTGGTGTTCTTTGTTTTCATTATCGAAGTGTCAACCAATGTGTTTACATTTGGTAAATCATTTGTGCGTAACAGAGAAATGAGTGGCCCTAGAATGGAATCCTGGGTTGTTTCTGTCTCTTATTTTAACCACGTTGATTGAATGACCTCACCATTGTTGACTGCGCTCACATCTGTTAGGTATGATTTCAAGAGGTGATGTGTCTTGCCTCTGAATCCCATGAGCGACAGTTTCGTCAGGAGAATGGTCAACACGATCAAAGGCTTTTGAGAGATCTAAAAGATACTCACTGGAGGTTCTTTTCGAGAAAGTGCCATATACATATTGTAATGATATAAATTGTTGTCCTTGATTTACAATGAATTTCTTCTATAATGTTACTAGTTCGCCTATTGCAGGTATATTTTTCGTCACTGTTTGGTGCATGCCGTTAATTTTTATTTTGGTTGATGTTAGAAGTTGGAAGCGAAGCACCGTCAGTACTCCCTCTTTATGAAATTTTAAACACAGATATTCAATCTGTACAGGTTTCCTTTAAAAGTTTTACAGATATCTACTTTAGGTATCCTTTAATTATTCACAATTTTTCTTGTTTAAAAAAAAGAGTCCCTTCAACAACACTCACAGAAGAGACGTAAACTTTACTATCGTTCATCTTATATATCGCTTTTCGTAAACATATTTCTTATGTAAATAAATTTTTCAAAATTTCATCTCTAAAACACGTTTAATATACAGTACTCACACATTTGAATTGCATTGTATAAATATGCATTATTCCGAAATTGTACTTATAATCTTCGAAATATCTCGTACGACGAGGGGATGGTACGATCCGCAGGAATTTCCTTTATAATGTTACACATGTCGAGTATGGGTGTGTGTACTGAGTGGCCTACCATACAGGCGAACAAATGCGTTGCTGTGGATATAAAACAAAAGAAGAACACACAGATGAAGATCGGGAACAAAAGTGAGAGGTGTTGGCATCTTTTCTCCTATGAATGAATAAGTCGTTATTTTTCTCATATAACTCCATAAATTTATAAATATCTTCGTATTATATCCAATAATAAAGTGTATCAGCTGATACTACATACAAAATTTGGAAGTTCCGGACACTTACGTTGGAAGCCGAAGGCCAGTCCATTCTAAAGCCGAGATTTCAAAGTTTATAGACGTCAAATCTTCTTAATTTCTTCAAAATTAATTCTATTTTTCGATCTCATATTTAGTTTTGTAAATTAATTAGAATATTTCAAGTTTACCTAGTTAGGGATTGCCTGAGGTTTTCTGTAAAAACATTTTCTTTTGCAAAAAAGCGGTATATATAGATATATATATATTTTTTATTGGTCGATATATTTGTTCTTTTTCAACTTTAGATTTGGTATTTTAATTTAGAAAACATTTTCACTTAATTCAAAAGAAATAAATCAAAATTTTATTTCAAAGAAGCCAGTTAGAAATTTTAACGAGCCTGAGATTTTCCACCACAATATGTGTATTGCTCGAATAGTGGAATATGCCATCATATACGCATTTTGCCGTTGTGTTCCATATTATTTTTGTCTTCGCCTTTATAAATTGGTTTGATAACCGTCGTCTTTAGGAATTACGAAAATGTCACAGTTTTAAAACATAAATTTATGATACACGACAATATTTGGTATAGCATGTCTGCACAATGTTCGACCGACTTCCTAGGCAATCCATTAGCACCTACTGCCCTAGTGTTTCTGAACGAGTATATTACATTATAAAGTTCAACCGGTTCTGTATTATAGAGACACATCAATGTACTCACTATTTGTGCTAATATTTTTATAGGCATTATCAACGGTTCCGATGTCACTTTTGCCTACACCCACGTAGAATGAGTTCATTTTCAAGTTTTCGCGTTGCTTTTATTTTGTTGGTGGAATTTAGAATGACGTTGGTATTATGTCTTCTTTGTGCTTCTTGAATAGTGGTCTGTAAATAAGAGCTGTATCTCTTGTTGTCATATAGTTCGCGTTTTATCTGGCATTTGTTTCTACTTTCATTGTTCATCCAAGGGGCTTGTACGAGTTTTCTTTCTGAATGCTTTTTATTTGCTCAATACGTACTTGATTATAAGCTTATTTAAAATTGAGATTGGCAAGTATGTACACTTGTTTGTGTCTTCTACCTGAAATATATGTTCTCAATCGAGGTCTTGCAAATGTTCTCTAATTTTAATTATACCTTGCTCAGTAAGTAATCTGCGTGGTGTATAAATTTTCACCTGTTGTATAGCGGAAGGAATTTCAAAACGGCCTTAAATAATGCTCAGAGAAGGACCTTTTAACTACTCGACCTTGAAAGCATACAGTTGAATTGATAAATGTATTGGTTACTCCGGTTTGCAGATACATTTGTTGGTTTCAGAATTGTTTGCTTTAGATTAAAAGATTGGAAAAGATCTAAAAATTCTTTTGCTACTCTATCAGTCTTATGTAAAAGATTTGTATCGAAATCACGATAGATAACCGTAAAATAATTTTTCATTTTTATGCTTAAATCGAAGTCTGGTCTATATATATTTAGAATTACAAATTTAATTTTTAGTATTAGTATAGCCGAGTATTCTATTACAAACTCAATGCTTTTTTATTTCAGGTTTTGTATCTCTATCGCCTCTATATCCTTCCGTACCTCTATGCAATGATATCTTTCAGAAATACACTGAAGATAATTTATAGTTTTCAACGTTAACACAGTTTAGTTGTGGACTACTTAACTAATGTTCTGTAAACGCTAATAGATTAAATTGGTAGTTTTCTCTATTGAAGCAATCTTCAATTGTTGTTTATGCATCGTATGTTCTGATGAAAAATTTGTAACCAATTCGACGGTCTGTGGATATTGCTCATGTCTTCAGTTGTGAATTCTGGAAAACTCTGTTAAAAAAACGATTAACTTGCACTCGATATGGGCATAAGTCCACTTTCTCGAAGGAATTAGAAACATTATAGGAGGAGTACTCTTCAGGATATTTCGATTCCAGTTTTCTACTTTAGTTTGAATAGATTTGCTGTTTAGGTAATCAATAGTTTTGATGTCTGATGTTTGAGAATCTAAGCGGTAGATATGTAAGTGAGCATATCGTGTAATACCGTTTAATTCTTAATTCTTTCGTTTAAAAAGAATCTAAATGGCGTCTAGGCTCTGAAGGTATTTATTACAGCAAATGCACATCTAGTTCAAGACAATTCAATGATTGTAAATGCGGCAGTTAAAAATAGTTGGCAAAACCAAAATAAGAAACAAAATTTAAATCAAAGAGCGCCATTATTGATATAGTTTTTCTCCTAGTCTTCTGATTGTAGATATTAAATTTCGGGTGTTTGTCTCTTTTCTGAATCCATGTTGTGTATCTTCTAATGTTATTTCCAGTTTTTCTCGGAGTCTTTTTTCTAGTATTCTCGTCAATACTTTTCCTGGAATGCTTATTAGCGTTATTCCTCTGTAATTTGAGCATTCATTTGTGTCTCCTTTCTTGTATATGGGTATAATTATTCCTATATTCCATTCCTTTGGTATTTCTTTTTTTTAATGATGTTGTTTAGGTTAGTATATTTCCTTTGTTATCCTTTATATTGATAAAATTTATACCAAACTGAATGTGAGCTCTCATAAAAGCCTCTCATAGAGGTCTGTTGTTTGTATTTTAAGTAAATCATAAAAACTATGTCATGCGATATTTTTCTGGTGAAGTGTATTTTGTTTACGATCTTTTTGACTATCCACTCCGATTTTAAAATACAGGCTTACAAGTATTTAAATCGCTTATTGTTGTCATTTATTTTCTCTTCTTCGATGTATATATAGCAAATCCTCTTTAGCTTCAACTGTATTGTCATTACAAAAGCCTACGTTGCAATCTTGGATACACGACTAACGAAAATATTTCCTTTTTTCCACTTAAACGAGAGTAATAACAACGTAAACCATCAGCGTACGGTTTCTGATCGTCTCAGAAGCCCAGTTACATCGAAAACGACGAGTAGCTACCTTAAGTCGGCCTTTTCGAATCGACATGTTATTTTTAAAAACACAAGAAGCACTCGCCCACGTACCTTAAGCACATCTCTATGAGCGCACTAGAAAGCTCTATCATCGTCCTATACCGGCGGGTTTCTACCTACGGTACCGATGACTAGATTCTTCGCGTCTCGAGTTGAGCAAATATTATCCCGTCGGATCTCGGCAGCATCTTGAAAGGGTCCATTCGGGCTTCCGAATTCGCCCGGGGCCAACGCAGAATCAACAAAACGCTTTCACATACAAATATGTCTGGAGATGCGGGATAAAAGTATTGGTGGAAAGGAACGCGGCGCCTTCGTAGGAAAAGAAAACTGTCAGGATAGCGCGAAGTAAATTTGTTCTGATCGTCGGGGAAAAGAAGAGAAAGACGATGCGAAAAGGAGATAAGCCTAAGGTGTATATTGTCAAGGGAAACAATGCCATTTGCGAAATTATTATCCACGGCGAAAATCTGTGTAAGAGATAACTTTTAAATGCAATAATGAGGATTTATTCAAGCTTTCAGTATGTGAAAGGTACGAGGGAGGTCTGTTAAGTTTTGCATATTGGGACATAGAGGGAGACACTGATCAAATATCAGTATTAAAAATTAACTTCCATCTTTAGTTAATTTAAATTCAAAGTTTCAGTGATATGTAATGACGCCCCATATCAGTCACCGACATTGTATCCGTATGAAGAATTTAAATGTGGAAGGATTAGTCTTAACGACAGTCCAAGCGCAGGCGCATCATCACCGAAAATCAGCATGTGACATACCGCGATTGAGGTGCCCTTAGGGATTTCAATGACCTCAATTCAAAAAATTTTGCATGAAGAATTGTGTGTAAAAAAATTAGTTTTTAATTGGATACCGCATCTGTTGACCGATGAATAGAAATGCTTGTCTTTACTTGAAAATAATCAAAATAATTTTTCCTATGTATAGAATAATTTCCCTGCATTAGGAAAAAACCGAAAAGTTAACTCCGAAAATATCTCCGCAAATTTTATATAACCGTCAAAAGCCAAGATACACTGCTTACATATTAAGCCCTCTTCATATGTATATTTGAGAAATTAGTTATGCAGGCAGCAAAATCTTTTACCTTTTGGTCTTCTTACGCTGTGAAGGAGTACAGAAGGACTATATTGCTGATTAGCCTTAAGAAAAGATAACATGATTATATGGAGGCAGTGTCAGCTCAAATACCTTCCAACCAAATGATGAACATTGTCCAGTTCCTTAACTTCCAACAGAATCTCTTGGCGAAAGAAACATGAGTTAGTATTTTCCAATGATATGACGATCTTGTCTATAGCACGGATGGCAAATTGGTTTGGCCTGTTACAGTGATTCTGAATATGTCATAAACCTGGGAGATTGTTCATTCAGATTCGTCCTGAAAGCACCCAGTCTAATAAATTAAGGTATTTCTATGAAAGAGACTTACATAAACTTGGAAATTGAGAGAGTAGTGATAGAAAAAAATATTATATTACGAAAATTTTGCCACTACGAAACACCTTTACACCAGGAAAGGACAAAGTATCTCATTAGATTTTAGTGGGAAAGCATCATAATAGTTATAACTGAGGTTCCTGAAAAACTTTAATAAGGCATTTGACCGCTTCCAATACTTTCAGGAAAAGTTCCCAAAAATAGCAGAATGAAATCATTGGAACAACTTGATGGATCTTTCCACGTATCTTCACAAATTTGTCTTATTATGAGAAAATCTAAATCCTTCTCAATAACGCTTTCAAATTTTCATATTACACTTCGCCTTCCGTCGTACATAGGTGTGAGTGAACATCATTCACACTTTGAACAGAATCCACAAACGACATCGAATTATTTTGTAATTTTTCAATTTCCTCTGCTAGTCTCTAAACATTTTCTGGCTTTTCTTGATAGTTTTGGCGTCTCTCGGATCAAATTGTGAAACTACCTTCTTTACATCATCAAAATGTTCGCAGTAGTAAAACGCAGTCTTTAACCATGTTCCCCAACGCGTGGTGGTGGCTGTGGTGATTTAGGCACTTTGCGACGCAGTTCGTGAAATCATTTTGTACGTTTGGGGTACTTTAGAAATACTGCCTTCGTATGAGATATTAAAGTATTTACTCGTGGATAACATTTGGGGATCAATCGCGCCATAAGGTTTAAAGCATGCATTTTAAATGTTAGATGTAACAAATTGCCACTCTCTTCTTTAAGGGATCGGCCCACGGAGAGCATGTTAGCGGCACCGTTACTCACAAAGATTAAAAGCTGGGTTGAAACTTGTTCAATGCCCTCAACGCCGCCTTTAAAAGTTCATCGCTAGTACATTTTGCAACACTTTTGAAATCAAGTAAGATAGGTGATGATGGTTCAAACTCTTCCATTGCACATACCATCACATTCACCACAGAATGTTTTTACCGATCAGTTGTTTTGTCCACATGTAACAACAATTCTTTATCTTTCAATTCTGCTTTAATTTCACTTTCAACATAGTAACGAACAGACGGCATAGAGTTTCTTAACGATGTCCATATTGCTAATGTATAATCCGAATACTTTCTCCATAAGGAGATAAGCGCTTGTTGGTCTAGTAAAGTGAAGGGCACATTACATGAAATAAAACAAACACCTACATCAAATATTGATTGTTCGCTGTATCGTTTGCCACGGATTGCGGAACAGTGTTTTATGCGACGTTTTCGACATTTTCTAAGTAATTGTGTATTGTCTACCACTCACAACGAAGTTGAATAATACTGAATAAGCGTGCTTTGTTACGGGTACTCGATTCTCCGTGCCGCGTGCTACACCCCTCCACGTTCTTCTTTGTCGCGATTCATTATAAAAATTTGAAACAATTACCAAAGTATGTTGTAAGCAAATTAATATTTTCATTGAAATCCAAACCCAATTAAAATGAATAAACGTAATCACCTACCTTTCATTAACATAAATGTTTCTCTATTAAAAATTATTGTATATTTCTTGCAGTGAATATCTTTAAAATTTGTATTGTAAAAATTACCATCATTTTGCAAAATTGCAATTCATATCACTGTGTAAAATTTATTGTATGAACCTTAGACACAACTCGAAGCATTTGTACAGTAAATGGATTATGATGGGGCACGTTACTTCTTTTTTTACCTTTTACTTCTGTGTTGTTGGTGATATTAGATTCTCCAAAAAGAAAAAAAAATTCAAAACCATAAAAATTAATAAACTACGTGCTATTCTCCATTTAAATATCACCTCGCTTAGTATTTTATTACCCCAAATCCTAATCTATGGTTTCTTTTATTCACCTCCTGTCGACGATTATTTCTAGAGGTTCACAGCCGCTATAGTCGTGAAAATACAACGGCGACGGCGTTATAATTGCCATCCATCTAAACTAAAAAAAGGGAAAATGGCATTAATTCTATGTGCCACGCTCGAACTTGGTTAGTTTAATAGCTTCGAACATTTGCAGCGGGAAAATGGCCGACATTTCCATCAAATATCGAACCTACACGAAACATAAAATTAATTGAGCGGGGTGTTTATAAAACGCACAATATGGACTAATACCCCCTTGCGTATTACGTTAATAATACATTTTCGGGGCCGTTGCGTCGTTCAATAGGCCGTACATCGGGTACAATGACCTAATGTTGTAAACTTAAAGGGAAAACTCATGCTATACCGCTATCATCATTACTTAGATTACGAAAGATATATAGGATTTTTTTCTTGTGTTTCGAACGTTATTCGGAATTTGGGCCAGAGACAAGAAAAATGAGATACACTTTAGGTGTTTTGGAAAAACAAATGGGTTTGGCATTAATTTTGGGGATTTAGAACAAAATGTCTAAGGAATTCTATGGAAGTTCTTAACTGAGATTGTCGAAAATAAAGTACCTATTTGTGTGCTGTATGTTATATATTTTCTTTTATTTTAGTTTTTAAGTTCATATTATACTTCATTCACATTAAGAATGCAGTAGATAAATTTCACCGATGGAACTTTCAAATCATAACATCGTAAATATCAAAGTTTGGCTATCAAAATTTTGTATAATAAATAGCATAGTTTTTCATATTTTATGTGCTGTACACTATAGTTATATAATATCGCAATAATAAAGTAAAAGTGATACGGATTGCAATATATATAAATATGTTCTTCTATTGTTTCATTTAGTGGAAGAGTTGGAGCTTGTTTAATTATGTTAGAAAGTATATGAGATTGCATTTGGGATTAATCTAAAAGAACATAAATGCCATATTACAAGCTTTAAAATAACAATATTGCCATGGATAAACTTGAATCGCGAATTTGAAAGTATAACTAGGACATGAATAGTTATATACATAGTATTATACCAAATCATTTGTCATGAAGTAAATATTTCCGTTTATTACCTCCATCAATTAAAACAGAAAGTTTCAATGGCACGGTTGAAGGTAAAGAATTTAATATTGTATATAAGATAAAACCAAACAAGGAAGAATGCTGCTGATTATGAACAATACATAATAGACTCAACGGGGCTGTCTCCAAATACTTTGAATGGCTTCAGAGTACATGTCAACACACAGATCCTTAAATCTTGTATAGAATCTGGTTAATGTCAATGATAAAGTTGGGTGAGTTATTAAGCGAAATAGAAGTCAGCACTGCAAGTATACTTATTTACTGTACTCCGACTGCAGTAAAACCTCTGAACACTTTCAGCGACTGTACAGTCACCGTATAATTGCATGCATATTAATGAGTATAACAAAATATCAAATATACCAATTAATTATCGCAATCTCTTAATTACACAAATTAGAAATTTATACGGTTTTCTTCTCTTCATATCTGAATTAAATTCAATAAAAAAGATTTGTTTACTGTTAGCATTTTATTTAAAAAAATAACAGTTGAAATAAACATATGAATTTGGTTTAAAAATTAAATGGTAACGTGAAAAAGGCGAACAAATAATTTTAATTTATTATGATATTGACGGACATTTGAATCAGATTCTGATGACGGGGGTCTGACGAAGGTAATCTATTTGCTGTCATGATTAATTCTTCAAGTATATTTTCGACGATATTATTCAGTTAAAGAAATATCTTTGCTACAACTTGTTTAAAAAGATAAAAAATTCAATGAACAACTGGAGGAAACAACGACACCAAAATGATAAGTAAATTTGACAACTGACGAATGACATATTGCATCCGTTCCTTCTGTGTGAATATGCCTCGCCGATTAGCCAATGGCAAGCCCGTATTTTAAGTCCTATCTATTCTAACTCTGCATTCCTAACGTAAATGGAGCATAGACGTCATTTGCTTAGTCTTTACTAATAAAACTTAAGTTACGTATTAAAATGGAGGCGGTGATTAAAGAGAATATCTATTAGTTGTCAATGATGCAGAAATAATATTCAATATTTGTTCAAAGACTCTAAAATATGATAAAAAATTAGCGTGTTACATAACATAAGTACAAAAAAGCAGAGACCGCTAAAGCCTAAATTATAAATATTTCTTGAAAGTTGTGGCGAAATAGGCAAACTCATGACTCTTCAAACAACTAATTCTGTCATCTACCGCATCCCAGTCTCTAAGAGGTCCTATCCTTAAAACCATCTTCCCTCAGTCCTCTCTTCTGCATAAATTCTTTAGTTTCTTCTTGGTCTTCCTTTTTTCCTTCTATTAGCAGGCTTCCATTTCCAAATCTTTAGTAGTAGTCCCTCCTGGTCCATTCTCCTCATATGGCCATACTATAATACTTGTTTCCTATCTCGTGATTCTCGTTTTACGATTATACTGAACACGAAATGGCGAAAAATTTATCTACAGTATAATCCATAATTTATTCTGTTGTGAAACTAATTTTCTGATAGACTGATGTGTAACTAATGTAAAGCTCACTGATAATAATCCTTTTACAAGTTCCCCAATTTAATTTAAAATTTGTAAAACCATCTAACCAATTAATCACAGCGGAATGGGCATCAAATATTTTTAATTAACCTTATCTACGTATGTACGTATGACTGACCAGTTTGCTGTTTTTAACACCGATATACTTATGTATACGGTAGCTTCGTATATTTACGTGGAACACACCTACTAATTTAATTTAATCTCCATCTACTTTTGTTTGAAATATGTCCGTCCGGTCGGAACCCCCGAGTCGTCGGACCACCCCCGAGATAGGCGAGTTTGACGGCGATAGTGTGAATGTTGATCGTTCAAAACACACCCTCATTTACGTGACTAGACGCCGTCTGTCGCTCTTTTATACGCTGCTTTATTTACTCTTTCAGGCGTTTTGGAGTGTCTGGGCGTTTATGCGGTGCGTATTTCTCGAGCCTTCACTAAAGGGGAAATAGGAATACGGAGATGGATTGAAAAGTTCGTGGAAAGAAAATAAGGGAAAAGAGAAGTTTGCTGTGTCAAATTACGTTTTGTTTTCTGAGATAATCTTTTAATATCTTCGGTACATTTAGATTGGCGATGAGTGTATGTTGTGATGAAATTGAAGACTATCGCGTTCCTTAGAATAAGCATCTACGGTCTGTTAAAGATTTCTAACCTTCCCGTCTTGTTTTGTTTTGGTAAAAGTGATGGTTCTAAGTCTAGATAATAGCGAATGATAAATGATTTTCTTTTCAGCTAAGCTAGAATGTTTTACTCTAGCTTTCGTCTTAAATTAATTTGCTCAGCAAGAAAAGCATACCGTACTTTTGCATATAAAAGTTTACGCGACTTTATAATATTCTTAGATTAAATGGATATATCATCTTAAGCGGAATTTATTCGTCTCAAATGCTATGTATATATATATATATATATATATAGCATTACAAATAAATCGTGTATATATATATATATATATATAATAAATATCTTTTATTGCTTCTTAGTAGACAACTACAAAGGAAAAATACATTATATAAGTTTATACCAAAATAAAGTTACAAAAATAAATAAATAAACAATAATCATCCATCTAGTAGTCGGGAATGTAGAAATTCATCTATGCTGTAAGGTTCAATATTTAGTAGCAATTCGTGAATTGATTTTCTAAATACATGAATGCTACTTATGTACTTGTATTATATATGAAGTGATGTATGTACGATTCATTTGTTCATTTAAGATAATATCAAATATTTATTAAACAGTCTTGCTATTCTGTTCTACTTGACCCGAAAAAAAATTTAAATTGGATTTATGTCTTCTCTTATTTATCCAAAATTCGGACACTGGTTTTTGAAATTCTACATATTCTTGATTACATTTCGAACAGTTACTCATGTAAAGTTCGAGTCATCAAACTTTATTATATTAGATCTTAATTAAGAAGAAATTTGTACCTTTATCTGTAGCCTTAACCTCCTAAGATACATGAAGGACCGTGCAGATAAATTTGTATATCTTAATAAGGTTTTTTAATTTTACATTCAACACGGTACATCGCAGTCGTTTAACTGACAAAAGTTGCAGGCCTGCGAAAGTAGCAGTTCCCATAGTGAATATGATAATATACACCTAAATATTCGTTGAAATTTTTATAATCAATCTTTTTTGTTTGAATATAAGGTACAAATTGTAGAATTGATTAGATTTTATGTTCGAATTAAGTCAGATATATACGAGATATGTTTCAGAATTAGTTTAATTGAATGGCCCAATATGCCACGTGTGGATACAGTACACTAAATGGTAACACGCTCATTATGAAGGGGTTGCCCAAAGATTATGTCGGGGCGTTCGAATCCAAGAAACCGTGTTGTCTGCTTGTTAATGTATCCGTTTAAGTGAATATATCAGAAAACTAAACATACGACAAGATCGACAAATCCTCATAATCCGTAACCAACACACGTGCGCAGTATTCGACTCTTACTGCAACAGTCAGACGCTGTCCAGTTTGTATTTTGTCTGCAAACTCACTAAGCGATCACTGATATTCAATCTTAATGATGATCTTCGGAGGCTGCGTTTCGGTGATTGCAGCACCTGACTTAAAACACACCCGTGATTCGTACTGGTTGTGACTGTCACTGAACGACCCGCGTATCCTTGGTGTTGGTAACACAACGGCGTTGCTCGGAGCCTGTTTCGTAAACTTAGGCCTAAATGCGTCGGCAACTTCTTTTAAGCTTGGACCGTTTTCGCGCCTTATGACCGCCGTATGGCCGAAAATAGTGCTCCACGATAAAAACTTTTTCTGCAACAGTGAGAATCATCCTGAAGCAACTAACATTAAAAAGATATTCACATACGTTGTAACCACGTTCGGAAAGCACTCGGTACGTTTCAGCACATGATATATACACATTTGATACATACGCATTTCAGTACTGTTTATTTTGCCGCATACCGTATTTAAGGTTTTTGTAAAACTAATGTTACATGATGCAGTTTATCGACCATATCGAGATTCTATAAAATACTAATGGGATAAACAAATCGATAGAAATATATTTAGAGCTATTACGACATTGAAAACATTTTGCACGCTATCTCACGTGATTCGATTGGTTGACAGAAATGCGAGGAAAGAGAAAAGATCTACTGAAAAATTTACTTCGATTCGAGATATCTGGGAGACATGGGTAAATGGTTTCCCGAAATTATTTAGTGGTGAACCAAATGTTACTGTCGACAAATAATTAGTAGCAATTAAAAACAGTACATCCTCAGCAGAAGTGCGGCATAAAATATCGACCGTTTTGTATAATTATATTATATATATTTATAAACAGAAAGACAGTGTTAATAATGTTATTTCTAAAACAAAAAGTTTTTTCGTTTGTTTTACGATTGACACACATCATTCTTTTGTGGCAAAGGTGATGGGATCGGTGTGTCTATTATTTTGAAAGTAATCCACGCGTCTCACAATTCTCTTTATCCTAAATTTTGGGTACCACTTCCTATCATTATACAAATGGCATAATAGCATTTCAGCTTCGTTGATTCTTCTTCTACCTTCAAGTGGAATGGTAATATATTGAAGAATAATATAAAATTGAATGTCGCAAATTATTTGTTTTATTTAGAGTTTCACTTGGAGGAGCCACCGTCTTCTTTGACAGCGAAAAATTACCAGAACGCCGCTATTGAGATAATTGTTTTGCTGCTGACGTGTAAGCATTCGGGCTAAGCTTCATCTGTAGTGATAAACCAATACATAACACTCCAAACACTCGCTACAAATTTGTATTTGCACCGATTTTTGATTAACACCGGATAATATTGGTTCAAATAGTTGCTTCATAATTAACTTTTATATTTGGAGATATCCATAGCCTTGGCTACCACAAACATCTGAAATGACACTCACCATAGGATATTTTGCCTCATCATTTCTGGAGCAGTGAAAATAAAGAAGACACTGATAATTGCTTCAAGAAGAATCTATATTATCTTATAAACTTTTCAGTTTATCCTCATATAACATCTTGAAAAGTTGAAAAGTACTTGAGTAATGAAATTTTTTTCAATTGTAAACGATGCTTTTCGCTCGGATCGGTTCTTTCTATTTATTTTGAAATGTCATTTAATTTATTGTGCTGGTCCCATTTTCCCGGCAAGAAAAGGAATTCCGTGTATTCTATTTTTGGAACGACGCGAACGAAAGTCGAGTTTGATTTATTTCGGAAAACGGCGGCGCATTAATAGATGAGCACCGGCTCGATTGTATTACTATAATTAAGTTTTCGTGAGGATCGCATGTCTATCCAATTTCCACGGCTGGCGCTCGCTAGGTGGTCTCTAATTCGGTCGAGAGACTTTTCAAATAATTAACACATTAATAATGGTAGACTGTACGGCGCGTATAAGCTTCGAATTAGGGTATTAGTTTAATGGCCGATCTGTGACGTTGAAATTGCTACTATTAAACAATTTACGGTAATTTATTGTACTTCGTTTTATGTTAATACCCGAGGAGAGTTCCGAAATAATTTCATTATACTTGAATTTGCAAAAATCACGTCTTTTTAATGGACTTTATAAGCTCAAAGTGATATTTTATTTTATCTATCACTTTTAAGGAGGGAAAAGTAAATGTGCAGGAAATTATTCTACTGAGAGGTGATATTTATAGCAATTCTTATTTTATTTTTTTTTTATCCTATGTCCTTTATACCTTGCGGTGTCGGACTATTTATTTCTTATTTTTATCTTCCACAGGTTCCTGTTCTGAGCCAGTTGTTTGGCTTCAATCCATCCCATACTTCTCTTTTCCAATGTTCTAGACACCTGCTCCTTCCAGGTGTTTCGGGGTCTACCTATTCTGTTTTGCTCTCTGTTTTGGCTTCAAATATCCTCTATGTGATTCGATCTTCTTCCATTCTGTGTGGATGTCCAAGCCATCCCAGTTGTCTCTCTTCTATGACCACTTCTACACTTTGATACCCAAACTATTAGTGATTGCCGTGTTTCTGATTCTGTCTCTTCTAGTTACTCCTTCTATTCCTCTTAGGAATCTCATTTCCATGGCCGTAACTCTGCTTTTGATTCTATTCGTGGTTATCTATGATTCACTACCATATGTTAATGTTGGTCTGACCACTCTTTTATACATCTGTCTTTATTTTTTTTGGTATTTCTTTTTTATCCAGAAACGAATTTTTCAATATGTTATATATTTTTGTGGATTTCCCTATCCTCTCATTTACCTCTTTCTCTATTCTCCCACTGTCATCAATGATTGTTCCTAAGTAGTTGTAACTTTTAACTTGTTCCAATGCTTTTTCCCCGATTTTGATGCTATGTTTTCTTTCTTCTGCTGCTATTATCATTGTGTTTGTTTCCCTCGTGTTTATCTCCATGTTTATCTTTGTTAGTTCTTCTTAGTTTATTTATTTAACTATAGAAGATTGCTACCGGTATGTGTGTATACATTCGTTATGTATTATTCTAATTCAAGGGAAAGGAAATGTTAAGAACAGCAAAATCGATGGCAACTTTGTTACCAACGATTTGCCATGTAAAATCAATGGTGTTCAGCAAATTTACTATAGTATTTAATGTGTATGCAATTTTCATGGATCAAAAATAACGCACATGTAATTTTCAGACGTGAATTTAGTGATCATGTAATTTTCAGGTGTACATTAAATGAATAAGCTTAATGAGCATGTAACCTGCAAGCGTAAATTTAGGGAGCATGTAATTTTCAGAAGAAAACAATGTCGCCAATTTCAAACAAATACATAGTTTCTTCAACTTTAAGGATATGTATTTGACTGAAAACTATATATGCATTCGCTTAATAAAATATGTTTTTGATTCAAAGTATGTATGTAGCACCTTGTTTGAAATCTACTCTCCTGTTGATATTACTATTCCACTGGCGGTTGTTAGAATAGACGCTTTCTTTCTTTTGTTAATAATAAAATGTTGATATACTAGGATGACCTGAAACGTTTCCGGAATTGACAAGAAAACACGGTATTGATGTGGTTTTCTATTTTTATTTTTCGATGTAGTCTTCTCGAAGGTCAGGTTTGGGAATAGGAAAGCGGCAATAAAAAAGGAGCTGATTTAGTAGGGAGATGAAAAGGACCGTAGATATAAAATTTCGAATATTGGAAAATTGGATGGAGACTGTAGATCAATAGGTTTGAAGTTATTTATTAAGAGAATTTATTGACGTCTGATCTTAGATCAAAGGTGAAATTTTAATTGGAATAGGCGTCAGCATGACTACACCGAACATGATATTTAGTGAAACTGAATTAATTTTAGTAAATAAAATTTATTTCAAATTACCAGCGTTTGACAATTACAGCACTAGCTGATTTCCATACGAATACTAATATATTTTAACTGCACGGCATAAACAAGTTCTACATTTAAGAAGATAGACAAGAAAGCATAAAGTATATTTCTAAAGTTTCTAAAATTTTGAATCGGTGTGATGTAATTGTTCCAGAGATGCCGAAACATGAGTTGCGACGCCTATGCATGATTGGTTGACTATCAAAAGGCATTTGACCGAGTACGAGGGCGACCTGAAATGTTCCCGCAATCTAGCAGAAAAACACGGCATTGGTGTGGTTTCTTATTTTTATTTTTCGATGTAGTCTCCTCGGAGATCAATACACCTTTTCAACACTTCAAGCCGTCGGAAAAGTAGGATGTTTCGAGGTCTATAAAATAGTCATCTGTAGCTGCGATGACCTCCTCATTTGAGGCAAATTTTTTTCCTCTCAGTGATTTCTTGGGAATAGGAAACAGTCGCTGGGGCTAGGTCGGGTAAATAAGGAGGATGATAGACTAATTTGTAGCGCAACTTATTCAATTTGGACACGACAATGCGGGATGAATGAGCCGGTGCATTGCCGTGGTGGAAAAGCACTTCTTTCCGCTGCAAATGAGGCCATTTCTCCTTTAATACTGCATCGAATCAGGTATTGCCCCGTGATCGCCCTTCACTTCTGTAGATAATTGATGAGGGACTCCCAAACAATGGTCGCTATGACCTTTCCGGCCGATGAAACGGTCTTTGCTTTCTTCGGAGCCGATTTGTCGGGAAAGGTCCACTGCTTCAACTGTCCTTGGTCTCCGGTATGTAGTGGTGGATCCAAGTCTCATTCACGGTTACGAGACGCATGAAGAAATCCCTTCACTCCCCTGAAACGGTCATCCGATTTCAGTTTTGCTACGGTGTGAGCAAACGCGGTACCCATCGCGCCTAAAGTTTTTGCATACCTAAAATTTCGTGTAGGATATATCCAATGCGTCCTTCTGAGATGCCTGTTGCCTCTGCTCTTTCAGCTTCAATCGGCGATCGGCTAACACATCTTGAATCCTGTCGACCATTGCATTGTTGGTAGCGGTTCTTGAACGTTCACTGCGTGGTTTGACACTTGTGCTTGTGCGGCCACGTTTGAACTCGGTCGCTCAAAATGCTTCGAATTTCCGTGGCCGTTTTCCCAGCCATCAAGGAGTGTTTTATCACTGCACGAAATTCGATTTTATCTATTTTTGCGAAACCGCCTAACTTACTACACAAAAGACAATCTTAGACAGCAATTATTGACAGTTGCCAAAAAAACGGTTGCCCTTGCCGACCGGTGTATCTGCTTCAACCTGCGTGCGCCATCTCTTGCTGATTTCGGAAAAACACATATGTAAAAATGCTGATATATTTAACTTTTTTCATAGACTGCTTAATAAAACTCATTCAGACAAGCAATTTTTGTCTTAAAATTTTTTCTCTGTCTCTTTCCATACGCAGGTTATGCGCGTAGGCAGGACGGAAAATTTCCAATCTTTGCTCATTCAGAGTATCTCTCCTCAGAAAAAAAGTTGTAGTTTCATAAATTTTTGAAATAAATGATTCGGGATCGTGTCTTGTAAATGTCCAAATATCCGTGTATCCGTGTGCTTCGATGTACATAAATCTGACAATAAAACAACCCCATGACGCCGTATATGCCGAAATCTTTAAGAGTAAATAAACTTGAAAACCGATCGCGAAATAAACTTCCCTTAAATATAAACAAGGGACACAGAATTGTCAATCGTAACCAAACCGTAAACCATATTGAAGACGACAAACTCCAAGCGAATACAATCGACATGGGAATACCACTACTACAGCGACTGTGCGAAAGGAAGAGGAAGAAGATGAAATATGAAGCGAACACAAAAGAGACGCATTAAATAGTCATAAAAATATCAAAGTTTCGAATTCAATTTATGATTGGTAATAAACCGAGAGTGTCGGTTTTTCTCCTTCTCGCCGTCTTCCTCCTTTACGCGTTCCTTTTTTCACTCGCGTAGTGGAATCTCCTGCAGAATCTACTATCTACGACTGTCACAGATCGCCTCCACCCTGTCTTTTTCTCGCGCGCACTTTCGCCGTTTTCCAGTCGCTTCGAGAGGAGACACTAAATCAGCGGAGACATTTCAATTTTCAAAGTTTTCTGTTCGAAACGGGCGGAATGTCGCGCTACAATTTATTTAATACGGGAACTATTCAAATCCCTGGGATGTTTTTACGCTTATTTTTGCAACGTCATAATCGTCAAAAGTGATTTAGTAGCTAGCGCAGGGTACTACAACTTAAGCTCGACATAATCACAAACCTCCTGTGTAGGTTTGCCTTGACTGAATATAAAATATATATCGAAAAGACGATCTCTATTTTGTATACGCAATTTATACTTTAAAAAATTAAAAAAAAAAACTAAAGATAAGGTCGTTAGATGGGCTTAAAGACATGTACGCATATGCTATCTATCTTTGTCATTGTACAAACATTAATTTTACTTTCATATCATAGGAACACTCGCAATCTGTACTGTTCGTTCTACTCATTGTTTGGGAGGTTTGGAATCTCTCAGATTTTCATAACGCAATTTCCAAAAAGTCGTGCAATTTTTTCGAGTGGGCTGTATACTGAAATTCATCAATTCAGCTGCTAAATACCAATACACATTTTTAGTACCTAGGGTTTCATCCACATTTGGATTTTCGGGATGCCAGTGTTTCGTTATGCATTTACAATGAACTAAAAGCACAATAATGTTTAGTAGAAAAATACTTACTAGCTACAGTTAAAATTCCAGTTTGGTACGTTGAAGGGTACGCGTAAGTCGCAGGCTGCAATTGTTTTCCTTTTGCTATATAAAAAGGTCTCCATTACCAAAAATCTATTCACGTTCTTCGAATTTGTTTAAGCGAATTGGTAGGGTACAAATGTTTTTCTTACTTTGGTCTTCATTCCATCATGTCGATACTAATTATTCAGGCGCTGAGACAGGGAAATTTTGAATATGACAGTGGCAGTCCTGAAGAAGTGGTGAGTAGCATCCGGCTGCACACAAGTGCCTGCCAATTAGTAATCATAAACCGATCGGGTGGGCGCTTTGATATACTATTTCAGGAAAAGCTGCTTATGCAACCATTTATACTTCTTAAAGTCGTACATCAACACCAATGGGAACCAGTAATGCCGTGGCGTGGTAATAAAGAGTTATGACGCATGAACTGGTATCTACTATTTTCGGAAATCGTTTAAATGTGTATCGCTTGTAATGTATCTTAGGTTTTTCTGTCCAAAGTTTGCAGTACTTTATGAGTTTGTCATTATTCGTTCCTTTTTCGTTTTAATTTTGGACCACAGTATTATTTTGTTACGCTGTACCTAGAGCAGAACCTAGTCGTTTGCCAGTAAGTACTTGACTATTACTACATTTTTTTATAAAGAAGAAAATATTGATACAAAATTTACGTCTTTAAGAGAGGTAGTAATCCACAATTGAAGAGTGTGAGCCCAATGCTGGTGTATCGGTCTAAAGAAATTTGTCACAAACCTTTCTTGGCGGATCAAATTAGTGCAGCATATTGATCTTACATTACTGTAGTACTAAAGTTATACATACCAACAAGAATAGAAGATGGTAAAACTGATTGTAATATAAACTGCATTAGCTTAGGGTATTTATCTACGGATTTCAGTGGCAATGTAATTGTTCTAATTTTAATCATGGAATTATAAACTTTTTTGCTGTAAAGGAACTATTAGTATTTTAACTGATTTAAAGTTTAATATGCCATATATTGAACGTGTTTAATACGGTTGTGTTGATATAATATTTAAACCATAATTAAATGGAACTCGACACATAATTAATCAGATTAAGCTGATGAAGAAATGAATACTTCTTTTGAAGAATTATTTCTTTTAGAAAGTTATTATAGCTTATTTTTATAGTGTATATATGATTGTTGGAACGTTCTTAGGACACAATCATTGCATTTAGAAGGATGTTCCAAGTACAAAGGAATCAGCCATAAGAGATAATGAAAATTTCACTGGAACGCTTAAGGAAGTTGAACGTAAAACTACTTCATTGTTACAATCCAAAGGATCCGAACAATGACATGGAGATTAGTTTTGAAGGAGTAATTGTATAATTAATATATTGAGAGTATCAAAATAAATAATGGAATGTGGCCTATTCAGAATATTAAAGACTTCGTGTATTGCGATAATGGTTTTTTTCAAACAGGCAAATGGCATGTGTGATTGCATAGGGAATAAGAACAAAAGTGATCAAAATAGTGTGAATGGTAAAATTGATTGGGAAGTAAAAATACAGTAACACATGGGCTGAAAAGTCCCCGGCCTAACACATAGATGACGCTAGTTCTATTGCAGTCACCTTTCTCTCAGTTAGTACTAACCTTCAAAAGACAGCTGTTGAAATTTCATGATATTCTATTCATTAGTTTGTGAGTTATTGTGCTAAGAGTCACGCTACTTTTGTTATTTTCAAAACAATTTCGTGTTTTAATTTTACACTGCTTCTTGATGGGAAAAAATACCGTTCAAGCGAAGCAATGGCTTGAAAAGTGTTATGGGGACTCCGCTCCATCAGACACAACAATAAAATGCTGGTTTGTTGACTTCAAACGTGGCCGTAGAGACACCGATGATGCAGAACGCAGTGGACACCCAAATGAGGCGGTAACACCAGAAAACATCAAAAAAATCCACAAACTCGTTTTGAATGATCGAAAAGTGAAGTTGCGTGAGTTAGCTGACATCGTAAAGATATCAAAAGAACGTATTGGCTTTATATTGCATGAGCATTTGACTATGAGAAAGCTCTGTTCAAAGTGGGTGCCGCGTTTGCTCACTGTTGATCAAAAACAAGAACGTGTTGATGATTCTGAGCAGTGTTTGGCCATGTTTAAACGTAACAAACCGAAATTTTTGCGTCGATACGTGACAATGGATGAAACATGGATCCATCATTTCACTCCGGAATCAAAACGATCGTCATCTGAGTGGACAGTAACTGTCCAAAGCGCACGAAAGCAACAATCGACTGGAAAGGTTATGGCCTCGGTATTTTGGGATGTACGTGGTGTAATATTCATCGACTATCTTGAGAAAGGAAATACTATCAACAGTGAATATTATATAGCGTTATTGGAGCGTTTGAAGGCCGAAATTGCAAAGAAACGACCGCATATGGCAAAGAAAAAAAATGTTGTTTCATCAAGACAACGCACCGTGTGACAAGTCAATCAAAACAATGGCAAAACTACATGAATTGAACTTCGAATTGCTCCCACGTCCACCGTATTCGCCAGATTTGGCTCCCAGTGACTACTGGCTGTTCGCAGACCTCAAAAAAATGCTCGCCGGTAAGAAATTTCGCGCGAATGAAGAGGTTATCGCTGAAACTGAGGCCTATTTTGAGACAAAAGATAAATCGTTCTACAAAAGTGGTATTGAAATGTTAGAGCGGCGCTGGAATGATTGCGTTGCTCTTGTTGGAGATTACGTTGATGAATAAAGCTCATTTTGAACCAATAAAACCGTGTTTTCTTTGTTAGGCCCGGGACTTTTCAGCCCATGTGTTATATGTGTATAAATAATTTAGTACACTTTAGCAACATTAACAATTATCAAGATTTGTGATTGCTTTAAGATCACAATAAAGTCAAAAATTAAACTATTTAAATGTTTTTAGAAACATGCATTATATATTTTGTTGCACGCCTATAATTGTTTTTCTAACTTTAATCATGAAGTATTTGTTGGTCGTGAATTGTTGAGACTATGTGATGGTAGAATTGAGTTTTTTTAGATCGATAAGCATATGTTTAACAAGCGAATAAATATAACACACTTACTATCAAAATAAGAATGCAGATTCATTGGCGGATTACATAAATAATTTAAAATGATGGCCGAAAGTCCCATATCAGCACCAAAGAAACCACAATGCAAAAGCATCTTTTATTTTGCATAAAGCTTTCAATATATTTTATCTATGTCATGAACCACTGGGTAAGTTCACAACGCGTATTTGCCGTGAAGTGTTTTACAAAAATGATGACAGTGTGACAGCTGTACAACGGGCGGTCCGACGTCATTACAATGTGGGATGCCACAGTCGCGTTCCATCATCCCACACCATCGATACATGGGTCAGGAATTTCTAGGAGACAGGTTCAGCTCTAAAAAAGGTACCACCATCGAACCCATTAAAGAATCGAACCCATTAAAGCTCTTCGGGCATCAATTGCAAGAATCCCAACACGACGAAACGAAACACACACCAGCATTAAAACTAAATCGAACATCCGTCCGTTGAATTCTACATAATGAATTGAAGTTTCGTCTTTACAAAGTTGAAGTTGTGCAAGATCTACAATCACTAACCATTCGACTACGAGGCGCGACAATAATTTTGTAGGTTAACAGTTGAAAAGGTTAAGATTTGACAGGCGATAGGAATGATAAACAAAACAAATATATTACGCTAGATATAAATAGACACCTACTAATTAAAAAAAGATTATATTCTCGTTATATATACAAAATATTTTAAAATTTTTAAATTAGACTAATATTTTGTCGATCCACCTTTATTTGCGTGAAGTGCTGCGAGTCGTCATGGCATAGAATCTATTAAATGGTTAATGGTGTCCTCTGGAAGATTTAACCACTCTTCTGTAACAGCTGCCATGAGTTCTTCCTTATTGCTGGGTTTTCGGGGTCGTTTCGCCATATTTGTCTGGATTATGTGCCAAACATTCTCTATCGGATTCATGTCTGGTGATTGGCCTGGCCATGGTAAAATCCGAATCCCCTGTTCCTCTTTCCATGTGGTTGTTGTTCTTGCTTTGTGGCAGGGTGCTCCATCCTCCATAAAAGTGGCATCTTTAGATAAAATGGCGTTGTCGAATATCGGTAGTAGTCCTTCTGTTAATATTTGGATATATTTTGCCGCATTTATATTTCCGTCGCAGATTACTAATTGCGATCTTCCACCATACCATATCGCGCCCCACACCATGATGTTCACACCGTCGTATTTCACCGTCTGATGCAAAAATTTGTCGTCCAGATGAACGTCTCCATACCCACGTACGACCACTATCACTGAATTGGCAGTATCTGCTTTTGTCTGAAAAAATGACAGACCGCCAAAACTCATCGGGGTTCGTTCGCATTTCGATTGCCCAAGCTGTTCGGCGCCGTTTTAGAAACGCCGTAAGGAGAGGTTTTTTCTTTGCCACCATTTTATACATCCCCACATTGTGGTGGTATTGCAGAACGGTGCGGTGACTTTTCTGTAAAGTTGCCGCAAGCTCAGCTGTACTTTTTCGCGGTTCTCTTAACACTTCGCGCACAAGCACCCTTTTACTTCTTCCAGAAGGTCCGGCACGACCTGGTCTCAGTTCTACTGTTGTTTTTTCTTTCCGTTTAAATTGTGTAATCACACGGTTAACTGTGGACAACGGAATATTTAAAAATTTACTTATTTCACGTTGCGAAGCGCCGCGTTCACTCTGGCCAACGATGCGACCCCAGGTGAAGTCGCTAATATGACTCGAACCTTGTAAGCAAGGCATAGTTGTAACGATACTAAACTATGACGAATTCATTCCGATACATCTACCCCTACCCTAATGACAAGAGAAAATTCTTAATTCGTTGTTAGAATTTTGCTGTTTACATATTTATACCGCTTTACCTGGTGTCTATTTTATTCTGTCACCCTAGTGTATAAGCAAAGAAATCTTCAAGTGTAATTTTTTGGAGACCCATTTGAATATTTTTTATGGAAACTGATTTCGAATTCGCCCCCGTCATTCAAGCAACATTGGCTATAAACGAGTTGCAAGCCAGATAAGAGTAGCAACATAAGGATCTCAATAATCTGAATGGTTATAGACAAACTAGGTAGTAAAATTCTATGTTCTAGTTCGTTTTCATTAAACAAAGTGTTAAATTTCGTTGTTGTTGTTGTCGGTAGTTTTAGTCCGTTTTTATTAAACAAAGTGTTACATTTCGATGTTGTCAGGATCTATAAATACATAGTATCTATGCATTTCCACAGTTTTATTGGATATGGACGTGTTTAAACAGAATTACAAAGTGCTCTGTTTTTTTTTCTGCTACCATTTCCATAAATTTATTTCAACGCACGCATCGTTTCGCCCCTTCACATACACGTACAAAGATTGCACGCTTCGTTAATTACCTGACGGACAAAATCGTTATCATAACAATGCAACAACAAAATATCGATCCTTCGCCCTACATTAACGGCTCGTCTGTCCCGACATTTGTCTGTAACGATACAACGATATGTAGGTACATACAATGGGGTGGTTGGTTGTTTATCAAGCGATAAAACCGGCACAAAGCGAGTTTTGACTGACAGTCTGACCGGCCACCCCTCTGTTTATTCTGTTATATGTAGACCACGCAAGCCGCAGACCTACACTTACCGCGCTTAAGTTCCCGGAATACGGTTTTGTCGAGGAGCTAGACAGTCGCGTGTTGGGGGTGTTCCTCCCGAGATTTCAACGGTAAACTGCGCCGTCTAATGTCCGGATCAATAACGCACGGAAAAAAAAACGCACTCGCTTGAGTGTAATAACCAACTACAATGAGAAATGCATGCGGAACGTAGTTGAATGTATGTGTGTTGCTTTTTTTTTTGGTTTCGTGAATAATTACCGTTTTCTGAAAGGTGATTCATCAACGTTGGCTGGTTATTTTTTCTTTCTAGGTTCTAATCATGATGCAGGAAGCCAGCAGACGATTTGAGATAATTGTCTTTTCTATTTACATGCTGGGATTACGTTGGCTAAGTGTCGAATTTTGTGGTTGTAAAAGCAGACGCCAAAACATAACCAATTCCGTAGCATATTTTGTGTTATTAAATATTGGGTTGGCAACAGTAATTGCCATTTTTTTTATACAAATATATTTATACAGTAATCCGCCATTATGTGGTTATCCCATCTTCCTTGGTACCTTTCTTCCATCATGCTGATGTCTTCGTGAAATCTTACTCACTGTTTCTCACTAAGATTACCTAAGTTTTTGGAAAACTTTGGAAAATCTTGATGCTTGTGTTACATCCGAGCATGTGGAAGCTAGAATGCATTTGTTCTACTGATTATGTAACGGTGAAATTTACACATATGAGTAATAAATTTCACCGTGGTGTATCTTAAAAACTACAGCTGCTAGGAAGAAATGCCAGTTTTTTTTGGAACCAGCACATCAGAAATCCACTAAATCAGTTCGTATTTTAGAGGCACTACGACAAACAATTTTCTTTGTTGCGCGGTGTAATTAAAGGGTCGTACCGCTATACCTGAGTAACAATTATATACGTTATAGATCTTCTGTATAATATATAGCTGTTAGGTAGGTAGGCACGTTCGCAAAGTAAATCCTAAACCAATTACGATGTAATTAGTAAACATTTTTCAATAACCTTTTTCCCATGCTGGTCAACGACTTTTTGCTATCGTGCCGTCTTAATTATCCCGCGCTTATACAACTTAACTCTTTATTAGAAAAAAATTGAACGAGATGTAATTTTACACCGTTACCATTATTGGAGGTTTTACCATTCAAGGAATTTTATAGGGCTTTAAACAGATGGTCTTTTACTACATTTCAGCTTTCGATGTTATCTGTGCTGATTTATTTTCTTTAGACCATGACTACTTTCGTTTGATATTATGATAAACTATCTTTTTTTCATCACCCTCATTCATCCTCATCACTTCCATTCTCTTTGCTACGAGTCTTAGTCCTAAAACATTTACCTTCTCATCAGTATGGAAAATTGCCAAATTGGTACCTATTTACAAAAGAGGTGAGAAGTGTGTTGTTTCCAAGTACCGACCTATAGCGTTACTAAGTAATTTTGCTAATTTGTTTGAGAAATATTTACGTAAGTATATTTACGCACAACTTAGACCCTGTATTTCAGGTAACCAGCACGGTTTTGTTGCTCAGCCAACTACAGTAACTAATCTTGTTACTATTACTCAGTATTTGTCTGATGGTGTCGATGATCGAAAGTAGGTAGTTGTTGTATATACTGACCTAACAAAAGCCTTTGGTCGAATCCATCATATCCTGCTTATTAATAAATTGGATGATGTTGGGTTTTCCTCTTCGCTTGTAGCTTCATTGTAATCGTATCCTCTTGGTAGAAAATAGTTTTTGGCACTTTGCATATGATTACCTCACGCCCACCTCTGGAGTTTCTCAAGGGAATAACTTGAGTCCACTTTTGTTCCTGTTATTTATCAATGATTTGTGTTATCAATTGAGCTGTCCAAAGTTATTATACGCGGACGACTTAAAATTATATACCACAATTAATAATTCTCAGGATTGCGGTTATTTGCAAAACCAACTTAATATATTCCATCTGTGGTGTATTAACAACAAGCTAACCGTTAATGTGGGTGAGCATAAAATTGTCACCTATTTCTGTAAGATAATTCAAATTGTCTACACTTATCTACAGGCTGGATCTCCTTTACCTAGAGACAACACTGTGAGAGACTTAGGTGTCATCTTCGACTCTAAACTCACATTTACAGAGTATATATCTAGTATTTGTGCATCAGCGCTGGGCGTGTTGGGTCTATACGTGTTACACGATCCTGTTCTTCTGTAACAGCCATTCTTCATCTTTACTTTGCCTTTGTTCGGTTTAGAATGGAGTATGCATCCTCGGTTTGGTCACCTATATACATCTATCAGGCACATCTTTTGGAACAGGTTCAAAGAAGATGTATACAGTTTTTATACTTTAAAAAATTTAATACTTACCCAAGGGGATCCGAGTCTACTGGATATGTTTAGTATTGATTCCATGGAACTGCTTCGGAAACAAGCGGTGTGCAAAATCTTATTTAATTTACTTAACAATATCCTTGCTGTCTCCGAATTATAGGTCTCCGATATATAGAATGTGTAATGGTTTCAACTCTATGGATACTGGTGAGTTACATATACATACCTGTTACTTGTCGTCTCTTTTGGCATTATGTAAACCACATATCCATTATACCTAGCAGAAATTCTTTTGTCATTGTTTTTACCTCATTTCTTTTTTAATAACTAGTGAACTTCTTTCGTTTATAGTAAACTTTTTTTGGAGTGGATGTGGATAATTATAGTATAGTGTAATTTAATTACAAGTATATTGTGTTTCGATCAGCCTTTTTTTTTCGTTGGTTAGCTTTGTATTTACTCCGAGGTAACTAGTTTTATCTGTATACATTTATTTTATTATATTTGCCTTGTAGTAAGGCTAAGTAGGCACTTTATCTGTTGGGCAATAAAGTATTATTATTATTACTAGTGATTATCCGTTTTAAAAGAGGTTCGATTAATTTAATTTGAAATGCAAATCGCAGAAATTAATGCGTGCAGTTACAGTTGTTTTCACAAGGGCGTAAACGGCGTAAATACCTAATTACACGATCCTTCTTAGAAAAGGAGGTATATTTCGTAAACAATTATGTTTACTTTATTACGCTAGGGAGTTTCAGATCAGTTTTATTTGTGTATTCGTAAGAACAGGTCACAGAGTAGAATGAGTTCACCTTATATTACAGTAGTTTTCACGAGAGCGTGTACGGAATAACGGTATTAAAAAAACACTTCAGAAAGAAACTTTTTCATTAAAAAACTACATTAATATATATACTACTACGCTCACAACTAATAAAGAGTCCAGTCTCCATTATTTTCTAAAATAGCTTCACATCGTCTAGGCATGCTCTCCGCCAGTTTTCTCGCATATTCTGCTGGTAGTGACCTCCATATCTGCCTGAGTCTTCGACAGAGCGACTTATAATTAAATATGGGTGTTCCTCGAACATTAGTGCCCAAACATCTTCGATGGGGTTCGCATCGGGCGATTGTGAAGGCCAGTCTAACACTTGTACCCCATTTTCCATGACACACATCGGTGGCTGCGATGTTTTGGGTCGTTATCCTCTTGCAATATCCAAACCGACGGATCATCACCAAACCACTTTGTTGCTGATGATAATAAACATTTTTTATAAATTTGCGTCATTCTTTGAGCGTTTAAATTAGCCGTAAAGATGTGCAATTCGCCAAACCCAAACGCCCTAAAGCAACCCCAAACATGCACCTTTAATGGGTGCTTAACACTTGGCTGTAGCATTGGTTCTCCACGGACGGACCACGCTTTTCGTTGAGGACTAAAAGCCCAAAACGACGATTCATCTGAGAATATCACGTTCTGCCAATCGCGAGTCATATTCTCGCGCGGCCACTCTAGACGTTTTCCAACATGTTGTTCTTTCAAAAGTGGTTTCGTTCGTACACATCGCCACTGAATGTTATTTTCATGTAATCGACGACGTATTGTTGCTACACTTACACTAATATTACGTTTAGCTAATCGCTGTTGGCCTTGCTTTAATGTTAAAGTCGGATTTTTTCGGAAAATGTTTATTATTGCTCGATCCATGCGATTAACAGTCGCGCGCTTTGTCGCACGTTCTGGCAAATCGTCCACATTATTTATTTCATAACGAGTAACCCACTTATCTACAAATGTCTTCGACCGATGTAAATGCTTTGCCGCTGCTTGCAACGATATTTTGGGCCCCTTAGGATGCGAACACAGAAATACTGCTTCTAATCTTTTATGTAAATGTATAAATTCATAATTGTAACATTGACAGAAATTACTTAAAGGAAAGACTACTCTGATATACACTTAAAATTGACAATTACTTTGTTGCCAACGCAATATATATAAGTAAATTTAACATCCTACAAAATTAGTGTGGGGCAAATTAGTAAGTATGTAGTTGGTTTCCCTTATTATCGATTCTAATTGCGTACCCTTACTGCGAAGTCTGGAACATAAAAATATTTTCCAGAAGTTACGTACGGCCACTTTTGTAATAAAATGTTTTCCCCCGAAGTTTTTGGAATCTCATTGCCCAATATGTAGCCGGTGGTAACGATTAACGGAACACCCGGTATATTTAATTTTTTTCACAATCTACGCAACAATAAATAATATAAATAAGCCCTCGTAAATGTGGATTACCCATCCTTTTAGTAACTATAAAACTTAACAGAATGTAGATATTAGAATGAAAAAAGTGAAACCTTCTTGCCTAACCATATAAGAATTCTTTTGGAAATTGGGAACATATAAAGGAAAATACTCATACACTATTAACTAAATAAGACATAAAATTCGCTGTTGCTATTCCAGAAATTCATGCATACAAATCGTTAACTCGCCATAAGGATTTCTTATCATAGGTTGGCAAAGTTGTAGTTAATTACTTCCATAGCCTCACTTACCTATGCACCGATCCGCTATAAAAAAAAAGAAAATTGCTTCGTTAATAATTTATTGCACTCGAACACAATATCGCGCGTATTTATATAACTCATTACGCGGTCGTTTTTCCCGCTAGAAACGTCGCCCTTCGCGGTATATCTTAACGAACCCGGCGCATGTAAAGAGGTAATGACCATTTAAGAGTCTGTTATATGCGTGTACTTGCCACGAAATTCTTTCTTCGACGTAATTTACTGTAATACGGGGATGTAAATAAATAATTTTATCATCGCGTAGGCTAATAATTTACATAGGGACGACGTGTGTAATGGTCGTTTTATGTATTGTGTACTTTCGTGTTACGGCGGCGTATATCAGACTTATGTACGGGCCTAAGGGGTATCGGGACGCTTGTAATATACGATCGGAACTCGAATGAGATTACCGACATCGCATTTGAGAAATGAATCAATTGACGGAAGTAGTTTAGATACACTTAAATGCGTAAGTAATTCTGCTGCTAAAATATCGTAGTTGTTATGTAGATTACACTGGATGCTTTGCTTTAAGCGCACAAATGGCGAAATACATATGTATGTATATGAAGAAGTGTGCACTAAGTATTGCAGCAAGTAATTAACACATGGGCTGAAAAGTCCCGGGCCTAACACATAGATGACGCTAGTTTTATTGCACTCACCTTTCTCTCAGTTAGTACTAACCTTCAAAAGACAGCTGTTAAAATTTCATGATATTCTATTCATTAGTTTGTGAGTTATTGTGCTAAGAGTCAAGCTACTTTTGTTATTTTCAAAACAATGGATCAAAAACAATTTCGTGTTTTAATTTTACACTGCTTCCTGATGGGAAAAAATACCGTTCAAGCGAAGCAATGGCTTGAAAAGTGTTATGGGGACTCCGCTCCATCGGAAACAACAATAAAACGTTGGTTTGCTGACTTCAAACGTGGTCGTAGAGACACCGATGATGCAGAATGCAGTGGACGTCCAAATGAGGCGGTAACACCAGAAAAGATCAAAAAAAATACACAAATCGTTTTGAATGATCGAAAAGTGAAGTTGCGTGAGTTAGCTGACATCGTAAAGATATCAAAAGAACGTATTGGCTCTATATTGCATGAGCATTTGACTATGAGAAAGCTTTGTTCAAAGTGGTTGCCGCGTTTGCTCACTGTTGACCAAAAACAAGAACGTGTTGATGATTCTGAGCAGTGCTTGGCCATGTTTAAACGTAACAAACCGGAATTTTTGCGTCGATATGTGACAATGGATGAAACATGAATCCATCACTTCACTCCGGAATCAAAACGATCGTCATCTGAGTGGACAGCAACGGGTGAACCTCGTCCAAAGCGCCCGAAAGCACAACAATCGGATGGAAAGGTTATGGCCTCGGTATTTTGGGATGTGCGTGGTGTAATATTCATCGACTATCTTGAGAAAGGAAATACCATCAACAGTGAATATTATATAGCGTTATTGGAGCGTTTGAAGGCCGAAATTGCAAAGAAACGACCGCATATGGCAAAGAAAAAAATGTTGTTTCATCAAGACAACGCACCGTGTCACAAGTATTCGCCAGATTTGGCTCCCAGCGACTGCTGGCTGTTCGCAGACCTCAAAAGAATGCTCGCTTGTAAGAATTTCGCACGAATGAAGAGGTTATCGCTGAAACTCAGGCCTATTTTGAGGCAAAAGATAAATCGTTCTACAAAAGTGGTTTTGAAATGTTAGAGCGGTGCTGGAATGATTGCGTTGCTCTTGATGGAGATTACGTTGATGAATGAAGCTAATTTTGAACCAAAAAAAACGTGCTTTCTTTGTTAGGTCCGGGACTTTTCAGCCCATGTGTTAATAATTAGTACTAACTAGAGCTAGCAAAAAAGGAGGGCTCTATAACCTGGTGGTTATAGACCGATTTCGATCTTTACATATTTTGCCCAAGTTTTTGAAAATGTTGTCTATTTTTGTTTACATCATAATACCTAGCGTAATATTTACTATTAAATCAACATGGTTTCTTCCGTGGAAGATCAACAGTTATTAGTCTTGTTTCTGTAAGTCGATTTATTAATAAACAAGTAGATGCATAAAGTTAGGTTGGCATTACTTACACTGACTTCACCAGAGCCTTCGATACAATTGACCATGAATTTTATTTTATAAGTGATCGTGCGTTGATTGGGCTCCTTCCTGTTACAATACCTATATTCGTATTTAAGAAAAGGAGTTTACTACATATATTTTGAGTTCATTCGTTCATGAGGTGTACCACAAGGATTACAATAGAGGCCACTTTTGCTTGAACTATTTATAAGCAATTTATTAATGCCTTTATCCTGTTTTTATGCCAATGACGTAAAAATATACTCCAACATTACACCCTTAAATTATGTGGCTTACCTACAACACAATCTGGATGATATTGCTATTTGGTGTTCCCGTTACAAATTAAAACTAAATTTCAATACATGTGTATTTATAATAATAGTAATAATAATTTATTGGCAAGTAAATAGTGAACACAGAAGCAAAAGAGAGAGAGAAAAAATACAAGCATTTTTGCCAATTGGATCACCATCAGTAAACCAAAGAGGTTTCCTGTTGTTAACGGTGACCCAAGAACAAAGATAAAATGAGAACATAATTCGTTACACAGCCAAATTATCTAATATACTACAATACTACAAATCCCTATCTGCCAGAGAGCTGCTCATTCATTAAACTATTATAAATAGTACGCCTAAAGGTATAAAATGGTAACTCTTTGATATCCATGGGAAGCGAGTTGTATAATCGTGCAGACGCGTAGCTAAAGCTTTTCTCAAACTGCCGGGTATGCTGCTTAGGTATACCGATAAGATCCTTCCTGCGAATGTTGATACTGTGCACATCCGTACGATGCCTCATTTTGTTTTAAAAGGTAAGGCGGAACACCAGAATTCAAAATTTTATAAATGAGACACGGGAAATGTAATTGTCTCCGTCGTACCATTCTTAGCCACGCAGCATTCCTAAGTTTATGGGAAATCCTTTGACGCTGTCTAATTCCATATATTAATCTGAGGGATGCGTTCTGTACCACCTGAACTCTGCGAGAGTCAATTTGGTCCAGACAATTTCCATAAAGAACATCGCAGAAATTAAAATGTGATAACACCAAGGTATCATATAGCAGCTTTTTAATAGAAACGTCAAGGCAATGCCGGTGTGGATAAATTAGTTTCAAATTGCAGTAGGCGCGTACTGTAATGCAAGTACTGACATGATGTTTAAACTTAAGATCATTATCTACAAAGGGGCCTAAATTTGTCACAATATTTTGAAATTTCAGAGGAGTGTTACTAATTGCGAGTTTGATGTTAGGAAGTATACTCGACCTTACCTTAGAACCGCCGAACACTGTAAAGCATGATTTAGTTTCATTCAAAAATAGGCATTGTCTTTTTGCAATAATATACAGATTGTTGAGGTCGTAGTTGATAACATCAACAACACTGTGAGCCTCACCAGTGGAGAAGGATCACAATTGTGAATCATCAGCATAGAAGTGGAGATTACATGTGAAATTTTGGAAGAAGAACATATGTGCAGTGTAAATAGAGAACAGCAATGGACCCAATACGGATCCCTGCGGAACTCCCGAGTGTATAGTCGCCCAATTAGACACTTTCCCGCCAGCAACCACCGCCTGTTCTTTGCCAAGTAAGTAAGCCCTAAAAAAGTGAAGAGCAACTTCGCCAAGACCAATGTAGTGAAGAATTGCTAGTAAAAGACTATGATCAATTCTGTCAAAAGCCTTGGAAAAATCCAACAGTACCAACACTGTCAAATCAGCAATGTCGCTCGCTGACAAGATGTCATCGACAATGCAAGTAATTTTATTGTTTCGAATATACGGCAGACTAATTATGTTGACTCAAAAGGAAAGGTTTTCGAGTGTCAAATTCAGATGTAGGTAAGTAGAGTATGTTGAGATTTGAAAATATTTTTTTTTTTGTGCTGAAATTCACTATGAGAGGGTGAAATTCATAGATTTTCAGTCTTCTTGATTTAATTCTTAAACGGAAACAGATAGAACAAAAATTTAAATGCAAATGTTGCACCTCATCGAAAGGTCTTTCAGGACACACGTATGTTGTACAAACAGGCTGTTGCATTTAAGCGCCACCTCTTATGTTAGAGCTGATCATAGTAATATGGGGAAGAAATTAACGCAAGTTGTTAACCATTATTAACACCTAGGGTGCAGAGCAAGTAATACTTTATGCTACTAACACCAAAACCATCTATATATTGCACAGATATATCTTCTATTATAAAAATCATCATTAATTAGTAAAATTGCACCAGTTATTATGCCCTAATATTCATAATTCATACGCATGTAAACATGGGATTACACGTGATATCAAATCCTGAGTGCTAATAACAATGAATAAAGTATTTATTTTAATGCATATTTAAATTATGTATTTATGATTTGGTATGGTAATGAGAGTCGTCAAAAAATACTTAAAGCATAACATGTTTTCGCACCAACAACAACGAATGAAGGCAAAAGTATCACATTGAAGGCATAGGGGAGGAAACGGTAGGTCTTGGTTTGGAAACGCAAAATTCATGGGACGTTCGAATGGTCCAGGTCGATTCTCTATATAACCGGACTTATTAATGATTACAATTTTATTATATTATTTCGCAAATGGAGATTATCATCATAATTTGAGATAGGAAGCAGATCAGAAAATCGTCGATTAAATTCCTTCCACATCTGAAATCTATATACGTCCAGTGATTGAGTCATACCCGTTGTTTTCTTTGGAATTGTCAGCATTTGAACATCTTGGATGCGACCTCTTTAGACTTTTTGATCTAAGGCTTGATAAGTAAATATTATTAAACCAATTGTTAAGTAAATTAGCGGCTCATTTACCTGAAGATGAGGCTTGAATAACTACGTTTGTAGGTCGAAATATTGTTTCTTGTACTTGGAGCCTAAACTTACCACCAAGTTCTTTTAGTACTATCAGTAGTGGAGGAATAAGTTTACCAGATACAGATATTATTATATTATAGGTCTATGTTAGATGTACTTGTAACACCACCTTTATATACGATTTCTCCTTGTTTTTGGAATCGTCGCGTAGGTATATAAATCTTGTATTATAAAACCACAACGTTATCTCTATTATATATTTGTTTCTCTCTACCTTAACAAAAAGCCAATTTTGTGGTATATTATCAAAATACCTAGAATCGAACAAATAACGCCAATATTAAAATATGTATATCCCTAAAATTGGTATTAAAAGACAATAATACCTTAAATATGAGTTTTCAAATAATAGGATGTGGTTTGTAAATATTTCGTTTTAAAGGAACGTGATATTTTTGAGTATTTATTATAACAAACAACCACACACGGCAATATATCAATTTTGTCGGCTTTTACTTATATCCAGTTAGACCAACAGCTTCATCAGATACCATATCAATTGGCGACTGCAGTTCTGCAGTAAAATTTAATGAATTGATTTAATTTAATTAATTCAAAGGAACTACTTAAATTGTACGAAGTGGACTTATATAGAGTAACTGTTTCCCTTTTTTGATGCATCTATATGTACGCTAGGGTGACAGAATAAAATAGACACCAGGTAAAGCGGTATAAATATGTAAACAGCTAAATTCTAAGAACGAATTAAGAACTTTCTCTTGTCATTAGGGTAGGGGTAGATGTATCGGAAGGAATTCGTCATAGTTTAGTATCGTTACAACTATGCCTCGCTTACAAGGTTCGAGTGATATTAGCGACTTCACCCGGGGTCGCATCGTTGGCCAGAGTGAACGCGGCGGTTCGCAACGTGAAATAAGTAAATTTTTAAATATTCCGTTGTCCACAGTTAACCGTGTGATTATACAATTTAAACGCAAGGAAAAAACAACAGTGGAGCCGAGACCAGATTGTGCCGGACCTTCTGAAAGAAGTAAAAGAGTGCTTGTGCGCGAAGTGTTAAGAGAACCGCCAAAAAGTACAGCTGAGCTTTCGGCAACTTCACAGAAAAGTCAACGCACCGTTCTGCGATACCTCCACAGTGTGGGGATGTCTAAAAGGATGGCAAAGAAAATACCTCTCCTACGGCGTTTGAAAAACGCCGCCGAATGGCTTGGGCAATCGAAATGCGAACGAAGCCCGAAGAGTTTTGGCGGTAATTTTTTCAGACGAAAGCAGATACTGCCAATTCAGTGATAGTGGTCGTACGTGGGTATGGAGACGTTCGTCACAGCAACTGGACGACAAATTTTCGCATCAGACGGTGAAATACGGCGGTGTGAACATCATGGTGTGGGGCGCGATATGGTATGGTGGAAGATCGCAATTAGTAATCTGCGGCAAAATATAACCAAATATTAACAGAAGAACTACTACCGATATTCGACAACGCCATTTTATCTAAAGAAGACGCCACTTTTATGGAGGACGGAGCACCCTGCCACAAAGCAAGAACAACAACCACATGGAGAGAGGAACCAGGGATTCGGATTTTACCATGGCCAGGCTAATCACCAGACATGAATCCGATAGAGAATGTTTGGCACATAATCCAAACAAATATGGCGAAACGATCGCGAAACCCCAGCAATAAGGAAGAACTCGTGGCAGCTGTTACAGAAGAGTGGTTAAATATTCCAGAAGATACCATTAATCATTTAATAGATTCTATGCCACGACGACTCGCAGCACTTCACGCAAGTAAAAGTGGATCGACAAAATATTGGTCTAATTTAAAAATTTTAAAATATTTTGTGTATATAACAAGAATAGAATCTTTTTTTTAATTAGCAGATGTCCATTTTATTCCGTCACCCTAGTGTAGTACGTGCGTAGTATAAGATATAAGTCCTTATGTTAATATCACCATTATAACACCCGATATAATTGATAATACTTTAAAATCAATAAAGGATGTTAAAGATTAAGAAATTGCGTTAATTTCTTTTCCATATTACTATGATCAGCTCTTGTATAAGAAGGTGGCGCTTAAATGCAACACCCTGTATATAGAACATGCATGTATCCCGAAATACCTTTTGATAAGGTGCAACATTTTTATTTAAATTTTTGTTCTATCTCTATTTCTTTCCGTTATATTTCCATTCAAAAATTAAATCAGGAAAACAGAAAATCTGTGAATCTTTGTAGGGATGTTTCACCCCCTCAGAGTGAATTTAAACACAAACAAAATATTTTTAATTTTCGAGTCTCAACATACTCTACTTACCTACCAAGTTTCATTAAGACCTGAATTGGGCACCCGATAATCTTTCCTTGTAAGTCAATAGGCCTTCTCATAGGTAACTATTTTAAGTTTCCTTAGAACAAAAAAATATCTAAATACTTAAATTCACAACATCCCATTTTCTCTCCGCATTAAAATGTTCAAAAAACCATAAATAAATAACTACCCAGCAGCAGAAAGTCAATATCTTGGTCCATTATAAATAGTTTTTAAATTTAAAAGCAGAGAAAAAATGGACACTCAAATCCTTTCAGCATACTATTTTGGAACGCACACCCATATATTCGGCAACTTTTGTCATTTATTACCCAAAAAGGATGCGTTCAAGGCCCACCGCATAGCCACACTTAATAAACAACAGCCATAAATTCAAACATTCCGGGTTACAGCATGCAAACTCCAACCGATACGTTCTAGGTGCTATGTTTTAGGGTCGCTACGCATCCTCGGTTACGTCATCACCGCGTATACCCTAGTAGATGTCCCCCCAAACGCGAAGGTAAAAGGAAGCTCACAAGAACGCATCTTCCCCTTCGTTGGACGATTTTCTTTTCAATTACGTTGTACGATGGCTGAATTCTGGGATGGCTAATTTGAGAATGTCTTTGTTGCTAGCGTAGGTCTTTTCCAGTTTTATCTAGAAGGGCGAAAATAAAAAAAAAAGGAAGGCATACGAGGCATATTATATTTTAAACTTTATGTTTGAGTGCGTAGAAAGATGTATAAACAGGAAGGAAAAGCGTTTGAAATATTTCACGAGATGAAAACGTATAGAACAACATTCATCGTCGAATAGTCTTCCTCCTATCGAATCTTGCTACTCATTCGCCTCATACCTCTGCCATCCCCGCTAGCGGATGAAAAATCAGCGGAAAATTGTTTTTGCGCGTTCGTCAGAAATTCGTTTTTTTCCTTTTTGACGGCAGTTTAACGCGTTTGGTAAATCGGTCGACTATTGGATTCGGAATTTTAATTTAAAAAAAAAACAGTTGCTTACCATCGCGATGGCTTTGACGGATGTGTTTTTCGCAAACATAATTGTTAGAATTTGCTTTTCCGGGTTATGATATGATTTTATTATACTCTATAAAATCGTTGAATTTCAGATTATTGTATTAAAGTACGATGGTATAATAAATTACTATCGTTCCAATGGACCTTTACCCTTGTTATTTATTTTCTTGCCCGAATCAAATTAGCATTTAAAAACACATCTAAAAGAATGCCTAGAAAATAACATCAAAGATAAGAACGATGTAAATACAACTTTTCTCATGATATTGGTGAAATCATTCACGAGAAAGACAATGTGAAGAGACAAAAAACGCTAACACACGGACATGTTTCTGCCTACCTGGCGTCATCAGCGTGGTTTCGAGCGATTTTTTTCTCGACACATTGCAATTTTCTCTCTGCTACTATCACCATATCTAACCCTACAATTCAAGTGATTATCCTTGGCGCTAACTAGTGCCAAGAGAATGAACCACTTGTCGGAGACAGCGAATAGAAGCGGGTCCATCTCTCGAGCAATACATTGCTAGTCCCGAGAGGGCGCTCGCACAAAGAACGGTGTATAGGGTAACTGCACATGTGCATGATTTCTCAAAGCTTACCATGACGTATTTAAAAACACATCTAAAAGAATGCCTAGGAAATAACAACAAAGATAAGAACGCTGTAAATACAGCTTTTCTCGTGGTATTGGTGAAACCATTCGCGAGAAAGACAATGTGAAGAGACAAAAAGCGCTAACACATGGGCATGGGGAGGTGTATCTGCTGACTTTTGCAGACAAGCGGTTCGTTCTTTTGGCACTAGTTGGCGTCAAGAATGATCACTTGAATTGTAGGGTTAGATATGGTGATAGTAGTAGAGAGGGCGTTCTTAAATTAGCACTTTGTCATACAGAAGCTAAACGATATAAATCATATCTGACATTTGAATATTATTATATATTTTTTTGATGGTGAGCTTTCCCAATGGAGTTATTTTACCTTCTTATAACCTTGGGGACCTTAAAGTTTGTGCGTAAAGCGTTCCATGACCCTGCTACAGCAGCACCTCTTGCCGTAAGAGATGAAACATCGTTAATTATTCTTGCAACAGTGAGTGGTAACTCTATAGAGTATCGGACCCGCCCGAGAAAGTATTGCCACTATACTTGACGGACGCTGGTTGCTAAATCAATGACGTGTAAAGATCCTTTGGAATAATATTAGTTGCATACTAGATGTGGCTATAAACACAGCATATGGAAATACTAATACGAGCGATATCATTTAAGTTTTGGATAGAGGGCGCCAAAATTCATTGCCTAATATGTACAGGAAAATTACTAATTTAAGGGGGTTTAATATGACTTAAAATTTATCTGCATTCTTTGCAGTGACACATGGCACTTTATTTTCATTTTGATTTTCTTTTTTGTTGTCACGTGAATTGACTCACATATTTGTTGGTTTCCTTATTTTTATACGATTGCTCCAAGTTTTGCTTGTATTTATGATTACTGTTTGTCTTCTGTGTTCTGTATTATTTTGTGAGGCCTGATTGAGTGGAGTAACATATGCTAGACTGCGCCAGTTTTCATTTTTAGCTACAACGAACTGTCAAAGTTAAGAAGTTTGTTGAAAAATCGAATTAAACACAAAACATTTTCGCGCAATATTTTTTTTATAATTTTGCAATTATCTCAATAAAAATGCTTAGCTAAGTTGGTTTCTGTTTCCAGCAATGAAGCACCACATCAGTCAATAATTTCTCGTTGGTATGGAGAATTCAAAAGTGGACGAATTAGTCTCAGTGACGATTCAGGAGGAGGTAAACATCGGTACTGTGCGCAAGATCATAAACGAACATTGACATATGACATAGCGCGAGATTCTGGTATCGTTGGGGATTCCAAAGACCTCAATTCAAAGAATTTTGCATTAAGAATTGCGTGTAAAAAATTCCCGTTGTATACCGCATCTGTTGACCGAAGAACAGAAAGCAGCTAGGGTAAATTGGTGTCAAAAAATTCTAGACCGTTTCAACGCTGGAAACTCTAAAAGTGTGGACTACATCGTCGCCTCTAGCAAACAAAACTTACCCGTTCTCGAAGTGTCTCGAAAAAGGTGGTCTCAACATTTGTTTCGAAAGCAGGTCATGTGGCAGCGATTCCTCTATAGGATCAAAGAACTGTTACTGCTGATTGGTATGTAACCATTTGAACCAATTAAAAGAGAATTTTCACGAGAATTGATATCAAAATATTCTGTAATCAACTGCGTCTGTGCTATGCTCTCTGAGGCGACTTAGCATAAACTAACAGACAATACTCGATTTACATATTAAAAATTATTTATACTTAAAATATTTACTGTTGCTTGTTTGACTCGGATATGTTTCTTTGAACATCGCTTCGGAATCTTTGAGAAAATGTACCAGTAAGAGGGAGTCAATTAAAAATATTAAGGAAATATGAGAAAGCAGCAACAGAAATTTCTAACGCAGAAGTTAGTAGAAAGTATGTCCCAAAAAGTAACTGCTGGTATCCAACTTAATGACAACAATTTTCGAAATCCAAAATCAAAAATTAAAAAATTATAGGTTGCTATAATACCAAATTCGTTTCGTTTATTTGTATCTGTAATTCAACATAGTTGACTTTGTCTCATTAATGTGAAACAAAATATTGATTTATGCGTTTTAGGCACCGTAAAAACTAATTCAAGAACGACCGAGATTTCGCAATTCGACAATCCGATTTGATACAAAGCTTATTTACAAATACAGCTGTTTAAAAATTTAATCTGATTATGCTACGCAATAAATGAAATCATTTTACATTAATGGTTCTACTAAAGCGGATATAACTGATCGATACTTATCACTGCCAACCTGCAATCCAATTAAATTTCAACCTTCAATATGATACATTGATGCATATATGGCTATGAATAATTCCTATTCACTTGCGCTTAGAAATTGTTATAGGTTCAACATATAATTTTATGACGAAAGCTTTTGTTAGTATCCAAAAAGTGTTAATATTCTAATTTTTAATTTTGTAGCTTTTACCCTTAAAGTAACAACTGTTCTTTATTTTTATTTTAGAGAAACATTGCAATGCGCTTGTAGGAAAATAAGGTGTACTATCGAAAAACTGTATTGAGCAAATATGTTTCCTTTTTGTCAAAAATGACCTAAGTGATATTCTTTCCTTAAAGGAACGCTGCAGAAATAAATGCTTTCGTGGTAGCGTACGGCTCGGTTACTAACAATATTAAAAATAATTAATGTTAATTACTATTTTGATTGTGTTGTTTATGTAGAGTGATGTAAAAATTGTGGTAGAATTATGTCATTACTATACCTTCCAGTGTTGACTCAGTCATATTCCTACAGCGAAGTTGAAAAAGGAGCCTTCTGTTTCTAATGATGTAGTGCAGTGTTTTTAAAAAGTCGTTCGCATAATATTCGCACTATTGGTTTTTAGTTAAACTCTTGTCTGTACGTATTATAGTTTGAAAATTGGGATTCCTATTTATAATCGCACATAATTTATCGGTTGTTAGTCTTTCTATACTATCTGTTAGATTTCCTGGCGGGGCTTTCGGGTAATCTACTATATTTACCGCCTCATGCAATGGCACCTTGGTGTTCTCTAATTTATATGTAGTATCTAAAAGCATTGAATAATTGTCGGAAATTTGCTCTGTTTGAGTATTGGTTTTGGTTGAAACCAACCGCTGGCTTAGTGAAATTGCTTAGACTTCTTGCGGATTTAAATTTAAGATACAAGGTTTAATAATGTGTATAAATTTCTCATAATATAAAACAGCTTTAAGGCACGTTCCCCATCTCGTCAATACCAGCTGACGAAAGGCCGGACAAGCCTGTTTTAATAAAAACTCGTGGTAGATACTAATTAATTTACGTCTTGGATAATTGTTTCTAATAAATTCAGTTACAAAGTGACATGCATGGAACAAAGAGGTTACATGAAGCAACTCAGGTTAAGATTGCTTTAACAACTTTCCAGCTTTAACCATGTTTGAACCCCCATCTGTAACCAACATTATAAGTTGGGTTGCTTATATGTTGAGTTTCCCAAAACTGTATTCTTTAGTTTACACTATCCTTTCCGTGTTTGTCTTCTGTAATATTCAACTACGTAAAAAAGAGGCAAGAATGCTTCACCGCTTTTTAAAGTGTGCACTAACACAATTCTGTATTGCATCCGTTGTTTCATCCATCGTCAGCCATATTTTTTATCTTTTAACTCTGACTTCATTTGATTCGTAATCTCGTTTGTCACTCAATGAAAATTATACTGCAATTGACTTCTTGTCAGGAATCTCCATTCCGGAACGCATTTCCTCCAAAACTTTCGAAATTCTTCATTGTCTACAATACTCGGTGGAATGTTGTAGACACTTAACATATAAATAATGTCTTATAGAAATTTGTAATATGGTGGATTTGCGTTGCGAGTTTAACCGTTGCTGTTTGCTATTAACATGTCTTTTGCACACAAAAATAATGTACGGTAAAATGTTGATATAGAATGGTAGAAATCGGTTAAGAAATCTATTAACGCTCATCAAACATACCAAAGAACGCCGTAGATTCGCCATTATAAATCTAATCCGGTATTCATACACATTTAACCATACGCGTATGAATCCTTGCTTCGGGTATGCCCGACCGCTTTCGAAATATATAATCGCCACCAATGAGTGTGCACTCGTTTCTGCTGGCTTACTTATAACTAGTAGAAACTTAAGGTTTAATATAATCTTAATCATTGCAATAGTGCGAAGTTACACGACAACTTCAGTTTTTAGGTGAAGAGCAACTCCTTTTCTGAATAATTTAGAAAACAATTTTTTGACAAAAATTATTTGAATATACATTTTAAAAAATATAATCTTATATGGTAGTATATACAATGTTCAGTTTTCGCTATATTTCACGATTTGTTTTTTTGTATAATAAACATCTGTGTGTTACTGCATTTTGAGATGCCTTTCTTCAATTCATGTTAACATCCGTTAACATTGGAATCGCTTGATTTCTCTGAAAAATGTCGATGTCTCAAATTCCAATATCATCAACGTATTATAAATTCGGGTGGTCACAAAAACCTTGTTCGATTTATTTATTTACGTATTTTTTGAAATTTTCACCTAACACATCAAATTTTTCCATTTTCATTTTCCATTCTGTATCTGGTATAATACGAAAGTTCGTATATTGTTTATTTCAGTATATCTTGAAAATTCTAAGCTTACTGTCTTGCATCTGCGTTATTTCTTATTCGACAAACCTTTTTCTCTATAGCACAGTTACTGAATGATAAATTTAAATGGTGATTTATAAATTAATGAATATTTTATTAACTCTCAAATTTTCTTACAAGGGAAGGTTATTAGGGGTTCAATTCAAATTTTAATGAAACTTGGTGGATATGTAAAGCATACTAAAGTATGTACGCAGCTGTTTTTTTATCTGCTCAAAACTACCTTCAAAGATTGGCGTAATTTCGCCTTTTTCAATGTAACTGCAGAATGAAGAAATGTAAATGGAAGGGGGACATGCAAAAGTTATTCCATATGGAAATGCGTTCATCTTTTTGTAACAATACGAAGAAATGTTTTAGGTAAAAGTACATTTGCTTTTTCATTGTGTGTAAAAGAAGACATCAGCATGTTCTTAGATTATATCTAATAAATGAATAAGTTTTAGTCTACTACCACATATATATATATTACGTAATAATGTTTCTGCCTTGAATAATACAATATTGCTCAATAATATTCCTTTAGGCGGAATTCCCAAACTTTCTTGCTCCGTCTGACGAATTTTGCTAAACCTATCAACGTCGAATGTATATCCCACACCTATTCATTTTGAAGTGTTTAATAAAAAAAAACATTTTAAGTTTACCTGCTGTAAATGCTATTGGAAGAACTGCATATTTACAGGTAGTTGCGTGTATTGATTGAATAACACTTTCAATTTTCGTTGTGTCTTTAAAAGCTAAAGAACATCCAGTAGTAGGTTAAAGTCACTTTCATCCGTGTTAAACATGTTTACTTTGAGGACCATAGCTTTGAACCGGCGGTTTAACTTAGGTAATGGTTGCAAGCTATTGGTTCCATATTAGTGGCTGAGAAATTTGGTAATTTTGCGCGAAATAATTTCTTGTTCTCTTAAAATTGAGTAACTATTTCCTTGGAGCTTTGAAGTTTCCGAACTTAGTTTCTGCATTCGCTTCCGGCGTCCATTTTTGTACACCCACATCGTGGATGATCGCGTGTGAATCGGTACTGGTCGTGAATTTTTCTATAATACTTTGATAAGAGCTTATCAGTTTCTCTTTTTGCGTTCCTTCCTTCTTTAAGCTCTTTTCCTAGCGATAAAGACGTTGCAGAGATTTATTTAACCTTTCTAAAGTATTTCCATAGGGATTCAAGAGGAAGCATTTTGAAACCAATACAATCTATACGACCTCTATCTGGAGCAAAGTATAGTTTCGGAAAGAAGTCCCAAACAATTATTTGTAATAAATATAGGGTTTCGATAGAATCAAGCATCTATATACGCAATAATTTTCGTTCTAGTCATTTTTACGTAAAAGACTCATTTTCACCAATCATAAACTTTCCCAAAGCAGCTTAAAATTACATCGCGCCGCTGCCAAATCTAAGCGTCGTACATTCATTACGACCCTACATCGCGAATAACAACATTTATTAGAACCCGGGCAATTTGTAAGCACCAACAATGAAAATAATGACTACGTTTTATTGCTGCCGGTGACAATTTTCATCGCCCTAAATCAAATTTCAACCCCTCGTCTACCAGCAACGAGCAGCCATCTATCTGCTTCGCCGCTTCTCGGCCGTTGTGCGCGAAATTTGCATGAACTTTGGATCGGCGCGACTTTATCAAACGTAAACGGGTACAGATGGCGCCAGGTGTTCTCACCGCGCGCGCCATTTTTCGGTTAATACGCCGTCGCTTTCCCTTTAACTGCCTCGGCCAAGACGCCGCTTTATGTTGGGGAACCTGTACCTTACGCGAAACACAACTACACAAACAAAAAATAACTCATACGCTTACGTAAATAGGTTTATTTGCGAGACAAGGATAGACGTAAGATTCAGTTTTATGCTATATCCGGCCATATTACGGCATGGTGGAGAAGTTAAACAAGAATTTATTGTAACGAAGGATACTTAATTAAAGAAAACGACGCAACGTTGTAATACGAAGCTTGCTTCTTGTCTCATTATATGTTTTTTTCTCTTTTAGCTTCTTCTTGCCAGAGGAAAAATTTTTCTCAAATACCCTTATGGGTTTACCTAAGAAAAAACTGTAAGTTAATGACGATGGTGATAAGGTTACCAACTGCACCGCGAGACTAATGTGAGTTCAAATCGCTTTTAATATCTAGATGTTACAATGTCTGTAGATATATCGTAATATCTCAGCAGACATATATTATATATATAATTAATAACAGCCTTTTACCAATTGGGTGGCGGGATAGATCAAATTTGTTTGCTAGCATTTCACAACTTTTCTCCAGTCCTCTCTGTTCAATTGCCTATTTCTTTATTCCAGCTTACTTTTGGCCTCCCTTTTGTTCTTTTTTTGTATCTTTGTAGAATTTAATTTGTTCAACTATCAACAATACCCATTTGAATTAATCGTTTGATTTTGGTTCCTAAGAAGCACCTCAAAATGCACAATACCTTTGTAATTCCACCAAACTGACAACAACAATCTTTTTTTGGTTCATTTAAGCTTTTGATGTTTGCGCTGGTTTATTTTATTTAGACCATGACTGCTTTCATTCGACGTTATGACTAACTATCCATTTTTTCCAGTGATTATACTTATATATAATCAGTAATACCCTTTTATCCATTGGGTGTCGGCTTAGATTAAATATGCTTCTTAGCATTTCACAAATTTTCTTCAGATCACTGTGTTCATTGCAATTTTCTGAGCTTCATCCCAAGTTTTACCTTTCTTATCTGAAATTTTGCCTATATCTTTATTCCAGTTTACTTTTGGCTTACCCCTTTAAAGAAACTACATATGTACAACTGTCTTCAACTTCACTGTACAGAGTTTAGGAACTTTTTAAAAAATTGAATCAAAAGAAAATTGAAAGTAAGGGGATTAGAGGTCTACCTGAAACTTGTGGCTGCTGATTTCAGTCGGCGGCACAATTTTCTTTTTAATTTGTTGCTCTTTGTATCAAAGAACGTCCGCAGGCCTAGACCACACCAAAATGTTTCCTTTCTTTCTCATACAGGACATACTGGCTTCCCTACTGACATCGAACTTATTCAACATTAAACCTGGAAAACATTTACCGCGATATTCCATGATACCGAATGACCCCTGTAAGCACTTAGTCACCTCGGTTGACAGTAATATGCTTCTTGAAGGTCCTGAATTTTCTAATTTAATTATTCTAAATAACGGAAATGCTATTAAGCTTTCCCCTTCTTCTCGGAGAGCTTCTTCGGTGGATTTGACTTTGCAGACAAATAACCTAGTTGATAAATGCTTTTGAGAAGTGATCAATGACTCTTTTGCGTCCGATCACTTCCCTATTTTGTCTAAAATTGATGTTTTTTACATACATCCATGCAATAGTCCATCAATTTGTTGTAAATAGAAAGATAACGATGTAAATTGAGATAGTTACAGAGCTAGAAGAGCATACGTGTCAGGAAAAGATTTTCGTCATGTGTTAATTCTGCAGCTGAAGAGTCCATTCCTAAACAGAACTCGTCTTTAGTTCATCATAAATTAAGCCCTCTTCGGTGGGATGATAACTTCAAAATTACAATGAAACAATTAATAACTCGTTTATACTTTTATACCAGGGTCAATATCAATATGAAGCGAAGAATGTCCTACGTTGCACCTTAAGCAACCCGGCGCCACAGAAGAAGGAAAAGGAATTATACGACAACCCGACGCTATTTATAGGGACGAACCGCTTTTACGGTGACGTTATATTCCTCGATTATATCACTCAAGAATCGTTTACGTCACTTAATTTAGAAAGTTTTAGTGGTAGTATAAAACTGGATTACGGCCAAGGTATCCGATGTTGTTCACCTATCTGTGTAAGCCGGTGTGTGTGTGTGCGAAATCGTGTTTGTGTGCCGCGTTTACAGCGTTTAATGTTCAGCAGTTAGTCGACGTGGGGATGTGGTTTAGTATTTCGTAGATAAAGTGAAATACTCCCGTAAAATTGGGATCTGGAAAATTTTCGTTCTTTGTCGGTAAATTAGATTGAACGATGCGCTTCGAGAACGGGAAAAAAGGCTTGCAAAAATATTTTCTAATTTACTAATGCCTCCGGTAACAACTTGAACCTATCAAGAGAGATGTAAGTATCTACGGATCCCTCAATGAAATGTGGTGCGTGGCCGTAGGGGTACGTTAGGCACAAGGGGGGTGTCTTCAGTGGCACTTCTGGAAAATCCTTCAAATAAAATCAAACAAGTGAAGTAGTGTATGACGTGTGCAGTTATTTTACAGGAAAAAAAAATAAGAAAGCTACATTTGCTGGTATTAACAAACGAGAGACCGAGGCAACTGGAACTTCCGTAGGGCCAGTGAAAATGTTTTCGAATTCAGACAAAAGATGTCCACGACGGAAATCAGTAATGGAGTTGCCAGATCGCTCATTAACGTGTGGTAATAATGGTACAAGGCATATAATTATCATCGATCTGAAAATTGCGAGTGACTGTGAGTAGACTGGAGGTGAGAACTAGAGTGGAGTGGATCTTATTTATCATTAAATAAACGATATCAGGAAATACGGTGAACAAGTAACAAATGACTCAAGATAACAGAAAGGTATTAATCGAAAAACTAGATATTCTAACTCAACAAAGGTGAAATGTTATAGAGAACAGAATGCATCAAGGTCGACGTTTCGACGAGATCTCACTCATCTACTACTGGACGCTCTCGCTCGGCTGGCAATCGGAAATGAACTCAAGTTCATCTCCGATTCTTAATCCTTAATTATCGTTAATATCAGGCTAAGTTATTTGATATCCTATATATGTATATTCACATATATAGTGGATATACCTCATCAAAAACTAGTCTGACGAATCTAGTAAGGGATTACAACAAATTAAAGAAAAACCATAGCAGTTCATAATGGTCTATGCTGGAGAATTACAGTTTAAGGAATGAGGCAGAGATATATCTAACTTAGCCAGGAATTCTGTAACTGTTATTGATCAGCCACACTACAATACAACATACAAATAGATCGGCCGTCAAATGATTCACTGCATAATTAATTACAAATCGTTTAAACCATTACTACATGAAATTATTAAATATAACTGGAAGTAATATATTATTATATAGATAGTATGAATTATTACAATGATATGCTCATTGTTTTAAGGTTAGCGTTTTATCGTCTGGACTTGAAGACCATTGCTATGATAGCAATCTCAAAAAAATAACTTAGCGAAGAAAACTATCTTTAGGTTGAAGGATATTATCAAGCTTTTGCAGAAATAGAATTGGAAGTATAACAATAACAGATTAAGAAGAAGCTGTGATCAAAAGTAAAAAATAGAAAAGGGATATTATGAAACTTATTGAAGATATTTAATTATAGATCTGGATGGTAGCAGTCAATTAGAATGACGGAAAAACAAGAGATATGGGTACAAATCTTACCACAGGCTATCAAAGATGTTTCATTATATGTTAAGTTCGGACGTAACAGGGAAAATTATATTGTATCATTAAGGAAAATGAGTCCACTGGTTACCATTCCGCGCTGCTTGTTTTGAATAGCCTGGCGAAGTCGTTGATAGTAGGCCGCTGCATTAATGATGTCACCTCTAGGCATGTAGTCGATAAACACGACATCATTGCGATCCCAAAACACCGTAGCCATAATCTTTCTGGCACACAAAATTTGTTTTGCCGTTCACAGTTTCGTAGGGGATGTGGATGAATTCATTGTATTGATTGGCGCTTTGTTTCTGGTGTAAAATATGATATCCAAGTCTCATCAAGGGTGACGATGTAATTCAAAGCCTCGTCACCATCCTTCTCATAGCAACTGAGAAATATCAATGCAGATGCCACTCGTCTGGTTTTGTGTGCATGACAAAATTCGAAGAAACCATCTGACACACACTTTATCATAGCCGAGATCTGCACTAACAATTCCGTACAATACAGTTCTTGAATTTTTTGGAAAGAATCAGTGCAGTTTACTAATTCCCACTAAACGCCCTGTCTATAAATCTCGATGGGTCAAACTATTTGCGCGTTTAAAAGGCGGATAATGACGTGAATTTTGTCACGCATTTTAAAGTCGCATAGAAAGCAGTAATCAGCCGTACTACGATGGTGGTAGTGCGGTCACGTGTGAAAACAAAACGTTCTTTACTTTCCGAATGGCCGTCGTAGTTTCGAAGGTATAAATGGAGATTGCAATCGGTTCTATTATGTCTAGGTGTTTACTGCTTAATTAATCTAAAATATTCTATGAGAAATCAATATATTTAATTTTAAAACGAAGAAAGAACATTTGAAAATATGGGATGGAATTTAGATAGTACCATGCATGGAACCGCATTAAAACCTATAAAGAATTTTACAGCAACACCAAAATAGAATGGAGGATATTCTATGTACTATTGGAGCGTTGATCTATTTGTCCAATAACTCCGGTTGCTGCGATAATGAATAGACATTCACGGTTCTTGGCTAACGTACAAATTTTCGCCACCCTCTCCACGGGATCGTTCGTCAGACGAATCGCGCAATTAAATGAGGAAATTAACGGCACAATGTGTGTAATGGTATTAGGGAGGAAATAAATGTGGATGCACATACAGAGTTATCTGTTATACTTAGAAATTATGAGTATGTATTTAATCTTTCAGGTAATGTAGGGTGATCGCCATAAAGTTTGCACCAATGGAAAACATCTTGTATTTTTGCTATCTGTGATAGAAATTCTTGTATACCATTCAACATTAACTGTTATTCGGTCCCCTAAAGGAATGGTTGTGACATATCCAAAGAAACAAGCGATAATAATAGTGGAAGAGCTTCGTGAACGAACATTTGTGAGATTAGATTCATCTTGGAACACCTAAACAATGGATTCTTCAAACGAATATATATATATATCTAAATTTCATCACCTCTTACACTCTTATTTGTGGACTTTGCAATGCCCTCTGATGTTTTTATTTTTAATCAAAATTATATTTGAAAAGGGTTTTATCTCTTCACATATGTATAGTCCATCCTCACTACTTCTAATCACAGTGTCAGGGAAACAGTGAACTCCTAAATTACCTAATGTTCAGTAGCTTTAACGGCCGTCAAACTTCAGCTCTTGTAATTACTTTTCATGAGGTTATGTCAGTCCAAAGGCTTTTGAGACTTTTCCAGCAACACTCAAAAGTGTGCATTATAAGTTCGTATAGCAATATCGGCGGTACTACGAGGGCGAATCCTCATGCCGTACCCCTCACCCACTTCTAATTGATTAATTGATTAATGTTTTTGACATTTAGTTAACTGAGATTTGTAGATCATATCTCTATAATCTCAAGTTTGTACCCCAAAGTGTCGTCGTGCTGTGGCTATTTCTTGAATTGTGTGTCGAACCTTCTGAAAAAGGGCATGACGCCAACTCAATTTCATAAACACATTATGACAACTATTGGTGAGTCTGCAGTTTCTTATGATATAGTGAGACGCTGGTGTTGAGATTTTAAATGCGGAAGAACATCCTGTGAAAACCAACATGCTGGTGGCACTCCCATAACGGCTACAACAGACACTAAAACGGTACACAATATTCTACTGCAAGACCAACGAGTACGCATCAGAGATATTGTGGAAGATACTGGCTTATCATATCGTCTGGTGCACAACATACTGACTAAAGAATTAGGTATGAAGATGAGTGGAAGATGGGGGCCTCGAATGTTAACCATTCATCGAAAAAGAAATCGGGTGTTGATTTGTGAGCCTATTTTGGAAAGAAATCAAGGAAAAAGAGAGAACTTTCTTAGTCGGTATGTGACCATGGATGAGTCATAGGCGCACTGTTGTGATACCGAGACCAAAGCGCAAAGTAGAGAGCGGAAATAACATGGTTCTCGTCCTCGACGCAAACTTGGCGTCATCCCGTCTGTTCGAAAGATTTTGCTATCTGTGTTGTGGGATGCTCTAGGAATCATCTCGGCTGATTATTTGCAAAAGGGACTACTACGCACAAATTATTTCTAAATTGCGAGACGCTATTAAAGAGAATCACCGAAGAAAGTAAAGGCACGGTGTGCTGCTCCATTAGGATAATGCTCCCAGCCATACATCTGATATTGTTATGGCTGCTATATATCAAACAGGCTTTGAATTAGTGGAGCACCCGCTATATTTCCTGAATCTGGCTACTAGTGTTTACAAGCTTTCCCCAAATTAAAAGAAATCTTAGGTGGGCCAAAATTTGTAGAGGTGCTTTGCAGAGGTCGGATAAAAGTTTTTCCAAGAGGCTGTTGAGATGTTGGAGCACCGATGGACAAAGTACATTAGTATAGAGAGAGACTGCGTCGAAAAATAACTATGTAGAAAAATAAAAGAATATAAAGCCACAGTAGTTTTACTATAAGGGGGTCAAGGATACAGCAAAGAGATCCACACACGTATAACGTGTCAGCGACAATGTGTACAAAATGGTCGTTCAAAAAATGAAACCTTTTTGCTTGTACGCAAATGCCCATGCTCTTAAAATTTGTTGCAATAACCGAATAAAACATGTTTTCGTACGTTGTTCTCCCTATAATCATAAAAGTGCAGTTTCGCTGCCCCAACTTACACTTACCTATATGTATGAAAGTATACCAATCTGGAATCATCGATTTCAAAGAAACTTGGCAGCTTTGTAGGTACCGCGAGACTTCAAAAGAAAAAGATTTATTTCTGATAAAGCCTTGAAAGATGATAATTTTTGTTAGCATAAAATATTAGCAATATGGTATTTGCTTCCCATTAACTTACTCGCTAAGAATGTTTATATTTTCGATTTTTTTGTATTTTATTTTGTTGGAAAAGGGAAACACTGATGGTTTTAAAGTAATTTCAAGATTTCGTATTCGTATACTTACACTCCATTGCACAAATCTGCACTTAGTGCATAATCGGCATCGTTTAAGGTGGTGTTGAACTACTGTGCAAACATCGTCCGTTAATGGCGTCGTAGATTTTAATTTCTTTACTGCATACACCTCGCCGGCTTGCATCGCCATACCGCAACGTTAACTTCCTGCTTTATATTCATGACGACGGCAATGATTAATGATATTTACTCGTTCAAAACAATGGTTTAATGTTTCGGAATATACACACAACTGTTAAGCATAACATGTTCGAGGAAGCGGGCAACCATTAACGTGTTGACTTGCCGCCGTTCGTTGGTAACGTGGAGGTCTTTCTAACGCAGTCGTACTAGTAGCTGATGCTAGTACTTTGTTTTTGATTCGTCGAGGGAATTAATAATAACACGTCAAACTTAAACAGAATCAATTATGCATTGCTTCGATCGGAACTGCGGGGCGTCGAGATCGTACTTGTGATGGCGGGACACGTTATCCTTGAGAGGAAACTTTCTCTTTAAACGCTCAACGATGTAATAGTATTAAGTGACCTAGAGATCGCCTGGGTGGAGTGTTTTACCTCTCATAGTTCGTTCGCTAAATGAGTTTCTAATTACGTTATTTTGTATGGTCGATGTAAAAGATGGATTACCTAATCGATCACTGTTACCAACCTAGAATAAAACGTAAAACAAAAGCTATCAGCGTACAGCTGCTGCTTCCTGAAGCAGTTAATTCATGTAGTGCTTCATTCTCTTCTAATGTTTGAATTATCTTGAATACGATCTCGAATTTGAATACGGAAAGTAAATAGTCTTCGCTGTATTGGTGTTGATTTGATAGATGTGAAAATATTGTTTTCATTTTCCTAGCATTTGAATATTTGTTATTGTTATTGTGGTTATTGAAGAAAATCGGAATAACTTGAACTTACGAGGGAAGCTGGGTAAGTATGTCACAAAAAGATGTTGTACGAGGGTGCTATGTTGTTTGGGGCTAGGTTGGACTGTAAGCCGGATGTTTAAGAAGTTTTCGCCCTAATTCTGCAATTCTCGCCTGGCTCAAGTGAGCCGAGTGCGGCCTGGCATTTTCGTGATGTGGTAATATTTCACTCGCCAGTAGGCCTGAGCGTTTTCGTCGAATTGCATCCCGAAGTAACAATAAAACTCTGCAGTATGATTCAGCAGTCACGTTCTCATTTCTATTTTGCAAATGGACTAGGAGTACTCCTTGAGGATCCCAGACACGGTGAGCATAACCTTATCAGCCTTAGGCACAACCTTAAATTTGCTTGTTGATGGTGAAGAAGGATGTTTCGATTTGTGTTGAAGCACGCTTTGTTTCGTGTAGGTAGTGGTTGATCCGTGACTCATCGCCAGTAACAATCCTGTTAAGTATGCACCCACCTTTCGCTGAGTACCGAGAGAGGTGTTGCAAGGGTAAGTCCACTCGAATCTTTCTGTGTTTCTCGGTCAACTCTGGCGCCCTTAAGAGAATTTCTCGACCGACTTTACACGACAAACACTTTTCACCTTAAACAGGAGACATTTCCTTATGAATATCTTCACAGGTATAGCAGTAAACTCCTCACACAAATTAATTAATTATGGAACGCAGCGTTGGGAGCACGTGGTTTCCCATTGTCAATCGTGTTACCGACTGACCGACAGTCGGTAACACGGTTGACAATGGAGCCCACGTGCTCTCGGAAACGCTGCGTTCCGCATAATTAATTAATTTGTGTGAGTGGAGTTTACTGCTATACCTGTGAATTGTACATCCACACAGTCCTTGCAATCGTCATTTATGAATATTTGTTCGGATTGCCTAATACTTAGTAATTAAGGTGAAGCGAATTTTAATACAATTTTCCAATTCTTCAAAGGACGACGTTTACTGTCTGGGCGAATTCAGCGACGTCATTTGGGGATTATTATGTAGTAATACTGTAATGCCTTTATTGCACTATTGCAATATTATTTTGTCTTTCTGTATTAACTCAAATGCAATTTATTGTTTTGTAACCAAATCTCTATGTAATTTCTATATAATTGGTTCGTTTAGGTATAGATAAGAAATGCTACCTTGCAATTACACCGATCAGCAGGTCTTATTCAATCTCAACAGCAACTCCTGTGAGTTCAACAGCAACTCAAGTCAGGTAAACATGTAACTCAAAGTATGTGCTATACTTCATACATCATATAATTCAGTATTTAAGTAGAAAATATTAAAATATATGTAATATACTACGTGCAGTGTTCTATTAATCTAACAAATGAATCAAAAAGGTGAATATCCAGCATCAGATTCGTGCAATATTCTTTGCAGGAAGTCCGTTTGCCCAAAAGACGCACAACAGCACGCTGCTTTCCTACAGTACACTTTTAGTGTATGGTCGCCATTTTAACACTGCTTGCGCACGAGCGCGGCAACTCACTTGAGCATCACAAAGCTGAATTATGCTGATACCTAATTACGGATAGGGAAATAGCTTACTGCTATTTTCAGCTTTCCCAAAGCAATCTGTGACTTATTTAATGACTTGCTTTCGTAATTCCGAAATATCTTGGCTCTCCCTTTTTCCATTTTCTTTCGCAATGAAACTTGCGCTAAACAAGATTGAAGGATGATATACTGTTGCCCGCTCATTTCCATTAAATCGAAATTATAAATTCCAAAAACCGAAACAAAGATCTAATAATTGCGAGGCAGCGGTCGGTGTTCATCGTTCACCAAGAGAAATCGGAACCAAATTAACTTCTTCGCAGTTTTAATAACGCGAACACCGGTTAGTCCGAATTTCAGACGGTTTATATTCCGCAGTCGACGGATACAGCGATCCTAAACGAAAATCGGTCTGCGCTTTTCTTATTTCGCGATATTTCGGTCGCCTGGGGCCTCTCGTAATTAAAGAAGCTCATTAAGTGCGAAGCCTTAATTATTGCAAATCTCGGTGCGGACGTCGTCGCTTCCGTAATCGTTCGTGTTCTTTAATTAAGAACCAGTCGATTATATCCGAACGGAGTGTGTTTCGCGTAATTACCACTACAGTTGAACGGCGTAGTCAGTTATAACGAATTTGAATTGTGTTTCCAATTAGTCTTGACGATGTATGAAGGTATTTTGCACCCATCAAAAAGGAGGTAATATAAAATAAAGCTATTTGTTACCCCAAAAAAATTGAGTAAGAACAAATGTGCCGGAAATGTAATTTCTTCATATAAATATATGAAGAAATATCAAAAATAATAATAATCATCCTTTATTGCCCAACAGCCCAAGGGCTAATTACAGGACAAATTACAATACAATTCTTATTTAAAATAAAATAATTCAAATCGTGTTGCCTACAATAATAATATGCTGAAAATATGTATAATAATGAAACAAAAAAAAAAGAGAGACTCACAAAAATGGTTCCAGATCCCGTTTATTTGCGTTCCTCACCATGTGACTGAGAGATGGCTTAAGCAAAGTGTTGGTATTAGCTCTAGGTACTTGAAATATATTATAGTAACGAGTATGATGAGTAGGTACGGTAAAGTTTATTTGCGCTAGAAGGGCTGGCGAGTCGATATTATTTTTCAGGATCCTGCAAAGAAACTCCACACTGTTACGCTCGCGGCGGTCAGCAAGAGATAGAAAACCATGCTTAACAAGTAAGCTATAATACTCGATACCTCTTGCAGGATACACGTTGTCCATTCGAAAGGAGAGATACTTTAGAAATTTCTTTTGAACGCGTTCGATCATAAGCTCTTGGTATAAATAACGGGGATACCAAACAATGGAGGCGTATTCAAGCTTAGAACGAACGTATGCATAATATAAACGTTTCATTATACCTAAGTCTGAGAAATACCTGCAAGAACGCATGACAAAACCGAGAGTTTTGGAAGCAGATGAACACATGGACGAAACATGTTCCGTAAATGACAATCTATTATCAAACAAAACACCAAGATCCAAAGTTTTGATATTGCGTGGTATGGCTGCATCATTAATCTGGTAGTTATAGTGTAAAGTAAAACAGGTCAAATTTGTAATTACAGTAAAATTTCAAGTCCAGAAATGAAGACATATTTTCGCTTTTTTTTTCCTGGTAACGATGCTCAAAGGCAAGGGCATCTTTCGAATAAGCACCCATGTTTTCTTTAAATTTGTCTGTAAGAAAATGGAACATATGTAGCTTGAACGATATCCTACAACTCATTCTTTGTTACTTCTTCATTAGGGTTTCAACAAGTTCCAAATGGTTTGGGAATTATTTGCACCTTATGATCTTAATCTGTGGTTTGACAAAAGCACCTGCCTTAACTCTTGCCTCCCACAATTTTGGAAAGAAGTCTCCAAGCTATTTAAATTCTGCAGGTCCCGTATACACGAGGGTCACACTATATATTTCGAGATGCCACGAAACTAGAGAAGTTAGAGTTAGCAACACTGCATTTACAAGTAGTAAGCCCTGACTGTAAGTCGAGTCATTGCTGTCACAGAGCAAACGTAGTACATACAAACAACAAAGTCTTGAACGATTGCAATTCGCATTTGGCGATGTAAGTCCTTCACGCCTAACTGTGTTTCGTTGGTATAGCGAATTTGAAAGAGGATCGATGACGCTTAGTGATGAGGCACGTGTTCGTGGGCCCTGCTCTTCTGTTATCGCTGGAAACATTGAGAGAGTGAGACGTATGATCGATGAAAATCCAAAATGCTCCGTTCAAGCGATTGAGGCAACTCTTAGTGTTGGATCCACAACAGTAAATTCAATGATACTACATGATTAGCGTCGGATGGAAAAAATTGTTACTCGTTGGGTGCCACATGCTCCTAACGATTTCCAAAAGGCAGAGCGAGTAAGAATCGCTGGGGAAGCTTCAGAAATGTTAAATAATGAAGGACATCGTATTCTATCTAAAATAGTGATGGTGTAGGTTATGTAACTTACATCCCATTTTAGGATGTTCTTACCCGACAGGAGACCCGTGACTATATCGACCAAGATGCACCAACACCAACAATAGCCAAAAAGCAAAGGTCTGTCAAGAAAGTTATGTACGCAGTTTTCTTTCGTAGTTCAGTAATAGCAATCAAGCTGGAAAATCAACGTACAGTTTCAGCATATTGGTATACCACAAAATGTTTACCTGCAGTTCTTGAATCAGTAAACATTCGCGGATTAATGTTGCATCACGATAATGTATCGTCACACTGGCGTCGAAAATCGTTGACAACTTAATTTATTCTTCGCGGACGGAAATAGAAAGAAATCTTCTTCACGGACGGAAATAGAAAGAGATCTTCTTCACGGACGGAAATAGAAAGAAATCATTGGGTGCCAATTCAGAATTGTATGGTCGATGACCCATCAAAATCGATCTTTGATCGGTTAAATATTGAGTTTGGATCGATGTACTCGCGCTATCATGGTATTTCCTCTTATTTCTTCAAAGACTACTGGCAAACAAATGGCTGTGCACCAATCAGAATTTACCGTCCTGCGATTCTCTTGTGGCATTGTAGCCACATACCCGTTTATCCCCCAAAAAAAAAACAGACAACCATTTGCTCCGAGGAGCTTCTGGCGCGAATAACTTTTGTTGGATTTGGCTCATCTCGGAAGACCCATATAGTCGATTGCTGTTTACTTTCGGGTTCATACGTATAGATGCAAGATTGGCCACCCGTGTAAATCTTGTACTATACGAACCACGATTGTATTTTTTGGGTATTTATTTGCACCAATCGACACGAGCCTTTTCTTGAGCGTTTGCCAAATTATGCGGAATCCAACACACACAATTTTTTCCCACGACTAAATGTTCGTGTAAAATTTGTATGTCTAGGATCGATGTTTTCTGACACAACAGTCGATTTTGGACGACTTTGTTTAAATTCGTCCTTGAGCGAACAACGTATACAATTGCATTCACTAAACTAGTTAGATACAGCGGGTTTAGGTGGTGCTTCATCAAAGCTGAAGTGGGTTTATAGATGCACTTTTGTTGAGGTAATCCACGTCAAGCCACTAAATAACATGAATAGCATCCATATGAGGAAACGTTGTGGTATATAATCAAATAATGTCAAACTTTACGATGTATATGTCAGATGGCGCCTACCAACTCCATGGTTGCTAATTTCGGATACAGAAATAGGAACCCTCGTACATCCTAATAGATATGAAGATTAAATATTTTCTGGCTCACTATAAACAAAATCCACCAGAAGAATGCTTACAGTACCGAGAGGACAAATTTATCGGAAAAAATATGAAAAATTAGGATAAACCATGTTAGTAGACACAAAACTAATGAAAAACTGACAAAGAGAGGGTTAGATTTAAATGTTGAACTTATACCACGCCTGTATCGCATAATACCTATTTCTGTTAACTCACATGAACCCGGTTTTTACCTGTTACTATCCCTTACCCTCGTACTACTCTGAAGGTCTCATACTTCCATATCTACTGCTCCAAAGAAAAAATAGGCAAAAGGAAATTATCTTTCTGCAATAAATTTGACACAAACAAGAAGTATATCAAGGATATCTTGAGCTCAGAAAAGGCCCAGTTCGATTCCCCTATCTTCCGCTCTAAACTGGAGAGCGCACTAAGCCTACGATTTGTCGGATAATTAAAATACTCACCCTTAATTAAAGCCCATTAAGAAGACGGTATAGAAGGAGGAAATGAAGTCGGTCGACTTGCACAGGAATTAATGTAACCCGTCTCGGGAGTCGACGACGTCCTCGGAGAAAGAACAGAAAAGGGCGACCGAAAAGGAAATGCCGCGTACTTGAAGAGAGACGCCGACAACTACCAGCGCCAGTGCGTGACGGGGGAACGGTTTTGCAGCGGAAAAGGTTGCAGAGACCTAAATCGTCCGCGATTTAATTTAAAGTGGTACAAGATGCCGCTTTGTTCCAGCTTTTTTTTAATCGTCGCTTAGATTAGATACGGAAAAGAACAGCAAGGACTAGTGGAGGTCGCCTCTTTCAAATCGTGGATCGCCGCGTAGGGCGAATATATTTCAATGAAACCTCGGGTACGGTTATTCTGCCAAAGATAACTGCTTATTGTCTTTAGCAAACGACAACGAAGCCGCTTTTTAAAGCATTACGCCACACTAAACAGATTTGTTTCTTTTTTACCTTTTCTTTTTTCGACGGAATGAACTTAGATTAAAAGGAGAGGCAGTCAAGATTAACTGCGATGAAAGAGCATTGATAATAAGAAGTAAATTTATATAAGATGAGAATAAATGAGTAATTCTTTGCCAGAACCAAGTACATGGTACTTGTCTGGATGAAATACAAACAGTTACTGTCTGGGTACACATATAATTGAAATGGATTAGTGTGTTAATGTGTAAAGAGTATGAACACCCAACAAAACATCTTGTCATGACACGGCTCAATTCAGGAAACAGTTCGTTAATTACTGTAGAAATATAATTTACATACCTTTAATAAAATTAATGAAATCGCCTCTCGCCATTTTGTTTTTAAAATGTTTGGCTCAAAGCCTTGAATTATTATAAAAATAATCGATATTTTTATTTACCACGTTTCTATGGTTTCTATTTACCAAGTTTTTATACCTACAAGTAAATAAAATAATAATGTTACCTTGAAACACGAACTTTTCTTCTTTTACCTGTAAAACAGCCTTTCGGAAATCTAGTTTTGTGTTAAGTATCGCTTCCTGTTCCGTTTAATGTTAATATTAATGAACGAACTGTTTCGGAAATTGGATTGTGTCATGATAAGGTATAAGAGAAAGTGAATAAGAGTAAGAGGAAGAACAAAGAAACAAAATGGAAAAAGGGAAAGAAAAAGAAAAGGTGAAAAAGAGTAAGAGAATAAAACTGAGAAGGGAAAAAAGAAAGAAGAGAGAAAAAAAAGAAAGGAATAGAGGCGGGAGAATTTCTTTTTTTTGTTTTTTTTTTACTTTTTTCCTTCTCTTGCTCTTTTACACATTTCCTTTTTTTTCCTTTTTTCACTTTTTCTCTCCTTCTTATTTCTTTGTTTTCCCTTTTAGTCTTATTAGTTTTCTCTTATATCTTATGACACGGTCCAATTCCGGTAACAGTTCGTTTATTACTGACCCTGAGCGTGGAAGCCTACATATTCATTTTGATGTTAATATTTTTTGGCGCCTAAGAATCTCCAATATCTTTGTCACGTTATACATTTCCCGTACTCCACCACCACATTTCCAAGATCCACTGTACACGTCATTGCAATATGAGTTCTCTGAACCAACTCCAGATAGAGAATTACATTTCCAATTAAAATTTTCAATTATTAAACTAATACCATCTCCTTCAACAACTATCTCAGCTAGTACGATTTTAATAACGCAACATTCAGTTTAGCACATTTCCGAAAGTAGGGGAAAGCGGGGGGGCGGGGAGTAAAGGCGAAGAGATAGTCTCGCACCGAGAGGTTATTGCCAGGAACGTTTTACAGCCGAGAACGTATAAACAAATAAACAGTTAAGAGTGAGTGATCCGACCGAGCGTCATAATTGAGTTCGTCGGAAATTGAACGTGATTTGCAAGAAATTAATCCGAGAAGTAGAATTCGGAATGGTCGTAGCGAAAATGAGGAAGAGAAGGAGGATGGTAAATGTCGTCGGCAGCAGGCAGAAGCAGTTAAAACGGTTCTCGCCGGGATACTCTATGCCCCGAACTATCGTCGTAATAACGTTGTGAGTTTTGGTTTCTGGACTGTCTTCAATTAGAAATCTCATTAGCCCGGCGAAGTTAATTGTTAAATTAAAATGGAAAATCCGGAGTATGAGACGAAGAAGAAGTTTGGAGAAGAATGGAAAGATATTTGGGATCGGCGAGCTGGATAGGTCGTTCGCCAGACGAACCGGAGCATTCTTAATAGATCTATCTGCCATTTTCAATTTACCTTATCAGTTTCAGCTGGAAAGTTTTAGTTTTGGAACGATTCGTTAAACTCTGCGTTTTATTTGATTTCTAGAACCATTTCCGGTTGGGTTTAAAATGTAGTTTCTGAATAATAATCCTAATCATAGAATAATTACGATATTTCTGTTATTCTATCTTTTAAGATCATAAAGCGTTCTCTCTTTGTGGTAAATTTTGAAAGATACTACTTAAAAAAACATTTTAGTTTTTTGTATACCAGGAATAAGGGTATACATTACACTTGAACTTAAGAAAAGAGGAGAATATACAATAATAGTTGTGTTCTGCTAATATGACTTTATTTTCTCGCAAAATTGGCTAGACAAAAAGTACCGAACGGTTGATTTGCAAGAGTAATAGAAATATTAACTTCTTTGCTAGTTACAAACAACAAAACCAGGACTACAGAATAACTGGTATTCCAAAAGTCTTTTGCAATTTATTTTGATCGCTGCGCGAACAGGATGGTTGAGTTGGAGAATCAGGGGTATAGCAATCGTTGGTCCCATCCTTGGGAATTTCAAAACAGTAATTCTATCACTAACGTGTGGCGAAATTTTTGTATACTTTATCATTGGCGTCACATTAGACAAGCACCGTGTAACTCAACTCATCAAAAAGTGGATGCATATGTTTAAGGAGACCGGTTCGACATCGGACCATCTACGTGTGTGTCCAAAATCTGTGTGAAATGTGGATAAAGTGCCCCAGACGGTTCGCGAGTTTCGTAACTTAAATCTTCCTAAAAGCTCCGTACACCGCAAATTTCGTAAAGGTTTGCGTTTCCACCTCTACAAGTTGCAACGATTTCTGTCCTTCAAAGACATTTCGTTCTCTTTAATTTAACACCAATGAATTTTTTTCTGACGTAAGTACCTCTAACAAAGGTGTACTGCAACACTCCTCACTCTCTGAATGAATAAAAGAGAATATTCGAAGAGAAATAAATTTTGTCTCAAGTTTAGAAGGGTGCCAGCAAAATGACGCAACACATTTAGAAGACATGATTTTTAAGAAATAAATTCCCAAAGTCTGTATTTTAACAAAAAAATTATTCATTAAACTAGGGAATTATTTTATTGTATTCTTTTTATTTTGAAAAGGGCTTTTGGGACACCGTGCTTGAATAAGGTATTAAAGTATTTAAACGTCATAACACCTCTTGCTGAAGAAATATTCATGGAATAGGCCATGTAAGATATTCATTTCGTCGACATTGTTATCCTACAGGAGTATTGACAGGACATCTAGTCTTGAAATATGATTTACACAAATTTGGAAAGATTGAAGGGAGAAGAGTAAGAAATGATCTCGCAACGGCATCACCCTTTATTATATGTAACAATATTATGACCTACATTTGCTGCTTTGATGGTAATTTAGAAATTAGTACGACGTTCTTAATCGTAATGTTAGTAGCTGTGATTGTAGGGCCGTGAAGAGAGCGTTCAACAATATGCTCATGTCCTGAATATTGTGTTCAGAACTACTTAATGGGGTGGTTCTATGCTGGAAGAATTGCATATACAGATTTAAATAGAAATGTCTAGAGATCAACATTTGATGTAAATTAAGATTTAAGAATTCTGTACACCAATACCGGGTGGATGATAATGCGTTTTCGTTAAAGAAGGTACAAAAATTTGGCAGGTAATAATCTTAGCTTAGGTTCTTCCACTTATACTGAAAGTAGATACACTCTTTTATTTTAAACGGAATCCCCTAATTTTTATAATTGGTATGAACGTCTGAGATGAATTTTAAAGCTAGCTTGTCTAATGAATCTTGCCCCTAGAGTGGACTATTATTGAGTTATGTAATGCTGTTCTAAAAAATATAGATGCAGGGTATTACAAGTTGGTGCATATCTAAAAACTCTACTCATGTATGTACATATTTGAACTTTTAAATAATTATTTCGCAAGCTTCCTCGCTGGATCAAACATCGTGCGCTAAACAATAGAGGATGTTCAAAGACAAAAACATGTGCGGAAGTATAGCTACTTGCGTATTTTTATTACCTGCGACAAGTTTGGTTTAGTTGGTTCTAACAGGAATGAGAAAAAGAAAATGCAATTTTTTAATAAGGTGTTTAAGATACTTGAGATGAATTCTGGGTGATCTAGATACCTTTTTGTATAAAAGCTAGAGGTTCACTCGATTGTTCTATTGCACTCCTCGCAGATAGATAAAAAATTTGCGTTTCTGAACCAATTCGCATTATCCTTAAATTTTCAATAACACAGTATAAAGGAACGCAACAATAAATATTTGTTAATAACAAGTAATCTGATTTTTTTCTTTTGTTAACTTGAACCACCATTCATGGCCTAATTTATTTTAGGAAGTAAAATTTTGAGAGAGTAGATATGTTTCTCAAAATAACTCTATAAAGGTAACACTATAGAATTAAGAATTTAATGGGGTCATTGTATTATATTTATAGATATAGAGAAATTGACATTTTCCGGATGAAAGGTGTGGTATTTTCTCTGGACACCCTGAATTATTTTATAAAGTTGGGCATATGATGTTTGATGAACCATAGCTTCCGAAATAACTATGTATATAAAGATTAAATTTGTATATGTACGCGTTTCTAGATATGCAGTAAATTTGTAATATATTGTATCTGTGCTCTAAGTTCAAAGCAGCTAACCTAAAACTACAACCCCTACCAACAAACAAATTTGAAAAAGCAACTCTTATTATTTTTTTTTACATTCTTTCAACTAATTCGTCGTGATACACTCTGAATAATAAATGTCTTCTGCAGCTTAAATAAAATAATGGAACGAACTACTTCCGAAATTGGGCCGTGTCATCCTGAGATATATAGAAATAAAATAAGGTGAAAAAAGAATAAGAGAAGAAAAGAGAGAAGGAGGACAAAAAGAGAGAAAAAAAATGAGAAGGTTTTCGCTTCTAGCGTGGCTTACACGTCGAGTTACTGTGTTACTTTGGCTCCCCTGCTTTTTCTCCTGGAGAATTCTTCTACAACGGAGACGAAACGTTGAATTTGCGCCTTTCTGTTTTCTTTCTTCTTTTTCTGTCTCCTTTGTCTCTTTTCTTCTCTTACTCTTTTTTTCGCCTTTTTCTTTCTTTTTTTCGCCTTTTTCTTTCTTTTTCTTTTTTCAACTTTTTAACTTTTTTCTTTCCTTTTTATTTTCTTGTTTTTCCTCTTACTCTTATTTAATTTTTTCTTATACCTTATCACACGGTCCAATTCCGGAAAGAGTTTCTTTATTACCGGCTTAAAGGATTTTTGAACAACAGAACAGTACTACTACATCTAAAATAAAAATATATATGGTGCCATAAACTTATTATTTCGTTTAATGCTATATTCATTTTAGAACGTACAGTATATATTAAAAGAAATAATTAAGTTTCCAATACCACTTCTTTCAGTAGAACAGAAAATGTTCTAACTTTAAATTACTTTACAACTTTAGCTATCGCTACCATATAATCAGCTTTTATCTATAAAAAAACAGACCTGACATTACATCGAAACCCATTAGCTTACGGTAAATCCCGATATTCTTTCCAAACTAATAATAACACCCGGATCGAACTAACTAGCTTGGGAAAACTTTCCGATGACTAACGGCTTTTTTCAAGCCATCCAGTCGGCCGAAGAAACTAATTAGTTTCGTGAAGAACCCACTCCAAAAACCGAAGCCGTTGGAAATGTTTACAAACAACGCTGGATGAAATGAATTCCACAGAAAAGTTTTGGAAAACATCAAAAGTAGTTGCACTAATAATCTATTGCTTCTTTATCCTTCAGTTTGATGAAAGATGTACAATAGCATTAAAATGTAGGGGTTTAGATCTTTGAAATATACATATACACAATGTACTTTTCAGTACATTATTATTGATACGTGTAACTTGCACAATATTTAATGGAAAGGAGTATCCTCAAAGTATAATTTTGTTGGGAATTTCTTCTGCAGGATAATCTCGTAATTGTTCTCAGATATGCCTTTCTTATATAAACCGTGATATCATAAAGTTTCTAGGACGGAGATGATAACAATGGCGAAATTAAAGCAAGTGTTGCAATTGTTGTCCATTATTTTGAATTCCCAAGTTTATATCCCTTCTCATGCTGTTAAAGTCACTTTGCAGGAATGGGGGGGCGTTATTAATGCACATTCTTTAATAATTTCTCGCTGCAGATCTTGCATCTTAGGCAAGGAAAACGAAAAAGTCGACAACTGTTAATCAAAGTGATGGAGGTGAAAATTCGACTTCGAATTTATTGGAATGTTCCATAAGAAAGCCCAGTCTCTTGAGAAAGAGAGGGGATTCAAGGGTGTTATGGGCTCATTTTTCGTCCGTTGATGAACATCATTTATCACCTCTTCCGAACGAACAGTTAATCCACGTGATTTATGGCCTACAGAACCAGTCTCACGAAATATACTAACGCAATTGGAAAGGCAATTATAAACATTTTTTGGAATTATAGCTAACTTTGTGCTCTTAGTGCTCTTTAAAATCATCCGAACATGAACGCTGGCTGTACACCCAAATTCCATCAATTCGCACTCCAGTTCGCAAATAGGCTTCAATCATGTACGCTATTTGCACTGTATTGTAAACCTCATTTGCATTTATTTAAACTAGATGTTCAAACTTGCTTTAGAGCACTTCTCACACATTAATAGATGACAGGCAATGTCACTGCCAAAATAATTTCTAAAACCATTAAGTTGTAATATCTGCTTTAAGTTCAGGCATACCTTTTCTATTTCAATATCATCTTCGTCCTAGAAACTTTATGATATCACAGTACAAAGAAAACACGTTTTTTTTTTGGTTCAAAATTAGCTTTATTCATCAACGTAATCTCCATCAATAGCAATGCAATCATTCCAGCGCCGCTCTAATATTTCAATACCACTTTTGTAGAACGATTTATCTTTTGCCTCAAAATAAGCCTCCGTTTCAGCGATAACCTCTTCATTCGTGGGAAATTTCTTACCGGCGAGCATTCTTTTGAGGTCTGCGAACAGCCAGTATTCGCTGGGAGCCAAATCTGGCGAATACGGTGGATGTGGGAGCAATTCGAAGTTCAATTCATGTAGTTTTGCCATTGTTTTGATTGACTTGTGACACGGTGCGTTGTCTTGATGAAACAAAATCTTTTTCTTTGCCATATGCGGTCGTTTCTTTGCAATTTCGGCCTTCAAACATTCCAATAACGCTATATAATATTCACTGTTGATGGTATTTCCTTTCTCAAGATACTCTATCAATATTACACCACGTACATCCCAAAATACCAAGGCCATAACCTTTCCAGCCGATTGTTGTGCTTTCGGGCGCTTTGGACGAGGTTAACCGGTTGCTGTCCACTCAGATGACGATCGTTTTGATTCCGGAGTGAAATGATGGATCCATGTTTCATCCATTGTCACATATCGACGCAAAAGTTCCGGTTTGTTACGTTTAAACATGGCCAAACACTGCTCAGAATCGTCAATACGTTCTTGTTTTTGGTCAACAGTGAGCAAACGCGGCACCCACTTTGAACAGAGCTTTCTCATAGTCAAATGCTCATGCAATATAAAGCCAATACGATCTTTTGATATCTTTACGATGTCAGCCAACTCACGCAACTTCACTTTTCGGTCATTCAAAACGATTTTGAGGATTTTTTGATGTTCTCTGGTGTTACAGTCTCATTTGGACGTCCACTGCGTTCGGCATCATCGGTGTCTCTATGACCACGTTTGAAGTCAGCAAACCAACGTTTTATTGTTGTTTCTGATGGAGCGGAGTCCCCATAACACTTTTCAAGCCATTGCTTCGCTTGAGCGGTATTTTTCCCATCAAGAAGCAGTGTAAAATTAAAACACGAAATTGTTTTTGATCCATTGTTTTGAAAATAAGAAAGGTAGCGTGACTCTTAGCACAATAACTCACAAACTAATGAATAGAATATCATGAAATTTTAACAGCTGTCTTTTGAAGGTTAGTACTAACCGAGAGAAAGGTGACTGCAATAAAACTAGAGGCATCTATGTGTTTGGCCCGAGACTTTTCAGGCCATGTGTTATATGTACATACATACTTCCATTGGAGAAAGTAATATAAACAAAGATATTACAAAGAGAAAAGAATGCTAGCAAAACAAAGGATGTCGAAAGGTATTAAAGAAGGTCTTCTGAAAGGAAGAACCAAAAGGATCGCCTGCAATATGACACCATACTGAAAAGAAGATAATCGTAAATGACTGAATGAGGTCGATATTTTAAACCATGCAATATCCACTTAAAAATACTCAAGCGGTTACTAATAATTCCAATTATAAGGAGAGGTTATCGAAATATTGCAATTCTAACTTCACGCCTTTAAAATAAGTCCACAAGTTCCATTAGGAGTTGAAACCACCTGGCAGCAATAATACCGCCATATTAGTGTCGGCACAATAAATTAACTCAGTTAACAACCGCGAGATGGTACTAAATCAACCGTATAACTTCCCAAACGGCGTAAATTATTTCTTTTTCCGCTACTATTGGCACATCTACCTACCTATACTAATAAAAATATCTCGAGGAGAAAAGTTTTCCCTCCTCGTAGATAGTAGAGTACGCGACCGCCTCTATTTTTACTACCATTTCAATATTTCACATCGAAAGTCAATAACAGCGCCATCTATTAAACTTTACGGAACTTCGGACCGAGCTCTTCGGGAAGCGATGCACTTGATTTAACTTTATTTAAGTCTCGAAAATTATCATGGACTGTTTAATAATGACACAGGCCGACATAAAACTCGTACTTTGGGAGGCGAAGTTTCTTCGTCGCCGATATTTACGACGTTAGCTAGGTATTTGAAGTTTTATTATGGCCGTTCGTGGGTTGGAGGAGTTTCGGTTTTAAGAGCTGTCTGTCGAAGCCGGATGAGCCATTAAAATTTTAGGATTATGACGTTAAGGATGTTTATGTTAGCACGGTATATGGCTTTAGTTTGCATTGTTGAAATCGTTGATCTTATTTTTGTAATCCTTGGGGAGAAGAGGTTTGTTCTGGGAACTATCATTATAGTAGCGCAATGTTAGCAATATAGCATTTTCACAAGAGTAAGATAACTAAAATATAAGTTAAACAATTCTGATGATTACAGCTGAAAGAGGGAGTATGAATCGTATTGCCATAATTTTATATTCCTACGAGTGATTAGCTTCTAACAAAATGAATCGACAGTTATTAGTAGGTTTTCTATATATGACTATTTGTAGGTTATTCTTACTTCCCATCGGTTATCGGTTTCCGTTTCCTGGATAAATTTAAGAGGTGAAAGTTTTGAATTTAACTGTTCTAAAAATCCGATTATTGAGCATTTAGTCGTGTTAGTGATGCAAGAAAATGTCGTTAACGTATCTAATCAAAAGCCGCGGAAAATAAGCCAAAGCATTCTTACGATCAGTTTCAAATTTACCCATAAAAAGGTTCCCATTTCGGTACCTCCAGTTTGCTGGTAAAAAATATTAATTTGGAAAAGTTGTTTCATACAAAGTCTAGCCAAAGAAATTAAACAAGACCTGGGAGGACATGCTTAAGAGGATTGTTGCTGGTGATACGAGGGGAGGTCCGGAAGTTCGTGGAATGGAGGGAATGGAGTGGGGATAGGGGCGCTCGCTAGGTGTCATTCTGATTGGCAACTCATCATTAGTATATAAGTCAGTCGTTTACGAATAGTTACCTGCTAAACAAGTCAATCCGGAAGAAAACTGAAACTATGGAGGAAATTGAACACCGTGGTGTGATAAAGTTCCTTACAAAGCAAGGAAAGAACGCTCAAACCATATTCAATGAAATGGAAACCGTTTATGGGGAACAGTGCCCTAGTAAATCAATGATTTATAAGTGACATGGTCTTCTTAAACATGGTCGGGAGTCGATTGAAGATGACTCCCGCTCAGAACAGCCAGTTGAGGCCACCACATCAGATATCGTCGAAAAAGTGCAAAAATGTCTATTGCAAGATGGCCGTTTGAAGAAAAAACAATTATCTGCATTAGTTGGAGTATCAGATACCACCATTTTGCGTATCTTACATGACCACCTGGGTATGACAAAAGTCAGTACAAGATGGGTACCGAGAATGCTCACGCCGCTGCAGAAACAGCAGCGCGTCTGTGCGTCCAAACAATTTTTGGAACTGTGTGGAGACAGACCTGCACAGATTTTGGTGCGGATTGTTACCGGAGATGAAATATGGGTTCATCACTTTGAGCCTGAGTCCAAACAGGAGTCCATGCAATGGCATAAAAAGGGAACACCACCGCCAAAGGAATTCAATTGGTCAGAATCGGCTGGAAAGTTGATGGCTATTGTTTTTTGGGATTGTGAGGGGATATTATTGATTGATTGATTACAAAGAAAAAGATAGGAGCATAACCGGAGAATATTACGCAGCGATATTAGAAAAATTAAAGGAGGCCATCAAGGAAAAACGTCGAGGAAAATTGACCAAGGGCGTGTTCCTCTTGCAAGACAATGCGCCGGTTCACAAAAGCAAAGTTGCAATGGCTGCTCTGCACAAGCATGGCTTTCAATCAATAGTCCATCCATCCTACAGTCCAGACCTGGCACCTACCGATTTTTATTTGTTCCCCTATTTAGAAAGAGACTTACGTGGAAGAAAGTTTTCCGACAATGACGTAAAGGAGGCAATTTTGGCCCATTTTGAAGCGAAAGATAAAAAATATTTTTATGATGGTTTAGAAAAATTAATTCATAGATCTAACAAATGTATTATGCTTAAGGAAATGCAATTCGACGAATACTTCCAGACCTATTGACCAGAGAAATATTGCTGCAGCACGGTAATTCCAGGCTGCATTCGGTCCAATAGACCCAAACGAGAAATGCAGAATTATGGTGGGAACTTCTTGAGCATCGGACTTACAGCTCCGACCTAACTCCAAGCGATTATCATCAGTTTGGTCCACTCAAAAAGCATCTTGACAGCAAACATTTCGAGGCTCATAACGATGTTCAACAAAAGGTACCCAAACATTCCATGCAACCGACATTGGGACATTGATAAAGCGATAGGATAAGTGTATTAAGCTAGATATAGATTGTTGAATAATAAAACTTGTTTAATGTTTCTAATTATTTGTATATAGCTTCTTGTGACCTACTTTCCCTCGTATTTGACCTATAATTTTATTGCCACTCTGCCACAACAAAGTTATCGTATCTGGTGTGATAATTGTTGTGATTACAATACCCGGCTTTTAGTATAGGTGTGGGTTATCTGAACATTGTTCCCTTTCAATCTAATAATATATCTACAAGGCTACAAACTGTTCTTTCAATAGTATTAGAACACTTTCAAATTGTTAGCTCTTACTTGCCCTTAATGACGCCCATGTTCTTTTCGTTATTTCATCTCATTTTGCTGCATCTTCGTTTGTCCGTCGCTCGCTCAAGATCCCTTACGGAAACATTACCGTGGCAACTTCGTTAAAGAGCCTATTATACGAGAAAAGAAATGAGAATATCTGAAATACCAGAAACGATGATATCCAATGATAATTTTCATCTAAAGGGAACTCGTCATCATCGAATCGAAAAACAAAATGCCGTCGACACGCCTTTACCGCCCAGTTCGCATCTCCTACCATCTTTGAAGTGCTGTTTATGGGCATTCTAATCGGCTAGATTATCGGTATAATAAAGCGCCGAAAACGAAACCGGTATAGGCAAGGCCGAACCTCAAGAACTTCATTTCATCGTCCCTTTCTGCCCTTTCGCTGTTCGATTGTGCACTACATCGCTTTGACCCTTGCTATATCCTCCTCCCCGAGATGCGATACGATGTTCTACGAACCGAAAAAAATGTGCGGGTTATCGATGGCGATTACCGAAACGCCACGGATATCCCATATTGGGAGCGAAATATCTGTTGAAACGTATTCTTCTGAGAGTTTATGAGGGTGGTGGTGATAATTGGTTGTTTTCCCATTCTGGATAGTGAATGATGGAGTGAAGGCAAGATAATATAAGCTCTATGAGGGTATTTAATGGAGTGAAATATTAATTTTTAGTCTCTCTTGGGGTTTGCAGAACCTCAATATAACAATAATTATAACAATTCTTCCCATCTACACAAAAAAATTCAAAAACGTTTATTTCCAAGTCCTTGTAGGAAAGGTTTTTCTCTTAATTATTAAATGAGTTACATTCATAATAATTCGTTGATTTAAAATTGAAAATAATACGACGGCTGCTATTTATGTATCCGAAATTAGCAGCAACAGTGTTGCTAGGCATCATCTGACATACATCGTAAAGTTTGATATAGTCATACGGATGCTATTTGTTTTGTTTAGTGACTTGAAAATTGGATCTCAGTCAAAAAATGGAATTAACTCGTAAGAATTTTCCTGCGAATTTCGACGTAGATTATCTCAACAACAGTGCATCGATGAACTCACTTCAGCTTTTGGCCCAAAACCACTATATATCATTGGCTTAGTGAATCCAATCGTAGCCGTTGTTCACTCAGGGACGAATTTAAAGAAGGTCGTCCAAAATCGATTGTTGTGCCATAAAACATCGATGCTGTGCGCTAAGTGATATAGCAATATCGTCATGTGACATTTAGCCGAGAAAAAAAATTATGTGCGTTGGATTTCGCATAATTTGACAATCGTTTAAAAAAACTGTATGGGTCTTCCAAGAGTAAGCCCAACGAAAGTTGTTCGCATCAGAAGTACCTCGAAGCAAATGCTCGCCTGTCTTTCTTTGGGATAAATATGCACGTGACTATAGTGCCACTAGAGAAACGTAGAATAGTCAATTCGGAATGGTATACAACCATGTGTTTGCCAGAAGTCTTTGAAGAAATAAAAAAAAACAACCAGCAACGTATGATTATTCTTTACCATGACAACGAGGGTTCTCACACATCAACGCAAACAATTCAATATTTAACCGGTCAAAACACCGAATTGATGGATCATCCGCCACACAGTCCTGATCTGGCACCCAATGATTACTTTTTATTTCCGTCCATGAAAAATAAGCTACGTAGTCAATCATTTTTGTCGGCAGAAGAAGTGGTTAATGCGTTCAAAATTCATGCTTTGGAGATACCTCAATCGGAATGGAAAAAGTGCGGTGAAAATTGGTTCAAACGTATATCGATCATTGCGGAGAATATTTTGAATAACAATTAAACCATTTTCAAAGACAAATATTTATTTTTATTTGTTATCCCGGTTGCATAAACAGCCACCCTCCTATTACAAGTACATGCTTCCTACGAAAAATACTCACTTATTAACTTATAATTAAAGACCAAATAGTTTCTCTCGGATAAACTTATTAACCTTTTTAAAGGAGCAAAAGTGCATTTGTTTAATCAGGACAGTACCTAATTAAACACAAAAGGATAAGGATACGGTTCACAATGCCTCTTTGAGTGTGAGGACGCACTTATTACGTAGTGAGGAAATTCATTAAGGATGCTATCCAATTAGAACTAGTCAAGGGACTCACGGCACAAGCATTCCTAGCAAAATTGAACATTTAAATAGTCCATTTCACGAGGCAGCAAACTCACGGACAGATTTCTCAGATAATATGCTAATATGCTAAAGGAGATTTATTGAGATTTGGAAAACATGATCACATCTAAAAATTTACCCTCAATACAGACATCGATTAAGAATTACTTAACCCGAATTATACACAACGTATCATTGATTTTTGAAGGCTTTTGCAGTTTTGGATAGAAGCGATGTTAAGCACACAACCAAGGCTACAAAATCTTGCACAACATTATTAGAAACGATGGGATGAAGAGGTGTAGAAAAACAACAACGGCTCTGAAATAAAAACAGGTCCGCTAATCATCCTGTCCCCTTGTTGGATGCGACCTCTTTCTTGAAAGACTCGGGACCGTGACCTGTTCATGAGTCTAAAAGTATAAGACTTTTTGGTCCAATTCTTGATACGTAAATACAGATACAAATTATTAAATAAATCAGTGGTTAATTTACCTGAAGATGAGGCTTGAATAACAACGTTTGCAGGTCGAAACAGGGTTTGTTGTACTTGGGTCCTAAAATTGCCACTATCAGTAGTGGAGACTTAAGTTTACCAGATACAGATATTATTGTATTATACATATATTATAGGAGAGTGTTAGATGTACTTGTAACACCGCCTTTATATGTGATTTCTGTTTGTTTTTGAATTCGTCGAGTAGGTGTATAAATATTGTGTTATAAAATCGCAACGTTATCCTTATTATTCCATTATCCATATTATATATGTGTTTTTCTGTACCTTAGGCAAATTTGTGGTATATTATCAAAATATCAAGAATCGAACAAATTGGTATTAAAATACAATAGTACCTTAACTTTAAGTTTTCAAATAATAGGATATCATTTGTAAATATTTCATTTTAAAGAAAGGTAATATTTTTCAATATTTATGGGAACAAATGACGATTGCAAGGACTGTGTGGATGTACAATTCACAGGTATAGCAGCAAACTCGACTCACACAAATTAATTAATTATGCGGAACGCAGCGTTTCGGGAGCACGTGGGCTCCCATTGTCAACCGTGTTACCGACTCATAGTCAGTCGGTAACACGGTTGACAATGGGAGCCCACGTGCTCCCGAAACGCTGCGTTCCGCATAATTAATTAATTTATGTGAGTGGAGTTTACTGCTATACCTGTGAATTTATGGGAACAAATAACCACATAAGGTAATGTGTCAATTTTGTCGGGTTTTACTTATATCCAGTAAGACTAACAACAGCTGCATCTGATACCACATTAATTGGCAATTGCAGTTATGTACCTCAATAAAATTTAATTCATTCAATTTAATTAATGCGAAGCAAATTAAACTACCTAAACTGTATGAAGTGGGATTATATAGAGTAACTGTTTCCCTTTTCTGATGTATGTAATATGTGCATAACATAAGATACATTATGAAAAGTGTTCCAAAAATGGTGTTCCAAAAATGGCGTTCCAAAGGTGATATTAACATATCACCGTTGGAACACCTTGTATAATTGAGAATGGTTTAAAATCAATAAAGGATGTTAAAGAAGAACAACTTGCTTTTTCACATTACTATAATTAGCTCTAGCATAAGAGGGTGGCGATTAAATGCAACGTCCCGTATATACCACATTCACATGTCCTTAAAGACCTTTCGATAAGGTACAATATTTACATTTTATCTAGCTATTTCCATTCAAGAATTAAATCAAGAAAACTCAAAATCTGGGAATTTTCGAAGGAGTATTTCACCGCGTCAGAGTGAATTTCAGCGCAAACAAAAAAAAAATATTTTCAAGTCTCAACATCACAACACTCTACTTACCTACCAGGTTTCATTAAAATCTGAATTTGAGACCCGGGAACGTTTCCTTGTAAGTTAAAATAAGGATAATTCTCAACCAACAAATTTATACATCCATTCCAGAACTTTGTATTTGCTCTGTATTTGTTTATTAAGTATATTGTTTGTAACTTCACGCAGTCACCATCACTTCACCATATTCTACGCAGTTATATTAATGATTACTTCAAAAAATATTGGAGAAATATAACTCAAATACGTCACCTCATGGTTTCTCTCTTCGCTTCTCGTCCTAACCCTTAATGGAACAGGAAATTAAACGTATTATCGCTTATATAATTCTCACGGAGCGCTGGTTCGTTCTATAGATATAGCTACATACATACGTACAAAGTACTACTATTATCAACGAACGCGAAGCTTATTTCCGAATAGTAAAAATTTATTTCGTGCAATTTACGTTGTACCATTTGAAAATCTACGAATTGGTAGTTTTATAACCTCCTTCTTCTCTTTCTTGCTCATTTACTCGTCGTATAGTACCATCCCTACACGTGGAAAACACGGTGGAAAAAGTGACAAGCCCCGATCTATCGATTTTAACTTAAGACCTTTTATCTCATTTCGCTGCGTCTTTATTCTATTATCGCGCATAATGTTGCGAATTTCGGAGAATATTTACGAGCTACCGCAGCGTCCTACACTAACTATACCGGGCTCCCGATCCACCTAGAGCACGCCCGCAACCACCGCCGGCTCCTCCGGCAAAAGTGTAGATATTTTTTGTCATTTTTTTTTGCGTCGACGGCATCGGTCGCCCTCCCGTAAGTCGGGGCGGTCGTCGGAAAAAACTTTCCTTCGACGCTATTCATGTCAGATTATGCGGAGCAAAGGAAAATTTATGCCGAACGCAAAAAATACTTTCAGATTAATGCCGGTTAAATTTGAATTTCATTGGATCGCGAGCGTCTTTACATATTTGCGGGAGTTAAAGCGCGGCGGCGAAATAAAGAAGAAGTTAAAGCGTTCCCCAAGAAGGTTGACTTTCAATTTCGTCGTCGTTAGGCGGCAGCGGGAAAATGCATTTCCTCCTTAATGACGTCCACGATCGCTTTGATATACAAGACCGATCGTATCTATGTATCGTTTTTCATTTACATGTTGAGATTGGGTAGATGTTTAACTCTGTCTATGCCCAAAAAAAGATCTAGATCATTAATGTTAGATTAAGGATGGATAGCTTTGATAGAATGAGCGTATAGTAGATGGTTACAATGAATTTAAGATCAAGTTTAAGGTTTCTGTAATGTAATCTTTTGAGTCAGAGAAGCTTGTTCCTGTTGCTTTCGTTTTCCAGTGACTTTGAAAATGAAAGAATGTCTTCTAAAAAGAAAAAATAACGAAATGAGTAGCTCAACACAATAGCAAACAACTTATTCTATAAAGACAAGAAACTAAAAAAAAATTGAAAAAATAAGCATAATATAATATGAAATGAAGACGCAGGCTTCCACGGCCAGAGTCAGTAATAAGCGAACTACTTCAGGAATTGGACCGAGTCATGCTGAGATATATAGAAATGAAATAAGAATAAGGGGAAAAGAAATAAAAAGAAAGATATACAGAAATCAGGGAAACCAAAGTCTCACAGTAACTTGACGCTAGAGGCTTATACCACTTTGGAAGAAGGTCGCGGTACCTCGACGTGTTAACCACGCTATAGGTGAAAACCTTCTGACGTGTATCGTGCTAAGTCTAGTGATTTTGAACGAGGGTGGAGAGATACTCCATTTCCTCTTCATCTTGTTTGGTAGATCGGTGGCTTTTATTTTATTTGTGAATCCTGTGTGTATATTTCCTATGTTTTCTTTCTTTTTCTCTTGTGTAACGTAATGCCTTTTCCCTCAGCTCTTTCTTTAATTTGTGTGACTCTTTCTTTCCTTGTTCGTCGTGTTGGTTGTATTATTCTTCTGACTGTTGTGTTATGATGCGTCTCCATTCTGTGTAATGTACTTTATGTTCTTCTGTATATCATGGTCTCAAGTGCTTCTAGGTTAAGTTCTTGTTACAGTGTTGCATTTGTGGTGTAACGCGGTGGCCCTGATGCGATCCGCGTTAGTTTGTTGAGTTTTCCCTGTATCTTCCTCTTTTGCGTTTCGGTTGCCTGATGCCAAAGTTCACCAGTGTATGTGGCGATATTTTAATGTGATGTTTTAATGATCTTGATCTTGTTTGCCAGTGATAGCTTACTGTTTTCGTTTAATAGTGGGTACAAGACCTTCAAGACTCCCGCTTTCTTCCTTTTGATATCCTTGATGTGCCGGGTGTATGTGAGTTGTTCGTCTAGAACGACCCCTAGGTACTTCGCTTTCTTTGTCTATCCGATGGCGTGGCTGTTAACTTGGATTTTGTCGGGCTTTTTGTATCTTTTACGTGGAGTGAAATAGATGGCTGTGGTTTTGCCTGTATTTATATTTATTCGCAATTTTGAAAACCATTTTGTAGAGCGTATATATGTATATTTGTAATCTATCGTGCAATGGTTTCATTTTGTCGGCTGCAAATTGGGCAGTGTGACAAGTTTTTGACTGAGGTATGTCGGAAGTGTAGATGTTAAACAGGCGCGGTCCCAGTACCGAGACCTGCGGAACTCCTGCTTACGTTGTTCTGGAAGTGGGACGCGTATCGCTGAGTACCGGGTTTATATAGGACGTGAGCGGCTGGGCGCCTGAAAGGCCGTTGCAAGCACATCTATGGAATCCTTCGAGTCCGTCGCCCTGGAAAATTTAGAGCTAAAACCGAAAGCTTGGTTTCGGTATGTAGACGATATCTTCATTATTTAGCCTTGCGGTAGAGATACTTTCTTTTCCTTTCTTTCTTTTTCCCACATTTTTCTGTCTCCCTCCTCTTTTTTCACCTTTTCTTCTTTTTTTGCCCCCTTTTTCATTTTTCCTTTTTTATTTCTTTTCCTCTTGCTCTTATTTCATTTCTATATATCTCATCATGACATGGTCCAATTCTGAAAGTGGTTCTCTTATAATATAATATGTTTAGACTCTTAATTCCAATATCTATGCAAGAATCACAGAAAACACTGAGAAAATTAAAATAAAATCGGAAACAGATTTACAAGAACTTACACTCTTAATCTTAAATACACCAGCAACTGTAATAATCAAAACATTACAAATAAAAGAAGTAACGAAGCATTTTCGCCGATACCAAGTAACTAGACAAATTGGAGGACCGCGAGCATTTAGGTGCCTCATAGATAACTACCCCTACCAGACTATTGCCTACTAGAAACAATAGCTCCTATAGCAAAAATTGGTTATGTATTACCAAATCCACTAAGGAAACCCGTACATAATGCGTTACTCACATCTAATAATAATTACTTGATGACCATCTGGAGATACTTCTAAATCAAATCTAAGTAAGATACAAAAGCAACAAAACAAAATTTTTCAAATGCTGCATTCGCTACACGTTCCAACACCAAACCAGAAAACCCAGGAATTGAGCATGAATCAATTACTAATACTAAACAGCCAACTGGTGCTCTTCAGAATTGAAAATCACCTTTTTAAAACCAACATAAAACTAACAAAGAGTAAAGATGTACACAGCCACAAGACCAGAAGAAAATCTCATTTACGGACAGGAAGATTTACACATTCCAAGTTCTCACAAACGCTTACAACAAAAACAATAAACATATATTTACAGTAAACGGCTCGATGATGTAAAACAACTGAAATATAAGACGCAGAAAAAGAAAATTAAATATATGATTGAACACAACATAGTATGAAAGAATAACGGTAATACATAGGATACATGGACAAGCAACTGGAACCCTCGACACCATTAGGTCGGGCCGTACCATCGGTCTAAACATCCAGAGTCGAATAAAGAGGGATGTACAACATGCAGAAGCTAATATGCACTCGTGTGCGCGTATACAATTACGCACTTGCAATGTAATATAGCTTTTCTAAGTAAATAAATAAATAAAACTAAAAAAATGGAACTAAACTAATGATAAGTTTTTTTTAATAATTTAGTTTTGCGAGTCTGCCCGGGTTTCGTTCTCGGTTGCATGGAACTTCTTTTGGCCTTAAAATATAAATACCGTGGAAGTCTAGAACATACACCCTAGAAGTTATGTTTACAAACAATAAATATTCACGCATTTTCTCCTAGTAACACTAACTTTTTGAAAATTACCAAATCCACAATTTGCTTATATTTACAACCAACTTTTAACCCATCAATTACAAATCAATCTAATGCGGTTACGCCCGGCAATTCAGCGAGTTGAGTTCAATCATATTCGAACCGAATTGAGAAATTATGCCGTTTTTAGGATGCAAAATCGCGGAAAAAACCAGGCTGCTCTTAATACTGTCCCTACGTCGAAGACCTAAACCAACAATGTAGCCTCGGTCGATAGCTGCTGTCGCTGTTGACACACACTCCACGCAATGCCGAAGTACTGTTGATTCAAGAGCCGATGCGAAATAGATGACTGATACAACTGTGGAGTGCGTTGATTAAACTCCCAATTATGTTTACATGCGCGTTCGGTCGATGTTTATTTGTTTGCGTTGAATAATTGATAAGGAAAACTGCTGATGCATACACGAAGGAATTTAAATGGCTTTGTGGCGAAATGCGACGACAACGAACCCTAGTTATAGGTGCTCGGAAGAAGATGTGATGGTTTTATTGTGTCGGGTAATCACCGCATAACATATGTGTATAAGGGAATGTTCTTGAGTGGAAAGCACAATATGCTGTCGTTGCTACAACGTAACATGTGAAGTTTTGCCTTTATAGCATCAATATTGCATCCCGCAAGTTTTGTTGTAGTTACTTAGAAAAGCGAATACAATTTCAATGAACTGAAGTTTTAAAAACAAAGAAAACAAAACGTTTTGACGTTTTTCTAAACAAAAGTTTTCTTATTTTAACTATTAACTACAGTAATTCCTTTTTTCTATTTTGAATTTTTCCGTTTTTTACTACTTGAGGTGTTAATACGAAATCAATAATGTAAATACGTATGAAATAGTATCCCATTGACAAAATGACTTTTTAGTTTGTAGTCCACTGAAAGGACTTGGAAAATATCTGGGAAAAAGAAAGAATGAGTCTAGAAATGCAATTAGAGAAGTTTATAATTATGTTTTGATACATACGGGGATGGTCTGATAAATGCCTGCATTAAAGAAGGCTATGCAATTGTTTTGCATTTAAAAAAATTATTTCTCGACATAATCTCTTCGTACCTCGTTACACTTAGTCCTGCGATATTGAAAGTTTTTTTGAACCATCCAAATAATAAGAAGAGAGAATGAGAAAATACTTGGCTCCAGCAGAATGGAGCTTTGCGACATTTTGTGTGTATGGCTACTGGATTTTTCCTGTGAGATCACTTACGAGGGCGGATCCTCATGCACCACTCCTCACCTACTTTTAATTTGGACTTTGATAAATGTTGACTTTAAGTTAACTGATATTTGTAGATCATATCTACATAATATCAAGTTTGTATTTCAAAGTGTTGTGCTGTGGCTAGTTCTTGAATTGTGTGTGGATATTCTTCATAAAAATGAATCCTGCAAAAAAGGAGCCCTAAGAAATTACCTCCAGAAAAAGCATATGATCCGAACACAGATTCAGAAAGACATTATGGCAACTATTGGTGAGTCTGCAGTTTCTTATGATATAGTCAAACGCTGGTATCGAGATTTTAAATGCGGAAGAACATCCTGTAAAAACCAACATGCCGGTGGTCCTTCCATAACAGTAACAACAGACAAGAACATTGAAAAGGTACACGATATCGTACAGCAAGACCGACGAGTAAGCATCAGGGACATAGTGGAAGATACTGGCTGGATTTCGATATCAAAGAATGAGTGCCTGATGGGTGCCCTGAATGTTAACCATTGGTCACGACAGAAATCGGGTGTTGATTTGTAAGCGTCTTTTGAAAAGGTACCAAGCAAACAAAGACAACTTTCTTAGACGGCATGCGATCGTTGATGAGTCATAGGTGCACCACTATAGCCCCCAGACCAAAGTGCAAAGTAGAGAGTGGAAACATCACGGTTCTCCTCCTCCACGGAAATTTAAGGTCATATCATCTGCCCGAAAGGTTCTGCTATGTGTATTCTAGGATACTCAAGGAATCATCCTGACTCACTATTTCCAAAAGGGACACAGCATTGTTACTACGTACAATTGATTTCTAAATTGTGAGACGCTACTAACGAGAATCGCCGAGGAAAGTTAAGGCATGGTGTGCTACTCCATTAGGATAATGCTCTCAGCCATACGTCTAGTATTGCTATGGCTGCTATACGCCAAGTAGGCTTTGAATCAGTGAAGCATGTGAAATCTAAAGAATTAGAGAACACAGTCCTGATATAATTTCTTCAACCAAATGCTCATTACCATCAAATAAAGAAAGTTCAGAAGTGTTGGATGTTAGGATATTGAATGAAAACTTTTCGCAAGAGTCATTCAGAAATGTGTTTGTTTCGTGAAAACAATTATAAAGTGATATACAAAACGGAAGTTGAAATAAACATGTTAACATTGAAATGATATATTTATTTGTTTCTGACTATGCAATACACCGTCCAAGTTAACCCAAAATTCCGTACTTGATAAAATGAAATTGCAAGGGGATTCAGACTTATTACCATCTTTTACTATTAATATAATCTTGAGAGTATATTTGTCCAGAAGGTTAACGAGTTAAGTCTTTCAAAGATTTTGGGTGGCCGTTGCAAGAATACGACAAAAAGATATAAATTTAATGTCGCAGTCACTAGGTAGAGCCCGTTTATTATCTTGTGAGATAATCCTGCGCGAGACTGTTGATGTTACATTATATTCACCTTCTAACAAACATCGGGCGAAAAACATCAACTAATAGACTGCAGTATAGTAATTAGTAATAGAAATAACATGGAATAGGAGAATATTTAGTTTCGAAAAACATGCATAATAATTTTGTAAACAATTCTATTCTAACAAAGATGAACAAGGATTACACATCAATTCGCTGTTTTCAGACTAATATACCAATCCATTATGTGTACTGTACTGGTGTCTAGTAGTGGAAAATGAATTCATATGACACTTCAGAAGAGATCAATACATATTTCAGGTCCGGTTTGAATGATTATATTAGTTTTTTTTAATATTCCTATATTTTTATAACCTATATGGATTGAATTATTTAGTAGTATTACAGTTCAATTTAAATTAATAAAATATATAAATTTTAATAGGGACATTTATTGAAAAAATAAAAGATTATCATGGCATGCATTTTTCCTAGCGTAAAAAATAATACAAATATTAGGAATATATCCTTTATTGAATATATCATAATATACACTAGGGTGACAGAATAAAATAGACACCTACTAATTAAAAAGAGATTCTATTCTCGTTATATATACAAAATATTTTAAAATTTGTAAATTAGACTAATATTTTGTCGCTCCACCTTTACTTGCGTGAAGTGCTGCGAGTCGTCGTGGCATAAAATCTATTAAATGATTAATGGTGTCTTCTGGAATGTTTAACCACTCTTCTGTAACAGCTGCCACGAGTTCTTCCTTATTGCTGGGTTTTCGGGGTCGTTTCGCCACATTTGTCTGGATTATGTGCCAAACATTCTCCATCGGATTCATGTCTGGTGATTGGCCTGGCGATGGTAAAATCCGAATTCCCTGTTGCTCTTTCCATGTGGTTGTTCTTCTTGCATTGTGGCAGGGTGCTTCATCCTCCATAAAAGTGGCGTCTTCCTTAGATAAAGTGGCGTTGTCGAATATCGGTAGTAGTCCTTCTGTTAATATTTGGATATATTTTGTCGCATTTATATTTCCGTCGCAGATTACAAATTGCGATCTTCCACCGTACCATATCACGCCCCACACCATGATGTTCACACCGCCGTATTTCACCGTCTGATGCAAAGATTTTGTCGTCCAGTTGCCGTTACGAACGTTTCCATATCCACGTACGACCATCATCACTGAATTGGCAGTATCTGCTTTCGTCTGAAAAAATAACAGACCGCCAAAACTCTTAGGGCTTCGTTCGCATTTCGATTGCCCAAGCCATTCGGCGCCGTTTTTGAAACGCCGTAAGGAGAGGTTTTTTCTTTGCCACCTTTTTATACATCCCCACACTGTGGAGGTATCGCAGAACGGTGCGCTGACTTTTCTGTGAAGTTGCCGCAAGCTCAGCTGCACTTTTTCGCGGTTCTCTTGACACTTCGCGCACAAGCACCCTTTTACTTCTTCCAGAAAGTTCGGCACGACCTGGTGTCGGCTCCACTGTTGTTTTCTCCTTGCGTTTAAATTGTGTAATCACACGGTTAACTGTGGACAACGGAATATTTAAAAATTTACTTATTTCACGTTGCGAAGCGCCGCGTTCACTCCGGCCAACGATGCGAGCCCGGGTGAAGTCGCAAATATCACTCGAACCTTGTAAGCGAGGCATAGTTGTAACGATACTAAACTATGAGGAATTCCTTCCGATACATCTACCTCTACCCTAATGACAAGAAGAAGTTCTTAATTCGTTCTTAGAATTTAGCTGTTTACATATTTATACCGCTTTACCTGGTGTCCATTTTATTCTGTCACCCTAATGTACTTATAACAAATGTTTACAGATTTTAGTTAAAAACTGCACGTAAACATAGCTTCTGTGTTATATATACTACCATGTTGGTTTAGCCAAATCAACATTTCCACAATTGAAAAGCAAAACAAATAAAAAAACTGTTAATAAAATAATGACAAGGATAGAAAAATAACAATATAAACGCAAACATAACCAAGCAAATTAAGTAACTGAAACAACTACAGGATAATATTGAACTACAAAAGATCACGTGGTTAACAAACATATTTTTAAAAGGGTTCGATTGTATACTTGTCTTTCTATTACCATATTCACCTCTCTTTTTAAAATGCAAATTGGCTTCTGCGCCAGTCCCACGAGATACTAAAACAACTCTACACAATTAATGTTGCTAAAAATATTAGTTAAGTACGCAATATTTGCACTAGTTGTTGGCAGATAAAAAGTAATATTATTTCTAGGTGAAAGCTATGTTACCAAAAATGATAAACTAGAAACTAAATAATCACAGCCAATATTACTCTGCACAGAATTGTATAAAAATGTAATATTGTTCATCTTTTTATATATGTCTGAAATAAAATAAAAAAGTACAGCAAATGAAAAGGTGTAATTACATGAAATATTAATTCAAAACTTTTTGATTCAATTACTATGCAAACATCAAAATTAAAAAAAAAACCCTAGGAAATTGTAATATGTGCCGCCTACGGATGCAGAATGTGTACACATAATACACCCAAAATAGCATACATAAGGACTGCATATACTGCAATGACACATGTGCTGATGTTATAGAAAGCTAAGAGTTCAATAAAATGCTGACGTACGGATATTTCAGCTATAAATATAAGATAAATAAATAAATAAAGAAATTTTTGTTTTAAATACCTTTACCGTTTTTTTCCTCGTGTTTGTGAAGAAATTTTTTTCGATTTAAGTCTAATAAAATAAGACCTTTCCATTTTTTATACTTTTTCATCTTATTTCATGGACATCCTGTATAATATATATAATAATATAAATACAGGATGTGCCCCTAACTATCTGAGTCGATTAAATCTGATCGTTTTACAAATCCTATCAATTAGATTAGAAATAAGTTTTCAATTCAGCCTCACGATTTCAGCAGTAATATAACGCTTCTAGTCCAGGTCACGAAATATATTTCTGACCTTTTCATGTGAGATATATTTGCCGTACCTTCCTAGTTCTCGATATTCGAAACACTCCTATTCCACCAACTACATATGTAGCTGATGCGAAGCACTTACATTCGTATGTACGTCAAGGAGTTTCGTAACACCTCAAAGAGCTAGTAGAGAGCTAGGGCCGACCGGCAACTCTCGTCGGATTTAATTAAACTAATGTAATGCCCGTCAGCGGGACGGGCTCGCCGAACAAAGGCAATTTTACAAAATTAGAATTGTTATACGCGCTCGGCTACAAACATTATTTTGAGGGCTCTAGCCTAGCAGGCTTTGGTGTAGCGGTAAGGTCGACGCTGTCCTTTCAAACGCCGAATAACAGTCAAATAGTAGACGAAGGTAGGAGGGCGCGAAAGCGAACGCATCTAACTAGAAAGGCGAATATATAGATTGAAGTTTCGCTTCCGCGTACAGTTATGCGCGCATTAGACTGAAATACAGATAATTGAATTTCACATTTGTAACGCGTTAAGGTATTTAATTTAATTTAATAATAGTCAATGTACGCTCGAAGTAATTATTGCCATAACCATAATTTCCCGTTTGAAATTGGTAAAAATGCATGAAAATGTATTTTGATGCAGATGTACTTGTGATATGTATGTAAAACAATTTAGTTTTGAAAATATATATAAAAATATGCTGACGGAAGTATGTGGAAGATTTTTCTTTCATAATATTACCAAAAACTTACTTATCCGAAACATGCATTAACACTAGGTGGCGAGATTAGTTTTGGCTTACTCATCCTTTGGATTGTTTCGTAATTCTGACCTTATTTCGATCGTAGCGACGCTGCGGTAATGCGCCCTCAAAGTTGGCAATAAATCGAAAAATCAAATTCCATGTACATACACTTTACCCCCACTTATTTTTCGATACACCACTCCCCGGTACATAATAAAACCAACGAGTACAGTCATCAGTCCGAGTTACCCATGGAGTGCGTAGCTCTTAACCTGCCTTTGAAGTGTGTTCCAGCAGTGGAACTTTGAATTTCAGGCAAGTACTAACATATTGTGGTGGAAAATCTCAGGTTCTTTAATTTTTTCAAATGGGTTCTTTGATTTAAAGTTTTGATCAGTTTGTTTTTAAATTAAGTGATAATGTTTTCTAATTAAAATAACTAAATGTAAAGGTTATATTGACAAATTAATAAATATATACAGCTTTTTTACAAAAGAATATGTTTTTTACAGAAAACCTAAGGCAATCTCTGTCTAGCTAATCTTTAAATATTCTAATTAATATACGAAATAAAATGAGAGCAGTAGATACAAATAATTTTGAAGAATTTAAGAAGATTCAACGTACTCAGTCACACGTGATTTCTCGCCTTTAAGATGGACTCGTCTTCGACTTCCAAAATATGTGTCCAGTACTTCCAGATTTTATTTGTAGTATCAGCCGATACACTTTATAAATGGATATAAACGAAGATCTTTGTAAAATTATAGAGTTATATGAGAAAATAACTAATTATTCTCAGGAGAAACGATGACAAAATGTGTGACTTTGACATGATGTTTTTCTTTTCTTTTGTTTTTATATCCATCGCAACACAGATTTGTTTGCCTATATGGTAGGCCATACAGTACACACATACTTGATATGAGTGAGATTATAAACGTAAAGGATGCCAGTCGTGCCATCCTTCCGTCGTACGAGAAATTTTGGAGATTATAAGTATAATTTCGTAATAATGCATATTTATACAATGTGATTGAAATGTGTGAGTACTGTATATTAAACGTCTTTTAAGAATGAAATTTTGAAATATTTATTTATATAAAAAATACGTTTACGAAAAGCGATATATATAATAAACGATAGTAAAGTTTACGTCTCCTGTGTAAGTGTTGCTGAAGGGACCCTTTTCTTCTTTAAACAAGAAAATTGTGAATAATAAGTTAATAAAGAATATCAAAAGTAGATATATGTAAAACTTTAGAAAGAAACCTGTACAGATTGAAAATCTGTGTTTATAATTCATAAAGAGGGAGTAGTAACGGTACTTTGCCTCCAACTTCTAACATCAACCATAATAAAAAAAGAACAGCGTGAACCAAACAGTATCTACAAACAAGATATCTGGAATAGGTAAACTAGTAAAATTTAGAAAAACTCATTGATAATTAATAGACAATATTTCATATCATTACAATATATACATATATAGGTAGAGTGTTGCAGAAAAGTTTATGTAATCTTACAAAAATGGTGTAAAGTAAACTGAACGTTGTTAAAATTTTAAATTATTCTTGAAAACATAAAAGCCAGCAATAGTAGCTCAAGTTTTAGTTTTGGATTTTATAAAAATGAATATTTGTACTTTTCAGAATCAAAGTTTAGCATATGCTCAGTTATTTTCAATTTTTGTTGTTATTTTAGTAGTTACTTCAGTGTAAGCAAATGAAATATAACAGTTTTCAATAAACTTCCCTGGAGCAAAAAGTTGAGTTCAATAATTCGAAAGTACAAGCATCAACAACAAGGCTCAACCAATCCTAGTAGAGGTGATAAAATCAATGGTCAGCTTGTTGTGCTGCGAATTGGAACGACAGGGGAAAACGACTCCAACCTTAAAGAATAATTTCGTATGAAGGGTGATGTAGAGATCAACTATTAGCGTTTGCAAAGTCGAGAAATGCCGTCGTAGGACTTGTATTACAATAAAATCTTCTGAAAGCAATGGAAAACGTTATCAATGTGGTGAATTTCGTACCTAAGGTCACACTCTCAATGTCGTAGAATTTTTACATCCCCATGTAAAACCATGATTTCCAATTTTGAGTGTTCACTGCTTTATGCAGGAATGCGATGGCTCCCGAAAAGTAAAATGCTTGCACAATTTTCAGGATTTAAATTTGTTTACGATAATAAATGGTAGCTGGAAGTAGTATATATTTCTTAACGATGTTTTTGAGAAGTTGAACTCCTTAAATTTGCGTCTGCAGGAAGCGAAAGAAAATGTTATTACAACTGCTGGTAAGTTAGATTTGCGAAGCGGAACAATTAAGAATTCGTAGCTTGACTGATTTTTGGGCAATATGCTTTTCCAAGGAAATTTAAAGTTTTGTCAAAAATGCAGAAGACGGACTCTGTGTCATTTTCTAAGCATTTCTCATCACTTGATCGCTTAGTACGAGTGGGTCATTTGCAAGATACGACAACATACGCCTGCCACTAGCATTGGCAGAAGAAGAACATTGTATAGCTTTAAACATAATCCTGTGCACCGTGCTTCATTTTCTGCGCTACAATTGTTACAATTTTTGATTTCGTTTTGGAGTTACTATCGTCGACGGTCAATGACGAATTATCTTTTCTTAATTTGAATCTTAAAGAATGGATATTTTAGAAAAAGACGTTGGATCTTCTAGAAGCTTGGATGAGGGTAGATCTAATATGGTGACCGAATCGGAGATGCCTGATCTAATTTGCTTACGACGAAGTTAAAATGTAGAGTTTTAAGCAGGGACACTACTAAAGAACTTGCAGGGACGTGGGATAAATCCAAACAATTTAGATTATAGATGTATCGATCGTTAAAGGGTGCACAAAAACTTAATCTGGAATCCCCTAATTGAGATAATTAATATGTACGATGTATACTGAATCAACACAATTACTTTGAAATTGAACACTGTGCTGCGACAAAGTTCCTTACAAGGCAAGGAAAGAACGCTCAAACCATATTGAATGTAATGGAAACCGTTTATGGAGAACAGTGCCCTAGTACATCAATAATTTATAAGTGGCATGGTCTTTTTAAACATGGTCGGGAGTTGATTGAAGACGACTCCCGCTCAGAACGGCCAGTTGAGGCCACCACATCAGACATCGTGGAAAAAGTGCAAAAATTTCTACTGCAAGATGCCCGTTTGAAGAAAAAGCAATTATCTGCATTAGTTGGAGTATCAGATACCACCATTTTGCGTATCCTACATGACCACCTGCGTATGACAAAAGTCAGTGCAAGATGGGTACCGAGAATGCTCACGCCGCTGCAGAAATGGCAGCGCGTCTGTGCGTCCAAACAATTTTTGGAGCTGTGTGGAGACAAACCTGCACAGATTTTGGAGCGGATTGTTACCGGATATGAAACATGGGTTCATCACTTTGCGACTGAGTCCAAACATGAGTCCATGCAACGGCATAAAAAGGGGACACCACCGCCAAAGAAATTCAGAGTGTCAGAATCGGCTGGAAAGTTGATGGCTGCTGTCTTTTGGGATTGTGAGGAGATATTATTGATTGATTACAAAGAAGAAGGTAAGAGCATAACCGGAGAATATTACGCAGCGATATTAGAAAAATTAAAGGAGGCCATCAAGGTAAAACGTCGAGGAAAATTGACCAAGGGTGTGTTGCTCTTGCAAACAATGCGCCGGTTCATAAGAGAAAAATTGCAATGGCTGCACAAGCATGGCTTTCAACCAATAGTCCATCCACCCTACAGTCCAGACCTGGCACCTAGTGATTTTTATTTGTTCCCCAAATTAAAAAAAGACTTACATGGAAGAAAGTGTTCCGACGAGAATGACGTAAAGGAGGCTATTTTGATGGTTTAGAAAAATTAATTCATACATCTAATAAATGTAATTGTGCTTAAGGGTGATTATATTGAAAAGGAAAAACAGATTTATTGTTTCATTTTATTTAAAACCCTTTCATTCCGCGAACTTCTGGACCTCCCCTCGTAGTATACTTTAAAAAGGAACGAAAGATTTGTGACCATTGTAAAATACACAGCGAACTTTATTAGTTAAATAGGAATGTGGGTTCTAACAAGGAAAAGCTCAATCCAAAGGTCGATAGTTTGTCAAGGTAAACTTCCTGCCCAGTTACATCGTAGACTCGGCTAAGATAAGTGGAAATAACATCAACCTCACCTTATACATCTGATTATTCGCTAATAAATTAACATACAAAAACAAGACTAGTAACTTGGACTTTCCACAAAAAAAAAAACATGCTGATTAGGTGTTATATAGGGAGGTATATTATAATGTAAACAAGAGTAGATGACATTTTCAAAAACCTTGACAACATTCGATGCATTTTATATTGATTTATAGTTACAGCTTTGTCTTCTTTTCTAAGAACAGAACTAATTTTTGCTCACTTCCATTGCATTGGAAAAGTGTAGACGTAGCGATCGTTAAATTAATAATAAGTTATAAGCTTCTGAATCGCATAACGAATTTCACGTTTGACAAAACTCGGTATTAGATCATCATTAGCCATATCCTTCTGAGGAAACTGAGGAAGAAGGAGACAGAATGCCGACTATTAAAGGTAAAAGGAACATAGTTGAAGTGGATGGTTTCATACAAAACTTATTACGATCGATATTGTAAAATATGGTTCTTTATTGCCTGTGACTATGCAGATGCTCTACACGTCAATTCATTACGAATAAATAGAATTATTACTAAACGACAGAAAAAAAGGGAATCGAATAGATTTTGATAGCAGTAAGCATTCTTGAAATAATAGTCTTTAAAAAATGCACTGGTGATGAATAAAGAAATCAAAGTCAAGTTTAAGTACCATACGATGATCTCCAATTTTCGACAACGCCTTTCGTTCCGATCAAAGAGGTCGAAAATCACCGATCGAACGTTAAAAAATAATCGCATCAATTCCGGCAGTCAATGATCCGTAATCAACGCTTAAATAAGGAACCTCTTCCGTATCGTTTGGCATCATCTCTATATCGGCGATTGTTCGAAAATAGTAGGCGGAAACCGAAAGCGTTCCTCGCGCTACGCTCGCTCTAAATTGATGCCGGCGCAAAAAACGCGAAGCGGCAGTAAGAAGCGGCGTGCCATCAACTTCGCGTAAAATTACTCCTACATCAATGGCAGCACACTATCGATTTATAATAAATGCCCTAACAAAAAAAACACGACAGTTTAGCGACGTCGATGCTGGAAGTTTTGCGTCCTGAGTCTGAGGATGATGGTAAACGAGTAAATATATTAAATTTTAAGGAAAAGGATTCCATGCTGTAGAAAACGTATGAATTTCGGTTTAATTACTTCTTTAACTTTATGGATATACATATCATAGGGAATTGTATGGTCTGGACATAAACACCAAAAAGACAACATTAATAGCAAAAGAAAAAAATTGACAACTGTTATCTCATAATAAATCAAAGACGGAGAGAATAAGCATGTACTTTGTTTGACCTATCTCGAGACCACGGTAAATGAACAATATAACCACTCACAAAAAATACGTATCAGAATTGGAAAGGCCAAGTCTACTTATAATAAAAAGAAAAATATAAAATAAGCCATGACATATCATACCTTAATTAAAAGTTATTTTCTTGGGCGGTGTAATTAATGCGTTGTATCCATATACCAGAGTAACAACTGTATACGTCATAGATCTTCTATATGATAACACATGGGCTGAAAAGTCCCGGGCTTAACAAAGAAAACACGGTTCCTTTGGTTCAAAATTAGCTTTATTCATCAACGTAATCTCCATCAAGAGCAACGCCGGTCTAACATTTCAATACTACTTTTGTAGAACGATTTATCTTTTGCCTCAAAATAGGCCTCAGTTTCAGCGATGACCTCTTCATTCGTGCGAAATTTCTTACCGGCGAGCAGCCAATAGTCGCTGAGAGCCAAATCTGGCGAATACGGTGGATGCGGGGTCAATTCGAAGTTCAATTCATGTAGTTTTGCCATTGTTTTGATTGACTTGTGACACGGTGCGTTGTCTTGATGAAACAACATTTTTTTCTTTGCCATATGCGGTCGTTTCTTTGCAATTTCGGCCTTCGAACGCTCCAATAATGCTATATAATATTCACTGTTGATGGTATTTCCTTTCTCAAGATAGTCGATGAATATTAGAGGCCATAACCTTTCCAGCCGATTGTTGTGCTTTCGGGCGCTTTGCACGAGGTTCACCAGTTGCTGTCCACTCAGATGACGATCGTTATGATTGTGGAGTGAAGTGATGGATCCATGTTTCATCCATTGTCACATATCGACGCAAAAATTCTGGTTTCTTACGTTTAAACATGGCCAAACACTGCTCAGAATCATCAACACGTTCTTGTTTTTGGTCAACAGTGAGCAAACGTCGCACCCGCTTTGAACAGAGCTTTCTCATAGTCAAATGCTCATGCAATATAAAGCCAATAGGTTCTTTTGATATCTTTACGATGTCAACTAACTCACGCAACTTCACTTTTCCATCATTCAAAACGATTTTGTGGATTTTTTTGATGTTTTCTGGTGTTACCGCCTCATTTGGACGTCCACTGCGTTCTGCATAATCGGTGTCTCTACGACCACGTTTGAAGTCAGCAGACCAACGTTTTATTGTTGTTTCTGATGGAGCGGAGTCCCCATAACATTTTTCAAGCCATTGCTTCGCTTGAACGGTATTTTTTCCCATCAAGAAGCAGTGTAAAATTAAAACACGAAATTGCTTTTGATCCATTGTTTTGAAAATAACAAAAGTAGCGTAACTCTTAGCACGATAACTTACAAACTTATGAATAGAATATCATGAAATTTTAACAGCTGTCTTTTGAAGGTTAGTACTAACTGAGAGAAAGGTGACTGCAATAAACCTAGCTTCATATATGTGTCAGGCCCGGGACTTTTCAACCCATGTGTTATATGGTTGTTACGCAGATAGGTACGTTCGCAAAGAAAAGCCTAATTGAAGCCAATCAAATAAAGCAACGCCAGTTGAATGTTAGTTGCTGATTCCTTTTCACCAATCAAATCAAGTCTGATTAATTTGTGATTGCTCTGCTCTGTGATCTAAATCAATCATTGATGTGATAAAAACAAAATCTTCGTAATTACACAGTTTACTTTAGCTTCCTAATTTTTTGGCAATTTCTTTATTAGGAAAATGTACGGTTACCTGAACTTCCTTAGTTCGTTTAAAGAGTAACAAAAACCATTTATATAAAAATTGATTGCGGTTACGTGTCTCTCCCTTCCCCAACCATGCAATCTAAGTTTCTCCCCAATAGATAAAATATATAAGGTACAATTTTAAAACCTCAAAAATAACCTCCTCCAACAACACCGCAATCTATATGTAAACTACTAGAGTTGTGCGATCTCTCAGACCGCATTCCACCATAAATATACAACCGAAGTGAAAGCCGATCTCCTTGTTCCTCGAGACTACCGCCCAAATTGTAAATCAAGAGTCTAAGTCCTCATTTAGGACATTATCGGGACACCTAAGCGACCCCCTACGTTCCCGAAACGGACGATAAAGTAGGCACGCCGGCCTTCAACTGTCCATTGCCGCAGTCCCAACACGCACCGGACCCGACGTCGTCCCGGCAATCTGGAGTCGCCCGCCATTTCCGAAAGTAATCCCTCGGACGCGGGTATCTGGATATACGAGAGCATCCCGCGGATTATGCATCCCTTTTTGCGAAAAGATCATGTCGCGAGTGTGCGAGCCTTTTTCGGGGGAATTGAGAAGGAGGAGGGATGCGATAAAATGTCCCTCTAGGATGCGGATGGTGTAAAATTGTCGCATGAGGGAGTGATAATTACAAATTGTTTAAGACAATAAGGGTAGATACATATCTGCGAGGGTTACGAAGTTCAGTTTTACTGGCGTTTAAAGCTCGTAATTACCGAGCCCTCGTGGCTGACTTATGAAGATAAGTTGAGATATAAAATACGAAAGACTCTTACTGTATTTCTATGGGAACTGGGGTGTAAAGGTTGTTTGGAATAGAAGAAGATAGTACTGGACATGGAAGACAAACAATTTTAAGTGGTGAAAACAGTATCGAATGAGATAAGAATGTTTCTAGTCGAAAACATTAGGCATTACTTTTCATGAAAGTCTCGGGTGGAGCTGTGAAATCGATCAAGTTTGTTATTAACGCAAAGTGCACATCTAATATTAATACTATGAAAATTGTATACTTAGCTGAATTACATTTCTCTAAAGTGGAGTACACACTATCTTTTGTGATGAATCGGAGATCCCGGTAGTTAAGTAGTTTTTATATACAGTCTTGTTTATCGTGTAATATGGGAGGTAATCTTGTAATTAGGATGTAAACCTTTTAACAAGTTGCCTAATAGTCGTAACGATTGTCGGGTTCCCCCATGTCACTAGGTTTTGCCAAATTTACCCACAAAATTCATGTTGATCGTATTCTTGAACGAAACGTTTACAAAAACGCTTCCATCCAGATGCCACGTGGCAAATAACAAGTGACAGAAAATGGACAGTAGAATACGACAGATGACTTATAGTAGATGATAAATGACATACGCCAAACGCTAGATGACAAGCGGCAAAAATCTGAAGGACAGGTAGTATACTGAGGAAACGACATGAGAAGATGAAAAATGGCATGCAACAGACGCTAGACGGTGTGACAGAATCGAATTGATAAAAATCACTTGGAGTGGCAGCAGGTAATGGATGACAGATGATGCATGGCAAATTATATGATACCAGATACGTGAAAAATGATATTTGCCAGTGCAGATGATAATCAGAGATAATAGGTAATGTGGCGCATGACATACAACAAATGACTGCAGTGTAACGGTGGCAACAATAACAGATGGCAGATGTAAGGTGATAGCGACACATAACACCACCCAACAAAATATTTTTTTTATTGTGGTACCTGTAAAATACGAACTGATTTAGGCTATTTCTAATGTGCTGCTTCTAAAAGTAACAGACATTTATTCCTAGCAGCTCTAGCTTCTGAGATATACCACGGTGAAATTTATTACTCATATGTATAGACAGCAAAATCGAAATAATTAACTAAACATATTAGGACACCTAAATTGTCGCTCGAATGTAACATGAGCGTCAAGATTCATTACCTTCACAGCCACTTAGATCGTTTTCCAGAACACATAGGTGATACTAGTGAGGAACAGGGGGAAAGATTTCAGAATATCAGCATTATGGAAGAGAGGGACCAAGGAGGATGGGATTCCCATATGATGGCCGATTACTGCTGGAATCTTCAGCGAGACTGTTCCGGTAATCCTAGGGCAGATAGAGTGAATTTCGAAAATTAGATCTGACAGAACAAATCTGACGGCATTTTTGAGTTAGGCATCCCAAAATTGCTTGATTGCACCTAAATGTGTGTTGGTCAATGAAATAAATGGCGGGCTGTGGATCTCAGATGGTGCGACAGACAGCACGGGACAAAGTCACATCACAGAAAACGGATGGTAAATGATATTTGATAAGATATGACATATTTGATTTTAGAGTTTGATACTAGATGAAATATTTCTATTATTTCTGTTAATTCCAACGCTTTGGTAGGTGATGAACATCAGGGTGCAAATGGTAAACGATATATGGATAGCAAGTTACGTGGTAGATGATAACTGACAAATAAAATTTGGCAAACAATAGATTGTCAATGGCTTATAACACTTTCTGACATGTACAAGATAACAAACAACAAATGACAAATACCAGAAAACGGAAGGCAAATCAAATGACAGAAGTTATATACCAAATTGTAAATAATGTAAGGCAAATAGCACATGATGGGTGATATGCGAGATAACAGATAAAGAGTCACACAACAGATATAACAAGTGATAAATGACAGATGTCAGCCTCTGTGACAGATGCCAAGCAACTGTACCATACGAAGAAATATTTATGGCTTAGTGAAATTTTCACTGTGTACTTCTTTATTTTAAACACAAATACTTGGTTTGCACTCCTTTTTTGATGAATAAATTATTGTTACTAGAGAAATTACGTGAAACATAATGGATAGTAGATGCCAACATGATAATGATACATGATAGATCGCAGATGACGGTTGGAAGATGGCGTATTTCAACGACAGGCAAGTGATTTTGGGCAGACTAGTTAGGTAACCTTTATTCGTCTGTTAACGCTATTAGAAAAATGCTTGCTATGTCAAGAATCGTCAGACTGCATCTACAAAAAAGATTGACAAAAATAATTTTCAGAACAGACAAGAGTACTAGACAAAGGACTCTGAGAGGAATTACAAACAACATTTGAAGATACTCAACATGGATTCATAAAAGGAAGAAGCACCTAAGACAATATTTATAACCTGAGAGTTAGGAGAAAACTAACAGGGAAAAAAGGGAACACATATATGTTTTATAGATCTTAAAAAAGCTTTTGATAGGGTAAGAAGAGAAAATGTATGGCAGAGCCTGGATAGGAGAGGACTAAATAGAGGAATGATAAGTTTATTAAGGCATTGTATAAAAATAGTAGGAATAAACTCAGAACTTCCAATGCAGAACTTCCAATCAGGTGAATTCGAAACACAAATTGTATTAAAGCAGGGACGCGTATTAATTCCATTGTTATTCTCTATATTAATAGATAAAATAAAAAATATGAAAGTAGAAAGCTGGAAAACTAATACAATTCACGTTGAGGAGCTAATGTTTGCAGATGATTTGGTATTGATAGCAGACTCAGAAAAGACATTGAAGACAATGAAAACGAACACAATGATAATAGCGTTAGAAAAAAGAAAACATAACATCAAAATCAAAAGAACAGACTTGGAACAAGTTAAAAGTTACAATGACTTAGGAACAACCATTCAACACAACGGGAGAATAGAGAAAGAAATAAACGATAGAATAGGGAAATCCGTAAAAATATATTAAGAAATACATGTTTAGATAAAAAAGAAACACCAAAAGAATTAAAGAAAAGTGTATAAAGGAGTGGTCAGGCCAACACTAACATTTGGCAGCGAGTCATGGACAACCACGAATAGAATTAAAGGCAGAGTTACGGCCATGGAAATGAGGTTCCTAAGAAGAATAGAAGGGGTAACAGGGAGAGACAAAATCAGAAACACGACAATCACTAATAGTCTAAATGTCAAGCCAATGGAATCATAGAGAAGAGGCATCTGGGATGGCTTGGGCATATACACAGAATGGAAATAGATCGAATAACAAAGATGATTTTTAAGGCCAAAACAGAGGGCAAAAACAGAATAGAGTAGACCCGGAACACCTGGAAAGGACATATGTGTAGAACATTAGATGAAAGAAGTATGGGATGAATTGAAGCCAAACAACTAGCTCAAAACAGCCAACTGTGGAAAATAGAACTAAGCGAATGGTAGTTCGACACCGCAAGGTACAAAGAACGTAGAACTAAAAAAGAAAACAAAGAGAATATTTTTCAAAAGGATTTTTTCGATATAATGTATATATTTGAGTTTCTGCGAATATCACTCAAATTCGCTAAATAATTAAATCTTTATAAATAAAGAAAAACGTATCACCATTACTGCAGCACTCTCCCATTAGTTAGAAATCGAGGCACGACGTTGAACGTCCATTCATCGTCAAAGATCTTCGTGTTAAACCGAGCGAAGGCCAACGCGCGACCCTTTTCGCAGCCATTCTCCCGGCTGCGCGTTATTAATTTTCGAAATTCAACCGATTTGTCATCCGCGAAAAGGGAAGCAATATATGAATTAAGGTGGCTATTCATACTTTTTACGATTGCCGGCAGCCAGCTCATAGATTAGGAACAGGCGCCGAGGTCGTTATCAGCGCCCGGGATTGTCTGGAAGTCGTATAGCGTACATATATTTCCGGGAACACGCTACTGAGTTATGTTTTAGCTCTGCGCTACATACGAATTAAACACTCGAGCTGTGGATGGTATCGGTATGTATGAGAGTACAGGGTGTATATGAAATACGGAACGTAAATGCAATAAATAACCGCTTCGTCCGTTCTATCTTCACTGATGCTTTATAGATTTGCTGTAGCCTATACAGACGATAAATTCTTGTTTATTCTACAATTAACGTGCTTAACTTAGGATATCTTTTTTAATTGATAACCTAAAAGCATTACAGCATTCATTACGTGAATTTACTAATTCGAGTATGTAAAAGAAATGAATACGGCATTGTAGCCTACTTTAGTGTGTTGTTCATGATGCAAACGATACCTGTGTTTTCAAAACTTTCATATTGACTACCATTATTACTTAACATTACTGTATATATCATACTATCACTGTATTTCCATTTTAGTTCTGGCTCACTATTTTCCAAAACTTTATTACTGTTGCCGGCATTCCGCATAGAATAACATACAGAGTTCTAAATCTACACTAAAATATGCAACACATGACTTAACACGTATAATTATGTGTTTTCCTAGTATGAGCGCTTTTATTAGAATGTACTATCAGAATCATAAGAAAAGCAGCGTCTAAAGTGCGACCAATTCTATTTGACCGGCGGAAAGTATGTGAACTAATGCGCGAAACTACCCCTCACTCACTTAACCTATATTCGGCTATAGTATAGTCAACTACAACACATCTATCTCCGTCAATGACAGCGTTGTTTGAGTTATAGATTAGTTTGATGTTTCTTGTAATTGCGGTTAATCCCGTGTAATCCCATTTTGTTTTATATTCAGCATTGTTCGTTTCAGAGCTACAGCTTTTTCGTCTGATTTCCAGCTTAGTAGTGTTAATTTTAATTATGCTGATTGGTGTTAGATATATAATTTATTTTTAAATATATTACAAACATGCTCAAGATAAAATTCAACCAGAGCAATGCGCTCACAATGCTGCAGAATATTATCATATTTTGCGAGAGGGAAAAGGCGGCAAAAAGATATATCTTTTGTGTTAGCAATGACAGGAAACTATGCGAGAATAATTCACCGAATTAAACAGATGCTTATAATAAGGAAAATGAAGCACCTCAGGCCAAATCACAATTTTCATCGATGGATATTGTCAGGGCAAGCTCAATTTTGGTAGATTATGCAGACAGGTATAAAAATATTAACCTTTTATGCGAGTATTTACTTCTCAATAAAATTCATTCCTTATACGTAGTTTGGTAAGACAATGCCAATTCTAGAATGTTTAGAATTGGCTAATTCGCTCATGTTAAATAAAACCAATTCAAAGATTCGAAAGGAAAGGTGATATAATTTCTTAGCTACAACTGATACCATCCACATATGTTTCAATTGATTTCCCCATAGATAGCATTAATAGTATCCCTTGCATCTTTTCTAAACTTTCAATACATGGTTTTAAAAGGTTTTATGTAAGCTGTTAAACGTAGTCTGAGACTTTTGTTTGTGGTGTGAACAGCAAGTATTCACAACGTATTGAATTTGTTCCAAAAAAAGGTAAATAAGTTTAAACTAACCGACTAAATTTCTTTGTGAGATTGCTGCCTTACCGACCATGTCGGGTTGGCAATCCTGGTTCAGTAGTTGGAACTAAGGCGTTGAGGCGAAGCAAATGTTTTAATATAAATTAAAATCGGCCCCATCCTGCAAAAGCAACATTTGCTGGAAGTTCTTCCCCACTACTGTCTAATATATATTATAAAAGTGTTTTGGAAACGAACCGTTTGCTTGTGGGTGTTGACGGTGGCCGTGCTCCATTGAAGTCAACTTGTAGATGTCGGTTCCAACGATTCAAAAGTGGTGATTTCGATGTTAATGGCAAAGAATGCCATGGTGCCCCAAAAAGTTCCAAAATGAGGAACTTGAGGAATTACTTGGTACTGATCCATGTCAGATACTTGGAAAATTGTTCGGAGCATTGGATGTTGATCGATTCACCGTTAGGAAACGCTTACATGCGCTAGGGATGATTCAGAATGCGAACGCCTAGAAATCGTTAGGAGATACAAACTAATGCCGCAATATGCAATTGATAGGTATGCCAAATCTAAGGGTTATACTGTATTACGCCTTCCCCCATACCACTGTGACTAAATCGCGAGAGAATTGAGTTTTTAACGCAACATAACGTTGAATTGTTAGACCATCCTCTGTATAGTCTAGACCTAAATCACAACGATGGTTAAAGGTTCGATGCCTTCAAAAACGTAATTTTGACTATCCCAACAAAGGAGTAATTTCTTCCAGAGTTGGTATGAGCTCATGCAAGAGTGCATTAATCTTCTTGGTCCTTGAAGGCTATCTACCGTTCTATTCCCGCTCAATATGCAAGATTTAAAAGACCACCCTCCATAACTTACCTCTAACTACAAATTTTAATTTCTAATATGTGAACACATAGTGTAAATTTATAATATCTAGACAATATTAAGAGAACTACTATCAGACTACGTATTATCCACATTACTGCACTACTGGCTATGTGTACCATCTATTTCAACCCTCAAATATTGTGTATTTCTTACAAAACTAGTGCTGTAAGACTAATAATTAGTTTGCTATAAAATAACATTCTGAATCTCTAACAAATACGTTTGTCTAAAAAAAATTATAGAAATGAAAATGCTTATCGTGCTCGCTCCATGAAAACCTGTTTTGGCGCGAAACCTTTCCATTTGAATTTATAATTGATTTTAAATACTTACTTGAAGTATTCCGATTATGTTATTACTTCTGAAATCTAAATGGACAAATAGAAGATACTAATACATATCGATGCCACGAAAGTGTAGTTATTTCTAATCTGTATTCCCAAAGAATAATCAATTCCTTTAAAGGATATTTTGTTACTCTTACTTTTGATTTTCTAACAAAATATTAAATACAATGCAAACATACACGCTCTACTTCCTCCGTCGCATTTCCTGCAAAACGAGCACCCAGATGATGTGTGTTGTTTGCATAATTGGAAGGACTCCGCTCTGTATATCATAACATCAGCGTTATTTGAATTTTATTTTTCGGAAGCAGGGCAATTCAGTTTAATCCTCGCTGGACCCGAACAGCAACCTCATTGTCCGTCGCCGGTTTTCAGAACGTCCAATGGCACCCCGGATGCTAAACGAAGGAAAGAAACGGTTAGGGTTTTAATTAACGACTTGACCCTTTGCCAAACTTCACATCTCTCAGGTCTTGTATTTTCTATAATAGGAATAATTAAAAAACAACATGCGAATACTAAATAATAATACTTTCGCTCGTTACTCTTGTCCCAGATGAGAAAAATGTTTGCTAATTTTGAAATATTTAAATATTATTGCTGCTGAATATTTTACCTGGACTTGGATGCGGAAGGTCACGAAAAAGAAAGAATAATAAGAGCTATAAGATAATCTTTCTCCATTATTAAAAAGCGTACAGTTATTTTCTACCTTAATTTATTTTGGAGGAATTTATATAGAAAACTGAAAGCCGTTGTGTTACTGTTATAAATAGCAAAAAGGTAAACAATTTAATTTCAAATTGGATCATTCAGCTTTTTTATTATATAATCTGTCTTGTATTAAAAAGAGACGATAGGTTCGTTAAAAATTTATAAAGAAATGGCAAAACAGTTGTTTTTAGTGCTGCCGTTCTTTGGCATACAAAGAACCAGTACATATACTGAACGTTTATTTGAAAGATTCTCACCCAAAATTTCTGGAAATATGAATATTAATGAAAAATTTCCTGAAACACGTAAGAAGTATTATCGAGGGGGACAACGTTTTATGAAAAAATTAATTCACCCACTTTAACCCTATGCCTCCGGTAGCTGCTCCCCAAAAAAATTTAAATGTAAAGGACTATCGAGTAATACCTTATTTTAATGGTCTTTTGAAACAGTACTTTTTGGCGTTTAGTTTTTTGAAATTAATCAATTCATTTTGGAGTTTTTTATTTTTGTTTTAGAGTTAATGACTATTACTCAAACGCACTAACTACTTAAAATATTTTTATTTTTGCTTTCAAAGTTATTGGAGAATGCACATTTTTTTTTGCAGAAACAATCAATCTGACAATTATACAAAATGTTGTCCATTGTTTGCTAAACAATCGTATAGCCGTTGTTCAAAACTGCGGCGTACATTTTCGAAAATTGCTCCATGACAGGTAATCCTTTGTGGAAGTTCTAAATTTTGCAAACTATAAACCATTACTGTTATTTTATTTGAAAATGGTGATATCCCACCTTTCTCTTGTTTTCCTTTTTTTCCTTTTTTGTTTTTTCTTTTTCTTTCTTTTTCTATTTTCTGTCTCTCTTCTCTCTTTCTTTCTCTTACTATTTATTTCGCATTTTCTTTCTTCACCCCCTTTTTTCATTTTCCTTTCTTTTTTTCTTTTTATTTCACTTTCCTCTTATTCTTATTTCATTTTTATATCGCATCATAACACGGTTCAATTCCAGGAGTAGTTCACTCATTATTTATTTTTCTTTTGAGAAATTTATAAAAGCTTTCAATATTGGTCTTCATTCCGAGGCTCCTAAAATAGATTGACCAGGTAGAGATACAAATCAAAGATTTAAAAAAAAATCTTTTGGTTTGGTTTTATTTGTTGAAAACGAGTCTATCAATTTCAAAAAACTAGACGCCAAAATGTACCCCTCGATAATACTTCTTACCTGTTTCAGAAAATTTGTCATAATTTTCCAGACTTCCAAAAATTTAGGGTTGGAAGTTTTCAAATGAACAAACTAACACATGGACTGAAAAGTCCCGGGCCTAACAAAGAAAACACGTTTTTTTTTGGTTCAAAATTAGCTTTATTCATCAACGTAATCTCCATCAAGAGCAACGCAATCATTCCAGCGCCGCTCTAACATTTCAATGCCACTTTTGTAGAACGATTTATCTTTTGCCTCAAAATAGGCCTCAGTTTCAGCGATAACCTCTTCATTCGTGCGAAATTTCTTACCGGCGAGCATTTTTTTGAGGTCTGCGAACAGCCAGTAGTCGCTGGGAGCCAAATCTGGCGAATACGGTGGATGTGGGAGCAATTCGAAGTTCAATTCATGTAGTTTTGCCATTGTTTTGATTGACTTGTGGCAGGGTGCGTTGTCTTGATGAAACAATTTTTTCTTTGCCATATGCGGTCGTTTCTTTGCAATTTCGGCCTTCCAACGCTCCAATAACGCTATATAATATTCACTGTTGATGGTATTTTCTTTCTCAAGATAGTCGATGAATATTACACCGCGGACATCCCAAAATACCGAGGCCCTAACCATTCCAGCCGATTGTTGTGCTTTCGGGCGCTTTGGACGAGGTTCACCAGTTGCTGTTCACTCAGATGACGATCGTTTTGATTCCGGAGTGAAGTGATGAATCCATGTTTCATCCATTGTCACATATCGACGCAAAAATTCGGGTTTGTTACGTTTAAACATGGCCAAACACTGCTCAGAATCATCAACACGTTCTTGTTTTTGGTCAACAGTGAACAAACGCGGCACCCACTTTGAACAGAGCTTTCTCATAGTCAAATGCTCATGCAATATAAAGCCAATACGTTCTTTTGATATCTTTACGATGTCAACTAACTCACGCAACTTCACTTTTTGATCATTCAAAACGATTTTGTGGATTTTTTTGTCGTTTTCTGGTGTTACCGCCTCATTTGGATGTCCACTGCGTTCTGCATCATCGGTGTCTCTACGACCACGTTTGAAGTCACCAAACCAACGTTTTATTGTTGTTTCTGATGGAGCGGAGTCCTCATAATACTTTTCAAGCCATTGCTTCGCTTGAACGGTATTTTTTCCCATCGAGAAGCAGTGTAAAATTAAAACACGAAATTGTTTTTGACCCATTGTTTTGAAAATAACAAAAGTAGCATGACTCTTAGCACAGTAACTCGCAAACTAATGAATAGAACATCATGAAATTTTAACAGCTGTCTTTTGAAGGTTAGTACTAACTGAGAGAAAGGTGACTGCAATAAAACTAGCGTCATCTGTGTGTTAGGCCCGGGACTTTTCAGCCCATGTGTTATATATGTGGGTACAGCTTAAAACGAGCCTCTAACTAATGATATACTTTTCTATAATTAAACAACGTAATTAATAAAATTACATGTAAAATTAAAACCCAACTGACCTAATTTACTAAATACAATATGAATATTCCCAGTTATTGGCTATATTAGGACACCTCCAAATAATTTATAGGGATTTTTTCTAAATAAATAGTAAATTCGAAATACTTTTAATTCTTCTGTACGGATTATTAGTTACTTAATATTCTGTACAATATTAAGTAAACATATTGGGAAACATAGGTTCTGAAATTATTTTATTGGTTGGACTAATTTCGGGATGTCAGGCAAGTAGGTACCACCCTAGATAAAAATATAAATTAGGATATCCCCGACAAGTGTATAGTGAAGATAACGTATTTAGAGTATTCCAAAATAAAATTAACGTATTCCTACTGTGCAGGGTCGTGAATTTAATTTTACTTCACGATAAAATATGTTTCAATCATTGTTATTATGGGTAATAATAATAATAGTGACAAACATTTATTTCATACTGTTTAAGAAGAACAAAAATATATCAGTTGATCAAATAATTTCACTTAAGAAGAAGTCGTAATGTAAAAGTACTCTTTTACTAGGCGTGTATATTTGGAAGTTTTTAAATTTCTCTGACCGTAGTCAGGGGGCAAATGATTACACACCTTCAGAATTTGCACTTTGGTGAATTCTGGTGAAAGTAGCGCTTAGTATTCGTAAACTTTCCTTCAAGCATTCTTATTCATGTTTAATTTCGTGGTATATTAGCAAATCGATGTAATCAACGTTATCTAGCAAAATATGCACATTCGTTAAGCATAGACACGGTAAGGTATCTGAAACTGTTTGAACATATTTACGGGATTTATCTCCTTTTTTAGACTAAACCCGCTTGTTGTGAACCATTTTTGCAGAGCGAAATCTCATTTTGCATCAAAGCTACCGTAGCGAATACACCTGCTGCTTACCATCACTTTGGGCGATATGTAAACTGCAGATACATTATACATAGCAGAATTCTTTCTTCGCCCTTCTCTTCTCTTTTCTTTTTTAACTACTCCTAGAATTTTTATCAGTTAAATTAAAGCGATGATGGTGTAAGTATAGATAGTCATAGTATGTTGTAAGTTAACTCTAAATATATTGTAATTTAATGTACCTCTATTTTTGTTGGTTTTGTGTTTACTCTTAGGTAACCAGTTTTACATATGTACATTGATTATATTTGCCTTGTAATTGGATATTTGTTTTATCTATGGCGTAATAAAGTTTTAAAGTATTATTATTATTCTGGATATATCTGGATCGCAATATGGAGAGAGAATTGTTCTAATTCCAAAGTACAATGGAGCATAGCCTTCATACAGCCAACTACATACATAGATCCAGCCCGAAGTAATGTGATAAACGGTTCCGGACTGGTGCCTAGGAGAAAAGGGGTTGTTTTTTTTTCATGGGCGGGGTTTTAACCCCAAAGAGCAAACTCGGCCAGTACCTCGCCTATTGTGCACCCATGTGATTTTAGCTCATTCGACCGGGTTGTACTTCAGCAACAAAGTCCATAATCCGCTCGAGCGGTCATTTTCTTAACTTGGGTCCGTTAAGCTGAGCATCGCCAAGGTGAATCTGCCTTTCCCTGCAGACTACAGGGCAGTCGGCAAGAAGGTGCACAGGAGTTTCCTCTGCTCTCCCGTACTTTCTACATTAAGGAGAGTTTACTAGACCCATGCGATGCATGTGTTTATTCAGTGCGCAGTGTCCAGCTAAGATCGCTGTGAGTGCTCTCAGTTTGGTCCTGCTCATTAGGACTGCCTTACAGAGTCTTCCCTCACCTGGATAAATCCCGAGAAATTTACAGTATCTTAAACCGTCTACACCGTTCCAATGGGACCGGTGATTGGCAGCCAGCTCGGATCTAACGTCCGTAGGACCTGAGAATGGTCGTCCACTGGCATCTTTTGCTAGCAAATCAGCTATTTAGTTCCCTTTGATCTGCGAGTGGCTTGGCACCCATCTCAGCGTAACGCTGCAATGTTTCGCCAGTTGTTGCAGCCTTCTATGGCACCCCAACACCACTTCGGAGTAAAACTTGACACCTTGTAGCGCCCTAAGAGCGGCTTGGCTGTCCGATTGGCTTGCATATGCCTTTATTGCTTCGACGTTGGGAATTATTACATTGCATCCCCCAGCAAAGCTGTACACGGGCCGAATTTTGTCGGTCCTCATTGACAGCGGTGCTGTCTGTTCGATATAGTTGAAGATGCTGGTGTGGTCTCCGAACTTGCCAGAGAATACCTTGCACCCACTACATTTGACTCTGTAGGCTGCTAGGGTTGCTTCTGATCTCAGCACCAGCTGCAGTGGCGGAAGCCCAAGGATGGTCTCCATCTCAGCCGGCGGCGTCGAGGCCATGGCTTCCGTAATGCCCAAGCAAGCAATCCTTTGAACTTTGCCAAGGATTTTGACCGAGTAGCCTTGATTGGCTTTGTGCCACCAGACTAGCGATGAATAAGTTATAGTTGGTAGTATAACTCTCGCGTATAGCCAGTAAACCATTGCTGGTTTTAGGCCCCACGTTCGACCAAACATTCCTCTGCAGGCCCAAAAGGCCTTTGTGGCTTTGTTTGCAGCATGTTCCAGGTGTGATGTGTACGTCAATTTGGAGTCCAAAATCACACCTAGATATTTAGCCTCTGTTGACAGCAATACTTTGGAGCCGAAATTGGATAGACACCGGAGTTTGGGAAGTTACCTCCTCCAGGTAAACGGTACCATAGTCGCTAGCCACTAGAGTTAACATTTAACCCTTCTTTTCGGCACCATGTTTCTACGAGCCTGAGTGCGACTTGCATCCTTTCGGATACCACGCCCTCAAACCTCCCGCTGACCATGATGGTAATGTCATCGGCGTAAGCCTGCGCGTAAAAGCCCGCCCTCCGAAGATCGGATAGCAGATCATCCAGCAACAGGCACCAGAGCAAAGACGATAGCACACCACCCTGCGGGCAACCGGCTGCCACCGTCGCCCCTATGTTGCAGAGGTTCATGGATACATGAACTGTCCTGTTGTTTAGCACGGAGGTGATCCACCTTGTGAGCGTTGGCTCGACTCCACGTCTTTGCAAAGCTCGCTCCATTGACAAGACGTTGTCCAGAAAGGTAGCCAGTGCACTTTCCTTGTGCCTAAAGGCAATCTCTGCTCGCCGAGCAAACTCATGGATTGCCTGCTCGCAAGACTTTCCTGATTGATATTATATTGGTTTGATTTATTGATATCATATTGGTTCTCGTGTAGAGGCAGTCTACCCAGAGCCGAGTCCTTTAAATGCTTATCAATAATCTTCTCTAAGGTTTTGAGAAGAAATGAGGTAAGGCTGATGGGTCGGTACGATGTTGCTTCCAATGGGTTGTTTTAGTTGGTAGTCCTACTTCGGAGGGAGCCCAGAATAACTAATATATGCGTATATGCTAGTAGGAGTCAATAAATTTAACCTCTAAAAAAATTATTATTATTAATTCTCGAATTTCTTTTTACATGAAGCTGATTAAACACTGTTAAGGTGGTAATTGAACAGACAGTATTCACTCACTCTGTAAACCTTATTGTACAATACGTAAAGATTACGTTATACATAAATCAATTACAACAAGGGAAAATTACCATGAATGGGCTATTTGTTGGAAAGTTCCAGGACTATACGGCTATAATACCCACCTACGACGGACTTAAGTATTTCCCTTAAAGCGTTTCTCCTTTATAGAGCGTGATAGCACGGCGGTAATAACATTTACCATTCCTCAAACATACGCAGACACGCCGACCTAATCGGTTTCCGCGCAGACCTAACGGACCTACTGCACGCGCTTTATCCGTTCAAGAAAATTGGCGACCCGTTTCTCCGACGGTTGTTCTTCTGCGTCCGTTGTCGTTACATTATTCCGAGCAGAAAATTACAACGTCTAATTTAATATGTAACGAAATTAAGGAACCGAATATTATTTCGGGCGTATAACGGTGCGCCGCCCGAGAAACAACGAGCTCGCAATTATCCCGCATGTATATAATTTGAAATTAAGGCTTCCACAAACATCATTACGTTTCCCCGTACGCGGTCTTCACATTTTACCCTTTCCCCGGCTGTAATTTTTCCCACCAGTTTCGCCCCCTTTTTTAACGGGTGTACTGCGTCTCAATCTTCGTCGACGTTAAGTCGTGAATTTATTACATAAACGAGATCTCGTAATGTGGCTCCTCCATGGCTCGAAGTACACGCACAAGGCAATGTAAATTAATTAATATTTCTTAATTACGAGCTCCCGAAATGGGGTCTTTTATGTCGACTGTTTCTCGGGAGGGAACGACGGAGAAAAGGAAGGCGAAAGATGGAGAAAAACGTGTAAAGGAATGATCGGAACAAGTTAGATTATATAAAGCGGAACCCTTTCCTTCCAAACCGAATTCATGATTCAGGAAGAGGTAAATATGAAGTAAGACTTCTTTTCATATTTTAATTAAATAGAAAGTGAATCTTAAGATGTTGGTTGTTCTTTCGAAAACGAAAGCCGGTATTTGTTTCCATTTATACTTTGTGCGGAAGCAAAAGCTGTAAGCTTCCTGTAATTATCTAATTCGAATCCATAAATTACGAACGAACGAATGCAAAATAAGCTTTTTTAAGCTCCCATTACCGCTCCTTTTATTTAACCTTATATGTTGGCCTTCTCAGGAGCGCTGGATTCGTTAGAAAAACGACATTCACCGGGGCGAAGTGTTCTTTTGTGCGCTGCGCCATCTCACCTGGTCGTAACTAAAGAAATTTCCACCTAATGGAAGTAGCATGTCGTAGCGAGCGCAAGGAGCATGGAGAAGCATGTGAGGTGTAATTGAGAGCGAGCCTTTATCGCGTAGCAAAGATTCAATTTGTTTTCCCCGTACACCTGTAACGCCTTCGCTCTTCTGTCCGTTATTATCGTATGGAATACTACCATAAATTATTCTTCGCTTTAGAGCTACAAATGAGCTTTCGGGTGGAAGACGAGGCTCTTGTAATGTGGTGATGTATTGACAAAGTAAAGTCTTTATCCAATCATTTACACGTACAGTAGGCATCTCTATATTACGGGTAATCCACGGTACTGGGCTGGATGTTTATTTTGCTTACGTTGTAGAATTTATAATGTAAGTAAATCGTACAAAATAATAATCGCATGTTTTTAGTTACCATACAAAAAGTGTGATAAACAATTACTTGAAAATTATAGACCAGTTTCTATCATAAATAACTTCGCAAAAGTATTTGAAAAGTGTTTGGATTCCTCCATTTATCCACAACTTAAATCACTCATCTGTGTTCATCAGCACGAATATTTCAGTAACCTGGCAACAATAACAAATTTAGCGGTGATTATTCAGTTTCTCTGCAACAAAATTGACAAGAACAGACAAGTAGTTGATCATATTGATCATTCTATTGCAAAGACGCAGTTGGATTTTCTGCGTCTTTAGTTTCCTTATTTTCATCTTACCTCACGCAGAGGAAACAGCATGCAGCTTACATGGGTTATGAATCGCGTCATTTTTATCCTTCTACTTCTGGTGTTCCCCAAGGAACAAATTTGGGATCCCTTCTGTTTAGTATTGATACTAATGATGTATGTGATTTACTTAGTTGTGATAAATTACTATTTGCTGATGATTTAAATCTTCATGACATTATTAGCACTATTGATGATTATCTTCCTTTGCAAAATCAATTAAATGAATTTGTATCAAAAATAGGCTAGACATGAATGTGAGTAAATGTACGCGTAAGGTTCGTCCTATACACCACAGTTATTATATCGACAACATTTTGCTCAGGCAGTCAACGATTCAAAACTCTCCTTTGACGCACATATCTCCACCATAATCAGCTCTGCGCTGAAAGCAGTAGGGTTCTTCGTTCATATTACAAAGCCCGTCTCCGCCATTGAGCGCATACAATCGCTCTACTTTAGTTTTATACGTTCAAAATTAAAATATGTTTCTGTAATTCGGCCTACTTTTAATAAACACCATTCGTATTCATTAGAAAAAGTACAAAGAAAACTGTTAAAATATTTATATTATAAGCAACATGGCGAATATCCAGTACAACGTTATAGTCACAGTTTTACTTACATTATATAAAGTTGTTCCCCTGGATGTACCTCGCGATAGAGGGGATGTCAAATTTCTATTTCATCTTGTCGATAACAATATAGATGCCCCTAAGTTGTTGAATTATCTTAATTTTAACACATCTAAAGGAATACCTAGAAAATAACACCAAGGATAAAGACGCTGTTAAAAACAGCTTTCGTCATGGTATTGGTGAAATCATTCTCGCGAAAAACAATGTGAAAAGACACAAAACGCTAACACACGGACATGTTTCTGCCTACCCGGTGTCATCAGCATGGTTTTGAGCGGTTTTATGCTCAACACATCATGATTTCCTCTCTGATACTATAGCCGTATCGAACCCTACAATTCAAGTGATTATTCTTGGCGGTACCTAGTGCCAATAGAACGAAACACTTTTCAAAGTCAGACACAGCGAAAACTGTACCTGCTTCTTCTCGCTATATATTTAACAGCTTCTCTATCTTTGGTGTATCTTAATTTCGTTATACATCGTCCCTCTATCAGAAGTTCCTACACATTTTATACCCCAAAATCGCGAACTATCATTATGTTAAAGTCGCTAATGTATTGAATATCCAACACCTACAATTTACTATCCGATCATGCCATTGATATACATTCCTCTTCACTAACTACCAGCTCTTTTCACGTTTTCTATAGCTAGATTCACCATAAATGCTACCTTTAATTTTCCATTATCAGTTATGTTTCATAACTTCAATGCAATATTTCATACCTGCGACATACATTGTGACGGCATTTTAAAAATACTCGACTCTGCCAGGATATATTATTATATATTGCGTTAACGTCCTTTGTTGAAAAATGTTAAAGCCGAAGAATTTGCTATTTATGTAGTTGTAACTTATTATTACTATTAGTTTTGCACATTAGTATAGTCTGCAATTATATTTTGTCGTTAATTTTGATTATTAGTCCATTGGACAGAAATGGAATAAATAAATAACTTTGTCGTCAATTTGGCGATTAAACACCGAAACGTTTCGACGACAAACTTTTTAATCAACGGTTCCACTTAGGACTCGACCCTCGTAGCGAAACCCTTTACATATTCGCCGGGAGAGCTAATGCGAAACGCCATCGGTCGAAGCAGAGCATAAATTCAACTTACTAATGACCGTCCATATATTCATGCGGCCGGTGTAGCAAGGGGCGGGTCGAAAAAACTTTGTAACTTGTTAGCGAGAACAGGCAAATTGTGATCATTGATTCGGTCACGAGGTGGCAGCACGGACGTATGGCACGGCGATTAGGATGACTGATACGACGTCGGTTGCGTTTAAAAAGGGCGGTCAACACGGCATCGACGGTCAGCATTGCTCGAAGCGAGCTTCGAAGGTTCGAAACGATCCTAACACAGCCAGCTACAGTAGCGACCATAAGAACAGCACATGAAGATGGAACATGCTAATCGGAACTATATTTTGGGAAATGAACCCCGAGTTATTTCTATGAATCTTTTGAATGTAACCATTATGGTTAAGTGTAAAGCAATCGTTGGCTGTAGAAGTTTCGTTTATTTTGAAATTATTTTGTGACAACCGCGCTGATGACGCCGGGTAGGCAGGGATATGATCGAGTGTTAACCTTTTTTCTTTCCCGGCATTGTTTTTCTCGTGGATGATTCCACCAATATTACAAGTAGCTGTAATTAGCAGGATTATGTTAGGTCTTGAATAAGAATGTTGATTACGCTTGCAGAGATATTCAAAATTAAGAAGACGAGAATTTATGTCACTATTTTTCAAACTTCCAAAGTACTGCTGCAATGAAGACACTGTATTATTTATTAATCAGGAGTCTATTAAAATAGTATGGTTTCTGGACTCTTACTAACATCGGACAACTGATAAAACTTTGAAAAGGTTTTGAAAATAATTATGCTGTTACGCTTTCCAGTTTATTCAAGCAGAACTATTGTTTTGTTACTTATATGCCACTTTGAAGCTTTATGTAATAAAAGAAATCAATACAGTGCAAGTTTCTTGTTGAGTTTGTTGAATAATAACGTTAACAGTCCTCATTTCTTAATAAATGTACATAGATTTTCACATACCTGATCGTTTTAGAGTTCCGAGAGCAAGGACAGGCGTTATATTTAGGTCACCTATATCATATGGTGGTCAGAAATATAACAATAATACTTTAATGTCCCGCAAATAAAACGATATCCAAATGCAAGGCAAGATGCAGTAATTAGTATATATATGTAAAAACAAGTTACCTATAAGTAAACATAAAACTAAGAGGAGAAAAAGGGGTAGATTAAACTACAATAAACTTGCAACTACATCATACTGTGACTATCTACAGTCACATACAAATTGCTTTGATTTAACTTAAAAAAAGTTCAGCAGTGGTTAAAAAGAAAAAAGAAGAATGGAATATCTCCATAGAGTTGAAGCTGCTACACATTCTATGTATTGGAAACCTGATGGCGATATTTGTCCTAGGTGCGAAACAGTAAAATATATCACTCAGCGTACTTTCGACGTAGTTCCACGGAATCAATATTAAACATTTGTCGCAGGGTATTGTGACTAAATTATTTTCTTTTTAAGTATAAGAACATCTCCTTTGAATCTGCTCCAGAAGATATAGATATAGATGTATATAGGTGACCAGACCAAGGACGCATACTCCAGTCGAGACCGAATAAAAGCGAAATAAAGAGGAAGAGTGGCTGTTAAAGAAGAAAATGGTCATGTAACACGTGCAATGAATCCTAACATACTCAACGCTGATGTACAAATACTGGATATATACTCTGTAAAGGTCAGTCTTGAGTCGAAGACAACACCCAAATCTCTCACAGAGATGTAAAAGAGATCCAGCCAAATGATAAGTATAGACAATTGGAGTTGTCTTACGGGTGTAGGTGACAATTTTGTATTTGTTCACATTAACTGTGAAATTGTTGCAATCTTCGGAATTATTAATTGTTGTATATAATTTTAAGTTATCTGCGTATAACAACTTTGGGCAGCTCAGTAGATAATACAAATCGTTTATGTATATCAGAAACAAAAGTGGACCTAAGTTATTCCCCTGAGGAACTCCAGAGGTTAGCGTGAAGTAATCCCATACATGTTACAAATAGCTTTCTATCAAGAAGATACGATTGGAATAAAAACAAACGCGAAGACGAAAGTTCAATATTGTCCAATTTATTAATAAGCAGGTTTTGGTTGATTCAATCAAAAGCTTTAGTCAGGTCAGTATACACAACATCTACCTGCCTTCCAGCATCAACACTATAGATATTGAGTAATTTTAATAGGATTAGTTACTGTAGATCGTTGAGCAAGGAAATCCAGGGTCTACTTGAGCATAAATATACATGTACAAACATTTCTCAAAAATTTTAGCAAAATTATTCAAATAACGCTGCAGGACGATAATTGGAAGTAACACACTTCTCACCATTTTTGAAAACGGGCACCAATTTGGCAATCTTCCACGAAGATGGGAAGGTCGATATTTTGACAGCAGGATTGAACAAGTTGCAAAGAGGACAAGCAAATATATTTGCATAATCCCTAACAAAAAAATGTTAACAATTTGTTTGGCAATTTTTGTCGTTGGAATATAATGAATTTATAATAGAAAAAGGCACTTACGTCTTTTTACTTATCTTTTAGAGTTATTCTTTATTTCCTATATTTGAAATCACAAAACATTTTTAAATAACTTTGGACAGCAGTGTATTTATAGCAAGAGTGTGATTTATTAATCTGATGGCCATAACTGTTTATTGGTTGCGTAATTAATTAGAATCCACAAAATGTATTTTGAATAATTAGATGGTTATAGTCCCGTAAGTGATGTTTATTGCTGAACTAATAAATTATTATTGATTATTTATTCAGTTTTAAGTTTTTAGAGGTGTTTCTTTACCGGGTTTCTTTGTTAATTTATTTATCATTACAATAAGCAGATGAAGAATTTATCAAATTGATTAAATTAATATCGAGCTTTCTTTGGATTGTGTAGTATAACAAGTTCTATACAAAACCATAAAATGCTTTATTCCTATGACTGACACTGTATATTTACCGGATCAACAGATAAGGGTTCGCGTGCGAACGCGACACCTGAACGCACTGTGCCAAACCCTTGTACGTGAACAAATCCTAAAGCGGTCTCGTGTATCGTTAAAAAGAAAAAAAAAGAACTTTCGTGTCTCTAGAAATAAACAGGGTGATCGCCTTGGTAGATTTCAGCTTTCTGAATTAAATATAAACCATAATTGTGAAAGTAGTATGTTAGCTTATATAGACCTCTCGAGTGTATAGTTTATAGCTTTAACGATGCTTTTATAATTGGTACTTTGGCAGATTATTTACGTCGCTTGTTGGGCATTAGCGTAGTGTGAACGTGGAAAATGTGCAAGTCATACGGTTTGACGACCTTTTGCATACGGCCGTTACATGAATGGATTTTATTTCTATTGCTGAGTTATATAAATGTTGTACGACGCTAATTAGAGGCCTTGAATATGCGATAAGAACTGCAATAATTGTTTGTGGCAACGTTGAACTCACGAATGTTGAATAAATCTTGTAGATTTTCACAACTGCGGTTAATTATACCAAGAAAATGAACAGCTGCTTTGTCGCTCTAACATGTGGTTCTACGTAGGAGGTCGTTCTTTCGCCTGTTTAGAACCCTCGTAGGGGTTCTTACGACGCACCGATAAGCGAACCTCTAACTCTTCCTGTTCCCGCGCAATGAACACGTCGCACTTTTTTCTGACCAAAACGATGAAATGTTTTCGACTCGAAAAATCAAAGGTCGGAATGTCGAGGTCTTGACCCTGACGGCACGTGGACCTATATGGGTGTACTACGCCTGAGAAATTTCAGCCCGCTAGCTCTAGACGTTTAGGAGTTATGGACGTTCGAAAGTTGAGGGGGTGCAAAACTTAACTTCTTAAATGAGCTCCGAATCGAGTGATATCAAAAGACGCGTTCCTTCGCGTAGATTACGATAGAAAAAGTTGGTGTCGCTATCTGTAACTGTTTTTAAAGTTTGAAAATTTCTAAAAACGTTTAATTTCAACACTTAAACGGTTAGAGACAGCGGAGTTTGGTTTACGCCGTTCGAAAGTACGTGTTGAGATCTTTACAGTGAACACCAGGCATAACCCAGGTGCGAATTTTCGATCGCGAAATTTCGCTAAAATATCAAAGTCCAAAAATGACCTCGTTTACCATCCTATCGGGTCACATTACAAGTGATGTTCCAAAAGATCATAATGAATTATTCCGGTTGCTATCTACCAAACATACAATAGAATCTTATTTGGGTGCTGGTAAGACAAGGGATTGTATGTGTCGAATCAGTAGGCACCAACCAGTAATACAAATGATTAGAATTTTAGTACAATATTCTCTTTTCGTCGCAGCTTAACAGCCGATTAACAAATGGTACATTATCGTTGCGTGAAATATTTCCCGAATAAATGGTAGGATGACCTAATTACATATCATTTGATAATCCATACGGAGCCCATTTGCTTAACCTCCATTTCTTTCCTAGCTGATGAAGGTGCAAACAAATGGTTTCATAACCCACATTGAATTTTTCTGCAAGCTCTAGGCACGTTGTGCTGCAATTTGCCTCCAAGATCCTCACTATTAATGATCTTCGATCGCCCAGCGTCTACATCATCGGTCAAGCTGACATCTCCTTAAGAAAATTGCTTGAGCCACTTCTGCGCTATTTGATCGCTAGCGGCAACATCTCCGGACGCAGTATATATTTTTCGCGTCGCCACTGCAGATTTGGCACCAAGTTTGCGCTCATAGAGTAAATAACCTCATATTGAAATTGTATTCGTTGCCATTTTCAACTATTCAAATTAGGAATTAAATAATTATCACCATATTAAAGCAAATGACAGATAACAAACAAGTGCTATCGATCAACAACTTGAACAATATTCGTGACATTCTGCTGTGTACAAAAATGGCATGAACTTATTTTATTACCTGGTATTATGTAGCTGGCAGGATATTTGCATGAACATCGCGCATTCCAGCGTCTCTTTTTTAAATTTCTCTGGTTAGTTGCGCATTTCTGCAATTTAATATAAAGCGCCTAGATACTACTTTTAGCCGACCTCTTATAATAAACAATAAACTCGAATTATAGCGATCCCTTAGCGTTTTCGCATCACAGTTAATTGCATTTGTTCGGCGCAAGGAGGCCAAAAAGCGAAAATATATATAATAACAAATTCGCGCAATAAATATCGGGTTTAATTAATTCTTCTACAGTTGCGCTATCTAAACAGCTTCTTAGACCACCAGTCGGCAATAACAGTAAATTTCGCCGACGGAAGTAATCTCAAAAATAAGCCCGTGAGCTTTTGGGCGAGAAGCACGCCGTATCCAACGCAGGTAATATATAAGTCATATTAAAAGTGTATGGAAATTTGTGTTTACAATTTATATTATTCCATTATGAATTTTTCTCGTCCCTTTTTCTCTCGGAACAGACTTTCTTTGCTCATTTTTGCGAAGTTCGTAGATATTATGCGGCTAATCGTCTTAGCTTCCGTTAAAGCTTATCTTTATGGTGTCGCGGCGTGGTGAGCCTGTTGTTTCAATTTATGATCCTATTTATGTCGCCGGGGTTTTTTATTTAGGTACATTTAGTTTAATTTCGTTTTGACGAGACGATGGCATAGCTAAAATATTTATTAGCAAATATTCTAATTATGTACTCATATGAAAGCATTTTTCCGTAAAAGAAATTTAACAATATACACTACGGTCACAGAATAAAATAGATACCAGGTAAAGGGGTATAAATATGTAAACAGCTAAATTCTAAGAACGAATTAAGAACTTTCTCTTGTCGTTAGGGTAGGGATGTATCGGAAGGAATTCGTCATAGTTTAGTATCGTTACAACTATGCCTCGCTTACAACGTTCGAGTGATATTAGCGACTTCATCCGGGCTGTCGCATCGTTGGCCAGAGCGAACGCAGCGCTTCGCAAGGTGAAATAAGTCAATTTTTAAATATTCCGTTGTCCACAGTTAGCCGTGTGATTACACAATTTAAACGCAAGGAAAAACAACAGTGGAGCCCAGACCAGATCGTGCTGGAGCTTCTGAAAGAAGTAAAAGGGTGCTTGTGCGCGAAGTGTTAAGAGAACCGCGGAAAAGTACAGCTGAGCTTGCGGCAACTTCACAGGAAAGTCACCGCACCGTTCTGCAATACCTCCACAGTGTGGGGATGTATAAAAGGGTGGCAAAGAAAAAACCTCTCCTTACGGCGTTTCAAAAACGGCCCCGAACGGCTTGGGCAATCGAAATGCGAACGAAGCCCTAAGAGTTTTGGCGGTCTGTTATTTTTTCAGACGAAAGCAGATACTGCCAATTCAGTGATGGTGGTCGTACGTGGGTATAGACACGTTCGTCACAGCAACTGGACAAAACATTTTTGCATTAGACGGTAAAATACGGCGGCGTGAACATCATGGTGTAGGGCGCGATATGTTATGGTGGAAAATCGCAATTAGTAATCTGCGACAGAAATATAAATGCGGCAAAATATATCCAAATATTAACAGAAGGACTACTACCGATATTCAACAACGCCATTTTATCTAAAGAAGACGCCACTTTTATGGAGGATGGGGCACCCTGCCACAAAGCAAAAACAACAACCGCATGGAAAGAGGAACAGGGGATTCGGATTTTACCATGGCCAGGCCAATCAGCAGACACGAATCCGATGGAGAATATTTGGCACATAATCCAGACAAATATGGCGAAACGACCCCGAAAACCCAGCAATAAGGAAAAACTCGTGGCAGCTGTTACAGAAGAGTGGTTAAATATTTCAGAAGACACCATTAATCATTTAATAGATTCTATGCCACGACGACTCGCAGCACTTCACGCAAGTAAAAGTGGATCAACAAAATATTAGTCTAATTTAAAAATATTTTCTATATATAACGAGAATAGAATCTTTTTTTAATTCGTAGGTGTTTATTTTATTCTGTCACCCTAGTGTATCAGGGAAAAAAATATTACTTAGTGTGCAAAAAGTGCGGATAAAGTTAATTTTAGTTTAATTAAAAACCTAATTCTTTGGAAATAAAGCACAGGAATTTTGCTTTACAACTGCTATTTTAAATATATAAAGAGGAAATATAAATCACAAAATTGTTCCTTCCTTTCTCCAAAATAATTTTAACATTAACTTTGAAAATAACTGTGCCTTCCTAAAATTCATTCATTGTTCATTTCTTTCTCATTTACGAGAACGTAATCTTCATGTGAGAGGCGACGTAACAGGTGTATTATCCCGTTAAATAGATTTGTTGGAAACAAACAGAAGCTAGAACTGCAACCAGCACTGGAAAACGCCTTTTCATTAAGTGCTGCTTGGATAGCAAGTACACTGATAACACAATTTTTGCTGAAATTATTTTTTTCGTATCACGTAAAAATTTAACTCTATGCCATACTATGTTCTTCGAAGAATTACTAATGCAGCTAACTTGTTACTCAAGAACTGGCAAGTCACAATAAGTATAAAATATTAGTAACTACATCTATTTATTTTAATACAATATTAGTCACAAGTATTCATTTTAACGATTATTAAAAAATTACAAGAGTCCTTGTAAAAACATAAACGATAATCAGGAAATAAATTTTCGTTTCGAATACTCCAATAGTAGTCAACCACCATATGAGGATTCCATCTTCCGTGGTACCGAGTTTCCATGGTTTTTAAATTTTGATGAAATCTCTCGCCCTGTTCATCGCTTAGAGCACCTAAATTTTCAGGAAACCTATTAAGACGAACATGAAGGAAGTTTTATGCTTACGTAACAACCTAGGCGATAAAATTTTTGAAGCATTGATTTCATTAGGCCTTTGTAATTGGAGGCTTTTGTGTTTGAAAAAAAAAATTGTTCGTGACCGTAGAGTACGAAGTCCAGGTTTATTCGTGAGCTTCGTTCGCAGAGTTGATGAAATTCGGATCTGCAAGTTCTAATTTGAGGTCCATAAATACTCCAGCTTTAATTTTTCGTATCTTAGTCGTGAAAACTTTTGACATATTTCAAGTACATATGTCAAAAGTTTCCAGCTTCTTGCAAATTTAGAACTTTAACATATTGCACCATAAAACCCAATTTCATGTCAAAAGGTCTCGAATTCGCTGCATTTAGTTCACGATTTTCAAGAATATTAAACATTTTAGCAAACAAGAAATGCCGTAGAATAAAAAGGTGACGTGATAGAAGAGAATGGGTTTCATATTTAACATTACCGTACCTATATTAGTTCGAAACAAGTATCATATCTTACTCAGTAGAAAAAAATATTTATTAGCCAATAGTGATAGTGCGTGAACAACACTCACGATACAATTTAAAAGAGTAATAATTAAAAAAGAGTTTCTTCCGTTACTTGCATAATGGTGGCGAAAACTCGTATTATCACAAATATCGTTAAAAAAGAGATGTAAGTTATCTTAAAATTATTTCTATGATGAGTGGCATGCTATACTCACGCGCACATTATGGAACTAGTTAACATTCGTAAAATATTGTTTACTTGGAAACATGCACAATATTCTAAATTTTTGTATATTTGGAGAAGATTGTACCATTGGCAGCTTTACGTATCTCTTTTAATCCATCAAGAGCGTTTATTGTCAGAGTGAGTTATTGAAAATTTCTTTCACGAAAAGAAATTACTATTATTTCTGAAGATAGTATAAGTCGATATTAAACTTCAAAGGGCAAACTAGCTAGCACTGTTTAATATTTTGAACATCTGTTTTCTAAAATGCTGAAGCACAATCGAAGATTCAGGGATAAGGAAGAGCAGCGCATGTATATGAGTACCTTTCACATGCAACAACGAGAACTCCTCAAAATTCACAGTATTTATTTATTATTAATTAAAATAATGTTTAGCTAGTCGGGGATTACAACAGGAAGTTGTTTTAATTTTATGTGAATATACATATATACATACACTACCGCTCATAATAATGTGGACACTTCCTATTTGATGCAAAATTTGACGCTTGCTTCAAATCTTTAAACAAAACGATTATAAGAAGACTTATAACACATGTGTACACAAAAGAAAAAGTAACAATAAACGTTAGAAAACATAAAGTAAGTTATATTTTTTTCTCATCGAAAGATCCACCTCTTGACATATAATAACTGCTCGCACAATTCGTGGCATTCTTTCTACCAATTTTCTCTGTACGTCCTGAGGAATATTGTTCCACTCCCTCCGCACAAACGTCCAGTGATGGGTTTTGGACTATTTTTAATATTCCTTCATTCTCAGAATCAGCGAGGTAGTTTTTGCTATCATGCATCAATTCAAAATTATTGCCTATTTTGCGCAATCCGGATGGTAGAGCATTTTCTTCTAACATTTCGCGATAATTCTCCCTCCTCATTATTCCATTTATTTTCAAAAGGTCCCCTGTTCCACTTGGTGAAAAACTACCTCATACAACAACCATCACTTTTTCTTATTGTTGGTGTGATACACTTGCTCGTCTTTTGAACGTCTGACAAATGTTCTTCGGTTTCTCATCATGCCATAGTATATTTTCCTATTGTTCTACTCCCCAATCTTTATGAGTTTTACCCCATTGGAGACGTTATTGACTATTAATTGTCTTTTTCTCTTACTAAGCAATATTCATTGTCGCCTCTGGATGTTGCTCGAGGACGTCCTAGACGATTGTTGCTAATAAGTGTACCAGTTAACTTTGCTACTTTTTACATTATATCGCCCGGAAATATTCCGTACAGAATATCCTTTTTGTTGTAGCGTTAATTTTGCTGATCGTGTTTTAACACTAAGCGAAGCATTACTCGCACAAATAAATAAAAGTATCGGGATGCACGGAATGGTAGTTAATGATAAACTAAATTTACTGTTAATTAATGTAATTTATGCATATTGGATATGGTAAATACCATCTCCCCATAATCTTAGTCAATTGTTAGAATTTGGGTTTAATTTATATCATAAAATTTCTGCCTCTATATTACTTAAAATATCTATAACATATTGTACCTAATTATTTCACGATTTTGAAAAGTAGTATTCGCGTTTCGTTATTTATCAACTTAGTTCCTTGATTAGTAAATTGCGTACAGCCTTATAGAATTATTGCATGAATAAAAGTACTTCTTTCTAAAATATTTTTTAAAATTTAATTCAATTCGCTTTGGGCATCTTTACATTTTAATAAGCTTACGTATGAATAAGCAGTACTTTGATTTAATTTGCAAAGAAAGCCATAGCAGTACTCCTGGCTTCGCTTCAAAACACTACTTTCAGACACCAGAGAATATGAATGAAATTTTCAATATTTTGAGCCTGTTTTACTTTCGAATGTTTGCTTCTTAGTAGTTATTTACTTGAGGTGTAACAAATTTTGTTGCGGGAAAGAATCCATTGAAGATTAGTCATGTGAAAGATAGGCTTACAAGTTTGGGTGATTGAGTAATTGGATATTGCTGTACGTACAAATAGGCTCTTCAATGTTAGAAAACTTTCTTAAAGGTTCAGCATCAGAGTGGTAAATTAGAAAAGGTTTTTATTTTTCTTAGTTAATAGCAATCCTTAAAACCATAACTTTAAGTTGGTGGCATCTGCTTGCTTGCATGTAATTTCCTACGAAACTTATAAGAAAACTCATATAGAGTACCATTTTCATGAGAGTCGTAATATTTCTAATGGAAGTTAAATATTACTCTAGTAAATACTGATGATTGTAAACGGTGTGTGCAAGAGACCGCTGCTTAAGGTTTCAAGGAAATGTAAAGGATAGCGACTCAACCTTAAACCACACAAAATTAATGTCTGCTCGTCTTGTTACGTTTATAGCTTTCGCAGTCTTCTCCCGGAATTACCTTAGATACACCGAAAGAAATTGTTTTAATCAAAGGTAAACGATGTCGGGGATAGCCGAGATACGTCGGCTCTCTATTTTTGTCTCCCGCTAACTAAACAGACTATCCATCTCAGAGCATTTCAACGTTTAGTCTAGCTGGTGGCTTAGCACGGCCCGCTGGAAGCCCGACTGCATAGTCGAATTAGCGAAGACAATTATGTGTCTGGATAACTCTGAGACGCTGCCATATAAACGCGAAGGAGTTATTAGGAGACGGGGGATCCGAGACTCGCTTTCTCGTACAGCTCGCGCCATTACGATTCAGGACCAGCTACTGCCGTGCCCCTTCGCCTCGCACCACTAATTGCCGCCACCTGAATTTAATATCAGAAATTCGCCAACTCTCGGAGCGAGACGGAGAAACGGCAGTGACAAATGTTACAATTAATACAACGGTAGTTCCGTATAAATCATTTACTTCAGCACGTAACACACTCGCTCGCTAACCTGTTCGCGTTGCATGCTGGCTTGTCGCTGATAATATGTCTTGCAACGTGATCACGTGTGGGCGAAATGGGAAAATGGAGTGAGATATGGAGGTATCTGTATTGGAATTAAACTTTGAAGCTATGAATGTTTAATATACGAAGTGTATTGGCAGTCATAAACAAATGAACGCCCAGCAATAGTAATAATAGCACTATGCGGTTTATTAGTACAAAATGCGAGGCAAATATGAACGTAAACGTAAAAAGGTGAAGACATATAGAAATGTGCCAACATAATAAAATAAGTATTGCTCTAACGGTTTATTTAATAATTAAAATGGTAATGCAAAATAGTACTGGCCAAAATACATTCAGCAATTTTGAGCAGTCAGATTTATTCTATCAGATCTAGTTTCCGAAATGCACTTGTTCTACCCTATTTAGAAAAAGCTCGCAAAAATTAGATACAATGTTTCGTTACGTAACTTTTTAAATGTTATTGTTCAACTGTTAACTGAAACACAAAAAGTGGGTAGGATGTATTTGTTTAACAGAAAAATATGCATATACAACCTTCAATCATCAGTTAAGAGTTTCCTTTCATAAGATTTCCTTGCGTGACGTTTACCGGAGCAGTCCCGCTGAGGATTCCAGCAGTAATCGACCATCATAAGGTATCCCATATTCCTTAATACTTTTTCTCCATAATGCGGGTGTCTTTATAAAATCTTTCCATTTGTTGTTTTCTTCTGTCCCTCACTAACATCACCTAAGTTTTCTGAAAAACGATCTAAATGGCCGCCAAGGTAATGAATCTCGATGCTCATGTTATGTCTAAACGTGTGAAAGTTGGAAAGCGTCTGTTCTACTAATAAATAACGATGAAATTTATAGCATATGGGTAACAGATTTCACCGTGGAGTATCTCAAAAACTAGAGCTATTAGGAGGAAATGCCAGTTATTTTTGGAACCAGCAATCGGGGACACCCTAAAGCACTCTGTATTTTACAAGCACCGCGACAAAAAATTATTTTGTTGGACGGTGTAATAACTAAAAAAAAGAATATAAATGCTAAAGGGAATACTATGTGTACAGATAGTAGCGCTGACGCAGATGACGGGAAAATAATGTTGGCAGTAAGACACAAAAGTCGAAGGCAATTGCATTAAGGTGTTTAACAGCGTAAGAAAACGACCTTTTAAACATACCTAGGCCATGAAGTGGAGGAGCAAGTAGACAAGTAGTATATGCAATGTAGGACCAAGAATATTACCCTAGGGACGCCAGATATAGCAGGAAGTGGGGAAGGCAACGAACAATTATATGAAACTACTATAATGGTCTATACCGCCTTAATGCTTACCAAGAGAAATAGCAATACAGTTAAAAGAAAATCAGTTTTTTCCAATCTAAGACGTAATTTTCTATCACTAAATATGTTTTGAGATCCCGATCATCCAGGGTAGCAGAATTGGTCACCGGTGAGAGAGTGGGTAAAGTGAATGTCTTAAAATTTCTCGAATCAAAATTATCTATAGGAGGCGCTACCTGTTTATATAAACCATGTCACGACGAGGGAGAAACAGGACCCATGTAGATGGTTTATGGAAAGGGAAAGACGATCTCAAAAAACTTTTTCAGTACCACCGCCAAATTAAAGAATTTAATAATTCAAAATAAGAGTAAGGTCAGTCCGAGTCAGAATACCGGAAATTACTTTACCGGTCGCGATGGCCAACGTTACCGTTTGCAAAATCGTCAAATGACAAATTTTCTATTTTCTTATTACGATCCGTAATTAAACAATAATTAAGTCTTACCTTAAAATTTCATATATGTCAAAATTTACATATTTCTCTCTTTTATTTTGGAAAATTTAAACGAGATTAAAAGAAATTAAATTAACACCCCCAATCAAAGTTTTAGAAGTATTCCAAATAATATAATTAAACTAGTTATTTCAACTGTAGAGACTTACTGGGTTTCAGACGAAAAGCAATGACTTGCAGATCTCTACTCCGTAATTTAGGACTCTTGGATTTCAAGAAATCAAGAAATTAGGGAGAAGACATGGGCTTGCCCTCATATACTCCACTTATAAGATAAACTCAGCTCGAAATTATCGAACCAATCCAGAAATAATTTGGGAGCCAAAGCGTCATCCAAATAAGTATTCCAAAATGTTAATTGAAACGTTTATCGAAATGTTTATTAAGAACATCCATCAGAGGCATAAATAAAAAACCCCGTAAAGCGATTATAGTTTGGACACCTCGTGTGCGTAATATAATGCTGTCGAGAAAGCTGGCCTTCAAATCCTGAGGTTTCAGAAAATTATGATGCCGTTCTTCCCTATCTTAAGGAATATCCAAAACCCAAAAATCAAATTCGGCAAAGTAAATGGCGTAGCTTTTCATGTAAATCCACAATACTAATGATACTTTTAATACGCTCTGATATTTTCGAAGACCAACAAAAGTGCCAGAAAACTTTCGTGAGGTTATCAGTCACCCCATCAGGGAAATACGATTATGGATCGATGGGAAGTGAGAAATTGCGAAAGATTTATATATTATTAGTTAAAAAAAAATAATTGAAAAGGAAAGGCAAAAAGAAAACGTAAAAGTGCACGAATATTTGAAGTAAATAAATAAACAAATTAGGAAAATCCAGGGCAAAGAAAATTTCGAAACACTACTATTTAGATGATAATAGTGACAACTATAATAATTTTAACCACCACACTATCTGTTGACCTATCGCCAAACCCTTTTTTGACTCAAAACATCTTTTGAGGACTTGTATTTTTTATTATAATAGTGTTTAACACTGGCTTGCATAAAATATGTAAGAAAATGCAACGTTACACATATAAAATAATATAATAAACCATTCATAGAAACTGCTCCATTACTTAATATCCTTCCAATACGTCTCGCAGAACATTTTCAAATATCCTCCGTTTTTCGAATATACCCTTTTTCCCGCTACTGATGTGTACCTTTGCGGACACAAATATACGAGTTGAATCGTTCCGCTCGTTTATGTGTACGGGAAAATACGTTCGAAAATTTGACTGGAGTTAATCGAGCGTGCAAAAGGACCGTCGACTTCGGCAAAAGAGCCGATCCAAGTGCGCCGTTATGCTTTACAACGTAAAAGTCGTCCGGTTTCGTCAACACGCTGTTGGTCGTTGGGAAGGTATTAATTTCGGGAGGAAATTGGTTTCAATCTTAATCCCTAACATCGATAAATGCTCATGGGACGCATGTTTCTATTCGCTCTCTTCGAAAGGCCGTCGCGAAACGAGAGAAATTTTCGATGACGCGACCGAAATCGTAGTCGAGGATTTTCGGTTTATTTTAAATAAAATCTGCGTGGGAATGGACGAGGAAGAAGTGGATCAAGATAAGGTAGAAGATCGTGAAACGAGATGAAAGAATTTCAAACGTATTCTTATGAGGAAGGGTCTTTCTTAAATAAGATGTTTGAAAGCACAAGTGGGAGTTTGAATTTACAATACTGATGAAGAAAAAGTATTTATTTGTTTATAGTTTTTCGTGTACTGCGTAAGTGATCATATTTACGCAAAACCAGATTAGAAGTTGTTATTATGTATTAGTTTATTTATTTACTGTATAAGTTCATCAATAATTAAAAACAATTCTGCATATATATATATATAATATCAAAAAAAAAATCACTATTGACGTCGATTGCAACATAGGCAAATTGGATAATTTGCGACATGTTAAAATCGGTACCTAATTACATGTAGATTCATTTAAAATAATTTGTAGTTTTCGTCAGGTACTGTAAATGACAAATTAGATGGTGACTGGTGGGAATGCACTGTAGTCGTTTTTAATGTTAGTCAGAGGCGAATTATAATGTCTTTGCTAGAGGATCGGAAGGTGATACACGCTCAAATGCGAGAAGTACTTTTTAACGTATAGAATTAAAGGAACATCAGTGCCATTAAGTGAAATAAAAGAATACATTCATGAAGCAACCGGTATGTCCTTGTGAACAATAGAAAGAATTATTCGAGAGGGAAATACTGCTCCGATACTGCATCAAATAATGATGAAAACCTCCTGGTAAGAAGAAAATTCTAAAATATTTGGCGTTCAAGATTCGTCGTTATAACAGAATAATAGGAAAATATCGATAGATCTATTAGATATTTTCGTGGGACAAATCGAATATGTAGATGAAACTTACAATGCAAAGTAGTCATCTGCCTTCCAATATATGGAGTGATGAAAGTATAAAAGGTATTTTCAAGAACATATCTAAGGACCTAGACCAATAATAGTGCACACGAGAGGCAATATGGGCTTTATCCTTAACGCTATGTTGAGTTTTAAGTCCGGCCCAAAAACTCGTGATTGCGATTTGGATATGAGCGCAGAAAATTATGGCAGCTAGATAGAACGGAAGCTTATACCAAACTTGCCGACAAACTCCGTTGTTGTAATTTATAATGCGCCGTATCACGATATACGTACAAGTCGTTCTCCAAGAAATAATAGTAAGAAAAATGAAATGATTGAATGGTTAGCGTTATAAAATATTCCGTTTGACACTTGAATGTTTAAGGCACAACTATATCAGCTAACCGAACGCTATAAGGGTCAATATATAACGTATAAATTCTACAGCGTAATGAACACGCAGTTTTGAGACTTTCACCGTATCATCGCGATCTAAATCCAATTGAGTTATCAAAAACAATGTCGCTGTAAGAAATATAAATTATAAGGTAGATGTTCAGTAACGTTTACGTGGGTTGCATCATTTATGATCCTAGCCTTTATGAGTGAGCATAGGTGATGCGAACGCAGGAATGTTTAAACATAAAATAATTATAAAAACTATATTATATAACGTGCTAAAACACTTACTGTTTTAAGAAGAAATCACAAACTGGGTGGCATCTATTAAATACTAGAATCGTTAAATACGTTTCCACACTTGTTTCAGTCAAACGAGTTCGGTGGGCCGAATAAGTATCTTTGAATGATGAAAACGACCGTTCCACATTGAGTGATGTTATATTTGCAAAATTCCTATGAGCTATTAAAGCATTTACTCGTGGAAGATATTAGAGATCAATTGCGCAACAAGATTTAAAATCCATGCTTTGCTTGATTTTACATGTTACATGTATATAATAATAGTAATTTATTTCCAACAGGTACACTATCCAGTTACAGGAAACACTAAAATTAATATGCATGATAGCAAAAAACAAAAAGAAAAAAAAACGAACATATATGTATATAAAATAATTGCTAAGTTACATGTATTTAATGTCTCAAGAATACTAAATATTACTATTACCCTACGGAATAGGAGTATATACAAAAAAAAATCCTCACGAACGAAAAAAAAGGGTCACTACTCCACTTGGGATAGTAAAGACGGGGAATCAACATGCTGGTGTATCAATTTAATAAGAAATTTCGTGCTAGCTGCGTCTCGGCGACGCGACAGCGACTCGAAATCATGCCTACAGAGTAAATTGATATAATCAGTACCACGAGGAGGATAAATGCTATCAGATTTATACGAAAGATATTTAAGAAATCTCTTCTGAACTCGTTCAATTGATAATTGGTGGTAGTGATAACATGGGTACCAACTATAGAAGCATATTCAAGTTTCGAGCGGACAAGCGAGTAGTAGAGAGACTTCAAGGCGCAGGTGTTATAAAAATTCTTGCAGGATCTGAACAAGAATCCGGGCGACCTAGATGCAGCAGAAGTCCTTGCGTCTATATGTGAGGAGAATAAGAGTTGGGAATCAAATAAGATTGCCATTCTCTCCTTTGAGATCGGTCCAAGGATCGGATGTTAGCAGCACCATCACTCACAAACATTAAAAGTTGGGTTGTTGCAACTTGAAATATGTTCAATGTCCTCAGTACCACTTTTAAAATTTCATCGCTAGTACATTTTGCATCTCTTTTTGAAGCAAGCATGGTAGGTGATGACGGTTTAAACTCTTCCATTGTACTTACCATCACATTCACTACAGAATGTTTCTGCTGATCGGTTGTTTCGTCCACACATAACTACAATTTTTTATCTTTCAATTCTGCTTTAATTCTTCTTTCAACATAGTCACGAGCAAATGGCTTAAAATTTTGTAATGATGTTCCACTTGGTAATGTATAATCGGAATACTTGCTCCAGAAGGAGACAAATGCTAATTGTTCTAGCAAAATGAACGGTACATTACATAGAATAAAGCAACACCTATACCCAGTATTAATTGTTCGCTGAATATAATTTTTGGGTGGCGTTCAGACTTCCACCTGCTGGTATACGTCAAATAGCTGTCTTACTTTACACAGTTAATTCTATAGCCTCCGCATTCTAAATCAGGTATACTCGCTATTACGTTTTCTAGTTTATTCGAAATACACCGTTTCCGAAACGTACCCAAATGCGACATTTTCTAAGTACGTCTGTACCGACAAACACTCCCAACGACCAGTCGAATAATACTGAGCAAGCGCGCTTTGATACGGGTACTCTATTATCCGTGCCGCGCGCTTGCCCCTCTTTGCCTAGACTACTAATAAATTATGAATTTCTTAAGTAATAGATGTGTGGTTTGTGCCGCCTATGGTTTTATGCATCTTTATGTAAAACCAATTACAAAGCATCATACTATTTCTAGTTCGGAAACTCTCCGAATACATTTATAAGACAAATAAAGCTTAGAAATCGTTGAACATCATGAAAGCATCTGATCTCTATTTCAGTATTTATCATTTTAAATGAAATGTAAAGACATACGTAATATTAAGTTTGATCCTTTGATAATAATGTGAATTATATTATATCTACGTTGATACTTTCAAATTTATTGTGGTTGTAGCTATTTGCGATAGCTTCAAGGTTCCTTTAGTTTTGATCTAATAATCACTGATAGAATCACTTACAACTGACTATAGTGCGACTCTTTAGGTATCCAATACTTTATGACAAACCTCGTATGTATAACCCGATTTGAATATCTGCAGGATCTGCACATTTCCTTTGAGGAACGTAATATTTTTCTCATCATTCCAACAGATATTATAGCGCGTTTATTGAAAGGAAATCATCCGGTATACGTCGCTGTCTATACGAGCCGAACATCTGGACATTCGGGGTGCACAAGAAAGAACGGGATTCGTATAAGATATATCGGAAAACCTAGACGACTTATAATAAAGACGCGGTTTCAATTTGTCTTCTTTGAACGGCATTCGACCGAAAGACATATTTGAATATACTACTACTCCTGAATACGGGAAGGAAATACGGTCTAGGGGTAATAATGCGTCCGTAAAAGGTCCTAACGATATGGCCGTGCCTTCCTTCGCTATACAGCCCGTACGCCCGAACCACCCTTCGCTCCTTTCCAATAGTCGTTCGCCGGTCGGAGTCGTTGCCGCGGCTGGCTCGAACCTTTCACTTGACTCTCTCGGCAACGACGGAGAGTAATGCTCATCCTTTTATATGGCCGTGTATATATGCGCGTCCTATGCCGACCGACCGTCTTTATTCGTTCGGATTCGAACTGTTCGGACTCCGGCCGAATATAATTTCGCCATTAGCCGATATCGTCTGCTCCACTCCTTTTAGTGCGATCGTACCGCTCTAGGTCGATGCTCTCGATAGGTACTTCTTATCGTGAAGAAAAGACTCGAGAATAGCGCCGTCTGTATATATGGGAAAGTATAAGGGAATACAACGCGCTGATTTGTTGTATGCCGTTATAGGATCAATTGGATTCCAGCTCGGAGTGGAGGGTGGTTTTATCGTCTGAGAAATAGGAAGTGGTATTGGAGTGAGATTGCATCTATACGTAATGGGAGACTTGTGTCTTTCCGATTGCGATGGAATTATTTTCATTATGCCGAATTCGTAGACTATCAAATAAGTGATTTACTATAATTTTTCATAGATAGTGTTTGTTATATATTCTAATGTTTTATTTTTTATAATACCTCGAATATGATACATTTTTCTCAAAATTGCACACTTGACAGGTGATAATAATAATATTTTCTTATGCCCCTACATCCTCCAACTCCTTCACGACGGTGAAACCGCTGCCGTCCAACCTTGCAGGCGAGGAACTCCGATACCGTCTTGCGCCAGCGCAGCACGTCGCCCGCTATGTTATACGCGGGCGACCTGAAATGTTTTTTTATTTTTCGAAGTAGTCTCCTCGAGCATCAATACACTGTTTCAAGCGGTGCTCCAGTCCCTTCAAGCCGGCGGAAAAGTAGGATGTTTTTAGGTCTGCAAAATAGCCATTTGTAGCGGCGATGACCTCCTCACTTGAGACAAATCTGTTTCCTCCCAGTGATTTTTTCAGGTGTTGGAATAGGAAACAGTCACTTGAGGCTGGGTTCGGTGAATATGGAGATAAGAGACTAATTCGTGGTGCAACGGGTTCATTTTGGACACGACGATGCGGGACGAATGAGCCGGTGCATTGTCGTGGCGGAAGAGCGCTTTTTTTCCGCTGCAAACGATGCCGTTTCTTCTTCAATACTGCATCGAATCGGGTCATTGTCGTATTGCCCTGTGATCATCCTTCCCTTCTGGAGATAGTCAATGAGGATCACACCTTGGGACAAAGAAATGGTCGCCATAACCTTTCTGGCCGATGAAACGGTCTTTGCTTTCTTCGGAGCCGATTCGTTCGGAAGTCGTCTGCTTCGACTGTTCCTTGGCCTCCGGTATGTAGTAGTGGATCCAAGTATCATCCACGGTTACGAAACGCATGAAGATATCCCTTGGATTGCGTTGCATCCTGGCCAGGTCCTCATCCGAAACGGTCAGTCGATTTCGTTTTTGCTTCAATGTGAGGAAACGAGGTACCCATCTCATCGAAAGCTTTTTCAAACCCCAAAATTTCGTATAGAATATGGCCAATGCATTCTTCTGAGATGTCTGTTGCCTCTGCTATCTCTTTCAGCTTCAATCGGCGATGGGCTAACACGATATCATGAATCTTGTCGACCATTTCATCGTTGGTAGCGCTTTTTGGGCATGCACTGCTTGGTTCGTCACTTATGCCTCTGCTGCCACGAACCTGTAGTATAATATTTTGAATTCCCTTGGTCGTTTTCCCACCCATCCAGAAGTGTTTTATCACTGCCCGAAATTCGATTTTATCCATTTTTGCGAAACCGCTTAACTTGTTGCACAAAACACTTTTAAACAACTATTGACAGTAAACACCTGAAATTTTTACAATTGCCATAAAAAGGGTTGCGCTTGCTTATCAATGAATCCACTTCAACTTTTGTGCCCCATCTCTTACCGATTCCGGAAACATTTCAGGTCGTCCTCGTACACAACAATATTGGTAATAGCAATAACAATATAATAGTAATAATAATTATTATTATTACTTATTGCCCAACAGCATACACCTTATTACAGGATAATCGCACCATGATAACAAACAAGGGCAAATATGTAGTACCAAAGAAAACACTAGCAAATGTGAAATGCAAAAATTCCTTAAACAACAGTAAAGTGCTCAAACAAAAATTGCCTCAAAGCGTTGACAGTATTGTTAAACAAATCAAATTTAGACGCATATACATAAACACTGTTACATACTGATATAATTAGGTGGCGTTATGAATAATACGTTTTTCCCCATTGCTGTATTGCCCAGTTGTTGTATTAGCTCACTGGTTTCTGTTTATTCTCACAACGTAGCAGAGGTTCTCGTGTAGCAATACGGCCGCGGAAATTTACTTCTTTTAAACGGCGTTTCAGTGTGCTAACGGCTATCTTCCTGTTTATAGCCTGATTCATTTCCGCCGTAACCTCAGGAGCCGTTAATCGTCTATTTCTTTTACTACGCGATAAATATTGCGTACAGAATATCGTTCTTGATATAGCCTTAATATTGATGATCGTGTTTCAACATTAAGTGGTTTTCCGCGAGGCATTTTTATGCAGGAATTAAATTCTTTACTCGCACAAAGAAATAACAATATCTAGATGCACGTAACGGTACTTAATGATAAACTAAACGCACTGTTAATGTAATTTATGGATACTTTATGGGGTAAGTACCGTCTCTGCAAGAACTTAGTCAATTTCTACCTACTACTTAAAATATCTATGCTTGTACCTAATTATTTCAAGATTTTGAACAGGTATATTACAGTTTCGTTATTTATCAAACTTACTTCTTTAAGTAGTAAATTGCGTACATCCTTATAGAATTATTATGTGGATAAAGGTACACCCTTTTGAAATATTTTGTTAAAATTAAAGTGTTCATTGTATTATGAGCAGTGGTGTATATAGAAAATCCGCCAGTAAAAAATGGATTTCATATTTGGTACAGTGTTTGCTCAACTTTTCTTTAGCTAAGGGTGGAAATCAAAAGGATTACAAAGGAATCAACCAAATTGCAAACTTTAACGGATCCTTTGAAGAAATCAGTAATAAGAAATACGTTAAGTTACGGTTTAACTCCAGTAAGATAAGAAAGGGCTTCGCAATTTTTCTTTTCAAGATTGAAAAACTGTCTTTCTTCAATTAATAGCATCAAAAACATTTTGCGAACTTCTAGCGACCAAGAAAATTATATAAATAAATTTACAGAATATAACATGTATTACTGGTCGAACAGGAATATCACTCAATGTTGGTTACGACAAGCACTTAGTTTGTTTTAAATTCAGAAAATTTGATCAATCTGGTGTCACCGTACGTCCCGTATGCTTGAATAAATTTCTTTTAGGTGGGATTTGTCTCTAACAATTTCTGTCTAAAAACATTCTTTGTGAGACCTTCAGGAGCGTGACCTTTCACAAGCACATACAGGGTCCGCGTAAGAATTAGCAAACAATTCCAAGGAGTGTCGTTTTCCAGAGCTATCTTGACTCTTGCAACAACTTAATAAGAACTTCAGTTACACAATTCTAAGTAATCCTCTGGCAATAATAATTGCCAAGACTCAAACGTAAAACTGTAGTAATTTTGGACATTTCTGGGGAAAGGAATCCAAAGAAAAGGTCTACTTTCATATTCCTTTGCCATTTCCAATTCAATTCCATTAGTCGGTCATTTTTAAACGCACTCTGTATGTATACTCTATTCACAACGAACAATCTCAAAACGGAAAAGGCGAAAAGTTTCTTCGCAATGCTCGTACGGTAGCTATTGTTGAAATTTCTACATACAACACGATATGTTTAGCGAGCGCGAGAAAAATAGAATCTAAAAACGACAACCAAAATATCGCTCTGCGAGTTTAGAAGTCCGAGCTCTTTTAAAAACACAAAACAGGAATTCTCTCCGACCACAAGGCGCAGACGAAACTTCCGCAACACAGCGCGTATGCTCGCAAAACATCTTTCCATACGTTTCGCGTCCCGTTTCCATCCTTGTTCCACTACCGTTCCTCGCGGAAAAACTATCGACATCGCTTCGTTTCCGTCGAAACAAAAGAAGACGACCGTCCAACTCCGCAATTCATCTTTTCAACTAACTGCCCCACTACTACCGTCTCTAAATGGCTAGTTTTATTTACGTAGGAAAATGAATACTTTTATTATAATAAATACGTATAAAAACAACCGCGTTAGGTTTGATGCAAGTAACTAGTAAAAAATTAAACAATAGACAATAGAATGGATATAGTTTTACGAAAATGTGGGTCTGAGTTATTGTGTTTTCGTTATTTTGTTGCTCTTGAAACAAGGTATTAAAAATATAACGAAATAAGTCCCTAAGACTTTACGAGAGCGGGTCTCCATGCCCCACCGCTCACCTACCTCTAATCAGTTGCTTGATTAATGTTTCTGATATTTAGTTAACTGACATTCGTAGATCATATCTGCATAATATCAAGCTTCTATCTCAAAGTATTGTTGTGCTGTGGCTAATTCTTGAATCGTGCGTCGTGAGACAAAGTAATAAACTAAAACTACCCCCAGAAAAACGGCATGACGCCAACTCAAATTTATAAAGACATTATGGCAACTATTGGTGGGTCTGCAGTTTCTTATGATATAGTCAAACGCAGGTGTCGAGATTTTACATGCGGAGGAACATTCTGTGGGAACCAAAATGCCGATGGTCCTCCCATAGCGGTAACAGCAGTCAAAAACAGAAATCTTACGTGGGGAAAATTTTTCCAGTAATTATGAAGTGATGTAAGCTGTAGAAAGATGGTTTGTAGAGATCGGACAAAAATTTTTCTAGGAGACTGTTAACATGTTAGAGCACCGATGGACCAAGTGCATTAGTGTAGAAGAAGACTATCTCAAAAAATAGAAAATATAACATCACTCTAGTTTTACTGTAAGAAAATCAACGGTACAGCATAAGGATCCACCCTTGTATGTTGGTAGATTTTAACTATAATTGATGTTAGTGAAGCCCGGAAGATAGTGTGTTACTCAAAACATAGAAATAGTTTGTTGAACCAATTAGAACTTACGAAAAAGCAGACTCTTGGATACTAAAGAAAATTCTTACTTGATAGAATCTAAGTACATTTTTGGAGAACTACAGGAATGTAGTCTTAGTTTGAATACTGGTTTTATTAACTAATGGATAAAAGAACAATAGTAACTTATTGATTACTATTATATTTCCCACCAACGCCATTTACTGTAATATATTGAAATATGTACTTCGCTTATCCAGTGCAGTGCAGTCAATTACCATAACATGCTCTTTAACATATAGATCACCTACATAACAAACGAGGGACGTTATTATTTGCAATTGCACCTAAGTAAGAAAATTACCGACATACTTAATAATTACAAATATCTTTTGCAGCCTAGGGAAGATATTATGTTGGAACCTGATTTTATTAAAAATGCTCATTTGTCACATTGTTATTCTGTATTGTCAAAAGATGGCATAATTTTATGTCCTTCGCGTCTTCCTTAATTGCGTACGCAAATATATGTGATAGTACCACATGCATGCTATTGTCAAAGTATTCTATCCACGTGCGCAATATATGGGATGGTTACTTTCATAAGTCATGTGCATTGTAATTATTATTTATGTTTCCAAAATTTTTTCAAGAATATACCTATATATTTTAAATACTGTCGTTTGCTTTAAATAAAAGAAATTATAAGTTAAGTGCGCTATATACAGTTTAGTTTATTTATATTATTATCGTGGGTAGCTTTAAGTATGTATACCTACGCGACTGCAAAATCTTGTGAACTCAGTATCTATAAAGTAGCAATAAATATCCAACATTTGTTGTTCTATCTTTATTGCAACATTTTGTGTATGTGTGAATGCTTGCACTAGCCGAATGAGATCAGTAAACAGTATAAGTTCGGGACTGATATTTTTTTATCTTTAGGTGTTCAAATCTTACTTTGGAAAAACGCAACTGAAAGAACATTACTTCATCTCTTGAATATACAACTATGCAGAAACAGAATGTACCATTCAGCAACATTCGATAGATATTAATCTGGATTATATGCAAAGTGCATATATTTTACGTCTATATGTAGATGTATTACATTGATTGAAGTTAATTAGCGCTAATTAACTCTAATCAGTGTAAGACATCTATAAATAGACGTAAAATATAATAAATAAATAAAATAAAAGATTTGCACTTTGCATATAATTCGGTCTCGACTAATAAGTTTCACTAAATCGGCGACTAACACTTCAGGTGCTTCCTTTGTACGCATTCAGATATGTACATATAATACAAGGACTGTGAGGTGTAGTAACGCTATGGATTAAAATAAAACCCACTCAAACAAATTGAGAGAATACAACATCATCATAAAGAACACCTTCACATACTTTTGGATGTTCAAGGAAATATTTTTTACAGCTATGAGAACAGTTAAATGTTCAATATACTATATACAGCTGTTCTTTATTTTATTTATATTATTATCGTAGATAACTTTTTTTATCTATTCCAACACGACTGCAAAATCTTGTAAACTCAATATCTATAAATTAGCAATTAATGTTAGCAACAATTCCTTATACATCCTCTACTAGTGCTAATAGAGATTGCGCTGTATTATACTACATTAATATTTAACGTGCACTACAAGCACCCAACATTATACAAGATGTCTCGTTTAAATAAGGACACTGTATAATTTGGTAGCAAATACAGACACTATAATCGTTTTCTGAAATTCGAACAAGTAAATTCGTTGTTCCATCTTTATTGCAACATTTTGTATGTGTATTGTTGCTCGCACTAGCCGAATGAGATCAGTAAATGGTATAAGTTGGCGACTGATATTTTTGTTTTATCTTTAGGTGTTAAATCTTATTTCAGAGAAAAGAAACTGGTAGAACAATATTTCATCCCTTCAATATGCAACTCTCCAATAACAGAAGGTACCACTGAGCAACAATCGATGGAGTTTACAAACTAACAAGTTTCATTAAAATCGGCTACAAACACTTCAGGTTCTTCCCTTGTAAGCATTCATATATGTATAACACAAGGACTGAGATATGGTATAATGTCGTGGATTAAAATGAGACTCAAATAAATTGAGAAAATGCAACATCTCCACATACTCATAGATGTTCAGAGAAACATTTTCTACAGCTATGAGAACAGTTTGTTGATCAGTGCAAATGCTTGACTATATTATAGCAGAGTTTCCATGAAAAAATACTTGCTCACAGGTGATACAATCCGTGTTTCGGTCATTTTGTCTTTGCTTGTTTTTTCCACCACAGATCGTGGACAGCAACGCGATTTATCAGAGAAAGGCAGTTGGTTACATTGTTGAATAGTCTAATTCACATGTAAATGCGCAAGCTGTGGGCATCTCCATTAATGTAAATTATAGGTCTCCGACAAATTAATACTAGTCTCTTCAAGGCTCTGTGGAACTGTTTTCTCACTTATTCTAATCTTTCCTCTATCTGATCAATAAATGATGATCAATAAAGTATTTTCCTATTAACGCTCATGTAAGTTAATGTTGTTGAGAAGAAAATTTTACTATCTAAATTATTGGTGTTATTTTAGATTGAATACCACACGCAGTTGAGAGAACATTTAGAAGATTATTCAGGATGGTCGGTTTTCTTCGTCGCTCAGTGTATAACAATACATAATAAAAATATACCGCCTGCAACCTGCAAATGGAATTTCCCCCTTTTCCACTAACCGCTCTTCTGTATATAATGCTTGTGAGTGGTTTAGTCCCAGTGAGTCCCCTGAGATGGTGACAACCCCACGTCCTCCTTCCTCTCTCTATACCGTCGACGCCACGCAGCAAGAGTTCTACCCCGCGGGACAGGGAAGAGACTAACAAATGTAATACAAATACGTCGAAATGAACTAGCTCTATCACCCCTGCTCCCTACCATCAATTATTGCTAATCGCGAACTCGATGATGAGAGGGACTTGTTATTCATTCGCCGTTGTCACTCTGTCGTCTGTGACAAGCGGCTTGGGAAGTAGAAGAGAAAAACTCCTCTTCCGTATCTCTCAGATTTCACTTTCTGACTGAACGAGTCGATAGACGTCGATGTCTCCCGTGCATTTCTAATTTGACGAGGGATATGGGACGCAGTTCGTTCCACCTCGTTCTGATTGTAAGCCCGTGTAAATAAAGCATGAGGAGATTAAAGGTTGTATTTTTTCAAGGAAGAAATTCGAGCTGAATACGTGGTTATTAGTTTAGTTCAGCGATCACTTTGATGTCGTAAATTTGAGAGATGGTTAAATGTATGTGATTCACTTGAAAATTTACATCGTCTTCGTCTAATGAGGTTTCAATATTTTTTGGAGGGATAGCTCACGAAGTAATTATTATAATAAGTACTAGGGGTCCCAGAAGCCTTTTTCTACTTATTTTGTTCACTGCGCGAATCGTTGACTGGTGATTGGGGAATGGTAGATATGTCAATCGCTAATCCCATCCTTGGGAATTTCGTAGCTATGAAGCATTTTACGGGAGCAGAGCCTGCGTGCTGTGTGCGTAAGTTTTACAACTTCCCTGATGAGGCACATTTCACCTTAATGGTCATGTAAACAGGCAAAACTGACGTTATTTGAATTCAACAAATCCAAAACGAAAGCATGAGAGGCCACTTCACGCGCCAAAAGTTACTATTTGAGTTGCAAGAAATTATCAGTCCGTACTTTTTTGAAGATACCAGAGGTCGTACAGAAATCATATATTCCAAGCCATATGTGGAGATGATTAACAACTTTTCTTCCATCAACTTTGCAAAATATTAATGATTTTAATCGAAATACTTGGTTCCAACGAGATGGAGCGACATCACACAGGTCTAACGTGTCCTTACCTGTGGTTCCTGAAATTTTTCCTGGGAAATTGATACCCAAATGCAGTGACTAGGATTAGCGGACACGTAGCCCCGACTTGACATCAATGGATTTTTTTCCTATGGGGCTACCTCAAATCATGGATATACAGCAACACGGCTATCTCGGTACATAGTCTTCTCCATGAAAGTCGCCATCTCAATTCTTGAAAATTGTGTATCAAATTTAGAAGAGTGCCAGGAAAATATTCGAACACATTTAGCAGACAAAAAATCTAAGGAATAAATTCCCAAAGTCTGTATATTAATAAAAAGTAAACATTTATTCATTAAACCTAGCCATTACTTTATCATATTCTTTTTTAGTTTGAAAAGAACTTTTGGGACACCTTGTAGTTATGAATACTCTTTAAAAATTTGAAAATGATACTGTTTTAATGTGTTTACAAACTGTGGTGGATGGTGACAATGTTTTGATCTAAATTGTTACTCAACGATACCTCGGATTAGAAGAGGAATCTTTTCAATCAACGTTGCAAAATCATTTTAGTACGTAGTAATTTAATTTATGTGTATTTTTACCATTATATATAAGACAAGATTGATAAATTAACCTATTCGCAACTCGACAAATAGTCTAATTGAACAATGTATATTTCCATTTAGAGAATGATCTGAAGAGTTTAGAGTGAGAGTCATGACTAGAGACCGGATTTATATATCCAATTTTATAAGGAGCGATTTCCCGGTATGAAGTTGCCTCCTGAACCGATTATTATGAGATGGGGTACATGGTTAGACGTTGCAATCTTTTTACGCCGATAATTTTGAAGGAATAAAAAATGTAATTCTTGAAATCACTGCTGGCTGCATTGCTCTAGAAAACTGTAAAAAGATAGTAACATGAACAGAATTGGTACAAAACCTTTTGTATATTAAGTCAAATTATAGCTTTGTTTCAAGTTCCATTCGTAAACTAGAAACGCATGAGATGTCGCTCTCGGAATCAGTCGAAATAGTAGACGAATTTGATATGCGATGTAGGAAAGTTAAGGGTACGATAGGTAATTCAATATACGATAAATTTAAAAATGTGATAAATAAAAATACTGGGAATTTGAAATTGAAGAAAGTTAAGAAACGTTAAAACGTTAAAAAGGCGAAACAGTAAAAGATTTCGACTTTAATATTAGTTTAGAATTTACTGCAAAGTTAAAAAATGCACCAATTACATCTATGGATGTTGAAAGAAGCTTTTCTATTTCAAAACACATGTATTCTGATAGAAGACAAAACTTTCTTTTACACAATTTTGAAAAACATTTAATTGTAAATTGGTTTAGAAATATGACGTAAAAAGATTGTGCAATAAAGTTAATGTTTAAATTTCTGCTCTTATTTATTTTATGTAAACATTTTGCATACTGTCGATTTTTTTTGCATATATGCTCCAGGTTTATGCATATTTTCAAAAAAATCGATACATATGCGCATATATTCCAGTTTTTTTCTGCATATAGTCCGGTCTCTAGTCATGACCAACATAACCTTAGTGTTGCATCAAGTTCAAAGCGTGCATCTGTGTTAGTACTTGGGCGTGTTCATTAAAAGTTAGTAATGATCCTGTGATGGGAAAGAATTTGGAATTCTCAAAATGCAGATTTTCTCAAAAAGCAAGTGACCGGTGTGCAAAAGTTTTCCTAATTACCTTTTCCAGTAACTCTGTTACCATTGTTACTTGCGAATATTATTTATTTTAAACGTATCACACTTTTTAACTTTGAATTCTGAGCTCTCATCAGATATCCCAGATATTTCATTCGTAAACAAAGGCTATTTTTATTGGTACAAAAATTATCATACGATGCAGTACGTATTTGAATAAATAAGCTGATATACGTAACGTATATGCGGAAGACTGCTTTATGGTTTGAAAATGATTTAACTGCAACACGCTACGTTTTACTTAACTCTCCGCTCCGGTATTTACGACTACTTGGGACACTAACTGCCTCCGTAATTTACTGCGTGTATGGCGGTACTGTATTCACAAAAATTTACTAAGGTTATCGCTAAGCGAGTAAGTCCCTGAATTACGAGCGGATTTTACTTATTTCGCATTGTAAAAATTCTCACTGGCTTAAGTGTATTTATGCCAAGGCTCTACATATGTACTTATATCCGTATGTACATACACTATCGCTCATGAAAGTTTGAATACTATTAGCAAATAAACTAATAACGACAATAATGATAATAATGATAATAATATTTACGAGGGTCATTGGGAAAGTAAAGCACGTTTTATTTTCACACGTGACCGGGTCAACCACCACCGTCAACCAACCACTGACCTTGGTACTCATCCGCTTCAGTTTGGCGGCAGCTACGATGAGATACGGTGGATTACTGTTTAACTGTGCCACTCTAAAATGTGTGACAAGATTAACGATCCTGCCTATTGTGAGATGCGCAGTGTTGTCCGCTTTTTAAACGCGCAAAAAGTCCGACCTAACGAAATTTACAGACAGATGACTGAGGTTTTCGATAGTGTGATGAACGAAGCGTCAGTTAGGAAGTGGTGTATCATGCTTAATGGCGCACGGAAGAATGTTCACGATGAAAATCGCTGGTGATGAGACTTGGATATCACATTTCATACCTGAAATAAAGCGCCAATCAATGCATCGTCAGCAATCCCCAAGGAAACCGAAAGAAGCAAACCGAATTTTGCAGCACCATAAAAGCAGCGACCAACTATCAGACGCTTGAACGACTTTGTCGCGCTATTCAAAATGAGGGGTACGGAATGCTAAGCACTGAAGCCGATAATGAACATCCGCATGCTGCTTCAGCAGTTTCGTTGGGAAATTTCAACATTCGTCGTACACTCCGGACTTAGCTTCAAGTGATTTTCACTTATACCTCAAATTGAAAGATTTCTTGAATGGACAAAGCTACGAAAGCGATGATGAACTTAAAGAAGCCGCTAATCAGTGGTTAAATATCTTAGCGGCAACTGAATATGCAGAAGGCATAGAAAAGCTGATAAAACGGTACGACAGCTGTCTAAATTTGAACGGTCACTACGTAGAAAAGTATCTTGGGTATCTAATTTTATGTAAAAGAGTTTCGTTGAAGTAAATCTAATGAAAATGTACAATGTTCTTTACTTTCGGAATGGCCCTCATAGCTTTACTTTATTTACATTATAGGTTATTGCTGTTTGTCAATAATTACAAGTGAATTCGTAACGCAGAACAATTAATAATAATAATAAAACAAATAATTTCGTCATAAATTTTTAATGATGTGCAACGAAAATTAGAAAATCTCCACTATATACGAATTAATATTTCAAATGTATTCTCAGTATATTATTGAGGCAAATTAACATCATAACCTTGAAATTCTGTACTGAATGCCCGAGGGGTGTCTTCCATGAGTCCTGCGAATATGGAGGAGTTGATTGGTAGTCGGATGAGTGGATCCTATTTGCAAGAATATTTAACCCAAGCTTGATACTAATGCTATAGTAGTCCGGATTTCTCCCAAAAACAAATTGCTTCAAATTTAATGAATTTATCCTATAATATTGGCGCCCCTGGATATAATCTAATATTGAAGCAGTAAACCAAATTTGTTTCCTTTTCTTTCTAGTTAACGTATAAGGGGCTAATTCAATTGCATTTTATATATTCCGCATTTCTAAATTTAATTCATATTTCTCTTCATGTATCTAGAACTATCATCCGTTTGAGGTACAATGTAAAATTTACGGTTGCGGTATTATTGCTTTATCGCTGGAACAATAAAAGTTAAGCAGACGACAATTTTATGACCCAAAGGACCGCACCATGAATGTATAAATATTACATATACATACATACGCACGAAAACGTACGGCCGGGATGTCGTAAAAACAGAGAAACCGTTAAAAAATGCTTCATATCGCGACTTAATTAAGGCGCCCTCTTGCGGACGTATCAACAATTCATATCGTTGACTGTTTTATGCCTGTAACGACGCTGGAGGTCGATCTGATACGGTGTAGCGTTGAAAGCACAGATATAATGCGATTAGTTCGAATTGGAAATTACGAAAGAAATAGGAGGGCGGATCTCTATGCTGTACCCCTCACCCTTTTACAGTAAAACTGCAGCGGTACTATATATTTTTTTATTTTTCGACGTACTCTCTCTAGACTAATGCACTTGGTTCAGCGGTGCTCCAATATCTCAAGAGCTTCCTGGAAAATTTTTTGTCCAACCAATCTGCAAACTACCTCTCTACAGCTTGCGTCACTTCATAATTATTGGAAAATTTTGCTCCACGTAAGATTCTTTTAGTTTGGGGAACAGCCTGTAACCACTACGAACCAGATCCGACGAACATGGGGGTGCTCCACTAATTGAAAGCTTGCTTGGTGTATAGCAGTCATAGCAATATCAGATGTATGGTTGAGAGCGTTATCCTGATGGAACAGGACAACGTGCCTTAACTCTCTTCGGCGTTTCTCTTAAATAGCGTCTTGGAGTTTAGAAATCAATTGTGCGTAGTAGGCCCCGTTTTCATATCTAATTCTTTAGTTTGTGTGTTATGCACCACATGCTGTGATAAGCCACTATTTTCTACAATGTCCCTGATGCGCACGCATTAGTCTTGCAATATGATATTGTGTACCTTTTTAATGTTGTTGTCTATTGTTTCCATTATGGCAGGATCACCGGGATGTTGAAACGTTAGACTCAATATCAGAGGAAACTGCAGACTTACCATTAGTTACCATAATGCCTTTATGAATTTGAGTTGGCGTCATGCTCTTTTTCTGGAGGTACCTTATTACGGTTCCTTGTTCTACAGGATTCATTTTTACGAACAATCACGACACACAATCCAAGAATTAGCCACAGCATAACAACTCTTTGAGATACAAACTTGTTACTATGTAGATATGATCTACAAGTGTCAATTAACTAAATGTCAGCAATATTAATCAAACAATCAACAAACGCCCTGATGCATTACACTAAATTCAGAGTGTTTAGTTCAACAATGACGTCTCGAACTTTTTAAGGAAAATTATTTATTTCCACAACTCATGAACAAAATCTTATAGTCATTAGCCTTGAACTAAGATTATTGTGCAGTAGTGACGAAATCAATTTATCATAGTAAATTTTCTTTCATTTATGGCTTAAATTAGCAGTACTAGACCCCACGTTCTCATTTTGTCGCCCTTCATACTTTTTTCGATCATATATTTCCATTGTGCTGACTTTCACACCTACACTTTCGACTCCACTTCTGTCACCATTTCTGTCCAATTTTTTTCGTCCTTTGTATGTGAGCGAGAGATTTACCGAATCATATAGAAAATTATGTCTGAAAAGATGGCGTCTTTCATTGAACCTTAAAAGTTCCTTTCAGAAAGGGATAATAGTTTCAAGTCAGCGTCTACAATCAATTTGTCTCCGTTCTCGCACCGTTTTTTTTTCCAACGAATCGTCTTCGGACAGCGCCCTGACATATACGCCCGGCTATTCCGACTAATGGTCCATTTAACATTGAAAAAAGTCGCAAAATAGACTTAGTCCTCTTTTTTTCGCTTTTTTCTTAACTACTACGGTCCTCTCTCTTTTTATCAGATTTTCGTATGTGTCCTCCTTCTTTTTCGAGGACGTCGGTGGCTGAGGGATCGGGCGCTGTTTTTTCTTTCTTTTTTTCTGTTTAGCGCTTTCCATTTATAAGGGACAGGACGTCCGGTATCCTCTTTTTTTGATAATCGTCCATCGTCATTGATGTGCTGACAGTGATATAATATGGGGAGTTCTTCCTTATCTAGTCGAAAGGAGGTTTGTTCGAAAATTGTCTACTAAGCTGGTTCTGGGAGTAGATTCTTTTAAATTTTATTTACTGTAAGGTATATACATATTTTTAAATATAATACACATTTACGGATTCATGGAAGTTAGAAAGAGTTCCCTTTGAAGGAGGAAAAGGAACAGGTTATAACAAATGTATATACAAGGGTATATTGGTAGAAACACTACGCAATGCTTTATCCGGAAGTACCTGATTTAGGATTGCAGCACCCTCAAAAGTTTGCGTGATCTCCGAAATTATAATAGATATTAAAATACGTTTTAGCATAATTTGCACTAGATTACATGGTTCCAAGGATGACGTAATCCATCTTCGCAGAAAGCCAATAATGAGAGCCCCAGTGCCCCCCATCACGCATTTTTTTAATAATTTCGCTTTTCTTATTTCACGAAAGAAGTCGCTTTTACGTAAAAAACAACAACATACAACAAATACAGAGAATTAGTGAAACTAATAATTGTAAAACTTAATAAATATTTAAAATAAGTAAACTTGTCTCTTCATGTACGTGACAACAAAAGAGAGAGAGAGAGATTAAAAATTGAATTAAGTCACTTATGAGTAGAGACCGGATTTGGACTCAGGCTGAAAGCGATGAACCCTGCTCTTGTGAACCGGCGCATTGTCTTGCAGAGACCCTTGGTCAATTTTCCTCGGCGTTTTTCCATGATGGCCTCCTTTAATTTTTCGAATGTCGCTGCGTAATATTCTCCGATTATCCTCCTACCTTTTTCTTTGTAATCAATCAATAATATCCCCTCACAATCCCAAAAAACAGTAGCCATCAACTTTCCAGCCGATTCTAACACTTTGAATTTCTTTGGCGGTGGTGTCCCCTTTTTATGCCATTGCATGGACTCCTATTTGGACTCAGGCGCAAAGTGATGAACCCATGTTCCATCTCCGGTAACAATCCGCTCCAAAATCTGTGCAGATTTGTCTCCACACGGCTCCAAAAATTGTTTGGACGCACAGACGCGCTGCTGTTTCTGCAGCGGCGTGAGCATTCTCGGTACCCATCTTGCACTGACTTTTGTCATACCCAGGTGGTCATGTAGGATACGCAAAATGGTGGTATCTGATACTCCAACTAATGCAGATAATTGTTTTTTCTTCAAACGGGCATCTTGCAGTAGAAATTTTTGCACTTTCTCGACGATGTCTGATGTGGTGGCCTCAACTGGCCGTCCTGAGCGGGGGTCGTCTTCAATCGACTTCCGACCATGTTTAAAAAGACCATGCCACTTATAAATCATTGATTTACTAGGGCACTGTTCCCCATAAACGGTTTCCATTTCATTCAATATAGTTTGAGCGCTCTTTCTTTGCTTTGTAAGGAATTTTATCACAGCACGGTGTTCAATTTCCTCCATAGTTTCAGTTTTCTTCCGGATTGACTTGTTTAGCAGGCAATTATTCGTAAACGACTGACGCTATAGGGCTGCGACTTAACTTATATTCTAATGATGACTCGCAAATCAGAATGAGCGCTCCTATCCCCACTCCTTCCCCTCCATTCCACGAACTTCTGGACCTCCCCTCGTACATCTATTACTACTACTTTTTTGATTATTATTTATGGTAGTATTGTCTGCTTACATTCCTATTACAAATTCATTCGTAACAAAGAAGCTAGGTTAAAGAATTTATATCCTCTGCTTTTGTTACGACGCGAATGCAACGTTTTAAAATGTTAATTCGAACCTAGGACTAAATTGTCACGGGCTTCCATGTTTTATTCAAACAATACTTACTAACCGTAAAAGAAAGAATTCAACGGAATAATCCGGTTTGTATAAAGTCGTCTTATTCGCAGACCTTCGCCGTTCTCGTTGTGGAAACGAACCGGGTGAAACCCGGGATCGTCTTGTTTATACCGTGCACCGTACAACCTGCATATATTGATATTTACATTAGTAGACACGCCTCGGCTCGTACCTGGGCTTTCTCGCCTTGAATAATTCATGGCCTTTTCGGGAATAATTGTACTATATTAGGAGAAAATGCGCTCTGGGACATCGCAATCACCGCAAACACGGACCGACCGACCGATCGACCTTCGCCAATTCCGGAAAACCGAGTACACGATCGTAAGACGGTATTCGGAAGGAGCGGTGGACCTACGGGGACGATTTTGCTCGGAGACGTCCTAGTTAAGGAATATTGTAATAATTAGAGCTGCCAAGTCGGTCGCAGTACCATAGCCGTCCGCATCGTGATAAACAGTACTTGTATATAAAGAATTTATAACAGTAGCAGTTGCCTTATGTAACTTCACTTACTGAATACAAATATGTCATCAGAATTTATCCATCACCCACCATTTTTATGTAATTATTTTGTTTTACCCGTAAATTGACACATTTTACCACGTATATATTATTCTTCGATTATATATTTTTTGAAGCCGTTCCAAGAAAATGCTATCCCAACTACGCATTTTTAATAGGATACTTTCTTAATAGGATACTATGAGGGGTGTCTTTTAAGTTTTGTCTACTTGGACATAGAGGGCGCCACTAATTAAACGTCAATACTAAAAATTAACCTCCATCTTTAGTTAACCTAAACCCAAAGTTACAGTGCTATACGTGGAGTGTTTTAGCTAGAATGTATTGTTATATTTTTTATTATTATTACTTTCAGAATTCTTCTTCTCTATCTCCATCAACCGAACATACATCTCGTGCTCTATTATACAGGCATTTCGCGACACCCCATTTAACGATGTGTGGATGATTGGAATCGAAATAGAGTTATTGTCCTGAGTGTGTCGGTTTCTTATATACCATCGTCCGTAATGTGCCATCCGGCTGTTAATGTTACAGGACATCGAGGAATGGAATCTTGTTATCTACCTCCAATTCCCTAGTGATCTTAAAAAACGTTAAGGTGTTGGAAGAAGCCTTCTTCCTCATGTGACTAAATTACGAAGGTGTCATCGATGTATTTCAAGCACATTTTTGCTTTAAATTCGTATGAATCCATCGCTCTTCGTTCAAATAATTCCATATAAACGTTGCTGAGGACTGATGACACAGGATTGCCATGCCAAATTTTTATTGGGAGAACTTGTTATCCACCTGGAAATATGTGGTGTTCACGCATAAGGACAACAGTTCTATAATGGCTCTATACTTAACGATGTTCTCTCGTGCAGTGTAGTGCCTCCGGAGAGCCTGTTTTTGACTATTAACTATAGACAGTCTTGTCACATGCTGCTTGCATTTCCAATTATACGGAAAGAGCCAAGGAATCCTTGAATTACTACCTTTGTACAATTAAAATCGCTAGTATATTAAGTAAGTCAAGCACTATAGTAAAACAACGAAACCTCATGTTCGCTATGAGACTTATGCTACACAACACTGCGGACCTTCCTTCCCTTCCTCCGTCAGATTCATGGACTCTAGGCCTTGAGGAGGTGAATTTGAAATAGAAGAAGAAAGTAGAGAAACGAACATTGATTTTGTTAGCATGTTCGAGGTGCCTCATAGAATAAATCAGTCAGATTTAAATTGCAACCCATGATCTGAATTTGTCAAAAGATTCAAACATAGCTTTTAGCTTGAGGACTCAAGTACAAAATTTATTAGACAAGGGAACAAGAATATGCGTATTCCGTCAAAATGTTAACGATGTCAACGCTTTATCAGAGGCAGTGAGCCAGCAAGCACAATCCGAATAGTGGAGAACTGATTTTACGCCTCCATCTGATGATCCTTCTCCACTCCTTCATGATAGAGCTGAAAATATTTCAATTACCCTTGCTCATGCGGTCAATATGAAAAGTTTTACGAAAACAAGAAGCCATAAGGGAAAAACAGAGTGCAACAGCTTTCAATGGCAAATATGTGTATTATTTTTTCTTCAGCTAATGAGTTTAATGAAACTTTTCTACTTGTTTGCTAATTTAAATAAAATCGCCGGGTATACTAGCACAAATATCACGTACAGGAGGATCAAAGAAATACAGAACCCAGAGCGCTAACGAGATACTCGAACTAAAACTATAACGAGAGCGGTCGCATCAAAGAAACACCTAATTTGAACGAACCAGTGCGTCGCGACCAGCGGTCCCCCTTTTCGAACGCTAAAAAGTAAATCGTCGTAACTGAGAACGCGACGCTCAGAGCGTTGCGCTGTTGGGATCATCGGCGCGGATATCCGCCGTCTACTATGGACGAATTAGAGAGGGTTTTAATATTGACGAAAACGAGATTAACCCTAATAAAAGTAATGGAATATTTCAAGCGGACGCGTCAGCTCTCTACGCGTACCGTCACCAACGGCGAGTCCAACAGTATGCATACTTATTACCTAGCTCGACTACTACATCGTTACGTATGCTAATGGCTGCCTCCTTTGATGGCGATCGCGAAATTGCGAAATATTAATCCAAATATTATGAAAGCAAGTTATAAAGGCTTCGGAATATTTTATGATGGGAATTCCAAATGCGGAAATGCGAATATATAGGTCGTAAATTTAGAAATATCTACCACTGTATATACAGGACGATCTATTTATCTCAAATCGCACGAATAATTTAGAAGCAGTTAGAAACTTTTAACACAAGAAGGGCCCATGTAACGGTAATATTGTTGTACATAGATCTAAATGAGCGTTTTATATATGATAGTTATATGATATTTTTTTATTTTAAAAACCATACAATTCGGAATTGAAAAGCATTAGACTTCATATTCATAGGTCTTGTTATCAAAAGCTACTAAAATAATGCACAAAATTGTCATTCATCAGATGATTAGCCTTAGCTGTCTTGGTGTTGAGGTAACAAATTAAAGATACCTCCTTACGGAAGTTGAACAACAGGCACTGAAGCATTATGCTACTATCATACCACGAGATTGAATGTGAGTTCAAATCGGCTTTAATACCTAGATGTCGCATTGCCTGTAGATACATAGTAATATCTCAGCAGGCACAAGTCCTTACCACTTAAACTTATATTAATATTAAACCACCATTGGTATTAGTAATCATAAAATTACAATTTCCTTGTACTCAATTAACGTCTTTAAATTTCTAAAAAAATATCAGTCACGGTAGGATTTGAACCCACGAACTCTGCATTACCGGGGTATTGTGTTACCATTATGCTATGAGACTGAGTGTGAGTTCAAACCGTTTTTAAAACGTATTAAAATTAATATTAATATTAATTATTTTTTTTAATCCTGTCCTTTATACCTTGCGGTGTCGGACTATTTATTTCGTATTTTTATCTTCCACAGGTTCCTGTTCTGAGCCAGTTGTTTGGCTTCAATCCATCCCATATTTATCTTTTCCAATGTTCTATACACCTGCTCCTTCCAGGTGTTTCGGGGTCTACCTATTCTGTTTTTGCCCTCTGTTTTGGCTTTAAATATCCTCTTTGTGATTCGATCCTCTTCCATTCTGTGTAGATGTCCAAGCCATAATATTAATCTAAAACTTAAAGTATTTAAACTACCACTGTGAAAAGCGCCCCCTTAACTAGTTTACCAGAAATGATCAAGTAGTTTTGAATATTAAATTAAAATCTATTTAGAATTGCATTTGGAATAACCCCTAATCCGTTCAATTTGGATAGGTAGTGTAGAGAACATTACAGTTTTACTATATCTTACATACCTGGTTCCCCCTGTCCTTGTGAACGGCGGTACAATGATAAGTCTTAAATCTAACTGATGCAAAATTAACTCAACTTTCTAGTGGCTTTTACGAATATAAAACTTGTTCTGCGATTTTCAACGGAAATTTTGATTTTCCTAATTGATTGTGACAAATGCACCAAATTGCGACAAAATTTAGAATTTGAAAATATTTTCTAGACGTTACTTGTGGCCATTTTCGAAGGTTTATGAATTGTCTTGACGTGATATTATTGGCGATGGATTATTGTAATAAGTAGAGTTGTTGTTTGGGCAATTTCCATCGTTTGCTGAACTTGTGTAGTCCGACGTTTCGGCAGTACGTCTATTGTCGTCTTCAGGGTAGCCCTGGGTACTTGCCAAATTCATCATACTGTAGTGGAAAATCTCAGGCTCAATGATTTTGTTAAATGGGTTCTTTGATTTAAAGTTTTGATCTATTTGTTTTAAAATTAAATGATAATGTTTTCTAATTAAGATAACCAAATGTAAAGTTGAAAAGATAAATATATTCACAAATTAATAAATATATACCGCTCTTTTACAAAAGATATGTTTTTTACAGAAAACCTAAGGCAATCCCTGTCTAGTTAATCTTAAAAAATATTCTAATTAGTTTACGAAACAAGAATGAGATCGAAAGGTATAAACAATTTTGAAGAACTTAAGAAGATTCGACGTCTTTAATCTTTGAAATCGTACTCACTCGCACGCGATTTCTCGCCTACAAGATGGACTGGTCTTCGGCTTCCTAAATGTGTCCCCGGAACTTCCAGATTTTATTTGTAGAATCAGCTGATACACTTTATGATTGGATATAAACGAATATCTTTGTAAAATTATAGAGTTATATAAGAAAATAACTAATTTTTCTCAGGAGAAACGATGCCAACATGTCTGACTTTGACACGATGTTTATTCGTTGTTTTGTTTTATATCATTAGCAACGCATTTGTTTGCCTATATGGTAGGCCGCACAGTACACACATACTTGATATGTGTGAGATTATAAAGGTATTTATAATATACAATGTGATTGAAATATGTGAGTACAGTATATTAAACGTCTTTTAAGAATGAAATTTTGAAATATTTATTTATAGAAATACGAATAGCGATGTATATGATAAACGATAGTAAAGTTTACGTCTCCTTTGTAAGTGTTGTTGAAGGGACTTTTTTTAAGAAGAAAATTGTGAATAGTAAGTTAATAAAGAATACACAAAGTAGATATCTGTAAAACTTTAGAAAGGAACCTGTACAGATATTCAATCTGTGCTTAAAATTCATAAAGAGGGAGTACTAACGATACTTCGCCTCCAACTTCTAACATCAACCATAATAAATATCTGAATGACGAGAAAATATCTGGAATAGGTAAGCTAGTAAAATTTAGAAAAATTCAGTGATAATTAATAGGCAATATTTCATATCATTACAATACGTTTGATGATTTTTTTTGGCTGGCGGGAAACATGTCGTGTATGGGAAATGGAACTCGATTTATTTTTCCTCGAATTTCGTATTCCACCTGACTTAACCACTAAACTATTAAGGAGGTCAGCGTAGTGGTTAAGTCAGTTGGAATACGAAATTCGAGGAAAAATAAATAGGGTTCGATCCTCCCATACACCTCAAGTTTCAAAAAAATAGAGAAGACAAATGCGTCAGACAAGATATCATCGACCGTATGATTGATCTGGCAAGTAGCAGAACTTCCAAGGGCTATCCTGAAGATGGCACTAGACGAACTGCCGAAACTGTGGACTACATAAGTTCAACAAACGATGGAAGTAACCCAAGCAACAACTCTAAGTTTTATGAAGTGTATTCCTTGGAATAGAATTTGTTACGAAGGATAAAGTACTGTCGTATTTTAAGTTTATTTAGCATCCGTTATATGTATTTTATACAACAATAGAGGTTCCACTACGTATGTTCTATGAAAGTTCTTTCTCTAATTTTAAAAACGTAACTTCCAGAACTCGGTGTATATGTTTGTAAAAATATGAATCTATAAAACAGCAACCATTTCGTAAGTTGTGAAGGCTATATTGTATGGAATGCGTAGGTAGTAATAACACCCTAACTACATTGCTTCCTTTTTCCTATACTACTTCTAACGTTACGCAAAAAGAAGGCACTTATAGGCCTGGCACGCTTTGCCTCTTCGACGTAGTTTCCTTGTGGGAGTTGCAACTGTGAGTGCAGTTCGTATACCGTTCCCACGAGGGCATGATGTACCAGTTGTGAAGTCCTCAGACTTCGGAACGCCATTACAGATTTATAGCTCATAGTGCATCCGCGATATCCATTATTTTGATTTATTCGACGACGCTGTTGCCGCCCGCCGAAGTGACTTCTTCCCCTCACCTTTCTCCTCGATACATCGCGATATCAATTGACAAATGGATGCTTTAGTTTCGCTTTATTGCATTGGAGCATTTCGGTAAGAAGTCCTAACGGAAATCTTACAGAATGCACTTGCAAAAGACAAACGAGACTAGCGGCGGTAATCTTCCATTTCGCGTAAAATATTTGCAACATTTGTTTCCTACGAGGATTATATTGTTGGTAAACAGCAATGTTTATGTCTTGATAACGCGTTTATATCCTTACATCGTATATTTCGGTAATATTTCTACAGCCGTGCGGTAGTTCTTTGTTACGTTTTTCTTTAGATTAATGCCTAAGGGGAATGCGTTACAGGAATCACGATATATCGTGGAAGGAGATGCAATTTCATAGATTGCTTTTAACCGTTTGCATTAAATATTTAAGTTACTGCAATCTTAATCATCTATCTTCAAATATTTTCTTGCAGGTGGTCGATATAGTCACACACATAGTTGTACGTTCCATATATACGGGGACTGGTCAATAGAAACACTTTTAAATTACGCATTCGCCATTGCCAAGTGTCAGAGTTACTTATTCTTTTCATAGTATTGTCATATATATATATATATATATATATATATATATATAAATAAAAATACGGCCAATTCTATTAGATACCCCTCACTTTGATATACTCGCACCAAATTGTAAGAAATAGAATAAAACTACAAGAACAAAAATATATATAACGACAATTTATTTACAAAATATTCATATTTACTGCTTACCCCACCTGCTTTTATAAAAGCACGGATTCTCTCTGGTATATTTGCCGCAGGACGATAGCATTCATCTAGAGATATTTTCTCCCATTTTTCAAATATTTTTTGATTCAGATTGTTTTATTTTTGCAAATATGTCATATGATATGTCATTTTAATTTTAAAAACCGGCCAGAGATGAGACAAATCTGGAGACTACGCCGAGCATTGCAATATTCGCACGTTATTTTCACTGATCTAACGTACTGACTGTTGTGATTTATAGCACGGCGCATTATCTTGTTGGAAATAATATTCCGGTATTTCAGCATCAAATAATTTTAAGGTGGACGGCACCAACACTTCTTCTAATATCTGAGTATAGCGCTAGTTGTTCATGCGGTCCGCGCATAAGAAGAGTTTTTCGACGCCAGCTGCCGACATGCATCCTCAGACCATAATACTACGTATCTCCACCTAATTTTATGGCAGAGACAATACAATCGGGGTGATATGCTTCTCCACATCGTCGTCGAACGTGCTGTACTGTGCCCTAGGCCCCTTGAAAAGCTGTAACAATAAAATTTACCTACAGTGACCTTCTTTAAATAGTATCTCAGATTTTCACGGCCGTTTGTCATAGTCGTAAGGGTTGTCGGGTCCCGCCGTGTCACTAGGTTTTTTTGTTCCTGACGTCTTCTGGTACTGGTTTCGTGAACGTTGATGCGCGTTACACCACAGCGCTTGTCTCAGGTAGTCCAATTTTTTCTGTAGCTGTTCCTCATTACATACTCTGCGTACTCGTTCGACTAGCGTGTGCACCAACGTGTAGGTTTCCTGAACACACTAGTTGTTACCCATGTTTGATTTCTGTTGACAAAAACGTCCAGAAAAGGTAATACTCTGTTATGTTCTAGCTCTATCGTGAATTGAACGCTAGGGTGTACTTCGTTCAGGTGCTTAAGAAACCGGTCCAGTTTATTTCTTCCCTGTGGCCAAACGACAAACATATCATCCACGTACTTCTACCAACCGTTTCGATAGTTAAGCTCTCAAACCGTTCTATGAAGAGATTTGCTATCACGGGACTTAATGGGCTTCCCATCGCTACTCCGTCCGTTTGTTCGTAGAAGCTTCCATCCCATACAAACTAGCTGGTTGGGAGGCAATGTTTAAAGAGCTGCGTTGTATCCGGTGGAAATAGATCGGCAATGTACCGCAATGTGTCTATTAGCGGTACTTTTGTGAACAGCGATACTACTACTAATAGTGAGTTTTGATGTAGTATCGCTGTTCAGTATAAATTCGATGTTCATTTTCCTGGGAAGACTGGTAATACTGGGGTTTTACGAGGGTGTGTGATACAATTGGTTAAGGCTGTATGTTCAGAGATAAGCTGCTAATGATTAGTCAATTTTTGATCACTCGACGCCCCAATGAAGGTTTATTATTAAATTGAACGTTCTGCTTAGTGAATACAGCTATTTTGATACGGCAGTGGCTGTAACTTCGTGAAATGAAGGAAAATATGGCACAGTTAGAAACAGACGCATTAGAGTTAGAAAACTTTCTCAAATGTCGGACGGTGGTATTGCAAAGGTGATGTTACGGCAAAGCCGCACTTGGGCGTGAGTTAGAATAGTAGCAATTTCAGATCTTAATAAATACAAAATACTGAAATTAAAGTGAAACACTATATTACATATCAAAAGTGCTTTGCACAAGAAACTGTAGTTGCAAGTTTATGTATCATTCAAATATTTAGAATTGATACATTAGATCGCTGTGGCTCATATCTGTGGAGAAACGCAGAAGTCTCATACACAGTGAGAAAGTGAACTTAGATCTTCATAAACTGTTTCACAATAACATATATAGAACAGCTTTATATTCTTTCTCTTACTAAACTTGTATACTTGTTTGTATTAATTATATAGCGATGAAAGACCCTCCACTTCGTCTCCGATTCAGAAACAGAATCTTTCCTTTCTCCCGACTCTGTAATTTTATCTTTGCGCCGTAGCGTAACGAAGGACTCTATTAATTTTAAGCAACGGCGCAATCCGTCGAAGGCTTATTTTACATTCACTTTCCTTCCTTGCGCGGCAACGGTATCAAATGTATATTATATCCGCACCCTCTCCAACATCCCATCACCGTTAGCATATTGTCGGTGGGAGCATCCGATCGCGTTCTCAAACGCTCTGTCTCCGTCGAACGGTTGGAGTAATAAGGGACGAACTGTATCGCGTTACATGGCCTCGACTTAGGTCCCTCAATTAAAACATTTTAATTGAATCATGATAATAAAATGGTGAAGGAAAACCACCTTGAGTTACACGAGTTAGCAAAGTAATAGTTATTACCATATAAGAACCATGACAGACTAATGATTTTCTTTGTGTGTGAAAATATAAAATTATTCGAAAGGATACTTTAAAGGTGTAAGCAAATGAAAACGTAGCCTGATTTATGCGAATTTAGTCAAGTTAGTTGAAATATTAATGTCTGTAAAGCGGTCACTCGAATAACAGCGGTTGTGGTACTGATTTATTCACACTTCACCTCCCACGTGTACATACAACTAGGCAACCTAATCTATATCTGTTACATCCTCCTTCTTAACTAGGAATAGGTTAATAAAAAAGATTTAAAGGTAATTTGACTAGTTACAATGGGAGTAAAATAGAAAGTTTAGGTACATGCATAATTAATGTTAAAAATAATAAGATAAGTAGAAACCATGAATTTCATGCTGCTGATGCGGATAATTGCGCTCTATTAGGTCTTGAAGCTTGCGTAGAATTAGACTTGGTACAAAGAAAGAATCTATCAGTAAGTGCCCTAGAAATAAATAAAGAAATTAATGATATTTTAGAACAGTATAAAATATGATTTGAAGGTTTAGGTTACTTAAGTGAGACTTACGATGTAGAATTTGACAAAACAATTAAGCCAGTAACACATCCACCAAAAAAAGTACCATTTACATTGAAGAATGAGCTGAAACAAAAATTAGAATCTTTACCTAAACAAAATGTGATTGAAAAAGTCACAGAGGGTACAGATTGGGTAAACTCGTTAGTTATAGTTCATAAAAGAGATCAAAGCATTAGATTGTGTATTGACCCAATCGATTTAAACAAACCGATTAAAAGACAGCATTTTCAAATTCCTACATTAGATGAAATACTAAGTAAAATAGGGAAAGCGGGATATTTCTCCACTGTTGATTGTAGTAGTGGGTTTTGGCAAATAAAATCAGACGAATCAGAAGTAGTAGATTATGCACGTTTAACACACCTTTTGGGAGATATAAATTTTTACGTATGCCGTATGGTATTTCATCAGCTCCAAAAGTATTTTCAAAGAAAATTCGGTAATTGTTTGATTCGATATCTAGTGTAGATACAAACGTGGATGATATCTCAATACGGGGTAAATCTGTGGAAGAGCACAATACTAGATTGATAATGGTATTAGAAATAGCTAAGTGAATTAACTTAAAATTGAATACAGACAGATGTAGATTCGGTTTAAATGGGATAATATACGTGGGTCATCGAATAAGTAGTGAACGTAGGGTGACAGCATAAAATAGACACCTACTAATTAAAAAAAAGATTCTATTCTCGTTATATATACAAAATATTTTAAAATTTTTGAATTAGACTAATATTTTGTCGATCCACCTTAACTTGGTTGAAGTGCTGCGAGTCGTCGTGGCATAGAATCTATTAAATGATTAATGGTGTCTTCTAGAATATTTAACCACTCTTCCATAACAGCTGCCACGAGTTCTTCCTTATTGCTGGGGTTTCGGGGTCGTTTCGCCATATTTGTCTGGATTACGTGCCAAACATTCTCTATCGGATTCATGTCTGGTGATTGGCCTGGCCATTGTAAACTCCGAATCCCCTGTTCCTCTTCCCATGTGGTTGTTGTTCTTGCTTTGTGGCAGGGTGCTCCATCCTCCATAAAAGTGGCGTCTTCGTTAGATAAAATGGCGTTGTCGAATATCGGTAGCAGTCCTTCTGTTAATATTTGGATATATTTTGCCGCATTTATATTTCCGTCGCAGATTACTAGTTGCGATCTTCCACCATACCATATCGCGCCCCACACCATGATGTTCACACCGCCGTATTTCACCGTCTGATGCAAAAATTTGTCGTCCAGTTGCTATGACGAACGTCTCCATACCCACATACGAACACTATCAGTGAATTGGCAGTATCTGCTTTCGTCTGAAAGAATGACAGACCGCCAAAGCTCTTCGGGCTTCGTTCGCATTTCGATTGCCCAAGCCATTCGGCGTCGTTTTTGAAACGTCGTAAGGTGAGGTTTTTTCTTTGCCACCCTTTTATACATCCCCATACTGTGGAGGTATCGCAGAACGGTGCGCTGACTTTTCTGTCAAGTTGCCGCAAGGTTAGCTGTACTTTTTCGCGGTTCTCTTAACACTTCGCGCACAAGCACCCTTTTACTTCTTTCAGAAGGTCCTGTACGACCTGGTCTCGGCTCCACTGCTGTTTCTTCCTTGCGTTTAGATTGTGTAATCACACGTTTAACTATGGATAACGGAATATTTAAAAAATTACTTATTTCACGTTGCGAAACGCCGCGTTCACTCTGGCCAACGATGCGAGCCCGGGTGAAGTCGCTAATATCACTCGAACATTGTAAGCGAGGCATAGTTGTAACGATACTAAACTATGACGAATTCCTTCCGATACATCTACCCCTACCCTAATGACAAGAGAGAGTTCTTAATTCGTTCTTAGAATTTAGCTGTTTGCATATTTATACCGCTTTACCTGGTGTCTATTTTATTCTGTCACCGTAGTGTATACTGTGAGATATAAGTAAAATAGAAACAATACAACAAATGGGGACACCTAAAAACAAGAAAGTCATAGAAAGATTGTTAGGTATGATTCAGTACCTGTTGCGTTTTATTGAAAATTCTAGCGCATTAACGGAACCTCTTAGATGTTTATTAAAGAAAGAGGTGATGTTTCAATGGAATACCGAGCAAGAAGAGACATTAAACAAGACCAAGCAAACATTAACTAGCCCACGTGTGGAGACATTTTAATATAAGGAAAGATATATTAGTATCATGCGATTCGTCACAGTTCGCATATGGTCCAGCGTTACTAAAGGATAATGCACCTGTAGCATTTTTTCACGAACATTAACGCCAACACAACAGCGATATGCTCAGATAGAAAAGGAGATGCTGTCAATAGTATTAACATATGAAAAATTCCACCAATATATTTATGGTAGAACTCATGTGACTATTGAAACTGACCATAGACCCTTAGTGATGATCTATAACAAACCATTACTACAAACAGCAGCGAGATTGCAAAGAATGCTTATCAAACTGCAGCAATACTCATTTAAATTAGTTTATAAAAAGAGTAAGGAATTGTTTATAGTGGATACATTGCCATGAGCAGCGACGGAAAGAATTATAAGTCAAGACGAGGAAGAATTTGAAGCACCGTTGTGCTTTGTGAGAAAAAGTTTACACATGAAAATGTAAAAATGTAGCACGTCAGTCGTGCCATCAACTACCAACCAGGGGTGACAATGTCAAGTATTAAACTGCTATCCTGGAACTTTTTTGCAAAAATATAATTTCTTTTACCATATGTAACATGTCTGCTTAATAAAAATCTAAGTTTTTGTTTTTATTTGATCGCTATATTATTTAAATAATCATAACAATTGTTTCTTGAAGAATATCAGGCTATAAGTTCCTTTAACCATAAAATCATTCTTGTGCTACAAAAATGAATTATGCGATACTGTTTTTGTGAAATACATGTACACCTATTACATTTATTTTATTTGTGATATTGTTAGTGTTTGAATTCTGTGAAATTAAATATCTTTGGAGTATGCAATAATTATGTAATCGACATTACGTTTAACTAATTTCTTCATGGGAACGTAGCACAATCGAATTCAAAGACAACGTGTGAAATTAAACGTAAGAGACAACAGCCACAGTTATATTTTCTAAGAAGTTCGTTGAAACGTCAAATACTTTTCATAAATATTGTTTATCAGATTCCTTGGTTCGCTCTAATAGTATCCATGTCCAGCTTTAAAAATTTAAATTTAATTACAGGTTAGACAGCCGGCGAACGACGATGCATATACGAAAAGAGAAATTCCAATTAGATTTTCATTAAATTTGCAATCCCGATAAAATATTAACGTCTTGCACTTAGTCCAACTTCTAGGAACCGTTACTCTAGGCGTGCCGAGAGTGAAATAGAATGCGGACGTAATTTTGATGGACGTTTTTAAAATGAAATATTTATGACGGAACGTAATAGGGCGACTATTTCCGGAGCGTTCGTTCGTAGATGTTTTTCGCTGAAAAGAAGATATCAGGAAGGTGGAAGTAATTCCGGCTGCAATCCAACTATTCAAAGTGACAAGAATGTTCGGAGCGCTCGAGTAGAATCCTTTCGCGAAGAGAAAAATATAAAGAAATAGAGGAAAGGAAAGGGAGCGGAAATATTTACTAAATGCGACTGGATAACGTTGTAACCTTTGCGTATAAAATACTCTAACTTAATAATTTTTCTACAAAGTAGTGTAGTATTAAATAACTTCTGAGAGATGAGAATTTGAAAACGAACCCTATTAAATTAATAAAATCGCTTTAATGACTCGTATAAAACAAAGTAATATTAATCTTTTGTGATGTATTGTGCTAAAACCTTCCTATTTACCTACTACTATACCCTACAGCAATGTTTTAAATCTAAAGTTTTGTTTTGCAACTAAATTATTTTTTCCACATAGGAAATTAAAAACGTTAATTCATTTAATTATTTAGATTTTATAACATTGGGAATATAATAATAGAATGTACAATACTGAATATGATTAACGAACTTTTCAACTCCTTTATTTATATAAATCGCAATCGTGACTGAAAACATTAATCCTAATCTTAGATTACTAAAAACTCAACCAAAAACTAAGAACCTGCGTATCTAACGTAATGTATATAAAGGATGTATTAGAAGTAATCCGTATTCATTCAATATATAGGTGAGGTTAGGTTAAATTACGAGGTGGTTGCTGACCTATCCCAGTGCGATCTCTTCATATCTATTGTGGTTGCTCTTTTAGTAGATAGAATACATTAGCTTTGCTTTCTCTGCTAGATCTAACAGCCTTGTACGTGATCCCTCCACATAAGTTTTGGCTTTTGGATATTTCCTCTGCCGGGCCTAAGTTGCTCATATATATCCTGAGTATACAGTGCCCTGTTAGCAAATCCACTATTGTTCTAACAGACTTTCTGTCTCTGCTTAGTAGGTTCGCTGTAAAAGTAGGTCCGTATCTAACCAGAAACTTCCAGGCCTGTCTCTGACCTGGAATACTCTTCCACCAGTCTCGAGATCTATCTTTCCATTGTTTGGTAGTATTCTTAACTACCATATGTGCTATTCCTACCGAGTGCCTTGGGCCTTGTCAACTGACGAACTTCCTCGGGCTGGTACTCAGGCGAACTAAGATGTCCCGTCTCAGTTCGACTTCCCAGTGTATTGACTGCGTTCATGCAATCGCTCATCAATTTTGACTTCATCTGCGCGGTATCCAGTGCTTTTATTACTGTTTGACTGTCTGAATAGATAACAATAGATCGGTAACTATTCCACATTGGAATACTGTGGTGATTTGCTTTAGTCCCAATGGATATTTTTGGCGTTGTCCCCCAATTTCCGGTTCCGACTCAAGTCTTTGTCTTTGAGCTGTCTGTGTACTAGATAGATTCAACTTTGATAGGCAAGCCTTTCCTCCATTTCTCCCTATCTGGTATTACCGATTTGTAATTTTTCTCAAAACTGTATTTGGGAATTATGGCGTCACTGGGCCTACCAGTTATGGCCTCCACCTTGACCAGATAGATTCAACTTTGATAGGCAAGCCTTTCCTCCATTTCTCCCTATCTGGTATTACCGATTTGTAATTTTTCTCAAAACTGTATTTGGGAATTATGGCGTCACTGGGCCTACCAGTTATGGCCTCCACCTTGACTTCCTTTAATAGTTTTTAGAGATCTGGACTATGCCATCTGGCCTCTCTTTGGATGTATATATGTAGTAGTTTCAAGTTGAGGACGACTTCCAGGGCGACTGTTGTTGTAATTTTCATGACATCCGTCGCATACGGACATGCTAATCTTTGTATACCATTTAGCCGACTTATTGCCTCCGCCTGCTGTGTCTTCATCCACTATACCACCGAGAGTCATATGTTATCATTGGTTTGATTAGTCTCATGTATAATCGTAGCATCTGTTCTGGACTCATGGTCATGTTCATACATGGTATGAACATTTTCACATCAGCGGTGAGCTATGCCTCATCAATATGAAACATATAAAAATCACGACCTAAGAGTGACAAAACAATTAAATTTAGGTATTAAGGAGATAATATTAAGATTACCAATCTCGAGACACATAAGGCAACAACAATATGTACGAGGGAGATCTGAAATGTTTTCGGAGTCGACAAGAAACGGTAATGGTGTGGTTTTTTACTTTATTTTTCAATGTAGTCTCTTCAAGCCGGTGGAAAAGTAGGATGTTTCGAGGTCTGCAAAATAGCCACATGTAGTGGCGATGACCTCCTCATTTGAGACAAATCTCTTTCCTCCCAGTGATATTTTCAGGTTTGCGAATAGGAATAAGTTGCTAGGGGCTAGGTCCGGTTAACATGGAGGATGAGAGGCTAATTTTTCTTAGCCTTCTTCGCAGCCGATTCGCTGGAAAAGTCCACTGCTTCGACTGTTCCTTGGTCTCCGGTATGTAGTGGTGGATCCAAGTCTCATCCACTGTTATGAAAAGAATAAAGAAATCCCTGGATTGGGTTGGATCCTGGCCAGACACTCCTCCGAAACGGTCACACGATTTCGTTTTTGGTCCGGTCCGGGCAAACGCGGTACCCATCGCGCCGAAAGCTGTTTCATACCCAAAATTTCGTGTAGGATATGGCCAACGCGTTCTTCTGAGTTGGCTGTTATCTCTGCTATCTCTTTCAGCTTCAATCGGTGATCGGCTAACACAACATGAATCTTGTGGACCATTTCATCGTTTGTAGCGGTTCTTGGGCGTCTGCTTTGTGGTTCGTCTCACTTGCGCTTGTGCGGCCACGTTTGGACTCGCTTACCAAGAGGCTGATAGTCGAAAGTATCCAGAAGTGCTTCATCACAGCAATTCGATATTATCAATAGCGAAACCGCCTGACTTGATACACAAACCACTCTTCCGAATCCACTTCAACTTTCATGCGTCATCTCGTGCCGATTCCGGAAATATTTAAGGTCGCCCTCGTACACTAGGTGAACGTAAACTGGTTGTTAAATTCATTACCTCCAGTTTAGGTAAAGTATATTTTACGTCGAATGGATAATACATAATGGAAACAGGCGGCGCTTATGTCTGTAGTGCTTGGATGTTTATACTATAGTGTAGTCTCGTTGCTTTTTCTGCAACTCTAACGCGATGTTCTGGCAGCTGCCACGGCTATTATATAATATTTGCGTAACTTCGGATTAACACCACTGGAACAAATCGAATTTCCTCGTAGCAAGCAAGCGAGCCTAGGCAAAATCCCTGGAGGTTCTCAGAGTTCCGATATATACGAAAGGTAATCAATCTTAGACGAAACACTGCGCTCTCCTAAATTAAAAATTAAAGTGATTATATCCAGTACCGTGTATCCAATTAGCTAACGTCTTGAGTTTTTAAAATATTCGACGTATAATTTTTCGTTTTCCGCCTCCCTTAAAAAAAAGAAAGTCCGTGCCCGTTCCACGGCACGCTTTTCTTACATGAGAAAACGATACACCATTAATCGTTTTATACTCGCGAAAAAGGACAGCGCGACGCGCGAAGATTACGTTTCTTCTTTTCTGCGCCAGGCGAGCTCAAAAGTTAAACGGCTCCTTTCATAACTTTTAATTAAAATCTCGATATTTTTGTATATCCTTCGCAACCACCGCCAGCCGTACTGTACTACGTACTGCTTTTTGTTCCCGTTTAGATTCCGTAATGAGTTCAGTTCTTGCCGTATGCTCTTCGGTTAGTCGATCTTAAAGTTATTTCATTATAAAGTCGAAAAGAAGGATAAAGTTTTGCCACTAACAAAAGCCGCTAAATAATGATGAAGAGACGCCGTAATGCGAAAGGAAAACGATCAAATGGATGTTTTGTTTCCTCTATTCGCGTTAAAGGTGTCTTAAATTCTTTTGGTCCCATATAAGTACTGTTTCGAAAAATTTGTATTTGGGGGAAAATATGATAGTTAAACTATTATTAATAGTATCATTAATATTAAACCACCGTTGGTGTTAGTAATCATGTAATTAAATGCCTGAAAAAATATCAGTGTCGGCAGGATTTGAACCCACGACCTCTGCGTTACCGGTGCATTGTGCTACCATTGCACCACGAAAGCACTTGTGAGTTGAAATCGCTCTTAATACCTAGGTGTCACGATGTCTGTAGATACATGGTAATATCTCACAGACACTATATTATTTTTAAACGCGAGGTCTTAATAATTAAATCAATATCAATATTAATGTTAAACCAGCGTTGGCATTAGTAATGACAAGATTACAATTCTTACAAGTTAATATAATAAATTAATAAAATCGTTGGTAATTACAAGGAAATTGTAATTAATAAACAGTCTCTCGAGCTTGGTATAGCGGACAGATGCATTTTTACTTGTGTACAATTGCTGATTCAATGAAGACAATTACTTTAAAAACAATCAATGTACTGGTTTAAAAACAGATAGTGGTTTCGTTATGGCTGTTGCTATTTCGTTTTGTACGTTGTTGACTGGTGTATATAACACATGGGCTGAAAAGTCCCGGGCCTAACACATAGATGACGCTAGTTTTATTGCAGTCACCTTTCTCTCAGTTAGTACCAACCTTCAAAAGACAGCTGTTAAAATTTCATGATATTCTATTCATCAGTTTGTGAATTATTGTGCTAAGAGTCACGCTACTTTTGTTATTTTCAAAACAATGCATCAAAAACAATTTCGTGTTTTAATTTTACACTGCTTCTTGATGGGAAAAAATACCGTTCAAGCGAAGCAATGGCTTGAAAAGTGTTATGGGGACTCCGCTCCATCAGAAACAACACTAGAACGTTGGTTTGCTGACTTCAAACGTGGTCGTAGAGACACCGATGATGCAGAACGCAGTGGACGTCCAAATGAGGCGGTTACATCAGAAAACATCAAAAAAATCCACAAAATCGTTTTGAATGATCGAAAAGTGAAGTTGCGTGAGTTAGCTCACATCGTAAAGATATCAAAAGAACGTATTGGCTTTATATTGCATGAGCATTTGACTATGAGAAAGCTCTGTTCAAAGTGGGTGCCGCGTTTGCTCACTGTTGACCAAAAACAAGAACGTGTTGATGATTCTGAGCAGTGTTTGGCCATGTTTAAACGTAACAAACCGGAATTCTTGCTTCGATATGTGACAATGGATGAAACATGCATCCTTCACTTCACTCCGGAATCAAAACGATCGTCATCTGAGTGGACAGCAGCTGGTGAACCTCGTCCAAAGTGCCCGAAAGCACAACAATCGGCTGGAAAGGTTATGGCCTCGGTATTTTGGGATGTGCGTGGTGTAATATTCATCGACTATCTTGAGAAAGGAAATACCATCAACAGTGAATATTATATAGCGTTATTGGAGCGTTTGAAGGCCGAAATTGCAAAGAAACGACCGCATATGGCAAAGAAAAAAATTTTGTTTCATCAAGACAACGCACCGTGTCACAAGTCAATCAAAACAATGTCACAACTACATGAATTGAACTTCGAACTGCTCTCGCATCCACCGTATTCGCCAGATTTGGCTACCAGCGAGTACTGGCTGTTCGCAGACCTCAAAAAAATGCTCGCCGGTAAGAAATTTCGCACGAATAAGGAGATTATCGCTAAAACTGAGGCCTATTTTGAGGCAAAAGATAAATCGTTCTGCAAAAGTGGTATTGAAATGTTAGAGCGGCGCTGGAATGATTGCGTTGCTCTTGATGGAGATTACGTTGATGAATAAAGCTAATTTTGAACCAAAAAAAAAACCGTGTTTTCTTTGTTAGGCCCGGGACCTTTCAGCCCATGTGTTAGATCAGAAATATACAGGGAAAGACGTGAAAGCTTTTGAAAATGAAGTCAAAAAGTGTAGGTCTTCCAGGGCTTGTTAATGTTCGTTATTAACCGGGAATTTGTAATAAGCCCAGAGGAGATAATCGCAGGAACCTAAATCAGGGAAGCTTATCAGTTCTCAAAGGTATCAGCCGTTTAGGAAAGGCTTTACCACAAAAATCCATTGAAATGCTCTAGTTCCGTACTGTTGAAGCCACATATTGTTCCAGTTCCATTTCTTCCAGAGTAACTAATGAAGACTTGTGGATCATTATCAAATAATGATCTGAATTCGCATCTCTTGAAGGAAGTAAGATCAGCGACCATAAGTTTTGAAATTGTACGTCCTACCTCGATCAAAGCATTCTTGCGAGCGACACGGGTGGGGGCTTATACCTCTCACCTCACTATTTCCATTGTGCCCTTCTCCAACTTTCTGTGCCACTAACTTCACCATGCCCTTTTCAAAAACAAAAAAATATCACTCGCAACCTATATAGCGGTAAGGCAGAGTGAGTATTTGAGGATTATTGTGAAATTCTCTGCAACTTGTCATTAAGAATTGTCCTGCTATTCCTTTTGCTGCTTGTTTCCGCTGTCGTCCACTCCATATAAATGATATAGTAGGTACGTCTTCTACAAAACTAACTATGTATATATTTTAGTCTAAATAGTAAGCCACAGAAATATATATTCATTATTGTTCTCGACTTCTAAGCTTTTAGAAGTAAATGCTTGTTATTCCTGCATTAAATAAACAAGAACTATAAAGCTGCAGTTCGAATATTGTAGACAATTATTCCCACATAACACTGCATTGCTTGTTCGCTTCTTTAATACCAAATAATACCACCCGATTTCGTTTTTGCCCAGGTTTGAGAATAGGAAAATGTTGTTGGGGGCTAGCCCTGGTGAACATGGAGGATGAGGGATTAATTTTTCTTGGCCTTCTTCGGAGCCGATTCGCTCGAAAAAGTCCAGTGCTTCGACTGTTCCCTGGTCTCCGGTATGTAGTGTTGGGTCCCAGCCTCATCCACGGTTACGGAGCGCATGAAGGAATTCCTTGGATCGCGTTGGATCCTGGCCAGACGCTCCTCCGAAACCGTCACCCGATTTTGTTTTTGCTTCGGTGTGAGCAAACGCGGTACAGATCGCGCCGAAAGCTGTTTCATACCTAAAATTCCGTGTAGGACATGGCCAACGCGTTCTTCTGAGATGTCTGTTGCCTCTGCTATCTGTTTCAGCTTCAATTGGGGGTCGGCTAACACGACATCATGAATCTTGTAGACCATTTCATTAACCTCTAGCAAAATATTTCCGTTACCATTTTCTCAGCCATCCAGAAGTGTTTTATCACTGCGTGAAATTCGATTCTATCCATTTTTGCGGAACCGCCTGACTGGCAACACAAAGCACACTCTTAAACAAAGACTAGTGACAGTAGACGTCTGAAATTTTGAGAGTTGCTATAAAAAAGGTTGCACTTGCCGACCAATGAATTCACTTGAAAATTCGCGCACAATCTCTTTCCGATTCCGGAAAAGTTTCAGGTAGCCCTCTCAATAATATAATCATAAAGAAATGCAATAGAACATTTTATTTTCATTTAGTTTTCACTTATACCGCTAACTCAAGGAAATAAATAATCAAATAAAGTCTACAATATTAAACTTATACTTTTCAATATATCTTATAGTATGAATCACTACCTACATTACAAGAACTGAGGTACTCTTTTTCTATAATGAAATAAGTTTCTGGTAATATTTGCTGGAAATACATCAAATTCTAGGATACTAACGATAGCAACTAGTCCTTCACAAGTTGATCCCATTACCATAACTTTACAGCGGTTTATCGCAGAGCAAATTGAATATTCACAGCGAAACATCAATATAATCTCCTACATGGTCGTCGCAAGGAATGATATAAAACGTCTGACCGGAGAAAATACGCCTTCGATTCTTGAACCCCTCGACCGGGACTACCATTCTTACAACTCGCTGATATAACAAGGACGCTCCAATCTCCCGGATCCTACCCGGCCTCGCCTTACTCTAGTTCAAGTCTAAGGTGGGATGGGCACTTTGCACAGGTGAGGGCGGTTATTGCGCATAAATCCAAACCGAAAATAATGAAAGTTTTAAGATGAAGTGGATTTTTTCCTTCGCCCTACGAACGGGGCTACCGTTAGATGGCGCTCGTTTCGGGACGTAATGAAAGATATTCTCGTGATATATATGCATTTTTAAGTAAAAGTGTGCTTTTTCTACGTCGCGTTGGGAGTCGAAATTTTGTATAGGGGGCTGTAGGTGAAAAGGTAAGTATTAAGACGGAATTGATGTGAAGCTACGAACACAAATTAGCGTTTATACCGTACTGAAGCGCTACGGATGGCCAATTAAAAGTAACGAATCCTGTATCTAATGGATCTATAATAAATTGGTTCTGACAATTTTACGAACAAAAACACGTAAAGATGTTGGGCTCGAGTCCCTTCCGAGATCGATATTCTTTCGGAATTTAATTACGTTGGGTAATTGCAAGTGATTTAGTATTGATATTTACGTTAATGTTAGTAACACATGGGCTGAAAAGTCCCGGCCTAACAAAGAAAACACGGTTTTTTTGGTTCAAAATTAGCTTTATTCATCAACGTAATCTCCATCAAGAGCAACGTAATCATTCCAGCGCCGCTCTAACATTTTAATACCACTTTTGTAGAACGATTTATCTTGCCTTAAAATAGGCCTCAATTTCAGCGATAACCTTTTCATTCGTGTGAAATTTCTTACCGGCGAGCATTTTTTTGAGGTCTGTGAACAGCCAGTAGTCGCTGGGAGCCAAATCTGGCGAATACCGTGGATGTGGGAGCAATTCGAAGTTCAATTCATGTAGTTTTGCTATTGTTTTGATTGACTTGTGACACGGTGCGTTGTCTTGATGGAACAAAATTTTTTTCTTTGCCATATGCGGTCGTTTCTTTGCAATTTCGGTCTTAAAAAGCTCCAATAACGCTGTATAATATTCACTGTTGATGGTGTTTCCTTTCTCAAGATAGTCGCTGAATATTACACCACGCACATCCCAAAACACCGAGGCCATAACCTTTCCAGCCGATTGTTGTGCTTTCGGGCGCTTTGGACGAGGTTCACCAGTTGCTGTCCACTCAGATGACGATCGTTTTGATTCCGGGGTGAAGTGATGGATCCATGTTTCATCCATTGTCACATATCGACGCAAAAATTACGGTTTGTTACGTTTAAACATGGCCAAACACTGCTCAGAATCATCAACACGTTCTTGTTTTTGGTCAACAGTGAGCAAACGCGGCACCCACTTTGAACAGAGCTTTCTCATAGTCAAATGCTCATGCAATATAAAGCCAATACGTTCTTTTGATATCTTTACGATGTCAGCTAACTCACGCAACTTCACTTTTCGATCATTCGAAACGATTTTGTGGTTTTTTTTTTGTTTTCTGGTGTTAGCGCATCATTTGGACGTCCACTGCGTTCTACATCATCGGTGTCTCTACGACCATGTTTGAAGTCAGCAAACCAACGTTTTATTGTTGTTTCTGATGGAGCGGAGTCCCCATAACACTTTTCAAGCCATTGCTTCGCTTGAACGGTATTTTTTCCCATCAAGAAGCAGTGTAAAATTAAAACACGAAATTGTTTTTGATCCATTGTTTTGAAAATAACAAAAGTAGCGTGACTCTTAGCACAATAACTCCCAAACTAATGAATAGAATATCATGAAATTTTAACAGATGTCTTTTGAAGGTTAGTACTAACTGAGAGAAAGGTGACTGCAATAAAATTAGCATCATCTATGTGTTAGGCCCGGGACTTTTCAGCCCATGTGTTATTAATATGAATATTAATCCCAAAGCTTGTACTTTCGAAGCAGGGTGCAGGTAGTTCATAAATGTAGTGACGTGCACTGGTTAGGATCAGAATTAGTCGTAATATAATAACTTGTGATAGTAGAAACACATGGTTATGGCCCAGGTTGTAATTAAATACCTTTCTTTAAGACCATGTTCGAAACACAATACCTATTTTGCTCATCTTACTGAAATTATTACGTGTAGTAGTACAATAGTATTACTGAAATAATGGAATACAAGAATATATAGAACTACGTGTGTTGCAGGTTTTGCTAATGACAGAAAGAAAATGAAAATAGAAAGAAGTGAAACAAAGTTTGTTTTATTACAAATATAATTTCTGTTTCTCACTAAGATTGCTTATAGGTATATAGTTTTACATGCAGGCAATAGTGATGGTTTTATACCAGGTGCTTTACTTATATTTTGTTCAAAAACAAAAGGCCATGATTATGACCATGGAGAAATGAAGAAAATTTTACAAAATAGTTTACGATGCAGTTGTTACCAAATATAAAACCTAATTCTATGATTATTAGACAACGCTAGTTATCACTCTGAATTAAGAAACAAGACACCAGATGGTAGTTGGAGTAAAAGCAGTATTCAAAAATGGCTGGCAAATAACAACATTACATATGGTCTTAGCATGTTAAAACATCAGTTATTACATCTAATTGCATTGTGAGTGTTCGTTAAAATAAGTTGAAGCAGGTAAGTAATGGTGTATATGTTTTAGACATAAATTACCGAAGGAATATGTGATAGACGAACTAGCACATGCACATGGCCACGCACTGCTAACATTACATCTATACCACTGTATATAACAAAGAGGGAATTACAAAAACATATTGCAATCGTCACATAGGAAGAGATCGCTATGGTCCTAACAATTGCATGAAGATGTGGGACGAAACATTAGCAAGAATTACACAAGTAACTCGATCGAACAGCATCCACCATACAGCACCTGAGATCATACGATGGTGGGAAAGAGAAGTTGGATTAGATCGTGACGAAATTTCGTCCCTAATTATTAATTTAAATGATGTTGAATGATCATCATTTAAATTAATAATTAGGGAAGAAATTTCGTCACTCAGAGAGTGATATTGAGGAAAATTAGCTGATTAATGAATATGTAAGTAAAGAATACATTAATCTTATTTTAATGTGTTTGTTTTCGTATTTTATGTAGTTTCATTTTTACAGTTCCGAAGCAAATATTTTAATAAAGTAATTTTCATTCATTACCTGTTTCTTTTTTATTTAATTCGTAAATTATTTAAAATACTACTAATGAAACTTTTTTTCCTTCAGGCGAGATGTATTTATTTTTTGTAGATTAAATGCTTTTACCTATTGTCAGATACTTCTTACTAAAATCTGTGGTGGCGATTATTAAAATTTTCTATTTAATGTACCATAATAAATAAAGTAATAGAAGTTAGGTTTGATAGCGAGTTTATGTGTGTGTATCCGGCAACGGCGTTAAACCTGACGTCACGATTTATTGTGCATTGGAACTTAGAGTACCTCTACTGAATACAACTAATGAATCCTTCAACAACACTAAATAAATTGGAACCACTGGCCAATGATTCCTCTCACAATATTTTTTACAGGAAATACAACAATTATCCGAAATTACTTAAAAAAGAGCTTTATACGAAAGTTAAGTTAAAGAAAAGGAGAAAAAATACAAACTAAGTCTGCAAATTTTGACTCCCTTTTACAAATAAAAGGAAAAACCGAACAGTGTTTAAAATACTAATTTGAAAAGTTAAATAAGATTTTGGTTAAACTAAAGTGTTTTTGCAGCAATTTCGTGTAAATAGTCAAACTAAAATTCTACGCTAACACGATCCTTTCGGGAGAATACCCTATGTCATGTTTTGTTATTATTAAAAACTCACCTTTCTATTTGTTTTCCGCAATAAGTGAGAGAAAAAGCAAGAGGTTTGCGACACGAAACAGAAATATTCAACCCACTTTTTCCTCGTACAATAGGATACAATACGATGGAAGAGGATCTTCCCTGACGGTTTAATTTAGCCACGAGAGCGCCTGTTTCCCTCGCCTCTTATTTCGTTTTTCCTTCAAGGTAGATAAAATTTACAACTCCTTGGCAGACCAGAAGGGCAAATAGAGTAAACTCGTAACGCTCCGGTTGGTTTAACCGGTCCATCTCTGACCGCGAACCCTCCTATTCACGCAAATGCACACGACACGTCACCTCTTCTCTCTCCGTCCGAACGGATCCGGTCGGATTAAGGTGCAAGAACGAGATGCAATGCGGTAGTCCGGCCGTACGGGCGGCGAGTAGTTTCAGCTGCATAAACGGCAGTCAGTTTTTGCGGCCGGAATAAATAACGACGACGGCCGGAGCGTTGACAGATCTAAAATTTAATTAGAACGGCTTCTGCATCGGTCGTAAAGTTCAGTTGTATAGTTGAATTAAAAAGAGGAGGAGGGAAAACCTCGGAAAGGTAGGCTAAAGTATAGCGTTGTACCTATTTTTAGCGCGGGTGTGAGAAAAGTCCTCTCCAGACAGTGATTAATGTTAACCGAAGGTTATTTATGAGGTTATAGATGATAACTTTGGGCTATAAACTACCGTGATATTTACCGTTAGAGGGAAGTCACCGCTCAGTTCTAGATCCGGGAAATTAAAACCATCTGCATTACTAAACTAATAAATACTGCAGTATTAAATTGGGGAATCAATAATTTTGCTGTTTTTTAAGAAATACTAGAAACTACCTAGCCAGATAGCTTTACGAAAAAAGTAATGTAACAATAATAATGATAAGAATGGTAATGACAATAGAGTTTATTGTTAAACAGAATACCAATTGCAGGACAAAACAGTGGTAAAAAGCTACATTGTGAATATATACTTGACGAAGAAGCAAAAGATCTAAGAATAATTATTGTATTTCTGTTTCTTGGTTTGTTTTCAATGCATTATATGTATTACCTTTTATTTAATATTGTGCCCATTTTTGGATGTCCATCTGTTGGGCATTTAATAAATTATTATTATTTTATTATCTTTTTTTTCCTCCATCTCCACACCTAACTCAGGGTGAGGACCCACCTAGGTAAGTCCACAGTCTGGGGTCCTCACGCTGGGACCACCTCAGCCACCCCCTCACGCACGAGCGTAAGAGCGCTACCGGCACGACCCCCCAAAAGCGCAGTCTCTTATGAGTTGCGTCACCGTCCTCGGAAGCACTGTTGTTCGGCCCGTAGGTGATTCCAGTTAGTGGGTGAATAGATCCATAGGGAGCAATGCAGCTCGCGATTACACTGCCCCCATATTGGTTTCGGCTACTTCCTCTAGCGAGGATCAGCAGTCGGAACGTCTAGCCTTTAGTTAGGGAGTGGCTAGCCTCGTGAGATCTCAGGATACGAAACGATCCAAGAATGACGTATTTTGCATCTGGTTAATGAGTCCTTTGATGTCTTTTGATTATTTTTATTTTTCCTGGGTACGCGGCTATATTGCTCTTCATTTCTCCCATTACGCCAACTATTATTGGGATGAAGATGGTCTCGTATTCTTTGTAGGTATTTTTAATGTCATACATGAGGTATTTGTACTTATGTACTTGTAGTATCGCCAGAACAGGACATCTCTATTACGTACATTTTCTTTTCCAAAGAATCCAGGAATCCAAGAATCAGCAAATCTGGCTTATTATGTGGCAGCTGAGTCGTGGTGCTAAAGGAGAACTTCCAATACATCTATCATTGGTGATTACTGTTTCCGGATACGGCGCGATGTTCTGCTCGTCTATTTTATGTTCACGCCTGAGGTGGTAGTAAACTACTTTAAGGGCGATGTTATGGCGGTCCGTGTAGAGCGTGGGAGCATACCGCGGGCAAGCCGACAACAGATGCATCACCGTTTCCTCATCCGTTCTGCACGCCTTACAGTGGGTGTCCCCCAATGGCATTCCCAACATACGGTTTGCGTACGCCAACGCATGAAACACACTATCCTTGATAGCGATGATGTATCCTTCTGTTTCTGAGTACAGCGTTGGCCATGTTAGATACAGTCATAATCAGCAATAAGTCTTCCTGCGAATAGGAATGCATACTATGACGCTCAAGTTGATAGAATTAATTCCTTTGGGTTAACCAGTGACCTTTGCGAAATGTTAGTTTCTAGAGAAAGTCTGCGCGATTGGTTGAACTCCCTACCATCTCTGCCTGGACTAGGAAGACATTCTCTTCAGTTCGAAAGATGTCCTTCTACCGCTGTTTCCCTTGCAATCATCTTGAATGGGCACCGTTCAGACAAACTTGTCGTAGATCCTACCAATAGTGAGGTACGATGGTGAATCTCGTCCGGTCCAGGGCTTGAATGTTTCTTGTACGGAGCCTGGGGAGTGAAAGACTTCCATCTAGGCAGTTATCTTTCTTGGTTCCTCACTGGAATAGCGGGATATCATATTTTAATCTGCGAAAAATAAATATCGTCTCCCATACAGTGTTGTACACCTTTTTGCCCCACTCTGTATTATATAAAATGTTGATGTTGTTTAGCTTGCAACGTATCTATCTAAATCATGCCAAACTGGTCAAGTAGCAGGTTAGAGCCATGCAGTGTCTTGATAATGAATCCACGTCAACCTTTGTGTGCCATCTCTTGCCGATTCCGGAAACATTGCATATCGCCCTCGTAATGCCTATAATTTTAATTAGAATCGTAAATTTCCTGATTATTTATCCATTTTGTGTTAACAAACTTATAGAAATTTCATATGGTACAGTGCATAATATCTTTAATATCAGATATAAGATAACTTTGCTGCCTACAGTTGACAATATTTTAACGAGAAAACAAATGGTATGAGTTTTACGTCATGGATGACGGAGATTACCTGTTAAAAGTCGAACGAAGTTGTACAAACATAGTTTACATATGTCATAAATAATTAAAACACGTTGCAAACTGTTTGACAATTTGTACGCAATTTTGAGTTCATACATTCGTCCGTTTGTGTTGAGGACGTGTGCATATACAAGCGTTGGCTACGCGTCTATCACGTAACAGGGAGTTCAATATTACCGCGTCATAAAGCGTGTATCGCGAATTAGCGTTTAATATAACGCCACTATAAAACACGTGCGATGTGTGACGACGTCGACGTTAACTGCTGCTAGCGCGAATTCAAAGCGGACACAAATTTTGAAACACACACTAACGACGTTACTCCAGCTACCGTGCGAGTATATGTACGCAGGCACACACGTATATACATATGAATGTTAGTTTACGTTCTATGCATACTTCCACTCACGGGTTACAGAAGTCTGAACTTAATTGACAGCATGATGTATCACGTGTAATGAACGTACGAAACCTATATATTAATGTTATGGTGGAAAAATAATAGTCGCTGTGTAATAAACGTGGTTAGCTTATTGGATATAATGGATTGGTTAACTAAATATTACTGAAATAATGGGATCGTTGTACATACGACGGAGGATAATGTGATGATATTGAGCGTTTTTCCAGATTAGGATGAAAAGTGTTTGTCGTGTAAAGCCGTGCATAAGTGGGTCGATAAATTCTCACAAGGTCGCTCGAAACTTGTTGATGATCAGATTGCGACAGATGCAACACTTCGACGCATAGAAGAGACAAGTAGGTAACACTAGACAGCATAGCAACTGCAATAGGGTGTTATTATGGTTTTGGCTACGAATTGATGCACGATCGTTTGAATTTTCGAAAAGTTTGCTCTCGGTGGGTACCTGGAAAACTGTCCGGGGAACACAGTGCTTCGAATGGGCTTGTCCTTGCAACACCTCTCTCGACACGCAGAAGAAGGGGAGGATTGTTGCTGGTAATGAGCCATGGGTGCACCATTATCAAGCCGAAACAAAGCATACTTCAATAGAATAGTATACAATTCTTCACCGTCAACAAAGAAATTCAAGGTTGTCCCTTCAGTTGGTAAGGTTATACTTATATTTTGAGATTCCCATGGAGTGTTCCTAGCCCATTTTCAGAATAGAAATGAGAACGTGACTGTTGAATCATACCACAAAGTTTTGTTGTTACTTCGAGATGCATTCGACGAAAAGGTCCAGATCTAGTGACGAGAGGAATATTGCTGCATCAGTATGATGCCAGGCCGCATTCAGCAAACTTGATCAAGGCGAGAATTGCGGAATTAGGTTAGGATTTTCTTGAACATCTGGCTTATAGTCTCGACCTAGTCCCAAGCGTCTTTGCGGCAAACATTTGGAGGGTGATAACGATGTTCAAATGTACGCACATGGTACAGACGGCAACGCAAACACTTTTATGCAGCAGGCGTTGGCACATTGATGAAGCGATGGAATAAGTGTATTAATGTAGATGGGACCTCATTGAAAAATGAAACTTGTTTTTGGCTAGCTATTTCTCTAATCACTTTTATAATAGTCTACTTTCTGACTTATCCTCTTACTTATTGCAAATTCAGTTACACCGGCGTAAAAAAATCTCTAGTAGAAATGCACCTTATAATTGTACTTAAAACTAGATTCGAACAAAATATTTATCAATTTGATAATGTTGGTAACATTTTAACTCCATAACATTAACGTAAGATTAACAGTAAAACAGGTGAAATCATTTTAGATTTCTCCAAGTTCTACCACAACCCGTACGCGTATACAAATTGCTTCACTACAACATCAAAGACGTAAAATATTTATTCGCGCGTTGCTTATGCCGAAAAATTGAATTCGGCGATCGCATAAAAATATGTCGCTTTAAAATCAAAAACTTTACGACCCGAACGGGGAAGGGAAGGCGAAATCGTTCACCTCATTTCTAAATTTGTATCGCTCTTGCTTCATCGTCGTGCGGATCACGTTCGTTTATAAATTGGCAGTCGGGGGGTTCCTTTTTCGGTCCAAATTTATATGAGCAATATTCGGGAATGTGCTTTACCGGGGCTTATCAAAGAGAAGAGAAAAATTTGTCGATCAACGTCGAAAGAGCTTTGTAGATTAATGGAGTAAGAAACAACGGAACGAAACAAGACGGAGAAGGAGGGTAGAAGTACGTTTCCTAAGGCGACAAACAAAGGGGAAGGGATAACGGTTTCGATAAGAAACGTTAAGGGTCGGTTTGTAGAACATTTATTAATTTCGAAATTATATTAATCACGCCATTAAATTTATTACCGCCTACATACGAATATACATTTGGCATACTTAAACCGTCATTTACCAGATGTGGTTAAAATGGAATTTGGTATAATTGATACCACAAAATATGGCTATAGTCAGGGGATTTATAATTGGAGTGGGGTTTTATGCAAAAACCTGAGAGAGGAAGCTAATACCTTATTTATGACGCTTTAATTATTCTTTTTCTTTCTTTTGGTCACTGGCGCAGCAGCATATACTATCGACGCAGGAAGAAATTAAAATGCCGTTTTACAAAAATCTTATTCACACTACTTGCTTAGTGCATGGAATAGAGTCATCGAGAAAATTAGATGCCAGTTTCTATTAGTTAATTCGTTGATTCTAAACATGAGAAATATTTATATAACCCCCCACTCCCCCCCCCCCCCTCGTGACCAAGCGTACAAAGCACAGTTACTAAACATTCCCCTTCTTCGCGAAAACGTAATTACCCGCGAGAGTATATGGTTGCATGCATACATGTTTCATGCGTTTAACTATTCATGATATATATTCTGATACAAAAAAGTATTGTATTACATTTTATAGATTCTAAATCAATAAAAAAGTCTAAAGCTTAGTACTATTTATGTTTGCTGCAATAAAACGTTATAATTGGTGTTAGAAGAGGGATAAATCCTATGAAAGGCTGTAGAGGAAGCTGGAAAGATTGTAGAAACTTTAGATATTTGGCGGTTTTGTAATGCAATAAAAGAAAGAGTACGGGCTTTCTGGACCCTGTTTTTATAATCTATAGCAGTGGCGGAAGGTTTGCTTTACATCCACATTGACCGAGCTGGTGCTAGTGATCGATGTAGCTCTCTCTAAATCCAAGATATCATTCTTGTTAGTCTATAGTGTGCATTTGTATATTCTTTAAAATATCACTCTTGATAAGTGTGAGGTAGTTACTGGTGCTTTAATAATTTTCCTAGTAGATAAACAATGCATACTGATTGGACGTTTTAATGCTCTCAGATTCAACGCGTTAGATTTATGTTAGAATAACTAGGAAGATACATATAATCCCCTACATTTGGCGACGTGGACTACAGCTCAGTATAACAGAAAGCTATAAGAAATTATATTAAAAATAATATGAGAAGACAACTTCATTGGATTTACCGTATTTATTTACGTTCATAACCTTGTCATTACTTGTCGTTATGTGTACCAGTATTTGACAGAATTTACCTTCGAAATACGTCGTAGAGTTATAAAAGTGTTTGAGTTACCATATATGCAGAGTTCTCGGTATTTTATTTCGTTCTCGTTTTTCTTTTTTTATTTCATTGTTATTGTTTATTTATTTATTTAGACTATAAGACAAAATGAGTAGTGATGGTAGTAATGAGAAGAAGGGCACAAATCCTCATATTTGTTCGGCGTAAAACTATAGCATAGATTCTTTAGACAATGAAGGATAGAGTATGTTTGGCTTTTTTCTGATTAATTTGTCAACAAGAAGGAAACGCAAGATATTCTACTCCGATACAATTTGAATGTGCATTTAAAAAGTTATTTTGCATGCCTTACTTTCAGCACGCCAAAGGGGCAAACTGTGATGACGATATGGATAGTGTGCCAATTATGGAAAATAAAGACATCTTTGTAGGGCCAAGAGACTAGAAACGTGGATCTTCCAGCAGTAAATGCTTTTACCTATGTTTGTAGGTATCTAATAAAAAAGGGTTTGGAGAAACATTCTTGCCTAGAATGCGAAAAGCATGCTCTGGGGGCATCTAATTATATTACTGCTTCTTCTCCATTTTTCCATTTTAAAGGTGGTTAAGAGAACAAATTGCGTAGCAAGTTAAAAATGATACAAGAGCCGTTTGTTCACTATATAAGTTAGAAACAATTTTCTAGTTTACTCCTTCGCTCTAAAGCAGGCCACACCTTATAACAACAAATGTCAGTTATGCACCACCTTGTCCAAATTTTCCTGTGGATTATTTGTTCTCGTTATATGTTAGATGAAGAATATTTTATGCTATAAAATTTTTAAATAGAAAGCTACTCTCCAACAAAAGATGGTATAGTAAGACATTTAAAATAAACATTATAACACGATTTGTTGTATCATTTCTCTATTACATTAAATTTTTTGATTCCTTTTATAAATTAACAGGGATCGGAAGTCAGACCGAATTTAAATAATATAATAAGAAATTCGACACAGTGATGAGTCTAATACGATATGCATCTTTTCTCTATTATTGTGCTAGAATTGTTACTGTGTCGAATTAGGAATTATATTATTCATTTCACCTCAGTCCAGGTTTATACCCCTAACCCTACAAATTGAAATATCCCAGTTTATTATTGCTTATACATTGTAAGTGAGATGTAGTAGTCAACATACCTCAATCACCCAATAATATAATGAGTTGTACCACAGGATATTCCCATTATCGAGTAATAATTGAGGAAATTTAATTAGCCACTATGCTTTCATAAAAGGGGTTCAAGTGTTTTACGAAGACAAAGGATTTGAACGCTGTTTTTCTAGCGAAGACAAAGTGCAGATTACAAATTGAAACAAAGCTTCGAAACACAATGTCTTGTATATATATTTTTTTAAACACCTCTATAATCAGCTCCTATAGTTTATAATCAAGTGTATACACCGAATTTTTTCTAAATGTTCTTGTTGTTGCTAAAATAAAAGCATAGTCGTATTATTTACCTTACTAACACCTTTTTCAAGCGCGTTGTTTACAAATCAACAAAATAAATTATAGTTACAATTATGTCGTTTAAATTTCCTACCGTGTCATTATTAATATTAATTAATTAAATTATTAATAAGACCTCACAAACAACAAAGAAGCCGACAAATTTCTCCCTTCTGTTATCCTGTGTCTACAGCTTCTGGGATCAATATACTGGTGGCGACTGAACAAACATTGAACGATACCGAAATTTCTCCATTACCCTGTTCTATTAATTAATATTAATACACGGAGTGTACCGATACCTTTCGGGTTTGTTATACCGCTGTACATGATTCCTTCCCTATAGCTTTATATTGCTTATTCTGTAAGCAATACACTTTCGTCACAATTTTGTTTTTTAATTTCTCCTAACCTCATCTCTAGCGAATAACATCATTTGCTTCGTATCGTACGGAATTGTCCGCATCACGCTCGCATAAATCCGATTAAATTACCACGACATACGATACGAAGCAGCGGCACAAGCTCGATCGAATCGCTTAATAACCTCGTCGTCCAGGAAGCAATTGCCGGGAAGTAGTCCGTCCGGCTTGCGTAAGTTATTCCGCCACGAACAAAGGACGAGGATGAGGAAACGAAAGTGAAGTACGCACGGAAGACACGGATCGCCGAGACGTCCATCTAATCAGTGCGCGGTAATCCTAGGGAGAATTCATCACTGCGGGCGCGCATCAGGGCTCCCGTTCTTACGTGACAGCTAGCGTGTCTTCGTACGCTCCCTCGATGCGGAAGGCGCATTAGAAATTAAGATTTGCCAGGTTTCACGTTGAATACGGCGAATTAATGGAGACCGGACGACGGTCCGACGAGGCACGAAATTATGCGGCCATAAAAACGGACAGTGTCGTGTATGTGCGTGGACTTTAACTGTATTGGGCGAAAAGGTATCGCTTGCGATCTCCTTTTGTATGTGTGAAGAGAATGTAGCATGCATAATTGGAGTCCCTTGATGTGATACTGTTGGCGATGGATTCTCACAATAACTAGAGTTGTTTTTTTGGGCTGTGTTCAACGTTCGTTGTACTTGTATAGTCCGACGTTTCGGCAGTCTGTCTACTGCCGTCTTCAAAGTAGAGGAGGGCTGTTGCTTGCCAGAACAATCATGCTTCTATGATTTTTGTCTGACGTATTTGTCTTACCTATTTTTTATTACCGAAAGTTGTCGTGATTGGGGCTCGAAGACGATTATTTTTTCTCCATTTCTGAATTCCACCTGACTTAACTACTAAGTCAATATTGGGGACAGAAATTACTATGTTACACTTATATTTAGGCTACAATGTTCTGCGCAGTAGACCGGTGCAGAAGGGAATGCGGATTGTACCTGCGCAGGGGGTGGTGTGCAGTAGGTCGATTTTTTGCGCATGGGCGGTTGTGTATTCCGCCCATCATCCTCCATTCTGCGGGGTTGGTCGACGTATGCTTGTTATTTTTCTGTCCTCCGTATCGCGGTCACCGGTCTTCGGCTAATGCTTTCTTTAAACATAGGTAGCCAGACGTCTCGTATCTCCAAACTTGGTGGTCGGTGTGGTGGCTACATATGTTGCTTCCAACAGTTTTCTTTTCGTGGCGTTGCCTTCTTTATCCAGGATTGCTGCGTTTTTTCATGCAATTATATGATCTTCTTCCCAAGCATGTAGAGCCAATCGTGACTTATCCGTTTCCCCCAACGCGAACCAGTCTCTGATGTTCTTTTGTTCTGATTGACAGGGGTCTGCCGGTTTCTCCTATGTGCGGCCTTCCTCATTCGCACGGTATTTTGCGCACACAGTTCTTAGTTTTCTTATTTTCGTCGTCGGGCTTTGTTTTTGTTAACTTCGAGCTGTTCGTGTTGCCTATTCGTCTGATTTTTCCGATAGGCCTTTCACGTACGGAATTGTTGTAGTAGATACATTCGGTTGTCGTTCTGTACTATCATTCCTAGTTGCACGCATTGTTTTCGCCTTCGACAACGTTTCTTCTGTGTATCCATTTAATTTGAGTGTATTTGTGATGGAGCGGAATTCATCCTCTCTATCTGCATCATCCAAACATACCTGTCGAGTCCTAGCCTGGAGACGGCAGTAGACAGACTGCCGAAACGTAGGACTATACAAGTTCAACGAACAATAGAAATTGCCCAAACAATAACTCTAGTTATAATTGGAATCGTTAAGTTAGTTTCAATGGTCGCAGCAACACTCAATATTGCACTTCAAACGCAACATTTAATATGAGAAAGGAGTCTGTTTTTCGATTTTAGATATCAGAGTGGAATAAGAGAGCTCACAATGAACCAACAAAGTATAAATACTTCTCCATTTCGATTTCTTAAAGAGTATTTATTTTTTATTACCGCAAATTTTCCCCAATCTATATATTGTGACGTTCACGACAGATTATAGAGTTGTTTTCAACCATATCGTTCAACTACCACCAATTTAATTGAAATTACACAATATATTAGCGAAAGCCTTGATAAAAGTCTACAAGTGGATGTGATATATACCGATTTTAATAAGGCCATTGACACAATTGGTTATGTAATATTGACATCGAAGCTATCTGCCGTTGATTTAGATCCAGCTGCTGCTTCTCTAATCCAGTTATATTTAAGCAATCAGTCATGCTATCACCACTATAACAGATTTAAGTCTCAAACTTACATCGTATATATAGTTGTACCTCAAGGCTCAAACTTGGCCCCACTTCTATTTAACATATAAGTAAGCAATCTTTTACTTTCCCTGGACTGCAATGTTCTCAGTCATGCGGACGATTTGAAAATTTATACTACTCTAAACGAAAATTTATCAATCATTAACCATTGCCAAATGCGCCACACTTACCTTTATTTGTTCTTCAAAATTGTTAATATTCTATTACATCTCCAATACCTTCGTACCTACACTCAGAGAAGTGTTTTCTTACATCAAGACAGTCTCTATTCAAGTAAATGGTTTTTCTTCAAGACTACAAATATAGGAAAATAATATTCTTGAAATTATAGTTGCATCAAGTAAATATGTTCTTGGGGTTAGAATATCGAATAAATGCAAGACAGAAAAATGTTTTTTCGAAGTAAATCATTTAAGAAAATATTAATAGCCCAAACAACTTCTCTAATTAATAAATATTTTCAAAATTTCTGTAAGATTTTCTTGAATCAAGTTAACGAATGTCTTAAGCATAGAAATACTGTTGTTTCATTACAAATATATAATTTTCTTTAGCGACTGTCACTTAAGTATTATAAGGCTGGATTATGCTGACACCTAATGACAGATAGGAAAATAGCTACTACTATTTTCAGCTTTCCCATATCAGGTTGTGACTTATTTAATGACTTTCCCTCGTAAATCAAATAAAATAGAATTTATGCTCGTATAATCAAATTGTTAACTCTTCTTCCACACACTTCCTGGAGCTGAAAAAATATCTCTACGGCATACAATAATTTAGGGTGAGTACGGTGATCTCGGAAAGTAGTGAGGGTAGAAATCAAATGGAGAAAGATTGATGGTTTTACAGGGCTAACCAAAGCGTTATTATTTTTTTTAATCATAGTTAATTAGATATTTTGAAAGAAAACAATTTTCTTATAGTTAAATGCATAGACTTTCTTTGTTGTTATTTTAATGAAAAATTTTGAGTAGGCACTTCTAGGTAATTATAACGCTAATAGGAGAGTCCAATCAAATTATTAATATGGGGAGTATTGCTATAGTTATGACTTGTTCATAAGTTCAAACTCAGTTTCTGAAACGACAGTTCCACAAATTATCTGTTCGATAAGCCTCGGTTCGATAAACGTGACGCGACGTAAAGTACGAGAGCAACGAGAGATGGCAACTGTACCGTTGGCGTATTTCGCGCTTGTATATAATCGAGGTTGTCATTTCCAGAGCGGAAAATGTGATTCAAAACTAGTGCACTGATAAAGGTTTCTCTGTAAATTTGGAAAATGGAAGTTTTTAACGTATATAAAAGAAAAATAAGAAAATATTATTCGATATCGTAATACAGATTACGATTGAGAAAAAGAGAGAATATCTGTTTTTGATACGTGTTTATAAGCTCCAAAGCTTCAAGATGTGTTTATTTCAATTCTTCACATCAAATATAGCGATCATGTTATGTTACTTACACGAGAGCAAAGCAATTTGCTAATATCTAGAGGGGCGTCCATATATGGTTCATATTGAAACGCGCAAAGAATTGATGTAAATTATGTTATTAATCTTATTAATATCGATTCAAGTTTCAAGACGTAATTCCTTTCGATAGAGTTAACGTTTTATTAATAAAGAAGGCGTAAAACTTAACCTTAATAATTAACTATACGCGGAAGAGTAACCATGTAGGTTCCCTGAGCGAACTAAGCATACGCCAAACAAGTTATCTAAGCCTTATCGCTGCGATAACTTAGTGAATCCTTGTTGATTCAATAAATGTTGTGTAGTCTTTCAGAGACGATCTCTGAAGTTTATCGACTTCATAACTTTATGGAACCTATACAGGGACGCCTTTTAAGTTTTTCGTGCAGGACATAGAGGGCGCGACTAATCAAATTCTAGTACTAAAAGTTAACCTCCATATTTAGTTAACTTAAATCCAAAGCTTCAGTGCTGTACGTGTAGAGTTGCATCTACAACTAACTACCAAGTTGACAAGTTAGTTGAAAAGTGGATTTAAACCGAGGAAATTCTCGCGTAATACTCTTTATAATTTTCGAAGACAATCATCTCAACAAGAATACTTCGTCTAGTTGATTTCTGTTTCCGGCAACGAAGTATCACATCAGTCAGTAATTTCTCGTTGGTATGGAGAACTCAGATGTGGACGATCCAAAAGCAGGTGCACCAAAAAACGGCAGTCACCCAGGGAAACGTCGATGTTGTGCACAAGATCATCAACAAAAATCACCGTTAATTTCAAAGACCTCAATTAAAAAAAATGCTTGAAGAATGTAAGAAATTAGTTTGCTATGTCAAAAAACTCTAGACCGCTTCAACGCCGAAAACTCTAAAGATGTGCACAACATCATCTTCCGTTCTCGAAGTGTTTCCAAAAAGATGATCGCGACATTTGTCCCAAAAGCAGGTCATATAGCAACAATTCCTCTACGAAAAGGTAAGACCTTTTACGCAACAAAACGTCGAATTGTTAGACCATCCTGCATTGAGTTTGGATCTAAGTGCCAACGATTTCTTTGTCTTTCCGAAAATCGAGAACGGACTGCGTGGTCAAAGGTTTCAATCATCAGATGCCCTCAAAAACGCAATTCTGACTACCAATAAATGAGTGTAATAACTGTTTTCAAAGTTGGTTCAAGCGCATGTAAAACTACATCAATCTTCGTGGAGAGCACTTCCGAATAAGTCTTTAAATGCTATCTACTGTTTTATTCCAGCTCTATTTGCAAAACTTAAAGTACAACCCCCGTATCTATGCTTTCAGAAACCGACTTAACTTGAAATGAAAGTTAGCTGAGATGTAAGGCTTAATGTAATAACCGAAACATTTTTCTATTCCACTATAAAATTTGATTTACTTGTCATGGAAGTAATTTTTTATTGATAAACAAAAATAAAGTAAACTTACATAAATGAAGAAAAACCTTTTTAGAACAGAATTTTTAGCTTTCTTCTTTTAATAGACGCTTTTACAATTTATTTAAGGTCTTATACTGTTTAATATGATTTCCAATACACTCTGTTTTTTGATACGCCCTATACATATAAATCTAAAACCAACACAGATTGAGGTATCGAGATGGCAAGGGATTCTGATTCTTTCTTATTGCTAGCTGATTATGTGCCTATTACATTAAAACCACTCTAGCAAAGTACATGTTTGCAAATATAATTCGTCGAACATAAACTGGAATCACTTTAGTAAAAAATGGAAATATCGGCCACGGATTCATTTTACATCAAAAATCTACGGGTTGAGAATTGTAGAACCTACAACGCCCTGGAAAACTTTGAAAACAAATTTAATTTATGGTCTTGTTTGTGAATATGATGTTTTGAATCTACAGATAGTTGTTATGTCCATTGAATATACCACTCACTGAAAAGCTTATTCCATCTGTTCATAGAACTTTAAATTAAACCTGCTGATTAACTCTGCCCATATTTCTAAATCAATGAAACACAAAATAATTAATTAATTAGCTTATCGTGAACATTGACATCTAGCGTTTGCTTTCGCACATCGGTACCGAATTCCATTCGTATATATTAGCATTTGTCGGGACTAAAATGACGTATTTTATTTTGTATAGGTCAATACAGTTATCTCGGTAGCATAGTTAATCTTTTTTGTTGAAATATTTACTCTTACGAAATAAAGAAATCTAGATGTTCATAAAGCTTTTTAAATCTAAATACATAGGCGACGTTCAAAATAGCGCACGAAATACTGCTATTCGACCGTGTCGCACATTTGAGAAACTCATTTATTGATCTGCACAAACGACGATAAATAAAAACTTAATGTTAACTAGGACAAATTAAACACACGTGAAACTACACGATTTTCACGTGTCGATAAGTCTTTATTATCGAGGCTAGCTACGTTAATTCCTACGTTAAAACAGAAAAATAACCTTAATCCGTTTGGTGTTTAAAATAATCGCATTAAGTTTTTTTACCATGGGAAAGGTTATAACACTTTTTATAGAACCAAGTCAACTATGCGATTTAAAAGGAATTCGAGTTTATATCGTAAATGCAGCATGTCAAACGTTACGGAATCCGTGATTACATATATGGAATTTCCCTCGTATAATTTGTAGTGAGTATGCGAAAATGCAAATGTTAAAACTTATTACTTCACTCTTTAAATAAATATTACACCGTTTTACCTAAATGAGTTTGCAACATATACATTCAAACAGAACAATCCCTCAAAGACGCTTACAGCATTATCTCCTTTATACAACGATTCAAACGTCAACTTGAGATGTAGAGATTATTTTGAGATGACGTTCTACTCGACGTTCTATTCAACTTCTGTAGTTGGAACTACCGACATAAATGCAGGGCATTTGTTGCATAAGCAACGATAACCGCGGATGTCTAGTTATTCGTAACTGGTATTCTAACTCGACAAACTTCTGTTAGCTATATATGGAGGTCCAGAATATGCACTGTAGCTTCAACTTTTATTCACTAATTCTATGTGATCTGCAAATGTCAATGAGGTAGGGGCATTCAAAAAATACTTTGGTAATTATTACTATAAAATTATTCATTAAGATATTGTAGGATAAGTTACTATAATTACGCTCAGTAGTGCGATTTTCGAATATTTTTATAAAAGAATGCTCCGTGGGTATGTATTAAACTAAGCACTAGTTGGTAATGTAGGACGTATTACGAGTGTGTTAGAATGAAAAACAGTACTGATATAACAAATTGCTTAAGAATATTTGTATATGCTAAATAAAGACTAGTGGTTATGAAATTCGTTAAGGTAGTGAGTCGTAGGTTCAAATCCTAGCGAGACCGATATTTTTTCAGAAAATTTTAACGTTGGAAATTACAAAGGAAATTATAATTTATCATCATAAAAACCAGGAGAAGTTAAATATTAATTTAATTAGCGAAAACTTGGCTAAAAAATAATATTGTTTGCTGAGGTATTGTTAGCGTCCAATTGGTTTCTTGGACTGATTACCGGTGAACTGCTTGGTAGGTTTCGAAAATTAAACTCAGACTCTATTTAATCCATGTATTAAAAAACGCGTAAAAAGTAATGCTTTGATTCACATCTATGTGCGTATAAGATTTGTCCGTAGACTTTGCTTTGCCTCAATGGGCATATACTGTTTGACCCTAGACTTTGTTTTGCGTACGTGTGCTTGTATGCATGCCAATAGACTATACTTTGCTTGCTCCTTACCACAGCCTCCTTTACTATAACGAGAGAAACACAAACCGCCTATTGTGCAAGGGGTCACCTATATCGGTCGCCCAATACATAGGGAATATCCCGGGCATGCGTCAAGCCCGGCGCACTCAGATCAGCAGTCGTATTGTAGCGGGTCTCGATACATGAATGTAATTATGGTATCTGATTTACGTACTCGGCTTGCTGCCGTAAAATGCTAAGCTAATTTCTGCAGTTTCAGCGCGTTAGTATAACATTATTTTCAAATGTATTGTAAACAAATTGCTTTCTAATACCGCATTTTTGTTCACATATATACAAAAATGCATGTAGAATTAGATTCATAAAACAATATATACATAATTGTACAATATAAGAATGTTAGTTAAGAAATAGCACCTATTAAAGAATATTGAATCAAAACATATACATATACAATAGATAAAATATATTAATACAAACAGAGAAGATATTCTTTATAATTGCATTGTTCGAGACAGATATTCTAATATATGCATGTTGTAATACAGCATGTTGAATACGTCTCGACGGACTTGGCCCCCCTCGGCCTGCTTTCGTGTAATAACTCGATCTACAAACATCCAAGTTGTACTTGATGCCTAATATGCCTATGTTCATAGCAAAATTTGCTATGGTATTATATTTTGAGTGTATCTGTGGACGCTGAGAGAATTTTTAAGTTGCAAAAATCATGTGTTCGACGTATTTTTTGACTAAATCCTAGAAGATCGTGTAAATACTTATTTAAAGAACATAAAATACTTACCTTGTCTGCGATTTACATACTTAAGTGCGTGATGTTTTTTCATGAAAACTACGAGCTTTTTAAAAATTAGGTGTTGGAACATACGCACAACGCCTGTGGTATCAAGACAGGACTTGTATTGCCTCCACAGAGAAATAAGATAAAAGTGTTATGACTCATGTTGTTAAAGTGTATATTGGCTATTCAATGCTTTATTGGTATTACTAAATAAAACGTGTGTTATTATCTACAGAGATTACGACATCTAGGTATTAAAAGTGGTTTGAACTTACATCATCCCGTGGTATAACGGTTATGATACTCACCCGGATAGCAGGAGGGCGTAGGTTCAAATCCTATCGTGATCGACATTTTTTCGGATATTGTTAACCAATTACTGTAATTAATAGGAAATTATAATTTCTTCCTAAATGAAGTCTTTACGTCAATAATATTGAACCAGTTTATTTACAACAAATAATACGGATAGAAGTATAAATACAGAGAGTTCTTTTTGTTTGTTATTCTATTTAGTAAATGAAGCATTATTGAAAACATACTTATTTTATTAAAAAGAAATCAATATGCCCTTAAATACTTCATTAAATAAGTTAGCGTACCCTCTGTCGGCATGCACGAATTCCCTCGATGAACTAATTAGTGTACTACACTGATTAAAGATGCCTCACGCCGATTTGAAGCCACAATATTCTTATACGGAACGTGAATTAAATCAAAAATGAAAATAACGTCCTGTTCTGATGAAAACATCTAATGCCTGCATTGTTTTGCATTACCTAACGTAGGAAAAATGATTTTTGTTTGTTCCGTGCATTAGTGAGATTTGCAAATAAAAACGCCGATAGATGTCATTTCATTAGATTCACCACGTATAGTGCATTATGTGGGTTGAAGACGACACGAAACGCATAACATCACGAAGTAGCGTTGTGTAAACACACCAATGGTTAGCTTTTTTCTTTTTCGACTATTTCATTTATCAAGGGCTCTATTTTGTGGTTTTACGCAGAATCCAGCGGTGCAGCGAACACGTTATTCAATTTAGGATTATGTTCTTTGTTTCACTTCTTTCTATTTTCATTTCCTTTCTGTCACTAGCAAAACCTGCAACATACGTAGTTCTATATATTCTTGTATTCCATTATTTCAGTAATACTATTGTACTACTACACGTAATAATTTCAATAAGATGAGCAAAATAGGTATTGTGTTTCGAACATGGTCTTAAAGAAAGATATTTTAATTACAACCTGGGCCATAACCATGTGTTTGTACTATCACAAGTTATTATGTTACGACTAATTCAGATCCTAACCAGTGCACGTAACTACATTTATGAACTACCTGCATCGAAAGTACAAGCTTTGGAATTAATACTACATACTAACTAATACCCTATGTAACACATGGGTTGAAAAGTCCCGGGCCTAACACATAGATGACGCTAGTTTTATTGCAGTCACCTTTCTCTCAGTTAGTACCAACCTTCAAAAGACAGCTGTTAAAATTTCATGATATTATATTCATTAGTTTGTGAGTTATTGTGCTAAGAGTCACGCTACTTTTGTTATTTTGAAAACAATGGATCAAAAACAATTTCATGTTTTAATTTTACACTGCTTCTTGATGGGAAAAAATACTGTTCAAGCGAAGCAATGGCTTGAAAAGTGTTATGGGGACTCCGCCCCATCAGAAACAACAATAAAACGTTGGTTTGCTGACTTCAAACGTGGTCGTACAGAAGCCGAAGATGCAGAACGTAGTGGACGTCCAAATGAGACGGTAACACCAGAAAACATAAAAAAAATCCACAAAATCGTTTTGAATGATCGAAAAGTGAGGTTGCGTGAGTTAGCTGACATCGTAACGATATCAAAAGAACGTATTGGCTTTATATTGCATGAGCATTTGACTATGAGAAAGCTCTGTTCAAAGTGGGTGCCGCGTTTGCTCACTGTTGACCAAAAACAAGAACGTGTTGATGATTCTGAACAGTGTTTGGCCATGTTTAAACGTAACAAATCGAATTTTGCGTCGATATGTGACAATGGATGAAACATGGATCCACCACTTTACTCCGGAATCAAAACGATCGTCATCTGACTGGACAGCAACTGGTGAACCTCGTCCAAAGCGCCCGAAAGCACAGCAATCGGCTGGAAAGGTTATGGCCTCGGTATTTTGGGATGTGCATGGTGTAATATTCATCGACTATCTTGAGAAAGGAAATACCATCAACAGTGAATATTATATAGCGTTATTGGAGCGTTTGAAGGCCGAACTTGCAAAGAAACGACCGCATAAGGCAAAGAAACAAATTTTGTTTCATCAAGACAACGCACCGTCTCACAAGTCAATCAAAACAATGGCAAAACTACATGAGTTGAACTTAGAATTGCTCCCACATCCACCGTATTTGCCAGATTTGGCTCCCAGCGACTACTGGCTGTTCGCAGACCTCAAAAAATGCTCGCCGGTAAGAAATTTCGCACGGATGAAGAGGTTATCGCTGAAACTGACGCCTGTTTTGAGGCAAAAGATAAATCGTTCTACAAAAGTGGTATTGAAATGTTAGAGCGGCGCTGGAATGATTGCGTTGCTCTTGATGGAGATTACGTTGATGAATAAAGCTAATTTCGAACCAAAGAAACCGTGTCTTCTTTGTTAGGCCCGGGACTTTTCAGCCCATGTGTTACTACAGAATGTCAACAAAAAGGTCGTGCGTCGATAAACAAATACCCAACATATAACTAAATTAATTAAAATACACGTTAATATTAATGCAGGCTTTAATTAAAAATATTACTCTCTTCGATTAGAAAGGCCTGTTAAATCATTGTAGTATAGTTATAAACTGTGCAACATACGTTGTTGTATAGTTTCGATTGCATTGTTTTCAAATATGTAAATCCGGTTTCATCGTATGCATCGTATTCATTTCGGATTTAGTGCAGTCCTATTTTAATAGAAAGATATCCTGACAGTTTTGAGATATGTACATATTACATAAGCTCATGCAGTATTTCAATATTCGATATCTTCATTACTCGAAAAAAACTTTTCATTAAACTTAAATTCCTACTTCATTTTGAACATATCATACTTATATATTTTTTCTGTTGATGAAATAAAGGATACTTGAATATGTTTAGGATAGCCGATGCTTCAATCGGATTAAATATCTTCCTGAGGTAATATGACGGTATTTACTTGGCCACAAGAATCTGAACCTTTCCAATAAATTAGCTAAATTCAATCAAGTTAGTGGTGACAGATCTATCCAAAGGCCATATTGATTAACATAAAGCAAAGGCCTACATCTATTGAAGTACACTTTACTAAGGTTTTTGATATTGCAACCTCCTACGCCATGAGTTAAGGATTCGAAATTTGAGGGATATACATCTAATTGCTGGTTTCAGACAACAAGTTAGACGGGATATGGAGACCTAATTAGTTGGGTATATATCTATAGCTTATAAAATATATATATAATTTTCCCGGGTTCCAGGCCGCGTGTGGTGTTGGTCCCGAAAGGGATCGTTGCGACGAGATCTCACTCATCTTCTTCTGGACGCTCAAACGTTTATGTTGTGTTATAGAGTTCTTTCATTTCCGGCTATCAGTGCCAGATCATCTGCGAACACACATTATATAATTTCTACCGTTTCTAAGTTCTGATGTCCTACATGAAAAGCTCCTGTTTTCGCCCTTATTTCTCTGATAATTTCATCCATAAATATTATAAATAGTACAAGGCTAAGCCCACATCCTTGCCTAACATCTTCCTTTATATAGAATACCTCAGATTTAATGTTTTTGCTAATTACACAGTTTGATGTTTCTTCGTATAACTTTTTGACAGCTGATATTAATTTGTAATTTGCTCTTCGTTTGTACAAATATTACCATATTTTATTTCTGGGTACCCGGTAAGATACTTTCACCATGCCAAGTATACGCTTTATCTTACGGTAATCTTCTTCTATATTATCTTTTTGGACTGTAACAATATCGTTTTGTACACTTCTGTTTTTTCTAAATCCACTTCGTACCTCTAGTAATGTCGATTCTATTATTTGTCTCAACTTCTTTTCTAACAACTGTTCGTAAATCTTCACTATGTGTTTAGCAGCATAATTTCTCGGTAGTTGTTGCAGCCTTTGTTGTCACCCTTTTCGTAAATTGGTACTATTGGGCTTAGACCCCAACCTTTTGAGATTCTCCGGTGATTATCCGTGATAAAAGAGATTGAATTTAACCTAGTTTGAAATGAATATTGCAGATGTTAATGCGTTGGGTCAAATGAGCTGTCTTTAACTCACGAGGAATCCAAATATCGAGTTTTTTACTGAATGATTACGTGTGCGTTACATCTAAGCTTTCTGGCATCTCTCGGGCAGAAATATGATGGCCCAAATCAATTATGGCTTTTCTTGTTGTCACCTTTTTCGTAAATTGGTGGTACTATTATATTCAGATCCCAGTCTTTCGGGATTCTTCCTTCCTCTCATACGTAATTATAAATATCCAACAATAGCTGCGTTGCATATTTTTCAACATCTCGATAGATAATTTATCGTCTCATGGAGCTCTCCCGTTTTATAATGTTTTTATTACTTATTCCAGTTGCTCTTCTGTGATTTTCTCTTCTTCGTATGCTCTGCTTGTATTATCCCTACTGTCGCTTAAGTTATGTATTTCTTCTATTGATATTACGCTTGCAGTATTCAACAAATCCTAGAAGTATTCTTTCCAGCGAGTTTTAATCATTTTCCTGTCAGTGTTTGTCGTTCTTTATCTTTCAATCCTATTGAATCTACTTTTATTTCATTTATCGTATTGTTGAGTGCTTCAAAAGGCTATCTTTTTCTAATTTTGATCCAAATTCTTTCCATGATTTTTGTTTCGCTTCCATTACTGCGATATTGGCCTTCTTCGTTGTTCTTTGTATATTTCATACCTTTCTTCGATTTTACTGTTTAAGTAAGACTGCCATACCCTTTTAATTTAATCAGTCTTGTCTTTTATACTTACTTATCTCATTTGTGCCACATATGGTCTTACCTGTATCTACAAGAGTTGTTTTAAATAGTATCTACAATTCTTTGTACTTTCCTTTTATCTTCTGAAGTTTGTCAAGTTTTCCCTACTTGTTTGCTATTTTCTCATCTTTCAATTCATAAAATGTATTCATAATAAAAAATATTATACAGTTTGCTTTTTCCTTAATGTAACAACTCCTACTTGATTAAATAAAAAATTCGGACGGTTAGGAATGGCACCGCACATACGGGGACGCGATAATCGACTTACAAATAAAATACCATTTGCAATTACATTAGGTGTGCATTTATTCAGCGTATTAATTAAAAACGACCGTTCACGGAATCGCTTCTAACGCTCCACGTAGGTAGCAAACATAAATGGACTGGTTTCATATCAAAAATTAAATTAGCGCTCGCATTTTCCGCGCGACGCAAAAAATTTAATCCCGACCGAGCGCTCTACAAATCTGCATGCAAATAGAACACATGTCATTCCACGCTAGAACATATCACGGCGCAACACTTGATTTTATCAATAAAAGTCGACATGCGAATTTCATACATGCTTACATGTACGCACGGAGCCCCCTATCGGACGTTTTTGTTTCGTTTTCGTATTCGACGTGGACGGACGCATGTAATTTGCAGGTTAACCGTACCCCACCCGGTACAAGATCGGACGAAATTAAATCATGGGAGGGGGGTTCGTTTCCTAATGAAAAATGAACTGTTTGACGTATCTAAAGGATCTGGAAAGGTTAAGTACGTCGATTACTTCCTTTAATAATAACAGTTATTACGTAGGAACTTGATGGAAACGAAAAAAAAAACGGAGAGAGAAAGTATAATTATTAATTAGTGGAATACGTAACGTTATACTGTTTAGGCATAATAATGGTTTGATTTACTTCCGAGATTAGAAGGGAAAATTGCTTATTATACATGAGATTTGAATGTGGAAGGTGGTCGTTTGTTATTGTTCCCATGCTAATAAATTCTGCATTGGCCAAAATAGAAGTTGTAGTGTTGTATTCGATAAGAAATTCAAATTCATTCTATTCAGAAGAAGGGAAATTAGCAACGCCTTGGTATTAAATAATTTCGCAAATCATCGCCGTTGTTTGTGACTTGAAATGACGTTTTGATTATCTATGTATATGTTGCGGCGAATATCCAAACGTAGCTACTTTGTAAACTGGCTGACTTGTATGTAAGATAACTAATTGTAAGTCGATCGTTTTTCTATGGAGTAACAATTGAAGTTTTAATTAGGATAGTAAGAGATTTTGAGGGTTTATAATAATAATAACAACAAGATTAGTAACAATAATAATCATAATTATAAACGTAGTGATAGGGACAACAATGATGATAATGATAATGACAAGGAAAACTGTAGGAATACTGATAAGGGTAACGATAAGGACGGCAATAATGATAACGTTTATGATAATGATAACACTGGCTAACAAATAAAAATTTCTTTCCTGCTGACTAAGATCTAAGTATGCAATACTACGGTATATACATCCCATGGAACGTCTTATATGTACATTTTTACACCACGCCGCATAGCATTATATTCTGCTGCATTATTACTATTATTAATAATGATAATACTAATAATAATAATAAAAATAATAATTCCTATTTGTTATTGGAACTTACAAAGAGTTCAAACATAGATAAAAAATTCTTACACTTGCGAATGCAGAATAACACAAGCAAAATACATGAAGCCTATTTTATCAACATGTTAACAATATAATATAAAAATTGTTTTCTTTTTATAACCGTTGAGAAATGAGTTTACAAGTTAACAAAAAGTAAATAATAACTGCTTCTTCGGCACCGAAAATAAATCCAAATAAATAAATAAAACCAAAGACAAAGCTGACGAACAAATATTTTTTTCTGCTGACTAAGATCTGACAATTGTTGTTAACCAATATAGGTAAGCTCATGCCAAATATGAAATCCATTTTTCTCTATGACGTCACGTTCCTTTCTAGGGTATTTATTGTTTGCCAATTTCAAAACTCTTGCAAATCGTTAACTAATTGCTTCTTAAATTAGCCTCCCAGAACATCCTCAGATGTTGGACAAGAAAATATTGTAAGTGAACCTTTAGTCGACAGAGAAAGAAATAATATTTCCGCCTCTTCACATTAAACTGGCTTTTATGAAGCAGTACGTTAAAGTCCTAGATTGCCAAGAAGACTGTCTCAAGAACATATCTCAAAAGATTCCATGACTAAGTTACGAAAAAATTATAGCTGAGGTATTTGGTGAACATCAAATTGGAACTTTAATGATAGATCCAAATTTCATGAACTCTATGAACAAAGTTGGGAAAAACTCTTGGATTTCATTCAGTTTGTTCGGTTGCTTTTTTCTTGAAAACAAAAAACCCTCAAGTTACAAAGATCTAGCTTCATTTCCTTCATAGTCATTTTGATAGGTTTAACGAAAATTTAGGTGGTGTAAGCGATGAAACGAACGTTTTAATGAAGACGTAAAAACCCTAGAAACTCGATACCAAGAACGATGGAATCCTTATATGATGCCTAACTACTGTTGGAGTGTTCAAAGAGAGTGCCAAACCAAAATACATAGCAGAAGGTGCAGCAAACGAAAATTTATTTTCCAATTGTGGTTTGTGTCTTTACAAGTACTCCTGCAATTTAAAATAAATATTTGTACTACACTCATCACTAATATTGTATTTAAATAAATAAGTGAATTATTAAAATGTTATGTATCTTATCAGTTCTTAAGTAACAACTTAGCCGCATTAGTGATTCTTTTCTTATACCTCATCATGACTGGGTCCAATTCCGGAAACATTGGTTTATTACTGACTCTGGTCGTGGAAGCCTATGTATTCATTTATTTCCTGATTGTTGTTTTTGTTTTTAGAGGCAATTTTGTAATGATTATTAAAATAACATTTGCAAAATTGGGTTGGGCAGTGTAACAATTATTATTTTAGTGGTAACGTACAGTATAAAATATAAATGTGCATGCCTCAAATAAGTAAAAAGCAAAAACCACCACTACATATAAAATATAAACCACATACGGCTATTATACTAAAAGTCGATTCCTTTTGATGGTAGCGGCAACCAAGGAAGACATATCATTAAGCAAATCGTAACCTGTGATAACACATGAGAAATAAAATCTACCAAAATTTATAAATTCCTCGTTGCCATAACAACGAAATTGCATTAAATACTTCTGTACTTCTTTACTTAAATGTGTAAAAAGAAGAAATGATTTTGAAGCCTATAGAAAGTATGTTTAACATTGATTTTACTAAAACCGTTGTAATTTTTGTTGAAAAAACAGACAATTTTTACCGCATAAATATCATAATACGTTTCCTTTTAAAGATTTTAGGTTTCCCGGTTGAAACCACGTCTTAAATGCATGCCGATGATTCGCTCTCAGTTGCATGGAGTTTCTTCTGGGCTGCCGCATGTGGCATTGCTGCCGTAAGAAACACCATGCAATCGAGAGCGAAATGTCGGTAGACTCATTCAATTACAACGGGATTTCAAGTCGGAAGCCTAAATTCTTTAAAAGGAAACAACGACTGCGGAATTTTACAACAGCGTATCATAAAATGTTTATAATTTATACCGATTAAATATTAGTTTACGTAATTCAGTGGAGTCTAAGTTGAATATAGTACCTTCTTTCGCATTAAAATTATTCTATGTGCATGCAATATAAATTCTCAATGTATCACAATATATAGCACAAGAGACAAAAAATTAACATGTTAAAATATTGAAGGATGTCCAAGGAACAAGTGCCATTTAGATTTCCAAGTATAAAACAAACTGATTCCAACTTCCAAATTAAGTAATTAATATACTTCCATTGTCTGAGATTGCTATCATTTGCCATACCCCAATGTTTAATAAAATGTGTAGTAGTAACATTATCAAAACTAAAAAGATATATATTTAACACTCTCGAATAAAGCACAGAGAGTTCTATTACTAATTAGAAGATATTTACAAACTTCCTCGTATAAATCATGATTTCTGATAAAGCTCAGCATAAGTTTGAACTTTTATTAAAGTATTATCAGCATTGTTAATAATATTGCAATAATTAGGAGAGTACCTAATGTTATTGCTTAAATCATAATATAAATTACAAATAAAGTTGGTCCCAGGACAGAGCCTTGAGAAAAATCGACATTTATACTTAACTACGTTAATGTACCATGACGCATCATTCGTATCCTATGCCTCAAATAGGATGTTAACTAATACAATTTCCTTAAATACTTTGTGTTACTAATTTATATTAAATAATCGTGGTTACTGGAACCAAAATCTTTAAATAGGTCAATAAACAATGCTAACACTGAATTGCGGTCATCTGGAGCTTCATAGAAAGGTGAAAGAGAATTAGAAATTCCAGCATCGGTATTGCCATGCTGAAAATCAATACATTATTCTTGTGCAAGGGTTTTATCAATTTTCAGGTAATTAAATGTTCATATATTTTCGAGAAAACAGGCAATATATTAATCGGTCTACAATAATTGAGTTCGTCTCTTTTATATATGGGATGAATAGTGGAAGTTCTTAATTTCCAAAAAGGAATACACCAGATTTAGCATATGCTTATCACATGACACATTGGTCTAGGTATATACTTTGATGAATAACACCATTGCAATAATGTAGCTAATGAACTAACCGAATAGTTTATAAATTAAAATGGAAAGCTTTAAAAGCATCTTTACCAAAAACTAAGAACTTTCCCTTGTCTCTTTCCATCTTTGAACGCAACAGTATCGTCAGTCCTTTCTTTGCAGATTTTTCTCCATTTCTTAATGCAAATATGTTTGTAAGAAATAGACGGAAACCAGAGTCCGTTTCAACCCCATTTTTTTGTTTTGTTTCAAAGCAATTATGAAGACTATTTCATCGGACTTTTTTTTAGGAAGAAGATATTAATAATGAAAATACAATTAACCTGTTGATATTAATTATTGATATATGCAATATTGAATTCTACAGCGACAACCCTATGTTTGCTATGCGCGCCAAATATTTAATAAAGCAATATTGTTCAATCTGACAGAAAATTTATGGCGCTCTCTTTTATGTTCTTTTTTATTTTGCGCTACCTCAACATAACATAGCCGCCTACCGTTGTTATTGATGCGTTTACTTATTCATAGTTAGAGCTCTGTACGCAAAATAATGTCGAAATAACATGCTAAAGCTACTAATACGTGTATATACAAATTGCATGCAATATTACTGACAGCACAAAAGCCGTGGATATGTTATGCAAGTATGCTATCGGTACGTTCATTTGAATTTGCACTGCATAATACAACGTCTGTGTTATTTTTGCATGTTAGAAATTTTTTAAAATGACATAACTACGTAATTTCTTGCGAATAACATTATAAAAGTTGCATTAATAGCCGCTAGAACTATATATAGAAGGATATGTCCTAGATTCGAAACGTTTTCTAAACCTTGACATATTCACAGCAGAATATATACAAAGATGAAGAAAATTATGGAACCGCTCTAATATTACTAAAGCTATTTGACATTTGCTAATGTAATTTGGTGGATGTGGTAAAGTCGATGTATTCCAGATTGTCAATATATTTCAGTTATTTGTGCTTTCACGGTTTTTGGAGTACAGCGACAATTTGTTTTTTTGACAGTACTTTATTTAGTAGGTTGCTCAATTCTCTAAACAGTTTTATAAATATGTTACTTCAATAGGTTACCTAAGAACACTTTTGAGAAGAAAAATTGGAGGAACATACGAGGGTTGCTATTTATACATCGTAAAATTTGACATTATTTAACTGTATACGTACCCAGAACGTTTAGTCATAGAGAGGCTATTTGTATTCTTTAGTGACTTAAGAATTTCATCTCAGTCAAAAAGTGGAATTAGCTCGGGCCGTAGAAGCCAATATATTCATTGCAAGTATCCTTACAATATCACAACGATTGCAAGGGCTGTGTGGTTGCATAATTTCAGAGATACCGCAGTAAACTCTACTCCACACAAATTAACAACCGCGTTATCGTCGATAACACGGTTTACAATGGGAGTTCACGTGCTCTTGAAACGCTGCGTTCCGAATTAATTATTGCTCTGTGAAACATTAATCAAAAACGAATTCGTGTGTTGATTTGTAAGCGTCTTTTGGAAAGGTTCCAAGCAAACAAAGAGAACTCTCTTAGTCTGTATGTGATCGTGGATGGGTGAACCACTATGATCCCGAGAACAAAGTGCAAAGTATAGAGTGGAAATATCACGGTTGTCCTCCTTCATTCGAATTTAAAGTCGTGCCATCTGCTGGAAAGGTTTTGCTATCTGTGTACTGGCATGCTCAAGGAATCATTCTGACTGGCTATTTGGAAAACGGATAGAGCATTACAGGGGCCCACTACGCACAATTGATTTCTAAATTGCGAGACGCTATTAAAAAAAAATGCTGAGGAAAGTTAAGGTATGGTGTGCTGCTCCATCAGGATAATACTCCCAGCCATACATCAGGTATTGCTATGGCTGCTATACACGAAGCAGGTTCTGAGTTAGTTGAATATCCGCCATATTCGCTGGATCTGGCCTCTATTGATTAGAGGCTGTTCTCCAAATTAAAAGAAATCTTACGCGGGGCAAAATTTTCCAGTAATTATGAGGTCATGCAAGCTGGTAGTTTGCACAGGTTTGCTGGAGGTCGCACAAATATTTTTCTAGGAGGTTGTTGAGATGGACCAAGTTCGTTATTGTAGGGGGAGACCATTTCGAAAAATAGAAAAATGTAATGCCATTGTAGTTTTACTGTAAGGGGATCAGGGGTATAGCACAGAGATCCACCCTCGTATGACTGATATCATAGACGACACACCTGTACCCCCTATGAAGAAAGGGTGCAGAAAATTATTCCACACTATGACAAATGCCTAAGCATTTAGTTTAGAGTGTGTACTAAGTTATATAATTACCTTTTCAAAATATACTTCAAGTTTCTCCTACTAGGAACATATCCTCTTTGTATACCTCGCATTTTGACCCTTATTTAACTTTAAGGAGGTACGAACATTTCCGTTTGAACGTGATATAAAAAACGAAATAAAGTGCGAATAAGTCAAACAAAAATGCGTATTGACGACTTCTCGATCTTCTACCTCCAACGAACCACTTCAAAAGCACATCTTTTCGTTCAGAAATCGGCAGTCTGCTTCGAAGGAAACCGGATCCGCATCCCTCGTAGGCAGTTTCCTTTTCCTTCGCCATCGTTACAAGTCAAGCGTTGCGGTGCAGCGACCGACCGACCCTCTATCTAGATTTAGCCGTTTTAATGGGCACGGAAACTTGGCACATACTAGGAGCGTCGAGTTCCAATTCAATCTCACCTTTTGTTGCCGACGCTCGTCGGGCATATCTCTCCCGGTTCTCGTACAAAAGCGAATCGTTCGCGTGTTGTGAGTTTCACTTAAACATGACACTCCGGCCGTAAATCCACTTTCGTCGCCGACAAACTTGCCCGGAGTACGGTAAAGGGAGGTAAGGGGAGGTTTGATCCTAATACGTGCAACTAAATAGATACACGAAAACGCAGACAATTGGGCTAAGGGATACGTAAAGATTGCGTAAATGCATTTCGGTAACAGGTGAAGAGATTTGCTGTTATTTTATTTTGTTTTAGAGGAAATCCCACACCTCTAAATATCTATTCTTTAAAAAACGCTACCCTGTACTAGGGTTGCTATTTATCTATCCGGAATTAACAACAATCGTGCTGCTAGGCGCGATTTGAAATGTACATTGTTTGACATTATTGAACTGTATGCATACTCAGAACATTTTGTCGCACGAATGCTATGTTGTGTTGTTTAGTGACTTAAAAATTTCATCTCAGTCAGAAAGTGGAATTAATTCGTGAGAATTTTCGTACTACAACTTTCGACGTGGGTTATCTCAACAATAGAGCATGGATTAACTTCAGCTTTTGGCAAAGAGGTACCATCTAAAACTACTATATATCAGTGGTTTAGTAAATTCAATCGTGGCCGTTGTTCAATTAGGGACGAATTTAAAGAAAATCAAGATAGTCATGCGAGGTATGAACCGTCAGGTTGAGGCATCCCTGGCCATTAACATGACAAGCACACACAGGATTTTAGACGAACATTTAGCCGTGAAAAAAATTGTGCGCGTATGATTTCGCATAATTTGCCAACCGCTCAAAATAAGGCTTATGCCGATTAGTGCAAAGAAATGCTCAAAAATACAATAGTGGTGCGTCAAAAGCTGTGCGTAACATTTACACAGGTGACGAATCTTGGATCTATGCGTATGAGTCCGAAAGTAAACAGCAATCGGTCTTCTAAGATGAGCCAAACCCAACAAAAGTTGTTCGTGCCAGAAGTACCTCGAAACAAATGGTCGCCTGTTTTTTTCGGATAAACGAGCATGTGGGTACAGTGCCATTAAAGCATTGTAAAACGGTTAATTCTGAATGGTACACAACCAACGGTGGAGAATATTTTGAATAACAATAAAACCCTTTTCAGCGACAAATATTTATTTTGATTAATTATTCTGAATACATAAACAGTAACCCTCGTAGAAATTATCTGGGATCAATTGAGTATGTTAATACTCAAAGAATTGTTATAGAGTTTGCCATAATCGTGTTAATGGTAGCACCATTTCTTGAAGCTGGTGGTTGGGTTAGAGCCATGTTGCTTCGCTAAGATGAAATTTATCGTGGTTTTTCTCACTCCATGGTCGATACAGAGAGCGGGCGCCTTAAGGCGCATCTCGGGTGCAAGCGTAGTAATAACTCGCCGCTAGCCAGTTTCATCTGTAATCGACGGAAGGTGTTAAGAGATCTAAAGCCAAGGATTGTAATGCAGCTCTTCGTCGATGTCTTTTGTAATGCAAGAATTATTAAAATTGCCTCTACATGATATCGCCAAAAGATATATTTCCTTTTAATAATACATTCTACTAAAATATTTGTGAATGCTTATGGTGTTGCAGGCTTCCGCGGTATTTGTTTTTTCTTAAAGATTTAAGGTTTCCGGGTTAAAAGCGCGTTGTATTTGCATGGGTTTGCCGACGTGTTGCTCTCAGTTTTATGGAGGCTCTTCTGAGTTGCTGCATTGTAAAGCACGCCCCGTCGCCTGGAATTATATGATGAAAGATTTTATCGGTCGTCAGCAATGTTAGCGATCGGTGTTCTCCCTTACCATTGATTAAGACTTTGGGAACAACATCGATTCTGTTAGCACTAAGACTTCCAAGTGCTGGGTTTTATAATCGGAAATTGCAGATATTGTAGTTATACAGTTTGTCGGTAGTGTGATAGTTGTCTTTGGCTTTGTCTTTATTTATTTGCGTTTGTAATATCTTCATGTTATAAGAATGTATGTATGTATATGTACCTCTATATGTATAACATGATTAAGTTGTAACCTGTTATGCAATAATATTATCAATTAATATTTGCATAAATATTTTTGGAAACAGGTCTTCTACTTGCCAAAGTTTTAACCAACTGATCCTTGGAATCTTTTTAATCTGTGAGATCTTTGAGAAAATCTGTTTGATAGAGAGATTAAATATTTGATGATCCCAAATTATAAAGATACCATGTCTTTAAGAGAAGCTGGGAGTATAGTTCAAAGGTTGAATTTTCCTAATGAAATGAGTCACCACCGTACATTTATTTGAATCCTGTGACGTCCCGACCAAAATATCACCTAATTTATGGACTTCATTAATTTCTCCACTGTTAAGGAATGAGGACCGAGAAGAAGTGAGAGGGACTGAAAATTGCAGAAATCTATCGAAACAAGAAGATTGGAACTTATTTCTCATGCTAAGGATACAGCGGTGTACCAGTATCTACAAAATGCGCTCTACATTACCAACAATAAGAAAACAGTATTACTTCAAATCTTCTATACCCAGTACACAGCTTCTATAACACGTTCGAAAAGAAAGTCTCGAAACAAACTTGGCACAGATAAACGTAAACTTAAGAAAGAAGTAATTATCTCTCCTAATCTCGTTTCCGAACTCATTTAGCATTTTAATCAACATAAAATTATATCTTCTCCCTATTAGTTTAGGAAATCCGTTTTTTCTTCTTTAACAGAGCGTCGGGCAGAGCTGGAGAACGACATTTCTCTCGAGCTGTGAGATAAGATAATTTATTGTTTAGTCGCTTCGTTTAAAATCAGGCAGAAGGTATAAAAATAAAGTTTAAAGAGTTGGTATACCATTTAAGTCGCAGGAAGTAAACTGCCTTTGGGTGTAATGGCCGAAAAGTTCACTCAGATACGTCTATGTTTAAGATGGGAGATTTTTAATGTATTAAGACATAGGTATACATATGCCCTAATATTCTTACCCTCACTTAAAATTCTTAAATAACACGGGATACGTTAAAATACAGGCGCTCAATTCGTTCCAGAGCAAATTTTACGTACTTGTTTTTTTTTCAAATTAGGTTTCTGCAATATAAGGAACTTTAAATATATATTTTCTCACTATTTAAGTGTTTCTAAACATGTAAAGATACAGAAAGTGTTGTATTAAAAAATAAACACAGTATAACCTATTTATAGCGTCATCGGTTATAGCGGCAACTTGGGTATAACATCATAATCGTCTGAGTCCCTGGAATTTGCTACAGTAGATAACCTAAGAAACATTCCAGAGCATCAAATTCTGGTGAACCTTGGAATTAGCGTCAGTTGAAATACATATGTAGGGAATAACTACCGTATTATCGGCATTCTACAGAAGTACTTTATAGGAAGCAACAATTACCTTATTTCTTAGAATTCATAAACCATCTAACAATATTGAGACAAGAATACGAACATTGGGGACTAACTATAAACATGACAAAGACTGAATATATGAAATTGGGGTGTAAAGACGAATATCTAGGAAACGTACTTAGTCAGAGGAAGATACATCGAAGATAGACATGCGAGATGCGACAATGTCCGTAGGACCCTCGCTATAATACTAATAATAATGCAGGAATAGCGTACTGAATGGTATAAAGTAACTTTTCTGCTTTTACCATTTTAATTTTAAGCAAAATATCCCACACATTCTTTAATTTACTCATTTAATTACTTTAAATAATAATTAAACTAATAATAGAGAACAAATGGCTGTCACCCTGTATATCAAAAACTTTCTTCATCACAAAAACATTTAGGGCACGAGGTCGAAGATTGCATGCATTCGGCAACAGAATGATGGGTAATTTTCCGTCAAACAGCTAAAGTTAGATAGAATAACTTCGATCAACCGAACAAAATCGTCAGGGATCAGTTTACTGTTTTGGTGGCGGTAGTGGTGGCTTCGATTTTCGACTGGTAACGTATAAAACGCTACGACGGTAGGCGTTTCTTTAGGGAAGGGAAAGTACTACGCTTTCTTTAATAAAAAAAACGAAAACCAGAAACTTTAGAACGAGATATATAACGGAAAGGAGAAAATCAAACACGTGTGATACCCACCGAAAAAGTTGTTTCTGTTTTAGAGTACCTTTTGTGACGAAAACTTTCGTAGCGGAAAGACCGTATCAAATCTAACCGTCGGCGTTTAAGCTTATAGAGTCGTGGCACAATCCGACCGAAAACTGTTATTAATTTTTGAAGTTGGAGAAAGCTGAAATGGGAATTGGCTCGGTGGGAAAATATATAGTCCTGACGGAGATTTCAGCCGCATCGACTTATATTATACAGCTTTTATGGTATTCTATAAATACTTAAGAGGTATTGTAATGACAATTTTAATTCGATGTTAATGTTGATAACTAATATATCAGGTTGTTTTTAAAGTATTACCTATAAAAAATTCTTATAGATTTAGGTAATATTTAACTGGTGCTTACTTCGAGGGGAGATCCAGAAGTTCGTGGAATGAAAGGGTTTTAAATAAAATAAAACAATAAATCTATTTTTCCTTTTCAATATAATCACCCTTAAGCACAATACATTTATTAGATTTATGAATTAATTTTTCTAAACCATCATAAACAATTTTTTATCTTTCGCCTCAAAATGGACCAAAATTGCCTCCTTTACCTCAATGTCGTCGGAAAACTTTCTTCCACGTAAGTCTTTCTTTAAATTGGGGAACAAATAAAAATCACTAGGTGCCAGGTCTGGACAGTAGGGTGGATGGACTATTGATTGAAAGCCATGCCTGTGCAGAGCAGCCGTTGCAAATTTGCTCTTGTGAACCGGCGCAACAGCCTTGGTCCATTTTCCTCGACGTTTTCCCTTGATGGCCTCCTTTAATTTTTCTAATATCGCTGCGTAATATTCTCCGGTTATGCTATTACCTTTTTCTTTGTAATCAATCAATAGTATCCTCTCACAATCCCAAAAAACAGTAGCCATCTACTTTCCAGCCGATTCTGACGCTTTGAATTTCTTTGGCGGTGGTGTCCCCTTTTTATACCATTGCATGGACTCCTGTCCATATAGGATACGCAAAATGGTGGTATCTGATACTCCAACTAATGCAGATAATTGTTTTTTCTTCAAGCGGGCATGTTGCAGTAGAAATTTTTGCACTTTTTTGACAATGTCTGATGTGGTGGCCTCAACTGGCCGTCCAGAGGGGGGTCGTCTTCAATCAACTCCCAACCATGTTTAAAAAGACTATATCATTTATAAATCATTGATTTACTAGGGCACTGTTCCCCATAAACGGTTTCTACTTCATTCAATATGGTTTGAGCGTTCGTTCCTTGCTTTGTAAGGAACTTTATCACAGCACGGTGTTCAATTTCCTCCATAGTTTCAGTTTTCTTCCGGATTGACTTGTTTAGCAGGCAACTATTCGTAAACGACTGGCGCTATACGGGTGCAGCTTAACTTCTATACTAATGATGAGCCGCCAATCAGAACGACACCTAGCGAACGCATCTATTCCCACTACATCCCCTTTACACCACGAACTTCTGGACCTCCCCTCGTAATTTTGTTCGATTTTTATGCGCTTGTATATATTGTTAATAAGTCTTGTTTCTTCTACGTTTAAAGAACACATTTCTATTTTGCTTTCATTCGAGTCTAATCAATTAATAATCTTTTCTTAAGAAGAGTAACTCCTAGGTTTATGCGGTTGTTGTCGCGTTGTTTTGGAGTGTTTCAAAGTTTCCTTCTTTCTTATATCTCCCATTCGTTGCTTCTGCAGTTGCTGCTTAAGGGTTGGTATAGAACGAGTTTACTTGGCCCACTAAAATTTCAATGTCATGGCCGGATTGCGTAATGATAAGGAATTACCAACAGTGACGAAGGCTGGAGGAAGCATTTCTTCATCTTTGTTTAAGTTATTGGAGCGTGCCTTTGATTCTAACGAATTCTCGAATTTTTTGACTGTTTAAGAATTTGAGTCTTTGAGGAATAGGATTTTTGTGTTGAGTTGACTTGGGTTTGATGATTAGCGTTTGGTCTTGAGTGAAAACCGAAGATCTAGCAATTTAGAATAGAGTTTGATGATCAATGATCTATTGGCAGGCATCTTGTCAATATCTACGGTAGCACTTTGGTCCTAGGGCAAGTAAGGGTGCACAGAATAGTCCACGTGAGTAAATCAAAATAGTCCTGACATCATTCGCAACGGAAGTAATGAATACGTCCTTAGATTTGCTTATTGTCAAGAGGCCGACTTATGATATTTCATGATCATTTGATTTATAGAAAACGTTCAGTTAATTTCTTGAATGGCAGCATCTATTTTTGCTCTTTGCTATTCTGTTGTCCACTTCTTAAGTAATCTACATTCAAAACCTTTGTTATGTAAGATATTAAAATTTTAATCCCACCAGTTGGAACATTCGGAAATTGTCATTTAAAAAAATGTCGATTATGTTATTACTTGAGAACTTGAAGTTGGAGAAACTTAAAATTGATGTGAAAATGTATACATTAAAAGAATTAATACTACCTAGAACAGTATATTGCTATAACTATTTTAATAGTTGAAGTTAGGAAAATATTTCTTTGGTTTAAAACTGACATTTACATTATCTAATATCGGTTGTATTATATTAAAATCAGAGAAACTAGAAGTTACTATGTATAATTAATAGTGTAAAATAAGTTGCTGAAGGGTATAGGATGGGACAAGAACCGACAAAGATATTATGCTTTGCTAACGATGCAATCTCGATGGCAGATAACGAAGACGACTTAGAACGACTGCTATATCGGTTCCAAACAAAGGCAAAAAGCCTTAATATGCAGATATCTGTGGAAAAGACAGAATCAATGGTCATACCAAAGAGCCCATTAGATGTAAATTGGGTGTAAATGATTAATCCATCCGTCAGTGCAGAAATTAATAAAGTCCCAAAAGTATTTGGCTATTTGAGGGACTACATATGGAGGAATAAATAAAATAAATTTCGCATATATAAAATACCCGTGAGACCTATACCCACTTATGTAGCGGAAACTCGAGCACATACAACAAAAGCGAAAAATAATGAGGGCAACGGAGATGAAAACACTGAAGACTATTAAGGCAGTGAGTCTGAGGGACTAGATAAGAAGCAAACTGATAAGAGAAGATCCCGAAATTCAAGGCAGTACGGCTTACGAGGGCGAGACCACAGTCTTACAAGGACCACCATGTCAGAATGGCAGAAGGTCGATAGGTGAAATGGGCAAAGGATACAAAACCTCCCAGCCAATCACCCAAGAAATGGTGCGACAGCTGGAGATTTACTTCCCAAGAGGCTTAACAACATTGAGAAGAGTAGAGGAAGCAAGACTAAGCCTTAGGAAAAAGGAAAAAAGAGGACTAAAAAATGGTTTAAGAATGTATTGGCTGGTCCATTAAGAAAGGTCAAGTTTGTATCGTAACTCTGTTGCTGCGGTATAAAGCACCAATCACATGAATGAATTTGACAGAGAATATATAACCATTTAAATTCTTCTAAAGGAGTTTTTAAAAGCAGCCAAAATCTAACTATCATCTTTTCTATTATATGTAAGTTCCAATACGTATTTCAAAAACATCGAAAATAGGAGACTCTGTGGGTCGACAGAGAAGCAAAAGCCGCTTCCTATTGCTAGCAAAAACGTTATATTCGAGAATTGCGAGGTGACGTTCACGATTGTTCTAGCAAATTTTGCATGTTCCAACTAGCGTGTAATTAACAAATAATAAAACGAGCATTGACGCTAGGGAACTTTAGAAATGGAAGTTACAAACAACGCTTTAACTTCGCTCTTGCAGAAACAACAACGGAAATTAAGTAACTAGCTAACTAGAAAGGTAAATAAATAAACACGGTTCCTTTCCCGTCGGTAAACATAAATTAATATTCCTGCTATCTATTGCACTTATAATAACAGCAACATGCTCCGAACTAACGGGTATTAAAATGTATGTTGAGAAATAGTGTTCATGTGTAGTAACTTATTTGAGTATTAACAATATGTATTTCTTTTTCATTTCTTCTTGATACTGGACGTTTTCGCTCAATAAAACGATGAAAGAATGCATAAAACGAAGTAGATGCTTGTAAGTAAATACTTGGTAAATGAAAGTATTTATTAAATCAGTAAACAGTTTTCTTCCTTTAAAAATATTCAATCCTTGAACTCTGTTAGTCTACACATTTAAGAAGTAGATTGTGTTGCTTTCAATTTCATTGTAACATGTGGGAGTTAATGGTATTACGACGAAAGGGTGCATTTGTTCACCCTATACTCCATTCACGTTAAGAATGCAGACTTGGAATAGATAGGCCTTGAAATATGTGTTTGCCATTGGCATAATCTTCGCCAGACCACCATCATCAGAATCTGATTCAAATATCTGTTAATAAATATCATTTGCATAATAAATTGAAATTATTTATTCGCATTTTTCACTCTACTCTTTGATTTATAAATCAAATTCATATGTTTATTTCATTTGTTATTGTATAAATAAAATGCTAGCAGTAAAAAACTCTTTTATTAAATTTATTCCAGATATGAAGAGAAGAAAACTATATAAATTTGTAACATGTGCAGTTAAGGGATTGTTATAGTTTATTAGTATATTGTACGATATTGATATAAAACGATAATAATACAAACACGTTGCTTCTCGATACGTTTATTCTGCCATCTTTATTGCTATTCCTACTGTCGTCATGATCAGGAAACATAAGTGGGGGGGGGGGGGGGGTTTCCACTAGCGGGGATTATGTATATTTGAAAATCTAATAGAAAACTAAACAGGGAGTAACAGGAAAAATAAAGAAATAAAAAAAAGAAAAAGAAAGGAAAAGAAGAAAAAAAAGAAAGGAGAAAAGAAAAGAGAAGGGCGTTGGCGGTTAACACGTCGGGTTACCGTGACCTTCTTCCAAAGTGGTTTTGCCTCTAGCGTGGTTTACACTTCGCGTTACTGTGTCACTTTAGTTTCCCCTATTTTTTCTCCCGAAGAAGTCTCTTACGACGGAGACGAAACATCGAGATCCCGCCTTTCTCCTTTCTTTTCTACTTTTTTTCTTTTCTCTGTCCCCCTTCTATATTTCCTTCTCTTACTCTTTCTTCGCAGAAATCGCGCCTTTCTCTCTTCTTTCCTTTTTTTTCATCTTTTTTGTTTCTTTTTTCCGGTCCCCTTCTCTCCTTCCTGCTCTTACCATTTTTTCACCTTTATCACTTTTTTCTTTTTCGTTCTATTTATTTCTTTGTTTTTCCTCTTACCCTTATTCTCTTATATCTTATCATGACAGTCTAATCCCGGAAATGGTCAGCTTGTTTTATTTCGAAACAATGTCCTCGAATTCTAACACCTTCGAATATTCTGAGAGAGAAAGTAAAATATCTAGCATACTTTTACCAATGAAAGACTGGATTAGATTCAAAAAAACCAAACAATATGTATAAGGTGTACAAGTACCAGGGTAAAGGCAATAGAGAACCCAGAAATTGTTATCAACTGCATTACATAATACATATGTTTAAAATTGAAATTGTATCGTTGCAGCTTGCTCCCCTGTTTAAAATTGGAGACACAAATCACATAATTCTAGTCCGATAATTATAATCAACAGAAAAAAGGGTTCCTCATAAAATCGATCAGGATGAATGTTTCGTTGCTGGTAAACGTAAATGCTTTACTTCGAGTCAAGAGAGAAGAGGTATTGTTTGAATTGTTCCAGATTATATAATGTAGGTTATTTTTATCTTCCTTCCCATCTGTATGTGTATATGCCTTTTAATTATGTTGTCATCTGTCGCCTTGCGACTGTGTAGGTCACGTTACCATCTCTTCGCTGTCGTCTGGTAGATCCTTCAACTTTGGAATTTAGGATATATCGTAAAAGTATCTTGGTTGAGAATAATTCCATAACCCACAAACAAAGTACTTCGAAGTAAATGTTTACTGTCCAATTATTAGTACTTCTATTTGGTTTTGTGTCCTTATCTTGATTGATTTTGAAAAACTTTCCCCTTCCTTGAAAATATGTCTTTTTTCGTGTTTGAACTATTAACTATAAGAAAGCCAAGAAGAGAATAATATGCTGCATTAGGAGCTCCACCAATACACCAGGACCCTCTCCAGAATATTAGCTCAATTTTCTAATTTACCCTCGTCTATTCCGTTCGGCGCGGCAACTAGAAGTGACCGACACGATTTATTGGCACCGCCATCTCGTAAGATAATAGAAATCGCGTACAACATTCACGAATTTGTCCGGCGCACGACCGCTGCTCGCTTCAAGCGAGGAACTAGGTCACAAAACATTCATTTCAATTTTCCCGAGCCCAAATTTATAACCTTCCATTTGCGCTAGGTCCGATTTATCATAGTCCAATAATTTATTAGGAGGAGGGCGATAAAGAAAAAGGCAAACATCGAGAGAGCGTCCGCTCTGATATAATTTTTTCTACCTCCACTCCAGCCGGCCGATGGTGACGCGTTTCCCTTCTCAGGTTTATGCGGCGGCGACCATCGCTCCTGCTGAAGGGCCAAGATACGAATTAAATATGCATAACGTGAAGTTACGAGGGTCGTATCGTAATTCCGAAATGATAATTCCGGATGAATAATGGATACGATGCGCGAGATAGACGTATAAGTAATTGGAAATGAAATAGATAGTGAGTCAAGACGATATCGTCTCTGGATGCAAAAAAACGAAGATGAAATGCGTCAAATATTTAAGAGGAAGACATTTGAAGCATACTTGTTTCCCAGTTTACTTTTTGTTCTGTATGAAAGTTGTTTCATTATTTAATCTGTCGATGATTTACAGTTCATACTTTTTTTCTCCATGTATGAGAGCTATCTATTCAAAAATTCACGTGTATGACAATTTTTTTGGAGAAAGTCCTATATAATTCATGAAGGTGAAATACTAACACCCGTTGTTGATGTTAAGTTTTGATTTTCCGAAAATTGTGACACATTTCACTTTTTCATAGGCTTTAGGATTATGTAATTTTGTCATGGTGAATAGGCAGCAAGTAGGGAGCCTTTTATATTTCCTCAAAGAATATGGCAATCTTTTAAGCAGAATTTTGATGGCTGTAAGCACTTTGTTTTTGATTTAGAAAAATTCTAGATTTTATGGCCTATTAACACATGGGCTGAAAAGTCCCGGGCCTAACACATAGATGACGCTAGTTTTATTGCAGTCACCTTTTTCTCAATTAGTACTAACCTTCAAAAGACAGTTGTTAAAATTTCATGATATTCTATTCATTAGTTTGTGAGTTATTGTGTTAAGAGTCACGTTACTATTGTTATTTTCAAAACAATGGATCAAAAACAATTTCGTGTTTTAATCTAATACTGCTTCTTGATGGGAAAAAATACCGTTCGAGCGAAGCAATGGCTTGAAAAGTGTTATGGGGACTCCGCACCATCAGAAACAACAATAAAACGTTGGTTTGCCGACTTCAAACGTGGTCGTAGAGACGCCGATGATGCAGAACGCAGTGGACGTCCAAATGAGGCGGTAACACCAGAAAACATCAAAAAAATCCACAAAATCGTTTTGAATGATCGAAAAGGGAAGTTGCGTGAGTTAGCTGACATCGTAAAGATATCAAAAGAACGTATTGTCTTTATATTGCATGAGCATTTGACTATGAGAAAGCTCTGTTCAAAGTGGGTGTCGCGTTTGCTCACTGTTGACCAAAAACAAGAACGTGTTGATGATTCTGAGCAGTGTTTGGCCATGTTTAGACGTAACAAACCGGAATATTTGCGTCGATATGTGACAATGGAAGAAACATGGATCCATCACTTCACTCCGGAATCAAAACGATCGTCATCTGAGTGGACAGCAACTGGTGAACCTCGTCCAAAGCGCCCGAAAGCACAACAATCGGCTGGAAAGGTTATGGCCTCGGTATTTTGGGATGTGCGTGGTGTAATATTCATCCACTATCTTGAGAAATGAAATACCATCAACAGTAAATATTATATAGCGTTATTGGAGCGTTTGAAGGCCGAAATTGCAAAGAAACGACCGCATATGGCAAAGAAAAAAAAATGTTTCATCAAGACAACGCACCGTGTCACAAGTCAATCAAAACAATGGCAAAACTACATGAATTGAACTTCGAATTGCTCCCACATCCACCGTATTCGCCAGATTTGGCTCCCAGCGACTACTGGCTGTTCGCAGACCTCAAGAAAATGCTCGCCGGTAAGAAATTTCGCACGAATGGAGAGGTTTTCGCTGAAACTGAGGCCTATTTTGAGGCGAAAGATAAATCGTTCTACAAAAGTGGTATTGAAATGTTAGAGCGGCGCTGGAATGATTGCGTTGCTCTTGATGGAGATTACGTTGATGAATAAAGCTAATTTTGAACCAAAAAAACCGTGTTTTCTTTGTTAGGCCCGTGACTTTTCAACCCATGTGTTACATGAGTGATAAATTGAAGGAACCTTACACACCAAATTTAGTTCCATCTGACCTTTTCCCAACTTGAAGAAGTGAATAGGTAGAAACCAATCTTTATCTAATGAAAAGGTGATTGCAGTAGCAAATGATTATTTGGCGACGTTTGATTCGACCTACTATAGGCAATAAACGACTTGAACAACGGTGGAACAAGTGCATCAAATTAGAAGGGACTATGACGAAAAATAAATGTAAAAAAATGGAATAAGATATCTTTCTTTTGGAGTACTTACCCTAATTTTCAGACGACCCTCGCACTATTACGCTTGCGCCTGTGGTGCGTCTTAAGATCTTAATTCTTAGCCGTCGCCATCAAGAGAGGAGAAGTACAGAAAGTCTCAACTCTGAAGTTTGAACCCGAGAACCCGAGACTGATAGCCAAGTACACGCAAACACACTAAGCCACCAGCCCCCTGACAAATAATGAAGGTCGAAGAAAACCTTTATTTCTTTCTCTTTACTTAAAGCTTCTTCAGTTTATTGCTGCACTAACTATTTTGTAATATACTTACGTTAAAGGTACTGTGAATAGCATATCCATTTGTTTACACGCCGTAAATCCCCTGGCAAATAACGTTCACAATTCTCTAGTTGTTTTGCTCGTTTAACCCAGAGCTTAATTTCATCGGTTTTCATCTTTTAAAATTTTCCATGCTGACATGGTACTTACACAATGCACTTAATTCGGTGTTCTTATAACTATTTGCTTGTCATTAATTCATCCAATACGTAACGATTTTGAGCGCAATGTGTACCTTCGACTTTTGTTCGTTTTCTATCGTCTAGTACTATGGAACGATCTTTTCGAAGTCAAGTTTCTAACTACCCCACGAAATTTTTTAATTAAACCTTCGCTTGTTTTACTCCTTGCAAAAGGAATTTCCGAGTTTCGTGAGTTCTTATATTACCGAAGTTGCTATCCAAATCGACTGAAGTTTTAACTACTTACCCTTCACCTAATTGCGCCAACCCCTCGTTTGCTTGTGCGTGAATAGCCTCCGTATTGAAAATTTTCAAGTTGTTCTGCCTCGACCTTCGGCAATTTTTGGAGATTGTGCAGCAGAGTATTTGGAATTGACTTACTTATAGTAATTGCTTAATTTTAAGTATTCGTATTTCATAGAGGATTTTCCTGTCGTTCTATTATGTTTTATAAAAACTTACCAAAAGTATCTTAGATAGAACCATCTTCGTTCCTCAAGGAACCTTTCTCTGAAGTTTCACATTTGATTTGATACATGTTAGAGATGCAAAGTACCCCTTTCAACTTTTTCGAGAAGTAAGTCCATAAATTTGTGTTAGAGGTGCATACAGCGCAACTACTGGGAACATTTTCTAGTAGTACTGCAATGTTAATGGGTGAATGCATGAGTCACTAAACCCTCTGGAGACAATGCTTAAAAGACTACTTACCTACCTACTTGCTTTTAGTGCATTACAGATTCTAGGTATATTACTTACAAGACCTTTCTATTCGCTTAGTATTTCTAAATCATTTAATATAATATCCATTATTCTAATATACAGCTGTGTGCGAAATAATAGCGGTGCATATAAAAATACTAAATTCAGGTATTTAATTACATCTGTGATTATAGACAACTATATAATAGAGGACGAATGGGTGTAAAGATGTTCTTTACTAATGTAACAACCAAACTACATATTTCCGAAATGGGACCGTATCATGATGAGATATAAAAATTAAAAAAGAGTAAGAGAAAAAAAAATAAAAAGAAAAAGGAAAAAAGCTGAAAAAAGGGAGTGAAGTAAAAATTAAGAGAAGGAAAGAAAGAAAGGTCACAGAAAAAAGAAAAAGAAAAGAAAAAGAAAAAGGGAAAGATCTCGACGTTTCGCCTCCGACATAGGAGGTTCTTCAGGAAAAAACAGGGAAACCAAAGTGGTATGGTAACTTGATTTATAAAGCACGTTAGAGGCGAAACCACGCATAGATGATATCCGTCCTCTCTATTGATATTGTCGGGGTGTTTTTGGATCTCCATTGACCCCCTAATTTTTCTACTATAGGAATGAGGATTTTTCACCATGGCGGAAGTTTCTTCAAATAGAATATTGTGGCCCGTTTCAAAATAATATTGGGTTACTACAGACGAGGATGCGTGCTCCGATTTTAGACAACGTTTCTGCTCTTTAATGCGGGTTTCGATTGAACGACTTGTCTCACCTATGTATACTAAACCGCAAGAGCAGGGAATTTAGTAGATTCCTTTAGAGGATTGGATCTGAACTTGATCCTCAGGAGAAGGAAGAATGTTGGCAATTTTCGAAGGAGGATTAAACACTACTTTGTTCTGTTTTTGAAGAATTCTGCTGATGCGTTCAGTAGAACCTTGAATGAAAGGAAGACATGCCGTACCTTCAGAGGTTTTGGGATCTTGGGATTTGTCTGCATAGGAGGGATGCAAGTGATTATTGATGATTTTCTGTATATTTCGATATTGGTAACCATTATTTTGAAGCGATGACTCAATGTATTGTAGTTCTTTCGAGAGGTTGTCAGCTTCAGAAATAGAAACCACACGACGTACCAGAGAATTTGCAACACCTAACTTTTGCTCCGGAAGATGGTTGGAATCGGCATGTAGATATCGATCAGTGTGAGTGGGTTTTCCTGTTGCGAGCACATCGAGGAAAGGAATTACACCGTTCTCCTCCACTTCCATGGTGAATTTTATGTCGTGATGTTGGCTGTTAAGATGACCAAGGAAACTATCTAAAGTATCTCTTTCTCTCTTTTTCTCTTTTCCCGCTCAGTGAAAATTATTTGAATCTATTTAAATATCAAGCAAAACCTGAACGAAGAGGAAGACATCTAATAGAGATGATTGGCGTATTAACAGATTTGTTAAATCATACCCTTTCATAACTTCGACGCAAATAAAACAAACTTTAGATATTCCAATTCGCACTTCCTCTATTCGAAAACGTTTGATAAAGGATCAGTTGTTTGCCAGAAGTTTGGTCAGCTGTTAGATGGTAAAATATCTTGTGGTCAGACGAGGGAAAGTCGTGTTATTTGAATCTTAACGATTAAGGCAGTATGTTAGAAGACCTATAGGAACAGAATACAATGCCAATTGTACAATAAAGACCGCAAAGAACATGGAGGAGCCTCTATTATGGTACGGGCATGTTTGTCATACTCTGGTGTTGGTTCAATCTTTTGGATACAGAACTCCATGGACCAATTTGTTTATCTAAATATAATTCAAACGGTTATGCTGGCTTACGCCTAGGGAAGGATACTGGGTGTACATGCACGATAACGATACAAAACATATAAGTCGTAGAGTTCGGTGTGGCCTGGGCAATCGTCAGACCTTAACCCCATAGAAAATCTATGGACAGACGTCAAACAGGCTGATTTTGCTGCAGCACCCGTATTGAGGTAAGAATTGTGGGAAGCTGTTGAATGAACATGGCATTCCAATCCTGATATGCGATGTCAAACATTGGTTGATTTCATGGCATGAGGATGTATCGCAAACAAAAGCTATACGACAAAATATTAAAAAATTTGAGTTTATTATTATATTTTCTTTTTAATACTGCTATTTTTTCGCACACCTGGAATATGGATTGTCCAATAATTTCTAAAGTTGTTATTATTTTGCTGTACAACGAATATGATTATATGATATATTATATGATGATTATATCTTAGTAAATTAAGTGTAACCATATATACATATAGAGTTTATAGTTTGTTGTGCTTTAGTTCTTTCAATGCGCTGCTATTTTTTCGGATACAGGTGTATGTACAAGGTGTTCCAAAAGTCGTTTTCAAAATACAAAGAATGTAACAAAATAGTCAGGTTGTCTCTGAATCAAATTCCCAAAGACGGGGCTAGTGATTGGCATACCCCCAGTTCCCACTGACTCATTGTGTTCACGTACTAAACAAAAGGAAGACTTTTGAGACACTTTTCAGTTCCGAAATTTGACTAAAATTTAAATTTTTTGATTGCCAGTGTTCCCTCGTTAGTAAACAGTGTCATCTTCTACTCATATTTCATAAAGAAAAAGAAAAGAATAGTGACTAATTAAATAAAACGAATAATGTGTTTTAATCTATTTAAGCTTTATTTACATATACACGTATGAGAAACAATTATATTCTATTCAATTTTTTTTTTAGTACTTATTGCACCTCTTATAAAAATATTTCAGTCTTTATATACAAAGTACGTATAATATGTTTTACTTTTAATCCGTGTGTTTGTGTATGTGAAAGTGAGATAGTGTACGTGTGCACGTAAAAGTGTGTGTATAATATATATGTTCACATATTTTCGTAATACAATAATCCTCTTGCAAGCGATCGAAGCAGTATTCTTCTGAGAGAGTGTCTTCTTTACATTTACAAAAATTACATCGATATTTTGGGCTTGCACTCAACCTTGTGGCCTTCCTCCTTTCAATACTTAACTTTTTGAAGGGTGTTTCGGAGAGTATAGTTTAATAACTAGCGGAAAAGAAATATGCATTTCGTCTTTAAAGATATTAAACGATACTTTTCGAAACATCCTGTACGTATACACCTTGGATGCGACTTCTATATAATGATCTCAACTACATATCCTCAAACTAATGCAATTCCTTAATTAACGTTACGTGTCGTCCTTCGTAGGACGTCCACTAATAAATCCGAATTATAACCTGATTACACTGTCTTGCTAGTCGCTAATAGGACAGACGCATTCGTAGCGTCTTAAGTGTGATGAACAGCTAACATGACGCCATCAGATATGCAATAACGTCGCAATTATCCCGGGGCGTTGCATAAGTGCATCGACCGCAGGAGCTATGAGGCGTTTTAATGGAATAATAAAGTGGAGATTTGATTTATTGGATAGGTATTGCGAGATATTAGATGGTTGGATGGATATACATTGTTAAAGAGGTTTAATTATGTATGAACGTAGGTTTGGCGTAGTCGTTAAATGAAAATTGCGAGTACATTAGTAATGATAGTTACTAATGAAAATTAATTTGACTTTAACATTTCTCTAGTAAAAGAATTGATTTATTCCTCCTAACGTTTCATAACTAGACATGGTAAATTAATTGGCTTTCATACAAGAAACAAGTATAGAATTAAGGAGTAAATGCAAGCTTTCATGAAGTAATTCTTAACGTATAGAGGAAACATTGCAGTGCGAAATGGTAACGCTGTCAACCACGTTTTGCGCTATTAATTCCTATTATTCGAAGGAATATCTTATTATGTTGTAGATTATTAGAAGTTATCGCAATTTGAATGTCAATATTTATTAATAACTATTTTAACCTTTTTCTCCTAAAAAAGTAGTATTTACAATTGCTGGAGTTTCTGAAAAGCAATGAAAGTTTTTAGTTTCTTAAAGGAAATTGAGATTGGAAACGTCTTTTTACAAGTAATATATTTGTTTGTCTCCTCTTTCAGAATTGTTGGGAGTATGATTGATTTAGAACGTAATACATTTATTCCATACTACTACTACTACCGTCCGTTGTTTGCTTATGGTTACAATGTTGTAGACTAAAGAATTGGAGGTCATTGCTGTTAAGGCGAACGCCTTTACTAATAGTAACGGAGACACTCCAATATTACTATCTAACTTCGTGGCGAGTAATTCTTTTCAACAATATGATGACGATACTTCCTACATTGTGCGCTTTTAATAACATAGCCTTTTAAACGCTTGTTTTAATGCAGGGGAGAGTTTTATACCAAATGCTGATATTCGAGTATTTATAGATATACCCTTAATTTGCTTTGAAACGTTTGTCATATACAACACTTCAAATACGTGATGGTATAAAGAGTTATGGGATCTTTTTACGCGTGGTTGATTGGAACTGTTTAATATTTGTTTTGCTGGTAGTGCTTTAACAAACAAATTTAGGAGAATCTTGTAAAGCTCTTATGTAATTCTTGTTGATATAGCATATTCATTGTTCCTATCATTAGGTGTAGATGTATGTGTATTGAAATTTTAAGATTCATATACAAAATGTCTACAGTTCTATCCCAAAAGCTGTCGTCCTTCGTCCTGCCAATATTATTATTTTTTTAAAGCTTCTGGTCATGTTTTTGTTCTGTATTCTATCGTCCAAACTATCTTAGCTGGTGTTGCTCTGTATTCTATCGTCCAAACTATCTTAGTTGGTGTCGCTCTGTAGCACTAATATCCCACTATTTTTTATCCTGTTTTTTTTTAATTTTAGCCCAATCATCTCATTTCCATAGTTTGAAGTTCGCTGTTGTTCTTTCGTTTCTCTATTATTATTACTTTTTAATTAAGAAATAAATGGAAAATTTCGTCATATAATTTTGTTCAAAAAGAAACAAACAGAAAAACATTGCACTTCTGAGAAAAGTCTTCACGAGCAAATCCATGCCTTCACGTTCCGCAAGAGCTTTTACACCAATTACGCGGAGCATCGGCCGGCCATGAGTTATTACTCTTGAGATATTTATTCTCAGCATTTGCCATGGAGTAGCGAAAACCACAGAAAACCTCAACCCTCAGAAACAACCCCGGGGTTCGAACCCGGGACTATGGCACTGATAATCAAGTTGGCTAAATTAGAAACTTGCTGGGCCTGTTGTCTTTGATTGAGATTGTGAAAACAGAAAAACCATTAAACGTTTCAGTTCTTAGTTCTCACAAAAACATGTTTTCTTTGTAATTGAACACCCCGTGTATTCTCAGGTTATTTCAGAGAAAGTAATACTCTGGACACAGAATTGTTAATACATTACTATTGTAAACCTTAAGATAAGATGTAAGAAGCACTTTTTGATAATAATGCGCAAGTAGGCAATCGCTGAATATTGTGGAGTAAACACTTACATAGCTACACACATAGCTACATATCTAGTAGCTGTCGAATGAATTGTTTTTTGTAATGAAAAAAGTAATTTGTGTTTATTTATACATATAAAACAATTTAGTAGGTTATCGTCTCTGAAGATGTCATTTATGCGTTTAGGAAAAATTCGTTGTGATTGTGGATGAATTTAGTTAATCTCGGTTCTATGCTATACGATTTAGTTGTATCATAAATCCTTTTTACGGTAGACTGTTCTCTGTTTTGTATATTTGTATTACAATTGTAATATGATATGACCTCTGTAGCGTAACACATTCTACAATATTCTCAACCTTGCTGCGTTAGCACAGCATATTGCCGAATCCATGGAACGACGTCAACAAGTAGATGTATTATACACCGATTTCAGTAAAGCATTTGACATTATCAATCATTCCCTTATGGTATCTAAGCTGAGTAGTTTTGGTTTTCCGCCAAGTGTAACAGAATTGATCCGCTCGTATTTAACTGATCGTTCATGCCATGCTCACTACAATGGATATACATCCTTAATATTTTCTGCTTCCTCTGGTGTGTGCCAGGAATCCAATTTGGGTCCCCTTTTGTTTAATATTTATTTGGATGATCTCCTACAGGGGCTGGACTGCAATGTACTGGCTTACGCGGACGATCTTAAGATCTACAATACCATAACCTTCCCGGCAGATTGTCTGTTTCTCCAGAACAGTCTGGATACTATTGTTAGATGGTGTACACAGAATGGAATTCATTTGAATCTGGATAAGTGTGCTGTTGTAAGCTACTCTAGATGTCATAGACTCTACAATTTTCACTATGCTGTGAGTCAGGCTATTGTTCCTAGGCACTCGTCTGTGATGGACCTGGGCGTGCAGTTTGATGCAAATTTGTCGTTTGTAGACCACATATTATCCATACGAAATTCTGCGATGAAATCCTTAGGATTTCTCATACGATCCTGCAGATCATTCAATAATCCTGCCTCGCTAAAAGCATTATACTGTTCGCTTGTCCGTGGGTTGGAGTATGCCTCCATAATTTGGTATCCTCACTATCTCCAACTGCAAGTACTACTTGAAAGAGTGCAAAAACGATTTTTGAAATACCTGTCCTTCAAAATTGATGGCACTTACCCTGGACGCGGTGTTGATTATGCTGGTCTGCTGAGGAGACACGGCTTTGTATCCTTATCGGATCGAAGGATGGAATTTAGCAGCCAATTTCTACTAATTAATCACGGTATTGACGCTCCATCCCTTCTCTCTAAAATTAATTTTGTGGTACCTCAGTACGATACCAGGTCCTTCCCTAATTTTAAGGTCCCGTCATGCAAAACTAATGTTCTGCTTAAAGCACCCTTTACGCATATGATTAGAAATGCCAATGAATTACTTCACGATCGTTTTTGTTGAAGTGTCTACATGGATTTACATTGTCGTCCTATTTTGTTCTTGCATTGTGGTGTCACCGAGCCATTATTATGTTTATGATTCAGTTGTATCTTTTTCGATTAATTTTAATTTATTACAGCGCTGTATATTATTACTACAAATTTATGCTAGGATATATTATTCTCGCATTGTCCTGTAAATGGAATTATTGTCTGTTGGGCAATAAAGATATTATTATTAAAAAGTTCGAAAGATATTTTCTATGACAAACACTAACAATAATCAGATAATATATGAAATAATTAATCTGGTGAAGAAAGAAAAATCAACTTTAGTTTGATATTTCTCTGAAGTGTCTATATAATGTGCGGTAGTACTTCAATGTACTGAGACTATAAATATATGAAGGCGAACTAGCTTGTTAGTTTGATAAGTCTTGCATTTCTTGTGAATATTTTTCTAGTTCCATTTGTTTCATTCCACACCATTCAACATAGGTAGCTGTTGTTGCTTTCGCTAGTTTCTTGTTGCTTGCTAATTCTAACAGTAAATACAAGAATAAATCCTAATACATGTTTAATGTAATAAATTAAACTTTTGTATTTCTCCTTCGGATCCATAAAAAACCGATTCCTTCCCGTTTTCGTTTGAGCTCCTTCTCTTTGCAAATTCTTTACAAATTCTCCTTTCTTTTCCCCAAGCTAATGCTGCCAACACACAACCTACGATCGCCAGCATTTTTATTCACAACAGGAACGCTTTCTCTTCCAAGACTCGACAGCGTAGCAATAGTAGTAGTGGGTATAGTATCTGAAAGTTACACGCCGACAATATAGCTTGGACATAAATCACACGAATCGACAGCACCGACCATAGAATAAAAAGCATTATATGATGTATACTCCCTCTACGCTATAAAAATGTGCCCCGTCGTATATGAAAAAAGCGGGCCAGTTGGCGGTTCTGACTGGAATAGGAGGCCATTCGAGCCACGCAAATGAATGCAAAAAGCTTATATATCGGCCGTCGAACGTGATTTATGCAGGAAACAATATAGAAATGGAGATGTCGGGCCTGCGGCGCTAAGAGTGGCGGCACACGGCGACATATACGATTGGAAGGACTCCGTTTTAAGAAGCCGTAACTGGAGCGTGAAAAAAACGATCGAGATTGTTCGAGCTTAGTTTCGTTGGGAGTTCGATATGCATGCGTAGAAGTTAATACAGAACGAATAACAGCGGAAAATACCATAGAATATTAGGAGGTCGATTTTTAATGTAATACCGTAAGGCAAGTAAAAATAATCTGAAAAAAGTTAGGATGGAAAATATCAATTAATTAAATACGCATTATTGCTACCTCTACCGTATAGATTATAGATCGAATTTGCAAACTATCCGTAATAAACGAACCGCTTCCGCACTTAGACCGTGTCATGATGAGATACATAGAAATGAAATAAGAGTAAGGGGAGAAAGAAGTAAGAAGAAAAAAAGGTGAAAAGAGTAAGAGAAGCAAAGAGAGACAGGAAAATGGGGGGTGGGGAGAAGAAAGAGAGGAAAGTAGAAAGGTGTGATCTCGACGTTTCGCCTAAGAAGCCTCCTACGACGGAAGGGAAACGTCGAGATCCAATCTTCCTCTTTTCTTCTCTTTCTTTCCTTTCCTTCTTCTCTCCACCTCCCATTTTTCAATGTCTCTTTCCTTCTCTTACTCTTTTCACCTTTTCTTTCTTTTTCACGCCCCCCTTTCTTCATTTTCCTTCTTTTTGTCTCTTTTTCTTTTTATTTCTTTCTCTTCTTATTCTTATTTAATTTCTATATATCTCATCATGACACGGTCCAATTCCGGAAATAGTTCGTTTATTACTAACACTAACCGTGAAAGCCTACGTATTCATTTCGGCAAACTATCAGCCTTTTGTTTTTAAATCTTCTGTTTTCTCTATATCTATTTTATTTTCCGTCCACTTTCGGATTCTGAAATATTTCCCTTATGTATCGGAACTTTAGCTCACTTATTAATAACCCAAATTTTTGTTTACGTCTTTATAATTTCTCATTGCTGCTTACATTGTTCTCTTTAATATCTTCAACTACATTCCTACTGAAAACCCATGCCATTATCATCTCGATTTGTCTTATTTCTGTCTAATCTTATTTACTCTGACCTTGAGTACCACGAGGTAGTAATTTGGGTCCACTACACTTTCTATTTTTTTTTCTTCTGAATAAATTGCGGCAATTTGCTATTCGCTAATGATTTAAAGTAATTCTCATAGCAAATACTTTCATAAATTGCCAACATGTACAAAATGAGCAAGATATTCTTCACCTATGGTATACTGGCAAGTCACCCAATCTCAATAGATCAAAGTGTCGCAATGTTTCATTTTTACGCAAAACAACGTTAATAAACGATCAATATCGAATTAATAATATCGCATTTAACTGTTGTGATACTATAAAGGAATTAGGAGTAACATTCGATTGCAAACTTACCTCTGACGAACACATTATGAATATTTCGTCATCTCTTAAATCATTAGGTTTCATTATATGTAACACAAAGCATTTTCCGTTAACACATTCTACAATGACGCTTTATTTGTGCAAATTAGAGTATGCTTCTTTGATTTGGTTATTATATTATCGTTTTATAAAACTCGTTTGTATTTATTTGAAAAGACGTTTTCTAAAATACTATACTTCAAACAATAAGGCGTATATTTTCGATCATACCACTTTATTAACTCTCTTCGAATTTCAATCTCTTTAACAGAATCACATAGTAACCATCATGACATCTTTGTATAACCTAGATATATGAGTGATGCTATTGATGTAACATCGCTTACAAATAGTCTGTACTTTACTTGTCCTTCAATACTCAACTCGTCAAATTAATACTATCTACTGTTGTTTCGTTACACAGAATTTGTTCTGACTGGAGGGCAACTGTTCACCGAGAACCTCCAGAAGAAGAAGAAAGAATTTCTATCGAAACCAGCATTAGATGTGGGAGAACACCCAATAATATAAAGCAAGAAACGATAGGATTTGAACCTGTACCCCCTCGTTTTCCAGACGAGCGTCTTCACCTCTAGAAATTAAATTTCTCATTATAAGACCCGGCGCACGTATCGTATTAATTTGATTAATAAGAACTTGGCATTAATAATATTGTGTCTCTTGGGATATGACGATATACAGATATTACTGTACATCTAGGTATTAAAAGCGATTCGTTTCTACGGGTCTCCGTGGTCTAGAGGTGAAGGTGCTCGTCCGTAGAACGAGAGGATGCAGGTTCAAATCTTGCTGAAGACGTTTCTTCGGAAAAAAAATTATTGATAATTACAAGAAAAATATAATATATGTATATATACAGGGTGTCCATGAAATAAAATAAAAAGCATGAAAAATGAAAAGATCTAATGTTATTAGACCTAAATCCAAAATATTTAGTGAAAATTCCCTTGCAGAAGCTAAAATGCTTTAATTAATTTAATTTAATCTTCTTGAAAAATAGACAGCGTTATCTTGTAGTTTTCATAACATCGATAGCTGTGTTATGGCACTGTATGTAGTCTGCGTGTGTGTATGCAAGTTTGCTTGGATAGATGGAATATGTGTACACATTCCACATCTATAGGCGGTGGTACATATTGCAATTTCCTATGGTTTTTCTAATTCTATCGTTCGCGTCGCAGTTCATTCAACATTTTTTGGATTTATGTTCTTTATAATTACACCTTTTCATTTTCCGTATTTCTTTATTTTGTTTCAAAGACACCCTGTATATATAAGTACATACTATCTTTTTCTTTTTTGTAATAGATTTTCTTTTAGTTTCCAATAGTAGAAATAGCAGTAGATTACATTGCACAATAACAAAGTATAACATTTTTATGCAAGACGCAGGCAACTTTATTTATTCAGTTAAATTACGATATTTTGTGCTCACACCTTCTTTGTGAACAATTAAGCTAGAATTTTTATATACTTTTCATTTCATTTAAAATCCACTTTCTATATTTGATCTTACATAGTTCAAGGAACTGTTCACATTTTGAAAATGTTGTTCAATGGGGGTGCCCTAAATTTTCATAAGATAGTGTCTACCTATCAATACGTATAATACCAACACTAAGAATGTTAGTGCCAACGGCTTAACGCAACACCACCGTTTGGTTGTGAAAATGTAAAAATTATTGAAACTGAGAGCCACTAAATGATGTTCGTGCTTTCAAAGTGACACCTTTCAACCTTTGGCAGTTTGTGACGACGTAAATAATGGACACATGTTTCCAAACTAATCGCGTACGCTCTAAATTTTAGTCGTTATGGATCGAATGCAAGCCCAAAAATAAGCACAAAAGTAATCATATATCATACAAATACAATAAAATTTTATTTAATATAGAATACTTAGATGTCGTGTAGTATTTATTTTACCGTAATACGTGAGACTCTACACACCGATAGTGACACTTAAATTTTTGAAAGTTTCATGAAAATTCTTGTCCGTTAATAATTTTCATTTTATTTAACCCTACGAATATAGAAACTTCAATAATAAACACGTCGTCGTCTTTTACTTTCGTTCTGCGATATAATTTTAGTTAAATAGATGATTTTATATCTTACATACACAAGAATAATATACTTTAAAAACACCGGAAATCTTACGAGAAAACACTTCGGGATATTTTATTTTAAACACTATACTTTTATATGGGGATCTAAAGACTTTGAATAAATTAAAATGAAAATAGTTTTTTTATTACACATTGCGTTTTATCACATCAGTTCCTCATGTTGTTTCTCTTCACTCTAATCACTACTTTCCACTTCATATTTTTTTACACTGAAAACATTAGACAAAAGGACATCCTGACTAATAAATAGTAATCTGCTATGTGTAAATTAATTATATTCCTCTATTTTAATTCTTATTTTTGGTACAACGAATCACTTTAAATTATTACATATACTTTTATCTTTGGATTTATTTACAGAAAATTATTATTTTAAAACTCTTTCCTCTCTTGTAGATACAAGGGTCCCTCTTCCCCGTGTCAATTCTCTTTCCTTTTCGGATGAATAATTTTTCGGATTCAGACGTGCAATACTTTTACTTAACTGGATTTTTTTTGTTTAATTTAAACACTGAAACACCGAGACCAAAACTAAAATTACGTACGATGAGGAGATGAGGAGTTTCGCAGTTGAACTGCTGAATGGGAAAATTCCCTGTTGGCTGCTACCGTATACGGCTGGCTGAGCAGACGGTTCTACCATGTTTTCGATTTCTGAAACAGAGAGGAAAAGAGAAATAATACAAAGTGTATAGTGGCGCTCTAGCGTAGATGAGAAAACAGAAATGGGATGAGAAAATGTAGTAGATGGAAATTGTAATTGGAATATATGTGTATACATGTGTTAAAACTAGTTGGTAAACTTTTAGAAATAGGTTGTTACTTTTAAATTAAGTCAGTAGTAAGAATATACCAATAATAACTCAAATATGAAAATAATAAAGGGATTACTTCAATTAGAATATCTAGAATGAAGGAAGGGGAGGATAAAGTCGTTGTTATAAGCGATATAACAAATAAACGCAATACTTTGAATAGGAAAAGGAATAATAGCTAACAACTCTGGAGAAAGTTGATGTTAGTTACATTGAATCTAACAACTGCATAATAAATAATGACAAAGATATAACAGAAGGTTGTAACGGTTTATTTTGTAGATGATATTAGTGAAATTGTAAATAATATAGTTCTAATGCATGATCATAATCAATAGTATTTCAATTATAAGTAATTACGGCCAGCTTTAATACAATAGTAAACAAGGTCGTTAAGGAAATGAAGAAAATTGGAGAGATTAAAAATGATATCTCAACAATGACATTGAGGGATGCATTTAGTGTTATTGGAAACAGATTTTCAGATATTAACACATGGGCTGAAAAGTCCCGGGCCTAACAAAGAAAACACGGTTTTTTTGGTTCAAAATTAGCTTTATTCATCAACGTAATCTCCATCAAGAGCAACGCAATCATTCCAGCGCCGCTCTAACATTTCAATACCATTTTTGTAGAACGATTTATCTTTTGCCTCAAAATAGGCCTCAGTTTCAGCGATAATCTCTTCATTCGTGCGAAATTTCTTACCGGCGAGGTCTGCGAACAGCCAGTAGTCGCTGGGAGCCAAATCTGGCGAATACGGTGGATGTAGGAGCAATTCGAAGTTCAATTCGTGTAGTTTTGCCATTGTTTTGATTGACTTGTGACACGGTGGGTTGTCTTGATGAAACAACATTTTTTTCTTTGCCATATGAGGTCGTTTCTTTGCAATTTCGACCTTCAAACGCTCCAATAACGGTATGTAATATTCACTGTTGATGGTATTGCCTTTCTCAAGATAGTCGATAAATATATACACCACGCACATCCCAAAATACCGAGGCCATAAACTTTCCCAGCCGATTGTTGTGCTTTCGGGCGCTTTGGACGAGGTTCACTAGTTGCTGTCCACTCAGATGACGATCGTTTTGATTCCCGACTGAAGTGATGGATCCATGTTTCATCCATTGTCACATATCGACGCAAAAATTCCAGTTTGTTACGTTTAAACATGGCCAAACACTGCTCAGAATCATCAACACGTTCTTGTTTTTGGTCAACAGTGAGCAAACGCGGCACCCACTTTGAACAGAGCTTTCTCATAGTCAAATGCTCATGCAATATAAAGCCAATACGTTCCTTTGGTATCTTTACGATGTCAGCTAACTTACGCAACTTCACTTTTCGATCATTCAAAACGATTTTGTAGATTTTTTTGATGTTTTCTGGTGTTACCGCCTCATTTGGACGTCCACTGCGTTCTGCATCATCGGTGTCTCTACGACCACGTTTGAAGTCAGCAAACCAACGTTTTATTGTTGTTTCTGATGGAGCAGAGTCCCCATAAAACCTTTCAAGCCATTGCTTCCCTTGAACGGTATTTTTTCCCATCAAGAAGCAGTGTAAAATTAAAACACGAAATTGTTTTTAATCCATTGTTTTGAAAATAACAAAAGTAGCGTGACTCTTACCACAATAACTCACAAACTAATGAATAGAATATCATGAAATTTTAACAGCTGTCTTTTTAGGTTTAGTACTAACTGAGAGAAAGGGGACTGCAATAAAATTAGCGACATCTATGTGTTAGGCCCGGGACTTTTAAGCCTATGTGTTACTAATACATCATTAACCTCTGGAGTTTTTCCTTAAAAGTGCTTTCTCTGCTAACGCCTTTGAAGAAATGCAGAACACTACAAGGATTAAACAATTTCGAAGATACTAGAAATTGCTGTAAAACATCAAATCTTAAATTACTTTGACATTTATTCTGTAATAAGTGATGAACAATCAGGTTTTGGGAATAATTATTCACGTGAAGTTGGTCTGCTGAATGTATGTAATAGTTAGTATGATAGTCCGGGAAAATAGATTTCATGTTGGCAGTATTTTCAAATTTAAAGCATGCGTTTGAAACTAAAAATAGGGATTTATTACTAAATAAATTGTATAAGAGGAAATATGTATGAATGGTTCAAGTGAAATTTAAAGTATTGGCTACAAAAGGCAAAATTTAATAATAACATTTCTAGAAGAGAATAAATGAATTATGTGGTACGGCAGAGTATGGTTTTAGGGTCATTTTTCTTTGCTTATTTGTATATTCTTAGTCTTGCGACAGCGCATGCTGTTAGTCTTGAGAGTTACTGCATCGATTAGGTCGACGTTTCGATAATCATCTTCTTTTGGACGTTCTTGTACAGCTAGTGATCGGAAACTCAGTTCGTCTGGTCACAAACCCGCGAATATTATTTCACGCCCGTCTCAACATAGTGTGACAAATAAGTTTCAAGAACGGCTGTGAGAAAAATTTTTGAAACAAGAAACCTGAATTTTTTTCAATTCTTATTATTGAAAATATTATCCTCCAGTTCTAATACACTTGCTACAGTGACCCAAGAGTAATTCAAATGAGTGTTCTAGATCATTTTATTGAATTGCCTCTGATGCTTCTGTTGTAGCTATGTTGATGGTCGAAGTGTCTTTAGAAACTTCAATCTTAATGATTCAACACACGTACTTAATTTCGAAGCCAAAGATTGACGAACAATGAGTGAAGTTTGACTCGGTGAATAGTCGTGCAACAGACACCAGATCCCTGAATCACGATATTCGGATCGAATACGACGGATTCTGGCCATGAGACCCATAAAAACTTGAGATAATGTTTGCCAGTAATTGTTTGTTCAGTTAGAACGAATTTCCTGTGGACAATTCCTTTGCTGTCCAGGAATTGTAATGGACATTGTTTCGTTTGTTGATGGAGGTTACCTTGTTTTTTTTGGCTTGTGGGTAATTTTTTGGCTTCCATTCCGCAGTTTGGCCCTTATTTTTGGGTTTTACTGAAAGCACTATTTTTTGTTACCCGAAGCTATTGATTTCAGGAGACCTTGGTTTTGTCCAAATTCTTGTGAAGAGTTCCAATAGTTTCTCTGAAATACTTATTTGTCGCAATGTTTATATGTATATATATATATATATATGAACATTGCGACAAATAAGTTCCGAGACTCGAACCCTATCTGAGTAACTAGTCGCGCCATCTATCCGTTCAAGCCGCAAAACAACTATTGCGCTGATGAAAGCCTATGGAACATAGAACAGTTATTAAATTTCACGTTTCTTGGAAGGCAGATAGATGTTAAAAGATGATAATCGTGAAGAAATACCAATTTCAGCTCGAACACCAAAAATGTTTGAAGAAGTACGTGGCTTTATTGAAAATGATCGCAATACTTCTTTGAAAATGATAGAAGAGGACCAGGACAGAAAGTATTGAAACCACCCTTCATAAGGATTTGGACAAGTAAAATATAACTCCCTAAGCAAAAGATATATTCAAAATCAAGGTATTTCTACTTTTTCCCTCACAAACACACCTGAATATACATTCCCTATCGTACATCCTCTATATATGTGTCTCTATACCTCGACTATTTTTATTCTAACAAATATTTTTATTCTATCCCTCTACTGCTATCGCATTGCACGATACTAATAAAGAAATGAAGCGCATGGTTTATAATAAGTGCAGTTAATAGTTTGGCAACAATAATAGAACTTCATGCATAAACTATGCGAACGTAGGCTTGAATAATGGCGAAATCGTTAAGCACCGTTACGATTGTACGTAGTACAGAGCGTTGTCTACAATAATGAAATTTATGTTACGGCAAGCTAAAATTCCAATTAGCTGAAGAGGCAATAACAATGATTCATGCACTGAGAGTGAATCGCGACCGCTCGGTACGGTAGAAGTGGCTTTTAATTCAATCGAAGCGAATTGCGAGCCATAGAAATCTAATGTCGTTCGCAATTATCGCAACATATGCTTCAAGATGTAATTCTCCTGTCGAATCAACAGCGTAGAGTGGTTTAAAATAATTGTCTATGTTAATGTAAAAGCTGTGTGCCGCTCTGAGAGTGTACGCTTGTTAGCCTTAACCCAAGTGTTTATTATTGTCGAATGTACAGTCAGCTGAAATTTTTTTATCAATATTTCTTTGTAGGTCATTGTCAATACTTGTGATTTGGTATCTTTGATGTTAGTGTAGAATCTACAGTTGCAATAAATTGAGATATTTCTTATAGAAAAAAATATTTGATATATATTTTTTTATTTCCCAACATCATCGCTTTCAATGTCAATATACATCGCCCAACGAGATGCCAACTTTTTGAAGAAATCTTTTTAAGGCTATGAAATAAGCTTATCGTATTATTATAATATTGGTAATAGAAACGAGTTTCTGTAAAAAGGACAATATGTAAATTTTAGTGATACTTCTATGATCACTATCGCCTTCAAGAAGAGGTAATATAACCTCAAAATGTGTTGCAAGTAAAATAAAATTATTTGGAGTAAATAGAATAGTATAAATACAGAGTTTCTAAAACTTTTGGATTATAACAGCGTAAAATGCATGGCATCCGTGTTTAACAGAATATACACAACTGGAAAGATTCCACATGATTGTTTTAGGTCAGAAATTATCATCTTGCCAAAACAACAGGAGCTACAAAATGTTAAAAATATAGAACAATAATTTTAATGGGTCGCTTTCTAAAACTTTTCCTTAAAATCATATATAAGGGAAATTAGAGAACCTGTCAAGAACAAATCACATCTACGTAATTCGGATTCAGGAATGCAGTGGGTACAAGATAGGCCATATATACAGGCATTATTTCAACGGTGTAGGGACATGCACTGTGGAGTGTATGCATGCTTTACTGACTATCAAACGCATTTGATAGAGTAAAACATCAAAAAATGGTAAAAATTCCGAAAAACGTGGGCCTAGATAGGAAAGACATCAGAATAATAGTTGACCTATACCGGAACCAATCTGCTTTCGTCAGAAAAGACAAATATACTTCGAGGTGTAAGGCATTCTCCCTCCACTACTGTATAATACATATTCAGAGTACATATTCTAGGAAGCTTTAGAACGCACAGAATCTGAAGAGAAAAGAGAAAGAAGGTCGTATGCCTAGTTACATAAAACAACGTTTGGACTGGCTGCTGCTTGTTGCATCTTCTTACAGCAGCATTACGACATGCAGCAACTCAGAAGAAGTTTCATGCAACTAAATGCGAAACGTTAGCAAACTCAACGACTATTCACTATCACTGTTACCATTACAATTCACTATTAGAGTTTTTATAGTTTGCATACGTTTTCCAGTTACATTTACAGTAGTGTTTTTACGTTGGAATCAACCATAATCTTCCCAGTAACGTACGAGGTAGGTGCCATGAATTCTCGGCCTGACAGCCCTCTACAAGTTCAAATGTGTTCAAACTTCGTCACGGCATGCATGCACATACGCGATGTGATGTTCACAATATTCTGGGATTGTGATGGCATTTTGCTAATTGACTTTAAAGAAGGCAATACAACTCCGAACGGATTATGCGTTTTTATTACATATTTTAAGGGACAGTATTCGTGCAAAAATGTCGTGGAAAATTGCCAAAAGGTGTGCAATAACACATGGGCTGAAAAGTCCCAGGCCTAACAAAGAAAACACGGTTTTTTTGGTTCCAAATTAGCTTTATTCATCAACGTAATCTCCATCAAGAGCAACGCAATCATTCCAGCGCCGCTCTAACATTTCAATACCACTTTTGTAGAACGATTTATCTTTTGCCTCAAAATAGGCCTCAGTTTCAGCGATAACCTCTTCGTTCGTGCGAAATTTCTTACCGGCGAGCATTTCTTTGAGGTCTGCGAACAGCCCGTAGTCGCTGGGAGCCAAATCTGGCGAATACGGTGGATGTGGTAGTAATTCGAAGTTCAGTTCATGTAGTTTTGCCATTGTTTTGATTGACTTGTGACACGGTGCGTTTGTCTTGATGAAACAACATTTTTTCTTTGCCATATGCGGTCGTTTCTTTGCAATTTCGTCCTTCAAACGCTCCGATAACGCTATATAATATTCACTGTTGATGGTATTTCCTTTCTCAAGATAGTCGATGAATATTACACCACGCACATCCCAAAATACCGAGGCCATAACCTGTCCAGCCGATTGTTGTGCTTTCGGGCGCTTTGGACAAGGTTCACCAGTTGCTGTCCACTCAGATGACGATCGTTTTGATTCCGGAGTGAAGTGATGGATCCATGTTTCATCCATTGTCACATATCGACGCAAAAATTCCGGTTTGTTACGTTTAAAAATTGCCAAACACTGCTCAGAATCATCAACACGTTCTTGTTTTTGGTCAACAGTGAGCAAACGCGGCACCCACTCTGAACACAGCTTTCTCATAGTCAAATGCTCATGCAATACGAAGCCAATACGTGTTTTTGATATCTTTACGATGTCAGCTAACTCACGCAACTTCACTTTTCGATCATTCAAAACGATTTTGTGGATTTTTTTGATGTTTTCTGGTGTTACCGCCTCATTTGGACGTCCACTGCGTTCTGCATCATCGGTGTCTCTACGACCACGTTCAAAGTCAACAAACCAACGTTTTATTATTGTTTCTGATGGAGCGGAGTCCCCATAACACTTTTCAAGCCATTGCTTCGCTTGAACGGTATTTTTTCCCATCAAGAAGCAGTATAAAATTAAAACACGAAATTGTTTTTGATCCATTGTTTTGAAAATAACAAAAGTAGCGTGACTCTTAGCACAATAACTCACAAACTAATGAATAGAATATCATGACATTTTAACAGTTGTCTTTTGAAGATTAGTACTAACTGAGAGAAAGGTGACTGCAATAAAACTAACGTTATCTATGTGCTAGGCCCGGGACATTTCAGCCCATGTGTTAGCACGACAGTGCTCCCGTCCATACCCCGTCAAGAATTGGAATATCCGCCGTATAATCCGGATATGGCTCTTTGTGATTTCTATTTGTTTTAATTTAAAAGGAGACCATAGGTGACGTCATTTTAAGGACAACAGTCAGTTGCAAGCAGCTGTTAGTGAATATTTTGACGAAAACATTTCAGATTATTTTTCCAAGGGTATCGAAATATTAATTAATCTTAGTAATAAATGTATAGAAGTTAGGGGAGATTGCATAGAAAAATATTTCTTTTTATATTGTTTCAAGTTTCATTTATCTATATCAGGCCGAGAACTTATGGTGCCTACCTCGTAGGTTAAGTACTTAATTACTGCTTTAAATGATTTTCTTATAAGTTCTTTTAAAATTATATACTTAGCTACTGGATTAAATAATAATACGTATAATAGTGAAGGAGTACGTACTATTTGTCGCCCTTGTCTTAAGAGTGGAGGGGTTCAGTAAACAATTTAAATTAATACCTTTTAGACTTCTGACTTAAAACTTTGTGACGATTGCAAGGACTGTGTGGATGTACAATTCACAGGTATAGCAGTAAACTCCACTCACACAAATTTATTAATTATGCGGAACGCAGCGTTGAGAGCACGTGAGCTCTCATTGTCAACCGTGTTACCACTGACAATGAGAGCCCACGTGCTCTCGAAACGCTGCGTTCCGCATAATTAATAAATTTGTGTGAGTGGAGTTTAGTGCTATACCTGTGAATTATAACTTTGTGTTTCAATTAGCCGTTGAAAAAAGAATTTTGCTCGTTTAATTGATGCTATCCTAATGATTTTCAAACAAAACGAATAATTAATTTATTTCTATTTATACACATAATTAGATTAATATACTCAACTTTATTAGAATAGAATTTCTCGCCTCAAAAATCATTTTGTATTACTTCTATAAAGATGACACTTCGTGGGCTTACCGTTAGATTTCGTCGTGAAGTGAAATATCGGCGACAGTTTATTCCATCCGTGTTCGTTCCTCGCTTGCACTCGCACCTCGTAAGTCGTACCCGGCTGCAGGTTGCGGACGATGTAGTTCATTCGCTGTCGCGTAACGCCCGGAAATGGCGGAGGCGCCGGATACTGGGGGCTGAGTATCCCTGCGCCCGGGAGCATGACGTTGTTCCAGTCGTTCTTGTAGAACAACACGCTGGATCCGTTCTGATTGTTGTTATTGTTGTTGTTGTTGCCGTTGTCCTGGCTGTGGTGGATGCGGCGGTGGCGTGACTGTTGACGGAAGAGAAGGCGGTATTCCAAGATGGCGGCGTGACTGTTTACCGACCAAGAAACATTGTAGGAGTCCTTTTCTAAGCCGATGCTCGGTGAATCGAAGACGGCTAGGCCGGCCGTACCTGTCAAAGAGACATGTGCTCGGTTCTTGCCGTGAGTGTTGCTGGCGACGCAGCTGGAAAGAAATTGTACACTCTGAATGCGTAGAATATACCTATACTTCGAGTACAATATTATTAATAAATCGTATATTAAACTAATTCATCTTTTTAATTTAGTATAATTTTGATATATTTCTTTATTCTGAATCGAATGAGACCAACCGCAGTTCGATAGGGCTATTCGTTCTCCAAATATTGAATATCTTCCGCTTTTCAAGTATTTGACCTCACTGCGTGCCGTAGCCGCTGCAGGAAGAAGTAATAAACACATCATATTTTACGAAACAAGTATTGATGTCTCCACAGCTTTCTGAATGTCTACAACTGCGGTGAGGTTGCACTTAACAATTTAAAACTGATGTACTTCGAACATGGTCACGCGTAGTTGAACATTGATTTTGACTATCATGTGGAGGCGGTCAAGAATGTTTGTATATGTTTATTTTCCAGTATAAACTGGATAAAATAATCCCAAGACCATATTTAAATTTGATGGAGCGAATAAATTTTAAATGAAGTGAAAGAACAATGCCATAATCGCATTCAGTGGAATATCGGTTCATTGCATCGAACTTCTTGAATGATAAGAGTTTTAAAGTGGAAATCGCTATGCCTAAATTCAGACAAAACGCCGAAGGCATCTCCAATATAAGAAACTGGACTATTACAGCAAGAGTTAGAACAATTGTTCCTAATAACAGACTGACATTTTAAAAACACTAGCCAGTAACAGAAATATATGAGAACGCTGTGCATGGGAGTAACTGCATTTGAATTACATGTATAAGTTGGTGAAAGATGTTTAACAACTAATGATTACTTGATCGTTAGGTAGTTACATTATTGTCAGAATACCCAACTGTTGTTCACTTCGCTGAAGTGTTATACTGGCTAATTTAGATTTTTGTAAATATCTACCAACTTCTTTAGTTTAATTATATTCTCGTTATTTATAACAATACAAGCGAAATATTTTTTACAATTGACGCATTTGTCAATCGCAGTAAGTTATGTTAGCTTAGATAGGGTGCATTTACCAAAGGTCAGCGTGTAAGTAAGTAAGCTCAAATGGTTTTCAGGAATTTTTGTCTTAAACAAGTATAATATGAAACCACTGTTGGTACTAGTAATGAAAAAATTACGATTCCCTTGCATCTAACCGACATTTTTAAAATCCTGAAAAAATATTATTCATGGTAGAATTTGAACCCTCGACCTCTGCGGTACCGGCGTGTTGTGGTACCAACTGCACTACGGGATTGAATGCGAGTTAAAATCGATTTTAATACCTAAATGTCACAATCGCTGTAGACATATCGTAATATCTCAGCAGCCACAATACTATTAGAGGCGAAATCTTACCAATTAAATTAATATTAATATGAAACTACCATTGATATTAGTAATGATAAAATTACGATTTCCCTGCATTTAACCAAGGCTTTTAAATTCCTGAAAAAAATATCAGTCGCGGCAGGATTTAAAGCCACGACCTCAGCGTTACCGGCGCATTGTAGTGCGAACTGCACCACGAGACTGAATGTGAATTCAAATTGCTTTTAATGCCAAATGTCATCCAGTTTCGTACAGGAGTTGGTACCACAATGCCGTGGTAACGCTGAGGGCTTGGGTTCAAATCCTACCGTAACTGATATTTTTTCAGGAATCCAAAAACCTACAGAGGACGTAGGATTAAAAAAATCATAGAGATTGCGACATCTAGGTATTAAAAGCAATTTGAACTCACATTCAGTCTCGTGGAGCAGTTGGTCGTCCGTTCAAATTCTACCACAACATTTCTTCAGAAATTTAAAAATATTGGCTAAATGCAAAGAAACCGTAATTTCATCAGTTATTGTCTTTATTATATTCAAGTCCATGTAATTAGAATTTTGGTTTTCATAACGGCTTTGATTGCATAACGAAAACCATGAAAACGTTATTTTCTTGGTTTTTACTTTGTGACAGATACATTTCCTTGAATCAACACTGTATTTAGCTGGCATAGCCTGTATAATTCGGTCATACAAGCCTTTTTTGCGTATCATTATTACTGTCCCTATACAGCATCCATTTCCTGGATGTATTTTTTAACGTATACGTTTCTACATTACTTTCTCTCAATTGAATTGCCATTTACTTGTCCCATATTACATTCGCATATTTACTTCTTCCGTTAGGCGATGGCTAAGTGTGCACTCGTAGGACCCGACTAAACCAATTAACCCGTTAAATTTAATTAGCAAGGCCGATGTTCGTTGCTTCAGAGAAATTTGGACGATTTTCTGTCCCTCTCGATTCCCTCCCACTCCCCCTTTTTCGACGTTGAAATGTTTCGATTTTACATTTAGTCCCCGCGCGACGTCAATCTAGCGCTGGCGTCGCTTTAAACTAACCAAGGTCTAGGGCTACGCTTTCGTAATTGAGTTTAGAACGTAATTTTACCTGTAATTTCCGAAATCTGCACCAGTTACGTTTCTAATTACGAGGGTGTATCTGTTACCCCTGGCGTGCGAGGCGTGCTGTTCGGTAGTTCCCAGCTGAGCGGTATCTTTGAACCATAGTACCTGGAAACAAGGCGCACAAATCAAAGAAGACGTCTTATTTTATAGCCAGCGCGTTACATGTACCCGATGACCTCGGGTCACGATAGGATTGCTGAACTTAATGCTTTGAACGTGACAGACGCCTTCAGGTTATTCAAACGCAGTAGCTATTTCGATCTAAATAGTCTAGATACTAGATCCGAAAACAATTAAATGAACTAGATCGTTTCTAAACGGCAATTACAATTCAGGAAAATATTTTAGTGTAAAAAGTATGATTATTGCCATAATCAGACGTTGTATGGACACAGTTCCTCTTTGTATTTGTAATGGTATTAACTAAATATAATTATTAAATTTAGCGGTTTATGACTATATAAATCTATACGCGAATATTTCAAAAACACTATTAATTCATACTAAATTATTAGCAATTGTATACAGAACTAGGTTCCTCAAAAATGATAAAAAAGTTGCTATGCTTTACTAACCGTAGATTAGATTTCGTATATTCAAGTCTAATAACTGCAAATATCTACAGGGTGGGTGAAAAGTTCCAACCCTATAAGGATTTGACTTCTGATCTATTGGTTAGTTGTTTCACAAGAAGAAAATATTGGATACTGAAGAGTATACAAAGCTTATTCTCCTTTGTGGAAGAAGATGATTGTGTCATAGACAGATCGTAGCAAAGTTTAATTAGAAGGACAGTCAATGGTCAAGGTTACAGGTAGTGTAATAAATGCTTCTCAATCTTGGCGTCCAAGCACATCGGAAGAGGTAACGGAAGTGATTTTGGAACAAATCAAATCGCCGTATAATCTTAGAACTATCCATCCTACAATCAACTATTTTGAAAAAGCTCAAGTTTCACTCATACAAGCTGCAAGTATAACATCACAAACGCCACCTTTATATGTGTTCTTTTTTATCATTTTTGATAATCCCAATTAATGTCAATTACTTATAAATATGAATACAACAGCTAATAGCAACGATTTCCTATTTTTATAAATACTTCAAAACAGGTTTGGTTATATAAGGTCGTCGAAAAATTACACAGTAGCATCAGCATACTTAATTTGAATTGTGAACTAAAGGGCAGATGTATGTATGGTATCTAAAATAAAAATTACGCTACTTTAAGGGGATGAAATGGTTATAGTTGTGAGTGATGAATGAATTTCTAAATTATCAGTATTTCAAGAAAAAGCTCTGTTAACTTATATGAAACGAATTTAAAATTTGAATGACTGATCAAATTGCTTACGCCAAATATCTGTTATTATCAGTTCGTTATTAAAACAGAAGAATATAATTACCGTTGGTGAAGGTTCAGCATGAACAATACAGACCAACTGCGCCTCTAATCCAATACCAGTGTGGACGGTTGTTCTCTCCGGATCTACTTCCGGAGGATCTGTAAAATAAATGCAATTATTTGTTTTTGCTCATTTCCTTAACTTCAAAGTGCTACTTACATAACACATTCAAGGTTATATGTTTAGTGTCTGGTTGGCCGACACCATTATCAGCTGAGCATTGATATTGTCCTGCCGAATGCCTATCAGCGTGTTGGATCACCAAAGATAATCCAGAAACCGATCTCTCACCACTAGGCAGAACATTGTTTTTTCTGGTCCATGCTATTGTGGGCACAGGATTGCCAGAAGCGCGACATTCCATCTTGACGGTTGATCCTTGGAGGACATCTAGAGGACCGTTGTGGGAGACGTAATGGATACGAGGAGGAACTGGAAAGACAAATATGACCTAATTAGTTATTAATTCTAAACAATGATTTCCTTATACTATTTTTCAACACTGTTTATTCGAAGAAAGTGATCATTTATGAACCTACAAGAGTATGTTAGTGTATATGTTGTTGTAGGCTTCAGCTGTATATGATTTATTTTAAAAAATTCAGATTGAAACCGCGTCATAATTGCATGAGTCTGCTGACGTTTCGCTCTCAGCTGGATGGAGCTTCTTCTGGGCTGCTGCATGTCGTAATCCTGTTGTGAAAAGAATTCTTCTTATGCAATTACCACGTGGTTTCCACCCGGAAACCTAAATTGCTTAAATGTGTTAGTATTATGGTACAGGGGTGCATGTTACCACAGAGAAAATTTATTGCATGTCCAACTCGTATGAATAAACAAATGTACGCGAAAATTTTAAATGCTGCATTATTATCATAAAAGAAACTTTGTGCAGGGATCTCTTTGTCACCATTTAAAGCCTTACGATTCATAAACTTGAGGCTCATACACGAGGGCAACTTGGAAAGTAAAGAACGTTTTTTTCTATAGAAATTCTTATTGGGCATAATTAATCGAAATTGTATTTTGCATAAAATTAGATACCCAAGCTACTTTTCTACGTACTCATCGTTCAAATTTAGGCACTTGTACCGTTTTATCAGCTTTTCTACGCTTGCTACATACTCAGTTGCTGCCAAGTTATTGAGCCACTGATTATCAGCTCCTTTAAGTTCATCACCACTTCTGTAGCATTGTTTACTCAAGAAATCTTTCATTTTGGAGAATAAGTGACACTCACTTAAGATTAAGTCCGGACTGTATTGCGGATATTGAAAAATTTCCCACCGAGACTGCTGAAGCAAGTCCTGTGTTACTCCCGCTGCTTATCCGAAAGGAGGATGCCTCCACTGTTTAAAATTCCGCTCCGCTTGTTTTGAATAGCGCTGTGAAGTCGTTTAAGCGTCTAACAGTAGGCCGCTGCATTTATGGTTTCGCCTCTAGGCATGTAGTCGATGAGTAGGACACTGTTACGATCTCAAAACTAATAAATAATCTTTCTGGTGCTCAGAATTTGCTTTGCTTTCTTCAGTTTCGTTAGGGATTCCGGATGATACCATTGCATTGATTGGCGCTTTGTTTCTGGTACGAAATGTAATATCCAAGTTTCATCACTAGTGAAAATGTGATACCAAATTTCACCAGCACGTCATAGTGTGTCAGAAATGTCAATACTGCTGCTATTCTTTCGGTTTTGTGTTGGTTTGACAAAATTCTGGGAACCGATCTGACGCACACTTTATTATAGCCCAAATCTGCACTAACAATTCCGTACAACACAGTTCTTGAAATTTCTGGAAAGAATGAGTGCAGTTCACTAATTGCGAAACGCCTATTTGCTTGGATTCTTGTTTCACTCCTAGCTTTGAGAACTGACGCTTCGTTCATCGCATTACCGCAAACCTTAGTTATTTGTCTATAAATTTAGATGGGTCAAAGTTTTTGCGCGTTTAAAAAGTGCGCACTTCACACTTAGCGGGATCGTCAATTTTGTCACACATTTTAAAGTCGAACAGCTAAGTAGTAATCAACCGTATTGGATCGTAGCTGTTGCCAAACTGAATCGGATGACTACCAAGGTCAGTGGTAGGTCGGCGGTGGTGGTGGGTGGTCGCGGTCACGTGTGAAAACAAAACATTATTTACTTTCCAAATGGCCCTCGTACATGAACATTTTTTCTACCTAGTTTTCATATTTGAATCAAACGGTTGCAAATATTTCAGGATAAGTTAATTAAAATTATTTCTAATGTATCCTTGCATTCTAACACTACTATCTACTGAACAAAGTCAACACGCATCAATCTTTCATTTAATTTTATTGCAAAATGAAATAGAGCGACAGACGAATACTCAGACAACATCCGGCTAATGTGTCTCTCGATGTATTCCATAGAATCTGTATTCCTTCGGGCTGTAGCAAAAATCAGAGTGTTGAAGCGTTACTTCAATTTATATACAAGACGCCATCTATGAGAAACGTTACGAAGAAAATATTGACGTATTGAATATATTTGTGATCTGGGAAATAGCAAAGTTCAGCTGATAGGAGGGGTTTCTATTTTAAGTGTAACGTTACACATATGTCTCGCTACCTATTTACATGAATTTATGTTAGAAATTTGTTAATTACATGCGTGTTCTGCTAGGTCTGTGATTGATTGCAAAGTTGCACTTTTACCTTTACATTCTCTAGATGAAACGGATATAAATAGGTATATACATATATGCATAATAGCTAAATTCCACAGTATTCTTAATATGCGATATTTAAGTCAAACTGCGTGTATTTCTGCAATTTACTTTTCTACTTTCAAGTTGAAAATGAACCTTGCGATGTGGCAATTGCGTCCATTTGCATAAGGATATAAATACGGGGTTACAATGTCATAAGGGAAACCATTTGTGGAAACTTCTTAACATCCTGCGCTACTCGCATATGTAAATGAAATGGTGGTATTTTTTATGATATTTCTCACACCTTATAGATGTGATATTACGGAATATGAAACTACTTTGCAAAGTATATACTCTGTGGTGATGCAGTTGATAGAGTATTAACGCAGATATAGAACTAGTAACTAAATAGTAAGTTGCTATGTAGGTAATACGTAACGTGTAAACTAGATTGTGTTTTTAAATGAGCAATTAGCACTGCATAGCAACTATAGACCTTATATTAAGATCCAAGAGATTAAGTAAAACGTTTTGTGGAACGTTATTGTATCCCAGAAGGCGTTGTTTCTAGCAATAGGAATTCTATTGAAAATACGATGGACTGAAGGACAGCATTAAACTTCTTTACAGTACTGTTCGATAGTATTAGGCTAACTTTGTGTTGCTGATTTCGAGTATACCTAGATAATACGTTAGACTTAAATTATTGGATAATTTTGTCATAGTTCAAAGTGTGACCCAATATGATGCTTTATTGCATGACATGAAAATTGCAAAAATTAAAGGAGACTTGGCAGAAACGTATAACTATTCAAAAGTAATGAGTGATTTCAAACTTCATGTGGTTAAGAAATGATGGAATATCTATGGTGTTTTTTGTTTGTATGTGGTAAGTTAGGAATATAAATATAGTTTTATAGTTTAAATATTATTTTGTCCACGCGTGCTTAAAATGCTTCAAAGTATTTATGGGAATAAATTATAACCTTAGCGTAACATTAATCACCAATTATATACAATAGATTGGTTAAAAATCTAAGGTAGGTATCATTTGCCACAAATGCGGAATTTTTCAGTGACAAGGAAAAATGTTATGTAATAATACTGTCCATAATTTATAAGTAGCTAAATGAAGAACAAAAAAATGTAGAATTTGTTGCTTCCGTTTAATAGAATGTGTAGTATATTGCTGTTGTATATACATGCAAAGCATGAAATTTATGTTTGAGTCCCTTAAATTAAAAGGCAATGTCACGACCTTTTAGTGGCTTTATTTCTTCTTGCACTGTGCATAATGTTATAAAAGGTTTTTAAACTCTACTTACGTGATACCACAATTTTGACAAGGAAAGGTCCCTGGGAGTCACATATATGTTTCAGTGAAACTTGGTGAAAATGTAGAGCATCATAAAGTACGCATATAGTCATTTGCTATCTTTGGAGCTCATTTGGAAGGGGAAAAACATTCCACCGAAAGGTTGACCGATTTCTGCTTTTTCTATACCATTCTTCGAATAGTGTCTACAGCAGGTAAACTTATATTACCTTGTAAGTAATATTTAAGGAGTCTAATGGATAGTTTGGACCACAGCTGCTACAGAACTTATATAACAAGTACGGGAAGCATCGACTTCGGTGAAATTGGTAATCAATTTGATTAACAATCACTAAAACCTAATTATCAAAGGTTGCTCCTAAAAGACATAGGTGCTATAGCCTAAGTGGAAATCAGGCTGATATTGTCGTGATAAATTGTACTGCAATAGATGTTGCTTGAGTTGAGAATTTGAGTAATTTAAGAAATAAAATAGGTTTGAAAGAGTTTAAGCTCATAAGGATTGCCGCGTCTAAGTATAGAAATGGTGGCAGCGGTTCTCCAACTGTGTAGAGGAACCTTTGTTTTAAGATCCAAATGTATACTGTACAACTAAGCTAACCATATGTACACTCACTTCACCACAGCTAGAAGGCCTACTAGAGAATTTGTTAATTATTGTATGAATAGTATCAGTAAAATATCGGCAAATAAACCCAAAACCATGACTTTCCTAAAAGAAATAGTCATAAACGATACTGTATTAGAACAGGTAAAATACTTTAGGTGTGTTCGAAACAAAGACATGTCAGAAAATGTCGCACTTAAGTACGTTTCGAAACGGTTTATTTCGAATAAACTAGGAAACGTAATAGCGAATATGCCGGATTTAGAATACGAAGGCGATAGAATTAAATGTGTAAAGTGCGATAACTATTTGACGTGTACCTAAAAGGTATAAAATACTGCTCTGCAATCCGTGGCAAACAATACCGCAAACTATTAATATTTGATCTTAGACCAACAAGCATTTGCCTCCTTCTGGAGCAAGTATACGGATTATAAATTACCAAGTCGGACATCGCTATAAAACTTTATGCCATCTGTTCGCGACAATGTTGAAAGAAGGATTTTCAATCGTCACCCCAATCTTACTTGCTTCCAAAGGAGTTGCAAAATGTACTAGCAATGAAATTTTAAAAGTGGTCTTGAGGATATTGAAAAAATGTCAAGTTTCAACAACCCAGGTGTTAATGTTTGTCAATGTCCCTAACATGCTTTCCTTACGCCGATCTCTTAAAGAAGAGAGTGCCAATCTGTTACATGTAACATGTAAAATCCATACTTTAAACCTTGTGGTGCAACTGATCCCTAAATGGTATCCACGAGTAAATGCTTTATTAGCTCATATGAAGGCAGTATTTCTAAAGTTTCCAAAATGTACAAAGGGATTTCACGAACTGTGTCCCAAAGTTCTTGAATCACCACTACCGATTGCGTTGAGGAAGATGGTTAAAGGCTGCGTTTTACTATTGCGAACATTTTGATGATGTAAAGGAGGTAGTTTCATAATTCCATGCGAGACACGTCAAAACTATCAAGAAAAGCCAGAAAATGTCTCAAGATAGCCAGGTAAAATGTGATTTAGAAAGTATTCGTAAGAACTACTATGGACTAGCGGAAAATGAATTGACGTCGTTTGTGGATTCTGTTCGAATTAAGGATGATGTTCACTCACACCTCTATACGGCGGAAAACGAAAAAAAGGAAAGTGTAGTACTAACATTTGAAAGTGTTATTAACAAGGGTTCGGATTTTCTCATACCAACACAGATTTGTGAAGGTGCGTTGAAAGCTCTTTTAAGTTGTCACAAGGATTACTTTAAATTTGCAAATATGATACCACTCGATGTGTAACGGTCCTTTTCATTACTAAAAGATTTATTCCGCACGACGTACTCATTCGAATGAAACAAGTGTAGATACATACTTCATGATTCTGATATAAATAGATGCCACCCAATGTGTGATTTCGTGGAAACTTCTTAAAACAGTAAGTGTTTCAGCACGTTATATAATATATTTCTTATTATTATTTTGTGTGATGCGAATACGTAAAGATTACTGAAGGCTTTCCTAGATACACTCTCCACGTTGTTCTGCGCACTGCATTGTAACTCGCTCTAGCCACATGTTGTATAAATGGCGGTGCATATTTGCCTATTAATTTTTAACCATTCTTTAATAGAGCGTTCCCTTTTCTGTTGAATTCAAGTATGGCACTAGCAGCATTGCAATGTTACCAACACTTATATTAAAAAATCTGGCAACGTTGGAATACTGAGGAACCTCTAGATTCTTCACTTCTATTTGACTCTAGTTTTCATGTCACCCTTATTGATTGACTGTCAATTTTCAAGTTCTAGCAATTAATTTTGAATGAAAAAGTATTTCTTGTTGAAAGAAAACACGCGAACCTCTTAAAATATAAGTGAAAAAACAGGTTGGAGTTCTCTAATCTATCGTTTAAAAAGCGGTTTGTGTCGTAAACCGTTAATGAGTCCAATAAACTTCGTGTATGACACCCTTCTGCACGACTCGCATTCTTCCGGCTACTCCGGAATACGCGCTACCTTCCGGAAAATCCGGCGATCCTATCCTAACCTAGGAAAGGTGAGCGGTGTGTAACGGAGGTAAGTCGGATTAAACCTCTGAAATTCGTTTAAGGCGCGGCTGCCACTAGCTTACTGTAAACGTTTGTTCGGGCGGTCCGCGGAGAATACTAAAACGTCCCGACTTGTGCAAGAGGAAATATGGGTTTCATCTGGTACCTTAGTGAATGCGGAATATTAGATGTGATTAGGTTTAATATTTGCGAAGTTACGGGTAATTTTTAGCCGATTTAGCCGATTTAGCCGTAATAGAATGTTGGTAGATTTGAGATGTAAATAGTCAGGTATAAAAGAAACATAATTGTTATTCTCAATTGTAATATATCGCATAGTAAACGGTTTCTAACTTTATGCAGATACTCTTCTAAGAAGGGAATCGTACAAAGTGGAACTCATCGATGTTAATGATGTATAGCAGTACCTAGAGAGTGAAAGTAGCAATTATGGTAAATAACTAGAAGATATAATCAAGAAAAGTAGATTCTACATGGACACGACATGAATAAGTGTAGATAAGAATGAAATCTAAAACTGTGTCGAAATGTGTCGATAATCACACAAAGATACACAGGTCATAAACTTTCACAGAGAGCTGCCTCAAACTTTTCAATAAGCATTTTTGTACTATAAAAGGTTATGACTCAAAAACACTGATAGGAAGAGGTATAGTGCTATACATCAAACAGTGTTCGGACTATAATATCCAATTTTTTCCAATATTCCAATTTCTCAATAAAACATTAGAGAAGATGGAAGCCATAACCATGCTTTTAAAATTAGAAAACATAGTCCTTCGATTACCATACAACCAACTAAATATAAATTTTCATACTCTTGAGAAACTATCGAAACATAATATATTAACAAAAAAGAAAACATATTGATAGGAGACTTCACCATAGATATAACAATGACTATTGAAAATGAACTGTAGCATTGTAATTCATTATAGTTCATTGTGTCATCCATGTTATTAATTTCAAGAACTATATCGAGAGCATTATGATGTCCATCTTCAGACACCAAGGGATTCATATTACGATATTAACGGAACAATCCAAATTGGCTAATCCCAAGTCTAACAATACCTAATACAATAATGCCGTTAAATATAGTTACTCATGGCGTTAGTAGAATCATTAACGGGAAAGACAAAAACGGAAACACACAGACATTTTTCTGCCCATCCGGCGTGATCATCGTGATTTTGAGTGATTTTTTGTTCAACACATTGCAATTCCCTCTCTGCTACTACCATCATATCTAAACCTACAACTTAAGTGAGTATTCTTGGCAATCTCTAATGCTGCAGGAATAACACATTCGTCTGCCGGTTCAAACGCAGCAAAAGCGGGTACAGTTTTCCAAGCTTAACCTGGGCAGCACACGGACCGCTAAACCAGAGAGAGCGCGCATCAATCAATGTATAGCGTAACTTCACGTGTGAATGATCCCTGAAGGATTACCATGAGTATGACTGAAAAACAATACCTAACATAATAATGCTGTTAAATACAGCTACTCATGGTATTGGTGGAATGGAGACAGTGTGTTCGCATTTCTTGTCTCCTCACATTGTCTTTCCCGTGAGTAAATTCACCGAGTAGCTCTATTTGACAGCATTATTACATTAGGTATTGTTTTGTAGGCATTTTCGATGTGTTTCTTTATTGAGTCTAACAATTTGTTATTACTATTGAGGATATTGTTGTATTGTTGTAAATTTAAAGAATCTATAAATGGCAATAAAGACGTATATTTACTATCAGGAAAAATTACATACGCAAGAACACAAATGGAAATCACAGCATATTAAGCCACGTCATAATGAACACCAAAATAAGTTCTTTAAGGAGGCTCTCCTCTAATCTTCTAAGAGATATTGGAAAAATATAATGAAACTGAAAAGATCAATATTCTTGAATAAATGATACATAACCAAAAATATAGAAAGTTTCTATATAATCAAGCCATCCTCGATAGATATCAGGAGCAAAAACAATTCACTGCCCACGTAATAAGAAACGAAAAAAGGAATACTGATCAAGCAACAAATAGCTTCAGAAATCTAGAGGAGACATAAAAAACCTGGAATCAAATAACGAAAGAGCTGAACGCGGGGAAACAACTATGTCACTCTCTGATTTTGATAACATTCTGCAGGTTTGTGGCACAGGGAAAAATATTAAACACGTGTTTTTATCTATTTTTTCTTTGTTAGGTTTAATGGAATGTAATGGACGCTCAACGTTACGAATTCATTTAAAAGAATCGACTTTCCCTGCTACTAGCAGTACGTTTTAGATGAGAGAAAAATAGTGGCGCACCCTTGGGATTGTTAGAACGTTACGAATGTCTATAAGTGATTTTGTCAAACTGCTTTTTCTCTTCATATCTTTAAACTATATGAAAGTGCATGTGGGCGAGTGGATATAGTAAGGTGTGGGTGATGTAAAAATTATCTGTGCATAAAGCATTCTTTCGAGGATTACCACAATTGTGCAACTAAGAGAACTACAGAACATTACTCTTTAGATAGTGTTTATTGTTTTAATTAAATTTAAATAAAAAACAACGGAGATTCACCCTTTACAGAGAGGGGGTACAATAACAAGATCATGGACACTTTTACATTTTAGGGCTCGTACGGTTTATAATCCCAGCAGGTCGCTCAGCATACCAAAAGAACTATAAGGTATTTTTTATTATTCCCATATACAAAAGAAACCATGTATCTGTCATAGTGTATTTGTATATCAAGGCAAAAATGCAGTTAAAATTCTCTCTCCTAAAATGAACATTAAGATAGAAAATCATGAAACAGGAAAGGTACGAGACCAACAGACGACTGTAGAATAAAATACCAAAGCAGGTAAAAGAATTAAATTTCATCTACTAGAAAAAGTCGCTGAATTAGGAAATTATTAGCAAGGAAATATAAGCTAAAGTGGAGGAACGTACCTACAAGAGTCCTCAATACTTATAATTTTACAGCAGTATTGTGATCTTTCCTTTTCGGATTAGAGGTGGGATGTGGTATTATATTAACGCAATCAAGAATGAATTCAACTTGTTAGAAATAGTTTGAAAAATAACAATGTCATTTTATGTAATAAATTGGAAAAATTTAAAGAGTATTAAAATTTGCAACGTGAAATTTTGCAACAAATGGGAAGGGATGCGCTCACAGTGGTCTTAAGATTCCCCAGTTTCATCCAAATCGACGGATAGTGCTTCACACACAAAAAAAGACAACGCTAAAGATACTATATTGCGACAAAAAAAGATTTAAGAACCCCCTTACAAATATCTCCCTCGTTCTACAAGACTAATTGTCCCCAAACTAAAGTCTTGTTCTTTTCGTTATCCCTCCTATACTGGTTAATAATCAAGCTGCGCCCCATAACTTTGATCATTCGAAATACGGTGTTAATGGTGAGACCTGTGGATCAGCAATCTCCGTTCCTCCTTCCGCCTTACCCTCGACACGTTCCACGCGTTCACCCCAATTACCCCCGGCACTTTTAACGTGGAGAAATTTAGCGGAATAATTGATAGAGGAAAACACATTTAAGCGCAATTAGTTTAGTCCGCACGGGTTCGAAATTACCAAAACAGGACTGGAAAGCGGCCGGGTAAGGACGACAAAGGAAGAGTTCAATCTACACGAAACGATACGCCTGGATCAACGTATAAACGCAATAAGCCCAAAAAGCGAAAGGGTCGAGGACTAGGGAAGAGGGAACAAAACAAAGGCGATAACCGTAGTGGTGGAATTAAACGAGAAGAAATGTCGGCACCGATAAGGATAAAGGACGGTAATTGTTACTTTTACCACGTCGACATATACGTCTGAATACATCTGAAATTTTTGTAATTTCCCGCCATTGTATTTAAAATATTAAAACTAGGGAATAAATAACTGCGTAAAACGAAATAGAATTCACAGACAGGATTTCACAGGCAGTTGTTCAGAATATAAATATTCGAGGGTGACCAAAAATGTTTCCGGAATCGGCAAGAGATGGCGCTCGAAGATTGAAGTGGATTCCTTGGTCGGCAAGGGCAACATTTTTTATGGCATCTGTCAAACAGACGTCTCAGAACAACGCGGTTTTCAGAGTGATGGATACCGCGTTCGCTCACACCGGAGAAAACACGAAATCGGGTTACCTTTTCGGAGGAGAGTCTGGCCAGGATTCAATTCAATTCAAGAGATTTCTGCATGCGTTTCGTAACTATACGCCACTACATACCGGAGACCAAGGAACAGTCGAAGCAGTGGACTTTTCCGAGTGAGTTCGGCTCCGAAGAAAGCAAAGACCGTTCCATCGGCCGGAAAGGTCATAGTGACCGTTTTTTGGGATTCCCAAGGTGTGATCCTCACCCACCTCACTACCTGCAGAATGGAAGGACGATCACGGGAGAATGCTAAAGTGATTTATTGACCAGATTCGATGCAGTAGTGAAGGTGAAACGGGCTTGTTTATAGCGGAAGAAGGTGATTTTCCTCACTTATTCTGCACCGCCATGTCCAAATTGAATAAGTTACGTTACGAATTAGTCTTCTATCGTCCATATTCACCGGACCTAGCCCCCAGGGATTTTTTCCTATTCCGGATCCTGAAAAGAATTACTGGAAGGAAAGAGATTTGCCTCAAATGTCATAGCCACTACAGATGGATTGAAGAGACTGGAGCACCGTTCGAAAAGTGTATTGATCTTCGAGGAGACTGCATTGAAAAATGAAAATAAAAACCACACCAATGCCGTACTTTTCTTATCGTTTCTGTTTAAGGTCGCCCTCGTAAACTAAATACAGATTCAAACAAGCCATATTTAATACTAATGAGAATATAATTACATACTTTGGCCTCCGATTGTTGTCGTTAGAAGTCAAATCCTGAATATTCATTAAGCTTTCGTATTTCTCTTAGTAATATAGTAGTCATTTTAAGAAAAAAATAGGGGCTTGTAACGTTATCCCGGTCGATTTTTAATTAATGCAGTTGAGGGGCAACTTGAATCATTTAAAGTATTTCAGCGTGTATATACGAGGTGGTGTCCGAAAGTGTAGGGATAAATAAAGTTATAGAGTATCAAAATTTCATTCATCTCCGTTACCTTGAAAGTTGATCCCAACAAATTTACCAGGCAAGAATTGAAGAGTATTTGTTAATTTTCGGCCTTTGAAATGAACGCAAATGACTAAAAGCAATAAGGTGAAAAAATAGAGATGTAGCGGAAAAGAAAGAAAAGTATGAAATTAATATTTATATAATATAATAATCCGAAAGAGATTGCAGAGGAAATAAATAACTACTTTGCAAACATAGGGAAAAAACTAGCGCAACAACAACACTGAACTAAGATGAACAACTAAGAATAAACTTTTAGTGGGATAGAATGAAGACAATATAGATACAAGGAATAATTCAAGATCTACAACCAACTTAAGCACCAGGATTTGATGGGATCACCACAAAACTAATCAAAGAAAATACAGAAAAATTAAGATCGATAATAACGAAACTAACAAATGATGCAATAGAGGAAGGAATATATGCTAGATATTTGAAAAGAGCGCGAATATCACAATACGCAAGAAAGGATGTAGTAAGGTAGTAGAAAACTATAGACCAACCTCGCTTCTGACAACTCTAAACAATATATTGGAAAGAAAGTATGCAGATGCAGCTATCAGATTATTTACAAAGGAAAAGAATAATTCGCCAAAATCAATATGCCTTCCAAATACATTCAGGAACTGTCTCTACTAGTATTGTCCTTCTGAGTAGCATAAAGGCAAAAATGAAAAAAAAATGAAATACAGTAATTGTGATTTTCCTTGATATGAAAAAGCATTTGGCACCATATGCTAATCAGAACTGATCCAGAAATAGAAGAAACACAAATGATGCAAACATATCTCTCTGACAGAATACAAACAACAGTGGTAAATAAACAAGAAAGCGAAGGACAAAGCCGTGAATATGGAATATCACAAGACGGAAATCTACCCCCAATACTCTAAATTATATATACTAATGATATTGCCTAAACGAAAATTGTTGGGAATAGATACACCTAAAACATGAATTGACACTGGCATTATGCTCCAGGGAAAATACTTTGAGATGAGACATATTCTAAAATAAATAATTGAAATTGTGTGATTTTTTGACCTAGCACTAATTTGTTTTCAGTTGCTTACTTCGAAATGTAAGTATATGAAATATAAAACAAAAGCTTAGGTACTACAACCAGAAACAGAAATATGTTTCATAAGTGAGTTTAGAGTCATTCAATTAGGCAAGCAAGAATCGTTGCCACTTTCTTTCCTTTGAATTTTTCTAGATGCAGCACGATACTAAAATTTAAGTTGTTTTTCAGTTATCTACTAAGTAATATTTTTGACATCATTTTTTATTCGAGTGGATATGTACAAGTTCGTTATAAGTAAGTGTAATTGGCAACTAGGATTAAACATTTGACTTCTGGAGTTGGGGTATGGGATAAGAGACTGTTTATATACACGTGGACTGTAATGATGAGGTAATAGTTTGATATATTAGCTGCCTGTAATTGTTTATCATGAATTTGGTAATATTCGAAGGCATCTGTATTGCCTTTTTTCGATTGAATCGGCCGATACTTGTTGGAAACCAATATTGAACAATGGTCGAGGAAGTATAACTGAATTTTACAAAATTTCCAATATATTTAACACAGTATTAATATACGTTTGTTAGTTTGTTAGTGGCAGTGTAAGTGACAGTTCGTTGAAATGAGGCAACCAGATGTTGAAGTGAACAATACCTTTATGGTATTAGTAAGTTCACAATCATAAATCAATTTGATTTTTGTGCAGCATTCATCATTTCCTCATATTCTTCAGGAAGGTGATCCAGTTTTGCTTTATTGATTATCCTTTTTGTACATCCAAAATTTGGGTCGCATGACAGGTTGTAAATCAATTAATCGCTGCAATGTTTAAAAAGTCCAATTATTATTATTACAGGTTCGTTCAGAACATCCGTCTGAGAATGTATGTTAATCTACTATTTCAGGAGGTATCTTCGTCCATATATGCTATTGCAAAATATGGTAGTATCATCCTTTATACTGTGTATTTCATAAGAATTTACTTCTAGAAGGGAAAACTTAGTTATTACATCCGTGTGAGGCTTTACGTATCAAAGTTTTTAACTTGCTTAATTTTTCCACAAATTTTTTTGGTACGTCTCGTATACACGTAGTTTAGCAGTTAATATTGTTTCTAACATTGTTGAAGTCTATTAGCATTACCATTAAGCTGTTCATTTTTTAGCCTATTCACCAATATCTACACTAATTGCATATATCAATTTGGAGTCTGCCAAAGATTAAGTGGAAATTCTCGTTGAAATATTTAGCGTAAGGTCCATACTTCGCCGCCACATTAAGTTCAGGGTATTCCTTTATAAACAAAGAATGCATTGTGTTTGCATCAAATTAGAAAGGAAATAAGATGCCATTTTAAAATTACAGTGAGACGCTTTGTATGGAACCAAATTGGATACTTTTTCCCAAAAATCACTTCAATTTATACCCGGTATATACCGTACTTTTGCCACCACAATCAAGGGGAAAGCGTTTCAAAGTGTATCCACGACAGGAATTACGTAAATTCCAAAGGGTCCGAGGTATCATCGTCGTTCCACTTCTACGGTCCGAAACATTGTTACACCGCGTTAGCGGGGGCATTAATAACGGCCAACATCACGTCGGTCGCCTCCTCTAACGGTCCTTTAATTATTTATTTAGAGCGGGAATAAGAGAGATAGAGAGAGAAAGGGAGGGGGCTTTTGAATCAAAAGATCCGACCCAACGGCGGACGGACAACTATCAAAGCGTGTAGATGCACGGCGTAAAGAGGGTCTCGCCTTTCCTGGCGAACGGCTTCGAATTAGAGCCGCGGCACTCGCCGCAAATTCTGTAAATCTGAAGGGTTTTCGTCCGTTTGAAATGCGTCGAACGGGAAGTCGCCACTTCCGATATGGTCTAAAAGGCAAATGTGGATCTTTTTGGGTATTTAAGCGTGAGACTTCTAAACGTTGGCCGCGGCGATATAAATGTTAGATTACCTGGTAAACCTGTAAGCGTACGCTAATGAATAAAATAAACGAATATACATTCTGGCTTTTCCCTAGGGTATTTTGATTTGTTCTTATTATGTTATTAGTTTGGAACTATTGCAGTACCGTACTTTAATGGAAAATTACTTATTAATGTAGTATTTGCGGTCTTATAATACATAGTTAAGGCCATACATTGTCTTTAATAAGGGTGTATGGCAAGCATTGCCTACGTTCCAAGGTATAAATAATATCGAGCATCCTACCAAACTATTGTAGCTAAAAGCATTTTACAAAAATTCGTATTCCTAATTTGTTGAAGTATAATAAAAAATGATTTTCTTTTCAACAACACGGAATTTCTTTTTAGCAAAATTCAAAGGTTATTGTATCAGAATAAAAAATGAGTTATAATTGGAGTATTGTGAGGCTGCATTTTAGTTGCTTGATGTTAAGTAATACACTAATTCATTGCAGTCTACATCAGAAGCTTTCATTATTGTGTGATTAATAACACGCTTCAATTTTCTATTATTTTCACAATCTGTCAATTGTCTTAATTTCGATGACACATAATCAACATAAAGCTCATTAGCAAACGTAATAACAGATTAACGACAAAATAGTCGCTGAAATCAATAATGGCGTGCCAATAAGATTTCAAAAAGTATTGTAGAACCTTGGCTGAGATTGTATACCCGAGTTACAGTAAGAGAACCGTTTCTATGGCAAAGTACAAAAGCAAAACGTTTATAATGGGTATAAATACATCACGAGTGGATAATCGAGGAGTGAAAACATCTCCGTTGAAAAGACGAGTCCAGGTTCGTTCTAGTGTTAGTTCGATAACACAGGATTTTCGTGAGGAGAACTAAGGAAAATGGTGTATAGCTGCATTGTACACAGTTCGAAATATTTGGTCAATTTCAACACTTTTGCACAAAATCGTTGGTTAAATAGGATCTACTCCATTTTTTTGTCATTTTATCTAGAACGTTTTGTGTTAAAATTCAACACATATGGATTACTCACAAAACGCCACCATGAACAATGTTACTTTTGGAGGTAGTTAGTAAAATTGATATTTTTGAAAGGGTTGCTAATAACATCTGCGACAGTCAAATTGGCCAAATTTAATATTTGATGTTATACTGATTAACAGTAAATAAATTAATTGAAGGAGTCGATTTTGCATGTATTAATTTATTAACTCAACTCGTGTAATTAGTTTCATCAAATCGTATAATGAGGGTGCCGACAGGCTAGCTACAACGCAACAAGCTATAGTCCAGAGAAACCATAATGCAATTGCTAATACGTCGGCACTTATATTTTGCGGTTCCAGTCCGGAAACCAATTAATGATGTAACTGAACCGCCATAAAAGCCTACAATAATATCACTTAAATAATATTTTGAAAAGAACTAAAAGTAATAATTCTTCTCACATGTATCATTACATCAACCAGTATTAAAATTATCTACGTAATCCTTTGAAGTAAACGTTTTTAAAAGTGCTAAAGAAAAGACAAGATTTAATAATAATAAATAAATCGTATATTTCCGAAAACGACAGTAACGTACTACACGGACATATTAAAACTGTCTTCCAAATAATGTTATATTCACGTAAAAGTGCCTTTCTGTAAAGAAAAATTTATATGGTTTTCAAGATACAATGTAGGCAATAGAAATAACTATATGTTCTTAACTCATAAGTATGTACAAGTTTATAATTAATTGAGTGTAGGCTTTCACGACTGTAGTCCATAGCAGAAATTTTTTTCGGGTTTTATCGTATATTCACTGTTTTACTTAAGTAAAACATTTCCGCTAAGTTCATAACTAATTCCACAAAATTGCTAAAACATAGGATATATAATATAGAAAGATATTCCACATTCAAAACAAAGTGTAGCCTAAAAGCAAATCTATACCGGATACGCTGTCTTTGCCGGCATTTATCGTGTAACCACCAACACAGATATAATGCTGATGCATCTAACTTTTGCTGGAATTTACAGTTAACAGAAATAGTTGGTTCGTTGATTTGTTTTGAAACGTCTTTTATTGGTTGGTCCGGCTAAAGCATAACAAAATCAGCGAAGCAGTTTTTGAAATATCCCGTACATGCTCTTCGAAAAAGTGTAAAATAGTTTTCTCTAGTGATAGTATACCTGCTCTCTCTAGGAGCCTTGCATTTACTTGGGGCAGTAGGTGGTAATGAATGTTTGACAGCAATGACACTATTTATATCTTATGCTATAAATACAAAATGAGAAATGAATAGATATATTATGACAAAACTACATATATTGTTACCATCAGTGCTTCGATAGTATGAATCAAATAATTTATTTTTCTTTGACATTTTATTAGACCTCAATAATCTTGTTCCTGAAATTAATAAATCCAGATGTGGCGAAAATGTAGGGAAGAGAAAGTAAACCGAAGTCTTGATCTATCTGAATTTTTATGTTTTCATTTAGATTATCAAACTTACTAAACCCTGTGTATCCAGTAATCGGGGGATTTCCTTGCATAAGATTTTAAATTTTATCACTACTAATACCAACTGAGGTTTAGTATTAATATTGATATTAGGTACATGTTTTATTTCTATAAGAATAAATTCCAATTTTTGTGTACAACAGCAATTGTTCTGATAGACTTTGGTGTCCAGTTGCTAACGCAAGACTGGATATTTCGGTAAGACAATGCAGCTATCCATACTTCCAGACAAACAAAGGAGTGATTTCATCAAAAGGAAATCAATTTATTACAGTGGCGTGCTCGCTCCCACAATCTGAACCCTATCGAAAATCTTTCGGTAATATTGGTAAGAGAGGTATATGCCAATAATAAACAATACGATAGCGTCAAAGAACTAGAATCTGCGATAACTAGGTGTTGGAATAATATTCCTATTTCAACATTGACCAAATTGTTAGACAGTATGAAGACCCGGTTGTTTGAAGTTATTTTGAATCGGAGATCTAACACTCACTACTATGTTTAGAAAGGATTATAATATAATAAGTATTTGTTTTATTTATAAATTTTGTGTTAATGGACCTACAGAAGTTTGGCTGTTTCGAGTTACCATTATTGTAAATATTCTCTGTATAAAGTGTGATAAAATTTTTAATATTATTTTCTCTTGCATTTGTGTTTCTTTGTGGTTCAACATTAACTTCGGTACAGAATTTCCAGAAGATATTAAGAAAACCGAATATCCTGTTCAAAAATTCATCTGGAGCTGTAGAAACTTTGCTGAGTGTAGCATGTCTTTTTATGCTAACATCGAATCATACGAGGTATCATGCAAAGTGTTCCCAACTTAAACCAATGTATTTCAGTTATAAATATAATCTGCATTGATCACACTGACACCAAGGTTTAGTGAGTAACAATTCGAAATATAAATAATTGAAAAAATAATTATGCAATAAAAGAGCCCTAACTTGATAAATAAAGTCGTTAAAACTTTAATAAAACAAATTTAAAATAAAAATACAATTTCAGTTTAGCAGGGTTAATGTATCTTTACTTTGTGTCATAGATAATCATCATACTTATTCATTATGCTTGAGAATTAAGGACGTGGATCAATAATTAGATTTAGATTGTCTAAATTCCCTATAAACCGAACAAATTCATATTTAACACCCCCTAAGAATCGCAGAATTATACAAAAAGCGAAAACAAACAAAAAAGCCTCACCACAATATACTAGCACGCTTCTATGCAAATCGCATAAAACAAACAAGCGAAGCTATTTAAAACAACAACAACTACGGCGAACAATATTCTACAACAACAGTCAAACAAATTTACCGCTTTAGCTCCGAACGAAATTTGCATTTTAGCAAAACGTACAATTCGGTAGTAGTACTATAGATCGTCCCAACCTCCGTATTCAGTATGGGATAGAATAGCAACTTTTATCTCTTACTATCCTTGGTTGCTGTCATTAGCGCTATCTCTACAACCGGTTGCTATGTTGCAACTTATTTACATATGCTGTCGGCGTCGACAACAGTTGTATACTATCTGTCTATTAGCATCAACTGTCAATCGTCATCGTCCTTGTTTTGAAATATTTCGTTAAATTGTTAATTTGCTTATATAGTTGTACAAATTGTTCTTTTCAGAACACTTCTATCTTTTTCAAGCGTGCACAGGATAATATGGGTATTTTTATTTATTTTTATAAATGTTATAACAGAATATAAATGTAATTACAGTTTTCACTACATTAATGGAGCCTATAGGAAGAAAAACGGCGCAGAGGAGACAAATTTAACCGTAAGGAGAAGTGTATGATTGCAAATGTTTTCAATTATTTCAATAAATCAATGAATGTGAGTGCTGCCGTTCGAGAAGCAAGTAAAGCTTTGGGCATCTCAGACCGTGCAATATATCATGTAAAACAGGAGCAACAAAATGGTTTATTATCAAGTCCAAAAAACCTAAAAAAGGAAGGGCATACAAGTAAATGATCGACTGCATACATATGGTGAGAACACGCAAGCAGCTATTCGACGTAAAGTGCATGGATTTTTATACAGAATATGCCACCTACTTCAAATACAATTCTTACTACTGTCAATGCTGACGATGATCTCCTAACTTCAGTCGAACAACTTTTCATAGATTGTTACACGATATGGGCTTCGGAATTTAAAAAAGTAGGACGAAAAAGTATACTCATTGAACGAGATGAGATTATTAGATGGAGGCACAAATACTTGCGAGAGATCAAGAAATTTAGAAGAAGGTGTAAATTTACCTCTTGCTATTTGACATGGCTGTAATTTTATATTTCAGGTCGAACTATTATATACACTGATGAGTCATGGGTGAATACAGGACATACGGTAAATAAAACTTGGACAGATACTGCTATTCAAAGTAGTCGACAAGCTCTTATTCAAGGACTAAGCACTGGTTTAGAAATCACCAACCGGGCTAGGACCTCGTTTTTGCATTAGTTCATGCAGGCAGTGATAATGGGTTTGTTCTGGTGCTGAATATACATTTCTTTGCAAGAAAAACACTGCCGATGTTCATCATGAGATGGATTCAGAAACGTATGAGGATTGGTTTATAAATAAATTACTTCCAAATATACCACAGAAGTCAGTCATTGTTCTTGATAATGCTTCCTACCACTGCAGAAAATTGGAGAAAATTCCAACAACAGCATGGAGGAAAAACGAGATCATTGATTGGCTCAATGAAAAACAAATACAAATCAGTACCGATATGCTAAAAGGGACTTACTGTATTGCGTGTCACAAATTAAACCGCAATATGATAAAAGTAGGATTGACGAATTTGCAAAAGAAAAAGGTCATGAAGTTCTTCGATTACCACCTTACCATTGCGAGTTAAATCCATTGAAATGGTATGGGCACAACTTAAAAACTACGTAAGAATGAATAATACCACATTTAAGGTAAAAGATATGGAGCAATTAATTCGACGAGCGTATAGCACTGTAACAACTAATAATTGGCAAAACTACATCAAACATGTCAACAATATTGAAAAGGAAATGTGGATAGTGGATAATTTGCAAGACGACATCGAAGAATTTATTATTCTCGTAAGATATTCGTCATAATCTGAATATCAATGTGATTCTTCGACTGAATAGAATATTAACGTAAGACATAGATATATGTGTGTAATTGCTTTTCCTTTCTTAGATATTATTTTATTATACATATTCGTATTTCTATGACTCAGTTCTTTTTGTTACAAAAGTGGAAACTATTATTTGTATATATATAAGGATCATCTTCTTTTAATTTAATAAATTGCATAGCTTTCCCAATATCAAGCAAATATTCACTGTACATTGCATAGATATCGTTCATATGTATATTTGTTTATAGATGTGTGTATAGTATTGTTAATAAATATTGAGATATAACTATTTTATCTGTAGTATTTTTTCCTATAATTTTACGTGCAGCGAAGTCGCTCTGTTAAAAGTTAGTTACTTTAATAAAATAATAAGCAAAATGTCATATGAATGTCAATAATTTTGCACCTTCAACGTCAATAAACGTTAATAAAGGTTATGAATTGATCGGGTGAAATTGCAAATAATTAACCGGAAATAGTAATGTACAGCCGATCGGATGATTTGGCAACCATGAAACAAATTCCCATAAGATGTATACTGAATACGGAGGTTGGGACGGACTATAGTGGTAGTAGTTGTTGAAGGAGAAATACAACGCCATCTACCATGCTCCCCTGCCCGATACGACGAGCACGAGCCGGAAAATGAATGATTCAACTGCACAAGAATAATTGCTTTAATCACAATTGAAGTGCCCCAACTCGACTTTTGCCGCGACTCGGGTTAATTAACTCTGTGCGTGAAATTTGCCCCGGCTACAAGCGAGACGATAGATGGGAAATAGTTGTACTTAATTTCAATTTAAATAGCCGCAAATATTATTACTGAAAGCTAAGTTCTGAATGGTTTTAATAGTGATTTTACACGGACGACCTGCGAAGCAAGGGTTGACTGTTATTATATGATGAATTAAGAGATTTGCGGCAAATTACTTGACGTGTTTAATGTGATAATTCCTCTCTGAAACGATAACTACCACCTTCTAGAAAGTTTATTGTAAATTCTGATACTGCACGTTAAGCTTAAAAGTTAAAGTATTTTTTTGCATTCCTGTAAATATTGGACCCAGCCTTTATTAAATTTGATGGAGTTCAGGAATAGTTTTACGAGGGTTATGAAGCAGATCACCAATGTAAAATTTTTTATTTCAAATTATAGATTTAATATAAAAAGCTATTAGCAAAGTATATACTATTTGCTTAAAGATTAGCTATAGCTAATTAATAATTAAAGTTCAATCAAGCAATTTCTTCGTATAAGTCCAGTATCTTCTACTCCAGTTAAAACTGTCATAATTGTTATGTATTGATAACACAGAAGATTGCCTCGGATATAACATGCTGCCACCTTCTTGTCTGCCTTTGAAACCAACAAAACTGGATTATTTGGTTCACTGTGTCTACCTCTATTCTATTGGGGATGCTCTTAATAAACATATTATTTTTCCTTCTTTGGAGACGTACTACACAAGCATTGTAACCTTTTGAAAACCGAATTGGCTGAACTACGCCCACTTTTCGCGGAAGTTTATAAACGATACATGCAATTATCTCTTGCTTCTTGTAATGGTACCCACAACTCTAGTTTTTACATCACACATTCCTTTGGCCACATGTAATTGGCGTACCAATTATCCACAGTTATGTTTCGACATTTATTTTGAATATATAAGGAGAATTATTTCACGACATTTGAAGGAAAATTATCAATAGCAATGTGTTCATTTTCCAATAGATAAATGGGTTTTTGAGGTTATTTTCATATGATATAAATGCAAATGAGAGTGGTCCTAAATATGATCCTTGAGGAATTCCTGATGAAGGATAGATATCATGAGAATTATATCTATTACAAAAGAAATAATGACACTTATTTGGTAGACAGGATTTTAATAGTAGAAGTGAGGAAGAATTCAAACTAAACTCAGATAACTTCTTCAGTAATGTTCTATAATATATGGTGTCAAAGAAAACATTAAAACCAATGCAGATAACTTTACCTTGGCCATGTGAATTAAGGGGCTCACTAATATAGTAGGATGACATTACAACATTTATAGTTGTAGATATTGGTGAAGTGCTATGGTATACACTGCGGTAAGTTAAATTTCCAAATAGTTTTGGCAAAATTGAATAGTATTGAGACGGACCCGTGGTTACTAATGCGAGACTTAACATATTTTTTAAATACATTACTTAATCTAGCACGTTTCCAAAATGTAAGAAACGTAGATGTAACAAGAACTAAGCTGATAATTAGTATTATCGGTTTTGCAATCGCAAACCTTGTAACACGTAAAAGAAAACTAGGAATCAGCAACGTTGTTTTGCGCTAAAATTTGGGCATAATACTAACTGTTTTGTTGCCTAAAACAGGGAATATGGTAAATAGAACACAATTACATTAATCATTGGTGACAGAAATATTTGAACTGGTAGTATGAAAATAAATCAGCGAATGCATCAACTATACTCTCAGATGTCTTTGTGAATGTAAATTTTAGGTTTAGGAGTAGTTCCTTGCTTACCATAAATATATTGAAATATTTCTTTTGGCCTGGCTTCAATTGAATGCTTAATCTGCCCAAGATAATTTGGCATCAGAAATATCAGATTTGCATAACCTTCAAAGTCTTTTAAACTGGTCATAGAAAAACTGAATATGCGTAACCTTCCATTTGCGCCGGTGGCACTCCTTCAACTTTAAGTTACTAGTTATATTAGTTGAGAACCAATGCGGATACCTTCACCGTGTGGATATAGACGAATATCTCGGCACAAAGTTGTTTAAAATCATATATAAGGACCTACAGAAACGTTAAGGGCAAACTACACATCGGTATGAGAGGGCTGCTTGTTTTTCAACCTCCGGTTATGACTGTAAACAGTCACGTGAACGGTGCGACATGTGGATCCCCAAAAAGTGACTGCGTATCTCTCCCAATTGTAACGTCATTACGCCATTTTCAACTGAATTGCCGGTACGCAAACATGACTGCTACAATTGATTTTCTCGCTATGTGCGGGTTTCATAGTGCAATACGATGAGTACAGCTGTTTATTCTTAGAGTTTACAACATTTACGGAAAGCCATTCAAACAAAATGGTGACTTCTGGAGTTTTTCTCAATCATTACAATGCCCACCCTCACACTGATTCTTGAACAAATTCGATGGGAAGTTTATCCAGCGTATAGCCCCGACATAGCACCAAGCGTGTTTCATCTCTTTCGCGAACTGCAAAAAAGTGTTTAGGGGGGCAGAGTTTCCAGCGTACAGATGAACTTCAAAACAACGTCACAGACCATCTCAGCTCACTAGCAGTAACATTCTATGCAGAGAGGAATACTCGCCCATAGATATGACAAATGCATCAATCTTCACGGTGATTATGAAATAAAGTAACTATGTTTATACATAACTTTTGGTAATAAATTCATTTTGTTATTTACACTTGTCTTATTTCGATGACCTATTGGATGACCAAATGACGATTGCAAGGACTGTGTGGATGTACAATTCACAGGTATAGCAGTAAACTCCACTCACACAAATTTATTAATTATGCGGAACGCAGCGTTTCGAGAGCACGTGGGCTCTCATTGTGAACCGTGTTACCGACTGAAAATAAAAACTGTATCACACATGCAAATTATTTTCTACGCAGGCTCTAAAATTTCTAAAACATATGACCATTTACAATCTCCTCGGTGGTCTAATGCCTCTTTCGGGAAAGAATGGACCGAAAGCGAACCGTATCTTTAACAGGGCCTATGGTAATAAATCCATCAAACTCGAGTGTGCAATTGGGGGTGGTTCTCTGTTCAATAAGTTTCCGTTCTTTTTCATACATATCGTTTCGTACGCGTCTAATTCTCTATACGAATTCACGTTTTTAAGTAGTGTCAGATTTTTTAAATCAATCTTATGTCCGGATTTTACCATATGCTCTGCTACGCTTGATAGATCTGGTTTGTCGAAACGATAGTGTCTAATATGTTCTTTGAACCTCGTTTCGATACTCCTTTTTGTTTGTCCAATATAAACTTTCTCACAATCATTGCATGCGATTTGGTATATTCCAGACCTTTTTATCATCTCCGGTTTATCTTTGGGATTCCCTAAGAGATTCTATAAGTTGTTTTTTGACACAAAAGACACGTTCATATTTAGTTGACGGAAAATTTTACTTAACCCCTTTACTCTTGGGTGAAAAGGAAGAGTTATAAATTTCTTATTACGGGTGTTTGTTGATGTCAAGGTCGTGGAATTTCTGGTGTGTTGTTTGTATTGGACCTTCCTTAAAATACGGTCGACATCCATAGAAGAGAAACCATTGTACCTCGCTACATCTTTGATATACCTTAATTCTTTGTCGTACCTGCCCTTGTTTAGCGGAAATCTGACGAGTCTATTGACCAGAAAAGTAATCGCGGACATTTCTTGTTGTTCGCAATGGTGCAAATCCACCGTGATGAATCTGTTGGAATTAGTTTCTTTTCTGTAGAACCTAATTCCAACAGTTTACTGCTATACCTATGAGCTATTGGATGTTGAGAATTCCAAAAATGACCAACACACATTTATGAGGTCCGTAAGATGCTGCAGAAGATTGGCTGCTTAGAAGTTGTATCGGAAGTTTTCATTAGAAGAGAATGTTCGTTGATCAGCGAACAAGAGGAGAGTGACAAAGAAATAGATAGTCAAGGATGACATAAATTCATTGGACGTTATCAGATAATATAGTAATGTGTGAAAGACATGAGGTAACACGGTCAAAAAGGCAGTAGTTCCAATTAAAATTTGTGTTTTTTATCAGTTTTCTTTCCTCAACGCATTAATAAATGTGGAATGGTAAAGGCTATTACCGATTACCAATTGTGATTTCTTAATTTATTAACAAAATATCGTATCGTAGCTTGTTAAAGACTGTTTACTTGAGGCTGTCTACTTGGTTCCATTGTTTCCGATCGGTATTGGCATTACACGAAATCTGCTCAAGTCTAAAGCGATCGTAAACAAGAAGTGTATTGTGTTCTTTAAGAATTGAATCAGAGGAGAGTTTCAATAAGGGAATTAATTCGATATTATACCGATCGAATGAATAAATTCTAAGTATAATATCGATTTTATCCGCCGGCTGTAATACGCTAAATCAACAGGATGCCTTCTTTCTGTACCGAAATATATAGAAAATTTAGAAGTATTTTTGTGTGTATAAAAACCTTTTAGTCGTTCCATACGTTTTTCCTGTTGTTAGGGAAGCGGTACCGAAATGACGAACGGAAGCTAAGCGAGATTAAAAATTACGGTTCGGGAAAGAAGCTGGGAAAATAACGTGTAAGAGGATTACATTTCCAAAACAGTAATTGTTTCCATTACAAAATTTCGTCATGCTTTCAGAAATGGAGCGGAATAATTGCTTTAAAGAACATCGGTAATATACCAAAAGAGCGATCCAGTATTCGAGTGAAATAAGCTTACTGGATAATGGGTTGTGGACCATATATTGGCACTCACATATTTTAGACAATCTAATGAAAATTAGCAACATGTTTGGATATACCGATATCAAGGCATAGGATATAATTATGGTTTCTGAGGTAACAAAAACCTGTAAATGCACGAGCAGCTGACATAAATTGCACTTCAAATATTTAGAGATGACAGAAATGCTTAGTGAAGGACAACGAACAGTAATTGTCGGTTAATGATACTACGAGAGTGAATCTCTATGCTGCATTCCTGACCCCCTTACAGTAAAACTACAGTGACAATACACTTTTTATTTTTCCACATACTTTTCTTCTACACTAATGGACTTGGTCCATCGGTGCTCCATCATCTTTACAGCCTCCTGGAAAAAATGTATCTCGCATCTGGTAACCACCTGAATACAGCTTGCATCACTTCATAATTACTGGAAAATTTTGCCCTACGTAAGATTTCTTTTACTTTGGGGAAAAGCCTGTAGTCACTAGGAGCCGTGCCTTAACTTTCTTCGAAGTTTCTCTTTCATAGCATCTCGCAATTTAGAAATCAATTGTAAGTAGTAGGTAACCTATAATGCTCTGTCCCTATTGCAAATAGTTGATTCCTTGAGCATCCCATTACGCAGATAGCAAGAGCTTTTCAGCAGACGGCACGAGCTTAAATTTGCGTGGAGGGGGAGAACACTGAAGCTTCCACTCTCTACTTTACACTTCGGTCTCGCGATCATAGTGGCGCATCTGTGACTCATGCATAGCCGCATACCGACTAAGAAAGCTTTCTTTGTTTGCTTGGTACCTTTCCAAGAGACGCTTACAAATCAACACCCGATTTCCTGTTTGATCAGTGGCTAATACTCGGGGCACCCATCTGGCATTCATCTTTTTCATATCTAATTCTTTAGTCAGTATGTTGTGCACCACATGATATAATAAGCCAGCATCTTCCGCAATGTCCCTGATGCATACTCGTCGGCCTTGCAGTACGATATCGACAATGTTTCTGTCTTTTGTTACCGTTATTGGGGAGGGAGGGGGGAGGCATCAACATGTTGGTTTTCACAAGATGTTCTTCCGCAATGAAAATCTCGACACCAGCGTTTGACTATATCGTAAGAGACTGCATACTCACCAGTAGTTGCCATAATGCCTGTATAAATTTGTGCCTCATGCCCTTTTCTGGAGGCATTTTATTACGGCTCTTTGTTCTACATGATCCATTTTTATGAACAATCACGACACACATGCATGTTAGTTTTCACAGAATGTTCTTCCGCATTTAAAATCTCGACACCAGCGTTTGACTATATTGTAAGAAACTGACTCACCAGTAGTTGCTACAATGTCTTTATGAATTTGAGTTGGCGTTGTGCCCTTTCTCTGGAAGTACACAATTAAAGAATTAGCCATAGCACAACAACACTTTGAGATACAAACTTGATATTATGTAAATATGATTTACAAATGTCAATTAACTATATGTCAAAAACATTAATCAGACAACCAATAAGAAGGAGGTGATGGGTGGAGCATGAGGATCTGCCCTCGTATATCGTCGTTCTTGCAAATCACGATCAAGTTCTAATAATTTTCTTCAGCAGTACAGAATCAAATACATCTAGAAGTTGCACAATTACTATCGCTTCTTTCAAGTGTATGCATATTTCTTACAGTTCTACCTCTGGCAGCAATTCTGAAGTTCGGCAATACAATGCCTACTTCCAGATCCAATTAAGGGGAATGCTATTCGACCCGAAGCTTGGGAGGAAACTGGCTGTCAGGCAGGTTTTTGAAATGATGTGAAATGAGCTTTGCAAACGAAAAAGAAATATACATAGTGGCAATTATCGCGCAAGTCGAAGAAAGTATATTTCATTAATCGTGGGATCTAGTGATGATGCACTTGCATAATTAATGTTATTATATTCGTTGACAACTCCACTTAGTGCTTGAACTTGTGCCTCCATTGCCTTCTACTTTTCTATACGTTGTAGGTAGGTTACTGCCTGTTTTCTTCCTGTGCCTGTTCGGATGTAGATGTCGAGCATTCTTGCCAGCGTTTTGATGGCCTGCATTGATTTCTTTTTTCGACAGGGTTATTGATTTTGCTACTTTTTACCAGTCTATCTTCGATCATTCTGGTTACATGTTTGTTCCAGCATTTTCTTCGTTTTGTTGTCCATTTTCCCTTCTGATTATGTCAAGTACTATTTATCTATGAATGTTCCTATTGTAATACTTATCAATAGTTTGCAAATATTTTAACATCCTTTGGTAGGAGCTACTTCGTTGAAACTGTCAAACTACTATTTGTGAAACTAATGTTTTGAAAGTGGTGAAGATAATAAAATGTTGCTTCAAATAATATTCCCCAGCGTACAAGAATTGACTGTGGAAGTACTGGAATGACAGGACATTGTCTGTCGATGTTTTTAATTTATTCAAAATTAATGACTTCTTTATTAATAGGATAGAACTTTAAAACTAAATTAGTTTTCACGTTAAATATTCCAATATGAAATTTTAAATAACGAAATGTTGATTACCTCCCTCAAAAAACAATCGCTACCAGTACTATTTGCCGAACTCTATTAATCTATTATGTATTGCGTACACGATAGTATTTATTTATTTAAAGTTAAATGCTTTATTATTTCATCTACAGTTCCCAGCGCCACATTTTTTTTCCCGGTTAAAATTAAATGCAAATGTTTTAGTTACAATTCGCTGGTTGAGCAGCATCAAATATACATACATATATACACTATTGAAATTGGTAGTATCGTTGAATACAGAACAATTTTTGCATATATTAACGCTAAGCTTTCAACGAGGATCATTGAATAAATATTGCATGGACTAAAAATTTCAACAAGGTGAATACATGTGAAGAAATATACTTATGTATATACATGCGCATATGTTCATATAATAAACGTAGTTTGAAATTGTTTAGCTGAAAATTAAAGCTGGTGGTATGGCAATGCACGAATAATTCAGGAAGTTGTAGTTTTATAAACCATTGTTCGCCTACGAACTAACTTATGACTGTATAAATTTCGTATGTTTAAAATAAATACATTGCGAAACTTTTTTTGTAAGTTGTAGTAAGTTACTCTTTTTTAATTTATTAAATGTTTATTATTTAATAACGTGATATATAAAAATGCGACATATTAACGACGTGAAACATAAATTTAAGACTAACTTCACGCTATCTAGTTCTCTAACAAGAGATACCAACTCAGTGTATGGCGGGAGATTTATAATACATACGTGACTACAAACGATCAGGTATATTGATATTTAAACGTTATGAACAGTCAGATATTGGGTCACATTTACTGACGCAAGATAAATTTGATAATTGAACAAGAACCACTTAGACAATGTTATTGACTCGATTTTAGATTTTAAGCACCGATAACTCTCATGTTGTTGCTTAATGTGGTCGCTATAAATATCTATTTACTCAACCCAAAAAGTTTTTAATCTTCCTATACAGTACTTTGCAAGGCTCGGGGACTCCAGCGGATATCTTGTTTTGGAGTTTTCTTTGCGTTTTGATAGATTAGCTAATATGGGCGTAAAGAAATAGTAAACGGGAAGGGAAAACAGCTACCAATGTAAGCTTTACGACGATGTCAATTTTTATTGAATCGCGTTAAGGTCAATATTTTCTCCGGAGTGCTGGCAATTTTTGCGACCTTCAGTAGCTTTACTGTTTTCTCAGTTAATGTGCATTTCAAGCCTCAACATTAGGTTAAACCATAAAAAAGTGTAGCTTTTATATGAGAAATATAATTTTCTTTTAAATTTAAAACATTGATTTAAACACTTAATCCGATGCAAATTTGTGCCAATAAAGTAGTGAGCGATATTGCTACAGTTCCTTTAGAGGAATACTCCATATTTTAATAGAAGTGAACAATTTTGCTCAAAGCATCAACGCCAAAAGTTACAGCAACATCTCGAGTGTGATAACGATGGTGCTCCCAGAAAAATCGGAACGGCCAGAAAGTTGCTAAATTGATGAGAAAATTGCTAATGTGCTCTAGATAGCACATATTAGATATTAATAAAATGGTCTTATAGATAGATGAGGAAAATAAAAAGTTGCACCTATGACACAAGACAAGCGGAAGCTGCATATATATGAGGCTTGTCCGGAAACCAATACCGTTTCGTTCTATCGCCACCGCAGTGCTACTGTCGTAGTTTCGCGCATATACATGTATCTCTCGTTTACGGTCTCTCTGCTGTCGCCAACACAGTCGAAACGTGTTGGGTTTACATTTGTTAGTGGTTATCTAAAATATTTAAGACAATTTCCACACCCACCGACTACGGAGTGTATTCTGTAATACGATTTTTGGATGCAGGGAATATTAAACGAGCCGAAATTTATCGTCGACTTGTACTGATTTATGGTGGACACGTGATGACAGACAGAGCAATGAGGAAGTGGGTTAGACAATTCAATGATGGACGAACCAATGTTCATGATACAGCATGAAGTGCCTTCTGTTGTTAATGATGGTCTATGTGAAACATTGAGAAACATTCGGTGCGAGATACAAAACAAAAGACGTGGACGGCTCAGTCAAGGCTTCATGAAAACGCACGTTCCCATTCGGGTGGTGTCACTCAAAATCTCATTGAACAATTCGGTTGGGAGCAATTCGTTCACCCGGCGTACAGGCCCGATTTCGCACCTTTTGACTACCAGTTACTCTTGAACTTGAAGAGCCATTTTGGAGGAACATGCTTTAACAGCGATAACGACGTCAAGAAGCAGTGTTCCGCAATAGCTGTTTTCACTGGTTACATCGTTCCACAAAGAGGGTATCCGTAGGTTGCTATTCATGAACGAACATTTAGCCGTGAAAAAAATGTGTGCGCGTTGGATATGCATTCGCGTAATTTAACAATCTCGCCAAAAAGGGCTCGTGTCGATTGGTACAAAGAAATGCAATCGTATTGCGTCAAAAGCCGTGTATAACATTTACACAGGCGATGAATCTTGGATGTATACGTATGAGCCCGAAAGTAAACAGCAATCGACTGTATGGTTCTTCGAAGATGAGCCAAACCCAACAAAAGCTGAACCACCTCGAAGCAAATGGTCGCCTGCCTTTTTGGGATAAACAGCATTTGGCCTCTAAAGAATTGTAGAACGGTCAATTCTGAACGGTGCACAACCAACCATTTGTTTGCTAGAAGTCTTTGAAGAAATAGGAAAAGGCAACCATCGATGTTGTATCATCCTCACATATTGACCGAAACAACCCAATATTTAACCCACCAAAACATCAAACTGATGAGTCATCCGCCATACAGTCCTGATTTGGCACCAAATGATTTCTTTTTATTTCCGTCCGTGAAAATAAATTACATGGTCAACGATTTTTGATGCCGGTTGATGCGTTCAAAACGCGTGTTTTGGGATTACCTCAATCGGTATCGAAAATGTACTATAAAAATTGATTCAAACGTATGCAAAATTGTATTGATCATCGCAGACAATATTTTGAAAAACAATGAAACCATTTTCAATGACACATATTTACTTTTTATTTATTATTCGGAATACATAAATAGGAACCTTCGTAGAAAAATTTCCGGCTATGGCAAATGTTTCAGCAATGGTAGCAACTACATAGAGGAATAGTTTAAGAAATTCTCCTTTCTAGAAAAGTCTCGTATTAACTTCCACTAAATTAATATATTTCTGTAGCGAATTATTGTAGAACCTAACCTCAAACTACTTAAGGATGTTAATTCTTCCAAACAAAATGCAAATTGATTCGTTTCAGTTGGAAATCGAACATTACCATTACATGTCCTCCATACATCTGTTACCAATTTAATCCATGAAAAAATTGGGCTGACACGCGAATTACTCTGCACTTTACGAAATATTCAATTTTGATACTCTCCTTTTTAAATACCAAATCGATAGTATCTATATGGCGAAGAAGGATTTAACAACGGCATTATCCGAATTCGATCATGTCGAACACGTTTTTACAATTAGTCCGAGTTCATGAGATACGAAACAACTGTTGTTAGCCCGGAACAGGAAGTGGAACTTTGAAAATCGATGGCGGCCAGCTGACAGGAACGACAAGGCTCTATAATTTCGATACAAACTCGCGAGAACTCTATAATTATCGAAAACTGCCGTAATGTGGAAAGTTACAGACTCATTCCCTATTTCCTGCGTTTGATGTTCGTTTACTTGACATATTAATAATTTAGGAAAATTGTAACGTGTCATTAGGGTTTAGTTTTAATTCGATTTAACTGTATAGTTGGCGAACTTAACAAGCTCTTGTACCTGGAAACTGTTATATTTAAATGAGGTTTCAAAAGGTACAACTTTACGAAGTGTTACATGTAAGGATAACGACCTCATATTAGAAACTTATTACATGCGATGTTTTCTACTGACCTTCTTTTTCCTAAACCAAAGGTAATCCTTGAAAATTTTGGCATTTGTTCGCATTGTTTAATACGGTACATCCAAGGTCACGCATTCGAGATTGGTGGAAACGGTACTACCCCCCCCCCCCCCTCCCCTTAAAACTACACCGTAACAAACCCCTTGCTTATTGCCAAAAGAAATTTACAAGTAAATTTCTGCTAATGCAAATGATTCTTGTCACAAGAGAGCAAATAAAACGAAATTCGATTAGACGTCCAGCAATCAAATGGACAGCTAAAATGATTTGGTGTACCAAGCGAGCGACGATACCTGCTTTTGAATCAGAAAAGATCCGGGGAATATTTCGGCAAGCTTGGCTGAATAGTATTTCGCCGCATCAGAAAGTACAAAATTCTTTCGCCAAACCATCTGATTATCCAGAAAATCCACACCTCTTCGGCGCAAGTCATACAGTTTCTTTACTCTGGCATACGCCTTTACTAGACGGAGTTTAACATCTTGGTACAGTTACCCGAACTGTTTAGATCTTTCCATGATTTCGTCAAGATCTCGACGGTATTCGGTAGTTTCTTCAGCATACTCTCTAATAGTCTTTCACCTGTTATATCTAGCTCGCGCCCAAAAATGATAAGGTACGGCGTCATTCCTGTCACCTCGTGCCGAACGTTACTTTCGGCAGTAATATATCCCAATTCCCTTGATGATCAGATACATATGAAATTAACATAGTCTTCAAGACTGTTCATATGCTCATCGGGATTTGCTCAGTATTATTACATTCGTAGTCCCTATTTTTTTCAAATAAATATCTTATTTTAATGTTGACCACAAAAGATTTATATCAGTTAAAAACGTTGTATATTTTGTTTCAAAATATATAGTGAGGGATGTAGGTTTCTACAGTAACATGAACACAATAGGTGGTACACAACAAAACTTATCAGTAGGGTTGCTCAAATCTCCGGCGCGCCAGGTCCGGACTTGCCAACATGCACCGACCGATACGGAAATTGATCGAGTTCATTGAACCAATATGTCTCCGTTTCCCTGCTGCGTATGCACGTATGGCATATAGCATTATGTTTTATAATGTACTTATGTCTCATGGAAGTATATATGGAAGAATATTTTAACCGCCTCAGCCAATTCTTACACGTTGGGGAACATGGTTGAAAGCGGCTTTTTAGTATTCTAAATATGGCGACGAAGATGCAATCATTAAGGAGAGCAAGACAATATTTCAAGATCTTTCCACTGATAGACACTTAAAACTATTTACGATAATTATGTAGGATTAGTGGATACAAGTGAAAAAATGCAAAATAGAGGAAATCACCGCAAATAGTAGGCGAAATGAGTACATTACTGCATTTTACAACAGGCGACAAAAACAAGCGCATTTTAAAAAAATCCGAAAGTTCAATAAAGATTGCGATTTTGTAACAAGATAAATTTGTGGTAATACATCCCCAGATTATTTTACCAATGTCTGTGTTACATTGGTCGCCATTGAATGATCTTTCTCAAGGTACAAGAACAGTATTTCCCACCTGCCAACCAACTTCACCGAAATGTCGAAACACATCTGATGCCGCAAACTTTTCACTTATAATTCGGTTTGCTGAACTTATCATCAACTATAAAGAAGGTAACTCTTTATGCTTTCGACATACGCGTTAAAACACAGAGCACATACATTAATATTCTATTGATATCAATAGACAAATTAATTTGTAAAACAAAAGGGACAAATTTTCACAGTTTTAACAAAGAGAAAAACAGTTGAACTTCTTTACGTATAAAGGAAGGTCTTGGCATTTTCCAGTTTCATTAGATTTTGTCGAACCGAAACGTTTGGCTAGACCTATTTTAGACTTATATATTACTATTGTTCATGAAATATATACAGATAAACTGCTTAAATGTTCTTCCATATAGTGAAGTATAAATACATTAACATGTGTAATACGATGTGCCATACGTGTGTAAGGAACTGGCGTGCCGAAGATTTGGCCAGCTCTACTTACCAGTATGAGAAATGCAATCGAAACGGATTGTTTGATTATGAATTATAAAAGTAGAATTCTATTGTAGTATAGACAGCTATGTGAGTGATAATTATGGACGAATTATATGTGCATTAATAAAAAGTGTTCAAGTATTGCATTTTGCACTAACTATTACAAAAGCTTTTTCATCCTCACACTTAATAAAACCTGACCGTGGTAATGAAATGGTCACTGAATTAAGGCCAAATATGGAACACATTGCTCAAAAGATCTAGACTTAAATTTCATAATATCTTTAGTTCGGCCCAGATACCTTATAGCTCCTTCAAATTTTTTATTAACTTTCAGCAATTTATGAGGAAATTACTAATCCCCGATAGGTTTGTATAACTGAAAATGCTTTAAAATCACTCAAAGATGTTAAAGATTAACAGCTTGCGTTTTTTTTCTTCCTCATATTACTATGATCAGCTCTAGCATAAACGGGTGGTGTTTAAATGCAACACACTGTATATACAGCATTCATGTGTCCTGAAGGACCTTCCGATAAGGTAGAACATTTGCATTTAAATTTTTGTTCTATCTACCTTCGTTCAAGAATTAAACCAGGAAAATCTCTGAATTTTCGAGGGGGCGTTTGACCCCCTCAGAATGAATTTCAGCATAAACAAAAAAAAATTATTTCCATGACTCAAGTTTCATTAAGATTTGAATGTGACACCCCGGAACCTTTCCCTACAAGTTATCTCTAATCTTTTTACCACAGCGTTGCACTGATATAACGGACTTGGCTCACTCCGTCGTATAGTAGTCTATGAGTCTGTATTAGATTCAACGTATACAGTCTGGACGTTAACTTTTAATGAAATTACTCGAACAAAATACATGTGTGTATTAATTAGAAAATGGGAAATAAGATGCACTTGTTGCATTTACAGTATGAAAATATTGTTAAATAATGTTCAACTTTTCGAACCATCAACATTTATCATCGCTGAATATTTATCGGCTATTTTTGAACATACCCTGTATAATTTTTTTTCCGTGCACACACACAGATACTCACCTAATATTTCCAAGGTGTGCGTGATCTCCCTCGGTTCCATGGTACCGATCTGACAGATATAATCCCCGGCGTCCTGCGGCTTGACATTTTTCAATTCCAGACTGTAGCTACCGCCGGTGAAGCCGGGAATACCGCCCAAGCTCGGCGTGCCTGGCGGAGAAGGTAGTAGACTTACTCTCGGGTCCGGCGTGACCTTCACCGGTCCTGCGGTCAAGACGGCTATGCCTCGCTTCCAGGCCAGCACATAACTTCCTGCAAACAAGGAACAACGTTGAGAGTTTATTGCTGTGTCGGAGGGTCGAAAACGAGCAACGTACGGGTAGTTAAGGGTGGAAAACCAGTGGCGTAGATGCAATTTACCCCTACAATATCAAATTCTTACGATGTTGTCCGATAAGACTTTTTTCTTATATGACCGCGTATATTGCGTGTGTAGTGTAAAAATGAGAAGTTTGTGGTTTCTACTTTGCCGTGGTGTGAGGAAGTTTTTGTATAAAACTTCTTCTGGTATTAATTTGTCAAAGGAATTAGCTAGAATATTGAGAAGTCTGTACGGTGCAGTAGATCATAAATATAGTGCGAATAACATTAATATAAGATGTTCTAAAATCAATCTTCTACGAAATTAATTAAGCAAATTAAGAATGCGGTAGCCAAACCATTGGCATACCTACTCAAACCATCATTAGCAGTAGATTATTTTCTCAATTTCCTAGAGGTACTGTTTTTGATACATAGGCACAAGGGAGTCTCTAATAATACCTTTAATATCACTAGTTTCCGCATTATTTACAATAGCAAATATTTTTCGTAAAATAGTCGCTATGAACTAATGTAGATGGTTTAGTATAATCACTCGCTGCTCGATAGCGTTGATTCAACTAATTTCGTCGATAAACTCTACGCGCCTGATATTTGGTAACGTATCGAGTGTAAAGAGTATGTCTGATACACGCAGTGCTGTGTTGGGTGTCCTAGAGGGCTCCTTTTTGGGGCCAATGTTGTTTTCATTATTCATTAATCGAATTTGGCCGAATTTTATTCAAACACGGTTTTATTTGCAGACGATGTAACGGTAATAGTAACAACACCTACATTATCTGGAGCGTGGGGTTGAGCAGGATGTGTTATTAATTTAGTGCCAACACAATAAATTTATTCCCAAAGGAAACAAGTTTTTATCAATTTTTTAACATTGGTTACACATTCACATTTGCCAGACATTTTGCAATTAAGAAAAACATTCTATTTCGCGATTGAGTAGTTATTTCAATTGGCGAAGTGGTTCAGTAAATGTATACTATGTGCTGGCATACTGCAATTTGTTCTTATAATTTACTAAGTTGGAGATCTGTCAAAGAGATAGGCAAAATATTTTGATTTTACGAATAACCCGATAATTTAATTTAGTATCCCCTCAAAATAATAATATAATGAAAACATCAATAATGTCCCCTATGCCAAGCGCCATTACAATTGAAAAGTCGTTAACTCTCTTCAGACAAAAAAAGCTGCGAACTATTTGAAAACCTGCTCGTAATCAAAACTTTTATCAGAAATTTCCGCAATATAATTGTATGAAATTTTATAATGTAATGATCGAGCGCAGAAAATTGTTAAGGAATTATAGTTTCATAATCCCCTAAGAAGCCTTTTAAGTGAGAAACCTTTCTATATATTTTCTTTTTAGGTGGTTAATGAAATATTATTATTAATATTAAAGTAATAATGAAAAGCTGTTCAAATAAAGACCAAAGAAACTAGAAGGAATGTTAAAAAAATTCGATAGTTTGCCGAATATACACCTCTCTAAACTTACATTAGATTTAGATTACCCTCACTGTAATATTAAGTGATTGCTCATGTTGCAAAAATGCCTATTTACATTATGCTAGCCCATACTGAAATGTAAATTTGTATGTCCATTGCTGCAAGAAACATGTAATTTTCATGTTATGAAATTGTTTGTTTGATTATAGACGTTACTTTACATATCAGACATGCTTTTGAACATGAATAATGAAGTGTACAGCGTTTTCAAATAAACATACATTAAAATAATCACATAGTGCATCCTTACCATTTTGAATTACTGATGGACGGTGCCTTCAATATACGTCCATATTTGTTCTATAATTCTAAATACATGTGTATGTTCCCATGAAGGTGGTATTACGACATATTAATTTAAAGTATTGTTTGTTGCCACTGTCTAAGTATCATATACAGACTTATAGCCTTCCATTAATTTTCCAGGGTAAAGAATATTGACAATTGTATCTGTTGCGATTTCAAAACTTGCTACAGTATGCTTTGTTCAGATTTATAGAATGAATGACGGCAGTTGCTCGCAACATCACATGCAAACAGGAAATTCTTAGAAGTAAATTATGCATGAAAGTATAGAAACACTTGTACCTTCCATAGGTATGAATTACTACGTAAGTAACACATGGGCTGAAAAGTCCCGGGCCTAACACATAGATGACGCTAGTTTTATTGCAGTCACCCTTCTCCCAATTAGTACTAACCTTCAAAAGACAGCTGTTAAAATTTCATGATATTCGTTAGTTTGTGAGTTATTGTGCTAAGAGTCACGCTACTTTTGTTATTTTCAAAACAATGGATCAAAAACAATTTCGTGTTTCAATTTTACACTACCTCTTGATGGGAGAAAATACCGTTCAAGCGAAGCAATGGCTTGAAAAGTGTTATGGGGACTCCGCTCCATCAGAAACAACAATAAAACGTTGGTTTGCTGACTTCAAACGTGGTAGTAGAGACACCGATGATGCAGAACGCAGTGGACGTCCAAATGAGGCGGTAACACCAGAAAACATCAAAAAAATCCACAAAATCGTTTTGAATGATCGAAAAGTGAAGTTGCGTGAGTTAGCTCACATCGTAAGGATATCAAAAGAACGTATTGGCTTTATATTGCATGAGCATTTGACTATGAGAAAGCTCTGTTCAAAGTGGGTGCCGCGTTTGCTCACTGTTGACGAAAAACAAGAACGTGTTGATGATTCTGAGCAGTGTTTGGCCATGTTTAAACGTAACAAACCGGAATTTTTGCGTCGATATGTGACAATGGATGAAACATGGATCCATCACTTCACTCCGGAATCAAAACGATCGTCATCTGAGTGAACAGCAACTGGTGAACCTCGTCCAAAGCTTCCGAAAGCACAACAATCGGCTGGAAAGGTTATGGCCTCGGTATTTTGGGATGTGCGTGGTATAATATACATCGACTATCTTGAGAAAGGAAATACCATCAACAGTGAATATTATATAGCGTTATTGGAGCGTTTGAAGGCCGAAATTGCAAAGAAACGACCGCATATGGCAAAGAAAAAAATTTTGTTTCATCAAGACAACGCACCGTGTCACAGTTCAATCAAAACAATGGCAAAAGTACATGAATTGAACTTCGAATTGCTCCCACATCCACCGTATTCGCCAGATTTGGCTCCCAGCGACTACTGACTGTTCGCAGACCTCAAAAAAATGCTCGCCGGTAAGAAATTTCGCACGAATGAAGAGGTTATCGCTGAAACTGAGGCCTATTCTGAGGCAAAAGATAAATCGTTCTACAAAAGTGGTATTGAAACGCTGGAATGATTGCGTTGCTCTTGATTGAGATTACGTTGATGAATAAAGGTAATTTTGAACCAAAAAAAAACGTGTTTTCTTTGTTAGGCCTGGGACTTTTCAGCCCATGTGTTAAATAACACTATGGGACACAATTACATTCCAAAATGTTGTATCGCCATATGTACAGATATAAGAGTACGCCATAAATTTTTCAATAGTAAATATTTATAAGCTTTTATATTATTGGAGTATTCTTATGCGTCGTTGTGATTTCTATTTTCATACGAGTTATTAAATAATTAGCTGTAGCATCAAGCAATCAATATTCTACCTTTACAGAATATTGCACTGAATGCATTTACGGTAGAAGAAGAAGAAATAAAGTAAAATAGTATTGGATGGAAAGAAACGAAAATATTTTTGAAATATAGGTTGAAGAGACTGAATACATCTTACAACCACATCCAGTTAAAATATATTCTTGAATAAATTTACTAAGTTGCTTCCCAGTAGTGCCTCTGGTTCCCAAACTGTTTCTCTTTTAATAAACCAGATTTCGATAAGCCTTTGTAAATTTAGACTCGATTATATGATTAGCACCGTAACATTGATTCGTCACCTAATCGAAGGAATATGTTTACGAATGTAAAAAACCTTAATTTATGTGTTGATGCATAGTGAAACGTATGTATACAACCTCAATAATGAAGCAACATATATCTTTCATATCATGAAATTAAGTTTGCATGATTATGGGTTGCATTCGGTAAGTAAAATTACAAGATGCAATAAAATTACATAACAAAATATATGTTACACCCTAATGTGCATAGGTACACACTGCAAGTTTTTAATATGATATTTTCTTTGGTGGTTTTGGTAGGAGTCTTCAACGATCATACGCTTAGTCAAATCCAATATTATCAAAAGACTACCGTCTGAGATATAACAGCGTAATGCTAATAGAGAAAAATTAAGGATAAGGGAGGTTAAGTATATACCTAAGCTTGTACCGTTGAAATGTGCTAGTCCGACAGTGGAAACCTATCAGTTTATTGCCAAAACGTTAGGAGTTTGCGATTCAAAGCTGATGAATTTTACTCTTCTGTTTACGCTTTTTTGTATTTATATATTTGTCCTACAATTTTCTATAAATCTACTGGGCCATGAAGCTTGTTATTATTACTATCATTATTACAGCTTCTAGCTGAAAATTTCAGCATTATGGATAATATATTGAATTAGTACCACCTACAAATTTATTAAGTACTTTTGTGCGTTATTATTAATCCATTTCATCAAATGAGTTTCTATATTTTCAAATGTAAAAAACACTATTGTTCACGTAATTACCAAAGGTTGGTTAGTAGTGTAAATTTACAAAATATTTGTCTCTTTTCTATTCTCAAGTAGCTGTTATCCTTCTTATATTATTAGATACGTCTGGAGTGTAAATCCACAATACAATTTTGAAGTACAGCCGTGTGGTAGTAGTCACAAAGAGACGCCTAAATATGTGCGCAGCTAAAACAGATTCATGGTCAAACTACTCGATTTTTCGGCCTGAAGAGCTTGATGTTTCTCTAGTAACTACGGATACCATGTTCAGGATCGAATCTCATCAAAACCAATTTAACATCTTGCGGTGTTGCACAATTTAGAATTATGTTGTCAACTGTCGGTATTCTTTCCTTAATCGGTTTGTAAAATGGTATCTGTTAACTGGTTGGTATTCGGTACGGTGTCCGCTGATTAGCTGTCACTTGGTAAGGAACTGGTACTACTTATGTGAATCGATCCTCTAATATTTTTTGTTGAAATTATTGAAATATCTGCGTATCTGCTGTAGCACCTTGGTATAATCGCATGTAGTAGTGACGGATAGTGGCGTTGGTTCATGTGTTTTTAAATTCATGACACCTCTCGAACGCTTCATGTGCACTTTCTTTGAAAATATAAAGATGAGGATGTAGACAAGCTCGGCTATTCTAAATTTTCTCCAATGAAAGTTAGCCTAGTAACAGTAAAAATAAAACAGAAACTTTTTAAAACTTAATCGGTGTCTTTTATTTAAAATAATTAACCACAGCAGAATTTTAACTTGAAAAAAGATTAGAGTTGTTCTTTGGGCTATTTTCATCAATAAATCAATTATAATTCATCGTCAACAACATGATAACAGATTTTTTACGTTATTCAATATATTTACGAGAGATTTGACCTCCCACGTTCTCCTGTAGAATTCAGTTATTACATTTATCCGATGAAGAAAAGCTTTACTACAGCAGAGGATAGAGAAGATATCCTTACTTCTCTCTTCACGAATATATCTGTTTCGTCTCCACAAAAGGTCAATAATATAATACTAGTAAATGCGTCCTCTCAGAACAGAGACTTTAAAGCTTTACAGATTTATGAAAAAACTGAATAGAGTAGCGTATAGCTGACAGTCGTCTTCTTACTACTTATTTTGCCGTATCTTTGGTTCTGGAAGTTACACAAATCACAAGTGTTTCGATTTTTCGTTCTGAATACTATTCTTGTAAGGACGTTATAAATTTCACCAGTACATCTTAACTGATCAAAGGATGTTGCTTCTAAGTCGATTTCTCCAAGCCTTTTCCACTACCGTTAGACTCTTCTGAAACTAGGCATTTATAAGATTAGGGCCTTTGTCCGAAACGTTTCGGATTTAATGCGTTAGCGCCGCCGCTGGAACGAAACCGGGAAAAAGAACGAGTTTGTGGCCGAAACAGGACACGGAAAGGACGGGCACAAAGAGGAAGTTTTACGATCGTCAATTCTTTTTAAATGAGCAAAAGGGTATTTGTTCGTCGAAAGGGAAACGGGATTTTTCTCCACCGTCGTTCGAGATTTCCTCCCGCGCTTTCGGCTCCTTTGGCCTCTTTTGCTTAATTAAACTTTTTCACAAGATTTCCGCAGACGGGCGCCCGGTTACTCTAGCAAGAGGGGGCTGCACACATCCCGCTGTAACGTCGAAAAAGGGGCGAACTTGCCGAATAAATAAAGGTGCCTAATTTCGTGATTCCGGGAATTAAATTAAGCCCCGTAAATTGATCTTTTCTCCCGGCTCTTTCGCCGTTTTTTCTTTTTGTTTTTTTTCCCCGGGAGAAAGAGGATTTATCGGCGAAGAACGGGCGAATTTTCGCGAGAACCCCGGGTTTGCGGAATTTTTGCCCCGTTACGCCATCGCTTTATTATAACTTCGATGAATTTTTTTTTGCGGAATGAAGATAAATTTTCTTAATGAAAACGAGAAATTAGTTTACGGGAAAGAGGTCGCGCTGTTTCTTTTATTTGCATCATCTCGGCGCGAAGTGCTATTTGCGAGTAATTCAATTTTTGGTGCAGAAATTAAAGTTCCTTTTTCGTCTTTTTAACGCTTTCCCTACGGCTTTATGTAAATTTGGTAAATTCGCTTAGTCGACGGGAAATAGGTGCTAAAGTTAAAAGAATGATGCTTTAGAGGATGCAAACAATAATTGAGTTATTTCTTGGAAATGGAAAATGAGACAGGGTAATGTAATCTTGGTACAAATAACAAAATCAATACAACATTGATAATAACTATTTATTAATAACATTATAAACTCGTCTATTTTGTACATACATATAACACATGGGCTGAAAAGTCCCGGGCCTAACAAAGAAAACACATTTTTTTGGTTCAAAATTAACTTTATTCATCAACGTAATCTTCATCAAGAGCAACGCAATCATTCCAGCGCCGCTCTAACATTTCAATACCACTTTTGTAGAACGATTTATCTTTTGCCTCAAAATAGGCCTCAGTTTCAGCGATAACCTCTTCATTCGTGCGAAATTTCTTACCGGCGAGCATTTTCTTGATGTCTGCGAACAGCCAGTAGTCGCTGGGAGCCAAATCTGGCGAATACGGTGGATGTAGGAGCAATTCGAAGTTCAATTCATGTAGTTTTGCCATTGTTTTGATTGACTTGTGACACGGTGCGTTGTCTTGATGAAACAAAATTTTTTTCTTTGCCATATGCGGTCGTTTCTTTGCAATTTCGGCCTTCAAACGCTCCAATAACGGTACATAATATTCACTGTTGATGGTATTTCCTTTCTCAACATAGTCGATGAATATTACACCACCCACATCCAAAATTACCGTGGCCATAACCTTTCCAGCAGATTGTTGTGCTTTCGGGCGCTTTGAACGAGGTTCACCAGTTGCTGTCCACTCAGATGACGATCGTTTTGATTCCGGAGTGAAGTGATGGATCCATGTTTCGTCCATTGTCACATATCGACGCAAAATTCCGGTTTATTATGTTTAAACATGGCCAAACACTGCTCAGAATCATCAACAAGTTCTTGTTTTTCGTCAACAGTGAGCAAACGCGGCACCCACTTTGAACAGAGCTTTCTCATAGTCAAATGCTCATGCAATATAAAGACAATACGTTCTTTTGATATCTTTACGATGTCAGCTAACCCACGCAACATCACTTTTCGATCATTTAAAACGATTTTGTGGATTTTTTTGATGTTTTCGCCTCAATTGGACGTCCACTGCGTTCTGCATCATCGGTGTCTCTACGACCACGTTTGAAGTCAGCAAACCAACGTTTTATTGTTTCCGATGGAACGGAGTCCCCATAACACTTTTCAAGCCATTGCTTCGCTTGAACGGTATTTTTTCCCATCAAGAAGCAGTGTAAAATTAAAACACGAGATTGTTTTTGATCCATTGTTTTGAAAATAACAAAAGTATCGTTACTCTTAGCACAATAACTCACAAATTAATGAATAGAATATCATGAAATTTTAACAGCTGTCTTTTGAAGGTTAGTACTAACTGAGAGAAAGGTGACTGCAATAAAACTAGCATCATCTATGTGTTAGGCCCGGGTCTTTTCAGCCCATGTGTTATACACATAAAGACGTATGCTTGGCTGTACAATTCTTTTCTAGTGTTCCATCTAACTTTTTTATGATCAGTTGGGTTGGTATTCTTTTCAGAAAACACAACCAAATATAATTTACTATGTAATTCGACATGATCCTTATCTTTTCTGGACCTGCTACGCAAGAGGGAACAGAACCAAACACTAGCAAACCAGGTATATCGAAATACCCTAAAACCAAACACCTCTAGGGGTTATCCACCGCTGTTGTTTAGTGCGTAAATTTAAAATGCTTTAACTTTATTTTTTTTTGCCACCAATCTCTGCAGTTCGGCAACACAATGCCTACACCAAGAATGAATCAAGACGATACGCTTCGGTTAGTTAGTTGGGAAGAAAACACCTACTAGTGAGGTTGTAAGGTATTTTTAAGTGCTCTCTCCAGACCTCGAAGAGGAAATACCTCACCGGCAGTTAACTTTTCATTTAGAGTAACCTATGATTTTCATTTAAATTTGGGAACACTCGGAAACAGTAATCAAATCTTGACAACTATTGTCTGACAAAAGAAATTTTCAATAAATTGACTATACTATCACAGTTCAAAGTTTGACTTTCGAAAACCATTCCACAGTGTTCCAAAATATGGTGAAAACGTAATATTGAATGGAATGGCGAGAGAGTGGATTAGACAGTTCAATGACGGACGAACGAATATTTATGACGAATGCCACTGATGATTTGGTTGAGAAAGTTAATGAGAAAATTCGTGAAAACAGACGGTTCGCAATAAGAATGCTAAGTGATAAGTTTCCATAAATTAAAAGCGCTTCTGCATGCGGTTGTCACAAATCTCTTTAATTATCAGAAAATGTGTTCTCGTTGGGTTCCTAAAATGCTTACAGATGTCCACAAAGCGAATCGACGTGGCAGTGCTTGGACATATCTTACCCGATGCAGTGTTGAGGAAGAAGAATACTTAAATAGTATTGTGACCGTTGATGAAACTTGAGTTTTTCATGTCACTCCAGAATCAAAAGAACACTCGATGAAGTGGAGGCAGTAACAATCTCATAAAAAACAAAAATTCAAAACAACGTTAACAGCAAGATAAATCATGTGTACTGTATTTTGGAACAGATCGGCCATCCTGCTTCTTGAGTTCCTTTCCAGAGGTGAAGCCATCAATGTAGAGCAATACTGCGAAATATTGAGAAATCTTCGGAGTGCAATTCAAAACAAAAGACGTGAAAGGCTCGGGTTGCTATGAAGTAAGAACCCGTTGTTATGGGGTCCCCATTCTAGCGACGTCAGTCATTACCTTATTAAACAATTCGGCTGGGAGCAATTCGATCACTCATCACTTTGGGGGGAGGCACTTTAACAGACGCCATCTTATTACGAAGAGGATACAGAAAAATTGGTTTTCCTCTATGACAAATGTCAATGTCGTCAGCTATATAGAAAAATAATTTAAGAAATGCTTCTTCATGTAGAAATAAATTTTGATTTAAGTAAAATATTTTTACTAAAACGATATTTACGATTGCCAGTAATATGAATGAAATATTTACACACTTAAAATCTAAATAACGTTGTACAAGGAATGGAGTTAAACTTTCTATAACTATCTTCAATTGCTTCCATTATTGCTTGTGTTATCCAGTTTTTGTTTGCCTGGCATAAAAAAAAATAAGAAAATACTATAATTCTATCGTCAATTTATAACATGTGCATTGAAACCTCTGTAAGCTCATTTCCATTTTTATTAGCTAGTAAAGGATAATTCTAAATGGAAGTCACTGTATATTTTTCCACCACCCATGTATGGTGTACGAAAAAATTCTCTCAAACACGAATATCAAAAGTTTTCTATAAATAGAACCAAAGGAATCTCTAAGTGCAGAGGGATGAATGCGAAAAACTTTAGAACTAGGTCATCAAAGAGGATGTTCCGAGTTTGATAAATCATTTCATACAACAGGAACTGTTGACTCAAGAAGGTCCTCTTTGCCTTCCATTCACCATCATTATATCTATCCAATCAACCTTACCACCAACGTGGTTAAGATAACAAAAATAATACTTCTTTTTTATTACCGATGCGCCGTTAGAATTCCACTCTATCTGACGATCGTAACGATTGAATATAACGTTCGATGAAGTAGCGACAAGCGAAGAGAGACCTTCGACAAATATAAAATTGTTTTTCGTTGAAACGTCAAGCGGCGCAAACGGCGTTTTGATAGGTCCGCGTGACGTAGACGTCACTTCCACAAGCGTATTGTATTGAAGAGCGGAAAAAGAAAAAAGACGAGTTAAGGCGCGCACAACGTCAGATAGACACATACATGTACACAGTATTTTACATAAAAAAGAAATGTCGAGAGCACGTGTTGTATTGACGCCTGAAAATTTAATATTCAACGTAGAATAAATGGAAGGACGAAGCGCAAGAAGAAGAAGAAGTATCACGCTATATGAATACAACATCTCCTTTATCTTCGTTCATAATACGAGACAGGCTTCTCGTCGTGATACTGTCAGCGTTATATACGGCTATTATAGAAATTTTACGTTCCGGTATGAATGCAGATGACTGTATTTTACAAAACGATGGGAGTGGCTATATCGGCGCTTTCGAAAGGGAAATTATATCAAGAAGTTGGTGCGTTATTGGAACTTCACGTTTCGGCGAACCGGGAAAATGATGCCTTCGACGTGAATTTCTTGATTTAATTCGCTAAAATATGTTATTAACGTTTCACTAGGGAACCTTTCCCAACTTTCAATATTCCCCGCTTATACTGCTTCGAACATTACAGCAATTTTATTGTCAAAGATCATACGTAAGTTCTAAGTAATATCTAAAATATTTCCACGTTCTAGAATTGTTGCTGTAAGTATTACGGAGTGTACAGAATTAATAAACGATCGAATGCAGACTGAAAAATTACATTAAAAAATATCTACGTACAAAAGATAAATGCAGTATCCAGTAACGTAAAACTAAGGTATCCTTAGAAACAAAAAATGTTTAAATTGTAGTCGTTACAAGTAGGCACTGATGTAACAGATCTGTTGGTTTCTTCTGAATGCGAGAAATAAGTCTTTTAGTGTAGAGAAATCAGTAAAATGCTTAAAAGAGCGTATAAGAAAAATCAATGACTACAAAGCGGAAGACGAGAAGTCAGTAATGTGAGACGTAAATCTATGTTTGGAATCGAAAAAAACAGGAATTGCGTTACCAGATTCGGAATACTGAAATAAATATGGACAGGTTTCTCTCCAAGACAAAACAATTAGCAGCTGTAGAAATATTACAATATATATATTTTCAGATCATCAGCATAAGCCATGGATACTATTGTTAGATGGTGTACACAGAATGGAATTCATTTGAATCTGGATAAGTGTGCTGTTGTAAGCTACTGTAGATGTCATAGTCTATACAATTTTCACTATGCTGTGAGTCAGGCTATTGTTCCTAGGCACTCGTCTGTGATGGACCTGGGCGTGCAGTTTGATGCAAATCTGTCGTTTGCAGACCACATATTATCCATACGAAATTCTGCGATGAAATCCTTAGGATATCTCATACGATCCTGCAGATCATTCAATAATCCTGCCTCGCTAAAAGCATTATACTATTCGCTTGTCCGCACTGGGTTGGAGTATGCCTCCATAATTTGGTATCCTCACTATCTCCATCTGCAAGTACTACTTGAAAGAGTGCAAAAACGATTTTTGAAATACCTGTCCTTCAAAATTGATGGCACTTACCCTGGACGCGATGTTGATTATGCTGGTCTGCTGAGGAGACACGGCTTTGTATCGTTATCGGATCGAAGGAAGGAATTTAGCAGCCAATTTCTACTTAAACTAATTAATCACGATATTGACGCTCCATCTCTTCTCTCCCAAATTAATTTTGTGGTACCTCAGTACGATACCAGGTCCTTCCCTAATTTTAAGGTCCCGTCATGCAAAACTATTGTTCTGCTTAAAGCACCCTTTACGCATATGATTAGAAATGCCAATGAATTACTTCACGATTCTTTTTGTTGAAGAGTCTACATGGATTTACATTGTCGTCCTATTTTGTTCTTGCATTCTGGTATCACCGAGCCATTATTATGTTTATGATTTCAGTTGTATCTTTTTCGACTAATTTTAATTTATTACTGCGCTGTATATTGTTACTACATATATATGCTAGGTTACATTATTTTCGCATTGTCCTGTAAATGGAATTATTTTCTGTTGGGCAATAAAGATATTATTATTATTAAAAGCCAAGACTCTGCAATCAAGCAGACTAAAAGGATTATTTAGAAAGATATTGAATAAAAGTGGACCTAAAACAGATCCTTGAGTTACTCTGTTGGAAGCAACGAAGGAGCCAGATGTAAATCCATTGTAGTACACCTAGCAAGACTGATTCCGAAAATAACTAGAGATATTGCATGGGATATTTCCATCGTTTGTTAAATTTATATAGTACGGCGTTTCGGCGGTTCGTCTACTGTCGTCTTCAGAGTAGCCCTGGGAAGGGCAGTTGTAGAGAAGGCAAACACGTAAGATAAAAAGTCATCTAACGTACATATGATTAATCTGGCAAGCAACAGTCCTTCTCCAGGTTAGCCTGAAGACGGCAGTAGACGAACTGCCGAAACGTCGGACTATATAATATCTACAAACGATGGAAATAGCCCAAACAACAACTACAGTTATTATGGGAATTCATCGTCAACAATATCACCTCAAGACCGATTCTGAAGGTAATATCGAAAGAGGTGACTAGTCTTAGCAATGAATCCAAATGAAGACAATTTCGACAGAAATGTTGCATAATCTATTGTATCGAGAGCCCTACTAAAATCGGTACAGACTACATCAACTTTCTGTCTGTGGTTGAGCGATTCGCAGATAAATTGGGTATCCTCTGCTAAGTTCAAAATAGGTGCACAACCTCGAATTATAAAGCAGGAAATACCATCGTGACCAGAGGTCATTGTTGGTTAAATCTTGCTTAAGAGGTTAAGTCTTCTAATCGAGCTAGGAACCTTATCGGTTTTAATATACCAATATCCAGTGGATAAGAATTCCTAATGCCAGAGTGATCAAGTGGAACTGAGATGCTGTTGTTTTAATAGACTGTAGTGAACACATCCGCAAAAGCTTGAACTATGTTATCAGGCTTGTTTGAGGTAATATTATTAAGATATGTATAACCAGGAATGCGCGATATGTCACGCCTAGACGCAATATATTACCAGAAAAACTTAGGGTTGGTGTTTATATCTTCTTGGAAAGTTGATTGATATTCCTTGAAAGGAAGGATCGAATTCTTTTCAATTTATCAAAATAATAAGACTTAATATCTAAAAGTTGGTTAATGATAAGAAACTCAATCGCCAACTAAAGAGAGTATCAAGAGCGCCAAAAAAATGCTTGGAGGGAGTTTGGACTAAAACTGACAGATAACTATAGAGAAGGCCAAAAATTATTCTACGGAACAATAAAACAATTGAGACAGAAAAAAGCGCCAAGATTGAAAAATATAAAAGATGATAAAGAAAACATATTAACCGAGGAGAAAGAGATAATGGAAAGATGGGAACAGCACTTTTAACTCACAAAAATAAAACAAGATAGATATATAAGAGAAAAACAGCAAATGCCAAAGACGACGAAGAACGTATCATACCAATAATCGACTAAGAAGTCAGAGAAGCAGTTAGAAAAATAAAACTGCGAAAGGCGGCCGGGGAGGATGGAATCACAGCTAAAATGATAAAATATATGGGAGACAAAGGTAACAAAGAACCACTCAAACTCTTAAACAACATTATAATAAAGAAAATACCTGAGGAATGGAATATAGGAGAAGTTATGATCATATACAAAAAGGGAGAACTGTAAATGCTCAAACTATAGAGGAAAAGCGTTAACTAGTATCACAGGAAAAGTATTGGCAAGAATACTAGAAAAAACACTCGAAGAAAAACTGAAAACATTAGAAGATACTCAACATGGATTCAGAAAACTAAGAAGCACTCAAGACTTGATATTTGTAGTCAGACAGTTAGGAGAAAAACTAACAGAAAGGAAAGTAAATACATATATGTTTTAGAGATTTTAAAAAAGCTTTTAATATGGTAAGAAAAGAAGATGTATGGCAGGCCCTGGACAGGAGAGGGCAAGAGAGAGAAATGATAGAGATGATTAAGGCATTGTACAGAAACAACAAGAATAAAATCAGAACCTCCAACACAGAATCAGCTGAGTTCGAATCACAAATTGGGTTCTAGCAGGGATACGTATTAATTTAATATTAATAGATGATGCTATTAAAAAATCCAAATAAGAAGGAAAAAGTATGAACGTAAGAAACTGGAAAATGAATGAAATTAAGGTACAGGAACTAATCTTTGCAGATGATATGGTGTTGATAGCAGACTCAGAAAATACATTACAGCAAAACTTGACGATATACCAAGAAGAACTGGCAAAGATAAACATGAAGATAGACACGATGAAAACACGGCAATGATAATAGCAGCAGAAGGAGGAAAACATAATATCGGAATCGATCATTCTTGGAACAAGATAAAAGTTACATTTACTTAGGAACAACCACGGGAATGGGAGAATAGAGAAAGAAATAAATGAGAGAATAGGGAAATCCGCAAAAATATATAATACATTAAGAAATACATTTCTAGGCAAAAAAGGAATACCAAAACAAATAAAGATAGAAGTGTATAGAAGAATGGTCAGACCGACACTAACTTATGGCAGCAAGTAATGGTCAACCACGAATAGAATTAAAAGAAAAGTTACGGCCATGGAAATTAAATCCCTAAGAAGAATAGAAGGAGTAACAAGGAAAGACAAGTTCTGAAACACGACAATCACTAATAGCCTAAATATCAAGCCAATACAAATAATCGTAGAGGAGAAATAACTCGAATAATAAAGAGGATTTTTGAAGCCAAAACAGAGGGTAAAAACAGAACAGGTAGACCCTGAAACACCTGGAAGGAGCAGGTGTATAGAACATTGGACAAGAGAAGTACGGGATGGATTAAAGCTAAACAACTGGCCCAGACCGGGAAACTGTGGAAGACAAAAATAAGGTAGTTCGACACCGCAAGGTACAAAGGACGTAAAATTAAAAAATATATATTTTTCAATCTCAATTACATGTACGTATTTTGTTAAATTAGAATGAAATAAATGTGTACTTTATTCAGAAAATAGACAAGAAACAATGTGATTAGGTAAAACAAGACTAATACGTTTACCATATAATAAATGAGAGCATATCCATCAAAACTGTTACAGAAATGGTTAAAATGTACCAAATTACCGCGCTTAACGAGGAAAATTCTGCATAATAATCCCCTGCGCAGCGTATAATTACACATATCGATCGCCGAAAAGCTGGTTTATCCTCGCAAATCTCACATATACGGATCCGAAATCTAATACAATCATCATTATTACTTCCTGTATTCGTTCGCAGCGCGTACATTCGAAATTACCCTTGCATAATATTCGCGAAACCGCACGGATATAACGCGCATTAATTCTAACGTCTCTCGTTCGCTTAATAACACGCGAATTCGGGAAGTTTTCGCTATAGTTATTCAATAAATCGCGTACGTGCACCGTGTATAAGCTACCGCTATCGCTACCCGATTATCCGGCATAATTGGAAATCGGCAAATTGCTAATATCGACGAATTTTAGTTCGAAAACAGGTACTCGAACGAGATACGAGACCTACACGTCTATGCGGCGAGGTAGACGCCGTTTCATAAGGTATAGGTGGAAATATTTACCTGGTTCCGTGATCCTGCACGGCAGGACAACCGTACTTCCAGCGGCGATCCGGTAGGTTTGACCGGGGGTGACGAAATTCGGAACACGTTCGTTTAACGGCATGTCGATATCGTTCAGATTCCCTTGGGTATGGCAGTCTGCAACGGAAAAGAACAAAGGATAATGATGTTATATGTAGTGAGGGGAAAGTGGAGATTTATCATTGTTTGAGATTCTTGCATTTTTTTTGCTTAATTCCTAGGGATTGCTGAAGTGTCCTTTTTAGGAGAATATTGGCATTTTATTCGCAATTAATCATTTGTTTTTTCTTGCAAGTATTCGCACACAAGAAATTATAAGTAAACCGCCATTTAACTGAAGTAATAATAAAGCCATAGGGAAACAAAAGAATTGCAAAAACTGCACCAAATATTAACGGATTGACAAGATTTCTTGTGGTATTAAATGAGGAGAAAGTACAAATATGTACTAGTAACTTAATATGGGCTACTTTAATTTTCGGGTTACTAAGTGGTGCCATCTAGTTTCATATCTCAACTTACAGTTCTTCCTAACCCCAACATCCTGTGGAACGCAAACGTGATGAATCATATATTATATTCAGTTACAGACAGGAATTGCTTTGCATATGTAAAAAGGTTTTGTAAAGCTCAGTTTAAGTTCCGTTTTTAAGTAGTTTTTGTGAAGGTAAGTTGTCTTTTTTAATCACACTTATTGCATAATGACTATGGCTGTATATTTTACATGAAATTCATCAATATCTTAGATATAAGATGTTTGTACGTGCTTTGAGTTTTAAATAGATTGAATTTTAATATGGGCTACTATACCGCATATAGATTAGTCCATATTACACCCCATTTTAAGAATTATCATTCTATTACAGTATGCCTCGTGTGGTTAATAAAAAAATTAAAAACAAAGAAAAAACGAGATCCTTTGGCAATGCAAAGAGCAATAGGAGCAATATGAGTGAAATGAATGGACAGACTGTTAGCTTCTAAAATTTTTGGAGTTCTCAGAACGACGTTGCGCCAAAATGAATGACATGAGACCTGAACAAGCAGCCCAAACGAAACTAGACAGGAAAACCGTGTTATCCTCTGAATTAGAACAATAACTGGTGGAATACATCCTAGCGATGGAGGCTACATTTTATGGCTTAACCCAAACTGATCTTTAAAGAATGGCATATAGTTTGGCAGAGATGAATGGTTTAAAACATCCGTTTGGGAAATTTGAACAAGCTGGTAGGGGATTGTTGAATTTATTTTTAAAACGGAACAAAGGTATGTTGCCTATCAGACGTGCAACTGGAACTTCCTTAGCGAGAGTATAAATGACGAGAAGCCAGATCTGGCGAATATGGTTGCTCTACTAATTCAACAATGCCTGCTTGGTGTGTAGTAGCGATAGCAGTACTAGATTTATAAATGGGAGCATTATGCTGATGGAACAGCACACCGTGCCTTAACTTTCTTCGGCAATTCTCTTTAATAGCGTCTCGCAATTTAGAAATCAATAGTGCGTAGTAGGCCCCTATAATAATTTGTCCCCTTTGCAAAAATAATCAGTCAGGATGATTCCTTGAGCATCCCAGAACACAGATGTGAACAGAACCGTGACGCTTCCATTCACTTCTTTGCATCCATGGCCACATACCGACTAAGGAAGATCTCCTTGTTTGCTTGGTACCCTTCCAAAGGTCACTTACACATCAAAACCCGATTTCTTTTTTGATCAAATTCGAGACACCCATCTTGCACTGATCCTTTTCATATCTAATTCTTTAGTCAATATGTTATGCACCACATGATATGAGCAAGTATCTTTCACAATGGCCCTAATGCGTACTCGTCGATATTACAGTACGATATCGTGTACCTTTTTAATGTTTTTATCTGTTATGGGAAGATCACCGGCATGTTGGTTGTCACAGTATGTTCTTCAGCATTTAAAATCTCGTCATCAGCGTTTGGCTATATCATAAGAAACTGCAGGTTCACAAATAGTTGCCATGTCTTTATGTATTTGAGTTCGCATCATGTCCTTTTTCTGTATTTTATTACGGCTCTTTGTTCTACAGGATCTATTTTTATGAACAATCACGACATACAATTCGAGAATTATCTATAGCATAACAACACTTTGAGATACAAACTTGATATTATGTAGATATGATCTGCAAATGTCAGTTAACTAAATGTCAAAAAGATTAATCAAACAACCAATTACAAGTAGGTGAGGGGTGGGGCATGAGGATACGCCCTCGTAATGTCGATGGTATGCATTAAAAGCTATCACAAAGGCTTCATATCCCACGCACTTCTTTCACCACATCCAACAATATCCGCTGTTGGATAATTTAAAATTAAATTGTTTACTCGCGATTTCAAAGACTTGTCACGTCACCATACGCGAGCGACATCTTACGTAGTTTCGACGACGTCTTCCTTTTGTATCTCTATTCCTGCTAATCCAATCAATCCCGCCTGTCATCTCGTCATTCTCCGCTCATCCGAATATTAATAAAAAATTAATATCCCTCTTGTGACCGTCCGCCCTTTTCCCCACCGTCTAGCATCAATTTCGAGTCGACGTTACGTAAACAAAGTTTTATAAATTTTAATATCCAGCGAAACCAGAAAGAAAACCGGACGAGCTGCGAGAGAAGGCTAGAGACCCATTGTCCTAAGACAAATACCGTTCGGCGGGAGGAGAGGATATTCTCTTTGGGTGCTTTGAAAGCCGTTGCGAGCTTTAAGCGCCCGGCGATCATCTCGCTGACTTTGATTAATTTCATAATGAATCCATTAAAAATTTTCCACCGCACTCCGGGGCAAGGAAATGCAGGGCCGATGGGATGAAGGGGGAAAACGATATTTCAATTCTTCGGTATAATAAAGGTTTTTGAGATTCGCGTTCGTAGACAGCGGAATTTGTGTGGGCACAATGCCCGGATGGGAAACGATTAAGACGGCTTTGATAACGTGTAAATTACGAAAGTTTGATCGATGTAGATTGCATCGGATCGTCGTGTTGTCGTCTCCTTTCTTTTCTAAGACCATTCAGTGGTAGGAGAAACTATTACGGCATTTTGCAGGCTATAGTAATACCAATGGTAATAATAATAATTAAAATAATCAGTGCCCTGAATCATTAAAAAGTGAAAAGTAATTACTCTTTGAAGGTTGGTTAGTACAGATTGATGCAGTATTTAATTTTGCATTATAATATGAAATAAAGAATGGATTATTTTGTTTAAGACATTCAGCCTTATATATGTTGAATCTATTCCCAATTTTATTTAAAACATAATTTAATAGTTTCTCCTTTTATTGCTCCATCTTTCATGGCTTTCCCGATCCCATCTCTCCATGATATAGTTGACCTTCCTCTTCTCCTTCCTTTCGTAGTGTATGATGTAGAGCCCTCTTTGACAATCTATCTTCACCATCATTCTTTGTACATTTCCATACAATAAGCTGTCTTTTTTCGATTCGATCCATATTAGTAATAACTCTTCCTGTTCTTCGTCGTATCTCTTCGTTTCTTACATATTTCAATTTTGATACCTCGCACGCTCTTCTCAGGAAGTCTATTTCGATGGTGTCTACATTCTTTTTGTTGTTGTTTGTTATCTGCTAGCCCTGTGCACCGTAGGTCAGAATAGACTGCACGACGGCTTTATATATTTTTATCTTTGCTTCCAGTCAGCAAGGAATTTAAGGCCTGGGCTGCCCTTTACCCCTGTTGTTATTTAGTATGTCTATTTTCGATGTACCTTCCTCAGTATGCTTCCTAGCTATTTGTACTGGTTTGTTCTTCTTATTTCTCTAATTTGCAAGAGCTGTTAGTCATCTTCGTCTTTACAACCCACTTTCAGATATTCAGTCTTTATCATGTCTATTGTTAGTCCCCAATGTGTGCATTCTTGTCTCAGTTTTCTAAGCATCCAGTGTATATCCTCGTCACCACAAGCTATAATTACTTGATCCTCTGCGAAATAAAGACTTGTGAGACAGCGGTCTTCCATCTTAAGTACCATTCCTTCTGTTTTTCTTTCTTCTCCAGTTACTTGAAGCTTCTTGAATATAAATTTTAAATAATCTCGTGGGAGGACCGCATCTTTCAACCCCTTATTTATGGAGAATAGCTTTGATCTGTTTACGCGTATTTTGACTATGCTCTGTGCATCTTTATTTAAGTTCCATATTGAATTGATGCACCGAGTCCCACTTTGTTTAAAGCACTTCTTTAAGGGTACCGCATCAAAAGCCTTCTCAAGGTCTATAAATACTAGGTGAGTGGCTAAATTTCTAGCTATGCGTTTTTCCAATACTTGTTGTATCACAAATATATTGTCCATGCATAACCGTCCCGCTCAGAAGCCGTTTTGCTCTTCAGTTTCTTGTAAGACACCCTCTATTATTTTCTTTAATACACGACTGTATAGCCTTCCCATTGCGCTGATTGCACTTACTCCTCTATAATTCTACCACTTATGTGTAACTTTAAATTGATAATTGTCAGTGAGCTGGTACAGACCTTTCAAAAATGTGCACCTAATGTCGCCTACTAATGGCTACTGTTATCTTCAAAGCACCGATATTATTCATCGATACATTGACATCAACGGCATTTCTGTTTCTGGAAGCAGGCCTGCCTTTCCAATACACTGTTGAGCAGCTGTTTCCCATTGTGCAGGATATCAGTTACATTAGTAAAGCGTCGTTTTTCTAACCGTAGGTTTTATTTCTGGAAATAGCCAAAAATCACAGTGGAGCCAAATTGTGTGAATAGCCAGGATGAGCTTGCGGAACAACCGTTTTTTCTTAGCAGAGAGCTCTCAATGATCCACCTGTCAGGAAACAAATCAGGTCTTTTCTTTGGAACAAAATCCATCATCCTTGAATGCAGTGTTGCGGAAGCTATTGCAAGAAACCTGAGAAAATTTAGAACCCGGTATCCTCTCCAAATTAATAGAGTGAATGCCTAAATTATGTGCTGCAGTTAATTAAGTGTAAAGGTGGGCATATCGAAAGTCAAATCTAACTTTTTATTTGTTAAATACATTGTAATTTTAATTAATAATAATATTCTTTGGTTCGTTTCAAGAGGTACGGATACTCCTAGTTCAAGTTTCAGTTAGCATTTCCTGTATTTACGCATTTCTTTCAAGTGGGCAAATAATTATGACCGGTAGTGTATTTATTAGCTTCGCAGTCTGTAAATAACAAGTGGTTTGATCAGCTTGAAATTTTGTGCATACTAAAACACGAAGTATTCATATGATGCGGTTATTCCGAGAAATAAATTGTTATACCTCGTAGCACTTGATCAACATCACAGCATCAAGTACGTACAGGTTACAAGTTAAATGAAACACACGTCAAGCCGGAACGTTTATTATTAAACCGCTACTGCGCGTAAGTTTTACATATTTCGCCAACTAGGCATTATAAAATCCAAGCAAGTAACCGCAGTCTCGCAAAACTTACTCCATAACAACTTCAACTTCAGCCAGACAGAGGGAGCAATTTCTTGGAAGATGTTTCGAATTTCTAACGGATCCCGACATTGTGTTGCGTTGCGCGAAAAGCGCCGAAATTCTTTAGTTCCTCCCGTCACCTCCCCGCCCGCTTGCTCTTCTCATTTCCCACCGCCGAATTCGTTTCTTACCCGTTTATTGCTCAAAACTGTTGATTTGTTGTGTGATGCCTCAAACTTCCGCAATATCCTCTTCTACGTATTTCCTTTGTTAATTTTCGTTTTAGCTTGGCGCGCGCTTGCTTAATGAGTATCTAATAATAATTTAAGGTTAGAACTTTAACGGTAGATGCACAGTGAGAATTTGAATTACTTCGAGTACTTCGAATGGTATGCGGATCCTGTTACTAGAGGAACATCGTCTGATGTGTAAAGCTTTTGGAATAAGACGAATTTGTTTCGTAAGTGCCTGTGGGGTATTTGGATTGAAGTCGGATGTAAAATACGCAAGTATGGGTTTAGTATGGGTGTGAACGGTTTTAGAAACATTACTACTTGACTACTTGGCTTAATGTAATGATTTAAAAGGTGTCCCAATCTGAGGTTAGTTTTTAAATTTGGGGTTATTTTTTAAGAGTATAATAAGTATTCAATTATTTCAAATGGGACAACATTTTTATTAAATACTAGCACAAGAGGTTTAGTAATGAAAAATATGTAGCGGATAACTTCCGATTGCTATACAGTAGAATTTCTCATTGTCTTACCAAAATTTTTAATCATATTTTGGCACAATTGTGACTTCGTAGGATCATCAATTATTTCTGGATTGTTAGGATAAACTTCCAACAACTGTAATGGAAAAAATTCTGTGGTACAAGATTCCTTTTCAGCAATAACGTTGAAAATATGAATAACAATAATAATTTATTTAATGTCCAATAGATAAATATTCAATAGTGGACAAAATAATAAGAGGTAATAGTTATAATGCATCAGAAGTAAACAAAAAGAGCCAGATAGTAAATAAATAAATAAAAATAGGAAATTGTCTTTATTTGCAAAATAACTACAAAGGTGGCAACTGGTAGAGTCTAGCAAATACTACTCCACTCAACCACACCCCGTAAAATAGTACAGAACCGAAGCTTGGAAATAAATAGAGGAACAGCTATTATAAATACAAGCAAAATTTAGAGCAATGGTATAATAATAAGGGGATTAACAAATACGTGGCCCATTCACATGACAGCAAAGAAGAAAGTCAAAATGACAGTAAAGAGTGCCATGTGTTACTGCAAAGAAAGCAGATAAGTTTTAATATTAAACCTTGTATATACTACGCAATGAATTATAAGTTATAGCGGCATTATAACTAAAGGATCCTTTTGGACAGAGATCTAGAGTGTGGAGGTATCGTCAGTTGATATCGATGCCCAATATTCAGAACATGAATAAAGTGAAGTGGAATTAGCAAACCTTTAATGGGGACAGGCAAGGAAGGCTGCCAAATCAAACTCTGAACAAAACCAAGTCAATGTAGCTTACGGCGGCTTCCCATATTTAGCCACTTCATGTAGCTAATGGTTTCAGACACATGATCATATCTACAAACGCTGCAAACCAGTCTATAACAACAGTTCTGAAGCTTTTGTATTCTGCGGTTATCATGAAACAGCAAACCTGGTCCATAAATAAAATCGCAATAGTTAAATATTGATAAAACTAATGACTCACAAAGTCGTAACTATAGGCTAGGATTTAAAATGTGTCTATTGGCGTACAGCAGCTTCAAACAAGTGTAAAACTTCCTAATTTAGGACTGCTATTTTCGTGCATATGATTGTATATACTTCGGCAATATATTGTATACTGTTTATTTGAAAAGATATTTTGGAGACTCTAAGCCCACTCAATGTCAGTAGACTAATTGCCTGAGATTTTCCACCACAGATGATTTGCCGAACTTCGATTTGGATTAAGTTTTGAAAAAGATGGTAAAAGATGTGTGTGTGCGGGTTTATTTAACTACAGCTCACGTTTCCACACTTGTCCATCAATATGCAAGGCGTAGCCTAATATTAAAACCTTGTGAATGAGAGGATACCTAACGGTATAAACATAATTGAAATACATGCATTTAAAAAGGGAAGGGGCCAAGGTAGGTTAACTATGCTTGACAACACAAGCTAACATCCAATAAAATTGACAATCTTAGAATTGTTATTTAAGCTTATACAAGGGCGACTTAAATGTTTACTGAATCGGCACGAGATGGCGCACGAAGGTTAAAGTGGATTCATTGGTCGGCAAAGGCAACTGAAAAAATTTCAGACGTCTACTGTCAATAGTTGTTGTTTAAGAGTGTGTTTTGCGTAGTAAGTCAGGCGGTTTCACAAAAATGGATAAAATCGAATTTTGCACAGTGATAAAACACATCTGGATGGCTGGGAAAACGGCCACGAAAATCCAAAATATTTTGCTAGAGGTTCATATCGGATGTACTTCATAATTTTCGACTATCAGCTTCTGTGTGAGCGAATTCAAATGTAGCCGCAAAAGCAAACGTGACGAAGCACGCATTGGACGCCCAAAAGCCACTACCAACGATGAAATGGTCGACAAGATTCATGATATCGTGTTAGCCGATCGCCGATTGAAGCTGAAAGAGATAGCAGAGACAACAGGCATCTCAGAAGAATGCGTTGACCATATCTTACACGAAACTTTTGGTATGAAAAAGCTTTCGGCGCGATGGGTACCGCGTTTACTCACACCGGAGCAAAAATGAAATCGGGTGACCGTTTCGAAGGAGTGTCATGTCATGAATCAATGCAATCCAAGGCATTTTCTCATGCGTTTCGTAAACGTGGATGAGACTTGGATACACCACTACATCCTGAAGACCAAGGAACAGTCCAAACAGTGGACTCTTTCGAGGAAAGCAGATAGCGTTCCATCGGCCGGAAAGGTCATGGCGACCATTTTTTGGGATTCCTAAAGTGTGGTCCACATCGGCTATGTACGAAAGGGAAATACGATCACGGGGCAATACTACGGCGATTTATGGACCCGATTCGATGCAGTATTGAAGGAGAAAGAGCCTCGTTTGCAGCGGGAAAAAAGTGCTTTTCCACCACGACAATACACCGGCTCATTCATCCCGTATCGTCGTGTCCAAATTCAATAAGTTGCGCTACGAATTAGTCTCTCATCCTGTATATTCACCGGACCTAGTCCTCAGTGACTTTTTCCTATTCCCAAACCTGAAAAAATTACTGGAAGGAAAGAGATTTGCTTCAAATGAGGAGGTCATCCCCGCTCCAGACTTTGCAGACTTGTAAACCCCCTACTTTTCCAACGGCTTGAAGACGCTGAGGCACTGTTTGAACAAATGTATTGATCTTCGAGGAGACTACATCGAAAAATAAAAATAAAAACCACACCAATACCATGTTTTTCCGGAAACATTTCAGGTCGCCCTCGTAGGCTACTAGTACATGCTTGAAAAACAAAGGCATAACGAAAAACTGTCCAGTCCAGAAATATAAAAGCTATCTCTAGTAGTAGGAGCGCATCCACAAAAAATAGATTATTTAATTTTTCTTTACAATACGAGAGAGCTGCTGGAAATTATGGTAATTGTTTTTAAAGCAACGTCAAGGTAAGACGTAGCTACGAATTAATTTCTCAACTTTGTAAAATGAAAAACGAAAAAGAGAAGATATAAAGAACGACACTAACTAAATACGTTTTAAAAAAAGCGTCAAGTAAACAAAGGTAATCGTGTATCGTGCACGGAAAGAGAAAAATATTATCACTCCGTTTCAGAGGACCCTCCTAACGGAGGTACGCCAGCCAACGCCACGCGCAGGTATTAAATTACGAGCGGGATAAAAAAAAATTAAATATTCAAAGTTCGTCCCGAGTTTGTTTACAGCGCTCCTTCGGGAATTGTCATTTCTGCTCGAGGAGTTTCCAAGAGGTCCCGGGTCCCCTTTGTTTTTATCCGGCGGACGGGAAAAAGGTTACGGGTGAACAAGACAGGCACGAAAAAAAAACGAAAGCTGAATACACCTCACCGCTGGTAATATCGTTTTTATTGTAAGTAGAAAGTGAATTTTATTTACATAATGTACAAGTACGCTCGTTAGAAAATCCGAAGCGGCGCATAAGGGTGACGTTGGATAGAATTTTACGCAAGGGAGGCACAACATAATAATTACGGTCGCAACGTAGAATTTTCGGCCGTTTTCGAGGGTCGAAAGCTCTTCATATTGGATTTGAAGTACTGTACTGTGTAATTATTAACGTTAATGGATTAATTTTCGAATTACAAATTTATTCAGCGATCAATCTAATTTAAATGTTAATTCCGAGGAATAATATTAATAATAAGCTTTAATGGTAAACAGAAACAATTTTCAATAAATTGCAAAATTGACAGGCTAGAATAAAGTGCTTTCAATATGCATTCAATAGCTTTTACCTCGATTAACGAATTATTTATACGGATTGAAACAAACAATGTAATCCGAATATACACATTCAAGCTCAAATATATAAGAATTCATGTAATAAATAAAGAAACTGCAAGATTTGGTGATGCAAAAACATTTACTGAATCATTTTCTTGCTACATCACATGGCTAGTAAAACAAAAAAATATTTGTTAAAGTATTTATTATAGTTTGGTGCAAAATCAGTTATGCCTTGTTATATCATGCAATTAATTGACCCAAATTCAATTCACAACATGAATGACCCTCTTCCTTTCGTTAACTGTGTTTCATAAACCAAATAAAAGTTCGTGACGATTCGTTAAAGCTCAATAATGTTTATTGGTTTGAAACACAGCAACAGTTACTTACTTGCCATCCTCCATTAATACGTTTATATAAGTAGCTTCTAATTCCGTTAGGTTATTCACCACACACTTAAAGAATGGGGTACAGGCATCTTGTGGCCTATTCTCTTTACCTCCATCCTACGTACTTGTGTAACTTTGTCGACATTACTAGCTGCGGTTGAAGGCGATAGGTGACACGCTGAAGGTGAATACAACGTTATTAACTGAGGTCATGTGCTGCTCTATTTGTCCCCGAAGAGTTAACATTGTGTTTTGGGACACGCTGTATATTTTTTATTACCCAACAGCATACAGCTTAATACAGGATAATCGTACCATAATAACTATTATAAAGCAAGAGTAAATGTATAGTATCAAAGGAAAACAATATCAAACGAAAATGCGAAAATTCCTTAAGCAACAAAAAATTTCTCAAACAAAAGTGAGATGGTAAACTATGATAGTAATGTTAAATAAATTAAATTTAGATGCATATATATTAACACTGTTATATGCCAAAATCTCCATACTTACGCGTTAAAAATTCACCAACATTGTGTGCACATTTTACTGTATTAGTTCTACGGGCAAATTAGCAATATTTTCAGTACATACTTCTCCATACACCAAAGATGAATAAATAGCAGGTCACCTTGCAAAATATCGCAATTTGCAGTGGAGTATATTCCACGAAAAATCGGTCATCGGCGTATTGTAAGCATTTAGAAATAAGCCGAATGGTCATTAAGGAAAATAATAAATAGAAGTGGTTCAAGAACAAAGCTCTGTGGTACAGCCGAATAAGCTCGATCGGAAACCATAGTATCCAACAAAATTGATACGCCCGCTCGAATAGGATTGCAATAATAGTATTAGATCATCAGAGATACCCCATACATGCAGTTTACGTAGCAAAGTTTGATGTTCAACCCTATCGAAAACCTTAGCGAAGTCTGTATAAATAACATCTGTCTGAAGACGTAGATTTAAAGCCTCAGACACATTATGAGAAAACGCACACAAGTTGGACATCGTTGATCTGCCTTTAATAAAACCATGTTCCGCTAGAGACAGTTTAGCAGCAACGTGCGAATAAACATATTTCTATAACGTAATTTCACAAACTTACATACTATAGATATCGGGCGTTATTCCTCGACCAGGACTCTCGAACAGGAGGAACACGAGACATTGTCCAACAACTTGGAGGGACTCCCTGTTCCAGTATCAGATTGTGATGTGAATAAGGGTCCCACAAAGAATAAATCTACAGTCCCTATTAACAAAATTGGGAACCTTATCAGGACCAGCTATCATTATTCCCCTCAATAAGTTAGAGCTCGTAAAACATCTTCCTCACTAAATTCTTTAAAGAAAATTTAATCGAAAGCCAAGGTATCTTTATTGGTATAGTTAATAATAAAGTTCGCATTAGACATGGTCGCCGATAAATGCGAAGCAAAGGCGTTAGTAATCTCATCAGGGGACAAATAGGCATCGTTGTTATCTGTCATAATATCTGGTATACATCTATAATTCAGTTTAAAAATAATGTAAGGCCAAAGTCTGTTGGACTTGGCCTGAATAGATAGATCAATATCCCTAAGATGATTATCGGAATCCCGTTTAACAGATAATTGAACATGTTTTTCACATTCCTTAAATTTATCGTTATATAATTGTAAAGCCGTGTTTCTATATATTTTGAGATAATGTCGCTTAATTTTAATGTTTCTACGGGCTTCATTAGAGAACCATAGTGGAAATACATTCTTCCTAAGTACTGTCTTTGGAACTGTTTTATTAAAATAATCAAGTAATATAGAGTAAAGTTCATTACAAGCGCCATCAACAGAATCACAACTGATCACTGAATTCCATTGTGTGTTTAGTAACAGCTCATAAGAGACTACCAGATCGGCACGTCTGAAATTAAAGCTCGCGACGTTAGACACTTTAAAATCTTTTTCTATCACCGAGGCACAAGCAACACCAAATAGGAAAGTCGGATGATGTCCATACTCAGCCACCAGCAAAACGTTGGGTATTTCAAGATCACACTTTAAAATCCTAGAGCAAAAAAAAATCAGATCTAAGCCTCTTTTATTACAATTTTTTACGTCATCTGTTGAGGATCAAATGAAATAACAAAGTTATTCACAATTATTGATGAGCTAGAATCAATACAATCTAAAGTAGGGAGGTTGAAATCCCCCGCAAGGATGAAATAGTTGTCCAATAGAGAAAGCAATTCCAGCTTACAAAAAAGATGTTCAAAGATAAAAATAGGCGTAACCAATGGTATATGAACTATAATGATATCAAGCGAGTATGCAAACTCAACTTAACAGTAAGCAAAACAATGTTGCTATTAATTAAGTGTAAATTACGTTTTCATTTAGCACAATCCGGTCACAGAAAGAATTAGACCTGACGACAATCAACACACCTCCACCTCGCCCAAATCTTCTATCAGCTCTGAACACAACAAAATCTTCACAAAACAGCTCTGACTTCAACAAAGTATCATTATTATTAAGTCGGCATTTTATTTATCGTTCATTTACAACAAAGTTTTTAAAAAGTGTACAAGGCAATCCCTTGTAAGAGATGTTATTTTTAAATCAACTCCACCGAATACCAATACCAAAAATCTAATAAATCTCTAATAATATTGGAATCTCCCGTCTATCTCTACTATTCAAACGACCACAATCCAAGCGTAATTAACGAACGGCTTAATACCCATGTTTTATTAACTTTTCCGGCTATAGCTGTCGGACGAAGGATTCGGGCACGAATCGCCGAACCGTACAGCGGCGGTACCGTCGACGTTGGAGCTTGGAAATTCATTAGGAATACATTTTTGGGTATATCGGACACGGTCGGTAGGGACGTAAAGGGAACGGGCGGAGTTCTGTCTTTGGAAAATCGGTCGGCTGGAAATTAGTACACGTGATGGGAAATTCCGAGCGACTTTTAATTAGATATCTGTCAGACGTGATGCCCGTTAATTTTTCTATTTTCTTCTTTTTTCACAGTTCCTATTCGAGAGTTACGTGTGCGAAATCCAATCCGCGTTAGCGTTGGACATTGGAAAATACTTTATATACATATATATATATATATACAGATGAAGGTAATAGAGGCAGAGGACTGTCCGGTTTTGGGATTGTCTGAATATTTCAGTGCCCAATTTATCATGTTATTTTAATTCGTAAACGACAATTTGTTTCCATTTTGGGAAGTATTGATATCACCAATTTGTGATGCAAATGCACTCGACGAAATTTCTATAGTTTCAATTTTAAACTAGAAAAAAATAGCAAATAAAAGATAAAATACCATTGAAGGAATTATTGCATTTTGTGAGTGAATGTCTTCCTTTTTGATATCAGCTTAAAATTATTTTGCCAAAAAGGGTGTGGATTTGCCGTGCTTTTCTTCCAATGTAAATTGTAATTTAGAATTCAAAAGACTGAATGTGTTTGGGTTTGAGTAAATCTTATCTCCTTTCACTATATAGAGACCAGAGGGCTAAAAATCGAAAGACAAAGCAAAGAAAGCAAAGAAAAAGTCTTCATCTTAAATATATCTTTCATTTAACTACTGTAATGATATGAACTATTGTCTTTTAAATCTTTTATTATAACAATGATTTTCTAAATTTTTCTTGTTTATCTACTTTCGATATTTTCTCGTCACTGTATGGTCAGGCCCTTATTTTTGTTATTGTTGATGTTGTTTTTGGAGGCAAGGTACCGTTAGGACTCCCATTTATTGAATTTATTTCGTATATTTCTTCCGTACAGGTTTTTTTTTTCTGTGTATTAAATGTTACAGATATCTACTTTAGGTGTTCATTCAAAAAAGAAGCCCTTCAACAACATGTGCAGTGGAGACGTAAACCCCACTATCGTTTACTATATATATCGCTTTTCGTAAATATATTTTTGTATGTAATAATAACTTCTGCATAAAAGAAAATATATATGTTTATTAAAAAACAAATTATGGACGATGAATAACATAATACATATAATATTAAAAAATAAAAAATAAATTTGACATTATTTTGAAAAATAATGTCCTATTTTTGTTTGCGTAAATTTACGCTTGATATTTTCTAATGTCATTGCCCGTAGTATACGGAGCACTAAAATATCGGAATATGGTGTCTTTTTCTTCGGCCCAATCAAACGCTTGATTAAAAATTCTTACAATTTGCGCGTCATATAGTTAGTGGTACATTGTCCGTTGTCTTCATTGTCTAATCATCACTGGAGTAAAGCAAATTTTTCAAACAATTTCTGATTGTTTACTGGTTAAGGGCATTCCACGCCATATCTAAATTTAAAATTGCTTCACGTAAAGTTACTTGCTTTAAGGATTCAGAAATGTTTTTAGGATTTTTCGAAAACGCGGACAACACAATTCAGTGATTTTTATTACATTTAGATCCAGCGGTTGGATAAGTGGATTTACGTTGGGCGGCATGAACATAACAAAAATTGAGCCATCGTTGCTTCTTAATTGTTCCTCTGGAAGATGACTTGATGCGTTATCCAAGATTAACACCGCCTTTGTTAGAAGATTTTGCTTTCTTAAGAAATCTTTCACCTACAAATTGAGTATGTAGCATTAAATTACATTACTTATTATTACAGCTTGATTGCCATACAAGAGGGACAAAGTACTTCTGGAACCAATCCAGAAATATGTCTTTGGTCATCCAAGCGAATTTTGAACAGTTATAACCAACGGAATTCTTTGATTTTGTTCATTAACTCTTACTTAAACGGTTGTACTAGTTGTGATGGTGCCGATAATTTTTCAACAGATATCGACAGCACTCGAATTCCACACCTCCTTCTAAATCTTTCTAGCCAGCCATCATTGGCACACAAAATTTTCGGTCTTTTTTTATTGGTTTTCATTCAATAATTTTGGTCTCTCTTTAATTAATCTACCGTTAATTGAAACATGATTATCCCTTTGTTTTAAAAACCATTTATACAGACGATTTTCCATCCTTACTTACGTATGTATCTGACAAACGTTGTAAAATTTTGATTTTTAAAATGTTTTCGGGCCGGGGAGGATGGAATCACAGCTGAAACGATAAAATATATGGGAGACAAACGTAACGAAGAACTACTTGACCTCTTAAACAACATTGTAATAAAAAAAGAAATACCTAAGGATTGGAATATGGGAATAATTATGCCCATATACAAAAAGGGAGACTCTAAGGAATGCTCGAACTATAGAGGAATAACATTAACTAGCATCCCAGGAAAAGTATTGACAAGAATACTAGAAAAAAGACTCCGAGAGAAACTGGAAACAACACTAGAAGATACTCAACATGGATTTAGAAAAGGAAGAAGCACCCAGGACTTAATATTTGTAATCAGACAATTAGGAGAAAAACTAATAGGGAAAGGAAAGGAAATACATATATGTTTTATAGATCTTAAAAAAGCTTTTGATAGGGTAAGAAGAGAAGATGTATGGCAGAGCTTGGAAAGGAGAGGTTTAGAGAAAGGAATGATAGAGATGATTAAGGCATTGTATAAAAGCAATAAGAATAAGGTGAGAACTTCCAATGCAGAATCAGCTGAATTCGAATCGCAAATTGGATTAAAACAGGGATGCGTATTGAGCCCATTGTTATTCTCTATATTAATAGACGACGCCGTTAAAAAAGCCAAACAAAAAGGAAAAAATATGAAAGTAGGAAACTGGAAAATGAATGCAATTAACGTACAGGAACTAATGTTTGCAGATGATATGGTACTGATAGCACACTCGGAAGAGACATTACAGCAAAACTTGAAGATATACCAAGAAGAACTAACAAAGATAAACATGGAGATAAACACGAGGAAAACAAACACAATGATAATAGCAGCAGAAGAAAGAAAACATAGCATCAAAATCGGGGAAAAAGCATTGGAACAAGTTAAAAGTTACAACTATTTACGAACAATCATTGAAGACAATGGGAGAATAGAGAAAGAGGTAAATGAGAGGATAGGGAAATCCGCAAAAATATATAACATATTGAGAAATTCGTTTCTGGATAAAAAAGAAATACCAAAAAAAATAAAGACAGAGGTGTTTAAAAGAGTAGTCAGACCAACATTAACATATGGTAGTGAGTCATGAATAACCACGAATAGAATCAAAAGCAGAGTTACGGCCATGGAAATGAGATTCCTAAGAAGAATAGAAGGAGTAACTAGAAGAGACAAAATTAGAAACACGACAATCACAAATAGTCTGGGTATCAAACCAGTAGAAGTGGTCATAGAAGAGAGACAACTGGGATGGCTTGGACATCTATACAGAATGGAAGAAGATCGAATCACAAAGAGGATATTTGAAGCCAAACAGAGGGCAAAAACAGAATAGGTAGATCCCGAAACACCTGGAAGGAGCAGGTGTATAGAACATTGGAAAAGAGAAGTATGGGATGGGTTGAAGCCAAACAACTGGCCCAGAACAGGAACCTGTGGAAGATAAAAATAAGAAATAAATAGTCCGACACCGCAAGGTATAAAGGACATAGGATAAAAAAAAATGTTCTCTTGTTGGACATGGATGCCATGTCTGTTCTGGCGTGAGTTTAGCCCCACACCACTTTATTTCACGAGAGCCAACGCTTACAGGAATCCCATACATAAATCGGGGAACAACCGGTGCCGGGGCTGAAGGCGTTTACGTAAACATTCTCTTGATTTATTCAATTACGCACGTAAATCGGAAAGTAACCGGTACCCTAAACTGTTTACATTATCGAATTGTACGTGGTGCAAGCTTGTTTACATTACAGGGCGTTTCATTTGATCCTATAGTAACAATTTTCTGTTACATGACCGTGACGTTTCCACTACTGGGTATTTAGATGAACGAGCGTTTACTGTACTTTATCGCTCAGAGGATAAAACCATATTCAATTACAAGGCAAATTTAATAATGAACGCACACATCTAAAACAAGTTACCTATAAGTAAATATGAAACTAAAAAAAAAAGAGATGGATGAAGTTACAATTAACATATAACTAACTACATCGTACTATGAATATCTACACCCACATCCGAATTGTTTATAAAAAGAACTCACCAGTAGTTAAAAGGACAGAAGAACGGAAAAATAATTCTGTTATGCATAATGTATCTGCGGTTTACATATTGCCAAAATATATGGTACGCAACAGGTATGTATATCTTACTCAACAAATTCTGTAGAGTCGAAACTGCTACACATTCTATATATTGGGGACCTGATGGCGATATGTTACTATACAACCCATATAAATAATTTTAAGTGTAATGACCACCTTTTTACCACATGCAGAATGTATTATTTATATTCTCCAAAAACATACCCAAATTTCTCATCTTGTGCAATATTGCTATTTCTTCTTTCCCCAGGGATAAACTAAAAGAGCCTGTAATTGGATTTATACATAAAATTTGATATTTCAGTCTAAAGAGTCTTAACCATATGTTATATTTGTTAATCTTCAAATGCTAGGCGTTCGCAAAATTAGATATGTTGCCTAGATCTTCTACAAGACAAATTTGTGCGTAGTGAAATCTATATCTAATCTAATTCAATTAATTTCAAGCGAATTTTCCATCTCTCTTAAATAGAATCGACCCCGTAATTGAAAACTACTAACGAATACGCTTTGTAATAGCAATTACTAACACCACCCCTACGATCCACACAGTTTCCCGTTCAATTAAAAATACAATCTTCCTCCAAAGCTCCGTGTATACATAGAGGCGACTATCTATTCCACTACGTTGGTATAGGGCGGACTAGCAACATTGTCTAGTCCTTATTAAGATAATGTTCGGGCCTTTATGGCGATCCGAAGTGTGTGATGGTAGTTTGTATGGTTCCCGGCCCGCCGCCCGCTTGAGACCCCTCGGGTATCCGGAATTCGGCAAAAGGGAACGGGAGCAACGTTGTAAGCGAGCCAAATCTGACGTCGGCGTGGGATCGGGTTCGGTTGCATGCATCTACGCCCGTCCCCCGTGGACCGCTCTTATCTCAATTTACGATTAGCATTACCCGAAATACGGTAATTTTATTCGAGCTGCTCGAACGTTTTCGAAGATATATTTCCGGTTATTTTTGTTTATGTTTTGGAGTAGGGTTTAGAGGATTGGCGTCTTGTTTATGGATCGGATCGGGCGTCTCTTTCTCGCGAATATGGTCGATGATGGAACGAGTTTTGAGACAGCGGGCATATAGTGCTTTATTGAGAAATTAAATAGAGAGAACGCGCAATAACGCAGTTATAAATGACAGATACGTTTCGATTTTATGTTTTATATGAGTTATGTGGGGCAAATCAAAAGAAATCAGAGATAAAATCAAGGATGCTGTTCTTTTAGAAGCAATAACCGTTTGAATGCTCCTTGCAAACATGCTATTATCATATATATCTATGGAAGTGGTGAGGATGCTCAAAATATTTAACGTTGGGTTCCCATGTATTAATTCAATGTTTATTTTGTAGTTTTAATAACCCGTTCCTTAATTAATACGTAACATAATACGTCTTCAAGCAAAGTAGTGATTAGGAAAAAGAGGTTATGTGTATATTCCAGCGATGTACATACGTACCTCACTTGCTTAATAAGAGGATATTTTCGCTTTCATTATACACCGACGAAACTCAGTATCGAATGGTAAGAAAGGTAAATGGAAATTCTTATGTTTCATAGCGAAGCGCTTAGGGGTATGCGAAGTGGGATGTGGGATAGTAAACATATTACCGTATAATGTACGAGAAAGAAAGACGAATTATTAATACTGTCTATTTCGAATGGAATACAAGACAAGCTCACCAGTTCGAGTAAAACATTATTCCGTAACTACCGCGCATGTTTTTCTTAACGTGTTTTTACAGTCGCTGTGTGTCGAAGTGAATTGCGCTAAAGGGGAGTCTTGTTCAACAATATCTAATGAGTTTTTGTTACGACAAGGTTTGGTTAGCTTACAGTCAGGCTGTTAGCATTAATTACGTTGTGTTTGCTTCGCTGACTAGACTGGCTTTGTTAATTATACAATGCTCCTGACGATATGGTTTTAATAATAAATAGATGCGAGGTGGAACTAGTGAGAAGTAGACTAAAAGTTAAAGTAAATCGAGAGGAAAGTTGAGGTTCATTTTATTGAATTTAATTGAAATTTTCATCGATATACGAGGTATGCCTGAAATTCAATAAACCATTAGATTCAGAGGGTTTGGTTGAATGTATCTACAATTTAATATTGCCCCTTCAAACTATGCTCCGTTGGAACTCGCTGGAGACGCCGTGTACAGCAGTGCCAGTTATCATAAATTGGTAATAAATTGCCATATTTTGATTGGTTAAAGAATTAGTACGACTGCGCTGTCGCACGGAGGCGCTCTCTTGTAAATGTTTTACCTAAAATACAGATTATGTTTTTATCTACTGTGATATTTTTAAGGTAACTATTTGTTTAGGGGTACGTTAGTATCCGATCAGCGTTGGTTGGTGTAAGTTAGCATTCTGCTGTTGAGTATAAATATTGGTCTACGTCTTCGTCCATAATCTATCTCATCCAGGCATATTATTTGTCCAGAGCGTGTGTGTTGTTATTAATAGTTTTATTCGTTTTCTATTTATAACTATAATCCGCAGTTAATCAATTGATGGTATAACAAAAGCTGTTCTGTATCGTCTCTTAAATCTACATCACGACTGGGCTTTATTTAAGCAGCCCCAGTATGAAGTATGGGTTCCCTGATATACCACTAGTGATATTCCAAAAGATGAGAGCCCACGGAAAAGTTTGACCAAAAAAACACGACTTCTTACCTATCAAAGACGAGAATGTACTTATAAATATCCCATTCTCATCTCATACTTATAGTCATACAATCGAATTACAAAATCTAATTGTGAATAGTTTTGTTAAATTAATGCTACCAGTATATATAAGGTAAATAAATAATTTGATATTGGTACAAAAAAAAACGACATCTTCCACAAATAGAACGTAAGAAGCAGCTATAAAATACAGAGAAAGAAATTGAAAACATGATTATTTTGTTGTACATACTATATTAACACATGGGCTGAAAAGTTCCGGGCCTAACACATAGATGACGCTGGTATTATGTGTGGGCTGAAAAGTCCCGGGCCTAACAAAGAAAACGCGTTTTTTTTTGGTTCAAAATTAGCTTTATTCATCAACGTAATCTCCATCAAGAGCAATGCAATCATTCCAGCGCCGCTCTAACATTTCAATACCACTTTTTTAGAATCATTTATCTTTTGCCTCAAAATAGGCCTCAGTTTCAGCGATAATCTCTTCATTCGTGCGAAATTTCTTACCGGCGAGCATTTTTTCGAGGTCTGCGAACAGCCAGTAGTCGCTGGGAGCCAAATCTGGCGAATACGGTGGATGTGGGAGCAATTCGAAGTTGAATTCATGTAGTTTTGCCATTGTTTTGATTGACTTGTGACACGGTGCGTTGTCTTGATGAAACAACATTTTTTTCTTTGCCATATGCGGTCGTTTCTTTGCAATTTCGGCCTTCAAACGCTCCAATAACGCTATATAATATTCACTGTTGATGGTATTTCCTTTCTCAAGATAGTCGATGAATGTTACACCAGGCACATCCCAAAATACCGAGGCCATAACCTTTCCAGCCGATTGTTGTGCTTTCGGGCGCTTTGGACGAGGTTCACCAGTTGCTGTCCACTCAGATGACGATCGTTTTGATTCCGGAGTCAAGTGATGGATCCATGTTTCATCCATTGTCACATATCGACGCAAAAATTTCGGTTTGTTACGTTTAAACATGGCCAAACACTGCTCAGAATCATCAACACGTTCTTGTTTTTGGTCAACAGTGAGCAAACGCGGCACCCACTTTGAACAGAGCTTTCTCATAGTCAAATGCTCATGCAATATAAAGCCAATACGTTCTTTTGATATCTTTACGATGTCAGCTAACTCACGCAACTTCACCTTTGGATCATTCAAAACGATTTTGTGGATTTTTTTGATATTTTCTGGTGTTACCGCCTCATTTGGACGTCCACTGCGTTCTGCATCATCGGTGTCTCTACGACTACGTTAGAAGTCAGCAAACCAACGTTTTATTGTTGTTTCTGATGGAGCGGAGTCCCCATAACACCTTTCAAGCCATTGCTTCGCTTGAACGGTATTTTTTCCCATCAAGAAGCAGTGTAAAATTAAAACACGAAATTGTTTTTGATCCATTGTTTTGAAAATAACAAAAGTAGCGTGACTTTTAGCACAATAACTCACAAACTAATGAATAGAATATCATGAAATTTTAACAGCTGTCTTTTGAAGGTTAGTACTAACTGAGAGAAAGGTGACTGCAATAAAACTAACGTCATCTATGTGTTAGGCCCGGGACTTTTCAGCCCATGTGTTATATGATTAAAACATAAAGTCAGTGTTATTCTCGAATTTCATTTCTACTTTCGTTCCGCTTAATTAAAGCTCGAAACCCTAAACCTCGTTTATTAGCGCTTCATTTCATTCGCAATTTGAAAACCGAAAAGCGAAAATTTCAACCGCCCACGCTGGTTTGCGGAGAAAAAAGGATTCTTTTCACGTACCGTTTGCCTTACGAAAATTTCCACCGGCATATTCTCCATTCCGCAAAAGCGTTTTCCGTCCCGACCGCACCCGGAGCGGCATCAAACGTACATAAAACATACTTTCGCTTTGGGACAGTTCGCTAACCGTCTCCCTGTCCCCTTGCCCTCGTTCTACGTTCACCCTTTTTTTTTCATCGGAGTTTCCGGCTCCTTTCCGCTGAATTTCCCGCTGAAACAGCTGTTGTATTCAAGAACACACGAGCCGAAGCTGATCCGAAATTAAGCTCGAAAGCAAACCATCGCAGTTACTCAGATAGAAAGTTTTCCGAACGCCGATTCGCACAAAGGGTAGAGTTTGCGATGGGGCTTGAAATTCGAAACTTGTTTCGTTCGAATAGTTGGAAGCGAACCAAACCGGTACAACTTTATCTTTTGTTTCGTTCGATATTGGATTTGTACGTTTTAAATGCTTCACTTCGTATGTCATCGCAGAATCTGTTGAAAAGATATACCTGCATGAGACCACTTAACAAACACCGTTAATAAAGATTCTTTTAAATATCTTTGGTGTGGCTGTTTCATTCGTTCAGATAAAGCTCCTTTACCAAAATATTTCTCTATAGCACCGAAGTTAAGATACAGTCCGAGACAATAGTATTGGCCACCCATAAATTTTAAAGAAAATAGGAATTGTATTGAACAATTCGAGCAGGCAGTTCGTGTTGCAAACGTATAAGGTTGATTGCAGGAAGGTGTCTGAAATGATTCTGGAATCGGCCAGAGAAGGCGCACAACGATTGATTCATTGGCCGGCAAGGGGAACCTTTTCTTGGGGCAACTGTCAAATTTGCCTACTGTCAATAGTTGTATTTAAGAGTGTGTTTTGCGTCAGGTGGTTTCGCAATAATGGATAAAATCGTATTTTGTGCAGTGATAAAACACTTTTGGGGCGTGGAGAAACGGCCACTGAAATTCGAAATATTTTGCTAGAGGTTCATGGCGGATGTACTTCATCATTTTCGACCATCAGCCTCTGGGTGAGCGAGTTCAAACGTGGTCGCACATGCACAAGTGTTGAACTATGCAGTGGATGCCCAAAAACCGCTACCAACAATGAAATGGCCGACAAAATTCACGATATCGTGTTAGCCGATCGCCGATTGGAGCTGAAAGAGATAACAGGCATATCAGAAGAACGCGTGGGCCATATCCTACACGAAATTTTGGATATGAAAAAGCTTTCGGCGCAATGTGTTCCGCGTTTGCTGACACCGGAGCAAAAGGAAAATAAGGAGACCGTTTGAGAGGAGTGTCTGGTCAAGATCCAATGCAATCCAAGTGATTTCTTCATGCGTTTCGTAACCATGGATTAGACTTGGATCCACCACTACATACCGGAGACCCAGGAACAGTCGAAGCAGTGGACTTTTCCGGGTGAATCGGCTTCAAGGAAAGCAAAGTCCGTTCCATCGGTCAGAAAGGTCAAGGCGACCTTTTTTTGGGATTCCCAGGATCTAGTCCTAATCGACTATCTGCAGAAGGAAAGGACGATCACAGGGCAATACTACAGCGATTTATTGGCCATTTGATGCAGTATTGAAGGAGAAACGCCCTCGTATGCTTCGGAAAAGAGCACTTTATCACCACGACAATGCACCAGCTCATTCATCGGGCATCGTCGTGATCAAAATGATTTCTACATATCAAGATGCCTCGTGGACAACAATTGATTAAGACTGAAATGGGTTTAAATCGTACTTGGCGCGATAAGAATTGGTCAGTTGTAAAGCTAGCAGCAAATTTGAGCAGAACCCCTCTTATAATTCACGACTTATTAAATAAAGGCGAAAATTACGGAAAGGACGTAAATTCAAAAGACCCAAAGCGATAACAGATCGTGAACTCGCAGAATTTTCAGGTTTGCAAGAAACTCTCGTCTGCTGAAAGCAATAGCTCATTCAAAACGAAAACAACTGCAAAGAAAACCTCCTATACCGTGTCAGCATAAAGAAACCAGATTAGCTTTTGCAACCGCGCGTTTACATTGGCGTAAAAGCTGGCGAAAAATTGTTTTTACTGATGAGAAAGAGTTTAATTTAGATGATCCTGATTGCTATCAGTGTTATTGCCATGAAAATTCAGTAATACATAAAAGTTTTTCACGTATAAAATAACCTCATGTTAAGCAAGATTCATAAGAAAATTGATTGTTCTTTTCGAGGGAGGATCTTGATGTCCACCAACATTATTTTATTGTTTTGTTCTCCATGCATTTATTCTTTGAAGATACCGTCTCAAATTTGATACTACTTGCTAGCTCTAGTCATAGTTTAGTTTTAATAATTTTGATCTGGTATATGAAAAACATGAAGAAACTCTCGAACTGTGACGTTAATTGAAGGAAGTGGAACGAGCATTTGAAAATTATCAATGAAGTGACAGTTATTGATTTTAAATACACAATAGAAAAGGTATTCGTCTATCCGAATAAAATTGGCTGTGATTTCTTTTACAGTAATAGAATGTGTCTTGTACAAGCATCCGTTTGCAAAGGAACGAACGCAGTAGTAACCACTAATCACAAATTTTCAAAAGAGAGAATTAAGACGCCAACATAGGAAAGCTCCAATGTACAGTTTACGTATAAAAAAGGGCTTATATCTGTCGACAGACGAGTTAACAAGACGTCCCATGAAGACAAGTGGCGCCGTTAAATAACGCGAATGGCCTCTACGAAGCTTGCTTTGCGGAAAGAAACAAAGTACATTCGTATCCATTCGAACTCAATTGTGTTGAAACGTTCCGCTTGTATCCTATATTTGAGCTAACAAGCTTTTTAGAATACGCCGAACGATAAAAGCATCGGCCATTGCCTCTATTGTTAGCAAAAACTATCGGATTCGACTCCAGAATTATACGGAGGAAACATCGGATCTAACGCGAATGGACGTGCATGCACGGTGAACGTCAATTAAGCGTTGTTTATGTTATTTGAGCGATTCTCTTCTGCGCTGTTGGCTGTGTAACCTGGTTGCGAAGGTGGTGTTGTGTAATTCAGGCGTAATTGGAGGGATTAACCTTGTTTTTGCATAATAAATTTCACTTTATATATTCCGTGTCTCTTTAATAAATTAATTAATATAATACGCATTGAGGGGTAACTAATTGAGCACCCTGAAATATTTTTTAAAGACTCTCTCAATTGTATATTCTACATGTAAATGGGTAGCTTGGTTGGCATACTTGGCAATTTCGCTTAGCGAAGTGCTTAATTCAATCCAAAATAACAAACATTTTAGGTTTAAATAGGATGATTATCAACTCAACATTATGTTCCCGTATATACGAGGGTCATTCGTAAAGCAAACAACGATTTGTTTCTATACAGGAACGCAACCCCACACCACCACCGCCGACCCACCACTGACTTTGGTACTCCACTTCAGTTTTGGTCCACTGCACGACTGTAAAATGTGTGACAAAGTTGACGATCCCGCCAAGTGAGAGGTGTGCAGTATTATCTGCTCTTTAATTTATACAGACAGATAATTGAGGCGATGAACCAAGCGTCAGCTCGAAAGTGGTGTATCATGTTTAATGGAGGATGGAAGAATGTTCACTGCTGGAAAGCTAGGAATTAAGCAAAAATCCAAGAAAATAGGAGTTTCACAATTAGTGAACCTGCACCTACTCTTTCCAAGAATTTCAAGAACTACGTTATACGGAATTGTTAGAGGAGATATGGTCTATAATAAAGTGTGTTCCTCGAATTTTGTTAGACGAATACAAAAAGCATGCGAATGGCAACTGCATTGACATTTCTCAGTCGCTATAATAAGGATGGTGTGGAAGTTTTGTATCACATCGTCACTGGTGATGAGACTTGGATATCGCATTTCATATCACAAAATAAAGCGCCAATCAATGCAATGGCTCCATTCGCAAACCTCAACGTAATCGAAAAAGGCACAACAAATCTTAAGCACCAAAAAATTATGTCTACGGTATGGAATGCTAGGCAGTGAAGTCTGCTCCTTCACGATAATGCACGTCAGCATGCAGGGGAAATGACACAGAAGTTGCTTCAGCAGTTTCGGTGGGAAATTTTTCAACATCCGCCATACAGTCTGGACTTAGCCATAAGTGATTTGGACTTATTCTCCAAATTGAAATATTTTTTGAGTGGACAACGCTACGGAAGTGGCGATGAATTTAAGGAATCCGTTAATCAGTATCTTCAACAACTTGAAGGCAACTGTGTATATATAAGGCATAGAAATGCTGATAAAATAGTACGACAGGTACCCAAATTTGAACGGTGACTACGGAGAAAGCTAGCTTGAAGTATCTAATTTGATGTAAAATGCAGTTTCGTTTAATTATATCTAATAAAAAATTTTATAAAAGGAAACCCTCTTTACTTTAAGGATGGTCTTCGTAATTCAGTAAGAAGGTATTTGCAGTAGGTATATGGAGACTAGTAACTTCACGACGAAAGCAAAGTTTTAAAGGAAAGTGGAAAGTAATTCATGATCGTTTTTTTTATTGCCCATAACATATTAAACGCAGATCAGCAAGCACTCAACTTAAACATTGCTTATAAGCAGTATCCAAGATTTAAATAACCGTGGATTGACGAGGTTGGCTTTACTTCGGGAAGAGTTACTGCACTACGACTGCAACCTCGACGTTGAACGATTCGTCTTCAGCTTGCACTTTTGCATGTAAGTTGAACTATTCAGCAACAAAACTATAGTCCCACTAAGTAAATGTGTTTCGTCAAGCAGTATTACTAACTTATTATATACATTTCCAGGAAGGAATTTAGACAGTTAAATTCAAATGCTTTGCAAACTATAAAGCGTGTAGTTTGACCTAATACCTGACATAAAGTTATAATAATCAAAACAATATAGTGCATAGTGAGTCAGAAACGTAGATATTGCTTCAACTGGCCATATTTCCTACCTATATGTTCAACTTAATTTCTGTAAATTAAATTTGATTATGATCAATTAGATGTGCAACGTAGGCTCTTTGCCACCACGCACAATGAAGAATTTGTAGCGTGACCGAATTCACCGCAGCTGTGCTATAGTCCGTTAGGTCATTTTACTTTGTGCAAAGTACATCCTTTACGAATCCCCACATTAAGAATAGCAGCGTACGATGTCAGAAGACCAAAAATGAAGTGGCAAGTCTACATTACTCAATGCGATGATTCAGGAAATATTGAACATTCAGGCCCCAATGTGGTAGAGCTCCGCTCTGCTGGAAAGCCTAACCTTCAGCACCCTTATTCATTTGAAAAAAAAACTAGTTTGACAGCATGCTGAAGTATGTTGTTCTAGAAGCGTGTTTTTCTCAAAATGGAAAGGTCCACAAACATTTCTTTGCAGTATGGGACAGAACACATCGAGATAAATCTCTCATGTTCTAATGTTACTGGGGTTTGTTTAGTCCCTATAGCCGAACTTTGTGGCTATTGATTCTCCCATTCAGATGAAACAACGTTTCATTGTTAAAAATTGTATGCGACATGAAGCATACGGTCACAAAATTCTATACTCTTTACACTATCGCTTGCACGAAGAACCCGATGCAGGTAGTATGTACATTAGCCAGTGCATCAACAGACTCCAAACAGTTGCCTGCGATAGATCATCCTAGTTTTCTACTTACTCTACAGATTGACTGCATTTGACTACGCCCAAGACTCACGTTCTTTTCTGCTTCCGCTCCGGATTTTTACCTTTACGTCAAGAATCAATTTTATGAAATTGTTTATTTGAAAGAAAATGCTCTTCTTCGTTGGAGGCTCGACGATAAACTTACGTTAAAGTGTATAACAGTCGCAGACTCTTTGTCACTCTTATAAATACAAAAAAATTTACGTTACCATCTTGTATACAACATCCTTTTTCCAAATATAATTTATAGATAGAGGATGCACTGATGAATGTAGTTAGATGAAATTGTGTTCAACTTTTCGAATCACTCTGTACATTTGAAATGCCTATGCGAATATTCGAAAAGTCTCGAATTAAAACAGAAAATTGGAAAGATTTCCTATTCTATGTTATTAATTTTAACGGTATAAAATGACATAATAAATATATTTTCATCGGTTCAGTGGTACAGTGGTAAGAAGGCCTGCATTTTGCAATTTGACACGTGTTGTACCTTTGAAACCAACGTTCGTCAAATACAGTGACAGTATCTTCTTGTGTGGGTTTACGGGCGCGCCCCCACAACATGCACATGTACGGACACATACTTTCAAGGCTCCAGCAGTTTATGACAGGCAATGACAAGTAGCTTACAAAGCTCATTGGGCCGTCCACCACATCCAAATATATATATGTATATATAGAACCTGTTGCATTTATCAAATATCTGTGTTATTTTACATTAAATACATACCCTTCAAAAATTACGATTGGTTCTTCAATTCCTCAAACATTACTTAAGCCCACGAGAGACGCACACGTTATGTGCAGTACATAATTCGAATTCAACGTAAGTTCTACAGACAACTTTGCTTGAATTTTTTCTAATTTCCGGAATACAATTTCATCCCCCATAGAGAACCTAATAATAATCCTCATTACAAAATATCCTGCAAATTAACTCAATAAAGCTCAAACATCTTTACCCAAAGCATCTCCAGAGAGCCCTTGAGGAGGGGAATGCGGAGTCGCAGTGTAAAGAGAGACATTACAAGAACGATCGAAATTAATTTTCAAACTTGTTTTATATGAGTTTCTCTTCATCGCCCATAGACGAGAAGCAGGACGTAGACGATGAAGCTGTGTACCACTCGAGAGCGTCGCAGTGATGGTGTTTCATGTAATGAAGGCGGCCCAGTGGGATATTAATTTCGTTGAAGTCTATTCCCCTGTGAGGATCCACTTCAGGAGTAAGCGCAGAAAATGTTTGCGGATGTCGAAGGCCTCTTAGGAAAAGTTTTTTTTTTCTTTTAGATGACGTTAATTCGGTTACCAGTCGCCCGGATATGGCCGAATAACTTCTACAGGGTCATCCTGCTCGTCTACGTAAATGAATTAATTTTATAGATGTTAAAGAGGAAGTTTGGCTCTATCTTTTAATTTTGACTGTTTCGTATTACATTTGGAGAACTTACAACGTCTTGAGAAGTTTTTATTTTGAATTTCCGATCAAGTTTTAAATGACCAATCACTGAACATTCACCGATACAAAATTTATAGTTTTCGTGACCTCATTAGTTTTGCGAAATATTCTAGCTGGAGTTTGTCACGTCTACGATGACCGAGCAGAGTTCTAAAATCCCGTTTATGTACGTTCGGCATTCGCTGACATTGGCTGGAATGTACTTTCGTACGAAATCGCTCCGACTATCAAATCTTTGATTGCCGAACTGTAATTGCGAAGTTTAACGTTCTGAAACTTGGTTCAACTTTCGTCAGAGGCGCACGTGCTGTGCAGGAATGAAACCGGGTAATTTTTAGAACATAAAGGTTGCAAAAAATGTAATAAACTAATCAACCGCAAATCAAGGTGTGGTCTCACAGGGGGGTTATTTTAGGAAGCGGTACTTAAATATTTTCTTGGTAAAATTTGAATGCATACCAGGTGTGTGCATAAGTTTTTTCCGGTTTTCTTGCTAAGAAGAAACATGTAATTTTCAAAGAAAATTAACGGTTTCGTCGGGCTTTAAAGATTCATAGTACACAACACCGCTCTGGTCCCACCAGACATAGAACATGGTGTTCTTGACGAAGCGATTTCGTCTTGGTGTTGAGGGACCGGCTCCGCCAGGTGAAAGTCATAATAAATCCATTTTTCGTCATCCGTCAGAATTCGATGCAATAGTGATTTCCTTTCGTGGCGTAGAAGCAGCTTTTCACAGGGTACCTTGTGATTTTCTATTTGACGTTCATCCAAATCGTGTGGGACCCATTTACCAAGTTTGTCAATCTTCCCCATTGCTCGTAAAGGTCTGCTGATTGTTTCCTGTGACACATGTAATGCTTCTGCTAATTGCCGTTAAGATTGAGTTGGGTCACCATTCAACAACTCATGCAATTGCTCGTCTTCGGATATTTGTGGTCTACCAAAGCGCTCACTGTCTTTCACATTGAAATTACCTCTTTCAAATTGTAGAAACCATAATTCAGATGTTATAATCGATGAAACATGTTCACCATATATTTCTACCAACAAACGATGATTTTCAACAGCCTTTTTTTGATTAAATAAGAAAAGTAATGAGTGTCGCAAATATTCTTTTTCAGGTACAAAACTCGACATGATCACTGAACGATAGCGCAAAGACGCTAGTTATCGGCGGACTCAATTTATGTGTGTTTCTAGTTTAGATGTTAGATGAACAAAATGACGTAGTTGTAAAATTAATACGCTGCGTACCTGATAAACTTGCTTGTTAATAAGTTGTTCTCATATTCTGAATATAATATATATTTCATAAGTTCAACTTTTAAAGGAAATAACGTCCTAAATTAAACTTGTTATTCAAGAAATAACCAGTCAAAACCTAGGAGTTACAAGCATTCAAATTCATTACTGCAGATTAAACCGGAACATACCTCTAAGCTACGAATAGGATTTATTATAAAAAGCTATGCAACCATGGCAATTTTACTTTTCCGTCACGAGTATGCCTCACACTGTATATATTGGATGGTAATTTGAACCGTTAATTGAATCAATTTACGGTTCGCTTCATGAATTTAGTAGTTCGGCACGGGACCGATGCATGACATGCCAAAGACGGAGGCGAACTTCAACAAGATGCGTTATACATTTTGGATACTAACGAGCTTAACGGTACTGTTATGACAGTGACCCACGGAGTTCTGCATTGCAGATTTTGCTTTGTTAGTCTCTATTAGGTTATTATTATTGATCAAGGTTGTAAAGAGGGCAGTTTCGGTCATTATTTAGATTCACAAATCAATAAGTTAAATCCGGGTAACTGCCGGAAAATATTTTTTAAGTAGCTCGAGAAGGTTCTGTTGAGTGTTTGCCTTTTTAAATAAAAAAGTATTTCATATTTGAATTTTTAAAGTAGATCGGTTTCAACTTTCAAAACGTGAAGATAAACAACATGTAGGAGGGCGACCTGAAATGTTCCCGGAATCGACAAGAAAAATACGGTATTGGTGTGGTTTTTTATTTTTATTTTTCGATGTAGTCTCCTCGAAGATCAGTACACTTTTTCAAACGGTGTTCCAGTCTCTTCAAGACACCATTATAACGGCGATGATCTCCTCATTTGAGGCAAATATCTTTTTCCCCAGTGATTTTTTCATGTTTGGGAATAGGAAAAAGTCGCTGGGGGCTAGGTCTGATGAAAATGGAGAATGGGAGACTAATTCGTAGCGCAACTCATTCAATTTGGACACGACGATGCGGGATGAATGAGCCGGTGCATTGTCATGCTGGAGAAACACGTTTTTCCGTTGTAAACGAGCCCGTTTCTCCTTCAATACTGCATCGAATTGGGTCAATAGATCACTGTAATATTGCAGAGAATCGATGAGAGTCATACCCAAAAAATGGTCGCCATGACTTTTCCGGCCGATGGAACGGTCTTTGCTTCCTTCGGAGCCGATTCGGCCGGAAAGGTCCACTGCTTCGACTGTTCCTTGCTATCCTGTATGTAGTGGTAATATCGTCGATCGGCTAACGCGACACCATGAATCTTGTCGACCATTTCATCGTTGGTAGCGCTTTTTGTCTCGTCGCTTGTGCTTGTGCGGTCACGTTTGAACTCGCTCATCCAGAAGCTGATGGTCGAAGATGATGGAGTACATCCGCCATGAACTTCTAGCAAAATATTTCGAATTTCGATGCCCGTTTTCCCAGGCACCACTGCATGAAATTCGATATTATGCATTTGCTGAACTGGCTGATTTGCTACACAAAACACACTGTTAAACAACAACTATTGACAATAGATGTCTGAAATTTTCACAGTTGCCATGAAGAGGTTGCCCTTGCCGACCAAGGAATCCACAAGTAAACCACAACCAATTACTTACTGAAAATTTTCTATTTACGATACGCACTTGAAGATATAAATGATTCAATTGAATTTCGATTTGCTCACATACCCGTCGCTTATTTTAATATTTCTCCATAATGATTACTTTCTGCAATTTTAGTTGCTTGGAGATTTAAACACGAAATTCTCAGGTATGTTAGCATAGATTTTAAGATGTTACATTTGTAACTATATTACTTCTATCCAATCTAGTTATTTCTAAATCCCACACAAATATCCAACACTTTTTATTTTCGTTACCATAACGTTAGACAACTCTCTAGGCATACATGAATATTTGGATATTACTCTGTGATAGCAACCATCCCATGCTTTTCTCGCCTTCATGAATTCCGAGTATAATTTCGATAACGGTCTCCCGATACCTATTAATTTTCAGGTTCCATGCACATGAATAACACATAGTTGCGTTAGATATCTGATTTAAATGATATAATTCTGTAGAGTTAATGAAATCTAACATATACTGCCGTTCCGAATGCTTCTCTTTCTTTGATGATAAATGAGTTGGAATTATATAATGATAATAGATAATTATAAGTAATAGTTTCTCTACATAAAACGGTAATCGTGGTATCTGAATTATCAAAATCTTTCTCAATAAGTGTAATGAATAAAAGACAGGAGAGAGTATTTGGTCCCCTTTTGTCTCCAACAACAATAGATAAGTTATTGTAAATAAGAGAGAACTATAGAACTATAAAGCTTTTGGTAACAATCATAGTTTGTATGTCCAAAACATTGTTACGGTAGTTTTATAAAAAAAGCAAGGCGTCTCAGTTTATCCTTTCTATAAATTACCACTCGTTAGTTATTAACTTCATTTCATGAAAACAATGCCTCTGCGTATAGGACTCAGCTTATTCAATTGTTTAATACAAACTATGCAGATGAGCGACTTGAAGTCGTTCTACAGCCATCGCATTCACCACAATTAAATTTTTAATGATCCTTCTCTGTTACACAAACAACCATTTCGCCTAATAAAGTATTTAATCTTCCAGCGCTTTATCCCGACTTACGAATTCTTAGCATACATCGTCAGCGAAGTGGAAATATCACTTATAAATATTTTAGCAACTTTACCGCTATGCTAATGACGTTACCCTACGATCGTACGGATGCGGGGTCCTAAAACCCCCCCACGCTCCTTCTGACGCTGCCCCTCACTAGGCGAAAGCGATAATGCCATTCGCGTGACGCGGCAAGTTTGTAGTTGCGAGGTGAAAGCGTACGGTAATAAGAAAATGACGGTGGGCCGTTTTCACGACGCAGTACTCCGTTGCGCTGCCAGTGACGAGATGCAAAGTTCTATGTAGGTTACAGTCGTTCGACGACGGAAGGATAGATATTATGGTTAATCCTTCTTGGCGTATGCACACAGACATAACGCCATAATCATACTCCGTTCTCGGTTTTAGAGCTTAGCGATGATAGGACCAACGTAGAGACTGCCGTCGTCTTTGTGAAGGAAAGTAATTATAACTTTTCTTAAGCGAGTTATGAGAAGCCTGTCTACGTTATTGTTCTGTTGGACAAATATGCAGAAGTTATAAGTAGATGGTGGTATAGACGGTATTGCGTTTATTTCCTTTTTTCGCGAGAGCTTAAGATTTAAGACTGGAAGAGCTAAACATACACATGCTGGTGGTTTTATTTTGACTAAGATAATGCACTTGAGACTGACATGCAAAGATCACAGTCTACACGATGGAAAATGCATTATTAAAATGGAAATAAATACTGTTTTCTTCGTACAATATATTCTAATACTATATACGGCAGCAAAATTTGTATATATATTTTTATACGATAGATATGTACGTACTTTAAACTGACATATTTTCTGCTCAATTATTTTATAACACACTATACTTATGATACTTTCTATGGTGTGTTTCTATAGCAATACTAGACTTTTATAATAACATTGTATTGTACGACGATAGTACGGAAAGCTCCCAGCTTAGTACAGAAGCAAGCTTTTTCTTGTTAAATTGTTTTGTTCCTCAGCATGGTCTCCTTGTAAGTCTATACATTTTTCCTAGCGTCCAAATAGTAGTTGGCATCTTCTTCAGCAAAATAAGAACTTACGAATACGATGGCCTTCTCATTCGATGAATGTATCTATCCTCCGAGAGAAGTTTTGAGCCCAGAAGACAGGGAATACGACGCTGGTCAGTCAACTCCAATAATAATTCGTGAATTTTAGCCATGATAACCACTGAAGTATGGGGAGGTACCAATGCACCTTTTTAGTAAAACAAAATATTCTTTTTCTTCAAATGCGCCCGATTTTCTGTAATCTCTTCACTTTGTTAAGTAAAGATGAGCAGTATGCCTCTGTCATTGTTTTTCCTTTCTCAAGATAGTGGATTAACATAACACCTAAAAAACGATTTAATGGCTGAGAAGGTAATGAATCTTGATGCTCATCCTACATCCCAGCGGGTGAAAATTAGAAAGCATCTATTCTACTAATAAGTAACGGTGAGATTTATTATGCATGAGGAATAAATCTCACCGTGGTGCATCCCAAAAACTATAGGAACTAGGAAAAGAATGTCAGTTAGTTTTGGAATCAGCACATCAAACCCTAAATCAGTTCATACTTTTCAGGCACCACGACAAAACGTTAATTTTCTTAGGCGGTGTTATCATTTTATGTTGATTGACAAAATGCTAAGGTGAAAAAATAAAATAATCCAAAACAGTTAAATCGGGAGAACATGAAAAAAATCTACTGCATCCATGTAAGCAGTGTTTGCAGGGTTAATGAGCTGTGGCATCGTTTTGTTAAAAGAATTCATTCCTTCGTTTGCCACCAATGGTTGTTGTGCTGGGACTGAATATCAGATTGACCTGATTTTTATGTTGATGGCGTGCAGTTTACCATTCAGCTTATTTAATTAATCATCATTCCGACACTATGACAAGGAAGGAAAATATTGAGACGTATGTACCCTCTGTATTTTTGAATGGTGTTTATAGTTCCGTAATGGAGACTTTTCAATTTCCACTTAAGCGTTGGAAAAGGAAAATAATCATATGGAGCCATAGCTGGACTGTAGGGCGAGCGTGGGAGCATCACACTCTGCCAAAAGTGCTCTAACCAACAATAAGCTCGTACTGGGGGCATTATCGTGATGCAAAACCCACGAGCACACACAGGATTCCTCTCTGAAGACGTCTAAGGACCTCGCAATAAAATGTTTGAGTCACTATCAATCCCCCTACACATCCCCCAAAAATTTTCGCCAATTATAGAGGCCGACCATGAGTTATTATTTTCGAAGCGTCTGTGATATGTATTAAGATATTTCCTCACATCATTTGACATTGAGTGAGGAAAACCTCAACCTTGAGAACCAGCACTCAGGTTCGGGTCGAGGATTAATAGCCAAGCGCGCAAGTCAGTGAGCCACCAACATCGATTATGCAAAGATAACGAACACTTTGATAGACAAAAACCTCTTTACCACAATATTTTCCAAATTTTTCCCAAAATATACTTTTTTACTCACAACAAAATGCTATTCGCTAACAGCAAGATGATAATTGGTTATGCTTCTTTTTTTAAGTTACAAGAAGAAATATTATTCCCTTTATTCTTTTCCACCTCCAAAATTTAAACAAAAAGTGCTCTAGGTAATTTTAATCTTGCAATAAATAGCGATTTAATTGACCCGTGAACCGATTAAGAATCTTCAGATCTAATAATGATATGAAATGTTTCGAAAACTTTACAGTGGGTGTGGCAAGCTAATTCTATTTTAAATTAGTAATTTTGGCTGCTCTAAATTGATGAATGAGAATTATTCACGAGTAGTGTAGCATCAGCACCTTAACAATTGGTAACCATTTCAATTTTTGCCTTTAGCAAATTAAGTAAAATCAAGGAGTATAATACAGACGAAAAGTATTGGTACACTTTGCACCAAGTAAATTATTTAACTGATGCGAAACGTATCTTTTGGAAATTTATGAATTCTTATTGCCTACTCCACAATCACATGCAAACTTCATTCTATCTGCACTTTAGGAGATTTGCTGGTATCTAACTTTTAACGTCCACCTCATACTAGAACACGCGAACTATTACAAACTAAAGCTAGCATATTTCACCTGTGGCTCAAAATTAAGTCCATGTGTAATTACTAGAATAATTCTATTTATTTTCACGTAAATGGTTTCATATGTTTTCCATTCTCGCAACGATGTTACGTTTCTCATTAGTTCAAGGTTTCCTAGTTAAATAATTTATTTTGTTCCACTTAGGTGTACCATTGCGCTTGACGACTATGTTCTTTTAGTACCTGCCATCTTTGTTGAATAATAATACTGATCCATGCATTCGCATCCCCTAACAGCTTGCGCCAGTTACAGGAGGCATCAGCCCAACATTGTGCCTGCGCCTATGGTGCATTTCGGTATTCGCTATGGAGTGAGAGAAACCACAGGAAACAACCTTGAGAAACAACCTCAATGATCGAGCACCCGGGACTCCAGGACTGATAGCCAAGCGTGCAAGACACTGAACTACCAGCCGCACTAATCTAGACTTTATCGAACGTCCCTCCGTACACGTTTCTTAAGTTCCCACCCTTCAATGTCCAGTTAATATTTTAGGTTATCCTAGAGGTTTCTGAGAATGAAACAGTACGTTCATATACTGCTTCTTCAGAATGTTGCCTATCTGTTTTAAAGTAGTTTCCCAAATTCTTTTATCAAGAATTTCTACTATAATTAAGCGAATTGAGTTCCTTTGACCAACTACTTAAAATCGAATTTGCGGACTTTATAATCTCATCCTTGATACAATTTCTTTCTAAGAAGATATTTCCCATCGTATTAATTAGTTTCCTTTCATCTTAAAAAGTTCTTTGTGTGGAAGATTGAAACATTAAACTCTGTCACATGGAGTCTAAAACACGATTAGCATCCACCAATTCCATTAACGAAAAGTTTCCGGCGTATCTCTTTTAATTAACTCATAAGTAATGTAACTCGTCAACGAACACAAAAATATTTTGCCTCTGTGAATCTTCAAAAGAAAGTCGTTATCCTCGATTTGCTAATAATAACATCGATTCGTTTCGAACGGCTATCAGCCGAATTCAACGTAATTCTGCGTCTGCTCCGTCTTATTCCTTGCAGATTATAATATTATATGCCTTGTCGCATTACGGTCGCTAATGGGCTCGAAATTTGCGCGAGTGAGAAGAACCGATATTGCAAAAGATAGAGACACCATCCCGTATCGAGGTAGAAATTCGCTCGCCTTTAAAATATGCAGATGACAGGTAATTAAATTTATCGCACAAATGGAAAAGTCCATTTCCGTCATTGACATTCCAACGTCCAATAATAATACTGTCGCCCGTTATGAGGACAAACATTCATATGACCCGCCGAGCAAAATCTATTAAAACTTTCCAAGAATACCGGCAAAGCGCGCTCGGTAATTAGGTGCTCTGAAATAATTCGATTTCGCATTCGCTCGCTACCAAAAAGACCAAATCGAAGATAGCTGGGTCGCGTCAATTCGGAATGAGATGCAGAGGACTATATAGTCGGGCGGAAAAGTTATGAATACGTCGAGTTCTCTATTGGCCTCGACGATGATGATGGTGATGAAGGCGATAGCTGAAGGATGTGGCTTCGGGGTGGTTTAAAAGGATGTTGATGTTGGTATGCAGTAGTCGTAAATTAAATCATTTTATGCACATACGAATTTAATGGCGAGTGGTGCTGATGAACTTGCTGAAGTGCGGTCTAATTTCGCTGTGGTATCAAGGATATTAATGTTTCTCGCAGATATAGAGCTGGCTCTAAGCGCATTTAGATTAGTAATACTAATACCATCTCCATATATATTTACTAAAATATGCACATCAAGAATTTCCTAAATTGTTCGTAGTAGATGTGTTTCTTTGTATTTACGTGCGTCTCTTGACGTGGTACAACTGGATAATGATTCCAAATGAAAAAGAACGCGTTTACAGAATCACTTGGGTTTGATTCACCACTTTAAAGCTATCCTACTTGTATGAATCAGAAGTATTATTATACACCTCATATACCACCAAACACCTCCATTCCAGTAGCAACAGTGAAGTAACAGAAAAATGTTGTTAACAAGATGAATCACGATCTGGTAGGCCTAACGAAGTTGATGGTGATCAAATTAAAGCCATAATTCATTCGGATAATCATATTTCTGCCCGAGAGATGACAGAAAGGTTAGATGTTACGCACAAAACAATTGAAAGTCATTTGGAACATATGGGATTCATTAATAAACTCAATATTTGGATTCCTCACGAGTTAAAGATAGCTTAGCATACATATCTGCAATTTACATCTGAAGCGAAATTAAATTTAATCTCTTTTATAACGAATAGTCAACGCTGAATCTCAAAAGATTGGGGTCTGAGCCAGCCTAACAGTACCAATTTAGAAAAAGAGTGACAACAATTGCCGAGGAATTATGCTGCTAAACTCAGTAGTGAAGATTTATGAACAACTATTAGAAAAGAAGTTGAGGCAAATAGTAGAACCGACATTACTAGAAGTCCGAAGTGGCTTTAGAAAAAACAGAAGTATACAAGACCATATTTTTACTTTACATAGCATGCAAAAGAATGACTACAGGAGAAAACATATACTTAGCCTTTTTGGGCATGGAGAAAGCATTTGACAGGATGCCCAGAAATAAAGTATGGGAATGTCTAAACACAAGAGGATAAAATTATAAATTAATAACAGCTGTCAAAAGTTTATATGAATAAACAGCAAACTATATAACAAGTAGAAACATGAAGCCAGGAAGAGAAAACAAGAAAACCAAAATGGCCCGTCGAGTTAACGTGCCACTTTCGTTTTTTCTATTTTCTCCTGAAGATGCCTCCTATGACGGGGGCGAAACGTCGAGGAAAAGAAAGATGGCATTCTTTCTTTTCCGTTCGTTTTTCTTTTTTCTCTTTTTCTTTCTTTCTTTTTTCTTTTTTTCTTTCTTTCTTTCTTTTTTCTTTGTTTCTTTTTTCTTTTTTTTCTTTCTATCTTTTTTTCTTCCTTTCTTTCTTTCTTTTTTCTTTTTTTCTTTTTTTTTAATTTTTTTGCCTTCCTTCTCTCTTTTCTTCTCTTTCTTTTTATTTCACCTTTTCTTATTCGTTTATTAAAAAACAAGTATAACCGCTTGGTATGCATCTTAAAATAATATCCGGACACTCCTTTAACGTCCCGTTTGATACAAATATTTCATCTATCTCTGACGCTGATTTTTAAAATGGCGGACATGTTCAAAATTACTGAAATGGTCCCCAAAACTTCAAAAGTTGATAGTTATATCCCAAAGTGCTATATTGTGGGTCAACTGAATCAAGTTGTTTAATGTACTAAAAGAACCGCGAATGGTAAGTTCAAGTTTTGAGTTTAGTAAAGAGCTTACTTTAATTGTGCGTAAAAAGCCAGACACAAATAGGTAATATCATTGATATTATACAATTTGATTTATTTTCATTCTAAAACAAGAACGTAGGATAGCTTACATTTTACACGCTCCACAATCCGATGCCGCAAATAACGAACCTTTTAAGCGTCATTTTTATACGTCGTAACATCGTAACCTAAATTCGTAGCTGTCACATAAAGTCGAAGACGCCATCTCGCGCCCGCTGCAATAATAAAAGAAACATTTCAGTTACAAACATCGCTCATAATATATAACAACCGCAAACGGTGTTAGCGGACATCCTGTTCTCCTTTGGTACTCGGCGCTGGGACGACAGCCCGCGACACCATGGGCGGCGCGCGGAGGGATGCGGTCGAAGTTATAATCTTTTATGTTTCGGAAAGGGAACCGCGCCCAACATCGCGTATACGGCAGTAAAACGTCACATAAAAAGAGTACAGTAAAAGAGATATGAACGGGATTTGTAATAGCAATATTCGTTGTCGTAAATATAGACGCTAATATATAAAAAAGCAGATGACACGTAAAGGTAGTGGAGGAGGACAAGCAGACGGAATAACGAAGAATCTAATATTAAAGATGGAACAAAGATGATATACGCCAGAGAGAGGGGTAAATAAATGTAATGTATTGGTAGATACATGGATGAATATTAAAGAACGAGAAAATATTCAAGTAATGGAATGTCACATTTTTGATGTTTCAACTTGTTGCTTACCATTAATGAATCGTATTTAGGGTTCATGGTTCTTAATATTACGCTAGCCATATCTCCAGTAAATGCATACCATGCATACCACCGGTGCTCCTCAGTCCGTCAAATAATAGTACTAGTGATGCCATCCAGACGTATTTTCATAAAGTTTACAAGAGATTAGTAGCATTTGTATTGCTGCGATGGTGCGACAAGCAATTGAAGAATAAGTGAAGAAATCGAACCGGTTTCAGCATCCATTACGCTTTGTGGTTTGGTTTGTATTTTTTTACGATAGATATTTGTGGCTTATTTCAGCTTTTCGCTTGTTTTTTTTTATTATTTCACTGTATTTGTATATAATGTTTTGAGTGCAAGGGATAACACAAAAGACCAATTTTTATTAGTTTTAACCCACGTGTAGGTACTTAAATGGTGGGTTGTTTACTTTTAAGTGCGTGAGAACAAATCCAGGTTTCATTGCTACTGACGTTTTAGATTAAATTTGAACGACTTCAGTTGAATATCTTAGGTATTTCTTTTCAGCGCTTGATACGATCTTGTTTTTGAGTTTTTGTCAATGACATCAAAGCGTTACCCAAAAACTAGTGCTGCTAATACAGCACTGATGGGACCATTTACAGAAAAGACAATGTGAGAAGAGAAAATCCTAACACGCAGACATGTTTCTGCCTATCTAACGTCATCAGCCCAATTTAGAGCTTCTTTCTCTCTCGGCTTATAACACCGTTCTTCTAAATGACCAGCCAAGTGTGCATTTCTTGGAGCTATTTAGTGCCAATCTTCTCCCGAACAGTCCATGGTAAACTAGAGAGGGCACGCACCAAAAGTACAAGAGGTAGCTGCGCATGTGAATGATACCTCAGATTTTCCATGATGAAAAATTGCCTAGAAAACAATACTCAAAAGGTAATGCTGTTTTTTAGCCAACCTTTTTCACTGCAAAACTTCCATATCTTGGAATATTCGTGTTAAATCAACTGCATTGCTTTCCTGCTAACACCTAGTGACGCTATAGTCTGGCCTAGGGCTCATTCAATCGTTGCAATAGATGTAGCAAGGGATGTAAGAGGACTAACTACGTTAAAATACGGTAAACTAATTGTAAGCACTGCTCTTGTACAGTTCCATATCCCCAGAAATCAAATAAAGTGGATGTATTTTTCCGATGACAGATTATTAGTCGAAGACTTTCAAACCGTGTCTGGCAAACGCAAATTCTGTTTACCGAAATACGTTATTGGTAAATTTAAGGAGTACAGAAAATATGTTCAATTATCTGCTAGAGGGAATTCCGAGAATCATATTAGGGATATTGGCCTATCTATTCAGGTAACCCCTAACACTAAACTGAATTGTATACGTACACCAGGCTGAGCTTGCGGCAACTTCACAGAAAAGTCAGCGGACCGTTCTGCGATACCTCCACAGTATAGGGATGTATAAAAGGGTGGCAAAGAAAAAACCTCTATGCCGTTTCAAAAACGGCGCCGAATAGCTTGGGCAATCGAAATGCGAACGAAGCCCGAAGAGTTTTGGCGGTCTGTCATTTTTTCAGACGAAAGCAGATACTACCAATTCAGTGATAGTGGTCGTACGTGGGTATGGAGACGTTCGTCACAGCAACTGGACGACAAATTTTTGCGTCAAACGGTAAAATACGGCGGTGTGAACATCATGGTGTGGGGCGCGATATGGTATGGTGGAAGATCGCAATCAGTAATCTGCGACGAAAATATAAATGCGGCAAAATATATCCAAATATTAACAGAAGGACTACTACCGATATTCGACAACGCCATTTTATCTAAAGAAGACCCCACTTTTATGGAGGATGGAGCACCCTGCCACAAAGCAAGAACAACAACCACATGGAAAGAGGAACAGGGGAATCGGATTTTACCATAACAGGCCAATCACCAGACATGAATCCCATAGAGAATGTTTGGCACATAATGCAGACAAATATGGCAAAACGACCCCGAAAACCCAGCAATAAGGAAGAACTCGTGGCAGCTGTTACAGAAGAGTGGTTAAATATTCCAGAAGACACCATTAATCATTTAATAGATTCTATGCCACGACGACTCGCAGCACTTCACGCAAGTAAACGTGGATGGACAAAATAGTCTAATTTAAAAATTTTAAAATATTTTGTATATATAACGAGAATAGAATCTTTTTTTAATTAGTAGGTGTCTGTTTTATCCTGTCACCCTAGTGTATATGCATCTAGATTTGATTTGTTTAATATTACTGTCAACGCTTTGAGTTAACTTTTGTTTCAGCAATTTACTTTTGCTTCAGGAACTTTTACATTTTCGTTTGTTATTGTTCCTTTTTGCTACTACATATTGCTACTACTTTTGTTTTAAATTAGTTATCGTGGCACGATTATCCTGTAATAAGCTGTATGTTGTTGGCAAATAAATTATTATTTATTCTTAAAAGACACAAAGAAAATAAATCCAGAAAAGTGTAGCATTTCACTACGAATATAAATGGTTTATATTCAATGACAGAAACTAGGAAAATCAGATCTTACCCAAGCAGTAATTTCGTGAATGATACTAATGAATCACTTTATTGCAACTCCAGCTGTTGCTATGCTTTAGCATGAGGAAAGTTACGATATCTCGTGTCATAAACGTAACGCGAATCAGTTTTATATGCAAGATGTAAAGAGAGTTTATACGAGAGGGAAATAATAAATTTTATGCCCAGCATCCGCCCTATGTGATGTAAATATTACTATGGCCGAATGCAAATAAAGCAAACGATTTTATTGAATTAGTTAGTAAAAGGCTACGTTATTATTAATTAGCAAATACCTCATCTTTATCCGTCAAGAATTAATTTCCGATTCGAAAAAGAAATACGCAAAAAGTAGATCAAATACTGAATTACAGTTACTAGGATTATACGTTAAACCGTCACATGGCAAAGCTCATACATGGTGCTAACAGTATTTGTGAGGCATAGATGCCCCTAGCAACATCGATTGATGGTATTTTAGTTAGGCATAAAAACGTATCACGTAAAAGCATTTTCGTGTCACACAAACCACGAATTCAAATTCCTCTACCAACCGAAATAGATAAATAAAAAGGCAGCTACGAATTTCAGGAATTTTGAAGCTCTCTAGTTTTAAACGCTGGCAGATCCGATTAATTAATTATAAAATATATTTTAACTGGAAATTTTCGACATTTAGGTAGAAATTTACCCTTACATTTCGTATCTAAAATCACGTTTTCTGTAAATAATGAAGAATAATGGATTTCCCTAGTTTTTCTAGGAAAATGATGGGTAAATATTACAATGATGAAAATTTTATTTCTCGAAAATATATTTGAAAAATCTAATAATTGTTGGTTACATTAAATTTAACTAATGATTTAACTGTAAGGTATTAAGTATTAGCGCCATCTGTAGGATAATTTTTAGTGTGAAACAATATTACTTTTTTGTATATTACTGATTTATTTCAATGTGGTGCATTCTCTATTAAAAAACATTATGGATCGTTATATAGGGGCCGTATCAAGAAGCTGCCGTAGGGTTGGCCTTCATAAGGAGTGTACACTGTCATGGAGATTAGATAACAAATACCGAAGAAACATATGTTAGAATGCAACTGGAAATATCAGATGCCACTATGGGGCAATGTAGAGATTGAAGCCACCAAGAACAGCAAAGACATCCACTAGAGAAAGAGATCTAAATGTGTTAAGTGTGCCAAAAGTCGCATCGTTGAGTGGGAAGTGGGGAATATGTTAGTCGTTAGCCCCGTTCTTGGGATTTTAGTCGCTATGGAGTGCGACAGTTTAACAGAAACCTCTCAGATGAGGTACATTTTCATTGTAATGGCTATACAAACAAGCAGAACTGCCGTTATTGGACTTCAACAAATCTAAAACATAAGCATAAAGGGCCACTCCGCTCGCGAGCTGCAATGTCCATCCAAGGAATTATTGACCCGACTTTTTTTAAGGAAAGTCGTATAGTAACCGTAAATTCTGAGCGATATATGGAGATGATTAATAACGTTTTTACGCCAGCCTTGTAAGATTTCACTGACTTTAATTGGAACACTTAGCTCCAACAAGATGGAGCGACATCTGATACGTCTAACGTGTTCTTACCAGTCGTGCTAACACCTAATGATGCTATAGTCTCACTCCGAGCTCGTTCAACTATTACAATAACAATAGTGGCAACAAGAGATGTGAAAGGGCTAACTACTTTGGAATTCGTCAAACTGTAAACACTACTCTTTTATGATGCCACATCCTTAGAAATCACATAAGGCCGATCGATGTATTCCTTCAACAACAAAGATTTCAAAGCATATCTGACAAACGTAAATTCGTTTTACCGAAATACGTTACCAATAAATTTAAGGAATACAGAAAATATGTTCAATTATTTGTTAACCGGGATTCCAAGAATCATATTAGGAATATTGACTTACCTATTCAGGCGAACTCAATAGATTTTGGCCTTACATTAACACTAAACTGAATTGTACACTCCACTCGCGAAAAGTTATTCTTTGTGCTGCAATATCGAACCAAGCAATTATTGATCCGTACTTTTTTGAAGATGGCTGAGATCGTACAGTAACCTTAAACTCCAAGCGATACGTCGAAATGATTAACAACTTTTTTACGCCAACTTTAATCGTAACACTTGATTCCAACAAGATGGAGCGACATCTGACACCTCTAACGTGTTCTTCGTAAAATTTTCTCTGGAAAATTGCTACACAGACGCGGAGACATGACTGGTCGGCTCGTAGCACTAACTTGCACCAATGGATTTTTCCTATGGGACTACCAAAAAGGTCTCGTAAATTTTGCTTCACGTTCAGAAGAGTGAGAGCAAAATAACGGAACACATTTAGAAGACATATTTTTTAATAAACAAAATCTTAAAAATACCAAATCTAGTAAATAATATTTTGAAATTTGGGAGGTAGTACTTTTATGTGAAGTTCTTCCGATTCAAAGTATTTTCAGAATTCTTCTATTTCTTTTACACATAAAATAGGTACCAACTTTTTTATTTTAAATGATCCCATAATTTTTATAATTGACATAAATTTCTGAGGTGATTTTAAAGCTAGATTGTTTGATGTGGTCTGATGATTTTTTTCCTGTAGGGTTATGTTCAGTCAAAGGTATATAGTAACACTTCTCATACCCTCAATGAATTAAAAGAGAATATTCGAATAGAAATGGCGGCTATCAAGGAGAATATGTACCGAGTAGTTCTCGAAAATTTTGCCTCATATTTACAAGAATGCCAGCAAAGTAAGAGAACACACTTAGAAGACATAATTTTTAAGAAATAAATTCCCAAAGCCTGAATTTTAATAAAAATGTATTTATTCATTAAACCTGACCGTTATTTTATTATAGTCTTTTCATTTTAGAAATTGCTTTGAGAGACATTGTATTTGTCAACCCCAAAAAGGTAATGTTGAATTTTTTTGGGCAGGATTGGTACATATGTTAGTTGTGGTAATGCGTACTTGTAAAAGTCAGTTAAGGGTGCCATACTTTGCGTAGATTTCAAACCTTGTATTTTATTAAAATATTTTAATTTGTTCATTGAATCTGGCCATTATTTTATTATATTCTTTATTATTTTGAAAAGGACTTTTGGTACATCTTGTACAATATGATGTATCATGACGTGTTTGGGTTAGAAACATATTGAAAAATAATATTTTGAAATGTAGGAAGTCGTACTTTCGTGTGAAGATATTTTGATTTAAAGTATTTTTGGAATTCTTTTATTTCTTTTGCCCTAGAAGCAGGTGCCAACTTATTTTTATTTTAGATGATCCCATAATTTTTATCATTGATATAAATTTCTGAGATGAGTTTAGAAGGATACCAGCAAAATAACAGAACACTCTCAGAAGATTATAATGAAAAATACATTTATTCAATAAGCCTGGCCGTTATTTTGTTATAATCTTTTTATTTTGAAAATGACTTTTGAGACACTTTGTATTTGTCAACTCCAAGAAGGTTAATCCTGGATTTTTCTATGCAGGATTGGTGCAGTTGTAATAATGCATACTTGCAAAACTCAGTTAAGAGTGTCGTAGTTTGCGTACATTTTGTAGATGGTTTTCTCGTAAGTGAGCTTATTATTTTGATCGAGTTTAGAAAATATGTTATCTAGATTTTAGAATTCCTTTATACTACCGACCTCTGTCGACACTCCATGGCCATTAGCGTTTCGATACTTTTTCATTAGCGAAAATCCGGGAACAACCACATGTTTATTTGATCCTATAAAATGATAAAAGAAAACAGTATCGTTATCTTTTCCTTAATGCCTGTACATAAATGTCCATGTCTAACGCAGTAAATTAATGCGAGCAAGAGAGGCGTTCATTAATTCCACGCCGCTAGCTTTTAATGGTCTCATTGTGTGTCATGCATAACCATTATACGATCAAAAGACCATAACTATAATTAATAATAAATTCGTGGCTGATAAGGGCCGTGCATTCTCCATTAACGATTAAAGGGAATTGAATTTCCACCTATAAACCTTCGATATTCAACGGAAAATCTAACTTAGCATACATGACGGTGTATCACGCAATCCATCCATTTCCACGGAGGTACTTATTTATTTTATTATTTATTGTTGGCTTAATATGTACCATCAAGAGGAAGAGCTATTAATATACGTGTATTAACCAATAACTACGTATCATTACATCATTTGAAAATAAATACTTTTCATGGATTCAATTGTTTCGAACAAGTTGGTAATACATAAATAGTAATAACAAGAAAATGTGTATCCAGTAGGTTATATGTCCTTTCTTATTAAAGTAAAAATCTACCCAATTCTAATAAACAACTTTATGCTGACGAATGTGGAAGGGTTGTTTAATGAAACCAAGTCCGTTTTAAATGTAACCAAGACTAATTGTTTACTGTTTAAAAATTGTCATCTTACAACTTGTAAATACCCTTTTCTTAGGTATAGCAATCAACGCCACTGCAAAGTTTGTTGAACACATCTTCAGTGTAACTTCAAAGCTTAAAACTATACTCTTATACCTGAAATTTTTAGTCTTTTGAACTACACGATCATTTCTTGGCGATCCAGATTAATAATTTGAGTTTTATTCGTACAGAAATAGGCTGCTCGAATAGATAGTAACATAGAACATAAAGAATATTGTTGAGGTGTATTCAAACAGGATAATTAGTTGACGGCCACAGCACTTTATATATTTGAAGGTAAAGAGTTTATTTGGAAACATTAGAACTTTATTCAAAGAACAACTTTTATCCAATCACTCTTGCATAATATCAAACATAAACAAAATTTTCTCAGCACAGATTAGCTCATTATTATAACACAAAAAAGGTTATATACGTTACCACACAACATTGAATACCTTTCAAGCGACATTATCTATATATGAACATGTGTATATGCTTTAGTTATTTTTTTTCTATCTTGTGTATTGCTGATTCAATAAAAATAAATTATTGTTATTATTATGAATGATATTTGTAGTAAGATAATTTAGTATTCAGATATTTCAGTAATTTCATATGGTTTAAACAAAATCATAAGAATTTCTTTGCGCCGTGTAAAGCAAGATTCTAAAATGATAATCACCGAATTGAAATTTGACAGATTAGTAGAATCCATCGAATATTGTAAAAGATATCATGTTACTTTATTACACGTGCATCACTTCTACTTAATTGTGTTTCATTGTAGTTGTATGTAGCTATTAGCAAACTAATAATATTACATGGATTAATGTGTGCTAACACATGGGCTGAAAAGTCCCGGGCCTAACACATAGATGACGCTAGTTTTATTGCAGTCACCTTTCTCTCGGTTAGTACTAATCTTTAGAAGACAGCTGTTAAAATTTCATGATATTCTATTCATTAGTTTGTGAGTTATTGTGCTAAGAGTCACGCTACAAAAACAATTTCGTGTTTTAATTTTACACTGCTTCTTGATGGGAAAAATACCGTTCAAGCGAAGCAATGGCTTGAAAAGTGTTACGAGGACTCCGCTCCATCAGAAACAACAATAAAACTTTGGTTTGTTGACTTCAAACGTGGTCGTAAAGACACCGATGATGCAGAACGCAGTGGACGTCCAAATGAGGCGGTAACATCAGAAAACATCAAAAAAATCCACAAAATCGTTTTGAATGATCGAAAAGTGAAGTTGAGTGAGTTAGCTGACATCGTAAAGATATCAAAAGAACGTATTGGCTTTATATTGCATGAGCATTTGCCTATGAGAAAGCTCTGTTCAAAGTGGGTGCCGCGTTTGCTCACTGTTGACCAAAAACAAGAACATGTTGCTGATTCTGAGTAGTGTTTGGCCTTGTTTAAACGTAACAAACCGGAATTTTTGCGTCGATATGTGACAATGGATGAAACATGGATCCATCACTTCACTCCGGAATCAAAACGATCGTCATCTGAGTGGACAGCAACTGGTGAACCTCGTCCAAAGCGCCCGAAAGTACAACAATCGGCTGGAAAGGCTATGACCTCGGTATTTTGAGAAAGGAAATACCATCAACAGTGAATATTATATAGCGTTATTGGAGCGTTTGAAGGCCGAAATTGCAACGAAACGACCGCATATGGCAAAGAAAAAAATTTTGTTTCATTAAGAAAACGCACCGTGTCAAGAGTCAATCAAAACAATGGCAAAACTACATGAATTGAACTTCGAATTGCTCCCACATCCACCGTATTCGCCAGATTTGGCTCCCAGCGACTACTGGCTGTTCGCAGACCTCAAAAAAATGCTCGCCGGTAAGAAATTTCGCACGAATGAAGAGGTTATCGCTGAAACTGAGGCCTATTTTGAGGCAAAAGATAAATCGTTCTACAAAGGTGGTATTGAAATGTTAGAGCGGCGCTGGAATGATTGCGTTGCTCTTGATGGAGATTACGTTGACGAATAAAGCTAATTTTAAACCAAAAAAACGTGTTTTCTTTGTTAGGCCCGGGACTTTTCAGCTCATGTGTTATGTTGTTTGATATTACAAAATGTAACGATTTAACAACACTTCATACATATAGCCTGCATACCGAGAACGTACTTTTGACCTGACGATGGCCGCAATTGTGAGTAAAAGGAGGATGAAATAAGATTTCTATAAGTTAACAAAGCTAAGAGATGTGCATGTTATTCTGCAGGGTGACTGTGTGTCAGATATACGATTCGATGCATCATCTGCAATCTAGCCAATGCTATCGCTAAAGCTATTCTCTACCCTTGTTTAATTACTACTACAATATGCAGTCTTTACATCGATCCTTCCAATTTGAATCGATTCAATGAAGCCATTATTACGTACTACTGAGAGGTGAGGGTGAGTAGACATGCATAATTCATTTCAAGTGAAGCCGGTGTTCGATTCATTTCTGAATACGGTTAATCCAATTAAAGACCAATCTTGATACTGCCAAACATCGCTAAGGTTTTTGAATCTGCCCTATATAAGATAATATACTTTCAGATTAGCCCCTTTATAGTTGAGGAGCAGGATGGATTTGTTGATGGAAAATCGACTGTAACGGACTTGTGCACCTTCCTTCAGTATGCTTCTGAAGTAATCGATAGCCACGGCCAAGTCGACGTCTTAAACACAGATATATCCAACGTCTTTGATCGTATCGATCATTCTCTTGAGAAAACTCCAAGACATTGGCTTTAGTGGCTCTTTTGTTAGGTTTTTTCAATCGTACCTTTATCAGCGAAATTTTTTTGTATCTCACAACGGCTACACGTCCAAAGTATGCCCCGCTGCTTTTGGTGTTCCACGAGGCTCTAATCTCGATCCGCTACTATTTTTAAGATTTATTCATGACCTGTTGAAACACATTGATTGCAACGCTTTGGTGTTTGCCGATGATGTTAAATTGTATCGGTCTGTGGTTTCTCTAAAAGGTTGCATTACACTACAGGCGAATCTGCTTGGTAAACTTAGTTTTCACGTGCCGCGACAATCTTGTCGCTCACTTAACACTTATTATTTGGAATCAGCTAAGTCTAATCTGCTGTTACGTTCACTGATTTACTTTATGCGCCCTGCGTATTTGCGGTGAGTGTGACATTTTTTATTGTTGTCTCGCGCAAATGCCTTGATTCGGATTCCTGATGAAGCCGGATATCTTACTCCAATATTGTGTATAGCCATGTAAAGATGTTTTTGTATCTATCTATTTCTTGTCTGTGGTCTATAATATATTGAGATACAATTTTTGTTGCACTTTGTTGTTTGCCTGTTAATTGGTTTTTTGTTACTGTAGGCAATAAAGGCTATTATTATTACTATTGGTATTATTAATAACAAAACGTTGTTTATCTTTTTATTTTGTACATTTGTGCATTTCATTTTTGTTATTTGTTAGTTTCATACATGATAAACTAAATACTAAAGTACTAAGGACACCACGTGTAGTTTTATTTTAACAATTATTAACGGAGTAAATGACGATTGCAAGGACTGTGTGGATGTACAATTCACAGGTATAGCAGTAAACTCCACTCACACAAATTAATTAATTATGCGGAACGCAGCGTTTCGAGGGCACGTGGGCTCCCATTGTCAACCGTGTTACCGACTGGTACCAGTCTAATTTGTGTGAGTGGAGTTTACTGTTATACCTGTGAATTAATGGAGTAGTACTTAAAAATTGGTGTATACTTGTTTTATTACGAAATTATCATAGTTTTGTTGTGTCCCTCATCTGTTAGCCATACGAATGTGACTATCCAGGTAAGTGATTTTACTAAATCCTGACTGGGTTAATAGAAACCTCATGCGATCCCGGCAGCAAGATATTTGATAAACTACAGGTCAAAATTTAAAACTATAATAACTTCTTTTAAAATCATCTTATACCTTCCATATCTAGTTTCAAATACATCCTGTATAACAGATGCAGAGATAATTTTGTCTTGCTTTTCACGAAGCTACTGTATCTATTTGTAATTGAATTTTCAGTCCATTACCATCGCACTCATTCACAACATTCCTCTAAGAATCTCGTGGCATACCTATCGCTTCACACTCAATAAAGACATCAACCCTTATCCACTCCGCCACGTTTGTCGAGTCTAAACAAAACATGTTCGCTATCGATTCGATTCATTCCGCACCATAATTCCGCCGACAAACAATAGCTTAGCGCGCCATAAAATTTCATGGAACTCGTAAAACGGTACGTCGAACTAACATACAAATAATAATAACGACGATGTGATATTCGCTCCCTGCGCTCCCTTGAAAACTCAAGCTGGGCTGAACCGTCCGTTCGAGCGGGGTGATGGGCGGTCGGTTTTCGGCAAACGGGATCCGCGCGATGAGGGAGGATGTTTTATCGGTCGCGCTGCATTAAACATGGGATATTTGTACAATAGACACCGCCCTTAGCTTTCGCCCGAGTCCCGAGTGTTTTATGGCCTGTCAAACGCGAGGGAAAAGTGACGAGTTTGAGTCGAAAGTTGTCCGCGCCCAGGGCTTGTGTACATATAAAATGCCGTTGTTCGCACATTCGCCGGCAGGGGGCATCCGCGGCCGATGAATAATAATTATTCAAATGTTTTCGGAGAGCGGCGTTCGGAAAGGCGGTGTGTGTTGAGTGAAGGATCCGCGTACGGGTTTGAGTGTGAGGCATGAAAATCGAATGGGCGTTTTGGAAAATTTAAGCGAAGGTCTTGCCTTTGAATTATTTATTGACATGGTCTTAGGTAGAAAATGCGCATCCTAATAATCCTCGAAGAATTATGAATGAATGAGTTACGTATACCTCATGATCAGGAAATATGACTTGTATAATACGCACCAGTGTACCTCCATAGCTTGCTTTCTAGTGAGACTAGTGCAAATTGTGGATAAGCAAGTTCAAACGCAAATTACTTAAAGAAAATGACCGTGGTTAAACTAATATCCATATTAATACTGATATTAACATGAATATCAGTACTAATTCACCGTTGGCATTACTAATGATAAAATTACAATTTTCTTGCAATTACCCAACGTAATTAAATTCCGAAAAAGTATCGGTCTCGGAGGGGTCTCGAACATAACATAAAGATGTTGGGTTCGAGTCCCCTCCGAAACCGATATTCCTTTGGAATTTAATTACGTTGGGTAATTGCAAGAAAATTGTAATTTTATCAAATGACTGTAATGTTCAACTTTTCTAACATGAGATTTCAAAAACACTGCACCGGTTCCGTTACCATTTTCATTGCTATTTCTATGAATCCGTTAAAATATGACCTGATAGAATTACAATTTCCTTGCAATAAACCTATGTAATGAAATTACTGAAAAAATGTGAGTTTCGGAGGAATTTAAACCCACGACCTCTACATTACCAGCGTATTGTGCTACCATTACACCACGAAACTATTTGTGAGTCCAAATCGCTTTTAGTCCCCAGATGTCATCATGTCAGTAGATATACCATATCTCACAGACTATCTTATTAGTGAAGGCAAGTTCTTAACAATTAAACTATGAGAATATAAAGAAATACATCTGTTCGTAATAATACACTGTGCCGAAATATTTCAAGTGGAAATAAATGTTTGTCACAAAATATTGTTAATTTCAGAAGGGAATATATTTTCGCGCGTAATTTCCCAAAAAAAATTTTTGTCTAGTGGTGCCATAGCGAAAACAGATAGTCTACTGAGTGTTGAAGCTACTGCACTTTCTAGATTGCCTTTTCTTGCTCTAATAATAACAGAGGTATCATCAGCATATCTGATATCTGCGTCAGATCGTTTGCATACAATAGAAATAACGGCGGGCGTAGTATAGAACCTTGAGGAACTCCTCCCTTTCTTGCTAACCAGTCAGAGCATATATATGCTGCCTAGTTTTTTCATTAATATTTTCTACTCTCTGCTGTCGATTGGTTAAGAAGAATTTACGAAATGCAATTAATCAACTAATTTCTCTTATTCCTAATAGCTCCAATTTTTGAGGTAATTTGTTCCAACAAACACTGCCAGAGCCCTAGTCAAGTCCATGAAAAGTCCTACAGTCGTCTCATCCAGGTTATCATCATCATCGCATAGTTTGGTATATTGCTTTGTTTATACCTCTGAAATTAAAAAATTAATAACATCAAATTAGATTAAATGAAAATAAATTGTTAAGGACTTAACATTGTTTTTTGTATTTTATAAATCTTTTACTATTATGTATTTTATCTTCTTTGCATTATTATTTTCATTTAGAATATTATTTTATTTTCATTTTTATATTTATTTATTTTCATTATTATATTTATTTATTTTGCTCTCTTATATCCAATTTTATTTTAATATGTATGTACATTACGCATTGTATATGTATGCAAGTCAGCCATTCGCATTACGCTAGCTAAAATTGCCTAATTAGAAATCATTCACTGCAACGTCGTCGGATATGTAATGGGAGTTTTCTTGAAATTTAAGGTACACAAGCATAGGCAGTCGTCTCCCGCGCGACAGTCGAGGTATTAGCGATCGTGCACTCTCGGTCACCTTTCGTGCCTCGTCGTAACGTGTACAGTAACGTCGTCGTAAGATTATTAGAGATTTCTAAGATTTTCGAGTTTTGGCGGGAATCGTCGAGGACGTTGTCTATACATTTATTTCTGGCGGGAGTCATTTGGTGGTCGTCGGACCACATGTATAGATTTTTTTAATAAGTATAAATTCTCGATTTTCTATCATCGTACGTCGAGGCTACTGTGTCCATTGTCGTCTATACATATTTTTAGTCTTCGGTTAAGTTTGTGTCGGAAATTATTTTGGTGAGATTGTCGGCGCGCATGTATAGAACCTCCTCTACAAGTACGATCACTCCGCTTCTTGCTGACGGTCGTTGCGGCCGCAGCGCCCGTTGTCTTTTGTACGTTTGTTCGGTCCTTGTCGTATCGGGACTTAGAAATTTTTCATTTAGTTGCTCGTCGTAGCGGACGAGTGTCACGGACCAGTTTTCTTATGTAATGTCGGCATCATCGCTCCGTTTTACTTGTCGGTGCGCAGTTCGCACATTTGCTGGGTACTGGATTTTTCCCTTCTTTGGGGCGCAGTAGTATAGAGCTAAAGATTGCACATAGCGTAATATTTCAAACGAGAACGCCTGGGTAGCTGTGACATTACTTTTGTATTGAGATCGGCTATTATCGCTACTGTCGCCCTCGACCAGGCGTTCAAGCTCTAAGAGATAGGGTGGGTTCCCCTATAAATGTGACTATAACAAACGTATTTGGTCAAGTACAAATACATGCCAATAATACATGGCCAAGTCCCTTAGGCAAATTTAAAACAAGGAAAGTATATTAGGCTACCGGAAAGGGACATATAAATAAGCATAGCACCGAGGTGCGCTTATAAATTACAAAATAAATAGGGTTGGCTCCCCTATAAAAGGTAGTGGTGCATGCAAACAGATAGAGGCATTAGTACATGCCTCTAACAAAGCTTCAGCGGAAGCATATAAGAGTTTAACCTTTTAAACAGAATTAAGACATAGCTTTGCAACGTACATGCTGAGGCATTACTTTATGTTGCTACCAATGAAAATACATATACAAATGCTAATGTACATTACATGTATAAGAGAGCTCGAATAACTGCAATTATTGCAAATCTATATATCTTACGTACATCGTACATGTACATAGGCAAGAGTGGAAACCGTGTAACCATTTCATTTTTAAATATATTTTTTTGCGCATGCGCATTGAGTTTCACTGTACAACCTCTCCTCTAGTAAATAAGCGAACATACTCTACAAGTAAGTATTGGTCAAGTAATTTAGGAAATTACGAGCAGGCTACAGCGGCGTTGTTCTTCAAACCAGGAGAACGTAACATAAATAATAAGTAATTCCAAAGATTTATGTGTATTAAATAATATATTAAGTTTATTCATGCGCAAAAATGTAGCCACCAAACCGCCATGCATATTCAATTTCCAAATTGTGCTCCCAACATACCGCAGGCAATATATTACTTGCCCTATATAAGATATCTATACATATATTTCACCATGTGCACAGTTCTAACATCATATCCGTAGGGCTTTAGAATGTCGGATAAAATACAATCGACGCGATAAGCGACATCTGCCGTATTCGACGTAATCGATCGCGAGGTAATAAAATCTCCATAAAAATGATATACGCAGAACGAAGAAGGCGTCGAAAAAAGAAAGGAACGAAAGACGTATGCATGTTATATTATATTCTCATATATACAGATGGGAGACAAGAACACAATAGAATTTTCTCAGTACAAGACGCGGTAAAAAACGAAAGGTAGTAGGGGGAGAATAAGCTACGACCTTCGTTCTTGCTGCCAAGGATCAGAGCAAAGTCCATTAGGTTTTACATCTTCTTGGCACGCCCGTATCAATGTTATTGAGCAACGCGACTGCTCTGATGACGCGTGTAAGGCGACCCTTACCGAAATAGAACTGGATGCTCTATGACACGTAATTATATACGCGACATGGATTTGACTTAACATTCATCTCGATCGGATAGAAGAACAGTTACGAATGTAGAAGGTCGGATAAGGAAGACACACGGTCGGAACAAAGCGGAGATGGTTTAGAATTCTGAACACACGTCTTAGTAATATCCATAGGGAAAAATGATTCTGCTTATGTAATTCAGAATAATACGGAAGAATTTGTAGTAGGAATCATCGGGAAGGTGTAGCTGGGAAATCTCAACGTATGAGTTCTAAAAAATAATCCCTTAACTTTTAGGCTATCAAAACTTTAGCATGAAATTCGAAACATTTTACCTTGGATTTAAATTGAAAACAAATATGTTAATGACTATTATCCATACGAAAACTCAAAATGCCAACCTATAAGGCTACTGAGTGATTTTTACTTTACAAAATATTTCGGAATTATCAAAATTAATAAACTGCTAAATGTTTCTTCTAAAGTAAGCAATATCTTGATTCCTTCCTTAAATCCTACCTTTTAAATGGACATAACTGTTTGTATAACAGCTTTGAATCTAACACATGTATATCCACGACTGGAGTATTGCAAGTATCTACCTTAGGACCACTAACTTTTATAATAGCAATGATAAATGTCCTTACATCTCTCCACAGCCTTCGTCATTTACAAGTCGCATCGGCTACACATAAATTATTACTGTACCTGCGCCCATGGTGTGAGAAAACCACAGAAAACCTGAAATCTGAAAAGCAACACTGACGGGATTCGAACCCGCGACTCTAATACAATATATTATATCAATATATTATATATTATTATATAAACAATAGTTCTCATCTTTTTCATCATTTTATCGTCTTGTATACGTATTATAGCGTCTTCTTTATATTTTATGTCCATCATGTTATAATATTTATTCTAGCTAAGCTGTTTGGGTGCACCGTAAAATACTTTTTGGTATTCGGTACTTTGTGTCCAAACTTTATTATTAATGCTTAGAAATAGCTTAATATCATTAGTATACATTAACATTTTACATTTAACAGCACGAGTAATATCGCTTATGAATACTAAGAATATTAGAGGTCCGAGGTTAGATCCTTGCGGTATATCAGAGGTAGTGGTGTGCTTGGATGACACGCAGTTTCTGTAACACATCTAGAATTCCCTACTGCTTAGGTATGCTTCTAAGAGAGAGTATGGTCTTAAAACTCGAGCGAGTTCAGTTTTTGTAAAAGAATATAATGGCCCCTCTGATCAAGCACTCTTTGAAGGTCCAAGTAAATAGTGTCAACTTATCTTCTATTAAAAAATAAAAGGAATGTGCTTAAAAGCTTTGAAAAGTTAGAAAGTAAAGAGATTAGATGATAATTGTAGATTTCAAGGTGTCTTTTTTGATCATTGGGCTAGAGCTGTTGGCCTTAGCAAATACATAAACATTCTCACGAACGATAAATATCCGAGTATTTACTGATCTTGACGTAAAAGGATCTTTCTGCTTGAGTCAGGAATCAACTTCTTCAGACGTAGTTGAAGCAAAGGTTACCGTTAAACTAGTCATGTCCTGAAAGGCAGGCAGATGTCGATTTTGGGATTTAATGTATACGCTTTTAAAATATTCCGCATTTACTACAGTCTTAAAGAAAATTTTCCAGTGTTACCACAGTTAGTAAAGGTGGATTGCACGTTTGTTGGGTAATCCTGGCTGAGAAAAGGGAAAGAATATTACTCGATACTATTTGATCCCCAGGAAGAGATGAACTGAATGCTGTTGCGACCTGAAATGTTTCCGGAATTGACAAGAAAAACCCCGTATTGGTGTGGTGTATTATTTTTATTTTTTGATGTAGCCTCCCCGAAGATCAATACACTTTTTGGAACAGTGCTCCAGTCTCTTCAAGCCGTCGGAGAAGTAGGATGTTTCGAGGTCTACAAAATAGCCATCTGTAGCGGCGATAACCTCCTCATTTGAGGCAAATCTCTTTACTCTCAGTGGTTTCTTCGGGTTTGGGTATAGGAAGAAGTCACCGAGGGCTAAATCACGTGAATATGGAGGATGAGAGACTAATTCGTGGTGCAACGACAATGCGGGATGTACCGGTGCATTGTCGTTGTGGAAAAACACTTTTTTCCGCAGCAAACAAGGCCGTTTCTCCTTTAATACTGTATCGAATCGTGTAAATAAATCGCTGTAGTATTGCGCCGTGACCGTCCTTCCCTTCTGCAGATAGTCGATGAGGATCACACCTTGAGAATCCCAAAAAATGGTCGCCATGACCTTTCCAACCGATGGGACATCTTTCCTCTATTCGGAGCCAATTCACCCGGAAAATTCTCTGCTTCGACTGTTCCTTGGTCTCCGGTATGTAGTGGCGGATCCATGTCTCATCCACGGTTACGAAACGCATGAAGAAATCTCTTGGATTTCGTTGGATCTTTGCCAGAAACTTCTCCGAAACGGTCGCCCGATTTCGTTTTTGCTCCGGTGGGAGCAAGCCCGGTACCCATCGCCCCGAAAGCTTTTTTATGCCCAAAATTTCGTGTAGGATATGGCCAACGCCTTCTTCTGAGATGCCTGTCGTCTCTGCTATCTCTTTCAGCTTTAATCGACAATCGGCTAATACGACACCATGAATCTCGTCGACCATTTCATCGTTGGTAGCGGTTTTTGGTCGTCCACTGCGACTTGTCTCGTCGCTTGTGCTTGTGCGGCCACGTTTGAACTCGCACATCCAGAAGCTAATGTTGATGATGATGGAGTACATCCGCCATGAATCTCTAGCAAAATATTTCGAATTTCCGTGGTCGTTTTCCAGCCATTCAGTAGTGATTTATCTATTTTTGCGAAACCGCCTTACTCGCTACTCAAAACACACTCTTAAACAACTATTGACAGCAGACGTCTGAAATTTTGACAGTTGCCATAAGGAGGGTTGCCCTTGCCGACCAATGAACCCACTTCAACCGTCGCGCGCCATCTCTTGCCGATTCTGGAAACACTTCAGGTCGCCCTCGTAATTCCAATTGACGAGGTGAGGAAAATGGCTTAAGGCTGTTTTATATTATGACAAATGTTTACACTTCATTAAACCTTGTATCTTAAATTTAAATCCGCAAGAAACTCAAGCAATCTCAGTAAGCCAGCGAGTGATTTCAGATACCAAAATCTTTGCTCAAATAGAGCAAATCTCCGAAAATTATTCAATTCTTTTAGATACTACTTCCAAATTAGAGAACAATTTTAAATTGAGAATTGTCACTTTCTCGAACTGTATACTTAAATCTGTTACCTTAATTTGGAATATTAACAACCCATTCATCCAAGCGACAAATCTAGATAGTGTTGTCTTTCCAGCACCTAATACTCCAATGAGTAACAAATGTCCTTGCGGTTGCCTGAAAATCCTATCAATTCTCAAAAGATGATCAATAACTTCATCGAAAAGAACCAGAGCAACGTCCAGTTCTTCTTCGTAAAAGACCTTCAATCTAGTTTTGACGTATTCACGTAACTGTTCTCTATCTACCGATACATAATCTTTAGACAACCAATTGCTGTACAATAGAGCAGCAAATATTTTGTGTAGGCTGCTACTTTGACTGGGTGTAATTTCGTTATCATCTTATTGTAATAAACAAATTTACTATTCTTTCCCTTTAATATAGGGTTTACACTTGCCTCACACAAAAATGTATTACATAATTCAACAAATATTTAAAATATATTTCATCATGGTTTCCATGATTACATTTTATTGGAGTGTAATTTACATATTAAATATTTATTGAAAGATGTTTCAATAAATATTTCAGTAATTTTACTCAGTTTCTTTCATGTACTACTCTAGGTGATACATAAAAAACAGTTTCCAAAAACACTTTAGTAAGAAAGACAACATATGTGACAGGTTTCGTCAAATATTATCGTGCATTCTCTCTTGCTTCAATTTAATCGTCAACACATTTGATAGCTTCCCTATACAAAAATATATTTACATTGTTCACAACCCTTTCTTATATTTAACATTTTCTTTGTTACCTAACCTGCTATGTATTTTACAGTACAACGGGTCACACAAGTTGTAATCAGGCAGAGCAGCATTTTCTTGTATTATAAAATACCAAAAGAGATCATAATTTTGAAATAACCTATAATTATTTATGAGTACCTGGCATATACATATGTTTTGAAAATGTGGGTGGTTAACTTGTTGTACCCACATATTAAAAAGACTCATCAAATTTTGGAAATCGTCTTCGGCTACTGTTATCATTCGAGGACAGAATAATGCTTCACATTGATAATAAAAAAACCTGAAATTAATCAAAATGAAATGATAACTCTGACTTTTTAGAATAATCTGCAATTAAAGGTAATAAAATTTCTTCTGTGCCCAGTTAATACGGAAGAAAATGAAAGAAAAATCATACCAAGTAAAGTAAAACATTGTCGAGAACTTTGACAAAACTTATTTAAACTCACCAAAATACCAGACACCAAAAATACCGCAATTACCAATACCAAATAAGGAAGGAAAGGAATTATGGAATACAGAATCGTAGTTATGAATATAGTTATAGTGTAATACCCTGTGCACATGGAATGTATATGTATGTGCAATGTATACATGTCCGCATTTTAGCGGTTTTTCTCTTCTCACATTGCCTTTCTCGTGAATGATTTCATCAATACCATAAGTAGCTTTATTTAGCAATTATGTTAGGTATTGTTTTCTGGGCATTACTGGATTTGTTTTATATCTGTTTATCTTGTTTCAAAAATTTTATAAAATTCTTAAATTTACATGTACCATATATTGTTTAGAAGTATATAGTGGAATGTCAATTACTATGTTGATACGCAGAGAACTAATAATAAAGCTATTACCAGGCTGTCATTACATGAGGCGCCGTTACCTCAAAGCCTCGTTAGAAAATCTGATTACCAACCGATAAATTGCGTACGGGTATATACAGGTAATTACATCCATTATTTTTAATATTGATGATAACCGAGTTGCACGCTACTGCGAAAGCACTCGTTTCTACAACCTTAATAGACGGACATGTTCAATAGCACGTTATTGTCTGCACCGTATACCCTTTGTTGTACATACTTTTACACTTATATAAAGACTGTATTCCACTATTAACAATGTTATTCCTACTACCCTTTTTCATACTTATGACGGATACTGTACGTACATACATATATTCTCTTCATGTAATGAATACGCATATCGCAGTTTATTTACATTAGGACCGACGACAGAGTTTAGAAAGCTTCTTTATCCTACTCCAGTTACCCATTAAGGAAATCAATTTTCTTCATCCTTCTAAATGGAACGGAAAGCATTACGAACTTGACTCTTACGTCAAATAACCGTAATCGAATATGAAAGGCAATGATGTTCATTATTATTCGCAATGTTCCACTGAAACCTTCGCGTCGAGTATGCATCCCGCGTCGTTCGTGTTCTCATCCTATTTCCATCTCGCGTTGTTTACAGCGCGTCTATCTCGTTTAAACAAAATCAAATATATTTTCAGATCAGATTTTCTCATTATTCTCGGAGTTGAGCTTCACTAAACTAATTTATTTTAACGTGAAATGGAGGCAGCGCTCGGCTGCATGGTAATAAAAGAATCATAAGCGATTCACCTTCGTAATAGATTTTATTAGCTTCGGTGCGAGCTTGGGCTTCATTCAACGTTCGTTTTGCTTCACTCTAATTAATTTATAAACTATGAAGCTCGATGAGTGCAGCTGATGCTTGCACTGCTGCTGTTCCGTCTAGTGTAAGGTTTTTGCTTTATTTTTATATCTCACTTAATTACATTACACCCAACAATCGATAGCGTTTTCCCATTAATGTAATAAGTTATATAACAACAATAATTATTTTTAAGACACACCAGGCGCGGTTTAAAATTGAGAGCCGATCATTTTTTGGAAAGTTGACATGTTCACTTTATCTTTTAGACAATCACCACGCCTCCTAGTGGGGCAACGGCCGAAGTAATTGCTTTAACGTCAGATCTAAAGGATTTAGAAATACTTCTTTAAACCTATTTTCTAGAACCAATACTAATGGAGACTAAGTTATTACCTAAAAAGGAAAGCAAATGCATATATGTTTTATAGACATTAAAAGAGCTTCTCGTAAGGTAAGAAGAGAATATGTATTGCAGAGCCTGGAAAGGAGAGGGCTAAAGAGATGATTAAGGCATTGTATACAAATAACAGGAATAAAGTCCAACGCGACCTCCAACGCAGAATCAGCTGAATTCGAAACACACATTGGATTAAAGCAAGGATGCGTATTAAGTCCATTGTTATTCTCTATATTAATAGATGATGCCATTAAAAAAGTCACACATAAAGGAAAAAACGTGAAAGTAGGAAACTGGATAATGAATGTAATTAACGTACAGAAACTAATGTTGGCAGATGATATGGTATTAATAGCAGACTCAGAAACGACATTATAGCAAAACATGGAGATAAGCACGATGAAAACAAATACAATGATAATAGCGGGAGAAGAAAAAAACCTAACATCAGAATCGAAGGAACAACCTTGGAGCAAGTTAAAAGCTACAAATACTTAGGAACAGACAATTGGAGAATAGAGAAAGAAATAAACGAGAGAATATGAAAATCGGCAAAAATATATAATACATTAATAAATACGTTTTTAGATAAAAAGGAAGTACCAAAACAAATAAAGACTCAAGTGTATAAAAAAGTGGTTAGACTAACACTAACATATGACAGCAATAACAAACGAACCACTGTGTCATGATGAGATATATAGAAATAAAATCTAAGGTATCTCTACCGTGGAGTGAAATGATGAAGGTGTTGTCCACATATCGAAATCAAGGTTTCGGTTTTAGCTCTGAATTTTTGAGGACGACGGACTCGAAGGATTCCATAAAAATATTTGCAACAACAGGTGAAAGCGGAAAGCCCATGGCGGCTCCTGATATTTGTTTAAAGAATTTATCATCCATTAGGGGGGTCCAATCGGGAGATTTGTTGTCCTGTTCTAGTAGCTGTTGGATGATATTTAGAGAATCTGGAATGGGTACTTTAGTGAAGAGGGAAACAACGTCAAAACTGACTAACAAATCTGTAGGTTGAATAGTAATCCCCGAAATGCTTGGAGTTTAAAACATGCGATGGGGTCTTACCGGTGTATTCTTTGAGAAATCTAGCAACCACGAATGGAATCAAAGTCAGTTTTGACGCTAAAGCAGTGGGTAAAAACAAAATGGGTAGACCCCGAAACACCTGGAGAGGACAAATATACAGCACATTAGAAAAAATAAGTATGGGATTGATTGAAGCCAAACAACTGGCTCAGAATAGAAAACTGTGGAAGACAAAAATAAGAGAATGGTAGTCCGACACAGCAAGGCACAAAGGACGTAGGATTAAATAAGAAGTTATTACGTGGGATATAATTCAACACACTGTACATAAACTAATTTGGCAATGATCTTGTATACATCTGATTCAAAATTTAAATCTCTCGCCGTTAACCTAAAATCTATCGTCCTTTGATCGGATTGCAAGACCGCTAAGTATAAAGCCTTCGCGTTCACTATATCACCCTTGTTGATCGCCATCGCGCAATCTATATTGTTGCCCTGATATCATCGTCCACATCAAGCAACCCTCCCGACACTTTATCAGATGTTTTAAATTAGTAAACGCCGAAGAAGATCCTCATCGCAGATAACCTCTATCGGAGACCGAAAGGCGTGTTAGACGCCATCTGCGTATTGACTAATCGCTCATTTAACATCTAGATGTACTACAATAACCCATTGTATTTAGGGATAGGAGTACGAACGCTTTATCTATCCGGCTATAGGTGGACAAAGAAAGGCACAATATTTCCGTACGTTTCAGCTCTCATGTTCGATCTAGATAGCGCGGGTAAATATAAATAGGTTTAATTAAGAAACTTGTAATTAGGTCGCTTGTTTTCGGTAAGCGAGTACGGTTTGGAGAAAGGGGGAGCTACAGATGTGGAGGGTTCGGGTCGCGACGTCTAATCCAACGTAACGGCAAAACGAGGGTCTTCTTGTCGTATACCGCGTATACAAACATCTACCACGTTGCTCCGCATTTGTTACGCAGCTCATGTTTTGTTGTGCTTTGCTGCTTCGTCTTCTCGGGGGGAAATTTGGGGAAAGTTAGACGAAAAAGCTTATTAGTGTTGAATCCTGTGGCAAAAATTAATTAAATAAGGAAACGTATCTAAGAACTATGATGGCAAAGCATATTATCTGTGAATATATTATTTACAATGAAATATGTATATCAAGTTTTTCTCCTTTTTAGTGCAAGTATGAGGTCCTGAGTTGCGGCCTTCAGTTTTGGTCTGCCCATCTCTTTCTTGGGTACCCTATCGATCTTCTTCCTTTCGCTTCGTAATTGGCTCTTTTGGGTATCCTGTAACCTTCCATCCTTTCCACATGTTTTCTCCAATGCTGTCTGTATTCCTCTAACTCCAAGTTCTTCTCTTATGTCCATGTTTCTCTTCCTATCGATTCTTGTATATTCTGCTGTTCTCTTTAGAAATCCCATTTCCGATATTTGGATTCTTCCTTCGTTAGTTTTAGTTATGCTCCAGCTCTCACTTCTTCCATTGTTTTGTTGAATTTCACCAGCATTCCTTCCTTACTTTGCTTTTCAATGTTCTACCTATGGTACTATTTATTCAGCTAAATGTTGTTATTTTTGTGTGTATGTTCATATCGTCTTGATAGTACGACATGGTAAGTAGATCCAAGGAAGTTAAATGTTCTTACTCGTTCTATTTGTTTATTGTTAAGTATTATTTTTGATCTGATTGCTTCATTTTTATTAAATGCAATTACTTTAGTTTTTTCTCTGTCGACGTAATTAAATTTTCGTCACTGTTTATTAATACTTGGTCCTCAGTCAGGAACGGTGTCATCAAATATTTTTGTTAATTCAGACTGGATGTGTAGTGCTTGATGTTCATCATCCATTCCTGTAACACGCCATCAATGCATATGTTAAAAAGTCTTAGTGGCAAGCCACATCCTTGTCGTAGTCCTTAATTTATAATTGCAATATTACTTTCGTTACCAGTTATGGTAATCTTTGAGTTATTATACATGCCTTTAATAACTTTAATCAGATGTGCTGCTATCTTTCGTTTTTCCAGTATGTCCCATAGATTTTCTTTTACTACCTTATCAAAAAGTTCTTTACAATCTATAGACAATAAGTGCGCTTCCTTGTTATCTTCTCGGTGTTCCTCTATTATCTACTTAATTGTGAATGTATTGTCAGCGCAAGATTTTCTTTTTCTGAAACCTGTTTCTTCCTCCAGGAGTATATTCTCCACTATTTTATTTAGCCTTACAGTCACTATTATTGAATATGTTTTGGATGCGGCGTTCTGCAAGAATATATCTTCCTAGTTTTCGCAGTTGGATCGGTCGCCCTTTTTAAATATTGGTGTTAGATTTGCGACCTTTCAACTGCCCAGTACTGTTTTCGTTCCCCCAATATTTATTTATTATTTGTACAAACTTTAGTTTTATCTCTGCAGGGGTAGATTTGGGAAGGTCCGTATTTATACTATCATGTCCCGGAGCTTTTCGGTTTTTTTGAAGTGCTTCCCCTAGTTCTCTTAATTCTATTTGGTCCACACTTCCACCCACCTGTTCTTCATCCTTACCACTCCGGTTTTTCTGTCTTCTCATCTTCTCTTACTTTGTCAAAGTTTTACATAGTATTCTAGTCATTATATCTATTTATAACGTTAATTTTCGCTTCAGCTTTTTCATTTTTATTCAGGTGTTTCATCATCTTCTAACCGAACTGCTGTCTCCCGTGTACATCGATTCCGACATTCGAAATAAATCGGTCGCAGCTATCCTGGTTATTTTTTTAGCATAGCCTTTTCACTTCAGCTGTTATGTTCTCATATGTTGTTCTGTTTGCATCTGTCTTATCTTGTATCCATATTAGATGTGCCTCTTTATTTTTGACGATTCTTTCTTTGGTTTCTTGAATCCAATATTTAATCTTTTATTTTTAATTTTTTGTCTTCGATATCCAAGGATTTCAGCAGCCGGTCCCATTATTATATCTTTTATGTTTCTTCATTCCTCACTGATTTCCATACTCAGTGTTATTTCCCCATTGTATTTTTGTGATCTTTGTTGGTATAGTCCTTTTATCGAATCTTCTTTCAGAAGGTAATATATCAAGTTTTAATTTTAATTCCATAGACCATTTCACCCAGACTTCGAAGCATTGCTCTTATGGAGGATAGCACTAATCGTTACCAGGTTTTTAATGCAAACATTACTACACATAATAGGTTAGTATTCCATATATGTCATTGTGAGAGATATTAATGTAAACGAGTTTTCGTGTAGGTTACTGATATTTACGATGAACAAATTTCGGCAACCAACCATGTTAAATTAGGATTATTCTTTCAGGTTGGGCGAGTTTCCGTTGTTATTATATCTAATTAGATATTTCTTGGTGAATACATTTGATACATAAATACTAACAATAGTATGCTTTTTAGTCGTTTGTCGTGTGTTACTTATGTGTAACTTTGTACACAAGGAGTTAAATAAGCTCTTCAACTTCAAAGCTGATCTTTCCAGAACTAAATATTTAATACAACTCCTGCTCGCTAAACCTCACCGCTATTGGCTAAACCAGTCGAATGTAAGAGCTCTATCGACAACTTCGAATAGCTCGAAAATAGAGGAGTCGTATTCGTAGGTAAAGTTTAGTAACCCTTTCGACCTAATATAGGGACTTGAAAACTATACTCAAAGACGATTTCCCACAGAGCGTATAGGCATGGATCATTGATATAGGAATCCTTTTCAAATATTCTACGAAAATAAACCGAATATGTGTACTTGTGTTGATATTGAAGTTATGTATTTCCAGTACGAACGAAGATAGTTGAAACGTTGGGAATGTACAATTTTGACGATATTAAGTCACTCTCACCGATCGTGTGAAATTTTATTTAATATTCGTTGGCTTAATGTTAGACAATTCCATTTATACACATGGATGACCTAATGTTTATGTAGAATGACAATTTATTTCATCTAACCGGCCGGAGCGTCACGTACTTTGGTAATACGGGCAGCTCTCCGCCGGTAGGTGGATAGTTTGGTTAGTAATTGGATTTCGCGTATGAACTGAACTTATCAAGCACTACCACATTAGTAATAAAGCAGTATTCTGTGTGCACGGTGTATGCTTTACGTAGATTCGTCCGAATACATTTCAGTTTAATTAGTTTTCATTGCTTTAGCGTTAAACACCTCTGTAGGTACACATATGGATGACTTGATATTTATTTATGATAACAGTCGTAACACCCTTTTGATGCATATGAGAGTTTTGGTCATAACATCGCTTCTAGATATTGTTAATAATAAGTCCTTCGAAATACGTGTGTAGGTCTACACTTTTTTAACTTCTCTATATAGATATATTTTGCAGTACAAAAACTTTGTACAAATTTGTGTAAAGTTTATGTATCCGCTGAGTATGCTGCAGTGTGATCTTTCCTTTTTAAGAAGTTAAAGTCATATTTATATATCAGTTATCTAAGATAATAAATCTTAGTGTATTTAAACAAATCTGCAAAACAGACAAAAATATTTATTCTAAGAAATAAGAATAGTGAAATAAGTACGGTACTAGAAGATGTAACCATTCTTCGCCCCCAGCAATAAAAGTTAAAGTAAACAAGTTCCTTTGCTGAATCTGCTATCAATACCACGTCATCTGCAAACATTAGTTCGTGTACTTTTAATATTTTTCGTATTTGTTTGGCCTTTTTAATAGCGTCGTCTATTAGTATAGAGAATAACAACGGACTTAATACGCGTCTCTGTTTTAGTCCAATTTGTGCTACGAACTCAGCTGATTCTGCCTTGAAGGTTTTGACTTTCTTCTTGTTATTTTTATGCAATACCTTAATCATTTCTATCATTCCTCTCTCTAGCCCTCTCCGGGCTCTGCAATACGTCTTCTCTTATCACCCTATGAAAAGCTTTTTTGAGATCTGTAAATTACATGTATATTTTCTTTCTTTTTTCTGTTAGCTTTTCTCCTAATTCTCTGATTACAAATATTAAGTCTTCAGTGCTTCTTCATTTTCTAAATCCATGTTGTGTACCTTCTATTGTAATTTCCAGTTTTTTTAATGATGTAGGTTAAGAGGTCAAGTAGCTCTTTGTTACCTTTGTCACCCATATATTATATCATTTGAGTCTTCGTCGTGTCTTGCTGTTTGGTCTGTTTCTTTTATATATCTATCTTGTTCTATTTTTGCGAGTTCCTCGAAGTACTGTTTCCATCTTTCCATCTCCTTTTCCTCAGTTAGTATATTACATTTATTATCTTTTATATTTTGCAATCTTGGTGTCCTCCTCTGTCTCAATTCTTTTATTGTTCCACAGAATAATTGTTGGTTCTCTATAGTTATCTCTCAGTTTTAGTCTAAACTGTATCCAAAAATTTTGTTTGGCCCTCTTGATGCTCTTTCTTTCTTTGCCATTTTTTACATCTTACAATCTTTCTCTTTTCTGCTATGCATATATCTGTTCCATTTATTTTTCTTATCTTTAACTTGAGTTGTATTTCTGCTGTCCACCACCTGCTTCTTTTTGTGTATATAGTTGCTGTTTTGGTTATTTCACAACTTTCTTATGCTGCTTTTAGTATGATGTTTCTTTTTTCTCTATCATTTGTCTGTCCCTATTTCGTTTTTGATCTCCTGTTCAAACACTTCATTGGTCCTGTAACGGTATTTCTCTCGAATTTCTTCATCTTTTAGTTTATAGCATTTTATTTTATCTTTTTCCAGTTTTCAGAATTTATTAAAAACTAATCAATCATTGATGTTTCTTTTCTACTAGGCACTTTTCTTGTGTATTTGTGGATGTCTTTATGCCTAAACTTTGTATTTGTTATAATCATGTCGTTTTCATTGCTTAACCCCCAACAATAAACGTTAAGGAAAACAAGTGAAAATTGCAAAAATATATTAACTGATCATATCGATGCCGATGTAAAGTCCCACGTACTCAAACTCAAACAAATGATATAAAAACCAATTTAATAGAAAATATTTAACTAATAACACCACTTTCACTACAGGGTGTCCAATTTCAAAACAAACTATATGCCAAAATGTATCGTTTCGATAACCCCTTTCCATTTAAGATTTTTAAGGGTGTAGCTCCCGGCGGCAGAGGGTTAAAGTAGGCGAGTCTATTTTTGCATAAGAAGTTGTCCCCAACAATTATGCTTCCTGCGTGTTCTCCATTAACTTCTAGTTTTCCAAAAATTTGGGGTGGGAGGTTTTGAAATGAACACATTGTATGTGCTGCATAAGATGTAGAAGGAAATTGGCGTTGTTCTCGAAAACTCCAAAAAGAAGCGTAGAACAAGGAGAAGGCGCATTAGTCCACAAAAGTTGCAACATATCATCAACGAGATTCGCCCGTAAATTCTTCACTTTTTTGGGACGGGTCGCGTCGTGAATCCTGGAGAAGGAAATATAAGTGTGCCATCTCTGACATTTCTACGTATTGATTCGTAGCGAATGCGGATGGTCCGAAAGGGGAAGACTTGTTATTTGCCGTCGCTCTGGTGCAATTTTCAATTTTTGCCCCTTCGATCGAATATGTGGCGTTTGTCGTTTTCCCCCTTCCGCTACCCCTTTTTACACTCGCCGTACCCGGGATTGCCCTCATATCCGTACGCGACAAAAATTAAAGCAAAACGATAGCTACGGTATACGGCGGGGGCGGGTGGCGAATTGCTGGAATGGTATATTCTCTATCAGCCGCATACACATACGCGAGACCGGTAATGGGGTTTATATTCGATATATAAAGACGTTTCCGAATGAAACTGAATCGGAAATTTCGCTTCGTGCACTTCAATTTCGTCGCCCGCGGCCTGAAAAACAAAATAATAACAACGTCGTCGCCGGATTTCGAACACTAAAATTATTATTACCTATAGATTACCGGGTTATGGGAATTCCGCGTTCGGGAACGTAGTTATATAGGTATTCGGAATTTTACGGACCGATTTAAAGAAGCGAACGACGGCACAATAAATGTTATTCGTTCGGTTAAATTGCTTTTGTCGAATCTAATTTATAAGGGGGAAATCAAATGATTCTGTTGGGTGTAAAATCTGCGCGAATAATAAAGTTTTGTTAGAGTTCGCTTGAACCTATCGCAAGATTTGCATTTATGTACTTGTTTTAGTGTTTGTGATACGCTTTCGCATTGATGCTATTTTGGTTCAAGTACAATCGTGGCCATATAATTAAGAACGACATATTTTTAATAGATTATGTTTGGTTGTAAGTTATTGAAAAGTGGTATACTGAACATTGAAATCTTTTATCAAAATAAGAATACACCTCATGATATTTAATTTATACATACATCCTGAATTGACATCTTACGGTATATAACAGGAGACAATTAACGTTGGATTACATTATCGCTCAAAATAGAACGGACATTTTAGATTTTAACAAAACATCTTAAAAAGAAGTACAATTCTATACACAGATTACTTATTAAAGAACTTAGTTGGCAAATAAGGAAACTGGAATGTTACTTTTCAAGCCCGTGAAATAATAAGGTACTGAGAAATCTTACGACACTGTAAATGAAATCCAAATTCTAAGAATTGACTGAGTTCCTATAACAGTGATGGTATTTACCCCATAAAGTATGCATAAATTGGATTGACAGTGAGTTTAGTGTGTGCAGAAAACCGCTTAGTGTTGAAACGCGATCAGCAATATTAATACTACATCAAGAAGAATATTCTGAACGGAATATTTTCAGGCCACGACATAATGTAAAAAATCCATAGCAAATTTAATTGTTTGCCGCTTCGAATAATCTGGTGCACTTGCTAACAAAAATCGTCCAGGACGTCCTCGAAATAGACGTTTAACGGCTCCTAAAATTACGCCGGAAATGAATCGGGAAAATTTGTAAAAATTGATGGATTAGCGACGAAGGAGAATTATCGCGAGATATTAGAAGAAAATCCTCTACCATCCGAATTGCGCTTAATAGGCAATAATTTTTAGTTGATGTACGATAACGATCCGAAGCACACGTTGTTATTATTCAAAAACTACATCGCTGATATAGAAAATGAGGCAATACTAAAAATAATGACGTGGTCTTCCCCGAGTCCGGATCTTAACCCAATAGAACTTCTACTGGACAAACTTAACGAACGAATTAGAAGACAATATCCAACGTCTATCTCTGGATAGTATTGCAAAGGGATTGGAGCACTATTCCTTTGGATACACTGAGAAAATTTGTAGAAGGAGTGCCAGGAATTGTGCGAGCAATTATTAAATTAAGAGGTGGATTTTTCGATGAGAAGAGGGAATAACTTTCTTTTTCTTGCGTATATACATGTGCAATAAGTCGTAGATGAATAAATACTTTTTTTATAATTATTTTGTTTGAGGATTTGAAGCAAGCGTTAGATTTTGCATGAAATAGCGTGTGTCCATACTATTGTGGGTGGTGATGTATAAGTGGGAACAAACATTCAACTAAGAAGATAATTAATATAATTATTTAACTTTGGTATTAATATTTGTTGGTATATCCTTCATTCCTTTAAAATTCTTCCATGCCTTCTGTCTATAGATTCAACAAGAACTGTACAACGTTCTCGAGAAATAGCTTGCTGCAAAAAGTGTATCCATATTGATTATTTTCTTCAGCCGTACACTCCGTTATATGACATTCCACAGATATTTAGTAGAGTTTAGATCGGGGCTTCCTGAAAGCCAATCTAGAACTGTGGCCGTATTACGCGCTAGGCAAAGTTTAACTGTTCGCGTATTGTGTCTTGGGTCGTTGTCATCTTTTAAATTTTCAAACGCGCATGTGCTGGTCCATAATTCCCTTAAGATGGCGATAATATCCCCAAACCATGATGGAGCCACCATCTATGCTTTAACGTAATATATGTAAATATGGGACCAAATTATTTCCATGGCGACCGCCGAACACATTGTCTGCTATCAGATTCTATACGATTTATCTTGGGTTCGTACCACTAGAGTACATATTTCCATTGATTCATGCTTCATTGTGTTTTCTACGTTTTTTATTCCGTAAATTTATTGAAACTTGCTTATACGCAAGTAAATGACGATTGCAAGGACTGTGTGGATGTACAATTCACAGGTATAGCAGTAAACTCCACTCACACAAATTAATTAATTATGCGGAATGCAGCGTTTCGAGAGCACGTGGGCTCCCATTGTCAACCGTGTTACCGACTGTAACACGGTTGACAATGGGAGCCCACGTGCACACGAAACGCTGCGTTCCGCATAATTAATTAATTTGTGTCAGTCGGTAACACGGATGACACTGGGAGTCCACGTGCTCTCGAAACGCTGCGTTCCGCATAATTAATTAATTTGTGTGAGTGGAGTTTACTGCTATACCTGTGAATTATACGCAAGTAATTGTGATGGATATGCCAGTGCTAGATTCTCCGCTTATTTTATTAGTTCGTAGTTTACAATTCCATCTGTTTTTGCAGTTGTTTGGCGAGATTTAGCTTTCCTTTCTACTATTTCCGTAGTACAATGTTGCTTATAATGATACATAGCATTGAATACCATCATCTTGGAACATTTTAAATGCTCGGCAATCTTCTCATATGACCAGTTCTTCTTATGAAATTTTATAATACATTTTCTCATTGTAGAGGCGCTCGAAGGATTTCCAGTTCTAACAACAAAAGCACCGTATGATGTAAGAAATCTATTATTACAAGTATATTGTCACGTCATAGCCATAGTTCCACCAGAGCGCAATTTCAACGGCTTTCATCATATCGCGCCGTTAGTTCTTCGAAGGAAACCGATCTGTACACGAATATGTAATCAAAGTTACGTAACAATTATAGGTGTTCAGCGACGCTAACCCCAACTATACCTCCTCAAAGTTATCGTTTGTTTTGCCTTCGCAACATCAAAAGGAATCGTACTTGCGGCGTTCGGTTGCAATTACAACTTTCCATATATATGTATATATACTACGTCCGTAAGGTGGCGCACTTGGTTCTGTACGCAATTATAACATGTAATTTCCACTTCAACAAAGGTGTAAATTAGCTTCTGTGTATGTTAGATGTGATGTTTAATTGGTGAGAAACTCATTAAAGAAAATTTATTGAATCAAGTACATATGAAATTTATGAGAAATCTAGAAGAATTTGATTTTATTGTTGGACTATTCTACAGGCAGTTTTCTTTATCAAGGTTGTTCTTTATATCGTCCATTTCAATATATAGTCCGCAATTATAAACAAACCCACTACTAATTTACTGCGATAATTTTCTCATCAACCGTTGATGGTAACTACAAAGGAAAATTAAAAGCCAAAGATTCTAACATTTGATGGTGCAGAATCAATTTTGCCTTTTCTATCGAAATGTATTGTCTAATACCTATCTAGTCTGCACAAGTAAGCACTGAGCGAATATATATCGATCAGTCTACATACACATACATACATATATTGTACTCAAACCAAGACACACAACTACTACACGACTCCAGCAGATGTTTCTGACATCGATGTCGGCAATTAAACGGCTAGCGCCTTGCTGCTTGCCAAAGCTACGTATATACAGTAATTAGGTTAACAGTACTACGTTATTGTTTCGTACGGTGTTTCTGTCAATTTCTGGATACCCAAGAGAGACCGTTAATGTTAGCAGATTATAAATCGTCTAAATAAGTGATGCTGTTATTCCAAATTGTGATAATTATATGAAATGCATTAGAAAGGTTTAATAGTTTTTTAGAGAGCAATTATATTGAAAAATATACAAGTCACATGATAAGTTAGTACGTCGGCGATTAAATAGTATATTTGAATGTGGCTAGATGACTCTCTAGTGTTTGGTAATCCAATATACGGTATCTTGTATCCATGCTGAAAAAGAATGTTCAACTACTACATATAATAAATTAAATGGTGGAGTATACATGCGTAACATTTGCTGTAGGTAGATGATGTTTATATTCGTCTAAATTATGAAGACTGTTGAAGACCCTCAAAAAGAAGGGGTCTGGAGGTATTAAATAAAACAATGAATTTATCTTTACTAAAATTAAGTAAGTTAGAAATGATCATGAGTTATAAGTTATATTTCCAGAATTTCTTCTCTGCATATGAAAAATTTAATGAAAAAACCTGGTCTTCTCGAAACTACAATCTAAACAAGATAGATTCAATCTTGATAGGATGAATATCAGCTTGGTACACGTGTACCAATCTATTAGGCAATAAAGTTCTCAACGTTAAAATTTTCCGAAAAAGTCTCGGTCTCGGTAGGATTTGGACCTAAGTTCTTTACTTATCCGAGCGGGTGTTTTGCTTGCTAGACCACGGGACATAAGTTGTCACTATTGCGAAAAGGCGGTCTGTCCCCTCGTCTAGCTAGTAAGACACTCACCCGGATAGCGAGAGGGCGTACGTTCAAATCTTACCGGGACCGACATTTTTTCTTAAAATGTTAACGTTCGTATTTGCAAGAAAATTATGATTTATCGATGAGGTTCTGCTACTATTACTTTGTCAGTAACAAAGGTAAAGTAGGCAAAGTCTTTAAAAGAAAGTAACTTTCCGTAACAGAGCAAAAAATTTTTCTTAAAGATAATTAAACGTCTTAATCCAAACTTTTTTAATATACCCTCCATAAACGCAACTTTCACCTTTGTACCTTTAAGATAACCAATTTCAAGTTCGTCGGAACGTATTGCCTCCAAAAAGTTATTTAACAGGGCGATACACGCAACTTGCATTATCCTTTATCTCCCGGAAAAGAGGCGGCCGACCGGAAATAGCAATAACGACGCAACGCGCGCCCTTGTACATGCATACATATCATCCTCTTGGTTCGTTCGTTGTTCGTTCGACATTCAAACTTCCTTCGTAAGTCGGCCGTCGACGAGGACGCTCGAACTTCGTCCAATTAAATTTTCATCGGGCTTTTTGCGAAGCTCATCTAAAATTGAGGCCGTCTAAATGGGTTTCATTCGAGAGCGCTTTCGCTGAACAAACAACTTCTTTTCTGCGTACGCGGACGTACGTTGGCATATTCGTTTGTGTACCGAAATATACGTAAATTGTAGAAGAGTGCCGGCGTATGTTAGTTCAATCTTGAAGCGGATGCTTTATCATGAGAAAGTTCGTCGTAATAACATCGACAGCGTTGACATATGTGTAGTTGTAAGAATTTCTTTTTCGTTTCTTGAAAATATAAAACGGATTGGATCAAAATAGGAATAGTTTGGTATGTACATGAATAATTTTGATCTCGGGAGTCTATTTTCCTGTGTTGCAGCTATAACTATCTTAGATTTACAGTGGCTGACTTCGCGGAGGGACAACGAACTTTGTTTTGTGAAAGTAAATTACGATTTCCAGTTATACAGTACGATTGCTATTTGTAGGTAGGGGAAACGTGGAGCAAAACCGGGTACCACGTTTGATTTCACATCTGGTGGCATCCTCTGTAGGTTAACATTACAAATTACTAGGTACACTTCCACTAATTGACAGTACATATCTATGGTGTCGGCCCGGCAGCATTCGTGAGTTCTTTCTCAACGAGTGTTTTGAACGGTAGGTGGTGCTATTTTTTATATTTAAAATACTTCTTATATTCCACTAAGTACTCCAATGACGGATGTTATTTACCCATAAACGTTTATTTCTTTGGTGCATTTATGTTATAAAAATGTTCGAATATAGGTTAGAATTAAGGACCTGTCAGTCAATTTGTTGTGGAAATACACTTGGGGCATAAGCGGGTACTACCCGGTTTTACCCCGTAATGAATGGGCTAGTAGCGACCATGCATCATTTTTTGATTGATCGGTAGCAAACTTCTTCTGTTTATTATTTTCAGTTAAGAAATGCAAAATAAGTACCAAAGGAAATCTGGCCATCAAAATTGGTCACAGAACAGCATGTTACAAACCATTAATTCTGTCCAAACTGGTACAATGGTATATAAAAAAACCCCAGCTACTTTTGGAGGACCGTATTAAGAAGTTAAGGAATTGGGCGACGCTGGAGGATGCGGCTAACAAATATATGTACTATCTGTGGAACATACAACTTTGAGAAACGCTAAATTGACTTTTTCGATAGGAATCGGACGATACAAATGTGTATTTTCGCCCGAACAAGAACAAGAATTAGTAGAGTATGTACAGGATATGGAAAGTCGATTATTGGCTTAGCAACAAGAGAGCTAAGATGCGTGGCATATCAGTTGATTCAGAGAAATAATCTACAGCACAACTTTAACAACAATGACAAAATAGTAAGGCTCGACTGGTTAAAGGAATTTTTGAAGCGACATCGGAACCTATCTACGAACTTCTGAGACTTCATCCGCTGTGCGAGCAAGTTTTTCAAGCTATTGACATGCATAATAGAAAAATTTTCGATCAATAAGGATCTACAATCCAGATAAAACTGGATTAACTACGGTACCCAAAAGTCAGTCGAAGATTACTGCTGTGAAGAGAAGACGACAGGTGTGAAGGAAACCTGCTTTTCATCTCTTACAATGCTATCCTTTAAAGAGTCGTGTAGCTTTTTTAATTCACGTTTTATAGATGTAACGCCGATATTTACAGTTGTATGTAACAAATTCAGAACATTGGCAATGTTGGTTCTCATGATTCAGCCTTACAAAACACCCACATTGTTTTTGGTAATTCGTTCGTTCTAGGTAGGGTGCTACCAAAATTCCGGGTAAAGTGCATATTTCTAAGCATTCTTTTAGATGTGGTGTGTTTCTACCCGAGTCTTTGGACTCTGATCTTCCAGATATAGATTCCAGCTTACCACCATTACGCTTGCAGTCTGCTTCATTAGAGAAAGTAATACAATGCATAAAAGTTTTAAAGAACAAATTTACAGCTGGTAATGACAACATTTCTTGCTTTCTTTGTGAAGGATTGTGCTACTATCTTTGCCACTCCTCTATGTATAATCTTTAATCTAGTCCTATACACGTGTGTAGTGGAAAGTAGTCAGAGTTTCGCCAATCTTGAAAAAGGGTGACTGTTCTACCATTGGCAATTACAGATCTGTGGTTGTAATTTCTTCTTTCGCGAAAGTTTTTGAAGTATTAATTTATAAACGTATTTCTTATAGTATTAATTCATGTCTCTCTGAATCTCAGCATAGTTCTATGTCAAATAGATCTACTGCAACTAACTTAGAGCAGATTTTCCAAATGATACCTGAGACTGTAGATGGAGGTGGCCAACTGGACGTTGTTTATAGTAATAATGCAGATCATCATAAATTCTTGGATAAGTTGAGTTGGTTCGGTGTCAGCAGAAATTTCTTAGGCTTCATTCGATCGTATCTTCTTAATAGAAGTAATTACGTTTACTTTAACGGATTTAAATCTCGAGCTTCTTACTTTGCTCTGGAGTACACCAGAGATCGAACCTGGGGACATTACTCTTTAATATATACATCGATGATTTAGTAAAGTCTATTAACTGTTCTTTATTAGCTTAGGCCGACATATAAAAAGATCTATTACGCTGTTAACACCTTCACTGACTTTCTACAGCGTAATTTGGATAAGATTCATACCTGGTGTCTACGTAATAATCTCAAAGTGAACATAGATAAATAGTTCTTCATAAATTTTACAAGAAGGGTATATAAAATCGATTCTCAGTATTACAATAACAATATGAATATTGCCCGTCAATCTTCTATTAAAGATTTAGATGTAATATACTATGAAAGGTTTACCTTCATTAGGCATATCGCAGATGTTACGATTTCTGCCTCTAAATTATTAGGATTTATTTTCCGAACTTGCAAGAATTTTACTCGGCTTGAAGCAATGAAAATCCTTTTCTTCCCTTATGTGGTTTTCAAGCTTGAGTACGCTTCAGTATTCTTGGTATCCTTTCTATAATGTCCAAATTGATTCTCTTGATAAGATCCGTGGGTGTTATCCGTTACGAGGAGTACCCTACGAGGAGCTAATTTGGAGGCATGACTTCTTTACGCTTGTTGAGAGAAGAAACCGCATCAGTGCTACACTTTCGCGTAATATTATCACTGTAACAATTGACTTTCCTAGTTTGTTTTTCGGAGTTGGTATCCTTGTACCACGTCTGGAATCAAGATCGCACCATTTGTTTCGAATCCCTATACCTCGGACGAACGTACTTTGGCGAGCCCCTTTTGTACATTCAGCAAGAAATTTTAATTGGCTCAATGTAGATTTGCCTTAATTTCCCTTTTTTTTTCTCAATATCTTGAGTTATTAATATTTGACATTTAATTATTATAGGGATCTCCTTTTGTAAATTCCGGATGCATTACATGTATTATCTTATATTATTTTGTCCATTCCGAGTGGTTGTTAGTTGGAGATTTAATAAATTGTTATTATGATAATTACTATTAAACAGCATGGGGTAGTGTTGCCGATAGGGTACACCAGCCCCCGAAAACGGGCAACTAAGCAGCTAAGAAAGTTACCGTTGTTCTTGTACTACATCAGTCTATAAACCCACAAAATTTCATATAAATCAGTGAGATACACGTGCTCCCTTGGTAGCAAAAATGTAATTAGAACTCAATAAACCGTATTGAAAGTGTAATTTACTTGGTCTTTTCTAGATAAATTCCTATCGTGGCGGTCGTGAACGCAAATTATACAAAAGAGTAACAAATAAATTACATTTACATGCTTTAAAAATAACACTCGTAATACACGTTTTTCAATATCGTAACATCCGGCATACATATGTATGATAATTTTCCGCTGACATTTTACTTTAATCCTCTACACGGAGACAAACATTTACACAGACCAAATTTAGCTTCAAACATCGCGCTCTCCCTAGCATTACAAATCACCACTTCAGACTTGAAGTGCCATCACGCTTTTGTATTGCCTGACAATGCATTATTTAACATAACGTTTGCCGAAACACCATCATCCCGTTTCGGCGTCGGCTTACGCCAGTTCGTGTGTACAAAGCAATATACAAGCGCTTGCAAATCGTGTCAGAAAAAAATTCAAACAATGACAAGAGGACCCTCTTCAACAATCTATATATATATATATTATATTTTCTATAGAGTGTACCATTAGCGTATTTAAATGATTTTTACATAAAAAGTGTTGGTACACACGGCGCCTTTAATTTCAACAGATTGATCTATAAAACTAAAAGCGGATGTAAGTAATCGAAACACAACATGATGAAACGTTAAACGTAATTATTAATTACGCTACGGTAAGAATTAAAAGCGTCAAAGAATACTTTGTAACATTCCTTCTAGCACGTTAAATTTGAGCACAAAGAAGCTCATTAACTGTGCAAACTCGCTACTACAAAGGAACGTTTTATAATCACTGAATATAAGTGGCTTTCAATTTTGTTAAAGGGAACTTAGAAGTTAAACTTTTTCTAAACGCATAAACGAGAGCGTTAGCAAGCAGGAAATGCAACGGAGATTGTGTTTCCGGTAAATTAATTAACGTCTAAGAAACGTTTTTCAGTCTTTAAGCGATGTTGTTGATGATAAATATAGAGGGAAAGAAATTCTAGCTTAAAATGTTTCTATAGGATCTCAATTTTCATTTTATGGTGATCCTCCTTTGGCTCTTATTTTTAAACTTGGACAAAATGAAATCTTATTAATTTCGAATTTTGTTTATTCCCTTCCTTAAAATATATTTCACGGATTATAGCTAAAATATAACTAACACATATTTTAGCACACATTTTGGACAATAGTTAAACGTTATACTCAATTTAGAGTTATAATTCCCCTTATAAATTTCTAAATTCACAACATCATAACCTACTTGCATTTGACTTGACCACCTCCTGATAGTGCCCCCGATAAAGTGCAAATTTCTATGTAAATTGTTGAAGTTCTATTCGGTATGAGTTTATTGCTGGCTGAATTTTTGTTGAGGTTACTAAATTATTTACAGATTGGATATTATTGCAAGCCAGTCAGGCGCTATTAGGGTCAGTGGCTCAGAAATACAGCAACTTCTGCGAAGCAGAAGATTAAAGTTCGAAATAATACTCAAAACTTTTTGAGTAGGTGGCGTTGTTGCAAATGAAAATATGCAAAGGTCGATTCAACTGAATGGTACATTTGTGTGAAGTTCGGTATTAAACACCCTAACCACTACTAACTTGCGTTGTTTGCTATTTTCGCTAGGCTGTCTCTTTTCTGAGAGATAAAGGATAATGCAAGTTACGTATCACTCTGTCGTAGAAATACAGAGAATGTCAAAATAAACATTCCACAGACAACACTTTGGAACAATTACAAACTTATCTCTGGTATCAATGTCTCCAAAATCGCTGAATATCAGTTGATGACGATGAACTTTCTGAACGACCATCATCTGACATTCCACCACAACACCTCACGGCTGTTCGGAATGCAGTTGTGAATGATAATAAGATACATGTAACATTGTGAGATAGTTGTTTGGCGTATGCCAACGGATTCCATCGGATAAATTCAACATAAAGAGGGTAGTAACAAAATTCGTGCCACAACTGCTAAAGGACGAACAGAAACAATGTGTCTGTTGTTGACTAAAAGAACAGCTTTGAACTGAATCAGATCTTCTTTGTGAGATCGTCAAAATAGAAAAGCTCACCCTCACCACGAACAAGGGAAGCCTGTCGATCCAGATAAACGTCCAGACCTAGTTCATCTATATTTTCGATATTGATGGTACTATCCATAGTATTTGTACCTCGAGAACACACGATTGATGCAAAATTCCATCATGGTATCGCAAAGCAGCTAAGACAAGATATGAGAAGGAAACGTACAACATTGAGATAGATACATTTGTTTCATATTTCGCGAAACAAAACATAAATATATAGAAATTCGTTGGCAGTCAACTTGCTAACGATTTTAGTTCAAGAAGACATGTAGAAATTGGATGAGATTCAAGTTGATCTAAATAAGTTAATGGCTGATCTTCAGTTCCGCAGTTCTCTGCCATATAGAAAATTTATAGTACTTGACGTTGCGATTCGTCTTGTCGTTATAGTCGTGAAAGCTTGAAAACTATTTGAAACGAGTTTATATCCGCAGCAATGTCGTCATCGTCATCGTCATCCTTAGTCTTTCGAAGCTATGGATTGATGTAGATTTTATACTTCACAGGTATAGCAGTAAACTCCACTCACACAAATTTATTAATTTACAATCTACTAGGTGGCCACCACAATAGTCAAATGTTTTAGAAATTTTAGAGCCTGCGTAGAAAATAATTTGCATGTGTGATACAGTTTCTTACATTCAGTCGGTAACACGGTTGACAACGAGAGACCACGTGCTCTCGAAACGCTGCGATCCGCATAATTAGTAAATTTGTGTGAGTGGAGCTTACGGTTATACCTGTAAATTGTACAACCACACAGTCCTTGCAATCGCTAATAGATTTTATACTTTTGAAAATGCAGTAACCTAGTAAATATTTATCTGTTGTAAGTCTGTTGAAGCATTAGTACATTATAATGTTGAAATACGTATCAGTAAAAGAAAATAGTATAAATTATAGTGTCATTCCTCTACTTTTGTGTGATAAATAACTTATAAATAGGCATCTTTCCGTGATAAATTGACATTTACATGTCACCAACGTGACATCTTCATAGAGATAATGTGTAGAAAATCACATCGCCCTAGCATATCTATAAAAACAATACTTCGTTTTAAATGTGGAATGGGTTCTTTTCCTTATTTTCGCCATAATTTCTTAATAACAACACATTAAATCTGCTATGTAAGCCTCTTAAAACTTTGAAGACATTATATATATATATATATATATATATGTATGTATATACACTAGGGTGACAGAATAAAATAGACACCTACTAATTAAAAAGAAGATACTATTCTCGTTATATATACAAAATATTTTAAAATTTTTAAATTACACTAATATTTTGTCGCTCCACCTTTACTTGCGTGAAGTGCTGCGAGTCGTCGTGGCATAGAATCTATTAAATGATTAATGGTGTCTTCTGGAATATTTAACCAGTTTTCTGTAACAGCTGCCACGAGTTCTGCCTTATTCCTGGGTTTTCGGGGTCGCCATATTTGTCTGGATTATGTGCCAAACATTCTCTATCGGATTCATGTCTGGTGATTGGCCTGGCCATGGTAAAATCCGAATCCCCTGTTCCTCTTTCCATGTGGTTGTTGTTCTTGCTTTGTGGCAGGGTGCTCCATCCTCCATAAAAGTGGCGTCTTCTTTAGATAAAATGGCGTTGTCGAATATCGGTAGTAGTCCTTCTGTTAATATTTGGATATATTTTGCCGCATTTATATTTCCGTCGCAGATTACTAATTGCGATCTTCCACCATACCATATCGCGTCCCACACCATGATGTCCACACCGCCGTATTTCACCGTCTGATGCAAAAATTTGTCGACCAGTTGCTGCGACGAACGTCTCCATACTCACGTACGACCACTATCACTGAATTGGCAGTATCTGCTTTCGTCTGAAAAAATGACAGTCCGCCAAAACTCTTCGGGCTTCATTCGCATTTCGATTGCCCAAGCCATTCGGCGCCGTTTTTGAAACGGCATAGAGATTTTTTCTTTGCCACCCCTTTGATGCATCCCCACGCTGTGGAGATATCGCAGAACGGTGCGCTGACTTTTCTATGAAGTTGCCGCAAGCTCAGCTGTACTTTTTCGCGGTTCTCTTAACACTTCGCGCACAAGCACCCTTTTACTTCTTTCAAAAGGTCAGGCACGACCTGGTCTCGGCTCCACTGTTGTTTTTTTCCTTGCGTGTAAATTGTGTAATCACACGGTTAACTATGGACAACGGAATATTTAAAAATTTACTTATTTCACGTTGCGAAGCGCCGCGTTCACTCTGACCAACGATGCGACCCCGGGTGAAGTCTCTATTATCACTCGAACATTGTAAGCGAGGCATAGTTGTAACGATACTAAACTATGATGAATTCCTTCCGATACATCTAACCGTACCCTAATGACAAGAGAAAGTTCTTAATTCGTACTTAGAATTTGGCTGTTTACATATTTATACCACTTTACCTGGTGTCTATTTTATTCTGTCACCCTAGTGAATATATATATAAAAGTATATGATCGATTTATTATAAGAATACATCGGTACGTAGGTACATATCTAAATTCAAACTAAATGAAGCGATGAACACTTCCATAGCTAAAATCAAAACACAAATTGCAGAGTTCTTATTACAGAGCTTGCACGCCACCTAGAATCTGCTGCACTAATTAAACAAACCATTAATTACATCAGTTTTATTCGCCGGAATCCGTTACGTACAATGTCGAAATGAACTAATTACATTGGAAAATCTCCAAAAAAAAGGAAGAAAAAAACACCGGGTAACGAGTCGGACAAGCTAGCCAGCAATTATATAAATTATATGGTGCCCCATTTAATATGTCATTTGCTTTTATTCAGCCAGCGGAATGTAGTAAGCTTGACGCTGCTACCGCCAGCTAACCGACGCTGAGCGCGACTGTTTCGCGGGACAAAAACCCCGGTTCGGTTAATTTCGTACCGGCTCCAAATACAAATAAACCGTATAATGTGTGGCACATGGTCGTGACATTATTTATGCCGCATAATGAACGGGGAAACGGGACCACCCCAGCCGGCCGAATTCTGGCGATGTTGCCCTCGTGGAAACAATAAAAAAAAGAACGCTACGCCAACTGAATAAATATAAAGGAGACAAAAACACGCACCTTGTAATGGAGATGCATATTATTATTATTATTAATTAATCATCGGGTATTAACCATGTCCGAATGTGATGTAAATGGATCATAAACAAGCCGAGACAATTATTCGTCATGTCAGGGAAAATAACAAAAATATAGTTACCCCGTTAAGTGGGATCGTTTAATGTAATACATATAATGCCAAGTATACGGTGTGAATTAAAAATTAGTGACAGTCTCAATCAAACATGATCAAAAAATTTTACAATCATAAATTTTTAGACAGGTTCACTGTAGACCTGACTTCCGTCGTGTTAAAACTTTTATTATACATTCATAAAGCAGCAAAAGGTGCTCTGGGAATAAAGGAACAGCAATATACAAGCCACGAATGGTGGACGCAAGAAATAGAAATATTAGTGAAACAAAAAAAAAACGCTTACTAGTACTGGATGCAAACATACGTAGTGGAAGATAGATCCACATATATGAGAGAAGAAGAAACAAATAGAGCAAGCAAAAAACGAATTATGGGAAAGAAAGTGCGAAGAAGTGTAGCACCCACAAGAGTGTCAGAGGCATAGAAGTAATAAAAAGATTAAGAAGGAACGACAGAAAAAATAACAAAATAAAGTTAATAGAAGTGCGATGGGAAATATACATACTAGACTGAACAATTAACATAAAATGGACCGGATTTCTTTTTAAAGGATATAAAATTTAACATTGCCTCAGATGATTGCGTGTAAAGAATCACAATATAATAATTTTTCCACCTCTTTACATCAAATTGGGTCTTATGAAGCAATATGTTAAAGCCCTAGATTTCTAAGGGGACTGTTTCAAGAACATATGCCGAAACGACGAAGTAGCGAAAAAATTAAAGTTGAGGTTTCTGATGGACCTCAACTCTATGAGCGAAGCTTAGAAAGAAGCCTGAACTTCGTTCACTATGGTCGCGAGCAACTTTTTTTGGAAGCAAAAAGGTCACCAATTACAAAGACCTATCTAGTGAAATCAATGCTTGAAAAATTTCACTTGTTAGGTTGTAACATGAGCATAAAGGTTTATTTCCTTCATAGCCATCATGATAAGTTTGCCGAAAATTTAGATATTGTAAGCGATGAACTAGGTGGGAGATTTCATTATGATCTAAAAACTATTGAAACTCGGTACCAAGAAATAGACAGCCAAATCAAAATACACAACAGGAAGTGCGGTAAATAAAAATTCATTCCTTAATTTTTTGTGTTTTTACTCTTGTAACTTTTTAATGATTATTAAAATAAGTGTTTGCACTGTACTCATGACTAATATTGTATTTAAATAAATAAGAAATTAATGAATTATGAAAATTTTATACTTTATTTAGAAGCTATCCGTTCTTAAGTAACAACTTAACGCATTAGTGTTTCCTCAAAGAGCATAATATGGCGTACAGTTAAATGTTGATGCGATACGCAAAAATTAATATGGTTTTCGGATTCAGCACCTCAAAAAATTGTGTTAGGCATAGTTATTGCTTTATTACAATTGCCTCTTTATATGCTTTTGCAGTTTAATGTTACATTGCTAATTCAGAATTCTATTAATGTCAGGAGTACCGTACACTGTATGTGCCAATTATGTAATTATCAGTAAATTTAGCTTTTCTACGTTATATGTATTTGAACATTGCTAAACCCCGTATTACTCTACCACGGTATTTTAAAATATTTAAAGAAATGTTGTTGACTCGGTGTGAGTTCATATCAAAATATAGGAAAAAGAAAAGAAAACGAAACTAATCTCACAATGTCTCAAACAATTTAATTAATCAATTTCTACCGGTTTAGTACACATTTGCACATCGTCACGCCAAGGCACTCCAGAAAAGAACTTCAAAATTTTGCATCTGTTTTAATTTCGTAGTCTTTTTCTGGAGTGTATTGGCCTGAGGATGTGCAAGTGTCCACGAAACTGGTAGCCATTGATTGATTAAATTGTTTGAGACACTGTGAGATTGGTCCCGTTTTCCTTGTTTCTTCCTATATTTTCAAAGATTTAGTTTACCTTCTTCAGGTTTCATATCATTTCTTCTTTAGAAGAACAGATGGCATATCTTATAATTGTATTTCACTTACTTATTATTTGTTTAGCACAGCCAAGTTCAATAAACAAATCGTGAATAATAAGCGAACTACTTCCGGAATTGGTCCGTGCCATGATGAGATATAGAAATGAAATAAGAGTAAGAGGCAAAAGAAATTCTTCCAATGTGGTTTCGTCTCTAGCGTACTTTACACGTGGAGATACCGTGCCACTTTGGTTTTCCTGTTTTCTCCTGAAGAAGCCTCCTACGACGGAGGCGAAACGTCGAAATCCCACCTTTCTCTTCCTTTTTCTGTCTCCCTTCTCCTTTTCCTTCTCTTACTTTTTATTTCACCGTTCCTTCTTCTTTTACCCACTCTTTTATTTTTTCCTTTTTCTTTCTTTTTCTTATTTCTTTTTCCCTTTACTCTTCTTTCATTTTTATATCTCATCATGACACGGCCCGATTCCGAAAGTAGTTCGCTTATTACTGACTCTGGCCGTGGAAGCCTACGTATTTATTTAAACAAAACATCAGTTTAACATTAAAAAAAATTAGTGGCTAAAGTTCCCTATTTTATGCGTAAAATTTAATAATAAATACTTCTTGGGAAAGATTACTGTTATGCTTCTATACTATTTATTACCGATATATTCAATTCAAATCACTTCTCTAGTTAGCTGAATGAACAATCTCTACAGCAGGTATTCCAAAACTTCCCCAGCAATCGCTCTCGTTTCCAGTAATTGAATTTCTTTCCGTAGTTTGCCCAACCTATCATCCTACACGTTGCCATCATGCCAATTCCCTACATATCAAACATCACGCACTTGCAACGGCAAACTACGTCGGAGCTCGGGGGAGAAAATCGTCCTCCTTATTTGTGGTTCCCAACTAACTCCGATTTTCATAAACAGGGCCGTGTTTTCTTTGTGTCCGATTTAAATCTCAAATTCAATATGACCCGAATGGAACGTGAGTCGACGCGGTGGTTGCAAGGACGACGAAGAAGACCATAGAATTTGCTTACATTTAGAGTAGAGAAAAAAAGAGAAAACCTAGAAGAAGGGAAAGCCGCACGTGTTCGCTTCCCCCCGGAGCCCCGAGGACATCCCGAAACGTCCTCCTAGAGAGAGGCGCGTTCGGTCGGTCCTTTCTTCTGAAAATAGTCCTAACTTCGTTTCGAAAACGCCTTCGAGCGATGCCATCTCTCCTAACTCATTTACTCCGATGGAAATGCGCATTCTTTTGTGTGTTTGTGTGTATTTACCTCCCGCCTTGCGCCGCGCCGTCCTTGTTGACTGAGATGATTGGGGATCGAGCTTCGGTACGTGCCAGGAATGAAAATCGCCGAGCTTCGGAAATCTGAATATTTAAACGGCCGCGCGCGAAGCGACACCCCGTGAATTTAATTCAGTTGCGTCGAGGTTGGTTTTTGCTTTGTTTTATTTTCTCTCGGTTTAAATATAGAGCGGAGGAAAGTTTTTTTCTGCGCTGTTATATTTTGCACGTTGTAGATGGTCGCGCTTAATTGAGTTTCAACCTTTTTCAATTTCCATTGATTAAATCAACTCGCTAGAGAATGTATATTATAATAATTCCCAATGATATTATCTTGTCATGTTTATATTCAACTTTATTAGCTTTACAGTAATTTGAAATAATAAAAAACAATAAATGTTACAGTATTGTAAGTATAGATCTAAGAGTACTGCAAGGTTCTATATTGTTCGAAGTTCACTTAAATAAGGTAAATCAAATTGTTCATTTCGTTTAAATCAGAATGCGTGTCAGATTTATAATTAATGAAAACAAAAGTCACAAACAATTGAAGAGTTTTATTTCAAAATGCAACTTGTGACGAAAGGTACATAAAGTTTAAACCGCAAATTTATTGGCAGACATTTTGTAGTATTGACTCACGAGTATTCCTTTAGCTAGAAATTTCTTTTTTATATCGGGAAATTTCTGTCAGCTAAAATAATCTATTCTAATTACTTTATACGCATAATTCTATTTTACCCGCGACGTTTCTGGGTTGTGTTACCTATTCTTCAAGGCCGTAACAGAAGCATCATTCTACAAACAGACAGGAACAATTTCGTCGTTGTTTTTCTATGAGAATCGACTGATGCTTGAGAAAGGTTATTTGAATGTTATGTTTTTTATGCATTTCTAAATTTTTCTGAGGTAGCGGAAATGAAAGGATCGCATCTTTTTGTATCATTAATATTAACATGTCTATTATACTCTGTTGTACTGTTATAATGGTGATAACAAATTATTTCTTTCATGACTTTATTTATAAATTTTTCTGGGTAATTGTTTTTGGATAGTTTTCTTTATATAGTTTAAGTGGATTTACGAAGGAGGTCCAGAAGTTCGTGGAATGAAAAGGTGTTAAATAAAATAAAACAATAAATCTATTTTTCCTTTTCAATATAATCACCCTTAAGCACAATACATTTATTAGATCTATGAATTAATTTTTCTAAACCATCATAAAAGTATTTTTTATCTTTCGCCTCAAAATGTGCCAAAATTGCCTCCTTTATCTCATTCTCGTCGGAAAACTTTCTTCCACGTAAGTCCTTTTTTAGATTGGGGAACAAATAAAAATCACTGGGTGCCAGGTCTGGACTGTAGGGTGGATGGACTATTGATTGAAAGCCATGCTTGTGCAGAGCAGCCATTGCAACTTTGTTCTTGTGAACCGGCGCATTGTCTTGCAAGAGCAACACACCCTTGGACAATTTCCCTCGACGTTTTTCTTTGATGGCCTCCTTTAATTTTTCTAATATCGCTGCGTAATATTCTCCGGTTATGCTCCTACCTTTTTCTTTGTAATCAATCAATAGTATCCCCTCACAATCCCAAAAAATAGTAGCCATCAACTTTCCAGCCGATTCTGACACTTTGAATTTCTTTGGCGGTGGTGTCCCCTTTTTATACCATTGCATGGACTCCTGTTTGGACTCAGCCTCAAAGTGATAAACCCATGTTTCATCTCCGGTAACAATCCGCTCTAAAATCTGTGCAGGTTTGCCTCCACACAGCTCCAAAAATTGTTTGGACGCAAATACGCTGCAGCGGCGTGAGCATTCTCAGTACCCATCTTGCATTGACTTTTATCATACCCAGGTGGTCATGTAGTATACGCAAAATGGTGGTATCTGATACAACAACTAATGCAGATAATTGTTTTTTCTTGAAACGGGCATCTTGCAGTACAAATTTTTGCACTTTTTCAACGATGTGTGATGTGGTGCTCTCAACTGGCCGTCCTGAGCGGGGGTCGTCTTCAATCGACTCCCGACCATGTTTGAAAAGACCATGCCACTTATAAATCATTGATTTACTAGGTCACTGTTCCCCATAAACGGTTTCCATTTCATTCAATATGGTTTGAACGTTCTTTCCTTGCTTTGTAAGGAACTTTCCCACAGCACGGTGTTGTTTAGCAGGCAACTATTCGTAAACCTCTGACGCTATAGGGCTGCAACTTAACTTATATATTAATGATGAGTCGCCAATCAGAATGACACCTACTCCATCCCCTCCATTCCACGAACTTCTGGACCTGCCCTCGTATAAAAATTTGTGGACAGAGAAATGCAAACATAGGTCTAGCAGGCCAATAATTGTTACTTTCTTGTAATGTAATGGAAGAGTTGATACAAACTTTAGAAATCCTCGTGTGCTTGTTATTTAGTCTATACCAGTTTATACATATTTTGCTATCTTGCTTTATTGATATGTCTAAGAAGTTTGTGGTATTTTGTTTCTCAATCTTAGCAGTGAACTACAGCCGTTCATTGTAGATGTTAAATTTTTCAAGAATATTTTGTACAGAATTTTTTGGAACAGCAAGGATGCAAGCATCAACATAGCGTTTAGAAAATGTATATGAATGTTTAGATTGATAAAAATTTAATTTTGTGGCTCCTCGATTACCAAGTTTGCAACCACTGCCGAGATTGGGGAACCAATTGTAGCAGGTTTGTGTATAGATTTGATTCTCAAAAGCCAAGTACGCTGACTTATTTAATAAAATGAATGTGAATATATAATATTTTGTTGGTACATTTTGAAACTTTAGACTTCTATTGAAGGAAAGGGAAAATTATTAAGAAATTTTATTTTCAAATTATTCAATGCTTTAGTTAAACATTTTCCCTTGTTAACGGTTCCTCATGTTACACTAGATTAAAAAATTCGTAAGGGTGTCAAAATATAGTAAAGCAGTTCCTGTCCTTCCTTTGTCAACAAAAGCACCATGAACTTCAACCAAAGCATGCGGTACATATATTTTCCTACGTTTCATTAAAGCCGATTTTCTGAGGAATCTTAAATAATGATAACGTATATCAAACTTGAATTTGATATTATCATCATTAGGTTCCTTGAAGTTGATATTATCATCTTCAAGGAACAATACAATCGTTCCTGATCGTAGATCCCTCTATTCTTTTGAAGGATTTCTAAAAGTGACTTAAGTTCGTAAACAGTCTAATCTATGCCAAACCTCTTAGCAATCCTAAATTCTTTATATAAATTTTGGTAATCAAGGCAAAAATATTTTAGGATATTTCTCCAATTGCTTTTGAACGCGACCTAATACTCGGTAAATAAGTAAATGAGAATATCTAGTGACCGTAACCATGTCCCCAATTTTGTTTATATTTGGTGCAAAGTACTTATAGTGCTAGCGCATAAGTAAGTTCTTATTCTCATGTTGTTATTCTCATGTTGTTATTCTCATGTTGTTATTCTCATGTCTCTCTCGACGCTTTGAAATTGAGTATGAAACTTGCATTCATACACATCAGATGTGTTTATCTTTCCATACCCGGTGAGAAACAGACCAACTTCTGGGGGATGCTCCCCTGCCCATGGGTGCCATATTTTCTTCCCTCAAAACCCTAAACAGGGGAAATCATCTACTAACATCCTTCTTCCCTACACTAACAACATACTATTCCCTTACATATCCTACACCATCTTCTAACACGCCTGGCCAGAGGGGAAGATCAAGGCTAAACAGACTCTCAATATGGCGCATTTTGAAAGAACTAGAAGAGTACCCCAGGTAAGTAGCTGAGTAAATGACAACGCTCGGACCCTCCAAAAGATCTATCTTAAGTATTCTGTGGAAGGGAAAGATTCACTAACCACATCTAAAGAAATTAAACTGGATCAACATACAAAACAACTAATGTACACACAAATATGCAACACAAGAATTTTATCAACAGAAGACAAACAGGTAAAATTCGAGGAGAAACTTAGGAATATTAAATGGGATACAATCGGGCTAAGTGAAGTTCGACGAACAGGGGAAAACCAACTCATACTTAACTCCAGAAATGTCTTTTTTTACGCAGCAGAAGAAACAGCTATCAAAGGAGTTGGATTTCTGGTCCACAAGGGGCATGTCGAGCAAATTACAGATTTCAAGATAATAAGCGCAAGAGTTATATACAGGACTCTCCAATTAAGTAAAAGATACTCCCTAAAAATAATCCAGACTTACGCACCAAGAAAAGACCACTCAGCAAATGTGATTGGGCATTTGTTGGTCACGCAATCCACACGAGGAATCATTTGGAAGATATGACACGTTACCAATTAAATTATAGTTCTCATAAACGGTTCAACCAGAGCTGATATAATCCTACTGAATTTACAACTTACTTGGGGAAAGTACTGTCCTGTATCCTTACAAATGAGATAACAGAGCGAAACATTCCTATTGCATTCTTAAATAGTAGCCAGTTGAAGTACCACATATATTACTATCATCATTACACATTAAATTAGGTTAATAAAGAACATTTGCAAGCAATAAACAAAGAAGAATTTCAATGCCATTAACAACATTTTCGTAATTTAAGCAATGCAACGCTTGCAAAGCGAATTTTGGTAGAATCCCAAATTAATCTGTTCAACGATAAAGCGCTTCCAAGACATAACGCAAGACTTTCTAGGAAATTGAAAATCTAAAGATTGTTAATTGTTATCAAAAGCTACCACGCTTCGGGGTATAACATGATCCCTTTTTTTGCATTCCTATATCAATTCAATTCTTCCAAATTTCTTAGAAGTTAGTATCAAATACACGGAACGATATTCACTATTGAGGAACTTTATCAGGGCAACTTATTTGTTATTGTTGGATATTGAAGCCAGTAAATTCTAAAACAATATTTTATTTAAAGTAATATAAACCTTATTTCACATATCTTGATTTTCTTTAGATTCTTCCAGATTTGCTTCATACAACAACAAATGGATTTACCCAAATGTAGGAATTCTAGAGATCGCTTTATTCGAAATTGATATTTTCCTTCCGTTCGAATGACTTAAACAAATACTGACTGGAACGTATATGTCCGAGCCAGCAAACTTCCTAGACAGCGTCTAAACAAATAATATCGCGATATTCGATCAAACTATACAAGTACGGTTGCAATGCCGATTCCTGAGTGAAAGAGGATCTTCCTCTAGGAGAAATTTTTCGCAAAATTCACGGAAATAGAAATTGCTCAACCAATTCGGAGTGCTGACGCATGTACCCTACTCGTTTCCTAAACTAAAAGCGCGGACGACAGGAAAAATAAAAAAGGTACAAAAAATATAATGTTTCCACTGTATAGCACGTTCTAGTTTACGTAACGACAGGGCTAGAGTTGACCTACTCGAATCGGGCTTTTGCTAACGTCGCGGTACGAATACAAAGCAGCCGTTTCTTTTTACACAGAGAATCGTATCGGTTCCCGACTGTACCGTATTACACCTCGGTTTGTTCATCCACAGACTTTTCGAGGTTATTTTTCAATGCGCTACTGTATCTGTTCCATTTATTAAGTAGTCTTAATTTGCGAGATGTGATTAGGATACGCAATATGTCTAAGTAGTAACCGGTAATATTGGTACCCAAAGTGCACATTTTAAGTTTTCAAAGCTTCAACACCGCAATCCGCTTCACCTGTCGAATGCACATCCTGTTTATCTGAAATAGCCATTAAACTGGCTAGCTCTCGTTCTTATTTCGCACACGAGCGCAATTCTCTTTTGTCTACCGCTGCATTCATATTAAGATAAGGTTTCGTTCGAGCGGAAAATGTTACGAAACTCTTCGATAGCGCCGCATAAGGTTAATATTATTCGCTCTACTTTAGATAGCGCGAGAGTCTAATGGGAAATTTGTTTTATATATGCAAATTTTTATTGAGAGGTGTATGTAGATTACGGTTAAGATCTCCGCCTTAACGGCATTATTGGTTAGTGGAAGGAATGTAATCGATCAAATGTTTCCATGCAGAGCTTTTAGCTGTAAGACTCTTTATTACCTGCGAACTTGGAAACAATTTCCGGAAATGATGGAAAATGATAAAGCGGGAAGGCATTTCTTGATGCAAAGAATCCAAAACTTATTTAATGATAGTTGTAGAGATGTTCTTATGGATTTAACATTTTTAACTTTCTTTGATACCCATATCTATTTTCACGCCGATTATGTAGAAAACTAACTATGTTTGCATATAACCTTTGGTACTAAATTCAGTTTATTATTTACACTTGTCTTGTTTCTATGAGCTAACGGAGGTTGAAAAAAACAGCCCTCGTTTATTATGTACAGTTTTTTATGGAGCCATTTTCACCGTAATATTGGTTGCAAATATCCACTTACTACAGGCTTACTTACAGGTCGTCCTAAACTGTATACCATAATTTCAGACCCATATCTTTTGTGGATCAAAATCTATGGCCAAAAAAACTAAACCTGTATAGCCCCGTTTACTTTGGAAAATGGAAATATTAAAGGTTGCTCCAAGTTGTTTTAGCCATTATTTCAAGGTTTCAGATCGGTATTTATTATAGATCAAAAGATACGGCTAAAAACGAAGTAAGAAAGCGTAAAATTTTTCCACCCCGCTCCAAAGATTGTGGTGAGTTGTTCTTGTTGTGCATTATCACAAGTATATCAGCCAACTTGTAACTTTGTGCGATACATGAAAACCTAAATATATCTCCAGATTCCGAAAGCGGGATACCTGAATTGGTAGAAGAACAAAATTGGGGTAACAAGAACACAATAGCAGAAAGCCAAGTTAATTACTGTTTCGACGCTTATTACAAAACTCGTTTCTTTAGAGCTTTTCCGAGGACGTATTTTGATCAAAATTAATTTGCTCGTTGGACATATTTAATCTACTATCTATAGGGATAAATATATTGACACGATATGTTGCAGACTCCCTTTTAAACAATTTGGGTTTCCAACTTGAAACCACGTCGTAGTTGCATGAGTCTGCTGACGCGGACATTTCACTCCCAGTTCCTTGGAGCTGGAAAGTGATTCATCGACAGACTCTGCAACTGTGAAGCGGTTTCAAGCCGGAATCCCAAATTATTGGAGAGTGAGATGATCTTAAAGGTTTGTGACAAAATTTCTGAAATAGATGTTATTTTACGAGGGTCACGCTATATACTTTAAGATGCCAAGAAACTAGAGGAGTTAGACCTCGCAACACTGCATTTCTAAATACCACCATCCCTAAGTAGTAAGCTCTGACTGTTGAGTTGCTGCTCTCGTGCCAAACGTGATACATATAATTTCTCATCGAAACATGGACTTGTCAAGAAACAATATGCGCGCAATGATCTACACCAAATCTTATTGTCGGTTTAAGTGAAGAACGAAGTCTTGAACGATTACTTATAGCGAATTTAAAAGAGGACGGATATCGCTTGGCAATGAAGCACGTGCTGGTAGGTCGTATTCTTCAGTTCCCTACAATTAGACGAAGATCCAATATGCACCTATTGATGGATTGAGGTAGCTCTTTGGTGTTGGTTTAACAACAGCACATTCAATCTTACATGATCATCTTCGGGTGAAAAGAATTGTTATTCGTTACGTGACACACATGCTTAACGATTTCCAAAAGGCAGAGCGAGTAAGAATCGCTTGAGAAGCGTTAGGAATGTTAAATAATGGTAGACATCGTATTCTATCTAAAATAGTAATAGATCATGGAACTTAGATCCCATTTTACAATATTTCTACCCACCAGGAGAGCCGTGTCTGGATCCACGAAGATGCACCAACACCAACAATGGCCAAAAGCAAGGACCTCTCAAGAAAGTTATGTATGCAGTTTTCTTTTGTAGTACAGGATTGGTGAAAGCGATCAAACTAGAAAATCAACGTACAGTCACAGCAACCTGGCATACCACAAAATATTTACCTGCAGTTCTTGAGTCAGTCAATATTCGCGGGTTAATGCTGCATGACGACAATACATTGTCACATAATACACAGCAGACAGTTGAACTTTTACGTGAAAATAATGTAAAAGTTATTTGGACATTCACCATATTCGCCTGATTTCATTTCGTAAAAAGCTTGTAGTTTTCTTGTATCTCAAAACATATAGCGTGACCCTCGTATATGCTTATACCGAAGCCACAAATGGTTAATTAAAATAAATACTTACATTTTAGGATCTCCTTTTTGCATGTATGCATAAATATTAAACGTCTATGTCAACACTGCAAAAAAATGTTTTTGGTGATTTTTTTGCACCAATATTAGATCCTGTAAACATCTTGTTGGATGGTGTGAATATTTTTTAGTTACATATGAATCCTATATATCTGGAGGTAGTGACTTGGTACATTGCGTACTTGGCTATCAGTCTCGGAGTTCTGGGTTCAAACTACGGGGCTGTTTCTAAGGGTTGGGGTTTCTATGGTTTTCCTCACTCCATGGCGAATGGTGAGAACGAATATCTTGAGACCCACCACAAGCTTAGGCGTAATAATAACTCGTGGCCGACCTATGCTCCCTGTAATTGGTGGAAGTTCTTGGAAAATGCGTATTATTATTATTATTAAAATACCATAATATGTAAATTATTTGTACCAATCACCAGGAGTCAATATCTTTGTCAACCAATCAAGTACCATTCATATTTGCTTACATGGTCTATATTATGATTTTCTTGCCTTCAAAATTTAATTTATTTCAGCATTTTTTCAAAATAAAATAATCGATGAAAGAGCTTTTAATATACAAAAGGATCCTAATCCAAAATAAAAATACAACAAACTGGTTTAATATCCCCACCATTAATTCCAAATAAGTTCCCAGTAAAAGAGCGTAAAACGTCGTTTCCAAACTCTAAACCGAGTACTTTTCAAATCCCATAATTGGATTGCAGAGCGAGATACGCACACTTTGCTTTCTTTCGCCATTACTATCTCGCCGTTTCATCTACAACATTTCAGATGTAATCCGACGTTACATAAGAATATTACCTTTTTGTTCTCCCATTGCCGAGGCAATATTCCATCTGCGAACGTACCTATGTCGGAACGGTTAGTTACTGTAAATATCCACGGTAATAGTCGGAAAGCCATAACGTCGAGACGCTTTAACGTGATTCTTACGTGTGTCTCCGCTGTGGCGCTTCTTGGCGGCGAGTCGGCAGCTTTTCGACGGCGTGTCGAAGGTTTACTCACGTGTGCTTTACCTTTTGGCACCGGAAATGGACGTCGAAAATAATGGTTATCATTTTTCAATAGTTGGTTTCAAATGGTCGAATGTCTGGCGTTAATGTAATGTCCGAAAAATTCAAGAGAGACGAGCGTAATTCCGTAGAAAGGATCTTCCACGTAGAACTCCGTTCTGATTGAAAATACACAATTTATATTCGAAAGAGAGTTCGAGAGAGACTCGACAAATGTTTTATTCTGATAGCTTACTAAATTGTTACGTTTCTTTGTGATAGTCGAAAAAAGAAGTGTATAGGTTTAAGTGTAATTCTTTCATCACATACAGAATGTAACAAACACAAAGAAGCAAAATATAGCATGTTTCAGCAAGTTTGAATGTCGCTCATAAGTGTTAGTCAAGAAGTTGCAGTGGGCCGAAGAATAATTTCTTGCCTTTGAAATCCTTCCTTGGAGGACGAAAATGTTACGCAAAGACTAGATTACGGTTAAGATCAACAATACAAATGGACGATCGATTTTTTTATTATAGCAAGGATCCTATGGTCATTGCCGCATTTCGCATTTCGATCTCCACCCGTCTCTATTTTTCTAAACTTCTTCATTTATTGCTCTGTCTCTTAGGGCTTTCTCGATCCCATCCCTCCATGATGTTGTTAGTCTTCCTCCTTCTATTTTTTGGTGTATAATTTAGTGCGCTCTTTGGCCATCTATCTTCACACACTCTGTACATATCCATACTATTTAAGCTGTCTTGTTTCGTTACGATCCACACCAGTAACGACACTTTCCGCTCTTCGTCGTATCTCGTCGCTAATTATATGTTCCAATTTTTACGCCATTTCGATGGCGTCTTCATTCTTTTTATTACTGTTTATCATCTGCCAGCTCTCTGCAGATCTCTTTTAGACCACAGCAAGCAATTTAAGGCATGGGTTGCTTTTGCCTCTGTTTTATTTTATTTCGTATGTCTATTTTCGGTGTACATTCCTCACTAAGTATGTTTCCTAGATATGTGTACTGGTTTGTTCTTATTTCTCTAGTTTGCAAGTCCTGATGGCCATCTTCGTCTTTGTATACCGCTTTCATATATTCAGTCTTTGTCATGTTTACTGTTAGTTTCCAATGTTCGTATTCTTGTCTCAGTTTTCTAAACACATATCCTCTTCATTACAAGCTATAATTACTTGATCGTCTGCGAAATAGGGACCTGTGAGACAGTGATCTTCCATCGTAATTCCCATTCTTTCTGTTTTTTTTCTCCAATTATTTGAAGCTTTCTGAATATAAATTTTAAATAATGTAGGGGGAAAACTGCATCCTTGTTTCAATGCTTTAGTTATGGGGAATGATTTTGATGTGTTTATACCTACTTTGATTATACTCTGTCAAAATAGGAGATGATCAATACCTGTCGCAATTGGCACATAAAAATCGCACCTATAATTCAACTCAGCTTCAACGCGAGTTTGCTGCTGCGATTCGAAGTTTGATATCAACGCAAACAATAGGAAATCGTTTGCATTGGTTTGTGTTGAAAACGAGTATTATTCGATGTTAAATAAAAATTTAGATTGAAACCAGATTCTGATTTACAATAATTTACAATTTGTCAGGAAAGACCCCAGTATAATTATGGTAATGGAATAGTACGAGCCTCGATAACCACTGGAGAGCACACCCACCTTTTCGTCATAGAACATGGAACTTTTACTGACCAGGAATATTTGGATGATATTTTGGACTTACTAGTTTTCCGTATGGAGCAATTGTAGGAACTCATATACATAATCCCCGTCACCATCCAACAAATGATGGCTCTAAATTAACTCTTCAATATTCTGACCTCTACTTCTTTTCCTTTGCTGCAATTCATTGCCGTTGTCTGTTACCGATAATGATACACCATTAACATGTAGAATGATCCAAGATTATCTTATATTTAACATAATTAGAGCTCCCAGCTAAAATCTGTAACCCAACTGTGTTGAGAACTGTGTAAAAATAAAAGGTTTGAAAACCGTATACTCTTATATTAAGTAAATTGTACTTAAATGAAATATCAAAAAATGTACTTAACCTTTAAAAAATATTCCTGGCTGAGATGAAGCCGCACAAGACGAAAACCTTCCAAAAGCTATCAAATACAAATTTTGGCAACTTTTCGCGAACCCTAAAAGCGACAGCGAACCGAGAACATCATGAACCAATCCGCGTCAAGCAAATAAAATCAGAGATGAAAGCGACCAAACTAGAAAGTCAACGTACAGTCACAGCAACCTGGCATACCACAAAATATTCACCTGCAGTTCTTGAGTCAGTCAATATTCGCGGGTTAATGCTGCATGACGACAATACATTGTCACATAATACACAGCAGACAGTTGAACTTTTACGTGAAAATAATGTAAAGGTCATTTGGACATTCACAATATTCGCCTGATTTCATTTCGTAAAAAGCTTGTAGTTTTCTTGTATCTCAAAACATATAGCGTGACCCTCGTATATGCTTATACCGAAGCCACAAATGGTTAATTAAAATAAATACTTACATTTTAGGATCTCCTTTTTGCATGTATGCATAAATATTAAACGTCTATGTCTTCTATTCAGTACGAGGGCATGATGCGCCGTAATATACAGCAATGTGCAATAGTTCACAGGAAATTTTACATGAACGTCAAATATAAGGAAAGGACGAAGATGATGACAATTAACACGCAACAACGTGCACCTAATAGTGAATTTCGTTAAGTTTCTCTACACTCCAAATTGATCAGTACAATTTTTTTTTGCCGCACACAATGAGTTCTATAGGAATACGTCTTCGAAATTCTCTAAACATTCTCGTTGCAATGCTTTCTTGTGAGCATGTTCCCAGCACCACTACAAAGAATTATTTCTAACTCGATCAAAAGAACGACACAATTTTTCTTTATTTGGTGCGTATAGTAACACACATATCTGTAGAATAATCAGCAGAACGTTAAAAGACAAAATAAGAAAGGACCCACAAATAAAATTTTACAAGACGATAGCAGCGCCAACCCTCTTATACGGTAGTGAAACGTGGACAACAAAAAACCAAGAAGGCAGGATACAGACACAAGAGATGAAATTTTTGAGAAGAGTTGAAGGTTATACAAGATCTGATAAAGTAAGAAATGGAGGTATAAGAACAGAACTAAACGTTTTCGACATAAATGAGAGCATAAGGGAAACAAAAACAAGTGGAAGGCATACGTAGAACGGATGCAAGTGACGAGGTTGCTAGCCAGAGTGAGGTCTTATAGATGTTTATGAAGAAAAAATGTGGGCAAACTAAATAAAAGATGAGTATCGTAACAGACAAAGTGGCTAAAATCTGAAGTGAAGTAGAAGAAGAAGAAAGTGAAACACAATGAGACCTTTTCGAATTCATTCTTAAAAGTGGTCAAATATATTTATGTGCTGCTCAAAATGATTCAAAGTCGATTCTAAATAATGCCACAACCAAGTTTTGGAAGTTGTCATTGAAAAGTCATTAATTTAATTACTTATTAACAACAAAATTATCTACTCCTTGATTTTTGGAAATTCTGAGGTTATTGTGCAGAGGACATGCAGCCCACCTTAAAACTTGTTCGAGGAAACCGTAATATATTCAGATACAGAAACCAAAGGTGTGTTAATTATTTTGAATCCTGTATATTAGCACTAAATAATCTAAATCTATTTGAATAATCTCGGTTGAATTCAGAATTATTGACTTGCAATATCTAATTAATGCACAGCGTCTGATTTCATATCCTCGTATACACCTTGCTTGTGTACATATAGTAGAGGCATAGAGTATTCGCTTCAAGGAATTCTCTGTACTCTCACAGATAGAACCATTTCAATAGATGCACCAATGTACATCCCACTCTATCGTATATACTTGTACATATGTATGCACAGATGTCAGGAGAATGTATTGAAATGAATTTGCTTCGACGCCGAAATATTCCCAGCGAGCGCATATATCAAGATATCCACTTATATACGCTGGACCACTACTGTATTAGAAGTATGCAAAAGGCATTAACCAACTAACATTGACTAGTAACGAAATTATACAACCTTAGGGGCTAATAATCCAGCGCACAAGTAACACATTTACGTACACGTACGTACTTCGTATGGAGCTGTCTTATCAATTTCTGGCCCGTGAGTTCGCCATCCCCCTTAGCGGTGGATGCGACGCGACGGAGGCGTAAACTAGCAATATCCCACGTTCAACCGTCCCATTTCGCGATAATAATTCGCGCGTTTCCCTATGTGCTAACCGGAAATTAGTCGAAGTTCGCGCTCTAGCGTGTATATGCGGAGGGCCATTAAATTACATATTAAGACGCCGCGGCGAGAAGTTATATATCTACGGAGGACATTACGATTTATGGGCCCATCTCGGTTCTGAGTTCTTCACTCATATTTCTTTAATGGTCGCTTAAAACTTTAATGCCACTGGTTTCGGCAGCAACCGTAACTGTATAACGGCTTCATTTTTTCCCTCTTTTATTTCGTTCTCGGAGGAAATAAGTTGAAATATTAGGATACCGATTGAAAATAACGTTTATAAGGATTCCTCGCTCTGGAGTTTTGTACTTGAAAATATGATATGCTCCATTTGAATGAAGCATGGAATCAATAAAAACAATTCCAGGGGGAGAATCGTTAGTAGAAAACTAATTATGAATGCCATATTATAAGTAATATGTAAAAAAACTGTAACTAATATTTTGAGGAATTTATTATGGTACAAACTAATGTTTTTAATAGAGAAAAGTGCTTTGTTACTAACAGTATACTTTAAGTATTGCATGGAAATGTTACAATAATAATTTTGCCATTCCTGAAAAAGGATGATAGTTCCAATATTGTCAATTACAAACCTGTGGCTATAATTTCTTCCTTTGCGAAGGTTCTTGAAGTCTTAATTTATAAACGTCTTTCTTATCGTATTAAATCATATCTCTCTGAGTCTCAGCATGATTATTTTTGACAAATAGATCTACTAGAACTAACATGGCACAGATTTCTCAAACAGTAGCCGAAACCGAGGATGGAGTGGCCAATTGGATGTTATTTATACTGATTTTTCTCGTGTTTTTGTCTTGATTGATCATCATAAGTTTTTGGAGCAGCTGAGGTTTATATGTATTACTATTATGTATTATATCTTCTAAACATACTTAATTACCTTTATTCTAATGGATTTAAATCTCGCTCTCTTTTGCTCCACCTCTGGAGTACCTCAAGGATCGAATCTTTGCCCCTTGCTCTTCAATATATATGTCGATGATCTTTTAAAGTCTATTAACTGTCCTTTATTAGCCTATGCTGATGATATTAAAATCTACCACGCAGTAAACTCCCTCAATGATGCTGACCTTCTGCAGCGTAATTTGGGCATGATTCATACCTGATGTCGGCATAATAATTTACACTACAACACACCGGAAAGTTAACAGCAATCAAAACTGTTGTGAACTAGCTCCAAAGAAGGCCAAAGGCGATCTATCCCAAGAAAGGTGATGGCTTCCCCTTTTTGAGACACGAAGGAAATCTTGCCCATCGATTACTTTCCAAAGGAACAAAAGATTACCGGACAATACTATTCTAAATTTTTGGATCGATTGAAGGCAGCTATCGTCGAAAAAGAAAACAGGAAGAAAGCAAAAAAAAAATCTTTTCCAACAAGACCATGAACCAGTTCACAAGAACGAAATTGTCGAAGCAAAATTGGCCAAATTAAAGTTCCCCTTATTCACCGGATTTAGCTCCCTCGGACTATCGTCTCTTCTCCAAACTTAAGGAACACCTCGGCAGTATGAGATTTGCTTCGTATGAGGAGCTGACTGCTGCGGTGGACCACTATCTTGAGGAGCTCGAGGAAAATGAGTACCCTGAAGGCATAGAAACGCTTGAGCATCGACCATACAAATGTATTGATCTTGAGAGAGGTTATGTCGCAAAATAAAACGCATTTCATTAAAATATTGCTATTTGATATGCTTCAGTTACTTAATTTTTCGGATCACCTTTGTATATCTATGGTGAATTTTTTTCGAATATCGTCAGTAAATAAGAACACACAATAAACAATCTTTTCATGAATTTATATTAAGAGATCAGAGAGGAAAATATGTTATGAGACCGAAATTCATCAAAATCTCACAAAGAGATTTCATACACGGTCTCCTCTTGACAACTATATCTACATATGTATGTACTATCTTGTACAGCGTTAAGGTTCTATTCTGCGGCGAATATGAATTTTCCAAGGTCATCACTGTGGTGTATCGGCACGCCGCGAGACCGCAAGACCATCGCGCAAACCTTCCGCCTTTCTCTATAAAGTGATAACCGCCTTCTTAAATCTAAAATTCCAATTTCGGATATTCGAAATCGTCTACGCAATAACCTCCTACCGCGCGCTTTATTGGCGTTCAGTTCGACGTAACATTCCGCGTGCGGACAATAAATACGATCGGGACGTAACACTGTTTCGTCGCTCGGAAACGCGGGACCTCAAAGGGACGCGAAACCGAAACATCTTGAGAGGATTGGGCGCCGTCGTTTGGGGTGTTCAGGGAACACTTAAGGAGTAGATTTTATTGGCAATTTTGGGAGAGGGCTAAATCCGGGAATATGGTTTTTGCTTCTTGCGTTATTGGTTTTTAGGTTATCGCTTGAAATATTAGGTATTCGTCATAGAAAATGGAGAGGTTATTGCTGCTAAATTAATATCTTTTCATTAAGACGCATAGGAAACTAACTACTGATTTAAGTATTGCTAACGATTCAATGTTTGGCGAAACATTGCTACAGATTATTAATTTATTATAAAAAGGGCTCAAATAAATTCCACCTCAAGTAATCCGCTCTAATAAAATATTTTCAGTTGCATCAGTTGTCAATTTGACAGAGTATTCGTTCATATGCATAGTTGACAGGAACTTGTTAAAATTGCATCGTAATTTAAAATTGATTTAAAACTGTTTTTGCTGTAGAATACAAATCATTCATGGTTGAATCTTATTTTCGAGACGTACGTAAGATTCGCGAACAATGACAGTATCCTCTTGAAGATTGTTTAGAATGATATTGCTTCTGTTCGAGTATTATCACAAGTGGATGTGTCAATTGCTACCTCCCATACAATTTTGAAAAGAATTTACATTTATTTCCATATCGGATGACCTGCTATCAAGAAGTCAGTGTCCTTCTTGACAACACCTTTTTTAACTCTTGGCGTGATATTGTTGACGATGTACTCTCATAATGACTAGAGTTGTTGTTTGGGCTATTTCCATCTTTTGTTGAACTTATATCGACCGACGTTTCGGCAGCTTGTCTGCTGCCGTCTCCAGGGTAGCCCTGAGAAGGGCTGTTACTTGCCAGATTAATCATACGTTCGATGACTTTTGGTCTGGCGCATTTGTCTTCTCTGCTTTTTATTAGTGAAACTTGTCCTGAACGGGATCAAACACAATTTATTTTTTCTCCCAGGCTTAGGAAGGGAATAGTATTGCATGGAACAACGCAGCAATCCTGGATAAAGAAGACAACGCCACAAAAAGAAACTGTTGGCCATTACACCGACCGCCATTAGCACACCAAGGCTGGAGATAAATAACGTCTGGCTCCCTATTGGAGACACTCAAGTAATATATCCTCTAAAATTATGTATTATTTCTATATAATAGACGATGCTATTCGCTTAAATAGGACTGTGTATATTTTAAAGGAAATAGAAATTTCAGAAAATGCGACTGTTCACGTTGTATCGAAGTTTTAAGGGCGCTGCTTGACCTGGCTGAAACACATGTTCCAATGGTTTATCAAGAAATTGTCAATGATAAGAAATTTAAACAAATGTAACAAGAAAAAAAGCAAAAAATAAGCAACAATCTGGTTAACGACAATTTTGAAGTCAATAGAGAGCTTAGCGTTAGCGCTGATTTAAAAATGCACGTGTACAGAAAAGGGAATATGTGAAAAAGTAGCTAATTGACAATTTGTCTCACACAAAGAGGATCTTATTGTCTTTCAAACCATTCGACTTTGATACGAATACACTTTTGTATAGGCTACGATTAACTCTGTCGCTGATACTTCCAAAACCAGAGTTCGGAGTCACAAAGTGATGAATCGAATGAGTCTCAACATTTTTTTTCTGGATAAAAAGTCAATGGATTTAACGTGGTGAATGAGAATTGACATTGTCAGGATAGTTCTGCGATTTTAATTATTTCCTCTTACTTAATCGAGGAGTTCAGGCAGACAAATTATGATGTATTAATCAACATTTACGATTTCTCAATTCTGTAAAGTCACGGTAACCACGTGTTCAATGAAACCGAAGAAGAGATTATTTGTTTCACAGCACAAGACTAACAGATGACACCATCAAAGGTGTTGGCCCGCTTTGAAGTACCCTAACTGAATAATACTGCAGTTTTGTGTCTATGCCATTCTGGACATGAACCTTCATGATTAAAATAATCCAAAGAATCAGTTCTTAACGTTTAACGCATCTAGTTAAAATCAGCTTGTATAGTTATTTCTTATATCAAAAACCTATCCAATTCAATTCATTTTCGAACAAACCTATCATTTTTAAAATCAAACTCTACTTTGTGACATTTATGTATTTTAAAGATATCCATTCAAATTAAAATAGAAAAATAAAAACAAAATTCAAATTCGGTTGGACGACTTTTCGCTAATTTAATACCAATTACTGATTTCATCCAATTTTAATTTATATATATTTAAATTTTTATAGTGGAAAGTTCATAGTAAATAACGATAGTAGTAAGTGTAACTGCAGAAAAATAATGTATTAACCGAAGACCGGAAACCGCGATAAGGAGGCAGAAGAATAAAAACATAGGCAGACCAATCCCGCAGAATGGAGAAGGATCAGCGGATTACACAGTAATTTCTGTTCCCCCTATTAGCTTAGTAGTTAAGCTAGGTGGAATAGGAAAATCGAGGAAAAATAATCAAGTTCTCGATCCCTATGCACAAGTTTCACAAATAAAAAGTAGGGAAGACAAATATGTCAGATTAAAAATCATCAAACGCATCATGGATCCGTCAAACAACAACCCTTCTCAGAGCTGCTACCATCTGAAGACGACAGTATACGAACGGGCGAAACGTCGGACGAACTTATAGTTCAACAATCGATGCAAATAGTCCGAGCAACAACAGCTCTAGTTATTAAAATCTTTTTTTTCTGACGAATCATCTGAATGTATATGTTCCTTCGTCACTTCATCCGAAGAAAATTGACATACTAATGCAACTTTTGAAATTGTTTCGTTTCATAGTGACGTTTAATGTGATGTTCGTTGAGAATGGCTATGGTTTCATTGCAAATCAAACGCCTTGTTGTTCCATTGATAGTTAAATGTTCTGCATTCACTGTTTCTTTTTTGCTTTTTTCCATGCTAGTAAATCACCCACAAAAACAACAAGTCAAATCAAAATATGTTATACCGTTGGTCAGCTTCATATTAACTGTAATTAATGAGTGCTTCCCTCCAAATGTTCAGTGGTGTAGCGATATGATACTTACCCGAATAGCGAGGGCGTAGATTCAAATCCTACCGTTCTCTATATTTTTTTCAGAACAATTGTTAAGGACTTAACATTGTTTTTTGTATTTTATAAATTTTTTACTACTATGTATTTTATCTTCGTTGCATTATTATTTTCATTTAGAATATTACTTTATTTTCATTTTTATATTTATTTATTTTCATTCTTATATTTATTTATTTTGCTCTCTTATATCCAATTTTATTTTAATATGTATGTACATTACGCATTGTATATGTATGCAAGTCAGCCATTCGCATTACGCTAGCTAAAACTGCCTAATTAGAAATCATTCACTGCAACGTCGTCGGATATGTAATGGGAGTTTTCTTGAAATTTAAGGTACACAAGCAGAGGCAGTCGTCTCTCGCGCGACAGTCGAGGTATTAGCGATCGTGCACTCTCGGTCACCTTTCGTGCCTCGTCGTAACGTGTACAGTAACGTCGTCGTAAGATTATTAGAGATTTCTAAGTTTTTCTAGTTTTGGCGGGAATCGTCGAGGACGTTGTCTATACATTTATTTCTGGCGGGAGTCATTTGGTAACGTCGTCGGACCACATGTATAGATTTTTTTAATAAGTATAAATTCTCGATTTTCTATCATCGTACATAGAGGCTACTGTGTCCATTGTCGTCTATACATATTTTTAGTCTTCAGTTAAGTTTGTGTCGGAAATTATTTTGGTGAGATTGTCGGCGCGCATGTATAGACCTCCTCTACAAGTACGATCACTCCGCTTCCTGCTGACGGTCGTTGCGGCCGCAGCGCCCGTTGTCTTTTGTACGTTTGTTCGGTCCTTGTCGTATCGGGACTTAGAAATTTTTCATTTAGTTGCTCGTCGTAGCGGACGAGTGTCACGGGCCAGTTTTCTTATGTAATGTCGGCATCATCGCTCCGTTTTACTTGTCGGTGCGCAGTTCGCACATTTGCTGGTTACTGTCTTTTTCCCTTCTTTGGGGCGCAGTAGTATAGAGCTAAAGATTGCACATAGCGTAATATTTCAAACGAGAACGCCTGGGTAGCTGTGACATTACTTTTGTATTGAGATCGGCTATTATCGCTACTGTCGCCCTCAACCAGGCGTTCAAGCTCTAAGAGATAGGGTGGGTTCCCCTATAAATGTGAATATAACAAACGTATTTGGTCAAGTACAAATACATGCCAATAATACAGGGCCAAGTCCCTTAGGCAAATTTAAAACAAGGAAAGTATATTAGGCTCCCGGAAAGGGACATATAAATAAGCATAGCACCGAGGTGCGCTTATAAATTTAAGAAATAAATAGGGTTGGCTCCTATAAAAAGGTAGTGGTGCATGCAAACAGATAGAGGCATTAGTACATGCCTCTAACAAAGCTTCAGCGGAAGCATATAAGAGTTTAACCTTTTAAACAGAATTAAGACATGGCTTTGCAACGTACATGCTGAGGCATTACTTTATGTTGCTACCAATGAAAATACATATACAAATGCTAATGTACATTACATGTATAAGAGAGCTCGAATAACTGCAATTATTGCAAATCTATATATCTTACGTACATCGTACATGTACATAGGCAAGAGTGGAAACCGTGTAACCATTTCATTTTTAAATATATTTTTTTGCGCATGCGCATTGAGTTTCACAGTACAACCTCTCCTTTAGTAAATAAGCGAACATACTCTACAAGTAAGTATTGGTCAAGTAATTTAGGAAATTACGAGCAGGCTACAGCGGCGTTGTTCTTCAAACCAGGAGAACGTAACAGTTGGTCAGCTTCATATTAACTGTAATTAATGAGTGCTTCCCTCCAAATGTTCAGTGGTGTAGTGATATGATACTTACCTGAATAGCGAGGGCGTAGATTCAAATCCTACCGTTCTCAATATTTTTTTCAGAATAATGTTGAACACGTTGGTACTTGTAAGGAAATTGAAATTTAGCATTATAGAAACCAACAGAAGCTTCATATTAATATATATCTATCTACATGCATACATATATATATATACATAAATAACATTCTAAAAACATATAGAATACCCAGGTTTCATATCAAACAATTCTTTTCGGGACAATGATAGATATTTTATCGTAGCCTCTTGTTTCAAGCAGCATTCCATTAAAACGCGAACGTTACACAAGTACATTTGTCCGCTATTTGAACGAATAACGAAAATGAAAAAAAAAAAAAAAAAACGAACCGACAAACCGGAAAAAAGTTTATGAAAAATTATCGCGAGCGAAAAAATGATGCTACCGGTCCGAGATGGATGAGAAGCGGAAAAAATAACAAACGAGCGCCGGTACCCGAGTTTAAATGAAATAATCCGATTTCAGCCGGGGCAAATCGTTATTAGTGTTGAATTTTCGGCAACGAATCGTTTTGGGTTGGCTCAGTTCGCGTTGTGTACGTGCGTGGGCTGTATTTGTGGATTTATATCATGCGTTTTGCGAACGTCCTCTATTGGCGCAAAAGCGAACCGTACACATACGTACGTATAGGCGTTTATACATGGCTGTCGGACGTGAAGTGGGGAAATCCCGTACCCCGGCCTGTCGCTAATTGGTAACACATTTGTCGAAACGGAAACTGAACAAATACAACACGAAATTTAATTACCAATTCGCCGGATGTGTGCCGGAAACGTTTGATCTTTTGCCTCTCTTTTTTCATTAATATTTGAGAGGGTTCGCAGGTATGGCTGTATATGTATGTGTGGGGCAAATGTACATCAAACAGCGGTATACTTCGACAGTATTAGTAGCGAATTTGCAAATTAGTTGGATTATAATTAAGTTTCACATGTGTTCGGTATATTCGCTTCTAACGAGTATAATGTGATTAGTACCTTAAACGAGAGTAACGATCCAAGTACGCTAATCCTTCATACAAATGTAACAATAACAATAATGATAATCATATTGGGAATATCCATTAAATTTAATAACACCCACAGTAAAAGTTTTTTCTTCTAAAAAAATGTATTTTTTATGCCGAGCAGTAATTCTTACTCTAAAGAAAACCAAAACCTTTAATAGAAGGGGCTATTCCTTCCTATTTTCCCCACAAATCGTAATGCGAAATTTTAGATATGAAAAAGCTTTCGGCACGATGGGTACAGTGTTTGCTCACACCGGAGCAAAAACGAAATCGGGTAACCGTCTCGGAGTGTCTGGCCATGGTCGAACGCAATCCAAGGGATTTCTTCATGCGTTTCGTAACCGTAGATGAGACTTGGATCCACCACTGCATACCGGAGACCAAGGAACGACCGAAGCAGTGGACTTTTCCACCACGACAACACACCGGCTCATTTATCCCGAATCGTCGTGTCCAAATTGAATGAGTTGCGATACGAATTAGTCTCTCATCCCCCATATTGACCGGAGCTAGCCTCTAGTGACTATTTCCTATTCTCAAACTTGAAAGAATCACTGGAAGGAAAGAGATTTACCTCAAATAAAAACGTCATCGTCGCTACAGATGGCTATTTTGCACACCTCGAAACATCAACACACAATTTAGGTATCCCATTAAATAGGTATAAATTTCAGGCAACAATTAGAATGACACAGTAGATAAAGTAAGTAGAGATCTGGTTGCAATTTACGTTTGGTTGTGTGACAACAGTATGGCTGTGAACATTAATACGAGGGGAGGTCCAGAAGTTCGTGGAATAAAAGGGTTTTAAATAAAATAAAACAATAAATCTATTTTTCCTTTTCAATATAATCACCCTTAAGCACAATACATTTATTAGATTTATGAATTAATTTTTCTAAATCATCATAAACATATTTTTTATCTTTCGCCTCAAAATGGGCCAAAATTGCCTCCTTTACGTCATTGTCGTCGGAAAACTTTCTTTCACGTAAGTCTTTTTTTAAATTGGGGAACAAATAAAACTCACTGGGTGCCAGGCCTGGACTGTAGGGTGGATGGACTATTGATTGAAAGCCATGCTCGTGCAGAGCAGCCATTGCAACTTTGCTCTTGTGAACCGGCGCATTGTCTTGCAAGAGCAACACACCCTTGGTCAATTTTCCTCGACGTTGTTGCTTGATAGCCTCCTTTAATTTTTCTAATATCGCTGCGTAATATTCTCCGGTTACCTTTTTCTTTGTAATCAATCCAATTCCAAAAAACAGTAGCCATCAACTTTCCAGCCGATTCTGACACATTGAATTTCTTTGGCGGTGGTGTCCCCTTTTTATACCATTGCATGGACTCCTGTTTGGACTCAGGCTCAAAGTGATGAACCCATGTTTCATCTCCGGTAACAATCCGCTCCAAAATCTGTGCAGGTTTGCCTCCACACAGCTCCAAAAATTGTTTGGACGCACAGACGCGCTGCTGTTTCTGCAGCGGCGTGAGCATTCTCGGTACTCATCTTGCACTGACTTTTGTCATACCCAGGTGGTCATGTAGGATACGCAAAATGGTGGTATCTGATACTCCAACTAATTCAGATAACTGTTTTTCTTCAAACGGGCATCTTGCAGTAGAAATTTTTGCACTTTTTCGACGATGTCTGATGTGGTGGCCTCAGCTGGCCGTCCTGAGAGGGGGTCGTCTTCAATTGACTCCCGACCATGTTTAAAAAGACCATGCCACTTATAAATCATTGATAGGCACTGTTCCCCATAAACGGTTTCCATTTCATTCAATATGGTTTGAGCGTTCTTTCCTTGCTTTGTAAGGAACTTTATCACAGCACGATGTTCAATTTTCTCCATAATTTCAGTTATCTTCCGGATTGACTTTGGTTTAACAGGCAACTATTCGTAAACGACTGACGCTATAGGGCTGCAACTTAACTTATATACTAATGATGAGTCGCCAATCAGAATGACAACTAGCGAGCGCCACTATCCCCACTCCATCCCCTCCACTCCACGAACTTCTGGACCTCTCCTCGTATATTAGTGTAAATAAGTATATAATTCTTGGTGCTGGTGGCACAATACGTAAGCTACAAAATAAAATATAAATGTCATTCTAAATAAACAAAAGACTGATTAGAGTAGTAAAATACGTTGGTGTAGTCACAGATGAAAATTTGAACTTTAATGAACATGCGGAAAATATTTCAAAAAATATGGCATTTTCTAGAAATAGTCAGTAATAATTTAACAATGTTGTGTTGTGAAATTATTAGACATAGACTACTGTTGTGGTCTATTGTATAATTTGCCTCAAAAAAGGATGCTTCGATTGCAAAAGATACTAAATCATGTTATGAGAACTCTTCTGAGATGTAGTAAATATACACCAATAGATTTGATGTTAAATATATTAGACCTGATGAGTGTGAGATAAAGAATTTTGTACAAATATTTGTTAAAATTTACGAAAGAGAGCTGAAATTTCTTCCTAACTACTTCTATAAAGATATAATATATGTAAGTGAAATGCACAATTATAAAACTAGAGATACAAACATTTTCTATGTAAATAATTGTTGCGTGTCTAGGGGTAACAAGAATATATTTTATAAAGGACTGGATGAATTTAATGAGCTTCCAACTCTAATAATAGAGCGTGCTGCATAATAGTTTTAAATATTTTCTCAATTAAATGTACTTAAAAATCGCAGATAATCATGTTTCTAATGACGACGAATAATGTGTGTAGACATATTTATTGTAACTGTATATAATATATCAGTATAAACTGGGTAATATTACTCCCTGTATAAAGCGATATATCTTTTATTTTAGTGCAAGGCACTTATTGATCGTTCTACTTATTGAATTGAACGGTATCTACGATAAAAGCTTACATTACAGTTGCAGTTGTTACATTCGGTAACATATACTCTGCTTAGTACATATATAGCGTTTTTGACGACGTGCATAAAAATTTATAACCCTTGAAACGCTCATATTGTGGTAAATAAAGCAGCTGAGGTGCTTTACAGCGGATCCTAGAGTACAGTTTACACTCATAAGCGTTTAACGTAACTTTCTGCTTGTTTTGCAATTTGGATAAACCTAATCTATATACTCTGATTGATGATAACTATTTCTGTTAACTATTGAGTTTCTTCACAGGTATAGCAGTAAGCTCCACTCACACAAATTAATTAATTATGCGGAACGCAGCGTTTCGAGAGCACGTGGGCTCTCATTGTGCCGTGTTACCGACTGTCGGTAACACGGTTCACAATGAGAGCCAACGTGCTCTCGAAACACTGCGTTCCGCATAATTAATTAATTTGTGTGAGTGGAGTTTACTGCTATACCTGTGAATTGTACATCCACACAGTCCTTGCAATCGTCATTCTATTGAGTTTATGTAGCAAAAGACTACATACTTAAAAGAAAACACATCGAAAATATTTAAAAAACAAAACCTAGGATAATAATGGTGCTAAATACAGCTACTCATGATATTGGTGGTATCATTCATGGGAAAACAAGAAACCCTAACATACGAACTCGGCACTCTCAGCGTAGTTTGGAGCGATTTCTTGTTCAACACCTTGTAATTCCCTTCCAGCTACTGCCACCATAAAACTTATAGTTCAAGTGAGCATTATTGATGCTATCTACTTCAACAAGAATAACACTCTCGATTGTCGGTTCAAAGATAGCGAAACAAGCGGATACAGCTTCTCAACCCTTCTCTAGAACAGCTCATGGATTGCTCCCATGAATGATTCCACTAATACCATGAGTAGCATTATTATGTGTATGGTATTATTTTTTAGTTACTTTCGATGTGTTTTCTAATTTATCATGGTAAGCCTGAGAGATCATTCACATGTGCAGTTACCCTACGCACTGTTTGTGCGCGTCCCCTCTAGTTTAGCAACCCATGAGCTACTCGGGAGAAGAGTTGGGAAGCTTTATGCTGTGTTTGAGACGGCAAACAAGTGTGTTATCCTTGTGGCTCTAGATAGCGCCAAGAATACTCACTTGAACTGTAAGTACTGTAAGAATATAATGATAGTAGGCGAGAGAGAATTGCAATGTGTTGAGCAAGAAATCGCTCGAAACCACGCTGATAACGCCGGGTAGGCACGTGTGTGTTAACGTTTCTTGTCTCCTCTCATTGTCTTTCCTGTGAATAATTCTACCAATACCATGACTATTTAGCAGTATTATATACTGCTAATTACAGCGTATATATGATTTTTCTTGCTTCATAAAATAAATTACAACGCGATAATATTTATATTATCCACGTTCTTCCATACCTTAAACCGACCTAAAAATTAGAGGATGGAGAAAGCAAAATTACGGGTAACGAGGTATTCTTTAATTAACACCGCGTAATAGAAATTTATAGAATGTCCACAGCGCGCAAAAATCTTTCTCCACCGGCCTCTCTGAATTCCTATTACCTCAGAGTTCGAGGTGCGGGATTGGTGCTCCGAAATTAACAATCTTACGCTATGTAAAATATGTATTACGGAATCGTGACGCGGGTAGGTGTCGGTAGCCTGTTTCTTTATTCATGCCTTTATTCCAGGTCGCGAAAATAAAATCATGGCATATAATAAGGTGAGACAACGCGACAGCATCGTGGTTCGTACGTTGACGGGAAGATGTCAAACGGCGGAATGCCAACGCAGCAGGTCTGTAAATAAAATAGGGTGGTGTGCTGTTTTCCCTGCCGCGTTGGATGTTAGGGTATTTTATATTTAATAATGAATTTGCGCAGGAAATATTACATGCTCCTAGTTATAATCTTATAACTTTTGTGGCTTACACATACAACGAAATATATATATATATATTGTATTTAGGAGATAGCAATCACCATTCAATATAAAAACACAAAACTTCAGTTTGATATAATACAGATAATAACAATAATAGCCCGGTTAACACGTCGAGTTACCGTTACCTTCCTCCAAAGGGGTTTCGTCTTTAGCGTGGTCTACACGTCGAGTTACCGTGCCACTTTGGTTTCCCTGCTTTCTCCTGAAGAAGCCTCTTACGACGGAGGCGAAACGTCGAGATTTCACCGTTCTCTCCTTTCCTTTTTTTCTCCTTTTTTCTTTCTGTCTCCCTTCTCTCTTTCCTTCTCTTACCCTTTTCAACCTTATTCGTATTTTTCACCCCTTTTTCATTTCACGCTTCTTTTTATTTCCTTTTCCTCTTATTTAATATCTATATATCTCATCATGACACGGTCCAATTCTGGAAGTAGTTCGCTTATTACATACACACTATTTCTTACGTCATATTCGGCAGTCTAACAACGTAAACAATGCATTAACGGGTTGGTACATTTTACATGATAAGGCCAATTTATATTTCATTTTACACAAAATAAGATATATAACATCCATGTATTAGAAGTTCACGCTGTAATTCGTTAAACAACTGATGAATATGTTATTATACGATGCATTCACCTACATACACAGTGTAAATGTATTTATGTTATTAGATCGTATTTTCAAAGTAATAAAGCAAGTTCAAATGTAGTTTAGTCGAGTGCAGTTGCATCATCTGCTCATAAAGCAAATGATCATGTATTCATGGTTCTCAATGAATAACAAATTGTGAATCCGGCGAATTTATATTTACGCGCAAAATGGCGAACGGAATACGAAACCGTCACAGTAATTGTACGATTGCCCAATTGTACGTGCTGTAAATTATTCATCGGATGCGACAAATATTAGCGTAAAGTATCGTTTAGTTGTAACTCAATTAAATTCGCAAAATTTGCTTTGTTATATATGCGCCGCATCCGAAATGGTAATTAAAAAGAATTAGCTTTGTAGTAGTTATATATTATATATATACACAAAGCATAGTAATAGCATCATAAAGTTTTTGAATTTTGTAAAACGGTGAACTCCGGAAAAATCCTCAACGGAGTCAATTTCCTTTTTAGGATTGATAGGACGTTTTTTTTATTTATAAATAAACTCGTTTTTGGGAAAACTTAAAATCAAAACTCCAACAAACCAAAATAAAAGTCAAATTTATTATACAAATATCAAACGTAAAACTGACATACAGAATGTAATGCTGACTTAACTGAGTAGAGAGAAACAAACAAACAACATAAAATACCGATTTTTAGAAACATTTTTCAAAATTTTTCGGTTACTACGATGTTATTAAATTTATGTCGAGATTTTGAACGCTCCTGTACATATAAGACATGGATTTAATACAACGGCAGACCTAGACCCACCCCATCTCCTCGGTGTTATTGCCTCCTATACTACGTAATTTAGTGTTCTAGCAGTTTATTTCGTCTGTATGAATAATGTAGTAAGAGACAGACTTTCTTTCTAGTTAATTTTTACGGAACCATCGGAACTACCAGTGACGTCCGTAATATTCGTATAATTTAAAGTACACATAAAGGACACACGCCTCTACAATTTTCCATTGAACAAATGGTATTTACAACTATTCCAAACAGGGTATGCATGCTCTGCAAGATATATTACATTAAATTAGCTAAAAATATGATGGAAGGAAATTTAATAAAATATATTGTGTTGTATTTAGTCTGTGAAGGGTATATCTCCAAAATATCATTCACTTATTTGGAGTATAAGAGGGCTAATAAAACCTTATATGCAACAAATATGTCTCCTACCTCACTTTTCAGTCCATAAGTTTCTGCTGCAGTTATATTTTCTAAGTTTATTGAGAATATATCTTCGAAATATCATTCATTTGCCAAAGGTGCCGGAAGCTATAATTCTATGAGCAAAAGTAGTAAATTAAAAAATATATCATCTGAACTAATGAAGATAATCACCAGTCCAAAATCGAATTAGATTTAAAACAATATAAGTCACCACGGAAATAACACTAACTTTAAATTTAATGCGATTTCGTAGTAAGACACTCTTAAAATGCACATACAGCGTGCGCCATTTAAAGTAGTACAGTCAAGTTATAAGCAAATACAATATTTACCAAAAGTTAACATATTTTCGTAAGAATTGTATTCTCATATGAAAAATTTTCCTTTTTCTTAAATGAAATATATACACTAGGGTAATAGAATACAATAGACACCCACTAATTAAAAAGAAGATTCTATTCTCGTTATATGCACAAAATATTTTTAAATTAGACTAATATTTTGTCGATCCACCTTTACTTGCGTGAAGTGCTGCGAGTCGTCGTGGCATAGAATCTATTAAATGATTAGTGGTGTCTTCTGGAATATTTAACCAGTCTTCTCTAACAGCTGCCACGAGTTCTTCCTTATTGCTGGGTTTTCGGGGTCGTTTCGCCGTATTTGTCTGGATTATGTGCCAAACATTTTCTATCGGATTCATGTCCGGTGATTGGCCTGGCCATGGTAAAATCCGAATCCCCTGTTCCTCTTTCCATGTGGTTGTTCCATCCTCCATAAAAGTGGCGTCTTCTTTAGATAAAATGTCGTTGTCGAATATCGGTAGTAGTCCTTCTGTTAATGTTTGGATATTATATTTTGCCGCATTCATATTTCCGTCGCAGATTACTAATTGCGACCTTCCACCATACCATATCGCGCCCCACACCATGATGTTCACACCGCCGTATTTCACCGTCTGATGCAAAAATTTGTCGCCCAGTTGCTGTGACGAACGTCTCCATACCCACGTACGACCACTATCACTGAATTGGTAGTATCTGCTTTCGTCTGAAAAAATGACAGACCGCCAAATCTCTTCGGGCTTCGTTCGCATTTAGATTGCCCAAGCGATTCGGCGCCGTTTTTGAAACGCCGTAAGGAGAGGTTTTTTCTTTGCCACCCTTTTATACATCCCCACGCTGTGGAGGTATCGCAGAACGGTGCGCTGACTTTTCTGTGAAGTTGCCGCAAACTCAGCTGTACTTTTTCGCGGTTCTCTTAACACAACGCGCGCAAGCACCCTTTTACTTCTTTCAGAACGTCCGACACGACCTGGTCTCGGCTCCACTGTTGTTTTTTCCTTGCGTTTAAATTGTGTAATCACACGGTTAACTGTGGACAACGAAATATTTAAAAATTTACTTATTTAACGTTGCGAAGCGCCGCGTTCACTCTGGCCAACGATGCGACCCCGGGTGAAGTCGCTAATATCACTCGAACCCTGTAAACGAGGCATAGTTGTAACGATACTAAACTATGACGAATTCCTTCCGATACATCTACCCCTACCCTAATGACAAGAGGAAGTTCTTAATTCGTTCATAGGATTTAGCTGTTTACATATTTATACCGCTTTACCTGGTGTCTATTTTATTCTGTCACCCTAGTGCACCTTTATCAGGTCATTTTAACTATTCAACTATTTTGAAGATAATGCAATAAAGTAAAACCGGTTTACGTAAGGAATATAAACCACATTCTTTCTTATGCAAACGTATTCCGTTAATATTTCGAAATTGTTTTTGCGTATCATGTTTTGTTAAGTGAAAGCATTTTGCCAACTTTTTTACAGTGGTGCACAAAGGAGATGAATCACAGTAAACGCCATCTAAACGTTGTTTTATATGATTAGGCGTATGCCCTTCTTTTGTTAAAAACTTGATGATCCCCGGTACTCAATTTTCAATTCTTCAGACATTTCTACAGGTTGGTTGGCAGGCTACTAAAAACTATTACTCTTCGAACCGTCATATTTATAGCGTAGACTTCGCTTATGTGCATGCATGCCCTGACGGAGTGTGAACTTGCTTGATCCTGTATAAGCTTGTCAGGTCGCGAATTTATGGTGCCTACCTTGTACTTAACCATTCGTTATAACAACCTACGACGTAACAACAAAGTTTCGCGGTTTTCAGTGTATTTTTTGTCATTTTTTTTTTGTAATTACTGTAGGAAGCTTGCGCTGTACTACTTTCGAATTTTAAATAATAATTTTTGTAAATTTGTCCTGTTATCGGCCTTTTGGCTATTGTTATTGGCCTTTGAACTGTTGTTATTGGTCTTTTTGGCTGTTCTCAAACAAAGGAAACCATATTTATTTGTCGGGTAGTCGCGTCTGCTAAAATAATTTCTTCAGAGATTGAGAAACCGTTCATTTGTTTTTTTTTACTCTCTTAAATTATTTTCCCTATTTTAATTATTATATTTTAAGTGAAATAACACCAAATTTTAAATACATTAAAATTCGGGGTTTTTCCATATTTGCGCCGTTTCATTGCGTAACATTTTTAAGCCCTACGGACGTTCGCGCCATTCAAAATAACGTACACTTCGCTCATGTAATGGAAACCTCCGCAATCAGGAAATTTAATTACCGAATTCGACAGAGGGAAACATCGGTTTCACATACCACTTTCTGGCCGATCCACTTTTGTTCGTGTTCGACGTTAAATGACGGGTTTTCAATTAAATAAATATTTTTCCAACTCGTGTTAGCGTGTTTGGCGGCGGCGGTCGTGTGCGCGCCGAATAGTGGCGTTGTATAAACTTGATGGCTATACCGGTGTCATTTCGTATGCGCGGCCAGTTGTCGCTCCAATGTTTAATGAACACGAACCATGTATACTGTCACAATAGCAATTGTTTTCGAATGTTTTCGCGATGAATTTTTTTGCGAATGTTTTTAGCTTATTTTTTTTTTACAGAAAATAATACGATTTTTGAATCCCTCTATCGAATTTGTATTCATCAGAAGCAGACCAAATTGAAATAAAACTATTTCAGTTTGGTCTGCTTGGTATATGGAGTTCTAACCTTTATTAAAACAATAGAATCTTTTTATAAAATTACGTATTTTCGGTTTGGATGAAATTACCAGAATAAAATTTTATTTTTTTTGCTTCTAATGAGAACTAAAAAAGAAATATTGCATTTATAATCATATCATCATTTAAGATATTCACAGAATGGATTTCTTTGGATTTTTGCCTACTAAGGCATAGAGGGCGCCACTAATCAAATGTCAGTACTAAAAATTAATCTCCATTTTTCAGCTTCTTTTTCTAATAGTTCCTATCCATTTCGGATATTGACTACCATGCTATTTTAACTTTGCTGCTGCTCGGAATAACTCAGTCGTATTCGCACCGAAGCAGTTTCGTCTTCTACCAATACCCCTCTTTACCATTACTTTTCTCTGTAGAATACTCCGCAGAAGATGAAATCTGTTCTCAATTCCCATTGTATGTCCTAAGTAATGTAGTTTCCGAATTTTCGCGGTATTAACCGCTCCGTTTTCTTTTTTGGATCCTTCTCATAACTTCGACGATTGTTATGTGTTGCGTTCACGGTATTGTTAGTATCCTGTGATAGAACCACATCTCAAATGCTTCCAATTTCTTTGTTGTGGCTTCAGTAAGCGTCTGTGCTTCTACCCCGTAAAACGAAACGGAGAACACATAACAGCGCAAGAGTTTTATCTTGGTCTTTAATGCTGTGTCAGCATATGAACAGATTTTCATTTAGTTATAAGTAGACCTGGCCTTTTCGATTCTGCTACATATTTCTTATAAGTGGTCCCATTGTTCATTTACAGAATTTCGAGATAGGTAAAACAGCTTACTCGTTCGGTCCGTTTTTGATTTATTGTCAACTTTTTCTTTGGTAATGACCATTAATTTTGTCTCTTGGTGTTTATGTAAAGACAATACAATTGGGTGTGATATGTTATTCTATCCATAAGTTGTTGCAATCCTTCCAAGCTGTCAGTGAAAATAACCGTATCATCCACACAGCGGATACTATTAAATCTCTCTCCATTAAGAAGAATTCCAGATTCTGTGTGTTGTAAAGCTTCCCTAAATATGTACTCTGAGTATATATTAAACAGTAATGGAGAGACAATACAACCTTGCTTTGCACCTCCTAGCATGTTTGTCTCTTCTGTTGTGTAATTTCCCACTCTGACGAAAGCAGAATGATTGCAGTATAGGGAAGCTATTATCCTGATATCTTTCCCATCCAGGCCCACGTTTTTCAGAATTTCTACCATTTTTTTTGTATCTTACTCTATCAAATGCCTTCTGATAGTCAATAAAACATGCATATACCCCACAGTTCATGTCCCTACACCGCTGAAATAATATCTGTATGCTGTGCATGGCCTCTCCTGTACCCACTGCATTTGCGAATTCGAATTGCGTAGATGCTATTTGTTTTTCACGTGTTCTGTAAATTCTCCTATGTATGACTTCGAGAGAAAGTTTTCGGAGGTGACTCATCTCATCTTTAGCTAATCTAAATCCGAAATTTTAGTGCGACAATAGCTGTGTTGATATAACGAACTGTTTTTTTTAATGGAATTAAACCAACATTTTCGTGCAATAATTTTTTTATTATTTTAGAAGACAATTATCTCAACAAGAATTTTTCGCCGAGTTGGTTTCTTATTTCGGCAATGAAGCACCATATTAGTTAAGAATTTCTCATGAGCATGGAAAATTCAAATGTGGACGGATCAGTCTTAGCGACAATCCAAGAGCATACATCTTCTTCTTGAGGTCGTGACTGCAATCGAAGTCACAACCTCAAGAAGAAGATGCATCGGATCACATCGAAACGTTAGGACGTACCTGATTCTTCTAAGAACCAACGCCAAACGCGGAACAAAACCCGAGAGAATAACAAGACATCCTTTACCCGCGAAAATACGCTACAGTACGTATATATATATATATATATATTTCTTCCCTGTCAGCACCTCTTTTCCCTTAAGTACTTGGAGAAGCAAAGCATCATCATTTCTCCTTAAATCCACCTTTACTACTGAGGATTAGTTTCTTTTATCGCACATTTCCTCCTATAAAATACCCAACTAAGATCGTATATAAATGATAGTGACGAGCTTCATTAAACATTGAACGAATCGAAAATTGAATTAGTCCCAGACCTCCTACTGCTACCGACCTCCCCGCTGAAAACCTAATCCGCCAAATTAAAAGTTAATATTTATAAGACAATTGTAGAACGTTACGCGCTTGCACGACGACGTCCGGGAAAGAAGACCCTCACATCAAATTATTCCCTTTGTATTTCCAATTAGTCATAATGTGGCGGTTGATTTAGGAGCGGAACGCGCGTCAGGTTAAAAGTAATTAGTTCGGGGTTAATTTCGTTCGTTGATTCGTTCAGAGAGGGCGCTCGCTCCAGCGGCGAAGGTACGCTCGGTTAGCCAGCGGTTCTCAAACGATTCTCGTGCTTAATCGCGTAATAAAATGGAGGAGCAACGTAATGAATCTACTTCGTTTGAATAGGAGATTATTTACCTGACGCGGTTATACCAAGCATACAAATTGAAGTGACTTCCGTGTAGCCATATATTTTAAGTACTGTTAAATTGGTAGCACATTGGGACATGTAACTAAAAGTTTAATTTATCTTATTCTCTCTTACTTTGTCACTCACATTTGACAACTAACAGCAATTACGTAATTTGTAATAGTTATAAATTGTTGATGTTTTATCCTACATCTGGAATGCTGCAAGGTTGAAATCTGGGTTCATTGTTTATTTTAGAAATGTATTTACTTGCATTCTTGGCGTGTCTTGTATTTGCATATGGAATGATTTAAAAATTTACATTTCTACCGGAAACTGGAATGATATTTTATGCCTCGAAGAGAATTTAAATATTTTCGCTGAACCGCTGTCTAATTTTAAAACAGAAATCACGCACTTTGATGCAATAGTATTGCCTGCATCTTCAAACTTTTTCAGAACTTTAAGGTTTGGATGGTTTTAATCCAGTATTCAAAAGTATCCACAAGATAAACAGTTGTATTTGAGGTTTTGATTGTTAAAGCTTCTCAACAGTTAATTAATCAAAAACACTTTCAAATCTTCTCTCAACTCTTAAAACCGTTGTAACATGGTTCCTTTCGAATGTCAATGATTATATAAAAAAGTAGGGTGTTCAATACTGCGCAAAATTTTTGGAGATGTAGATGGTACCCGAAAACATGAGTATTTAGCCCTTGACTTATATTTACCCAAACAAATTCTTCCACTTTAACATCATGATTTTGAAATTAATCGCTATTTATTTTCATGAATAGTGTGTCGAACTTCCAGAATGATAACAATTCTTCTTTGATAGTGTTATTGTCGCTTAAAACAACGAACAAAAGCAAGCAACTAGCAGCTCTGAGAAACGTCGGTGCTTCCCTAAACTGCAGAGCGAAATGTAGAACTGTTAGTCTCGCAAATCAATTGTTAATTCCGTTATCAAAGAATGAATCTGACCGAGTCTGTAACCGATTGTTTCCACACCGTCGCTGTCGTCAAAGTGGTGGCCTCCCAGTTCATCTTCGATTGGCTCAAACATCTGATAGCCACACGATGACAGATCGGAATTATAGGGGGGATGTTCCAGTTTTTCCCAATGAATTTTGTCCAGCTTATTTTGGGTCAACGCAGCTGTGCGTGTGCGAGCATTGCCATGGAGCAGAATCGCAATTCGAATAGGTATGTCTTGTCTTTTTCGTCGATAGGCCAGTTTCACTTCATCAAGCAGTTGGCAGTAGTACGTAGCATTAACTGTACGCCGTTCGTGGAGAAAATCAATGAGCAAAATGCTTCTGGAATCCCAAAAAAAAACCGTTACAAGAGCTTTTCCAGCAGAAAGACGAGTCTTGGCTTTCCGCGGTGCCGTTTCTCCAGGTTTTCGCCACTCCATGCTTATTAATGTTACGTTGCTCAAGAGACGTGATGCTACCAACAGCTTATCTGCTCTGGCGAACCGAACGGGTTTGCTCGCCCCCGTCTTACATTCCCCCTTCAACATACATCAAAATGTCACGCCACTCACTTCAGCTAGGGGGCGTTGAAAAGAAAAGCCCGGTTCATATTTGATTCGCCCTCGTATTCTTTTGAAGTGGTAACAGGTTTCTTCGATCTATCTTTAATAAATTAGCTTCGCCAATTTCTTGTTCTACATCTGAATTTACTGACTTGTCACTAATATGATTGTCTTCTATTCCTGAAGTAGGTTTTTCTCCCAGTAAATCTCTTCTCCTTCTAATTTGATCCGCAGTTTCAATTGGGCTTGCTCTTTTTCGTATGAATAATGTGACATATTATAATAATGAAATATCATATAATATTATGAATTTTTGTGATCAACTTTTGGGAAATGTTTAAGGTGCGATGGAGTACAACGTCTAACACATGGGCTGAAAAGTCCCGGGCCTAACACATATATGATGCTAGTTTTTTTGTAGTCACCTTTCTCTCAGTTAGTACTAACCTTCAAAAGACAGCTGTTAAAGTTTCCTGATATTCTATTCATTAGTTTGTGAGTTATTGTGCTAAGAGTCACGCTACTTTTGTTATTTTCAAAACAATGGATCAAAAACAATTTCGTGTTTTAATTTTACACTGCTTCTTGATGGGACAAAATACCGTTCAAGCGAAGCAATGGCTTGAAAAGTGTTATGGGGACTCCGCTCCATCAGAAACAACAATAAAACGTGGTCGTAGAGACACCAATGATGCAGAACGCAGTGGACTTCTAAATGAGGCGGTAACACCAGAAAACATCAAAAAAATCCACAAAATCGTTTTGAATGATCGAAAAGTGAAGTTGCGTGAGTTAGCTGACATCGTAAAGATATCAAAAGAAAGTATTGGCTTTATATTGCATGATCATTTGACTATGAGAAAGCTCTGTTCAAAGTGGGTGCCGCGTTTGCTCACTGTTGACCAAAAACAAGAACGTGTTGATGATTCTGAGCAGTGTTTGGCCATGTTTAAACGTAACAAACCGGAATTTTTTCGTTGATATGTGACAATGGATGAAACATGGATCCATCACTTCACTACGGAATCAAAACGATCGTCATCTGAGTGGACAGCAACTGGTGAACCTCGTCCAAAGCGCCCGAAAGCACAACAATCGGCTGGAAAGGTTATGGCCTCGGTATTTTGGGATGTGCGTGGTGTAATATTCATCGACTATCTTGGGAAAGGAAATACCATCAACAGTGAATATTATATAGCGTTATGGGAGCGTTTGAAGGCCGAAAAGAAACGACAGCATATGGCAAAGAAAAAAATTTTGTTTCATCAAGACATCGCACCGTGTAACAAGTCAATCAAAACAATGGCAAAACTACATGAATTGAACTTCGAATTGCTCTCACATCCACCGTATTCGCCAGATTTGGCTCCCAGCGACTACTGGCTGTTCGCAGGCCTCAAAAAAATGCTCGCCGGTAAGAAATTTCGCACGAATGAAGAGGTTATCGCTGAAACTGAGGCCTATTTTGAGACAAAAGATAAATCGTTCTACAAAAGTGATATTGAAATGTTAGAGCGGCGCTGGAATGATTGCGTTGCTCTTGATGGAGATTACGTTGATGAATAAAGCTAATTTTGAACCAAAAAAACCGAGGCCCGGCACTTTTCAGGCCATGTGTTAATTATCCATTTACGCAATTAACACTCTTTCAATCCACTGCACATAACACCGAAGGAAACGACCAATTAATCTAATTCGGCTAAATGTTCTCCAGAACATTATTGGTGTTATTGTTTTGTCTCTAACATGCTGTGGAGTAGCATAATAATAATCTATTCATAATCCATTCCTTTGCATCCCCCAACAACTTTCCCCAATTACAGGTGTCCATGAGTTGTTATTACGCCTGCGTCTGAAGGTATTCGTCCTGAGGATCTTCTATGAAGTGAACAAAACTACAGAAAACCTATCAGACCCCTGGATTCGAACCCTGGATCCTACTGTATCGGTGATGGGCTAAGGCAATTGCCGAAATGCTGATATCTACTTCACCAGTGCATGAATGTAAGAATCATTAATATAGTTAGAAGTTATCACCAACATATAACCACTACAACTGACCCTTTGACCTTATTATTTCAGATGATTTATTTTATTCTCCATTTTCACCACCCTATATATGTAAGCATAACACTTCAAGCCGCAGTTTACCATCAGTAATTCAACGCCGACACCAGCTACTAGCGGTGTACCGTATAAACTACCTTACCTAGCAGTTTTAGAACGATGCGGTACCGGGGTAACTATAATTTCGCACCCTTTCTAGCTCAAATTCGAACCATTAAACTTAGTGTAATGAATCAATGTGTAAACTCGATTTATTTAATTAGACGGAATGTGTCTGTGTGCTTAACCCGAATTGTTCGGCGCGGTAAACTAGGGGAATTTTGCGCAGAAACTTTACGCCCCGCGATGCTCCCAGGGTATCTAGGTTGGCAATTATTTCACGACAAGTGTACTTCCGAATTTGGGGAAGTTAACTTCCCAGTTTGGCGGAGCCGCTCGGAGAAAAAGTTTATTGGCGAAATTCCGCAAGGTGCGCTGCTATCGATCGGCGTGTAGCGGTTACGGTATTATTTTTAGATCGCAAAAGGAAACTCCCTACGGGAGATATAATTAGAATATTGCGGTAGGAATTTCATCTTTGCGAGTGGGTAAGTTGGAATTCGTTAACCGGGGGAATATCGAGAATTCTTGTTCGGGAAGTTCTGGTTGTGGAAATAAGTCATGGAAACGTTATTTTTGGTAGCGAATTAATGCTACACGTATTGATTTATTTATAACCTCCGTTTCAAGCTGAAGAAACTTCGTATCTCCCTCAAGGACTTGTAGGAAGGTAACTAGAGCACTGTCAAGTTCTTGGAAAATGTTTGCAAAGTGCATATGCAAAATTAACTAACTTGGATCTGATTCACAGTTTCATTTTGAATGAAAGGTATAAATATAATTTAGAAGCAAGAATAAATTATACGTGGAGTTTTAGCATGAAGTAATGTTACATCATAAACACATCATATCTTTAATTATAAAAAAAATTACGATATCCACAGGCGAAATAAAAGAAAATATCTTAAACGAAATTCATTGCCTCCAAATGAAATACACATGCAACTTATATAGTAATAGCTAATATATATATATAGAGTGAAATTCCCCTCCGCGGACACCCCTCTTACACGGACACCTTCCTTAAACGGACAGTTTCTCATGGTCCCGACCGGCTCTCATGTAATTTCCATTGTATTAACTCTTTCATGGACAAACATTCTCTTGAGCGGACGCAGACACGAGAAAATCTTCTCTTAACCGGACAAGAAATAAAATAAAAAGAAACGCCTTATCTTATTTTTAATCGGGAGTATTGCTATTGTATTTCTCAATCGCGTCGCGCGCCGATTTGGCTGGGACTTCCCCGAGTAAACCGAAGATTTATCGACTTTAATCTTTCGGTACAAACGCAGCCTATGTCGTGCATTTTTGCCTGGCGTAAATTAGGGACTTCTCCAAGTTGGTCGGCGATTTATCGTTCTTATTCTTTGGGTGTACGCTTTCGATTTAATCTGCTTTCAATATTAGTCTGATGTCTATGCGGAAAAGATACAGTGGGCGACACATTCATTGTAGAAATGGCTCCAAATAGAAAAATTCTCACGCTCAAACAAAAAATTGAGATTGTTGAAGTTTACAATAAGGAGAAATTATGTGTAAGGAACTTATACAAGCGTTTTAATATTAGAAAAACACAAACTGCAGATATAATTAGACATAAAGAAATCCTTCTAAACAAATGGATGGTCAATAGCAATTTGAATGAAAAAAGAAGCATTTGACGGGTATGGTACTAAAATTGTGTTATGACTGGTTTACAGCAGCTCGGCATAAGGGGATTCCTTTAACAGATACGCATATGATTTTGTTAGATAAGGTTTTCTTGTATTAATGCGTTGATTTTCTTTTCATATTAAATTCTAAAATAGATAAAAAGTGAGATTACCAATAGGTTTGTCGTGACAAAACGCAAAAAACTTATTTTTCTTTAGGTCCGCTAATACGATGTAAAGCATGAGAAATAGCCGCTTCTTTGGGACATTCTACATTCAGTGCTTCTTTCGGTTGGCTCAATAAATTTAGAATCCGCCACAATATAAGTTTTAAAGCGATTTCGGGAGAAGGAGCTTCGGTTAATGCTGAAGATATTTCATCGTTTTTAAAAAAATGTCCTTCTTGGATAAAGCAATATTCACCGAGAGACATCTATAATGCCGATGAGACAGGCCTGTATTTTAGGGCTCTACCCGACAAAACGCTCACATTAAAGAAGACAAAATGTGTTGGGGTAAGTATCCCAAAGAGTGGTTTACAATTTTGCATTGTGCAAATATGGCGGATGAAAAAGAAAAACTCCTAGTCATTGATAGGGCAGCTAAACCCAGAGCTTTTACAAACATTAATATAAATAACCTGCCTGTAACTTGAAAATACAATAAGAAAGCGTGGATGATAGGACAAATTATGACAGAGTGGTTGCAAGACTTAGATTGGAAAATGGCTAAAGAAAAAAGAAGCATTTTGTTATTTTTAGACAATGCTGGATCTCATCCGAAGGACGTTCGCTTAAATAATATAAAAACATTATTTTTACCCCCTAATTGTAGATCAGTTTGTCAATCACTTGACCAGGAGATATAATCCTATAGAGAATTTTAAAACTTATTACCGAAGCCTAATACTCAAACATATGCTAGTAAACATTGAAACTGCTGGTACAGCTTTTGAGTTAATAAAGAGAATTACACCTTGGGACCAAGTAACCAAAGAGACAGTTCAAAATTGCTTCCGCAAAGCAGGATTTAATCATGTAAATATGCAAAGTGAAGACCAGATAACTGAGGCTGATATATCTGACCTAGAAGATGATTTGCCTCTTAGTGTACTTTCAGATATCCTCAAAAATAAGAATTTATTGAAATTGACGAATAATGAAAATCTTAATGATTTTTTGAACGTAGATGAAGATTTGTATCTTGAAGATCCAGATTCAGAACAAGAAATTGCAAATCCAGTTGAAATACAAGAACTTTCGGAAGATTCTGATGTTGATGAGGTTCCAGTGCCAACAGAAGCTATCCCAAATTATGGTAAAGCTATTACCCTGACCAAGCAGCTCAAAAGTTCTGTCGAAAATTACGGAGATACAGAGTCTTTGGAGCTTCTTTCTAAATTAGAAATACGATTTCAAGACGCCATTTTAAAGAAAAAGAGAAGACAAACAACAATATATGAATTTTTGCGTCCTTAAAGTGACTATTCATTTCATTGTTTTTGTATTACATACTACATCTAGGTATCTATGTACATATATTATACTTTGTATATATATATCTAAAGGAAATAAACTTTTTTCCGTAAGTTTAAAGTTTCTTATTTATTTTAAAAACATTTATATACATATACGATTTAAATGTCCCAGTTTCTTTAATATATCTATTCATTTTTCGTTAAAACACGATTTTTGTTGTATCTACTACATATTTCTTTTATGCGGATACCCCTCCTGAACGGACATTTTCAGCTGGTCCCGTTGGTGTCCGTTTAAGGGAGATTTCACTGTATGTATGTATATATATATATAATTATCTTTTACGCATTAGGTGTCGGTTACGTTAAATTTGCCTGTCAGCATTTCACAAATCACTGGAAATCTCGAACCTGTTGTGTTTCTGTTTCTCCAAGTTGTATATGTATTTCTTTTTCCTCTTTTGATATAACCATTACTTTTGTTTTGTTTATATTAATTCTAATTCCATACTCAGTGACTGTTTTTCCAAACGTTTATGTTGCGCTGTAGAGCTTTTTCATTTCCAGCTATTAATGGTAGATCATGCCAAGGCACCATGAAACAACACCAATATAAACGTGTATTGTAGAATCTCTTGATGCCATGTATCAATGATTTAGATCCGAATGAAGACCCTTACATATTCATAAGGCACCGTGCAACATGGCCAAATTCAAAACTTTTTGGAAACGCACGCCCTACCAATGCCAGTATGCCAAAATGAATTAGAGCAATTATAAAAGCCAAAGGAGGCATTACAAAATATTAGTTATATAGTTGTGACGATATCTATAAACAGTTCCGAATAAACCTATGTTTCTACAATACGTTTTTCATTATATATTTTAACAAAGTGGCCCCAATAAATTGGATCGGAACTGTATTTAAGGTAATAAAATATGAACTCTCAATTTGAGGGCTTGTATTAAAACAAAGGAAGTCATTTCTAAACGATATTTGAGGCTAAAGTTTTGTAACAGTATATATGGCTAGACTGGGAAGTTATCAAATTACTTCCTGTAATAATATTAGGCTTCTGTGTGCGTAATCTGTATCAAAATTAAGTAATTAGTTCATCACGGGGAAGTTTTTATTTCATCCCCGCTAAATTTGATTATTGTGGCTGGTTACTGAAACAAACCAATGCATTGTTTTACTTAGAACTACATGTTGGTTACAAACATAGTTAAAACATTTGCACACGGGTATACACGGGTAGCAAAAGAAGCTCTAAAGTAATTACCATTTAATGCTATAACTGAAAAATACTTAAAAAATTGTTAATTCATTACAATTCCATTCTGTATAACCAAAAAGAATTTAAAGAGTGAAAAATTAACAGAAAATGCCACCAGATAACCTATCTGCTGCATAAATTAAGCAGTAAGCGTTTTAAGAGAAAAATTACACGCAGGTAAAGATGTATTGAGTCAATACACGCAATACATGATCTCATTCCAAAAGTATTTTACTTTTGTTTCTAAATGGTCGATATAACAAAGCTCCTTTCTATGCCTCGTTTTTTTTCAGATCTTGATCCTTTCGACGATGTAAACGTTGTCCCTTTTTCCAATAAAGAGTAAACCTCTTAGTACTTTTTTTTTCTATTAAGCGGGTAGAATAAGTAGGACATTGAAGAAATATTAGTCGAATATCTTAAGCGATTGCTCAAGTATAAGCTCGAAAAAAAGATGACACTTTCATCGGATAGCGCTCATCTAATACCGGGCGTTCTGAAACGATATTAATGCCGTCGTAAATGTGTCCGTCTTTTTTTTTTCGTATTCCGAGAGTCAAGCTCGTTCAGTGAGCATTGCCCGCTTTGATGAAAGATTTACGATTACTTCTTTATATAAATTCTTGGAACAGGAGTGACGCATCCTCGCAACGACTTCAGGTTACGGTGGAAACGGTTTTTTTGTGCGTACGATATGGCTTTCAACGACTCGAGAGATTATTAAAGGTATCAGTCAACTGAATAGGCTTCCCCCTTTTTCGTGGCAGAAAATAACGACAATATTTTTTTTCCTTAAAGCGATGAGATACGAACTAAATGCACATATGTACGCAGCTAAAAATAAGTGAGTATTGAGGAAAGGGTAACGATAAATATCTACATTAGGCACCTCATTTCCTTCATAGCAATTAATAATTTGAAACCAGGAAAAGTTGTCATAGAAACGATTGTATGTTCTACGGCGTCTTCTATGTAAAGAGCATTAAAATGAAGAAGTGAGAAAGCTAGAATGCAATTGTATGATTAAAACTTGGGGTGGGATAAGTAGGCACTATAGACTGTAACTTTTGTCAATGCACAAAGAAATGCAAGAAAATGCTGTATTTATTGAATAATTTTACAGATTTAGGGTAAAATGAATCAATCTCATGGGGTATCGTTGAGTTATTATCAGAATGCTCATTTCCATAAAGTATAACCGTCCGTATAAAATGTAAAATCATAACTGTTTCTAAAAGCTACCTCCAGGAAAGTAGATTTATGTCTATTCTCCCTTAATGTAATTAAATCATGTGATGCGTTTCTCTACTAATTTTATATCAATTCGGGAAAGGCAACTGTATTAATTAACTAGTTATTCGGTATTAATAATTCGCTGATCATAGTAATGAGTGAATAGAATTAAAGGCTGCTGATTTCAATTACTGGCTTCATTCCGGGGGTCATCATTAACCTTTACGAAGATGTTTTCAAACCAAACCATATTGTTCTGGTTATTTATACTAGTGTGTGCAGGCAATCGAATCATAATGAAGAATTCTAATAAACAGCATCTAATTCAAAAATTATGTTTTACCCTAATTTGGCAGGACATCAGGACAGGATAGAGCAAACCTTAAAAGTGGATAGAGAGGTTCAATTCAGTTAAAACAACAATGATGAATACTCATCTGCGATAGATAGCGGACGAAATTAGTTTTGTATTTAGGTTTTAAATCAAACATATATTAGTTTCATACCTAAAAACTATTTGTTCAACTAATTGAAAGATTTGAGGTTTAGTTGCAGTTAATTATTCGGACCAGATATTTCAGTTTAAATGTTTCTTACCAACGATGAGTTACATCATGTAATAATAATTAATAAAATGATATTTTTTGAATTTTTAATATCATATAGAATTTTATTAATACAAATGTTGTAGCAGATTATAACAATGAAAGTGTTTACTTAATGCAGTTGCCATGAATAAGTTGTAAATGCTTTTCAATACTTCCCAAAAGCTCTTGAAATACATAGGTACATACAACAATTAGTAACAAGGACGATGCGTTCGAATCTTACCGGAGCAGTGAAGTTTTTAATTTTCCAACCTAATTAAATTGAATTTCAACTTTGATAGTACAAAGGAAATTAAATTTATTACTTAAAATCAATGGAAATTGCATTGATTCAATTTGATTTTGCACCTGGCATAAATAATAAATATTGTGTCTGCCTATGTACTACGATCTGTTTGCAGTCTTTATTACACGAAGGTTTTTAGGTAGTGATTCGTTCATGCGATCTCCGAGGGAGTTAAAGGAAATCGCACTTGTCTAGGTGCGAATCCTAACAGAACCGTGAATTTTTTAAGTTTACAAACTAATTACACTAAATTGGTAATGCGGTAAGTTTATCATATAAAGCCGGAAGAAGTTGCATTATTAAACAAGTAAGAGACAGTTTCCACGTCTATAGTGGTGCAATCAGTGAAGAAAAAGTTGTATATGTTAAAAGTTCTGTTACCATTTAGTCAAGATTCCTCTACACTATAAAACAACACATTTTTAAAACGCAGCTACTTCAAGGAGTTCATCCAAATTTTCAATACGTCATATTACAAATATTCTGCTAGATTTACATTTGCGTGATTACTATTTATATAATAGCCTGTCCTACACTGTGGGGACGCAATGCTAGAAGGCGCTGTCTAGCTTCAGTCACTATGTGACCCCAGGATAACTTTTAATTTGGTGCAGTAAACGCTTAACGGATAGAAAAGCTTAAATTTAGTTCGTTTATTAATTAGCACCAAATCACAAAACTCAAACACTGTGGCACTGCTACACTGAAACTTCGCTACCTCCCTAGCTACAACTCTTCACTAAAAACACTGGACACACATTTCGACAGCTAAGCTATCATCTTCAGCAGTGTTACTGCAGTAAAAACGTACGTCCAGTTTTTTAGTGAACAGTTATGATTAGGGAGATAATGAAGTGTTTCAGTATTAATTAGCAATTTCACATATTCCACGCAACGTAAACATATCTGTACCTGCGTTTAAGTTTAATGCATTTGCCATAAGTACTCAAGACTTAAGATATAGTGCGTCTAATCTGCAAAAAGGACAGACTGGACCAGCATATACATATTTGCCTATTTACATATTCTCGTGAGTGCATAGGGTACCTTAGAAGTTAATTTAGCAGAAAGAAAGTCTGCAAGCAAACAAAATATACTTGCTAATTACGTAATAGCCAAAGACCATGGTACACGTAAAATACTTATTACCATAGAAGACGCAATTAGTGAAATCAAAAACAATATTATAAAATGCATTTCATTCCTCTTAGTATAAGATTTCATTACTCTTGTTGTTTATATATCAACTAAGGCACTCCCGAATTCTGATTTGTGAGTACTTACTAGCTTGGTTTTCGCTACGCCTTATAATAGAATAATACATGACGGTGTATCAATAAGGTGTCGACAGTTACCACCTCCTTCACTAAATATATTCCCGGGCGGAGCCTTTGCTAGCTCGATAATTCATGGTGTTTGGCGGAAATGTTAAGGAGCGCTATAGAAGGTTGTCGTTCGTCTACCACTCCAACTACCACTCCTTCTTCGGTCTGCCCTCTATACAATTTTGTTGACTGGCTTCGGTGTTCTTGCATGCGTGAAGTAAGGCAAGTCACGAAAAACAATCTAACAGAAAACACACACTCGATTTGATCTAATTTTGTTGAAACGCTACCGAAGAAATTCCGCAATATACTACCAAACGTGTAATTTCCATAAATGTAGACTATATACAACGAGCATCTCTCCCTGATGACATGGGTATTATACAGGATGTCTCAAAACTTCATAAAACGAACGTAAAGACGACAGTCCGCGAGTTACTTCTTCAAAATCATATATATCATAGCTGCGTTTGATTAAATATGATAGTAGGAGTATTCAAATATCCTATTTTTGTTTGAATGGTAGTGATGATCAAGTGAAAGAATCTGGTGTGATTGAGCCATAAGTCATTTTTTTTAGAAATAAAAAATCGGAAAGTTTTCTGTTACAGTAGTGTCAGAAGAAGACTAATAGCTACTCTTTTCAGCCTGAAGTATAGTAAACGACAACATTGTTTTGCCATGGAGAGTGTAACAATTTTAATAGAGAACATAGAAACATTTTTGTTAGCAAAGGATAGATGACCAAGTTCACTCTAATTTCGTTTGGATTTCCAGTGAGAATGAAGAATGTACACTTCATGGGGCATATTGCAGCCAACAGAGTGAAATGCCTAAATTATATCCATTACTCTAGTAATACCCCACTTTTTTGTTTCTTAAGAAGCTGGTAAAAACTGGCATCTGATTTTTCTCACTTTATTAATCTGGTTTAAAATTTTCTATTACATACTATTTTTCGTACTTAATAAAAATACCATCATTTATTCTTTCCTCGGTTATCTTTGTGATTCTGTCTCGAAGGTATTCCCACTAATTATCTTTACGAATCATTATCTTAACAAAAGTTTTCCATGAGCCTCAATCTTATGTGCAGGATTGATATTATGTTATTATCTTTTCCTGATATAAAATGCTTTCTTAGTGGCCAGATTCGCTTAAAGTAATTAAAGTAAAGGATTTCCCTGCAACAATTGCGCCAAAAGCACAGAAAGCGATAACATTTGGTGCGGCCTTGTCATGATTTGTAAAGCGTATCCTGATCAGACGTTATCCCAATGGCATTGCAATTTTTTGCAGTATCTTTAATTAACCCTCTTTTCGCAAAATACCTTTAATTCGCTTCAAGTCTCCTGTACCGGCGTAGGAAAAACAACCCAACCAAGCACAGAACTCTTTCCTTGCTTGACAGCTGGCACTACACAATCCTGCAACATTCCTTGACCTTCCGCTCTTCTTACAAAAAACGCCCCTTGATCGTCCGAACATCTCAAACGTTGACTCATCAGTTAATAGCACCCTTTTTCTATCATCCATTGTCCAATTTCTCTGTATTTCTGCCCACGGTAGTCGTTTTTGCTTGTTTCCTCGTCGAAGTGGGTTTTTTTTGTTGCAATGCGGGCATGAAGATTTGCAGCTTTTAATCTTCTCTTGACTGTAGTAACAAAAATTTTTCTTGCACGATCGCGATTCATTTCGGCGGCGATTTCTGGTGCTGCCTTCTAATCTTCTAATTCGCCTGCTCAGCAATTTTATACGCTCATCGTCGGCGTGAATTGTTATTCTCTTACGACCTGACCGTGCCCGATCTCTTAGACCGCCCTTGCGTTGAGGTCCCCGAATAATATCACTAACAGTCAATTTCATAACATGTATTTTTTCGGAAATTTGACGCACTGAATAACGTCCTTGATGAAAACCAACAATTAGGGAGCTCTTTTCTAAACTTGTCGGACAACGCACACATAAGCAAGTTTATTTAGAAACAATTAATAAACAATAAACTTCATAAACAACCTAATATAAATGTTATTTATATATAAAAGCAATTATATTATCTCTTAGTAGAATTTACATTTTACTGGATGTCCGAACTAATATGAATAGTAGTGTATGTAGAACATCATACGCTTTAAGAAGGCCATGAAAGCTTGCCAACAGTTATTGATCTATCAGATCTATGATCAAAGTATCTTAGTAATCTACTAACTAAAGAACCGAAATGGAACATGCATATGTAATTTATTCAGAAACACGGATGAATATCGTAATTATTGACAACGGTATCCGACCAGCTTTTCGAAAACCAATCACCTTCCACTTTTTTGCATTGTGATGCGAATTGCTGTATACTTTAGCCCCTAAGCACAAGAATACAGCAAGAAATTATAATATTTCAACTAGGACAGTAACAATAGAATTATTCAGAAACTCTCCCCCATCTCTCTCGCCTCTAATACGAGCTCTACTCTGCCAGGCTTGATTTATAGATACAGTGTTTATACTTGCATGAAATTCGCCAAAGCGTTTTCTTGATTTACGGCAGATCCCCCCGCTACCGTTCGCAGAGGCGAGTGAAATATATAACCGGCATACATTAAACAAAAATTAAACTTTTGCATCGTGAGAGTTTCGGGTATTTCCCGGCCGTTTTCCGGGTTGTTGTTTTAGGCTGCGTTGTTACGGTGTTCGGTTCGACGATATTAAAACAAAAAAAAAGGGAAAACTGAAGAAAAACGCATGAGCGCCCCGAAGAACAAGTAGTCTAAAGTAAACGTTTTCGGAGCGGATATAATGCGAAGAAAATACAAACGGCGTGGGCATTATTTTTCAAGACATGAGGATGAGAACCCTCCGCCGACCAGGTTCGAAAAGAATAACGGAATAATGCCCTAATAAATTTCCGTGCGTTCTCTGGTGAAAGGTTTAAGCGAAATATGTATCTACAATATAATATCGTAATAAACTCGCGGGAAGTTTACACAGAGCGCCGTCCGGACGATATTTCGGCTATTAGGAGGGTTTTGATAAGGTAGCGGGGGATATTTATTTTACCGAAAAATTTCGCCGGTAACGCGAAATGAAATTATCTTCAACTATATACGAAGTGTAATTTATCACATCCACGTATCTGCGTATGTATATTTAATAAAACTTTAGACTCGTTCGGAAAACACAAACACTACCCTAGCGCTTTTCACTTTCGGTTACTTTTGATGATGTTTTCTTTTCAACCTCTCCGTTAGAATAATATTGAACGGAAATAGAAGGCCTTTAGTCGGAAACGAAGGAAAGAAATCGATGCTGTGTAATTGAATATAAACAGTTCTGTTATCTTTAGGAAACAAAGCTGTCACTTATGTCTAAGAAAGTGCTATAACCTTCAATATAGTAGTCCGCTGGCGATTCGATGAGAGGCGTATTATCCAAAGTTTTTCCAGTTCAAAGAAATGTAGTTTTTGAGTACCACTTTCGCTAGAACGTAGGACAAGGGGAGGTGGAGTTTCACTTGCTTACAGATCAGAACTGTAACACATGGGCTGAAAAGTGCCGGGCCTAACAAAGTTTTTTTGGTTCAAAATTAGCTTTATTCATCAACGTAATCTCCATCAAGAGCAACGCAATCATTCCAGCGCCGCTCTAACATTTCAATACCACTTTTGTAGAATGACTTATCTTTTGCCTCAAAATAGGCCTCAGTTTCAGTGATAACCTCTTCATTCGTGCGAAATTTCTCACCGGCGAGCATTTTTTGAGGTCTGCGAACAGCCAGTAGACGCTGGGAGCCAAATCTGGCGAATACGGTGGATGTGGGAGCAATTCGAAGTTCAATTCACGTAGTTTTGCCATTGTTTTGATTGACTTGCGACACGGTGCGTTGTCTTAATGAAACAAATTTTCTTTTTTTTCCATATGCGGTCGTGTCTTTGCAATTTCGGCCTTCAAACGCTCCAATAACGCTATATAATATTCACTGTTGATGGTATTTCCTTTCTCAAGATCGTCGATGAATATTACACCACGCACATCCCAAAATACCGAGGCCATAACCCTTCCAGCCGATTTTTGTGCTTTCGGGCGCTTTGAACGAGGTTCACCAGTTGCTGTCCACTCAGATGACGATCGTTTTGATTCCGGAGTGAAGTGATGGATCTATGTTTCATCCATTGTCACATATCGACGCAAAAATTCCGGTTTGTTACGTTTAAACATGGCCAAACACTGCTCAGAATCATCAACACGTTCTTGTTTTTGGTCAACAGTGACCAAACGCGGCACCCACTTTGAGAAAGCTCTCTTTTCTCATAGTCAAATGCTAATGCAATATAAAGTCAATACGTTCTTTTGATATCTTTACGATGTCAGCTAACTCACGCAACTTCACTTTTCTATCATTCAAAACGATTTTGTGGATTTCTTTGATGTAGTCTGGTGTTACCGCCTCATTTAGAAGTCCACTGCGTTCTGCATCATCGGTGTCTCTACGACCACGTTTGAAGTCAGCAAACCAACGTTTTATTGTTGTTTCTGATGCAGCGGAGTCCCCATAACACTTTTCAAGCCATTGCTTCGCTTGAACGGTATTTTGTCCCATCAAGAAACAGTGTAAAATTAAAACACGAAATTGTTTTTGGTCCATTGTTTTGAAAATAACAAAAGTAGCGTGACTCTTAGCACAATAACTCACAAACTAATGAATAGAATATCATGAAATTTTAACAGCTGTCTTTTGAAGGTTAATACTAACTGAGGGAAAGGTGACTGCAATAAAACTAGTGTCATCTATGTGTTAGGCCCGGGACTTTTCAACCCATATGTTATGTCCAAGAAATTGATGTCTCTGAAATGTTCACTGCTGTACCTGCTGTAGATGGGTAAGATTCGTATCTCCCTGATGCAATTCTTGCAGATTTTGATACCTTTTTAAACGCACTAGAAATTCTAATAGGAGCTCGTAACCGTAGAGTTAATATACCTGAATTTAATAACCCTACTATACATGATAGCAAATGTGTAGATTTGAATAATTTCATTGTAATGCCTTGTCTAAGGCGCTTGTTTAATCTGGTGGTAACAAACGTTGATATTATTCATCCTAGCATGGTCTACCTCTTATGGACGTTGACTAGTACCATCTTGCTATAAATTTACATTTTTACCATACTAATATACGTACGTCTTCTCTCCCTTCAAATAGTAAGCAAATTTATAATCATAGACAAGCAGATTACATAGCATTATACAATGCTTTATGCCATGCTAACTGGACATTTCTTTATATATGTACATATCGATATTGGATATCAGATATGTAACAGTTTTTACCATAAAATCTATGATCTTTTAAACCAATTCATCTCTTTAAACCCTATTCGCTTGACCAAGTATACTGTGTGGTTCAGAAATGATAATATGGCAAATATCAAACTAAAGCATAGATGTCGTCTGAAATATAAAAGGTTCAAACGTATAGGGAACCTCCATCGTTACAATGACCTCAGAAAGCTTGTGAATATCAACGGGGCAGAATAACGAATACATGCCTTATGCTCAAAATCAAATCAAAAACAATCCTCGGTCAATCGAGTCATTGTATCCTCAAAAAGACGCAACCTTGGAATAACATGAGCAATGATAACGGTGATATACATACTGTGCACGCCCGCATCTATAGTGAACGGCTTCCAGCAATTTTTCCTGTGTACTACATTCCATCGGCTACGTCAGCTATGTCAACTATGACTAAGAGCGCTTTGTTGATCGACATCACCGCATTTGATAAGTCCAGTTCATAAGAAAAGCGATGCCACTTTAATTAGCAACTAGAGGCCTACTTCTTTAATAAATAACTTTGCGAAAGTATATTAAATGGTTCTATACGGTCGCAACAGTTCCATGCAATTTTATCTGAAGACCAACATGGCTTTGTGCGTGAATGATCCACTGTCACTAACCTTACTACGATTACACAATTCATAGCCGAATCACTAGAAAACAATATACAAGTTGATGTAATTTATACAGACTTCGCGAAAGCCTTTAGCCGAGTTGAAACTTGCGCAGAGCGGTTTTTCATCCAGACTTGTGTCACTATTTCGAACATATTTATTGGGAAGAAGACAGTACGTTGCATATTTTGATCATACATCTAGAGTGGCAGAGAGAAGTAACCTTGGCCCCCTCCTTTTTCTGGTGTTTGTTAACGATCTATGTAATCAGTTGGATTGTGACAAGTTGAAGAAACCATTCATCACATACTTCTATCACACACTTCACCGTGTATTCGTCCATAAATACTACATTTTGCCTATTTCCTATGGTATTTAGGATACCTGTTAGGTCTTCAAAGAAGTTATCGTTTATATCTGCAGTTGCATCGTCCGTTGGAGCTACACCCTTATCGGTATCAATTTGTGACCAAATACTACATACTGTAAACAATAAAGCAACGAGTTCATCTAATAATAGTTCCTTTAATTACAATTCTAAAATTTACGTTAAAGCAAACAATTCTTCTTTAGTTTTACTATTAGGAAAAATATTAGTGTTTGTGTTCACATACAGATAGCGTAAAATCGCTTGCTTTATAGAAATTTATACAGAATTTTCCAAAAACATTGTTTTTTAATAATCAATAATACGTACGACATTTGTAAAAACTGAAACAATTGCCCAGTGAGTGATAACCTGAATTAGACTATTAGCAAATTAAAAATAGTTACAAATATCTGCGGTGTTTGGTCACTTTCTCCATTCGTATTACAATTTGTGACAATTAAGGTATAGGCGACGATATCCCACTGTTACAATCATGTCAGCCTATGGGAGGCCTACACTACACTGCTACGTCACGTCTTCTATCCGTACACCCTGCTAAATGCATTAACATGGCCTCCTGCGACGCTACTCGCTTGTCATGTTTGTATAAAGCAAATTACTTTCTATAGCTTGTCTATTGTCATTCGTTCTCTTTGTTGCTCCTTCGTCGCTCTTTTGAACGATTGTCTTCTTTTACGGTTAGTTAACGCTTTGTTCTACTACATTTATATTCTCTTTTTTTTTCTAATTGAAATAAAGAGGTAGGTATATGTATATATAAATTAAAATACAGGATGAATTATTTAATTCCATACAGACGTATATTCTGTACATTCTATACATTTTATAATTTTACATGCTGGTGTAAAACCATATAAAGAATATAACACATGGGCTGAAAAGTCCCGGGCCTAACACATAGATGACGCTAGTTTTATTGCAGTCACCTTTCTCTCAGTTAGTACTAACCTTCAAAAGACAGCTGTTAAAATTTGGACAGTGGACGTCTAAATGAGGCAGTAACACCAGAAAACATCAAAAAAATCCATAAAATCGTTTTGAATGATCGGAAAGTGAAGTTGCGTGAGTTATCTGACATCGTAAAGATATCAAGAGAACGTATTGGCTTTATATTGCATGAGCATTTGACTATGAGAAAGCTCTGTTCAAAGTGGGTGCCGCGTTTGCTCATTGCTGACCAAAAACAAGAACGTGTTGATGATTCTGAGCAGTGTTTAGCCATGTTTAAACGTAACAAACCGGAATTTTCGCGTCGATATGTGACAATGGATGAAACATGGATCCATCACTTCACTCCGGAATCAAAACGATCGTCATCTGAGTGGACAGCAACTGGTGAACCTCGTCCAAAGCGCCCGAAAGCACAACAATCGGCTGGAAAGGTTATGGCCTCGGTATTTTGGGATGTGCGTGGTGTAATATTCATCGACGATCTTGAGAAAGGAAATACCATCAACAGTGAATATTATATAGCGTTATTGGAGCGTTTGAAGGCCGAAATTGCAAAAAAAACGCACGCATATGGCAAACAGAAGAATTTTGTTTCATCAAGACAACGCACCGTGTCACAAGTCAATCAAAACAATGGCAAAACTACATGAATTGAACTTCGAATTGCTCCCACATCCACCGTATTCGCCAGATTTGGCTCCCAGCGACTACTGGCTGTTCGCAGACCTCAAAAAAATGCTCGCCGGTAAGAAATTTCGCACGAATGAAGAGGTTATCGCTGAAACTGAGGCCTATTTTGAGGCAAAAAATAAATCGTTCTACAAAAGTGGTACTGAAATGTTAGAGCGGCGCTGGAATGATTGCGTTGATCTTGATGGAGATTGGAGATTACGTTGATGAATAAAGCTAATTTTGAACAAAAAAAAAACGTGTTTTCTTTGTTAGGCCCGGGACTTTTCAGCCCATGTGTTATGTAGATACATAGATTGCATGCAAAATGAATAACTGAAGATATTTTAATGTTATCTTTTCTAAACCTGGCACAATACACTCAATTTCACTCTATGCATTGTAAATTCTTCAATTTCTCTGTAGACCATTAATGAGTAAGTCTGTTATGATGTCATAACAAATTTGCATATGAATCCGATCACAAGACATATAGACTGCAACTTAATCAATTTCAACAGAATCATGGAGATTTTGAAGGTAATCCGCATGACCTTCAAAATTAAAATTGACATCTTTCAAAGTTGAGGTCAGTCAATCTTTCGCAGTAATTTTATCGAAAATTTTAGACTTATTTTACATGCTTAAGAATTTCTGAATAATAAAAAATTGCAGGAAACTGAACATTGGAGTAATTACCTCGGAAAATTGCCTTGTAACATTAAATGTATTTTATTTTTGCTTTCTAAGACTAAAAGATGGCCGCTTTCTGAAATTAACTGAAAAGCGGTAATACGGAAAGAATAGATGTTTTTTTCTTTGTCTTTCAATTTAAAGAAATGAAGTGGCAATTTTGTATTATATACATTTTCTCAGTTTCATTTAATACATTCTTTTTTCTAAAATGCATCATTAAGTAGTTCACCTTACATAATCGAAGTCGAGATAGATTTAGGACTAAGAATAGCTATACGAATAAATTTCTGTTACCCGGAGTTTAAAATACAAGCGAGGAAGTTCAAACTACTTCGTTCCCCGTATTGTACATATACGTATCCTCGCATACCATATCTGTCGGGGAAATGTTTACCTTCGCGATGAATAACGAATACATATGTTGGCATAGGCGAACATACAGTGAACCTCGAATGAGTCTAAAATACACATCGGTGTATCGTCGGGGTTATAAATCTTCTTAGAATTGAGACATTCTTTCCGCGCAGAAGATTGTAAAGCCGAAATCGGTCTATTCGTTGAAACAGAGCTCCTCTCGGGCAGAATATGGTTTTTCTGTAAGACGTCGTTTGCGTTTGTAAATGTTATAGGAAAAAAGGAGGGATCTATCGAAATTGCTTGGTGGAATTGAATATCTGCTTTAAAGCTCATGACCGTTTGGGAATGCTTCGAATGAAAGTTATTTAACCCGGGAGCATCGGGCTCGAACCGAACTATGTATAGGATGGATGTGGATATTATAGTTTTTATAACTCTTGCAACATGATTGACATGCTAGTAAAACTATTGCCTTCTATAGTAATGAATTTCGTAAAATAAACTTTTACTGTTGGATAAATTATGTTGAAGAAACCAGGAGTAATAAATTAGATGAACCAAATAAGAGATTCAAAAGTCGTTTAAAACAAGTTAATACTACACTTGTTTTAACTACAACCTCGACGCGCCAGGTCCGGACTCGCCCCACGCACCACTGATACGAAAATTGATTGCGTTTGTTGAACGAATCTGTCTTCGGTTGCCTGCTGTGCATGAACGCATGGTACATCGTATTATCCGTTATAATGCATTTATACTTCATTATCTGGAAGAACATTTTAACAGTTTATCTGTATATATTTCACTATTACCATGGCGGTCATCTTATAACAATAATGTTCTATGTGTGCTTCAGTTGCTTCACGGTTACTCACGGCATATCTTGCATTTTCTCGGTTACCGATGTTGTGATACGCCACTACATCAGCACGCGTTTCTATAGATAATTATTTTCTTGCCCACATTACTTTAACGCTACTTGCTGTTTTAAAACACTTTGCACAAATTCTTCACTAATTCATTGCTTACAATACGAAAGCTGAATGCAAACTAAATTTTTCATTATATTGAATTGCTAAATGAGAAACAGTTCCGAAAAATTGCTCTTTATTTAATCTACCTGAATATAATCTTCTGTTTAGCATGCACTCTAAAAAAAATGCATTGCTATTTTTTCGGTGTACCGTTAATAAATTATCAAGAGCAATTTTTCGTCGATATACCAACGTGGATGAAACCTGGATAGATATCTTCTGATGAACATGCTCTAAAGAAGGCAGAAACCATATTTTCGGCAAATAAGATTGTAACCACAGTTCTTTGGAATTTCAAAAGCGTCGTCCTACTAACTCATATTGTCATGATGTTCTAACACGTTTTGATGTCAAATTGAACGAAAAACAATCTGAGTAGATACTCAGAAAAAGATTTCGTTCCACCAAAATCGAAAGTTTTCACTACCATCAAGAACTAGCAGCTGAAGATTCACGAAGGCAATACTCTGCACAGAAAATATTATTCATAGATGAAGCAAGTTTTTACATCACCGGCGAAGTTAATTTTCAAAACTATTGGCACAGAAGCAGATTGCATATTACATAGTAATATGTAATTGTAAAATAGGGCTAACCAAATGTTTCGGCTCGATAAAATCTAATTGAGCTGGAGAATGCGAAAACCTTCTTTTATATGTAAAGATATTGAATTCTCTTTCTCTTTGTCTAAAACTTAACTATGGAAGATCTTATATATAAAACAGAAGTTGGTTCAGCATACCGAATTAAAGAAAGTTATGAAAAGTTAGCAGCATCAGATATGTTTCGATATTTGTCACGGTGAAGTCTGTTTGCAGATGGAAAAAACTGGCAAAAGTATTAAAACTGTTGTTTATAGAGCAAGTTAAGCGGCAAAGCATCAAAGCAAGTTTTGTATGTGTGTTTGACTTTTCAATTTTTCTTTATTGATTTACAGACAATCCTGAAGGAAAACACATGAAAAGCAGCGAAATATTTCCATTGAGAAAGCGTTTGAAAAAACAGGTCTAAACCAATTTATTAGTGAAAGGCCAATATTCAATATAACAGTACTTCATTTATTTAAGAGGTTTGGTTTTTGTTGTTCTCAATGTGAAAATAATACTAAAACACCTATAACAATATTCGTTTTATGTTACTGATTTAACAACTACAAAGATTTTACGTGTAATTGCATATAGTACTATAGCGGTACTATAATTACATATATTCCAACTTGTAGACCTCTTTTAATTACTATCAAGACAACTTCACACACGTAACAACGAAAATATAAGCACTCGTTTTTAAACAAGTATACTTATTCTATCAATATTTTTAGCTTATATAATAACTATAATATATTGCTTTAGCATGTAATGCACATTCGAAAGATCATTAAGAATGCATACATTTTAAGACCTTTGTGGTGTTGGATTAACTAAAATAAAAATATTTTTTTCATACTCAATACGTGAATGCTGTTGGCTACACCCAAAGATCAGAATTTATAACCTTACACAAAAAGCCAGGAGCTAAAAAATGTGAAGATTATAGAACAATAAGTTTGATGAGTCAGCCTCTAAAACTCTTCCTCAAAGTCATACATAAGAGAATTTGCAGAACCTATAAAGGACAAATAGTATCAATGCAATTCGGTTTCAGAAATGCAGTAGGTACAAAAGAGGCCATATACAGCATACAGCTACTATTTTAGTGGTGCAGGGACATGAAACACAGACAGAAAAACGTGGGCCTAGATGGGAAAAAATATCAGGATAACAGTTGACTTATACTAGAATTAATATGCTTTCGATGGAATCGGAAATGACACAACGAATATACTACGAGGTATAAGGCAGTGATGCATTCTCTCTCCATTATTGTTTAATATATACTCAGAATACATATACATACAGGGAAGATTTAAAATACACAGAATCTGGAATTCTTCTGAATGGAGAAAGATCGGATAATGTCCGCTATGTAGACGATACGGCTATTTCCGCTGACGGCTTGTAAGGATTACAAGTTATGGACAGAATAACATCACAGCTAATTGTATGGTCTAGACGTAGACACCAAAAAGGCAAAATTAATAGTCATTAGTAAAGAAAAAAATTACAACTTTAATCTCACAGTAGATCAAAAACGGATAGTATGAGAGTGAAGTAATGTAAATGAACAATGGGACCACTCAGAAGAAATACGTAGCAGAATCGAAAAGGCCAGGTGTAGTTATAATAACATGAAAAGTCTGTTCATAAGCCAGGACATGACATTAAATACCAAGATAAGACTCCTGCGCTGTTATATGTTCTCCGTTTTATTCTATGGAGCAGAAGCATGGACGTTTACTGAAGTCACAACAAGGAAGGAAGAAAGCGTTTGAGATATGGTTATATAGCAGGATACTAAAAATACCGTGGTTGGAACACATAACAAACATCGAAGTTATGAAAAGGAAAGGAAAGAAAAGGAAGTGATTAACTGGGAAGCTACAATAATTGGGATACACAATCAGAAATGAGAAGAGATTTTATCTATTGCAAAATATTCTAGAGGGAAAAGTAATGAGAAAGACGGGTATTGGTAGACGACGAATTTCTTGGTTGAAAAATTGGTTCGGAATGAATACAACTGAATTATTCCGAACAAGAGCAAACAAAATTAAATAGCATGCATGGTAGCCACCATCCGTAACGGATGGGAAGTATTAGAAGAAGGCACTCAAAAATAAATAAATTTCTCTCGGGCCAGATGAATTTAAATTAACAGACAAAATTAGTATATTAACTGAAGATTTTGAGGTGTGCGGAGACCATACTACCATTCGTACATGTGTTCCAATATTTCACTAATTTCATGATTATTAAATAAGTAAACCAATAATGACAAATTGAATACCTATAGGGACTTCAATTAACTTCACCAATCAACTTGTTTGTTATTCATGAAATGGATTCATCAGCATCGTTGACCGCTAGAATGAATTACGTATCGTAATGCGTGCGATCGAAAAAGCCCAACGATTCTAACCGAGGCTAACATTACGCCGATGTAATATTAATTAGCACACATCGGTCTACTATGATTGCTGTAATAAACGTTACAGATTGTACATTAGCCGCTCTACTAACGCGGGTTTGGTGAGTGCGGCTGGAAATTAACTTGATTTTCGTTAATACTTCCGTAGGATACGGATCAAATTATAATCACCGAATATTGTAGACCAGTTTCTGTAATTAAATCAAATACAATTAAATCTAAATACAATGCGCTACATATTCACGATAGCTGAAAACCTTTAGTGATTTGCTAATAATTAAGTTGTGTCTGTTATTAGTTGTGCCATATCATGTGGCTTTGGGATTTCATCCGATAAAGCTAGTTGGTTTGGACGTGTTCCCCGGGATACTAATAACATTTCCAACACAGCAATTTGATTAAACTTTGGAATTAAGTAACTGCGATTTTTGATAAGATATTAAACTCTCTTATGCAAATAATAGTTTATGACCTTGAGTTACAATTCTAAAATTTAGCTGCGTATATAAATATTTTTACTTTAGAATTGTGTTAATAATTTATTCAGTACCCTCTTAGTCTTCTCAATTTTTATTGTTAGTTCAGGGGCGATTTTACTATGAGTATTTCGCCCAACACAAAATTGATTTGTAGTAGATACCTTGCCATATAGCATTCAGCAAGCAATGAACAAAAGGAAAAGTTAGCATAAAAAATACAATTCGGATAATCTGAAGAATTAAAAATATTTATGTAACACCAGTAATTTCTAAAAAGTAACAGTTATACTCGAGCACAACTCATGGAAACGATGCGCGTGGAATCTTCTGCACACGATAGTCGTAGAACCACTACTTTGATAAAATTCTTGGACACAAAACGCAAGTTCTATACCAGTGAAAGTTTCCTTAACAACTAAATTTCCAAGGATTTGATTTCCACTTTGTACCTCTTACATAGCTTTTTCGATCGTAAGCTTCACGTAGTAAGCCAACAGAAAGTATACTTATTTATGAGACGCATTGTAGAAGAAAACTATGAGAGCACAGAATGCAGCCACGTATCCAATCACAGATTGTGTCTAAATATACGTACGTGTATGTCATTCACAACTACCGCGTATTATACGTTATATAGTATCTTCACGAATGACATTAAGGATAGAGATATTTCTTCCAAAAATAATATATTTCATTTCATTTACAGTTAAAGTAGAAACGAGTATAAAATTACTTGTTTCAAATAGAACTCCGTATGCATTATGAATTTTCAAGATAGTTGTTTTAAAAATACGTTCAACGATATAGCATACTTCAACTTAAAGTGTGCTTACTTAAGAGGGGAATTCGATTTAAACATTCGAATCTTATATTGGGTAGCAGCCATCTAAGTGAGTTTTTGGGTGTTTATTAGAGACATGGGAGCCTATTTGTTACCGTAAATATATTTCAATTGTTTCTAAATATTCTACTTAAAAGTGATAGAACTAATACATATTTTTCATCCTATTCTTATATTCGTTCAACTACTACTAGCGACAAACAACCAACATTGGTAAAGTAGCATCTGCTTTACCTAAGCGAATGGAAATTGAATAAGTTGTCTCAAAGAGGATTACCGATCACAGTGAGTTGGCCACTTTCCTTATATTTGCATGGACTACTCATGAACACGATGTGAACTCAAAGGCACCGGGTACAACTCGACACCTTGTGATCTTCCGGATGATTTGATTCAGCCTATTTCGATAATTGACTCAAAACTATCGTTGTACTCTCTTGCAAACGTTTGACCAATTCCAAAATATCGATTCAAAGCAATTTGGCTTTGTAAATTTTAATGGGATATATGAAACTTTGTCAAAAGGAATGCATATCATTTGATTTCCTATCCTCTAACAGAACTCATAATGCAGCTCCTAAGCGTTCCTTATTCTAGACTAATAAAAGCTGTTTAACGTCATATTTTAACGCAGTGTAGGAGTTCAAAGAACATATTTTATTCCATGCTAAGTTTTTTTGTAGAAAACTCTGCTAAAAGTATGAAAGCTCATTTCAACAAATATCAAATAATACCTCTCAATTGAGAGCACGTTCCGTCACGGTTGCTTCCTGCAGATTTACAAGAAGTTTATAATGAACATGAGAACCCCTTAAAATATGCATCGGAGATGGACCTGCTAAATTCAATGCGCTATTATGATCAAACCTAAATGCGAACCCAACGCGAAAGATATCTGTTGAAGCAGGGGGAATGTTAAAGGAATTGAAACTGAAAGCAGTGGTAAAGGAGAAGGAGAATGCATTACCCTGATGAGGATGATGATGTAAAGGAATTAATGGAAGAAGATTTATAATAAAGAATGGAAAAATACTCGGATTTGAAGGTTTAGAAGACATAAGCAAAGAAGACAAAGAAAAACTCGAACCTAGATGCGGCTGCTCAAAAAATTTCTTGCATAAGGAAGAACTATCTTATAAAAAAAATCTCCTCTGTTTCTATCCTCGAACCAGTACGGCGATGAAATGCGCCATCGGTTGAATTATAACAGAATCGAATTTAAGCAAAATTCGGCTGACGCCAAACAATAGAATTCCCTCTTTAGTGAAATTCAAGATAAGCATTCATTCTCCTTCAGTAGTGTTACTACGAAAGTTGTATTGCTATTTGGTCTGATGTGTTGAGACTATTTACTTGCATTTTGTCTATATGCTTTCTATACTTATTTTTTTAAAGACTGTTACTTGCTTTTCGTACCGACCACACTGGAGGACAGATCACGACAACGAACAAAAAATAAAAAACAAATTTCGTAATATTGTTAAAAATCTGAAATTATTTGTTGATAAACTAGCATAGCAGATACGACTTTTGCGCTGTTTACTACCTATTAGAAATATCCTAAACGAGAGATATTTTAATGGAAAAGCTAAAAAAATGTGATTCACGCCATTTTATGGTAATAAATGTAAATGATTTTGCAAATTTTTCCTTCGTAAAACGGTTAATCATATAAATACTATCACAAGAAATATCATAATTCGCTGTTTTATTCAAAGTACCACTCTATAATCTGCTTTTCCATCTGGCAAAAAAGCGGGCAAGAATTTTCTCATTAATAAAGCGATCACGTTTCGGAAGCAGTAAATTTAAATTCAATTTGTAATCTAATTTGTGATGTGAACCCGGCCAGTATCGAACAAGCATGCACAGCTATGCTCTACCGCAGGACTAGCCGACCACACGTCCACGTTTAAATCGTCCCATGCTGCCTCGCGTACACAAAACGTCCAGCGATATCATCATGCACGCGGTACATCTAGCGGCATACCGGCAGAGACCTAGAGGGTAGTATATGTTACATACATATATATCGATCACGTATAATGCCATCAGGGCATCGGTTAGGTAGGTCACATTTCCTGTCTGTACCATATTATTAGCGTACTGTAAAATAGTAGCTAGTGCATATTCTCTTTGATGTTGCATTCATTTATTTTGATTTGTATTAATTAACTATCGAAATATATGTACATATATACACAACATGTATCACTCATGTGCGACCTAAATAAGTGACAGGGGATACAATATGAACACAAATCAGTTGGTATCGAAACATGCAGTTTAATTACGTTTTGAAGAGCGTTTGATTCATGTTATACTAATATTCCAGCTGATGTTAATAAAAATGCGCTTCAGCAGTTTGAAAATACGTAGATATATTGATTTGTTCTATCAAATAAAGCTTCGAAGATACCTAAGTAGTATAACAGTATTTCTGTCTGAATGAACTTTTGAAATACAAATATTTTAAAAACTTTTTCTGAATTTGTTCAACTGCTTAGTGTTGACAAGTATAGTATAGATTAAAAATAATGAATGTAATTACTTACTATTTTAGTTTGATTGTTTTGCTAATGTAGAGTGATGCAAAAATTCACTGTGATATTGTGTTACAAGCATGTCTTCCAGCGCTGACTCAGTCACACTCCAAGTACTCAAGTTCTTCATCTCGTCATACCTGCCTGAGAATTTTCACCACAAAATTGGCGCCTCAACTTTTCGGGCATTTCAATTTTTGAAAACTTCAATTTATTTTCCTATTTTATGTTAATGGTCGATACACGTAAGACAACAATGCCAAAAACACATTCACACGAATCCGAGATTGGCGATACTGTATCCGACAACAACATAATCAATAATAACAAAAATAAGGACGTGAACCATACACTGACGAGAAAATATCCAAAGTAGAAATATGAGAAAAATTTAGAAAAATGTTGATACTTTAAAAGATTTAAAATACAATAATACGTATCATTACAATATATTAAAAACCAAAGGACCTAGGTTAGATCCTTGAAGTACACCGGAAGGAATTGAAAATGTATTTGAAGAATATCCATTGCAAAAAACATTGTATGCCAGATAAAATCTTACTTACTTCAAAAGTGATTGACAGAGGTTTACACATCCTAGCTTAGCGAACAACAGCTCATGATCACATCTAAAAGAATGCCTAGAAAATAACACCAAGATAAGAAATCGCTGTAAATGCAGCTTTCTCATGGTATTAATGAAATCAATTCACCAGAAAGACATGTGAAGAGACATAAAACGCTAACACACGGATATGTTTCTGCCTACCCGGCGTCATCAGCGTGGTTTCGAGCGGTTTTATGTTCAACACATGTAATTCCCTCGTTGCTTCTATCGCCATATCTAGCCCTACGATACAAGTGAATATTCCTGGCGCTAACTAGTGCCAGAAGAGAGAAACACTTGTCTGCAAAGTCAGACAGCGAAAAGAAGCGGGTACAGTTACCCACCCTTCTCTCGAGCACTACATGGATTTCCACCACGAGAGGGCAGCGCACCTAGAGCAGTGCAAAGGGAACTGCACATGTGAATGATTTCTCTAGCTTAGCATGATGTATTTAAAACACATCTAACAATTCTTTTAGAGAAAAAAGAATAGAAAATAACACCAAGATAAGAAAACTCCGTAAATACCACGCTGATGCTAGGGAGAAACATGTCCATGTGTTAGCATTTTATGTCTCACATGTCTATCTCATGAATTGATTTCACTAATACCATGAGAAAGCTGTATTTACAGCATTTTTTATCTTGGTGTTAACAGCTCATGATCTATGCAATCAAATATCACTGAGAAGTCTGTATATACAACATCAGTTTGCTGCGTTATACACACTAAATGTGTTATAACAGGTCAACCAATAATATACCGATGGTGATGGGCAGACAAAAAAAGGTTGTATATCTCTATAAATTCTGTTATATAATATATGCTCCAGTGCTTCACCAAAAATTATACACCATACTTATAGATCTATAATTCCCGATGCTGAATTTACTTCTCTTCTTAAAAACTGGAATGATCTTTGTTATCTTCCAAATATGTGAAAGTGTAAAAACAAAAGCATTGACGCATTTGTCCACTATCAAACCCGGAATAACATTTTCTCCTGAGGTCAGCATCCTAAGCATCCATCCAGAACTTATTTGATGTTGCGTGGGACCCCGACATTGTTAAGAACAAGGATCAATAAATTATTTAATTAGCTAAACCGTACAGAATTCTTTGCATCATTAAGCCAATTTCTTTCTATGTATGTATCCTTTGTTAATATTTCACCAGGTGACAAGACAATCAATTTAAACCTCAGTCTCAAGCAAATCACCATCTCAATTAAATAAATTAGTACTTCATTTCTTCCTTATAATTTTGTGTATCTTTTGCCTCTTTTAAAACTACATAATTTATTCTGACTAAACAGTAAGACATCGAAAAACTAATTTCAGACAATCCAAACTCATATAATAGAAAGTAGAACTTCATTAGGATGTATCGTTCGAATGGGTTAGTAACAGTCGAAATTAAACTCCAACTATTCTATGTACATACGTGCGACTGTACGCAGTAGCGTATATGAATTCCCAGTCTTCAACCGTACAATTTACGTGCCACTACTTCTAAATTACGACGCCGTAACTGTAACAATATTAAATGGTCTTTGTTTAGAAGCAGACACAACGCAACGCAATAAGAACGATGTAGTTCAAGCCAGGGTTTCAAAACCGAACGCTCAGTATAGATGGATCATGCGAGCGCGGTGTACTCAGCGAACTGAATATAGCTATCAATTAATAACAGCTGTCTGCACATACATTTTAGAACTCGCAGTTGGAAACCGCAGGCGCGCTACAGAAATTTCAATTTAGTAATATCGCAAAAAGCAGCTGTAACTATATTGTATAAAGACGAAACATAGTAGTTGCTTGTTACTCATAGAATGCATATTATAACTTGTATTGCATTAAAACGCAAAACAATATATGAAGTTTTAACTAACGTTAATACATTTCAAAGCACAAAGTAAATTATATCCCCTTGTACAAGCAACTCAGTAGCTGATTTAGTTGTATACTGAAATCAGGAGTGTTGTTGACTAACAATACATCGGCTTCCGATAAAATATATATACGAAACTTTGTCTAACTGACTTGTTTCGGTTTCTATCGTTCGCGCAATTTTGATATTCCGATATTTCGGCAGTGTATCTGCTGGTGTCGTCAGGGTCGTTAAGTCAATGACTAATCTGACTATATGTCTATTTCTTACTGAACTCATTTGATGTGCAACTCGAGTTAAGTTTTAAAAATTTTCGATTATCGTTCAGTCCAAAACACTAGACTACTAGGCTAATCTGGAAGACAAAAATTTCTGTTTTAAAACTCGTATTAAAATTACAATTTTCTGTACAGATCTTTGGCTGACGCATTACCTAACCATAAGATACCATTAATATTAATCTCCAAGCTTAGTGTACTTTGGCGGTTGGTATTGTGACTATGTACGCTATTTCTAACTCTTTGTGGTATTACCTTCTTTATCTACGATTGTTGTTTTGTTCCATGGTTTCCCTCGGAAGCTTATTGAGCCAAGCACGAATTGGTGCTATTTGGTTCTGACTTACAGGTGTCTGCTCGTTTTTCCTAGGTGCACCTTTCTACACTGACATGGTATTTGGTATACACAGTTTTTGATTCTATAGTTTACGTTGTCTGATACTGTTGTAGTCAGATTGGACCTAACCTCTAACTTTTTGGCGGTTATCTAAGCCCCTGGTTTCATCTGAGAGGCCTTTTATGTATCTGATGAATGTAATGCATACACCTGGCGGTGTTTTCGTATCCGCATTTTGAGGTACTCATATTTATTTCGCCTTTGATAACTTTTTTCAGTGTAGTGGTTCAATTTCAATATGTTGGTTATGGACTTCCTACTTATTTTTCTCATCTAAACACACATATCGTGCCCTATCGTATAGTAATTCAGCGGTCTCCATTTTGGTATGGTGTGGATGAGTCTAAATGTAGAAAATGTTTTGTGTAAGTTAACTTCTTTTATATTGTAGCCTTAAACGCGTTATCCGTCTTTTTGTGTATCAGAACATCTAGGAAAGGAATTTTCCAATTCTATAATGAATTCAGTGGACTCTTGTAAGGTATTTAGGTGGCAGAGAAAGAGGTCAATTATATCTTCCCAATGCAGAAGGATCATGAAGTTGTCATTAACGTGTCTGAGCCATATTTTTAGTTTGAGTTCGTATAAGTTCAATGCTCTGACTTCCAAGTCTTCCATACATATGTTGCCCGGAGCAGGAAACGAAGGAGACCTCATGCCCATACCAAATTATTGTTGGTAGGTTTTGTCTTCCGCGTCGAAGTATGTTGTGTTGTGCATGTGGATAGCAGCTCTACAATTAGTTCTATACTTAAGGATGTTCTATTACGTAGTGTGGCGTCTCCACAGAATCTGTGCTTTACTATTGGTGGGTTTGCTTCCGTTGGTATTTTGATAAACAGTCTTGTGACATCAAAGCCCATTAATTTATCTTGTTCAGTTATTCTAATCTCTCTATTCTTGGACAGTATACGTTGTATTTTGGATTCGACCGAGAATGTATGATTGTTCTTCAGTATTTTTTTGCCTTTACTGAATCTGGTTGTTATTTGTTTCCACATTCATTATTACTGCCGCGTTCTCTGTTCAGTGGGAACATCTTGATATTATTGTCTGTCTTCAGTTCGGTAAGGCTACGTTGGTGTCTGCTTTGGTGACGTTTTGCTGTGCGATTACAGTAGTAGTCGATTTAGTCTCTTTGGCTATAAGTGCTATGTATATCTTTAAATTGTGAGTGTCTGTTGTAATTATGATGTAACCAATACATACGTATTATATTAAAATTAAATGGATATATGCCTAATCACAAATTATAACAATTTAAACATATTCACAATTACTCCATCCCAACATAATATGCTCCGCTCCATTTGCCCTACAAAAAAGTCTCCCCAAATCCCATCTACCCGAACGTACATAGCTCTCTCGATCTTCATTTCGCATGTAGGACACGCAGAAACTAGACGTGTATACCCTCCGTATGCGAGCCCTTAGTACGCTCATAACTTCAGACGCCGCCGGAGATAAGATGGTCGGGATATGTGTTTTTCCTGTTGAATCCTAGTAATTGTGGAACTACGTGACGCCTCTCAGTTTAATTATCCATGCAAATACGCCCTCTATCCGACGTCTGGTTTTAGTTTATCCTAATGGGGAATTCAAGTAAGCGCTATGTATACAGCGTACTTGACATTTGACGATGCTGTACGGTGAAATATGTGGCGTTTCAAGAGGTACCGGTTACTCGGTGCTCGAGGTAAATGAAATTAAGCACTCTTTCCGTAGTGGCTCCTTAAGCTCCACGGTATACTAGGAAAGGAGGTGGGGAACACGTACGGACTGAAAATAAATTTGAGTGCTTGCACTTTGTACATATGTACTTTGCAATGAAGATTTGTATGTTATTTATTCATTATTGATATTGACGTGTTGGTCAATCAAAAGACATGGATCTGATACTCTTTGTACGTTTACAAAATATAAATATTTTAGCAATTTTGGCTCCAGAAAAAAATATTGATTTATTTTATTGTATGCTTTCTTATTCCAATGCAGTATTACAATTCTTTTAGTTTTTTAGCAGATTGCATAAATTTATCGTGGCTGAGTTGGCACCACGTGTTTTAAGAGGTTGCTTGCTAAAAATCTGTTGACGTTCTTCGATTTTGATATCTAGAATCGCCAGGGACAATAATTTAGTGCCATCCAGATGTCTATGTCTAATGTTTTGAGGATTACATCCATGTTATTATCAATTTTGGTACGCTAATTCAATTTTCGTTTTATATTGTGCCGCTTACTCTGATATATTTTAAATAAATTATTTATTATGGCAATAATTCTGGACTTTTTCCTTCAGAAAACTCAAATGTTTAAATAAATCAATAGGTTCTGTTGCCATGTATCGTATTAATTAGTGCTAATAGTAATATAAATCTTTTAAAACAGTGAAAAGATATAATCGAGCAGAAATCTACTTTGCTGAATGGTTGCTATGATATATTAGAAGTACTATATGTATTGCTTTTTGTATAAAGATAGACTTAATACTGGTATAAAAGACAACGAAAATATTCCGTCATTACATCAAAACTTTAGATAAACATAGATGAAGAAGAACGTAATTGATCGTTTGTACGGATATCGTCAAGCTTTTGTCACATGTGGTGACGAACTCGGTGGGATTATATGTTGCTACTTTGTCATAACCCCAAACACAGGAGCCTTACAGTATAGTTAGCAGGCGCATGGTATTTCATGGTCTTTATTCGTTCATCCCCTTGTTATAAAGTATAAAACACCATTAATGGTCTTCCTAACGACAATGACGATTCAAAAACACGCTGGATCGTACACCATATATATCAACACGGAAGATACTCGAACCCACGACATCGGACGCTGTCAACAAGATACATGTTCTGCTAACGTTGGATAACCGAATCACTTGTAGCTATAATTGAAGATCCAATTTGTTGAAGGTAGGTCTTAATGCTAGCACCTTTCTGGCTGTGACAGCTACCATAAGATAGTTTTTAAACCTCATCAGTTACCACAACATTTGCTCTTCTAGATTTGTTTTTGTTGTAATGTTTGTATTGTTACCTTAGATCCGGCATGAAAAGTCACGAAAGACGCCACAACTTTGCAAATAATAGCTTCAGCGTTTGATTAACAAATTTCTACCACATATCCTTCTCTGCGTTTATAACTGTTTACAGTACTTCATTTTTGTAGCAATTTAGTTTTACAGAATGTTGCACAGTTTGACGAAATCATTCTTACAGATGAAATTACTCCACAGAGTAGAGTTACAATTAGAGAAATTATTAACGTAATTCTCAAAATAAATAATTGAGGACTGCTGATATAATTATAATATGAGTCACGAGCATTACATTATTTGTAATATTTCAGGTTTTATTGTTTTAGTCCTTTATAATAAGTACTTTAGTGTTAATCTCTTTAGCTATGTTACCTAAATTATTGTTAATTTTATACATTGCCCTCTAGTTATGTTAGGTTGATTTTTATTTGTGGAAGCTCATGAAATACATTAGAGTAACATTAACACTGTAACACATAAGCACTGTATTAATTATTTGACAAATATTATATGTTGAACACCTGATTCCTAGTTCTTGTGGTATATTATTTTATCGTTTCACTATCTTACTGCCATCCAAGCATCCAAACAGAATGCTTCCTGAGTGAATTACATCAACAATAAAGAATGGTAGTGGTTCAATTCTTATATGGGATTATTCTTCATTGGTGGAACGAGCGATCTTGTAAAAATTGATGGATTAGCGACGAAGGAGAATTATCGCGGGATATTAAAAGAAAATGCTCTACCAACAATCAGAAGCATATGTCGTTAGTATGTGAAAATTACCTCGCTGATGCAAAAAATGAAGGACTATTAAAAATAATAACTTGGCCTCCCAAGAGCGCGGATCTTAATCCGATAAAGTTTCTGTGGCACGAACTGGACAGACGAATTAGAAGAGAATGTCCAACGGTATTGCAGAGGGAGTGGAACAATATTCCTCAAGATACACTGAGGAAATTTTTCGATGAGAAGTTTAATTTACTTTATGCTTTCTAATGTTTATTACAGCTTTTTCTTTTGCACACACATGTGCAATAAGTCGTAGATGAACGAATATCTTTCTTATAATTGTTTTGTTTACAGTTTGGAGACAAGCGTCAAATTTTGCACGAAAAGTGTCCATACTATTATGGGCGCTGGTGCACATTGTAAGCTGTCCGATCGCCTTCATTACCAAGCTAAAATTGACATTTCTTTCTCATAACTTCTGACAGCTTTTGGAGCTTCTGTCTTAAAGAGATCCAAATTGCTGGAATCTGAATATCGTATAAACGCTTTGCCTTAACCATGGTCTTTGTGTAGGTCCATACGTTTTCAACTGGTTTAGCATCTGGCCATCCTAATACCAATCTTCTGTTTTTCAAGTCGTTTGTAAGCGGCTTCGACGCTTAAGGGTTGACTTGATGCATAAACATGCTCTTTAATAGTAATGTTCTAAATTTCGTTTTAATAATAGTATGTATAAGCCAGGAGAGTCTTCAATGATAAGTTAAAGGGTAAAGTTCTTCATGAAAAGCAATAAGCTATAATAATATAGAAGATATATGAATGGATACCATTGTACTCTGGTGACCAGCTTTCTTAGAGGTTTGGATGCTTAAGATTTGGAATCATCAAACTAACTTTTGATACACCTTCCTAAATATTCTCTTAACAAGTTTCCATTATTTTTAAGTGTTTAAGTATTAAGGGTTTCGGAAGCGCGAGTATGGAAGCAAGGTTATGTTAAAATGTCTTGGTGCAAATAAAAGAAGTATTGATAGTTTTGTCAAAACATCCATACCTCTCCTTAAAACGTAGCTAAATACATTGTCTAACGATTTCGTGAAACTTATGACAAGGATATTCCAAGTTTCATTTCGAACAAATGGAACACTATTGACGTTTAACATAACCTATAAATCACATTAAACATTAGATCGTACCAACGAAAACAACAAATGACTGGAAAAAATACACCGTCTAGAATATAAAATATCGCCACTATTTACCGTTCATAATAAATCTAAACACCGCCTCCAACCCCCCACTCAACTTCTTCCCTTTCCCAAGTCACAGTTCGCGAGTAACAAATGGCTCAGAATAAACTTTCTCGGGAGGAACTTTACCGAGCCGTGCATCCATTATCCGATCGATTGCGCGCATATTTAAGAACCGCAATCAATGTGAACTACTACTACTACTACTACCATTGTTGGCTCCGCACTCGACGGTCAAAGTTAGGTCGCGTATGCGTTTGTCAGCGCGAATTCAGTCGAGTCCGCAGATAACGCTCTGTGGAAGCTCGTCGCAATGCACAATGCACCGCAATACATTCCGCCGTGCGGTTAAAAGTTTCTCCAACAAGAGACCGCATAATAAACAGGGCGTCATTTATTTATACATCCATTGTGCGCGAGTACTGCTTACGGCAACCTGTTAGGTGATTTGTGAGAATGCAATTAAGTTGTTTACAGTGAGTTTAGATAGATATTGTTAAGGACTTAACATTGTTTTTTATATTTTATATTTTTTTTACTACTATGTATTTTATCTTCTTTGCATTATTATTTTCATTTAGAATATTACTTTATTTTCATTCTTATATTTATTTATTTTGCTCTCTTATATCCAATTTTATTTTAATATGTATGTACATTACGCATTGTATATGTATGCAAGTCAGCCATTCGCATTACGCTAGCTAAAACTGCCTAATTAGAAATCGTTCACTGCAACGTCGTCGGATATGTAATGGGAGTTTTCTTGAAATTTAAGGTACACAAGCATAGGCAGTCGTCTCCCGCGCGACAGTCGAGGTATTAGCGATCGTGCACTCTCGGTCACCTTTCGTGCCTCGTCGTAACGTGTACAGTAACGTCGTCGTAAGATTATTAGAGATTTCTAAGTTTTTCTAGTTTTGGCGGGAATCGTCGAGGACGTTGTCTATACATTTATTTCTGGCGGGAGTCATTTGGTACGTCGTCGGACCACACGTATAGATTTTTTAATAAGTATAAATTCTCGATTTTCTATCATCGTACGTCGAGGCTACTGTGTCCATTGTCGTCTATACATATTTTTAGTCTTCAGTTAAGTTTGTGTCGGAAATTATTTTGGTGAGATTGTCGGCGCGCATGTATAGACCTCCTCTACAAGTACGATCACTCCGCTTCTTGCTGACGGTCGTTGCGGCCGCAGCGCCCGTTGTCTTTTGTACGTTTGTTCGGTCCTTGTCGTATCGGGACTTAGAAAATTTTCATTTTAGTTGCTTGTCGTAGCGGACGAGTGCCACGGACCAGTTTTCTTATGTAATATCGGCATCATCGCTCCGTTTTACTTGTCGGTGCACAGTTCGCACATTTGCTGGTTACTGGATTTTTCCCTTCTTTGGGGCGCAGTAGTATAGAGCTAAAGATTGCACATAGCGTAATATTTCAAACGAGAACGCCTGGGTAGCTGTGACATTACTTTTGTATTGAGATCGGCTATTATCGCTACTGTCGCCCTCGACCAGGCGTTCAAGCTCTAAGATATAGGGTGGGTTCCCCTATAAATGTGAATATAACAAACGTATTTGGTCAAGTACAAATACATGCCAATAATACAGGGCCAAGTCCCTTAGGCAAATTTAAAACAAGGAAAGTATATTAGGCTCCCTGAAAGGGACATATAAATAAGCATAGCACCGAGGTGCGCTTATAAATTTCAGAAATAAATAGGGTTGGCTCCTATAAAAGGTAGTGGTGCATGCAAACAGATAGAGGCATTAGTACATGCCTCTGACAAAGCTTCAGCGGAAGCATATAAGAGTTTAACCTTTTAAACAGAATTAAGACATAGCGTTGCAACGTACATGCTGAGGCATTACTTTATGTTGCTACCAATGAAAATACATATACAAATGCTAATGTACATTACATGTATAAGAGAGCTCGAATAACTGCAATTATTGCAAATCTATTTATCTTACGTACATCGTACATGTACATAGGCAAGAGTGGAAACCGTGTAACCATTTCATTTTTAAATATATTTTTTTTGCGCATGCGCATTGAGTTTCACTGTACAACCTCTCCTCTAGTAAATAAGCGAACATACTCTACAAGTAAGTATTGGTCAAGTAATTTAGGAAATTACGAGCAGGCTACAGCGGCATTGTTCTTCAAACCAGGAGAACGTAACAGATATGTATATTAGATTTTATCGTAGTTAGTTTATGAAGTTGCGAGGAGAAAATTTACTGACTGGAATTAATGGTGAAGGAATACAAGTATGAAGAAGCGAATATTGTTTTTTTTTTATAGAAAAGAAAAGGAAGCAATTTCGCATTTGCTGTCAAATCATACGTCTTTGGAATTATTATTAAACAATTTTTATTATTAATAATCGATTTAATTTCCATTTCCTCTTTTATTGCTTTCGAAAATAAAGAAGCAGTCAAATCTATAGTTACTGATAAGGCCCTACATACATATGTACCAAAATTAAATTTTCTTCCATAATCCTTTCAGAATGTTCGTACGTTCCTCGAATCACCACTTTCTTATGCCCAGGGTCATCAGTGAATCTCATAATAACTGGTAATACTTTCAGGTAAGATACCATCGTAGTAAGAACTCGACTTCTTTTTATATTTTCTGCCAGACGAACGTTCATTTCAGAATTACGACTTATAAAGCCGTAATACCAACTGTCACCTGGTTTATCATCTTTATATTGCTTATCATCTTTATATTGCTTATCTTGCAGACTCGTCTATTAAGATAATAATAATAATAATAATAATATTTAATGCCCAACAGATACAAATATCCAATTACAAGGCAATGTTAAATAATGTACACATGCAAATATAAATAACATAAAATTAAAGTATGTCAAATTAGAAAACTTAGTAACTAGTTGCTTAAATTTAAATTAAAAAAAAAAAGTAGTTTACCAGTGGTTAGCAAAAAAGAGAGAACGGAAAAAGTATTCAACTAAGTGTAACGCACCCATGATCTACATACCGTCAAAAGGGACGGTAAAGTGCAGGCATGTATATCCAACTCGGCAAACTCCATAGAGTTGAAATTGCTACACAATCTGTGTATTGGGGACCTGATGGCGATGTTTGTTCTAGGTGCGAAACAGTAAAAAGTATTTGTTTGCCTAGATCCTGAACATGGTACAATGAAGTTGATTTTACTCAACAACTCAGGGACATCAAGACCATTATGAAGTAAAGTAAATAGGAATTTACACTCAGCCTGTTTTCGACGTAGTTCTAATGAATCAATATTAAATGCCTCTAGCAGAGCACAGTGGCTAAATCCCTGTATCGGGTAAGTATTAAATTTTTTAAAGTACAAGAACTTCAAACATCTTCTCTGAATCTGCTCTAGAAGATGTATCTGATAGATGTACATAGGTGACCAGACCAAGGACGCATACTCCAGTCGAGACCGAACAAAAGCGAAATAAAGAGGAAGAATTGCTGTTATAGAAGCAAATGGTCGTGTAACACGTATAATGAATCCTAACATACTCAACGCTGATGTACAAATACTGGATATGTGCTCCATAAAGGTCAGTCTTGAGTCAAAGACGACGCCAAGTCTCTCATAGAGGTCTCTCTAGGTAAAGAAGATCCAGCCAAGTGGTAGGTATATATAATTGGAGTCGTCTTACGAGTGTAGGTGACAATTTTGCATTTGTTTACATTAACTGTTAGTCTGTTGTTGACACACCACGTGTGGAATATATCGAGTTGGCTTTGCAAATGATTGCAATCCTGAGAATTATAAATTGTTGAGTACAACTTCAAGTCATCTGCGTATAACAACTTTGGACAGTTCAGTTGATAGCACAAATCATTTATATATATAAGGAACAGAAGTGGACCCAAGTTACTCCCCTGAGGAACTCCAGAGCTCGGCGCGAAGTAATCAGACTCAAATCCCATGTATGTCACAAATTGCTTTCTATCAAGAAGATACGATTGGAATAAAGACAAAAGAGAAGACGAAAATCCAATATTGTCCAATTTATTAATAAGCACGGTGTGGTCGATTCGATCAAAAGCTTTTGTTAGGTCAGTATACACAACATCTACCTGTCCACCGGCATCAATACTATCAGATAGGTATTGTGTAATTGTAACAAGATTAGTTACCGTAGATCGTTGAGCAACGAAACCGTGTTGGTCATTTGAAATCCAGGAGTCTAACTTGAGCATAAATATACTTGTACAAACATTTCTCAAAAACTTTAGCAAAATTATTTAATAACGATATGGGACGATAGTTGGAAATAACACACTTCTCACCATTTTTAAAAACAGGCACCAATTTGGCAATCTTCCACACAGACGGGAAGGTGGATGTTTTGAGAGCGAGATTGAACAAGTAGCAAAGAGGAGAAGCAAATATATTTGCACAATCCCTAACAAAAAGGCCGGAATGTCATCACTACCCGCCGTGCAATTATTCTTTAAGGATTTCATAGCACACACCACATCCATCTCAGTTACAGAACCTAGATCAACCATAGTAGCGCACGAAGCAATTGGAGCAATAGGCGTTGGAGCAAATGAAGGAAGGTACACCGATTGGAAAAACTCCCGCAAGGCGCTCACTATGGAAGGTGGGTCGTTATACGTATTGCCGTAGTCGTCCTTCATAGTTCTAGGAATACCTCCCCCATCCCTCCGAGATCGCACAAACTGCCAAAAATGTCTAGGATCGGTTGAAATGGAGAATTCAGCGCTCTGAATAAAGTTCTTATATAACCGCCTAGAATCTGTTTTCAGCATCCTTCTCATATCTTTGAAAGCATTTAAATCGCTTAAGCATCCTGTTCTTTTATACATCAATCGATAATGATTTTTGAGTTTGATGTTACTAATGTGATCACGCGTGAACCACTGTGGATAATTTGTATGCGCACTGGTTTTTACGGGGACAAACATATCTAAATTTTTATAGATTTCAGCATAAAATGCAGAACAAGCGTCATCTATACTGGTATAATTGTAAATAAAATTCCAATCTGTAGTTAATAAAGAATCATACAAGTTAATAAAGTCTGCACGCTTAAAATTATACACTCTTTTGTCCTTATTACCACACATATTGCTATATCGTGACGATGGAATCGATAGGCACAGCGCTAGAGCAGGATGATCGTTGTCCTCGGCAACCAGAGGAAACATCTCTCTATCAATAGCAACAGTGTGAACATTGGTAACAACTAAATCTAATATTCTACCTCTAGCATTTGTTACTGAATTAAGTTGTGACAAATCAATAAAATGTAAGAATTCATTCATTATTCTACTTTTACCATCATTTATGTCAGGTCTGTTGTAGTGGGTAATGTTAAAGTCGCCGAGAATGATAGTTTTTGTAGAACTTATATTTATAGTAAGATAATGTTGAACAAGGTCTTTTATATCCTCCTTTTCTAAGCGTACGCCCCAATTTTCAACAAGTAATATCGTTTGAATAATTGCGTCTTTTATACATATTACAAACATTTATTTGATCCATTAAGTAATAAATAGAAGTCTTAAGCAATGTAGTTGCCAAGGACATAAGCTTCTTCGGTTTAACATTTTCTAGTTAGTGTTTTATATTGTGTATTCTATATTTTATACGGTCACTTTTCACATTAAATTCTTTCCATTTTCGAATCTAAATGAGACAACAAATAATCTAGATAGTAGTAGAAAGAATAAAACTTGGTCCTTTTAAAAGTAGCCTTCCTTATAAACGTCTGAAGTGATTCATAAAGCGTAATTGTGCTACCTCGAAGATAATATTTCCGCAGCATTTTAATGGTTACATAAAAGATTTCGCCTAACACAAACAGAGGCGTAGGATATCAGAAAAATGATACGACACAAAGAAGACGACAATATAACGTCGAGGCGTGGAGAAAATATTATCATCCGAAGGTCGTCAGCGTTGTTAAAGCTTTTAAAACGGCTTCCTTACCGAGCAAAGATGGGACATTAATTTTGAAACGTGTATTTCGTGTAATTTCGTATTCAGCATTCGCCTTAAAACTTCTCGTTGTTTCTATATGGAACTGAAGCAGATTTAATTGCTGCAAAAGTTTCTCAGATGGCAAAAGGAAAATTAGGAGCTTTTTTTTACTTTCCGAGGTATCTTCGTCGTTGCGGAAATTTAGAAGCGTAGTTAAAATGGATACCTGCTTTGTATAACTTATTCCTCACGTTGGTATCGGTGTACTAAGCGGCAAATTATTAATGAAGCATTTTTCTAACTCGCCGAAGGAATACTTAAACAAGTTATTAACAGTGAGTATTCTTTGCAGACATTTACAAGGGCCACCTGAAATTTTTTCCGAATCGACAAGAAAAACACGGTATTGGTGCGGTTTTTTATTTTTATTCTTCGATGTAGTCTCCTCAAAGATCAATACACATTTTCAAACGGTGCTGCAGTCTCTTCAAGGCGTCGGAAAAGTAGAATCTTTCGAGGTCTGCAAAATAGCCATCTGTAATGGCGGTAACCCCCTCATTTGAGGCAAATCTATTTCCTCCCAGAGATTTTTTCAGGTTTGGGAACAGAAAAAAGTCGCTGGGAGCTAGGCCGAATTACCGTGGCCGCCTTCCCAGCTATCCAGAGTTTTATCACTGCACGAAATTCGATTTTATCCATTTTTGCGAAACCGCCTGACTTGCTACACAAAACGCACCCTTAAACAACAACTATTGGCAGTAGGTGTTTGAAATCTTGACAATTGCCACAAAAAAAGGTTGCCCATGCCGATTAATGCTTCAACCGTCGTGCCCCACCTGTTACCGGTTCCGGAAGCAATTCAGGTCGCCCTCGTAACAAACAAAACGACTCTTTATAAGTTACCCTTTACTTCAGTTGTACTTGTGTAGTTTCTAATTTTAAACTAACCTTTCGAACAATTCCGAGCGTTAAGCTAACAAGTTTACGATCACACGCCGACCATTATGCAGAAGTAAGTGTGCAGATACGTACACATTGCCACTAACATCGATACCGTAGCGCGCCACGGTGGAATAACAAAGTTTAACGCGCCCTCTGCACAACAACGGCTATATTTACCGACAGTATTACGGGTCAGCTAAACAGCCGTAATCGCTGATCTAAAAAGGTCATCGGAATCGACCTCGTTAGATTCTAGAATTTATTATAGCGGATTTTCCTGCGAATCTTTATCACGCCCGGTGATATATATCCTGACAGCTTATCCGTAAATCTGTACCTCCTGTATGCTGTGTGTGACGTTTCTATATAACTCGGCTAAAATATACGGTGATGGTTATCAATGAATTTGACGTAAATTAACGCAATGTTGACCTAATAGCATGTAATTAAGAAATAAAGGAAGTATAGGAGAGAATAAATCTGAATACTTTTGTTGCATATGAAGTGGTTAGTAGTTTTTTAAACATTGTGTCACTATCGATTTTTTCTTTTATTAGCAGTTTTGTTCTTCCTACGAAACCATTAGAAAGGTGAAAAATACTTTGAATCGGTTCACATGGAAAACAGTGGTGGAAAATAACGTGATAAAAACGACAAATGCGTATAAATATCTAAAAGTTACATTAACTTCCGATGGTAGAGATGAAATAGACATACAGAATAAAATAATAAAGGAAAAAACTATAGACAGCTACACCCTGGGGTGTGGAATGACAATATTAAACAAAAACCCGAGAGTCAGTCTCAATAAGGTGATTTGAAATGGTTTAAAAACCGAGTAAAGTTGAAGATATTAACTGAGTTCTTAACGAATCCGTTTTATTAAAATATCGAAACATAAAGCTAGGAAACTTATTTTTCGACGGGATGATCCGGTTGAAGGTATGCTGGGAAAACTGTTTCAGCGCTGGAAGTCATTAAATGAAGTAATGTTTCTTTTAATAATATCTCGTGTAATAAGCCATTGTTATTTAAGATTTAAGCTGGGGTAAGAAAATATTTAATGCTTAATGATTCGCATGTACCACAAACCAACATTGAGTTATCCAACAAAGACAGTGCATGTTCATATTCCAAAACAGTTGTTATCAGGGATAAAGCCAAGTGGTTTATAGCAAACGGAGCTTAATCGAAAAGAAGTTCCATTAGAATTGTGGGCAAATACATACGTAATATGATAATCCCTTGTGTGCATTAGAAAATTGAACAGCAACCCAGCTCTCTGATTTGAAATTATTTTCTGAATACTATGATTTTAAACCAAAACCAATATTTCAATACACTAATTGTAAATGCATTGAGGGCAGTTGAAACCGTAATGTGGGAGACTGTAGTACTAGGCGATGGCCAACAGTCTTATTTTTGTATGTTCTTGATCCGGCAGTAACAAAACCTTTGTATTATTTATGATGAAGTTTAAAGACTATAAGGTTACAAAATGGTTTCGTAAATAACTGTTCCATGAAGATCTAAATTTCGTTTTAGTAAACTAACGGCTGCTCTAAAAATGTAAAAGAATTCGTTGTGTCTGTAATGGAGCCAAAAGCTTTCAGCAAGAATAGTCGTAGCATATTGTATGCAACAGAACATATGATAGGGAAATTGCCAAGATGTGTAATAAAAGTACAGGTTTATTTGCAGTAGTGATATCACTTCTAACGTTTCCAAAGTCTATATAGCAGCCAACTATATTCAGGTGAGCAACGAGCTGTCAAATGTGAAATAGTTTCAAAAAATTTAAAATGATCGCCACGTAATTTGATACTTTCAAATAACATGAATTTAACAGCAAATTACTGAAAGTGAAAGGGGTTATGAGAGAAGGAAATTGCTTGGTTCCATGGAAAGGGGCAATGTAAGAATATGCACGCTTAAAAATAAAAATACACATACTTATACTTTAAATAATAGTAGTAAAGTAAACATTTGCTTTCGTAAAGAAGTAATAATAATTTTATAGTTATTTTTACTGATTTATTGAGTTATACCATTACAGCTCGCCTAATTACTTTGAAACAAAGCTATGCATATTGAACAGCTTTAGCATATTGCAGCTAATCTAAAAGCTCGCACCATTAAAGCTGTCGTAAGACTTCGACTAGCGCCGCTTTTAATGCACTACATTATTAAAAATTAAATCTTCATATCTAGGCCATTAAATCTCCCTGCACCTGATAACCACTGCAGTATTTGCGCGAATACAACGGAGCGCAAATTCGAAGTATCGACTAGTGCTAGTCCTGACAGCACGGTAGAGCAAAATGGGGAACAGTGGTGCATCCGCTATTACTTGATGTTTTACTGTACCCGGATGCATCGTTTCGATCGAATAAATTCATGTACACTGCAAGAATTAAAGATTTAGACGCCTTTCCTTCCTTCTCTATTTTGCTTTCGATACAAGCTGCATAACTTCCGTGTGGATGCTTATTGTTACGTTTGTTCTTGTTGATATCGTTGTTGTTCTTGCGAAAGTATATAGCTGCATATTTCACATCGTTCCGGATGTGTTGAGGATCCCGCATAAATTTTTCATAATTCGTAGAGTTCGAAAGTTTCCATCGTTTTGGAAGTTTCTTTTTATTTTATTTTTCGTTATAGGAAAGGAACCCAACGAAAAGTTTTTGGCTGGTGTTTAGGGAGACGTTTATTCAACAGCGGAGGGAGACAGTGTCTTTTATATGCGTATCCTAAGTTGGAGACGCTTCATACTTCCGTCTAGTGTATTTTTCTGTGAATTGCTACTTTATCAAAAGTAATACTGCTAGGATGTACACGTTGCTACAGATTCTTTAAAATTGCCTCAAAAGACTGAAGAAGTGTTGTCAGCATATGTTCTGATCCTTATTATCATCTTAGTAAAGCTTTTCTCAATGTTTATCATCATTAATACAGTGCATGGTAATTATCTAGGATCATATACGCTCCCCAAAAAAAGTATCGCATAATACATTTTTGTAGCATAAGAATGATTTTGTGATCAAAGTAACTTTCTAAATATATCCTAATATACCCCAAGAAACAATTGTTATGATTATTTAAAGAATATAGGGACCAAATGAAAGTAGAGTCTCATATCCGAAATTTTTATTAAGCACATATGGTAAAGGAAATTATATTATCGGAAAAAGAACACAGCGTAGTAGCTTAATACTAGATTGCCACCCCCTGGTTCTTATGCTCGCATTCGATTTGGCATGGATTCAGTTAAACTCCATATTTAAGGTTGGTCTAAATTCTCCCTCTCCTTACGGCTTCGTCTGATTACTCTATATCCATCAGGACAACATATTGGGTCCGTACCATTCTGTGCAGATAGTCCCACATACCCGCGATAGGATTCATGTTTGGATTTACCGCAAGCCAATCTAAACCTGGAATGCCAACCTCATCGAGGTATTACCAGACGATTATCGCTACATGGGGTCGCGGGTTAACAAGAATTCGTAGCCTATTACTGATGCGTAGGGCACTACATAATCTTACAAAACGTCTGTTGTATACATGTGGGCAGTCATTGTTACCATTATTGCAAATATTCTCTACGTAAAATGTAATAGTTTTTTAAATCTTATTTTCTCTTGCATTTGTGTTTCATTGTGGTTCAGTATTAACTTCGATGCATAATTTGCCGAAGATATTAAGGAATCCAAATATTCAGTTCAAAAGTTCATACGAAACTATAGAAAGTTCGCTTAGTGTATGAATTTCAATTTTAATGAAATAGCAAACTTAAACGCTTACGATGTTAGTAATGGCGTGCAAGGGAACGTAAAAAATATCTATTATACAACTATTACAAACTTTGTCACGACAGAGGATCCAAGAATCGAACTGTAACATTTTCCACCACAGGTGTGCCGTGCATGAAAAAGAGTGCTACAACACGATATTCAGTAGATTACACCTGTAGAACCCCTAAATTATACGCTTCTGCTGCCCCATAATCCTATACTTAACGCAACGAAGAAATAGGCAATGTACTTCACACCACAAACTTTGTAGTAAGATGTATCAGTAATCAGACGTTATTGCGCGCTAATACATTTAACTTCTTTTAATGCCCTAGATAATACTTCACTATTATCGACCTCGTAATTACTGAACGATACCACGTTCTAGGTCACCGTTACATATACACGTTTATTTTTCGGTCAAAGGTATTTTTCCCAAATTAATAATGCATATGCATCGAGGGAAACGACGGCCGTATCAACGGTATCAACAGCAAACTTTGCAGCTTTCGGTTGCCGGTCACGCACAGAACTTAAAATTTTAAAGCGATTTTATACGGCTCGGATCCTGGTTTAGGCGTGAGTACGATGGAAAACATCGATTCATTATTGAGTAGCCTCGCATCGCCATCTAGCGGTATCTCTTCCGATACACCATCGACGGTTGAGAAAAAAATAAATTCTTTCGCATCGGAGTCAGATGGGATGACGATCCGGCGGTCGATGTCTTGAAAACTTGATGGAAGTAGGAGGAAAAACTTTGTCAAAGGATTGTGCTGGGGGAAGTGGCGGTTTCCCTTTTTGAAATATTTATTCGCCGAGCCTGTGAGCGCGGACACCGTTTGAATTATAAATTCAAGTTTTATTGTGTGCTGTTGGATAAAGCGGTTTGATGGTTAGCTTCTTTTCCCAGAGCTTTTTTCAGTTGTTTTCGGTCGCGTAAGTAAAATTTACTCGTGTTAGGTTATTTTTTACAATTTTGTGAATCGTGAGAATTTTGAGTGTGGATTTTAGAACAAGTAAGTAAAAGGTTTTCATATACAACATGTTTCAAGAGAATTAGCACGTAGAGGATCCTTTTAGATGCCTCGCTATATATAATCTGGAGGCCCACAAGGAAGTATACTGGGTTTAATTTCCTATACTATATTCAGCACTAATGCTATGAAATACGAGGGTTGCTATTTATACATCCGGAATAATAAATAAAAATAAATAATTGTGTGAAAATGGTTTTATTATTTATTTAAACCGATTTTCATAGAACCTTTTTCCATTCCGATTGAGATATCTCCAAAACATGCATTTTGAATGCACCAACCGCTTCTTCTGGCGTCAAAAATCGTCGTCCACGTAGCTTATTCCTCAGAAATCATTAGGTGTCAAATTAGGATTGTATGAGATGTCAATTCGATGTTTTGACCGGTTACATATTGTTGCTTGGTTCGATCTGTGAGAGCTCGCGTTGTCATGATGAAAAATGCTCCTACGTTGTTGGTTGTTTTTCCTTATTCCTTCTAGAAAACAAAAGATTGTGCAGCATTCAAAATTAACCGTTCTACGATTTTCTAGTGGCACTGTCACCACATGACCGTTTATCCTAAAAAAACAGGCGACCATTTGCTTTGAGATGCTTCTGGCGTGGAGAACTTTTGTTGAATTTGGCTCATCTTGGAAGACCCATACAGTCGATTGCTATTTACTTTCGGGCTCATACGCGTGGATGTTATACATGGCTTTTGACACACCACGATTGTACTTTTTGAGCACTTCTTTGCATCAACCAATACAAGCCTTTTTTTGAGCGATTGTCAAATTATGCGGAGTCCAGCAATGAATTTGCTGCATTTAGTTAACGACTTCTTAAAATGTTGAAATCGACAAACAAGATAAGTCAGAAAACGTGATGTGGTATGGAGGAATGGGTTTCATATTTGGTATTAGCGTACTTGAATTAGTTAATCTATTAGTAAATCCATTCTATGTGATTTGCGCTCCCTTCCTTCGACAGTTTTTGCTCGTAGGTTGCGAAAAAGATGATTCGTAATTGCTGCATTTCTATCCCTAGTTATAAGTATATAAGTTACAAGTTTTCTCTACATATGTATATTTTTTATTTATTAGTCATATATTTGCGTAATTGCATCATATAAATTCTTTTATCTTCGCTCTGGTTTAGGAGGAAGCGTAACGGTTACCCATAGCAGCTGATCTTAAACCTTTTGAGAATATCAGCTCTCCATTGCACCACATTTGTTGCATTCTAATCGTGATCTTTATTGTAATTTCGCTTATTTCTGAATAAACATTACTAATGTTGTAATCTTATTAATTTTCAACAAAACAGCTCATGTGGATGTATACTCAATTCTCAATACACCGATTTTATTATGCAGCACTTTACGGGTCTGCTGTGAAACGATTACATGTTATCAATAACTCAGTGGTAGTTAACATCACTTCATTAATATGTTCACCAAACTTATTAAAAACATGATTATTACTCGTCTGATTGGACACAATGACTTGGTATCGAATTTAAGAACACCTACCACTATATTCGACACCCAAAAGTGTTAGACGGATTATTTCAATCAACTATTATTTCAGTTATTGTAGACACTTCGGTCAATAACTTTTCACCTTACTCGGATTTTAAGCCCTCTATTCTTCGGGATGAACCGTTTTACATCATGAATACAATTTGGAAGACTGTATGGAATCAGTGCTGTCTGAAGTAAATAGCTGTCGTTCTAAGTATGCCACTGAGAAAAACTTCTTTAAGCAACAGAACGCAGTCCACCTTGTAATAGTTTGACATATCAGAAGATACTAAATATCAGCATTAGGAATGCTATTGAAGGTGCACTACTCTCCCAGATAGCGCAGAAAATGACCACTAATATGGAATAAACATTATAATAGAGAGTAAAAAGCCTGGATGTAGTGATAAGCGAATCTGTTGGTGACTATAGCATCATTAGACAGTGCAGTTTCGAACCCAACAAAGGGTATTATAGCTTTCTACGGAATCAGTACTCATCTCAAAGTCATCATTTCTTATTAGAATAAAACAATACAGGTTCGATTAGTTTGACTGTGATGTTTGTTAATTAGGTTAAAACACTTAATTATTTTGTAATAATTTATCTCGACATTATGGGGTAACTGCTAAGTGGAGACTCTGTCTCTGGCACGCGGGTACGGACAGGACTGCCGCTCCAAGTATCTCTAGCAAGAAATATACATACGCACACATATATGGAACATATGCAACAAAGGTATTTTGTTTTCGTATATTATAATGACCTGTCTTCCTTTTTATTGAGGCCTGGCTATCTTTAATTGACTTGAGTTAATTAACTTTGGTCTTACGTTATACTATATAGCTATATCGTTCGCCTTATCATGACCCGAAATATATTTTATTAAAAAAAAGGGAAAAGGCGCAACACAAGATACTAGTTCTTATTTATTCAATACAAACAATTATTCTTTAAAGCCTAAAAATTACAGACAATAGTAAAAAAATCATCATAACCAGGCTATTTTATGCACTAGCAATGTAGAAAGTTCGTTTTGTGCTCTAGTACCATCTTATAAAAAATGAATAAGCATAACATCCATGTCAATATGGACGTTATTGTGTCATGGAACTCATGCTCTAATTCCCAAAAGCTGCATAATATTTTGGCGCGGTCTTTAGGATCTTTTGTGTTTTTCGTCAACGAATTCCGTGCCAAATAGTTTGATTTATACTAAAACATTATTATCTTGGGGCATCTTCTTATATTAATAGCAGTGAGGCGCCAGAATAGGGTAATTTATTTTATGTAGTATTTCACTTTATGTATTTACTAGGATTAGTCTTATTTTGTTAAAGAAACTACGAATACTTTTGATCAAGCTTTTGTACATTTAATATAAATATATTTGGTTCATAAAAAATTATGGATTATATGAGTGAGTTATTATTTATTTTATGTGTAATTGTGCTCACGGGGCGGTGTCTTGGGTGACGCAGAAGAACTAGGTAACAAAAGGGAATAATTAGCGTGAGTCAAAGAATATTATATCAGTCTACAAATGCACCAAGTTTCATTTAAATCGGTGAGATACACTTGCTTGTGTTCCTTTGTTGGACTGCTACTGACCAACTAGATGGCTATTGTTTGTGAAAAATGCATTTTGTAACATTTTATATATTTAATCCTCTAATTTTAATCTTTCTCTAAACTTTTGTCTGTAATTATTTAGAAAAAAGTGCTACAAAATACGCGCGGAACCCATTGTGCTACAAATTCTACCGCAAACTATTACAATTGTAGCATGAAGTTATATTTTTGTGTGTGTGTGTACTTTTATTTATTATTCCTTTTTTTTTTAACTTAACTTCGTAGACATTACCAACAACATTTGTCAAGCAACTAATGTTCTTATTTGAGTTCCATTTAAAATTCCGCATAACACTCACGAGATTCAAAAGTAAAACAAGGTAACTTCCGCCCACTTAATTTCTTAATTAAACCATTGCGTCTGGTTTCCTTGTGAATATTTCCCTTTACAATCTAAATGAATGCATTTCCTTCATGCTATCTTTATTACATTCGCCAAAACGTTTCGTTTCCTCTTGGACATTTTAAACAGCATCCAAAAGAATGAAAGCTATTTCGCATTCTTCCATTGCATTACATCCTTATACATAGAGTATCAGGTGTGCAGATGAGTTTGCGATGTTGAAAAGCGCCAGCTGGGTAACGAAGCATTAAGTAAATTAAATTTGAACGCGAAAAATATGCGACAATAAACATATACATGTATAAGCTGGAAATTAGAATGCAGCGGTTGGAACCGGATCCGTGTGATGAGTGAGTGCGATGCTGTTACGTGTACTAGACGTGGCACGCTACGTTTTTATTCCAATTCACGCGAGGAAAGGCGCAAGGACTCGGTAGCTAGGTACTCTATTCAGCGTAACGGCTAAAGCTGCATTGTACCTTCTGTGCTTTTCATTCGAATGCTATTTCAGCTTTCCTCGAAGAAGGAAATGAGAAATATAAATGTGGAATTGTACGTGTTGCAGTAATCCTTGCATTATTTACTTTTATTTATTGGAGAATGAATAAAATCGCATTGGAAATTTAACTTTCTTTTGGCGTTTATTCGATAAAATTGCCTAAGAAACGGGGCGAAATACTGTGATATAATTAAAGACCTATCGTAATCTTGACAAATATCTTTAATAGTATAAAGTGCTCTCTTTAATGCAAGAAAGATGGATATTTCCTATAGCATTGATATACCCTAATATATAGTTTGGAATTCGCTGATGATCGCTTGTTAACTGAGGACGGAGATGACATCGATTGCATATTCAGGAAACTGAAGGAAGAATATGCGAGGTGAGGTTTGGAAATAAATATGGATAAGACAAAGTATATGGTAGTCAGTTCACAAGGAAAACAGTTAGTGGTGGAAAATGAAGTGATAAAAGCGACAAATGCATATAAATATCTGGGAGTTACGTTAACTTTCGATGGTAAAGACGAAACAGACATATGGAATAAAATAATAAAGAGAAAAACGATAATTAGGCAGCTACATCCTGTGGTGTAGAATGACAATATTTTGAAGAAAACAAAAACCCGAATGTTCTACTCTTTTGTTGAAAGCAGTGTTACCTATGGAAGTGAAGATGAAAAAGAAAATAATGTTAAAGGGGATGATCGCCGGCAGAAATTTTACGACGATCCATTAGACGCTGCGAAATTTTCTATCTTTGAAGTACTTATTGTCTCCAGTGTGTTTTGTTTAACTAGCAACCTAGGTATTGGAATTACTTTATTCCTGGCTTTACAAAATCAATTGTAGACTACTTGGAACACTACTAATCCTACCAACTTCGAATATTTTCATTTTTGCTCCAAGTTAACACCTTCCATAACCTTTTTAATTCACGTCTTTTTCCTTGTATCATTAATTTGTTCAAAGCTGTATTATCTATGGAAGTGAATTGTGCGCGCTGAATAAGAAGATAGAAAATAAAATAATGTCGACGGAGATTATGTACTTTAGACGCTGCTCGTAAAAAGACATTACTATATCATGAAAGATATGAAAGAATAACAGAAACAATGCAAGTTAACACATCTTTAATACATGAAATAGAATGGAAATAACTATTATGAAATGGCCACATGAGGAGAATGGGCCAGAATAGACTACCACGAAGGATTTACAAATGGAATCCTACTAATATAAGAAAAACAGGAAGATCAAGAAGGAGTTGGGAAAAAGGAACTAAAGAAGCTATGGAGAAGAAAGGACTGAGGGAAGATGGTTTTAGAGATGGAACCTCGTGCACTTTCGACGTGTCGATGGGCGTAATTGTATGTAAGAGGAGGATGAAATAAAATCTCTATAAGTTAACAAAATCGCGAAATACGCCTGATATTGTGTAGGGCTATTGCGTGTCAGTATGCTATCTCTGTCTAACGGTATTCTCTACACTTGTTTAACTACTACTACAAACTCCTAACCCCACACAGATCCTTTCTTTTGAATCGATCCAATGAAGCTTTCATTCCGTATTACTGCGATGTGACGGGGCAAATCGCTTCATATACGTAATTTATTTCAAGTGAAGGCGGTGTTCGATTCATTTCGTTCATTCCTTAATAAGGAGTCGCTGGATATTTGGGTAAGGTTCTTCACTTTTATAACGGTTTTTAAGTTTTGATCGCGGTCAGCAGTTTTATACAAAATGGAGTATTATATGCCCGCTGAAAAACTATTTATAATAAACTAATATTACGGTGGCAATTCAGCAGAAGTTACATGAGATTTATTTGCAGTAAAATATCTTGAAAGCTCAATTTCTAGTGCGACTACTATTCGTCTATTGGTCCGACGTGTTGAAACAACGTTTACATAATAAATAGCAGGAAAGAAATGTGCCTACGAAAAATGTCGGTGATATAGAAATTCAAGTTTGTGCATTAATGAAATTAAATGTGTGTATTAATACTTATGTTATGTTTATAATTATTGAAAGCATTTGCTGGTCATCCCCTGGATAATACTAAAGGCTGTCCCAAAACTTCATAATGGTATTTTAAAGAATAATACTTCTCGTTAAAATAAAACCCACTTTCAATAAAGAAATTCACAACGACCGAGAAATTATGTGCTGTTTATCTTATTAACGATTTTAGGAGCTTTGATTGTCAAAATATACAACCAGTGCATATAAACAACCATGTGCACAATGGTCATAATAATAATAATAAATGCATATTTATTATTATTATTATTATTATTATTATTATTATTATCTTTCCACTAAATCTTTGTTCATGATTGTTCTGATGATTTCCCGTTGATTCTTTTTAATCTTATTTTGGGTTGTAGATTTTTAAAATCTGTGTGGAAACAGTTTTACATACACGCGTGTACGTCGTTTGAACTTAAGATGGATCTTTAACAATTGCTAGTGTTATTGATGCGACTGCAAGCCCACAAATATCTCGTGGCTTCACACTCACTACTCTTATCAGTATGGCATCTAGACTAATTGCTCGTGAATACTAGCGCAACAGCTGAACCTTTCACATAAGAACAAATATCGGTCGTACAAAATTAGCCCATCCCCAGCAGTTTTATCGGACGATTATTACTGTCGCATGGAATGTTGCGAAATAATGATATCACGATAACGAATTATTTTTCTATAATATTTTACTTATTGATGAAAAGTCATTTGACATTCATGGGCATCATGATCGCACAAATGTCCGTTATTGGTCGCGTAAAAACCTATGTTTTAATAAACCAACGCGAACGCAGTTTCCACAGAAATTGAACTTGTGGGCTGATTTTTTTTTTTTTATCGCAGGAAATTTAAATAGCATTAAGTATTTAGAATTATTCCAAACTAATAATATTCCTGCTGTACGGAGGGGATTTCATATTAATGAAATTTGGTTTTAATAAGACCCTTGCCAGGCGCATAATACGCTTAATCAGTAATTTCTTAAATACCGTTATTGTAGATAGATGAATCAGTAATTCGGATGCTATTAAATGGCCACCAGCTCCCAGAATTTAGCTCTAAGCGATTTCTTTTTATGGCCTTTCTTAAATAATTCAATATATGGGTATGGTGAACAACGTAGATTGAATCGCCAACAATTACGCGGAGAAATGATTGAAGTTAGCAACGATATCATTCCGGATTTGTTAAGAAATGTTTATGGCCGGCTCGGTTACTACTAATACCAATGGAGACTTTATTTGAACATTCAATAAACAGTTAATTTTCTTTTACAATTTATTCTTTTGTTTCCAAATACTGCTTTTAAGTTTAAATTGTTATATTTACTAATTTTTTATACATTCTAATAAGAATTTGTTAAGTTTCAGAATCTTATTTATGTTTATCGCTTTTATTTAATAAGAAACAGTTTAGAAAGTTTAATATTTTTTTATTCTTCATGAGGCTATGATGAATTCTTTTACTGATATCTGCTATCAGTTACATTATTTGATGCTTCGATATGCACACTTGGATATGAATAAAAACAAGTCAATGCTACACATCGTAGTTTATGCCTTTTTTTAGTTATCAAATCAGAATTGTCTTATTATTTCCCTCTGCATTGATTCAAATGTAACGTTGGATTTAATATTAGTTTCCTAGACTTCGTAAATCGTGTTTACAATAGCTTGCTTAGACAATTGGTTATATATCTGTTGTTCATATCATGAATAGCAATATAAGAGTGAGCTTTAGCGAGAAAACGAATATCACGCTCATTTTATTTCGGCTGAGCTATGACGTGTCGCCGAATGTTAACAAATCTGTGCTGCTGCCTGGTACTTATGTACGCCTATAGCTGAAGTCCTCCCTATTTCCAACCACCCAGAATGCAATCGACAGCTCTTCACGCGGTATATGCATGAAGTTGCTCCTCAGAACCAATTCCTACGCCGCAATAATTTTTCTTTTACGTCTCTGAATTTTTCTTTAAAGTACAAGTGCATAGTGCAGAAGTTTTACTTACTGTTTTTCGCCACCCACGAATCTCAATGGATCTTACCTGTAATCAAAAGAAAAATGTTATAATTTCCAAACTCTATTCAAAGCTGGATATTTGTAAATGTCGATATACCAATGAACCGACTACAACAACAAATATACGACTTGCAGCAGAGTTATTGCTGATTGTTTTGATGGTCCGTTTTCAGCGACGCGATCGCTGATGGAAAAATAATGACGCAGCATTTAGACGACACGGAACGGGACTATATTACCCAGCAATAGGCTTAATTTCAAGTAATGCGTTTACAATTCTCGCTAAGAGGATATTACCGATGCCCGATGTTGTGTTTATTTTAAACTTTCCATCGTTGCGCTACCGTTATGAAAAAAAAATGTGTATGTAGATATGCAGATGGAGACAAATATATCGATCTGACATTAGCGGTAAATATCGCATGCAGTAAGTATAATGGAGCACCTAAATGAAGCAATTTGTGAGCTTTTTGCCCGTGGAAGTGGGCTTTCAAGGGAAAATTGCATGGAAAATGTCAGCGTACGGGTAATTGCAAAATGATTTACAGTGAGTGATGAGAGAGTAATGAGGGCGGACTTAAATAAGAAGCCGGAAAGTATATTCTTTGATGGTGTCGTCTAGGGAGAGTTTTTGATTGGAAAATGCGTCTTATTTTGGAAAAATTGCGTTAGTAATTAAATGCAAGGTAGTTAAGCAAATTATGGGTAATGTAAGTGCACAATATTAAAGGTTTACAGCAACCTTTACTTCGCAATGTAGGCATGAGTGTCGTGTTGTATGTACATTTGGGGGTGCAATCTTTGGAATGGGATTTCTCAGTAGACAAAAAACTGCAACCCCAATATATTTTTTTCAAATCACATAATGAAAATTAATTATCGTATGTATGTTACATTTATGACCTGTTATAAGTGCGGTAGATATTACGTTATTTATCATTTGTAACTTCTAAATCTATAAATGATTTTATGAAAACAATGATATATTCTTTTATGTAATGCGTGTATAGTAATGTCCATAAACGAACATATTCATCACAACGTATATATTTAGAATTAGGGGGAAGATATGTTTAATGGAAGCAATAGACATCACGAGCTTAAAGTATAATAATGATACTAACACATGGGCTGAAAAGTCCCGGGACCAACAAAGAAAACACGGTTTTTTTGGTTCAAAATTAGCTTTATTCATCAACGTAATCTTCATTAAGAGCAACGCAATCATTCTAGCGCCGCTCTAACATTTCAATACCACTTTTGTAGAACGATTTATCTTTTGCCTCAAAATAGGCCTCAGTTTCAGCGATAACCTCTTCATTCGTGCGAAATTTCTTACCGGCGAGCATTTTTTTGAGGTCTGCGAACAGCCAGTAGTCGCTGGGAGCCAAATCTGGCGAATACGGTGGATGTGGAAGCAATTCGAAGTTCAATTCATGTAGTTTTGCCATTGGTTTGATTGACTTGTGACACGGTGCGTTGTCTTGATGCAACAACATTTTTTTCTTTGCCATATGCGGTCGTTTCTTTGAAATTTCGGCCTTCAAACGCACCAATAACGCTATATAATATTCACTGTTGATGGTATTTCCTTTCTCAAGATAGTCGATGAATATTACACCACGCACATCCCAAAATACCGAGGCCATCACCTTTCCAGCCGATTGTTGTGCTTTCGGGCGCTTTGGACGGGGTTCACCTGTTGCTGTCCACTCAGATGGCGATCGTTTTGATTCCGGAGTGAAGTGATCGATCCGTGTTTCATCCATTGTCACATATCGAAGCAAAAATTCCGGTTTGTTACATTTAAACATGGCCAAACACTGCTCAGAATCATCAACACGTTCTTGTTTTTGGTCAACAGTGAGCAAACGCGGCACCCACTTTGAACAGAGCTTTCTCATAGTCAAATGCTCATGCAATATAAAGCCAACACGTTCTTTTGATATCTTTACGATGTCAGCTAACTCACGCAACGTCACTTTTCGATCATTCAAAACTATTTTGTGGATTTTTTTGATGTTTTCTGGTGTTACCACCTCATTTGGACGTCCACTGCGTTCTGCATCATCGGTGTCTCTACGACCACGTTTGAAGTCAGCAAACCAACGTTTTATTGTTGTTTCTGATGGAGCGGAGTCCCCATAACACTTTTCAAGCCATTGCTTCGCTTGAACGGTTTTTTTCATCAAGAAGCAGTGTAAAATTAAAACACGAAATTGTTTTTGATCCATTGTTTTGTAAATAACATAAGTAGCGTGACTCTTAGCACAATAACTAACAAACTAATGAATAGATTATCATGAAATTTTAACAGCTGTCGTTTGAAGATTGGTACTAACTGAGAGAAAGGTGACTGCAATAAAACTAGCGTCATCTATGTGTTAGGCCCAGGAGTTTTTAGCCCATGTGTTATGTGGTCATTCTTAATATATATTTATATATTTTGGTATTCATATGAAAAAGTACAACAAGTGTGTAAAATGACTCACACAATCATGTAAACGTAATTTCGTGATGTAAACGGTACATGTTGGCTGTAGTTTCACAATCGGAGCTGCAAAATTTACATTTTAGTATTTACTAACACATAAATTAAGGATTTTCACAATGGTGAACATATATTTCTTCCTTTCTGTGACCAATCACTTAATATTATGATGCCGATTATGTAAGTTAAGGGTAACCTTACAGGAAATTTTTCAGTGTAATCACATAAAGTTAAGACGGGAACGAGTTCAATTTTTTTTTTTTTACTAATTAAGGCTTGAACAACTTTTGAATGAATGAGCAGATAAATACTCTTTCATAGGAGGCGGAGGGGGTGAAATATACCAACAATATATCTTAATATATTGTTCAGAAAGCCACTGATGAATGTACTATGTAATACTAGGCTTTCATCTTCAAAGAAAGTCGATATTATAAAAATCTGGTTACTCAATTGTGAGTTAAAGAAATCGGGAAACATAATTTTTGCAAATTTTCGGTAAACATTGACCTTTCCCATTTTGGGAAACGATATTGGTCAACTAGTATGATCATTCAGATTAGGAAAGGAGACTTTTGTGGTGATATACTATACAATAATTCATTAGAACTTGATGCGCACGCTAATTTCAATACCCATCTACTCAATCTGTAATCATTACGCTAATTCCTTTAATGCGATTTTTTACAGCTTGAATTTCGTGTGTAAACTCAAGCAGGCTTGTAACTCTGGCTATGATTAAATACCTGCACTTTTGGCTAGAGATTATACATCTGCATTACATTCAGTCCCTTATTAGTATATTCCACTTCGTATTGAAAACACATTGTAGTTATTTATAAAAGTGGGGTGTCCAACCAGAGCCCAATTTCAATATATATATATACATATATTTTCAAAAATACATCCATCGCTCATTTTAACATGAACTCTCGTTTGTACTGGCAGTACAAACTCAAACTCCGGTCGTGAAAGCCTCGTGCTTTTTATGGACTTCAGTCTTCTGTCTTTAATCGATTGGAGTATTAAACTAAAATAGTTGGGATTTAGCAATGAGTTGGAATAATTATTCATATAGTAAACGCACACAGCATACGTTTTTCTTATTATGCCCAATTTAATTACATTACAACGCCTAGAGTTTTCCATGGTTTATATCTGGAATCTCTAATATTTTTATTATGATTATTTGTCAGTGCAGTATGGGCCGAGAACCTTTCGTTAAGATTCTTGCCAGTATTTCTTCTTCGAATGACATCAATAACCTATACAACTGGTTTTGAATTAAGAACCTCACACTAAATATCGATCAAGATGAAGTTCTGTCTTTCAAGTTTCTTCTAACTTAATCACCTTTAGCGAAACTATAAATAGCGATCTGTTGATAGATGACTTGACCCAAAATTTAGCCTTGTACAACACGTAAAACCCATCACAAAACGTTATGCGTAGTAAGTAGGCAACCGCACATCTTCCAATAATGTACGTGTTCTGAAAAGTTAATCCTTATTTTTGGTCAGTTTTCACCTAGAGTATGCATCCTTAGTAGTGAGGTGAGATCGTATTTAGAAAATTTGTCCATTCGTAGTATTGCGTCCACTTAGTTTAACATCTCTTCAATTCGAAAGGGTAAGTTTTAATATCACAGACCAGCATTAAAATCTTCAATAATAGCATCGATTATCCTGCGTCGAACAAACAGTAGTTCATCAGATAGGTATACACTAATACCATCGCCTTAGAATAAAACAGAGATGAAAACATTTTCCATTTGATATAAACAGGCGTTGTACAGAAACCATTTCTACATAGATAAATTTCAATTATACCACCCTTATAACAGAAATATACAAAACACAGATACACATGTACATACGTATCTACTATCGCCTTTCTATCGTACCGAATCGTTTCGTTTCCATTTTTATCTGGCGCTTGTTTGCTTTAAATTCTACACACGACAAAACACACATACCGTTGTCCGTGTATCGCTCGGGTATTGTACTATATTGTCGAGAGTGGCGTTCGGTCTTGTTTCGCCAGCAGTCACGACCGCATTGTTGTTTCCATTGACGCGAGCCGAAAAATCGGAGAAAAACTGATTTGTGGCAGTTGAATGCGTTACGCTTGTAAAGACCGGCGATTAATTGTTTCGGATATTTGAACGTTGACCGAGAAAGGCATGCATCTACGTTTCGAACGATTTATTTGGAATTTCAGATTGTATCGATAGTTCTATACGAGCTTCGACTGGACGCTAAATTCGTCTTTTGTTAGCGAACTATGCGTTGATATCCAACTAAGGGTTTAAATCGGAAATAAACGTATACACATAGGATTGTTGTTTTTATAGGACTTTTACATTCTTTGTTGGGTAATGTGGAAAATATAAACGTATTTCCGTACTATGCAATTTCATCGAAATTTTTTAAACGGTGTTCTGCAACCGCATAGCCTCCGGGGACTAGATGATTGATGTACTTACAAATACAATATTTGCGCTCCCATTTGAAATAGCCGATTTTTGTCAGTTCAACGGCTAACCGAAAAAAGAAAGAAACCCTGAAAATGGATTAGTCCAATTTTCAGTTTTTTTTTTTAGTACCGCAGAGTGCCCTAAATTCGATTTAAATAGCAACTTAATATACTTGATGATAGGTATAATTGATTTTTTCACCGACACAATTTTGTATTTATCCTACCGCTTCTGAGGTTTTCTCAAAAATTGTTTTTTCCCCAAATTTCTATTAAACAGCATAAGTTTTGTGCATTTTAATATTTTAGAAAGCACTTGATGAACCTTGGGTGTAGTTTTGTAATGTCAAATTTAAGGACGAACTGGAACTCAAGGTTATGACATCTTCGCCATTATTTCTTTAATAAAAACCATACTAGCTCTGGGCGTCATCGTGTAGTAAATTTAACGAGCTTTACACTGCCTGTCGCGGAAACTTGGATACTTAGGTTATTTTTTGAAACAAATTAACTTGAAAACAAAATATACTAAAACAAAAAGAGTTGGAACTTAATATGATATTTATTCGATTAACATAACACAAAAACGCAAAAGATTGTCTCCATTCTCTTTGTAGAATGTCTCACGGCTTTGGTTTCACCATCAAAATTTCGTTCCTTATTCGCTTGTTGAATTTGTTCTATAGGAAGATTTCCAATGCGACGTTATCGTTAACATATTACTACTTTAATGCACTACTATATACCGTTTACATAATACTTATCGTGCATAAATATGAAATTTTCTTCTAAAAACTTACTATCTCTATCGAAATTGTAGGCTACTCTAGAATATTTCGGGATTATTATTTCGTTAACATCTCGTTCAATTTCAGTAAATTTTCCGTACTTTTATACCCAAAACAATCTCCTTACTTAGACCTCCTTACAAAAATTCCTCGTTTTTATCAGAATGCTTCGAACTTTTTGGGCGTCTCCATTATCCGCTACGTACAATACCACTGCGTCCACTGCAAACGCGTACCACTATTACAACCACGTCGCAGAAACGATTTTCTTATTACAACTCGATCATGTAATTCTGCTTCATTTAAAAATCAATGATTTTTTTCTAAATTTCCTAATAACTTATTTTTTTTCATTTATTCTTCTTGAAATTGTTTGTTTTACGTCTTTCTTTAATCGTTAATCTAATATTTTAAACTTTTAATCCGTGCAGTATTCTTTCTGTGTATTGTATAGTACAGATATCTACTTTAGTTACCGGTTACGATACTGGATTTATAATTTAATGTAAAAAGAGTCCCTTAAATAACGTGTACAATGAAGACGTAAACTTCACCTTCGTAATCTATATGTATGTATTGTTTTTCCTAAAAACGTATCTGGGAATAAACTTAATTTCTTCCAAATTATTTCTAAAGATACAAAAGGTACTGTACTCGCACGTTTTTTTATCAAATTTATAAAAGCTATAGCGAAATAATACACACATTGTTTTCAAAATTCTTGTACGCGAAATGGATGACACGCCTGGCAGCCCATATTTGTAAATAATTTCATTCCATCAAGAGTGTTTGAAATGTAGCCTATCGACTAGGTAAACAAGTTTAGCACTATACCAGTGCCCCCGAAAACAACGGGTGAAAAAAATAATAGCAGTGTCAAAGTGACTAATGTTGAAGTTTTCCCTTCAGATAAAAACTTGATTTATCTGCTAATAAGTAGAGATCTTGTAAATTTGCAAAGCTAACTGAAACAGTAAAGTAGGAAATCTAATATATAGTACGTGTGTGCGAGTATTATTCGAACATTAAAAACTTAAAATTCTAAATCTTATCAAAATTCACTACTTTTTTCATTTCGACATTTGCATTGTAATTGACTCAACATTTTTTAGATTTATGTTCTATATAATCGTACTTTTTTATTATTCCTTCAATATATGTAAATGTATAACATATGTACATAATAGTCTCAGGTTTGTGTACCCGGAAGATATTATTTTCAATATAACTTCCGTTGGTTCTTAAATGATAATTTAATATATGTATATATTGCTAATAAATTTAATGATAAAATAAATATTTATAATTTATTAACCATTTATTTTACAATTTTGTCGAAGTGTTTGCTGACGACAGTAAGCATTTTAAAAATTAAGAGAAAAATGTAATTCAAAGAATAGAAACTAATACACAGCCATTTTCCCGATCTTATATACATATAAAATAAGGTTCTTTAACAATAAGCGATATTGTTTTTAATAGCACTAAACTTTCTGTTTCAATTTTAGTGAATTATCATTTATAAAAAAAAATAAAAAAAATAGTGCTCGCTTAGTTTACTTAATATTTTATCGATTTTATCCCGGTCTTCGTATTTATTAGAATTGTACCATGTGTTTTAATTTATATGTATGGTCGGCCTAGAGAAAATAATACTTGGAATGTAGTATGTAAATCGAAGAGGACATAATATTTACTTGAATCGAGAGATACTGTCAACTTATAAGACCTAAAACATGTAATATTATCTTATAGTGTCTATATAACACATGGGCTGAAAAGTCCCGGGCCTAACAAAGAAAACACGTTCTTTTTGTTCAAAATTAGCTTTATTCATCAACGTAATCTCCATCAAGAGCAACGCAATCATTCCAGCGCCGCTCTAACATTTCAATACTACTTTTGTAGAACGATTTATCTTTTGCCTCAAAATAGGCCTCAGTTTCAGCGATAACCTCTTCATTCGTGCGAAATTTCTTACCGGCGAGCATTTTTTTGAGGTCTGCCAACAGCCAGTAGTCGCTGAGAACCAAATCTGGCGAATACGGTGGATGTGGGAACAATTCGAAGTACAATTCTTGTAGTTTTGCTATAGTTTTGATTGACTTGTGACACGGTGCGTTGTCTTGATGAAACCAAATTTTTTTTCTTTGCCATATGCGGTCGTTTCTTTGCAATTTCGGCCTTCAAACGCTCCAATAACGCTATATAATATTCACTGTTGATGGTATTTCAAGATAGTCGATGAATATTACACCACGCACATCCCAAAATACCGAGGCCGTAACCTTTCCAGCCGATTGTTGTGCTTTCGGGCGCTTTGCTCGAGGTTCACCAGTTGCTGTCCACTCAGATGACGATCGTTTTGATTCCGGAGTGAAGTGATGGATCCATGTTTCATCCATTGTCACATATCGACGCAAAAATTCCGGTTTGTTACGTTTAAACATGGCCAAACACTGTTCAGAATCATCAACACGTTCTTGTTTTTGGTCAGCAGCGAGCAAACGCGGCACCCACTTTGAACAGAGCTTTCTCATAGTCAAATGCTCATGCAATATAAAGCCAATAAGTTCTTTTGATATCTTTACGATGTCAGCTAACTCACGCAACTTCACTTTTCGATCATTCAAAACGATTTTGTGGATTTTTTTGATGTTTTCTCGTGCTACCGCCTCATTTGGACGTCCACTGCGTTCTGCATCATCGGTGTCTCTACGACCACGTTTGAAGTCAGCAAACCAACATTTTATTGTTGTTTCTGATGGAGCGGAGTCCCCATAACACTTTTCAAGCCATTGCTTCGCTTGAACGGTATTTTTCCCATCAAGAAGCAGTGAAAAATTAAAACACGAAATTGTTTTTGATCCATTGTTTTAAAAATAACAAAAGTAGCGTGACTCCTAGCACAATAACTCACAAACTAATGAATAGAATATCATGAAATTTTAACAGCTGTCTTTTGAAGGTTAGTACTAACTGAGAGAAAGGTGACTGCAATAAAACTAGCGTCATCTATTGTTAGGTCCGGGACTTTTCAGTCCATGTGTTATAAACTAGACATATACACATAAGTCTAGTTAGGTTTGGTGTACACTGAAAGAAGTCCAAATCCAACCTGTTGTGGTAGTGTACAACATAGCTCAGTATAAAATTTATCACACAGATGCACACTTTGCTTACCTATGCTGACCCATGCTTTATAAATAGAAAATTATGAATTTAGTTTTCTAACTAGTCAAGCAGGAACTGTGTTCGTATTCTAGGGTACTCGGTCAGATTTGTTTGCTTTCGTAAATGTTAAAAGCTAAATAAACAGAATCTATCTAGAACATACATTGCACACAAATTGCTGTTAAGTGGTTACTAAAACATGCATACGAATTATTACAATGGAGACTCTAACTTTTGACTTTGTTTCATATTTCTCATTTTTATAACGCAGATAAAAAATTATACTTTAGAAAAGCTGGCGTATTGGAAAAATACTGAAGATAAGAAAGATAGCTGATGCGGAGTTAGTTATTATATGTATGGTCGGTCTAGAGAAAGTAATACTTGGAATGTAGTATGTAAATGAATGTCATAATAACGATCATCGAAGAGGACATAACATTTACTTGAATCGGGAGATACTGTTAACTTATAAGATCTAAAACATGTAATATTATCTTATAGTGTCTATATATATACACATATATATATATATATATATATATACATATGTATCATACGAGATACTATAGATAGGTCAAAAATATAACCAAAAGAGCATCATAAATCAAGTAGCTTATTTATCCTCGAACTAAACCCTATTCCCTAAATCAGTATCAACAGCGAACAACCCTTATTACCAGCTTCGACATTTCTTTTTTGGTCTCGCGCAGCCACGCCACTAACAAATTTTCTCATAGTAAATTTTATTGCTATCGAGATATTATCTGACCCATAAATAAATCACGCGCCCCCTATAAAAAATAGAAGCCGAAATAATAAATCGCATCAAGCCGGGCCTCGAAAGAGAAAAAAGTTTTCAAACGCTCCTAAAAACGAAAATTCTGATAGCTAGAGGGTTGGTTCGCGAGAAAAAAAAAGAAATGAAAATAACATATGTTTGTCATATAAATCAGAAACGGAAATAAGTTCGCAGAGGATTTATTACTTCCCCTTTGCTGCGGAATGCGGAAAGTTGTAGCTGACCGTCAGTCTGAAGTAAAGGCCGCCCAATGAGGAAGTAAACCGTTTTGTAAGCGGTATACATCGCTGTAGTGTATAATACGTGCATATCCAGTGTAACAATAAAACGGGATTAGCAATTTCAAAGTTTTCAGGACGGCAATATTTTAGCCGAGCTCCTCCGGCTTTTCCGCATTCAAATAGACAAATAAAGTCCGTAGTTCCGCTCGCCATATTATTTGAGTAAACGGGTATTTACCGCTGCCTTGTAACGCACGAAGATGAAAGATTAAACATTCTACTACTTCATTTGGCAACGCCTACGCTTCGCTGTTGATAAGCGTCTTTAATTAATCGCGAATTATATTTAAATTTTAACATTGTCGTTGCGTAACAACGTTTACAATATACAACGAAATAATTATATTGAGGTTTGTAACATTCAACATCTTCAGTGTATCGAATATTTGGTTATTGTGCAGATAGCACACAATAAGTTTCAAAGAGCAAAAACTGCTACGATTTCTATTATATTTCATCACATTCTGACTGCATAAAAATCTCTTTATGTACAAGAAAGCACTATGATTAGCTTCGTGTTCTATTAATCCTACGTTGGACACATCGAATTTCAATCGAGGAACGAAGGCCCTTCAATTAAATTTTAGTTTACTTCAGTTTATTTTACTATATATATATATATACGAGAACAAGTCATTAAATAAGTCACAAACTGTTATGCGAAAGCTGAAAATAGCAGTGAGGTATTTCCCTATCTGCCACTAGGTGTCAGCACAATCTAGCTTTATAACACTGAAGTGACAGTTGCCATGCGCACACGCAGGCAGTGTTAAAATAGCGACCGTGCTCGAAGAGTGTACTATGGTAGAGGAACGCATTGTTGTGCGTTTTTTTCTGGGCAAAAGAACTTCCTATAAGTGTTTATCGCGTAAAGCCGTGCATAACTGGATAAGGTTGTGCCTTCAGCTGGTAAGGTTATGCTTGTTCTGGGATTCTCAAGGAGTGCTCCTAACCATTTCCAGAAGAGAAATGAGAACGTGACTGCTAAATCATACTGTAGAGTTTTATTTTTGCTTCGAGATGCAATTCGATGAAAACGTCCAGGCCTACTAACGAGAGAAATATTGCTGAATCACGATAATGCCAGGCCGCAGTCAGCTTTAACTGATAACTCTCGTAAAATGCTAATTTTATTAGCAGTATATTAAGATTCCACCTCGGATATTTCTCTAGAATTTGATGGAACAATCACTTGTTTATGTTCAACAATAGATTACTACGTAAACACGAAAGATTTTATCAAGGTATAGTATAGGTATATAGAAGGTTATATAGAAATTTAACATCTGACGAGTTGTATATGGTATTACAAATGTTAATACGATCAGTATACATATATACCTATATACAGGGAATAGATAGACTTAATAATAAGGTCATCGACGAAGATGTTAAATACAAGTGCATCTAAGTCTGACCTTAAGGACACTCCAAATTTAGAAAGAGAAAGACAAGACCTGTATTTATCAAAATAGACGCAATTTACTAAGTTAAGTGAATAAAAATAAAGTAAACCTAAATATGATTTACTAGTACCCAAAAAGCTCCCAGAAATAAATCTATGTGATAAAAGTGAAAAGAAAGATTTAGTATCGCAAGGACCGACTTATTCGCATTCTGATACAGTTGCAGGTAGCGCAATCTAACGGATAAACACAAACATGTGTTTATTCACCTTCTGACAGACAGAAGATAGTTGGTAAATTGCTTATCACAGGGATAAATTTATCTATTGTTAAATCCTCCTAGTAAATATATCTACGAATGTTATAACGTGCGATTGTTTTCGTGTAGAAATATTCTGAATGAATATGGAACTTCTTGAAGATTTTGAAGATGCTTTTATGGCGAGGAAGTTCAAGCAAATGAAAACATCGATGATCGCTGCTAATTTAGTTTTGCTCTTGATTTACTGTTAATATTTTGTAGGTTTAATTTAAAATTCATGAAATTTCATAAAACCATTTTATTCTCAACCCAAAATGAAATTCCCATGAGAAGTATATAGAGAAAAAATTAAACATTAAAGAATAATTATAATTCCTTGTACTTCGTCTTCAAGATTTTTATTTTTAGTTCATGTTCATGTTCTTTCTTCAAATATTCCAACTGTCTTCTCTTAATATTAATTTCTAAATCTTTGACTTGAGATTCTTTTTCAGCAGTTATTAGTTGCCTTTTTAAAAAATCTGATTGTGCGTCAGCAAGCATCACAAATTTTACATTAATTCGTTCTTTAGGTCTTTCTATCAGTATTTTTTTTGGTTCTTGGTCTTAAACTTTCCGATATTCAATTATTCTATTTCATGATTCGCAAAATTAGTTGATCATTATTTTTCTTTTATTGTGACATTTTCCAATACCGAATAGTGCGAGTGTAAACACGTGACACTTGTTATACCACGTATACTTCGTCAAACAGATCTTTAGATACACGTCATAGCTTGATAGCTGGTTAATCTAACTATCCTTATTTAATATCGATATCTTCACTGGCGGAAGGTACGTGAGTCTGATGACGAGCATCTAAGATCCATTTGACGAACAGTACCAGAATATTAGGTTATATTCAAATTGAAACTGAATTATGTGCGTGTCTCTCTCATAACAACGTATATAAGTCTATCTTTCACTTTTATCCATTTCTTTACTAACCTTCTAAAAACATTAGACAGTACTGGTTCGTTACTTTTTTTTTAATCCTATGTCCTTTGTACCTTGCGGTGTCGAACTGTTTATTTTCTTATTTTTATCTTCCACAGGTTCCTGTTCTGAGCCAGTTGTTTGGCTTCAATCCATCCCATACTTCTCTTTTCCAATGTTTTATACACCTGCTCCTTCCAGAGGTTCTACCTATTCTGTTTTGGCTTCAAATATCCTCTTCGTGATTCGATCTTCTTCCATTCTGTGTAGATGTCCAAGCCATCCCAGTTGTCTCTCTTCTATGACCACTTCTACTGGTTTGATACCCAGACTATTAGTGATTGTCGTGTTTCTGATTCTGTCTCTTCTAGTTACTCCTTCCATTCTTCTTAGGAATCTCATTTCCATGGCCGTAACCCTGCTTTTGAGGTTTGTTACTTCTCAGATAAAATTTGGTGAATATACCAAAGTGAGATATCTGCTACCTGATAAATTTATCTTATTGGCGGTTATCTGCCATTTTATCAGAATGTGTATAAATCGGCCCTAAGAGATATATTGGTAGATCAGCACCTTAAATACTTTAGCAAAGTAGAAATAACTACAACGGTCTTTAGACTTTTACAGCGAATGCTGCCGGTTGCTATTCTGAAGAAGATGCCTACAAGATAAGTGAAATGCCAAGTATTACAAAACCTTTTCGATGGCGTAGAGCCAAAGAACACACAACGAGACAAAAGCTTCAACGGGTCTACAATGGAATGCATAAAAAATATTGTATGAAGTCGTAGTAAGCACAGTGTTTCTCTAAAAAGCGAAAGGTATTATGTTCACAAATTGCTAGTTTATTAGAAACGATGAAACGAAATTTACACTGGTGTAAATATCCTATTCTTTGTCAGATCTAAAAACCAGGTTTCATCTATTTAAGACTTTTGTACTGTCACTTTTATGAAAAAGAAAAAACTGAAACATATGTAGGATCCTAGGAAAGCTCTAAAACATTTCGTGGTAATCATGAATGCCTAGAAAGTTAATTGAAGATAACACCGTCTTAATTTCAACAAATTCACGAAACTTAATTAAACTTAAGTACCAGTAAATTGCAAGCATATGTCTTAAATCGTGAAATTCACTACAAACTCGAAACAACCATCGAAATTGCGTTTCTCTTTTACTTTCAAGCTTATCGATAACGCGACCTCCATCGGGAGATCAAAGTTAACAGATCTACCTCAATATCTCGAAAGAGAACGCCTATACGTCCTCGTTCCTGTAGGTTTTCGCGTTTTCTCTCTCCTTGCACCGTTAATAAGATTTCTCTAAGCCGCCGAAGCTCGAAGCTCGTAAAATAAAACGAAAAAGCTAAAAATGTAACTGGAAAATGAAGAAGGTACGATGATAATTACATCCACTGCTTCTAATGAATATCTTTGATCGTGTTAACTTGGTATTAGTTAATCAACGGTACACGTGATATATAGGAAACCTATATATTACGTAGCTTTACGGGAATTTGCTTTGCGAACGTTAATTAAGTTTCTATTAAGTTTGCTTTCGTTACGTCGGCTGAATATTTTACAAAAAAATTAAAGCTGTGCTTTTTCACAATACGTATTCATTTAAAAAAAGACACTAAAGTATACTAACGAAGGGAGGTGATGCAATTGCATCGAATATTGCTGTAATAATTATGTGGTGAATGTTGACATGAAATGTTGCAATAATTGGGTTCTGGTAGATTCGCGTGCTGTAATGGAGTTCTCACAGATGAAAACAAATTGCATTGAACTGAAATCAAAGAGAATCACGTTCATAATAGATAGAGCGTTTCCACATGTAATCAGTACGAGAAATTCTAAATTATTGCCCTGCCATTTCTAACTTGAATATTGTAGAATTACATAAATAGCTTTAACTGCATATTATAACAACAGAAATTAGAAAATATGAGGTATATTCGCACAATGAGAAGTTTTCATAGTCAATGTTTCTAGAGCCCAATATTACATTCACGCAAAACTAATTTTGTGATGTTTGTTAATACAATTGAAAACACTCAGTGGTTTTATATGAATTTACTTCAACACCATAACAACACGAAAGGATATATACAAAAAAGATATTTTACTTTTGTACTGGGTACCCAAAAAGTCTTTCAATTTGCTTTGTTCACTGCCCGAACGCAATTGTTGAAAAGAGAATGGAGTTTTGCCAATCGCTAGACCCGTTCTTGGGATTTTAGTCACTATGGAGCGCTTTATGGGAGTGGAGCCTGCGTGTTGTGTGCGCAAGTTTTACAAAAACTTCTCAGACGAGGCGCATTTTGACTCTTATGGTAATGTAAAAAAGCAAAAGTACCGTTATTGGACTTCAACAAGTCCACAACAGAAGCATAAGAACCCACCTCACTCGCCAAAATTTAATGTTTGCGTAGCAATGTCGGCGCAAAGATAACAGAGATCGTATAGCAATCGTAAATTTCTGGCGATATTCCAAGGCTTGCCTTTAATTATATTGTGTCTGTGAGATATTACGATATATCTACAGACATTGTGACATCTAGGTATTAAAAGCGATTTGAACTCAGAATCGGTCTCGTGGTGTAATGGTGTAATTCTAGCACAGTGCGCCGGTAACGCAGAGGTAGTGGGTTCAAATCCTACCGAGACTGATTATGTTGGTTAATTGTAACACATGGCCTAACAAAGAAAACACGTTTTTTTTGGTTCAAAATTAGCTTTATTCATCAACGTAATCTACATCAAGAGCAACGCAATCATTCCAGCACCGCTCTAACATTTCAATACCACTTTTGTAGAACGATTTATCTTTTGCCTCAAAATAGGCCTCAGTTTCAGCGATAACCTCTTCATTCGTGCGAAATTTCTTACCGGCGAGCATTTTTTTGAGGTCTGCGAACAGCCAGTAGTCGCTGGGAGCCAAATCTGGTGAATACGGTGGATGTGGGAGCAATTCGAAGTTCAATTCATGTAGTTTTGCCATTGTTTTGATTGACTTGTGACACGGTGCGTTGTCTTGATGAAACAATTTTTTTTTGCCATATGCGGTCGCTTCTTTGCAATTTCGGCCTTCAAACGCTCCAATAACGCTATATAATATTCACTGTTGATGGTATTTCCTTTCTCAAGATAGTCGATGAATATTACACCACGCACATCCCAAAATACCGAGGCCATAACCTTTCCAGCCGATTGTTGTGCTTTCGGGCGCTTTGGACGAGGTTCACCAGTTGCTGTCCACTCAGATGACGATCGTTTTGATTCCGGAGTGAAGTGATGGATCCATATTTCATCCATTGTCACATATCGATGCAAAAATTCTGGTTTGTTACGTTTAAACATGGCCAAACACTGCTCAGAATCATCAACACGTTCTTGTTTCTGGTCAACAATGAGCAAACGCGGCACCCACTTTGAACAGAGCTCTCTAATAGTCAAATGCTCATGCAATATAAAGCCAATACGTTCTTTTGATATCTTTACGATGTCAGCTAACTCACGCAACTTCACTTCTCGATCATTCAAAATGATTTTATGGATTTTTTTTATGTTTTGTGGTGTTACCGCCTCATTTGGACGTCCACTGCGTTCTGCATCATCGGTGTCTCTACGACCACGTTTGAAGTCAGCAAACCTACGTTTTATTGTTGTTTCTGATGGAGCGGAGTCCTCATAACACTTTTCAAAACATTGCTTCGCTTGAACGGTATTTTTTCCCATCGAGAAGCAGTGTAAAATTGAAACACGAAATTGTTTTTGATCCATTGTTTTGAAAATAAGAAAAGTAGCGTGACTCTTAGCACAATAGCTCACAAACTAACGAATAGAATATCATGAAATTTTAACTGCTGTCTTTTGAAGGTTAGTACTAACTGAGAGAAAGGTGACTGCAATAAAACTAGCGTCATCTATGTGTTACGCCCGGGACTTTTCAGCCCATGTGTTAATTATTACTAATAGCAAGGGAAATTTAAAATTACTATTAATATTAGTTTAGCCTGGATTTTAATAAAAAGTAAATATTGTTCATTAAACCTGATCATTATTTTATTATATTGCTTTTATTTTGAAAAGGACTTTTGGAACATCTTGTATATTACGTTCCTCTCCTTTAGATAGTTCAGTAATTTCGCAGTTTTATTGTATATACATTAGTCGATCCGGTTGACCTATCCCTATTATTAATGTTTCAAACGAAATTGGAATCACGAGTGTCAATAGAAAAGAATATCTGATTTGGTGAGTTTCTAGAGAAACAATCTACAGCGATAAATTCAATAACTAACAAATGCAAAGGAATTCGACTTACTTAAAAAAAATATAAAATATATATGTATAAGAAAATTTACTTTATATGTACATGCATGTTCTTAATCAAATGAATTAATACTTTTGGAAAAAAGTACCATAAATAATTCATTATGATGAGTTTAAATGATCTAATTTCATTATTTCATAAACAATAAAGCAAAAAGAAAAATAACAGGAAAAGTTCGACTCGCTTCAGGATATGACGGGAAGAAAGAGTATTATTATTCATTTAAAATAAAATGATAAATTCTTATTGTCGATTTCACAATACTTATACAATTCTAAGATATCAGAATGTGATGGTACCAATAACTACGAGGGTTGTTACACCTTTTGAAAAATAGTAATTGAAGTGATGACTTTCAACTTGCATATTCGCAAAATTTGATTTATCTATCCCACAATTAAAGTGACATGAATTTTTCAAATTTTTGTGGATGACCCATCACCTAAGAGTAGACGAGGTATGCTTGATATTGAATCATCCTTGATTAGAATTACAAAATAAAAAACTCTCTAAAGGCCAGCCCACCAAACATATTTGTACCCATGAGTTTTTCTTCCCTAATGTTTAGTATAAATTACTTGATAAGACGAAATGGTCTATGTAATGTGCTAAAAAGTACATGGCCGCCTAATTCGATGCAATTTGGAAGATCCTCGCACGTCGTTTATCTTACTTAACGGATTTTAGGCAAACTTTAAAAAGCTATTAAAATTCATGGACCGGAAAGCCAGTTATCTATGTAAGGGTAAATAAATTTCCACCTTCACACGATTATGGTTTAATTTATAGCGTCTATATACTTTTGTGTGTAATAGGTTATCTTCAATCTAATATCGTTTAGGATACGAGTTTCTCCGGTAGTACGAGGGCTGTTTTTCTCAACAACCAATAGCTCATAAGAATAAGAAAAGTGCAAATAACAAAATACTCATTACTTCACTACATAATCACCGTGAAGATTGATGAATTTGTCATATTTATGGACGAGTCCTCCAATCCCCTTTGCATAGAATGTTGCCGTCAGTGAGTTGAAATGATCCGCGACGTTGTTTTGAAGTTCCCGTGTGCTCTGCGAGCTCTGCCCTCCTAGCCACTTTTTCTACTCACGAAAGATATGGTAGTCCTTTGGCCTCTAAGTCGGGATTATATGCCAGGTGTTCAAAAACTTCCTATCCAAAGAAGATGTCGTTGAGTTACAATAGCAGGATGAGGGTGGGCATTGTCATGAATGAGAGGAAATTCAGAAGCATGCCTCTTCTTTTGTTTTGAATGACTTTCCGCAATCGTTGTAAAGTCTGACAGTTAACAGCTGGAGTGATCGCAATCTCCAGTTCCATAAATTCAAGAAGCAACATACCCTCTTGATCCCAAATCGCTGTAGCTATAACTTTCCTGTTGTTGATTGTTTGTTTGAGCTTTGTCTGTTTGGCGACTTTGCCGTCCGTTAATATGGAAAGTAATATGTATGCATATACAGAGATATTCTGAACAAAGTCAGCGCTGCAGTATCTACAATGGCTGACGACTTTATTTCATGCGATCTTTGTCATGGTATATTGTATTCTACTTTCAGTGGCCTACCTAGACCTGAAGTTCAATATATGAAGTCCAAGAACTGGAAACTCTCTGAGACATAATTACGTGGAATTCATGAATTCACTACTCTGGTTGATACTCTTCAAAACGAGGCGCAAGCTCTAGATAGGATTACTGCCACCGTTGATGCGTATCCTCAGCGCAAGTTTGATGCACCTGACACCGAAAAAATTATTCATGAAATTGTTGAGCGAGATTAAAGAAAAAATACTTTAGTGCCGTTCAATGAGGTTAAATTACAGAACGCCAAATCTAATCAGAATGCTTCTGATGAAGCCACTATAAGAGAAATCTTTTGTCACTTGGATTTTATCGGCCGTGCGGGACTCTAGTGTGCCTAGGAAAGTATGATAGATGAAGAATCTCGATTCCACCAGATGTTGATTATCCCTTAAGTCTCATTTTAACATTTAATAGCATTGTTCTGAAAGCGTTACGTTAGAAAACAATCGATTTAATCACGCTACATAAAATGGACCAACATCGAAAAACAATTAATATAAATTACAAGCGACGAACTAAAGTTTCTGGCAAATAATGGTACCAGACGGCGAATTTCATTAAAGCGTTCATCACGAAGAACTAAATACAATTCCGCGAACGCTCGCACGCCACCACCACCGTCTCCACCGGAACGATAATAAAATGTGTTCGAACCAAATCCAATTGTCGCAGTCCACGGGATGCAACTACGTATAATTAAAGTTTCGCCTCGCATATCCCCATAAATACGTGTCACCTATTAGAACGTGCTACCGTAAGTTTCTCCTTTTTTTTTGTGTTCTCCTTTCTGCACTTTGCAATTTCGCGTATCCTACCTCCAGGTAGCCGTAACAACCTGGGGACAGCTTTTATGTTGAATCTGCTACGCGGGCCGGGCGGTGCTTTATTAAATTAGGCCTCTTTCAGTACTCTTGACTAGTGGCGTATAGAGAAAATCCGTTGCCTTTTGTTGTTGAAATTAAAAATTGCTGGCGACAGGCGCCACATGCGTGAAGCTATTGACTTCGACTGTATAGTAATAAATGCGCGGATTGTTGCAGGGACTATTAATATAGTAGCTCTAAATGTGATTAGGTTGGTAAAACAATTTACCTCCTAGGGACTTGCTTCGCTTTTAGTTGAATCGATTTTGTATTGTTTCTATTGCTTGCCAATTTTCGCTGTATAAAAGAATTTAATTTATATGGTATAATAATAATAATAATAATAATAATAATAATAATAATAATAATAATAATAATAATAATAATAATATCTTTATTGCCCAACAGAAAATAATTCCATTTACAGGACAATGCAAAAATAATGTAACCTAGCATATATATGTAGTAACAATATACAGCGCAGTAATAAATTAAAATTAGTCGAAGAAGATACAACTGAAATCATAAACATAATAATGGCTCGGTGACACCAGAATGCAAGAACAAAATAGGACGACAATGTAAATCCATGTAGACACTTCAACAAAAAGGATCGTGAAGTAATTCATTGGCATTTCTAATCATATGCGTAAAGGGTGCTTTAAGCAGAACATTAGTTTTGCATGACGGAACCTTAAAATTAGGGAAGGACCTGGTATCGTACTGAGGTACCACAAAATTAATTTGGGAGAGAAGAGATGGAGCGTCAATAGCGTGATTAATTAGTTTAAGTAGAAATTGGCTGCTAAATTCCTTCCTTCGATCCGATAACGATACAAAGCCGTGTCTCCTCAGCAAACCAGCATAATCAATATCGCGTCCAGGGTAAGTGCCATCAATTTTGAAGGACAGGTATTTCAAAAATCGTTTTTGCACTCTTTCAAGTAGTACTTGCAGATGGAGATAGTGAGGATACCAAATTATGGAGGCATACTCCAACCCAGTGCGGACAAGCGAATAGTATAATGCTTTTAGCGAGGCAGGATTATTGAATGATCTGCAGGATCGTATGAGAAATCCTAAGGATTTCATCGCAGAATTTCGTATGGATAATATGTGGTCTGCAAACGACAAATTTGCATCAAACTGCACGCCCAGGTCCAACACAGACGAGTGCCTAGGAACAATAGCCTGACTCACAGCATAGTGAAAATTGTATAGTCTATGACATCTAGAGTAGCTTACAACAGCACACTTATCAGATTCAAATGAATTCCATTCTGTGTACACCATCTAACAATAGTATCCAGACTGTTCTGGAGAAACAGACAATCTGCCGGGAGATTATCGTATTGTAGATCTTAAGATCGTCCGCGTAAGCCAGTACATTGCAGTCCAGCCCCTGTAGGAGATCATCCAAATAAATATTAAACAAAAGGGGACCCAAATTGGATCCCTGGCACACACCAGAGGAAGCAGAGAATGTTAAGGATGTATATCCATTGTAGTGAACATAGCATGAACGATCAATTCTGTTACACTTGGCGGAAAACCAAAACTACTCAGCTTAGATACCATAAGGGAATGATTGATAGTGTCAAATGCTTTACTAAAATCGGTGTATAATACATCTGCTTGTTGACGTCGTTCCATGGATTCGGCAATATGCTGTGCTAACTCAGCAAGGTTGGTTGTAGTAGACCTTCCTGGAATGAAACCATGTTGTCGCGAAGATAAGTAAGGCTTGACACTAACGTAAATTCTGTGAGACAGAAGATATTCAAAAATTTTTGCAAAGTTGGATATAATATTTATTGGTCTATAATTTTGGATGTCAGAACGATTACCCTTCTTAAACACGGGTGTAATTCTGCTAATCTTCCAAGCGTCAGGAAAGGTAGAAGAACTTACGGCCAAGTTAAATATTCTAGCTAAAGGTTCACATAGTACTACACAACAATCACGTGCAAAAAAATGGGGGGAGGCCGTCATGACCAGTAGTAAAATTAGATTTTAACTTCTTAGATGCTTTTAAGATATCGTGTGCTGTAAAAGATCCAATCAATGAACTACCACTAATGAGATCCTATCAAGAGGCCGGGGCCCCAGTAATGTGCTTAGAACCAGACACAAACACTCTAGAGAATTCATCTGCGAAGGTCTGAACAATGTTGCTAGGATCATCAACAGTGGAGCCGTTCAAAGTGAGACATCCAGGTATTCTTGATGCATTACGACGCGCGTTTATGTACTGCCAGATTAGCTTTGGATTTTGTGCTATATCTTCTGCAGCCGCCGTCTGATATTCCACATATACAACTCTAATTTTGTCTTTAACTAATTTCCTCAAACGCTTAAATTCAATGTGGTAAATCTCGCGTCCACTCTTGTTCCACCTACGAAGGTAATAATTCTTTATTTGAAGAAGCTTGATTATTTCGAAATTATACCAAGGCGGGTATCTTCGAGAAGGGTGTTTGGACAAAGGTACAGAACGACGGATGACAATGTCTAAGCAATTATAAAAAGCTGATACTGCTTCGTTAACGCAATTGAGATTCTCCAAAAAAGTCCAGTCAATTTCAGCTATATCACTGTACAAGGTCGGAAAGTTTGCCTTGCGAAAATTAAATTTCAAGTTGGTGTTTGATGGAAACTTTTTAGTGACAGATTCGCAACATAGCCTAAATGTAATATTGAGAGCGGGATGATGAACATCCTCAGCCACCAATGGATCCGAATCGTGTACTACATGGGCATCACAGCTTAAGTTAGTCAGCAACAAGTCCAATAGTTTTCCATTATGATTTACAACGTTATTATACTGCTGTAAGTTCAATAAATTCATAAACGACAACAAAGCTACATATTTACGATCAGAGTTATTGCTCATGACGAAATCAGGGCAGTTGAAGTCACCAGTTATAACCAAGTGTTTATCCATTAAATCAAGACCTAGAGTGTCTAAAAACAATTCAAAATCATCGCATGACACATCGGGAGGTACATAAACATTAACAAAATATACTAGAGCTTGACCTATACTAATCTTACATATAACGGTATCAATTAATGAAACTGCATTTAATGATTGTAAGATTCTTATGCAAAATAAAAAGATTAATTTTGCAATTGTAAATTCTGGTTCGTGGTTATTATAGTGCATTACACTTACACCAGTACTATCAAATACATGTTTGGATATAGGGCGCTTTTATTTCCAAACTAGCTACCCAGAATAACTTTTAAAATACCTTGAGTTGCATTTAACAAGAAAGCAGGTTAATTTAGATTTAAACGGGGACAAATTTTACATCTGCCTGCGATCATATAGTTTCAACCCCTAATCGAAGGTGTGAAAAGATCAAATAGAAAGGGGTGTCTAGTGATACGTCGTTCATAAGGTCTTGTTGTTATCAATCTTTTGCCGCTTTATTTTTTCCATTGCTCTTGTATATTTTAAACATTAAAAGTGGACATTTTAATGAAAATTATGTTATTGGCATCAGAATGACCGTGAGGAATGTTATTATATCACATTAAATACTCACGAGTATTTGTGGGAACCTTGGAGATATCTGTTAGTCAATACATCACGCTCTAAAGTAGCAAAGGCAGTTAGAAATACATACTCCCAGCTTTCGGGTACTGTAGGCAATACATTAGCATTAATAAAAATTTGATAGTAATATTCATTGTTAGTTTATAAACATTGGCTAAATTTACATGATTGTGTAGTCATGTTATACATACAGAGTGATTTTATATGTTTCAGGACAGTTTAAATTTCGCGCGGAGAATTCTAGGGGATATGACATGTTAAGAGTGGCGATTGTGAGTATCGGTCCTGTCAACTGCCTGTGCGACACGTCATTTATTATTCGTTATTTATATTCGTTTTATTCGTTATTTGCTTCATTTTTACTTCTAATCTGTTCTTCTTAGAACTACTGTTTATCAGTGTTATCACATTTACATTAATTTTCTGCTTAGAAAATCAATATGAAATTGATTTTTTGAAGATCTGTTGTCAATATTTTATCACCCATCCAAAATCTATTTGCTACGCTACTGGTTACGAATTCAAAACCAAATCGCCAACGTGACAAAAATTTAGCAAGGCGCGAAATTTAAACTGTCCTCAAACATTTAAAATCACTCAGTACACATATACACTAGGGCGACAGAATAAAATGGACACCAGGTAAAGCGGTATAAATATGTAAACAGCTAAATTCTAAGAACGAAGTAAGAACTTTCTCTTGTCATTAGGGTAGGGGTAGATGTATCGGAAGGAATTCGTCATAGTTTAGTATCGTTATAACTATGCCTTGCTTACAAGGTTCGAGTGATATTTGTGACTTCACCCGGGGTCGCATCGTTGGCCAGAGTGAACGCGGCGCTTCGCAACGTGAAATAAGTAAATTTTTAAATATTCCGTTGTCCACAGTTAACCGTGTGATTACACAATTTAAACGCAAGGAAAAAACATCAGTGGAGCCGAGACCAGGTCGTGCCGAACCTTCTGAAAGAAGTAAAAGGGTGCTTGTGCGCGAAGTGTCAAGAGAACCGCGAAAAAGTACAGCTGAGCTTGCGCCAACTTCACAGAAAAGTCAGCGCACCGTTCTGCGATACCTCCACAGTGTGGGGATGTATAAAAGGGTGGCAAAGAAAAAACCTCTCCTTGCGGCGTTTCAAAATCGGTGCGGAATGGCTTGGGCAATCGAAATGCGAACGAAGCCCGAAGAGTTTTGGCGGTCTGTCATTTTTTCAGACGAAAGCAGATACTGCCAACTCAGTGATAGTGGTCGTACGTGGGTATGGAGACGTTCGTCACAGCAACTGGACGACAAATTTTTGCATCAGACGGTGAAATACGGCGGTGCGAACATTGTGTGGGGCGCGATATGGTATGATGGAAGATCGCAATTAGTAATCTGCGACGGAAATATAAATGCGGCAAAATACATCCAAACATTAACAGAAGGACTATTACCGATATTCGACAACGCCATTTTATCTAAAGAAGACGCCACTTTTATGGAGGATGGAGCACCCTGCCACAAAGCAAGAACAACAACCACATGGAAGAAGGAACAGGGGATTCGGATTTTACCATGGCCAGGCCAATCACCAGACATGAATCCGATAGAGAATGTTTGGCACATAATCCAGACAAATATGGCGAATCGACCCCGAAAACCCAGCAATAAGGAAGAACTCGTGGCAGCTGTTACAGAAGAGTGGTTAAATATTCCAGAAGACACCATTAATCATTTAATAGATTCTATGCCACGACGACTCGCAGCACTTCACGCAAGTAAAGGTGGATCGACAAAATATTTTGTATATATAACGAGAATAGAATCTTTTTTTAATTAGTAGGTGTCTATTTTATTCTGTCGCCCTAGTGTACATAAGCGCAATACTATAAATTAAACAAAGAACAACTGTATACTGAACATTTAAATTTAATGCCTTTTATTTAAACAAAAGAGCATACATTCATTACTTTTCATAAGAATAGTTGGTCTTAAAAGATACTAGAGGCAGGAATATTGGTTAGAATGAAAGCTGACTTTCCACATATTGAGCATGTGGATAGAATGTTTTGATGATGGAATGAAAACGCATATGTTACTAGATGATTAGTTGCCCATAAGGTCGTTATAAAATTGCAATTACCTAACGTAATTAAATCACCGAAGAAATATGTCTCGGAGGGGAAGTGCGTAATAATTAAACTAATATAGTCTCGGGGGGTGTCCAATCCAAGAGAAGTGACTTGAACTCAACGGTCTTGTGGTGCAAAGGTTAGCACGTTACGCCTGAGACGTAAAGATGTTCAAGTCCCCTCCGATACTGATATATTTTGAGTAATTTAATTACGTTGGGTAGTTGCAAGAAAATTCTAATTTTATCCTTACTAATTCCAATGGTGTCTTAGCATAAGATCATGATATATATTAATATTAGTATTAATATGGATATTAATTTAACCCATAAGATCCTTAAAGGGTATAACACCACCACTGATACTTTATCTATCTTTACCCGGTCAAAACTTGTTCAAGATTCGAAATTTAGGGACGAACTTTAAAGCAAAATTTCGCCCCTTAAATATGCAGAGGAACATATTTGGTATCTACAAACTTTCAAAATTTCATTATAATCGACCGCTAACACTTCAATTGCCTCCGTTATTAGTTTTTTTTTTATAGTTGGGCATTATAGCCTGTTGGAAATTAATTACTATTATTATTTAAGGTATTAAAAGCGAGAATCAGTTTCTGGATTTAGTTCTTAAACGATTTACAGTAATAATTCTGTTTTGTAACTGAAATGCTTTCCATAGCTAGTCAAAACTTTCGCTAAGTGATTTACAGCTTATTAAGTATCTTGATAATCTTGCCATTTATGGATATTCATCACAGACTGTTTTCGCTGATCGGTTGTTTCGTCCATACATAACCACAATTTTTTATCTTTGAATTCTGCTTTAATTCTTCTGTCAACATAGTCACGAACAGATGGCATAAAGTTTCTTAACGATGTCCGACTTGGCACTATTTGCTCCATGAGATAAATACTTGTTGGTCTAGTAAACTGAACGGTACATTACATAGAATAAAACAAATAGCGTTTCATACTTTTTAGGTGGCGTCCAAACTTCCACCTGCTGTGACATGTCAAATAGTTGTCGCAGTTTACACATTTAATTCTACTGCCTTCGTATTCTAAATCCAGCTAATACTCGCTACGTTTTCTAGTTTATTCAAAATACGTCGTTTCTGAAACGTACCTAAATACGTAATAATAAAGTTCTAAGTGTGTGTGTGTGTACTGACAAGTTCTTACAACGACAAGTCGAATACTGAACAAGCGTGCTGCGATTCTCCGTGCCGCGCGCTTCACTCCTCCACGTTGTTCTCCGCACGGCACTGAAACTTGCCCCCTTTTTGCCGAGTCTATTTATGAAAATTGTTCACTAGAAGCACTTTCAAAGACAATTTTAATTCAGTGAGTTTAAAACAAATCTCTGTGAACATTGGGACACAAGTCTAATATCCTGGTTTATTGTTTGCAAGACAAATTCTTTTGCTCAACAACTTTGTGACAGTCACGAAATGAACGGCTCCCAAATTAATCTGTGAGATTTGGGAGTGCTTTTCAACAGTATCACATTTTGATCCGATATTGCAGTACGAGCTTGAACAGTATCATCTGAAACATCCCAGATCATACAAATTTTAGAGCAGTTCATTCTTTAACGACCAGGAAATGAATAACAGCGCGTGGATTGTTTCTGAACGAAGTTTCAAGAAGATGAATGCCACCTGTCAAACTAATCACAAGACGTAGACAGAAGTAAATAGCAAATAGTTGTGATAGAGGCGTCACTAATTCCTAAACAATTAAATTCCGTTGTAACGGGGAAGTTTGAAAAAATAATCTGGAAAATTCCAACTAATGGGGTTTAACACAATTTCTTTTAATAGATTTGAAAGTGAGTAGCTGTAGCTGTAGTTGTTATTGTCATAGTTGTTTTAGCACAACAACCAAAATCCTAGGAGTAGAATAAATATTACAATAAGCATACAGTCTCTTCCGAAGATTTCAATCTTTAATAAAAGAATAGAACGGCTTCGTCTGCTTCACACTTTTTCCAATGAAACCCTCATGAGTGTAAGACCTCCGTCCACGTCATTAATAACTCCTCAACTAATTAACTAATTAAAAACAATAGAACCGAAGCCTCTTGCGCTATAAAAAGATACTAAATCTATAAATAACACGGCTTCCTAAAGAATAGACACCTCGCTTCGACGATCTTATAATTTTGTAAGGTACACGTCCTAAAGAAGTTGCCCCATGAAACTTCATCGTCGGACGAAATTGACGTCCAAAATAATACATTTTTCCACTCTAACGTCGTCCAGCAAAAGAACGAGGCGATAGTAGAGTGCGGATTTTTTTTCTTCTCTCCTCCATTGTGTTCTTCTCACTTCCAATTAACCGAAAACTTTGATAAAGCCGTAAACAAGATCACGCGACGGTGCGCCTAGCGCCGTTAAAAGACACGTTATCGTTAATAATAGCGCTGAAATTTATGAAATTGGATAAGGCGAGCAGATATCTTAATTCGATAGGAGCGGAGGACGAATTTAGTCGAAAGCGGTTATCGTGAAATGTTGTAAATGGGATTTATGGCAGGTTGAAGCTATTCGTTAACACTTACGAATATACATCGCCGCGTTTTGCTGAAACACGAGTGTATTTGACTGTTACTTGATATCGTTGATGACGTATTAAATTTATATTTGCGCTTGAGCTGCGAAGTATTAACTTAGTAGGATGTACCGGGTATCCCAAAAGTCTTTTCCATTTTGTTTTGTTCACTGCGTGAGTATAATCGTCGAGTGGGGAATTGGGAGGGGGAGGAGGTTATACAAAACTCTAGCCCCGTCCTTAGGGAAGTTAGTCACTATTTCTCAGATGAAGCGCATTTTCACCTTCTGGCCGATGTAAACAAACAGAACTGCTCCTATTTGAATAAATACGTAGGCTTCTACGGCCAGAGTCTGTAATAAACGAACTACTTCCAGAATTACACCGTGCCATGATGAGATATATATAAAAAGAAATAAGAGTAAACGGAAAAGAAATAAAAAGTAAAAGGGAGAAGGGAAAAGGGATGAAAAAGAGGAAAAGGTGAAAAGAGCGAGGGAAGGAAAGGGAGAAGGGACGCAGAAAAAGGGAGAAAGAAAAAAGAGAAAAGTCAGACTTTTCCAGAAGAAAACAGGGAAACCAAAGTGGGCCGGTAACTCGATACCCAAAACCACGCTAGAGGCGAAACCTCTTCTTCTTTTTGACCCCTTTTCACCTTTCCTCTTCCTTTTATTATTTGTTTCTTTTCCTCTTACTTCCACTCCATCTCTATGTATCTCATCATGACACAGTACAATTCCGGAGGTAGTTCGCTTATTACTGCCGTTATTGGAGTTCAAAAAATTCAAAGCAGAAGCATGAGAGGCCACTTCACTTGCCAAAAGTGGCCGCTTGGGGTGCAATATCGGCGCAAGGAATTATTGGCCCGTGCTTTTTCGAAGATGATAAAGGCGATATAGTAACAGTAAATTCTGGGCGATATGTAGGGAGATCAAAAATACAACGACTTCAAATGAAGAAGTCTAAAGCATATCTACTTGAAGGGGACAGTATAAGAGGACTCTACCAAGATAGATCGAACAAAGGATTAGAATGTACAGAAACAAAAGAAGATATAAACAAGGAAAGGTAAAATATAAAACATGCAGTAAACACACGACATCTGAAGTCTTCAGTGAAAAGAAGAAACTCATAAAGAAGAAGAGATTATAAATATGGTCAGATGATATGGAAGAAGCAACCCTACCGAAGTTAATCATGAAATTTACAAACATAGTAGAATTGTTGCGAAAGAAATGTCCAGAAGGATCAACGAAGAGTCCTGGGATAGATTTGCAAGTAATAATCGAAAATGACATACACGAAAGACAGAACCTGGTTTATAAAGCAACGAATTCATTGAAGAAATGCCGCTCTGGTACAAGGAAAGTATTGACCAAGCAACGATGAAAGAAGTAGACGTAAAAGGTTTGGATGATGTAGATCTACCAGAACTGACAGAAGCCTTAAGGACTGCTAAAAACAGAAAAGTGACCGGTATGTATGGTGGGATCATCAACATCTGAGACTCCTGCATGTATTTATTAAATATTGGCAAAATAGTGTTATCTCTGATGATTGGAAAAGAGCGAAAGTAGTCTCGTTGTTCAAAAGAGGCGGTAAGAATAACCCTCAAATTACCAAGGAATCAGCTTATTAGACACCCCTTATAAAATTTACGCCAGAATATTAAAAAAACAGGTTGAAAATTATAACAGAGGAACTAATAGAAGAGAAACAAATAGGCTTTAGAAGACAGGTCAACCACAGGTGGAAAATTTACTCTACAAGAAATTATAGAAAAGCACATGAGATACAACAAAGAAACACACATAGGGTTTATATACTTCGAGAAAGATTTTTTATGGCAGATACGAAGATTAATTACGGAAATACCAACAAAGCCTTAAAGTAATACATTTAGACCAGAACACTACCCTAAACTCTATCTTATATCCTGACGATTTAGTACTTCTAACAGAAACACATGATGATCTCCAAAAAAAATCAACATTACAAAAAAATTGGCAAAGTATGAATTTAAATTTTAAAGGAGAATTTTACTGGTTTCTAATATTAATCAGCATTCGTAAACAAATAAAAACACCATACCTGTCATCACAATATCCTCGCTCCAGGCAGGTTCGGTGAAAAACCCATTTTTTTTTAAATAATTGTTTCATTCCTGATTTCTATCGTCCACACCTTGTGTAGTATCGCATTATGTTAATATTTTATAAAATCGTAATTGCATCCTGTGGGTTAATGTTTGAGTGGAAGTTTCAAAATCTTTCAGAAGTATTTTTTCGCAATTAAAAGCTTTAATCTTAAGAGTTTATTACTATTAGCAAATCATTCTTACCGCGATAGGTCGATTCTAAGTCGAGGGATTAAAGTCTTGTAAATAAATTGATCGTGTTTTTGTTGCATTTATTTTGAATTTTAATCTAAAATACTTCTTAAAAACTCATCAACAACTTGATTTATTTGTACACGAAGTCGTTCTTTTGATAAGTTCCTCATTTCCTCTACCTTGTCGGATATGTTTAAGCATTTTTTTTTCGATTTTGATATTAACTGATTGGCGAAGGAGCGCTGGTTCGATAGCTTCTTCCGACAGATACCATAGATAATTATAAAACTTGGCTAAAGCTGCTTGTGCGATTATCGAAATGTATCCTTCATACACCTCTAATGACTTGGAAATTCTCTCTTGGCTTTATTATTTTTATGAATTTATATTTGTCAATATAGATTTAAGTAGTAAAATTGCATATGCTTAATTAATGTCCTTCTGAAAATTACATGAAATTTTCGTCTGAAAATTGTGTATTATTTTTTAGTATAGTTAGGTAATAATAATAATAATAATCCTTTATTGCCCAACAGCCCAGGGGCCAATTACAGGACAAATTACAATACAATTCTTATACAAAATAAAATAAAATAATTCAAATCGTGTTGCCTACAATAATAATGAAACAAAAAAAAAAGAAAGACTCACAAAAATGGCTCTAGATCCCGTTTGTTTGCGTTCCTCACCATGTGACTGAGAGGTGCCTTAAGCAAAATGTTGGTATTAGCTCTAGGTACTTGAAATGTATTAAAGTAGCGAGTATGATGAGTAGGTACGGTAAAGTTTATTTGCGCCAGAAGGGCTGGCGAGTCGACAGTATTTCTCAGGATCCTGCAAAGAAACTCCACACTGTTACGCTCGCGGCGGTCAGCAAGAGATAGAAAATCATGCTCAACAAGTAAGCTATAATACTCGATACCTCTTGCAGGATACACGTTGTCCATTCGAAAGGAGAGATATTTTAGAAATTTCTTTTGAACCCGTTCGATCATAAGCTCTTGGTGTAAATAACGGGGATACCAAACAATGGAGGCGTATTCAAGCTTAGAACGAACGTAGGCATAATATAAACGTTTCATTACACCTAAGTCTGAGAAATGCCTGCAAGAACGCATGACAAAACCGAGAGTTTTGGAAGCAGATGAACACATGGACGAAATATGTTCCGTAAATGACAGTCTATTATCAAACAAAACACCAAGATCCAAAGTTTTGATATTGCGTGGTATGGCTGCATCATTAATTTGGTAGTTATAGTATAAAGTAGTGTGAGTGTTATTGTAGGAAACCACAGTACACTTGTTGATGTTCAGAGGGAGATAATTGACCTTGCTCCAAGTATTAATGCGAAGAAGATTGTCTTGTAAATGTTTACAATCGAAAATGCTACCAACAGTATTAAATATCTTTACGTCATCTGCGTATGCTAAGACGTGACACGTAAACAGAGATAGTAAATCATTTATATAAAAATTGAAGAGAAGTGGTCCAAGATTTGAACCTTGAGGAACACCTGATGTTGGAGAAAACGGCGTAGAGGAATAACCATTGTAGCAGACATAACACTTCCTTCCAGTAAGGTAAGACTCAATCAACGTCAGGAAACCCACACCAAAACCAAATTTGTCCATTTTTTGTAGTAGCATCTCGTGGTTAATGCAGTCGAAAGCTTTAGAAAAATCTATGTAAATAACATCCACCTGCTTTCGCTTATCAAGCGCTTCACCAAGATATTGGCCAATGCATGCTAAATTAGTGATCGTCGACCTACCTGCAACAAAACCGTGCTGATGCTCAGATATGAAAGGAGTTATGCAGGCAGATATTTCTTTGTAAAGCAAATGTTCAAATACCTTAGCGAAATTGGGCAGTATACTTATAGGCCTATATATATAGGCCTATAGGTTAGTTAGTTGTAGTGAATTTGCAGAGCTCTATTAATTTTACATGAGAAATGGTTGGTAACAAAGTTGCCACCGATTTTACGTATATTTTTGCTAAATACTTTTTTAGAGTGCACAAAGTGTTAGATGCTTTTCCTTGATATTTGAACCAATTATTTGATTATTAATGCAGTTGATGGTTGTTAATAATAACTTTGAATATAATCTGTCCATTTGTTGTTTTTGTGATTTTGATATTTTTTTAATAAACCGATGTATGCAAACTTTTTTCTTATTTATGAATTGTCAGTTGTATCACAGGGAAAATTTGCCTCAAGTTTAAAGTGAAAATATGTACTTTGAAAAATGGTAAAGAAAAAAAAACACAACCGACAAGTACACTCTTAAAACAGATCTAGTAAAATTACATGTAATATCGATGGCAACTTTGTTACCAACGACTTTGTTACGTAAAATTAATGGTGCCCAGCAAATTTACAATAATATTTAATGTGTATGTAATTTTCATGGGCAACAAATAATGCACATCTAATTTTCGGACGTAAATTTAATGAGCATATAATTTTCAGCAGGAACATCAACTAGGCATATAAGTTTACTACTTAAATCTATATTGTCGGTATAGATTATATATGTTCCTAAGAATAAAAGCAAAAGGGAATTTCCAAGTGTATTCCATCCGTTACAGAAATAATACTGGTAAAAAAATGAAATTTTAACTACTTGTGTTGGCACATGGCTTGCAAATCTCTTCCTGGTTGCTGTGCTTCACCTGATTCCAACAAAGAAACATCAGTGTTGTCCCCTTCAAGTACTAGATAGTACTGACCTACTCGATCACTGATCGTAACACGTTCAAGAAGAAGGTAGCTGCGATGCCACCGAAACGTCAAGAACGTCTTATTCAGGACAGTCTGCTTATTAAAATAATTTTCGGATTGCAGTACGTTTCGGGGCCTGAGCAATCGAGGTTTTACCATAAAATTAAAAAGGTAATAAACATAAAAGTAACACTATTTCAAAATAGACTACTCGCACTTAACACATGAGCTGAAAAGTCCCGGGCCTAACAAAGAAAACACGGTTTTTTTGATTCAAAATTAGCTTTATTCATCAACGTAGTTTCCATCAAGAGCAACGCAATCATTCCAGCGCCGCTCTAACATTTCAATATCACTTTTGTAGAACGATTTATCTTTTTCCTCAAAATAGGCATCAGTTTCAGCGATAACCTCTTCATTCGTACGAATTTTTTTACCGGCAAGCATTTTTTTTAGGTCTGCGAACAGCCAGTAGTCGCTGGGAGCAAATCTGGCGAATACGGTGGATGTGGGAGCAATTCGAAGTTCAATTCATGTAGTTTTGCCATTGTTTTGATTGACTTGTGATACGGTACGTTGTCTTGATGAAACAAAATTCTTTTCTTTGCCATATGCGGTCGTTTCTTTGCAATTTCGGCCTTCAAACGCTCCAATAACACTATATAATATTCACTGTTGATGGTATTTCCTTTCTCAAGATAGTCGATGAATATTACATCACGCACATCCCAAAATACCCAGGCCATAACCTTTCCAGCCGATTGTTGTGCTTTCGGGCGCTTTGGACGAGGTTCACCATTTGCTGTCCACTCAGATGACGATCGTTTTGATTCCGGAGTGAAGTGATGGATCCGTGTTTCATCCATTGTTTGTTCGGTTTGTTACGTTTAAACACGGCCAAACACTGCTCAGAATCATCAACACGTACTTGTTTTTGGTCAACAGTGAGCAAACGCGGCACCCACTTTGAACAGAGCTTTCTCATAGTCAAATACTCATGCAATATGAAGCCAATACGTTCTTTTGATATCTTTACGATGTCAGCTAACTCACGCAACTTCACTTTTCGATCATTCAAAACGATTTTGTGGATTTTTTTGATGTTGTCTGGTGTTACCGCCTCATTTGGACGTCCACTGCGTTCTGCATCATCGGTGTCTCTACGACCACATTTGAAGTCAGCAAACCAACGTTTTATTGTTGTTTCTGATGGAGCGGAGTCCCCATAACACTTTTCAAGCCATTGCTTTGCTTGAACGGTATTTTTCCCATCAAGAAGCAGTGTAAAATTAAAACACGAAATTATTTTTGATCCATTGTTTTGAAAATAACAAAAGTAGCGTGACTCTTAGCACAATAACTCACAAACTAATGAATAGAATATCATGACATTTTAACAGCTGTCTTTTGTAGGTTAGTACTAACTGAGAGAAAGGTGACTGCAATAGAACTAGCGTCATCTATGTGTTAGGCCCGGGACTTTCAGCCCATGTGTTAGCACACATTAATCCATGTAATATTATCTGTTTGCTAATAGCTACATACAACTACCAATAATACTACTGGGTGGATATAATAAAATTGCTATCACTTTTTAGAGCATACTTTAGTGTACAATATCTATATCTATAACAGCGTGTGTTGTTGGTCCTGAAAATAATCTTTTCGACTAGAACGACGTTTCGATGAGACCCCACTTATCTCCTTTAGTTATTTGTACGAAGAAGATATCATTAATTCGACCTATGTAGGTGCCATAACAGTATCATGCAATGCAACTTATTACATCCTAGACAATAGCATTTTTTTATCTTATTTTCGACGTTTAAACCGTGAAAAGTATACTTTTATTTAATTTCCCCACAGCTCCAAAATTTCATTAGAGGGCCTATATATGCCTGAATCAATTCAAAATCATAATTTACGTAGTTGGTTAATAAACACCTCACCTAATTCATCCAACACATTGGGCAAATTAAATATTAAAGCTGTATTATTTTTACGATTCCTTTGGGACAGCTAGCGCTTGAAATAACAACAGAAACAGGACACTATTAGAATAATTAATGCCAACAGCTAGAATACAAATTAGCTGTATACATATATACGTCAAACGCAATAAAATATGTATGCTACTACGTAATTTCTCTTGAAACTATCACAGCGTACAATCATAGCGTAAACATGTGACAAGAAACGAAAACCTGGCCATTAAATCGAATCGATACCTGCCCGGAGCTGTTTACATCCTTCGTCGTCCGTTCGTACGTACGTTGTCCACTCAATAATGTATACGATAAACATTGAAAAAGCGTTATCGATGACAAATGTGCACGTAAACCGGCTCTTTGAATCGCTAACGGAGACGAATCGACAGCATGCATTTCTCATGTCCGTAGTTACGCCGGTTGTTTGCCTTTGAGTTACGCCAGAGCTATACAAATGCAGATTTTCATGGCAAATCGCTTTTACGTGCAGATAATGAACGGAGACAAGTATAATTAGAAGGAAAGAATAAGACATGTGCCTGCTGACATTTTCCTGTTGGTGGAATTAATTTTGTAACAGAAAATAGGTTTATACCTTGCATTATTCATTGAATTTATAACTTTTTTAAAAACTCAATGAGAAAACAACGGACGAACGCGAAGAAATTGAGTTTCTTAATATGCTTCCTACTTTAATTTTGACTACCATGCTTATAGTTTTCTAAATAATCTTAAAAATGCAGGTTTTATTTGAAATTAAAGACGCCGATAAAGGAATATAATTCTTCTAAGTCCTTATATATTGCCCTATCTTGCAGTGTTTACGACACACTTTCTCATGATACTTAACCTCGCCCATTTATAACAGTTTTGTTATAACTATTAAAGGCACTCAGAATTTTTAAATTGCTTCTTTAGATTTGCTATTTTTACTTCATGTGCGTTTATTCAATTCAATGTTCACAAGTAATACGATCATAAAAACATAGGGTATTGTCAGTATGTGAAAATTAAAAATCATTTATTACTCCAATATATTTTTACTGAATCGAAGCACGCATTTAATTTGTAATAGAAACGCCATAGAACGCCAAAGATGTTGAAGTCTGTGTCATGTGTGTCGTGTTGATATCTCTTTTAAAGAGAGATAACTGGAGAGGCGTTGCCTTGAGGGGGTGGTCTATGTCTATGCTTAAATGAGGTTTATGTACACTAATACAATAATTAACAGGGAATTTGATCTGCACAAACTTTACGTCTTCAGAGAGCAGTAGCAAGAAGCAATAAACTGAAGACATACGAAGGTGGATCTCCTCCTGACCCCATTACACTTAGTCCATCGGTGCTCCAATATTTGAACAGCCTCTTGGAAAAATTTTTGTCTGACCTCTGCAAGCCACCCCTCTACAGCTTCACTTCATAATTACTGGAAAATTTTGCCCCATATAAGATTTTTTTTAATTTGGGTAACAATGTGTAATCACTAAGGGCCAGATCCGGCGAATATTGCGGGTGCTCCATTAATTCAAAGCCTGCATGGTGTATAGCAGCCATAGCACTACCATATGTACCCGTGCCTTAATTTTCCTCGGTGTTTCTGTTTAATAGCGCCTCGCAATTTAGATATCAATTGTGCGCAGTAGGCCCCTACAATGGTCTGTTCCTTTTGCAGATAGTCAGTCAGGATGATTCGTTGATCATTCCAGAACACAGATAGCAACGACTCTTCCAGCAGACGGCGCAACCTTAAATTTGCGCGGAGGAGGAGAACCGTGACGTTTCCATTCTCTACATTGCACTTTGGTCTCGGAATCATAGTGGAGCACCCATGATTTATGCATGGTCACATACCGACTAAGAAAGCTCTCTTTGTTTCCTTGGTACCTCTCAGGAAAACGCTTACAAATCACACACGATTTCTTTCTTGATTAATGGTTAACATTTAGGGCAACCGTCTTGCACTCATCTTTTCATATCCAATTCTCCAGTCAGTATGTTGTGCTGCACATGATATGATAAGCCAGTATCTTCTACAATGTCCTTGATGCGTACTAGTCGGTTTTGTCGTACGATATCGTGTACGTTTTTAATGTTTTTGTTTGTTGTTATGAGAGTGGTTTTGGTTTTCACAAGATGTGTTTCCACATTGAAGAACTTTACACCAGCGTTTGAGTATATCATAACAAACTGCAGACTCACCAATAGTTGCCATAATGTTTTTATGAATTGGAATTGGCGTCATGCCCCTTTTCTGGAGGTATTTTATTGCGGCTCCTTGTTCTACAGGATTTTTATGAGCAATCACGATACACAATTCAATAATTAGCCACAGCACAATAACCCTTTAAGGTACAAACTTGATATTGCATAGATATGATCCACAAATATCAGTTAACTAAATCTTGAAAACATTAATCAAACAACCAATTAAAAGTAGATGAGGGGTGGGGCATGATGGTCCGCCCTAGTATAACGTATTTTACAATATAACGAAGAATTTTAGTATTCATAAGTTTCATTGATTACATCTGCGTGATGAGGGATTATTTCTAAATTGACGTCCATCCGACCGTTCAAAACTTGGTGGTGCCTTGATATTAAAAACAAATTGCACCACAATTCTCCCGTCCATACTGTCGCCGTTTCAGAAGCTGACATCCGCGAATGAGGCTTTCAAGACTTCTAACATCCACCGTATAGTCCGGATATGGCTCCCTATGATTTTTATTTGTTCTCTAATTTAAAAAAAGATCTTAGAGGACGTCGATTTAAGGACCACAGTGAGTTGCAAGCAGCTGTTACAGAACATTTTGACGGAAAAGCTTTTATTTTTGCAATAGTATCAAATTATTAATCAATCGTTGTAATAACTATATAGAAGTTAGGGGAGATTACATTGAAAAATAAAATTTCTTATATTATTCCAAGTTTCTTTTTAGTATAAAGAACTTTCCAGTAATAAAAGATGTCTTTCGACAAAGAACAAATGAATTCGACTAAATAACTGCTAGGATGCCGATTGAAATGTAATAAACAAACGTAAACTAAACGCACCTAGAATTAGAATAGCACGCCAACCGTCTGTTAAACAGTTCATCCAATCCTTTAAATTGAACGAAAACCTCGCGTGATCCAATAAACATTAAATTCCCTTATCGATGTCGCATCACAAATTCCTTATATATATATACAATAATTACGTACCTGCACTTCATTGTAAATAAGATTATTTGAAAACAACACGCCGAACGTAATTCAACTAAGTGTCCCAAACCGCTTCGGCTTTTTCCCATATTACTTCGGTCCGTCGCGGCACACCACCGACGTCTAATATCGCTAATGCATTAACGGACAGGCGATGCAATTGTAGCGACGGACAGGCCGTGTGCGTGACACACGACAATTCAAGACGTGTGCACTTTGGACGTCGAGTAGACTCCTGGAGGAATTCATCCATTTTCACTATTTATTCAATAACCTTTGGAGTAAAGTATACGTCCTTATAACATTCCATAAACGCTACGTCTGTTACCGTAACGTTCATTCTAACGATAATGGAATGTGATGGACGTAAACCTCGATAATTTTATCGTCTTGTAAATAACTTAAATTAAAAGGAAGTAGAAATTTATTTCTCTCACTTTGTTGTATAATAGTTGTAAGGTTGAACTATTATCATTTACTATACTTTGGTAAATCTTAAAAATCGGCACACCTTGTCCTAGGGCAGATACTTCAGTCAGACTCCATGTATGTGCAAAACTTTTAAGCTCCTCCAAGGACCTCTTCATCTTACTTACGAATCTTTTTACGTGCTAAGCAGTATTCGTTATGAATAACAACAACGACTGTGTTTTTGAACATCCCAACGATATGACTAACCGGTACTACTTCATTCTCTCATGAATGAAAACAGAATTTACTCCCACTATGAACATTTGCTTGTATAAAAAGCACATATCAAGGGATCACCTTTATTTCAAAGTAAGTATTTTATTTAAATATCTAAAGATTACAAAGGAAAGATATTCAATAGTAAATACTTCAACTGGGATTTAAACTGCAATGTAAACCATAAAGTATTATTTTAGTGAAGTTAGGTCTTCAGCAGTTTAGCTGTAATAGGAAAATGTCGAATGTTGGTGTCGGCACGATCAAGACATTCAGATTGGAAAATCACAATGCTAATAGAACTACACCGAGATCCTTGAGAGTTACTCTAAACGATGAAAATTCAGTTATAAAATTAATTAAAAATGGCAAAAAGTGATAGGTGATAACTTCTACAATAAAATAAGCATCTGCTCAGACGAGACACCGAGGCAGATGGAACAGTACAGGACTGTGCGGCAGGAACTAGAAAGCCGATTGAATAAGCGGCGAGAAATGATTACGAATTAAGTATGTTCGAGAAGTACCGAGGATCATCTCGGAAAACTGATTGTGTCCATTACGTTGAAAGTTATTAAGTACTGTTACCAAACCGTAAGAGGTATGCGGTCAAAGGCTGTAGCGTTTTATTCATCATTGTGCTTCGAAGGCTATATGATATTGTAACTATCACTGAAACCTGACTACCTGAGTTCACAGGTATAGCAGTAAACTCCACTCACACAAATTAATTAATTATGCGGAACGCAGCGTTTCGGGAGCACGTGGGCTCCCGACGTCGATAACAATGGTTGACACATGGGAGCCCACGTGCTCCCGAAACGCTGCGTTCCGCATAATTAATTAATTTGTGTGAGTGGAGTTTACTGCTATACCTGTGAATTGTACATCCACACAGTCCTTGCAATCGTCATTTGACTACCTGAGGATGATTCAAGTTCTGAATATTTCCCTGATTCCTATGTAGTGTACAGAAGCGACAGAAAATTTAAAGAAACGTCACGTCAAACGGGAGGAGGGGTGTTGTTAGCAGCAATCGAGAATGTTTGCAAATGTATTGTGTGTGCGTGTAATAGCTCTTTTGCTATCCATGTGTATAGTGTTCACATACCATCTAATACGTGATCAGAAACTCTTGAATATTTTCTTCGTGCATTTGAACAACTAAACATTAACAACCTCAACACCTTTATTATAATTTTTCATTATTTTATTATTATTTGGCTGGAACTCCTTTACCTAGAGACAAATCTATGAGGGACATACATAGGTATCATCGCCGACTAAACTCACATTTACAGAGCACATATCTAGTATTTGCGCATTGGCGGTGAATATGTTGGGTTTGATCATACCTGTTATACGACTTCTTTCTTCTATAATAGCCATTCCTCAACTTTATTTTGCTTTTGTTCAGTCTAAATTGGAGTATGCATCCTTGGTTTTATCACCAACATGCAACTAACAGATACATCTTCTGGAACAGGTTCAAAGAAGGTGTAGTTCTTTAAAAAAATTAATACTTACCCGATAAAAGGATTTTCTCACAATACTTTACTGGAAATGTTTAATATTCATTCTTTAGAACTACGTAGAAAACAAGCTGAGCGCAAATTCTTATTTAATTTACTTAAGAATGGCCTTGATGTATCTGAATTATTGAGTTACATTAATTTTATGGTTCCTCGTCTGCGATCCAGGCAAACAAGTGTATTTTATTGTCAGGCTCCGAGAACTAACATTACCATCAGGTCCCCGATATATTGAATGTGTAATCGCTTCAACTCTTTGGATAGTGGTGAACTGGACATACATACCTGCTGCTTGCCATCTCTTTTGGGCATTTTGTGAACCGCGTATACACTATACTTTGCGGAAATTCTTTCTTCGTTGTTCTAATCTCATTCCTTTTTTAACAACCAGTGAATTTTTTTCATTTACAGTATACGACTTTGGGTCTGGATGTGGATAGTTACAGTATTTTGTAATTTAATTTTAAGTTTATTGTGATTTGATCAGCCTTTCTCTTTTGCATTTCCTGACATTTTTTCCAATGGGAAGTAAGCTTGTACTATTACTAATTGAACTGTATCTCATCGCAAAGTTTCTCTAGAGTGTTAAGAAGAAAAATTTGAGAAACTACAAAAAGTGGGAAATCGCAGGTCTTCGCCCCGGCTAGGTAGGAGTCCTGTATAATACTGGGCATTTCAATCAGCTACAGTAAATAACAAAACGTAGGAGTAGGCAAAATAGTAAGACACGACTGCTAATTAATACAATATACTATACTTTTGTAATTGTCATATCGAAACGACGATAATCATGACTCTTACAAATTGCAAACAACGCAGTTTTAACGCTAGAACCTTAACGAACTCCTCTGGTAACATTAAACGATAGACATTTCCATGTAAATAGCACTGTGTATGGCGCGGCATGTGACGGAGAAGCCGACCAAGGGATTAAGGCGTATTTTGGGGTTTTAGCCGCGTCCCATCGCGGCTTCTGCCGTACGGAATTACAGCGCGAAGCGGGCGGTACACAGGACAAAAGATTTAATGAATATTTAAACCGAATTTAATTTGTGCGTAAAACGAATGATAAAACTTTCTTTAGACGGGAACGGATAGAGGTAAACTCGCAGCAATTACTTTAATATTTACTGCCGTCGTCGTCGTCCTCGTCGGGTTATTTCGTCGGAAAATTATTGCGTAATTATATAATTCGTATAATTTCGCTCTCGTTAAGGTAAAGCCGATGTGAAATATTAACGCGGAGAATGGTTGATTCGGGGATAATAGCTTCGATAATGGGATTTTAATAAATGCTTACCGTTCGGCGCCTCCGACAAAATGCGTCTTCAATTTTAGAGGTAAATTTTGAAAGTCTAAGATTAAGTAAATAAAGTACGATTACGGGATAGACTAGAATCGGTACTGCAGTAATACAGATTATACGATTTATAATCGTTAGAATAAGAAAATATAAAACCAAGCTTAAACGCATTTCCTGAAAAGTAGCAAAATATTAGAAATTCAATATCATGGCAACATGATTTCTACTTCAGTACTATAACGACACCAAACTCTTGTAGAACCCCTGTAAAAACTTCTTACAACAGAAAGAATAAGAGAGATTCATCAAAAATAGTATCTCTTCACTACAAGTACTGGATCTAGAGAAATTGCGTGAGGAATTAGACAGAAGAGTACGCTCGTGGACTTCTAAAGCGCATCTAAAAGAATGCCTATAAAATAACACCAGGAAAAGGAAACGCTCTAAGTACAGCTTTCTCGTGGTATTAGTGGAATCAATTCACGAGAAAGACATAGTTAGCGCCAGGAATATTCATTTGCATCGTAGAGTTAGGTATGGCGATAGAAGCAGCGAGAGAATTACATCTGTTAGTATAAAACTGCTCGAAACCACGCTGATGACGCCGGCGAGGCAGAAACACGTCCGTGTGTTAGCGTTTATGTCCCACATGTCTTTCTCGTGAATTGATTTCACTAATACCATGAGAAAGCTGTATTTACAGCGTTTTCTTATCGTGGACTTCTAGTCCCACAAAGCATGCATAGCAGTTCACAAAATCAAAATTAACGTGGGTATCACCATTTTACTGTGTCTGTGTAATAACGTGCATATTTTCTGTAATATAATATTCGGTTTCAGTAATACATTACTACCAAATATTTTTAACGTTTTTGTCTCATTGAAGATGTGCTGCTACCGTTTTAGTTAAACTGAATCTAGATTTACCATGTTGGCCAATTGCAAATATAATAAATATTGTGCCAATGCTATTGTCTATCCGCAAAGAGAGTGAATTCCTTGGTAAAGCAGCTATGCATTATGCCACTGTCTGCTGAATGAAGGACACTGGTATATACGTTCTGCTTAATTACCCCACAAATCAAATCCAATTGCCGGGCAAAAATAACATCAATACAACAATTACAGTACAATGTTCAAATTAAGTAAACACGCAAATATACCAATACGAATAAGTAAGTAGTGAAATCAAATCATATTCCAAGCAAGCGTATATACGAAAACACGTCATTTCCAGAATACATCAGACTGTAATCTACTTCCATTACTACACATATGTGATCAATGCGTCTTCTAGAGTACATTAGAATGTACTCTAGGTACATAGAACGTACTGTAGGATCTAATATTACATTTAGGCATAATAAAATTAATATGGCTGAGTAATGAGGGCGCTAGCTTCTAGTTTCTTCCCTTGTTATTGATTTGACGAGATCAAGTTATGTCTATAAAGTAATTCATCGTAATCAGTGATACGTAGTGGGTAATCATAATCCAATTTATAGGATAAAAGCTTCAAGGGAATGCAATTTTAAGAACATGTTCAAATGCAAAATGCGACCTATTCATCATATCGCACCTTCACAATGTCACATGGTTACACTATAGGAATAGAAATGTACTTTACGAGGGCGACCTGAAATATTACAGGAATTGAGAAGAAAAACACGGTATTGGTGTGGTATTTTATTTTTATTTTTCGATGTAGTTTCCTCGGATACACTTTTTCAAACGGTGTTCCAATCTCTTCAAGCCGTCGGAAAAGTAGGATGTTTCGAGGTCTGCAAACTCTCCATCTGTAGCGGTGATGATCTCCTTATTTGAGGCAAATTTCTTTTTTCGTACCGATTTTGTCAGGTTAGGAAAAAGTCGCTGGGGGCTAGGTCCAGTGAATATGGAGGGTGAGGGACTAATTCGTAGCGCAACTCATTCAATTTGGACAGGACGATACGAGATGAATGAGCCGGTGAATGATCGTGGTGGAAAAGCACGTTTTTCCTCTGCAAACGAGATCATTTCTCATGCAGACCAAAAATCATTTAAATTATAACAAGAAATACTTAATAAATGTTGCAATCTTCTAAATAAATTAAAAATTGAAGCATTCTTCACAGTAGCAGGAAGATGATTATGAATCTTGCAGCCCATAAAATACGGACTTTCTTGAAAAATTGCTTTTTTGCGAGGCGGTATCTCGCTTTTGCGTAAGAAAAATATCTGTCTGAATTAGACACACTCACCAATGCATAATACTATAACGCACACACGTTACGAAATTTGAATAATAAAATATTTTAAGCATTTCCTGGTTACAAGTACGTCTAAGCTGTTTTAGGAGAAACCATGCTTTTGAAAGTGTGTTGCATAAATAATCAATATGGTAAGACCAATTTAAGGAATCGAAAACCAAACCCAAAATTTTAGTTTCTGCAACAACAATATAAACTTAATTAACGATTGCAAGGACTGTCTGGATGTATATTCCACAGGTATAGCAGTAAACTCCACTCACACAAATTTATTAATTATGCGGAACGCAGCATTTCGGGAGTACGTGAACCGTGTTGCCGACTGTCGGTAACACGGTTGACAATGAGAGTCCACGTACTCTCGAAACGCTGCGTTCCGCTTAATTAATAAATTTGTGTGAGTGGAGTTTACTGCTATACCTGTGAATAATATAAACATTTTGATTAATTTGAATTTCCTTAATTGATGATGACATTCTGTTGTGAAAATTAAGAAATTGCGTTTTTCTTTATTTATAATTAAATGATTACTGTGCATCCATGTATCAAGTTCATTAAAAATAATTTCGGTTTTACGTAGCATATCGGATAAACTTTTTGAATTTAATAAAATGGTAATATTATCAGCACACAATACTTGTTCTTCCCGAATCAAAGCTGTTGGTAAGTCGTTGATGAATAATAAAAAATAACATATGACCCAAAACGGACCCTTGAGGTACGCCAATATTCACATCTACAGTATTAGATTGCGAATCCCCAATGCGAACACCTTGTTTTCTGTCTTTAAGGTAAGATCGTAACCAAACTAGCGAAAGAGCCCACCATATCTCTCTCAAGATTATAGAGAAGAATACTGTGATTAACTAAATCGAAAGCCAAATCGATAGTGTTAGGAAATCATATATATATAAGAAGAAGTGAAAAACTAGACAATATACTACGGCTCGCATCCGCTAACGCACTAGAAAAGAGTAGAAAAAAGCTAGGACAACGCTACAAACTAGAATTCAGCTAATTTCCTGTTTTAAAAATAAATTTTTATTTCTTTATAACTAAATATTGTTTTTAATATTTGAATAAAATAGTGTTTAATTAAAGACTTCCCAATTTTCTACTCAGACAAGTTTCTTTTGTGCATCTTAAATGTGTTTTACTTAAGTCTAGACAGAAAACATAAATTAATAAATGGAAGCTTTGATATGTGAAATCTCTTTAAAAGTGGTGTTTCTAATTATCTCCATGAATACAGATCCTAATGCAAATATAATTGGTGGGGGATTAATGTTTTAACGGTTTCTTTGGACAATGACAGTAGTAAGCAATCTAAGTAATTTGGTCATTGCGCAAAATTATCTATTATATATTTAAACGTTGAAATTTTCTTTGTTAGGAATACATGAATTATTAAAGTATATGTATATCGATTGGTGTACAAGGTTCTCTTCTATATAATGAAGAGCGCTGTTTTCACCCTATAACGTAAATATCAAGAACTTTTCTTTCCAAGCCACCAATAAACTTTCGACGCTAATTACAATAGCAAACAATACGAGACGCCAGCGACAATCAATTATTCCCATCCAAGTTCGTCCGGAAACATTGTTTTAGTGTCTCATCAAGTGCGCCGGGGAGTCTTCATTCGTTTTCTTCACCGTCTTCATAAGCCTTTCTGGTGGTACTGCGGCGGCGACAGCCATTCGAAAATTAATTAATAATCGCGCAGCGAGAGGCGCGGGAAGGGTTGTGAGGGTCCGTAGGCGGCTTTGGACAAACATCCGGTTGCAGAATTTCAGCCTCCGACGGATGAAGTCGGTCGACGCTATATTTCATCGTCGGCAATAATTAATAACTGCTTTAGGAGACAATAAGGAAGACATTTATGACACAATAACTTTTTTCTTAGTCTCCGGTTCGTGGAAGCGGCGATAAACAATACGAGAAGACGGTTAAAAGGGAGGAAAGAAGGGGAAAAAACCGCTTGCCGCAGTTGCTTCTCTTTATCGTTTGTTTCGCGGAAATCCCCTCCAGTGGAAGACTTCCTGTTAGGTTGCCTCCATAATACCTTATCTTGTAATTTATGATCTTTCTGCGAAAGGAATGGTGCGAAGTTTAGAAAACTATGCCACATCATGATGGTGGAATTTTTTAATTCGCTGCATTTCACGTCCCTCCTGAGTGAAGAAATAATTGGTTTCATGAGTAATTCTTGTTGTCAGATGCGATAACATTTAACTAGTCCGTGTAGTTATTGCAATTCACCATATTCCATGACATTTTTTATTGAAATTGTAATGTGTGCGCAAACATTGTTTAGAGTTTTTTTTAGTGATACCTAGAGTAGAAAATATGCCCGTAAGCAGTTTTTTAGTATTGTTCTTAGCACGTAATTTCCATAGTGTTTGGTTGGTTTCCTTTTACTACAGAAACAATTCTAAGGGTAATAATAATAACACTAATGACAATAATAACTATAATAATAATTTGTTTCCCAAAGAAAGAAAAAAACGCAATAAATAGGCAGTCACATGAAACTAAAGTTATAACTCAGTATCAGTCTATGAAGAGGAAAGTCACAAAGCCAATACATAAATAACAGAAACCAAATTCATCTACACATTCATTTCAATTAGTTATAATATGGTCTACTTACAAGATATTTTATCAACATTTTTGTTTTTCTATTTGTGCAAAATTTCAAACAAATGCCAAAATTAATAGCTGCTATCAGAGAACCTATGATATACAGTTTCAAGCGCCCTCCTGTACCTTTAACTAAACGGCAGACAGGAATGTATTTTTGACATCAGACAGCACTAGGAAATGCTCACGGGCTGTTAGTTTAGAGAACAGTGATATAGGCCGAGAGGGAATTTCATTAGGAGGTAGAGGGAGACGCTCGAAACTAGGCTGAAGAACCCTGATAGGCTCAAATATGTCTGTGTGTTAGCTGTTTCTCTATCCTTACGTTGTCTCCACCGTCAATGATCAGATCAACACCATGAGTACCTGTATTTAGCAGCATTTTGTTAAGTATTCATTGTATTGATTTTCCAAATTTACATGAATAGGATTTTCCTAAATTTCGTATGACTTTTCTAAGGTTTTAAAACCATTAATTAGTATTTTTTTCCTCTTTATTACTCTTAAAGAATAGCTCATTGCCAACTTCATTGCCTTCATAAGGTGAATCAATTTCCGTATCATCGACATCCAGTTCATTATAGGTTTCACTACCCTATGTAATACGTAATGTATAATAAAGGGTGCGGCAGTCGGTTTTGACAAATATGAGAGCGTTACTATGATACAGCGGATTGGAGAGGGTAATTTTGTTTATTATGTTGCTAATCGGTGTGTCGTAAAGTTTCAGTATGAATATGAATATCTGGCGTTTGGCATTTTTGGCCAGTTCTTTTTCGAGGAGAACAATGAAACAGTGTACCGTAACATCTAGGACTCATGGAAACTCATGGAAATGTTAAACAAGTTTTTACGTTTCGATTTACAGCGTTTAGGGGTGCAAAAGAGTTGTGGTTTCGGCAGGATGATGTTACCAATCACACAATGCGAATCGCAATGGCTGTCTTAAGGAACATGTTTTCAGGCCGCCTCACTACGCGCAATGGTGACATTGTTTGACCACCACGGGCCCCGAACTTAACAGTACCAGATTTCTTCTTTTTGTGGGGGTATTTGAAATCTAAGGTTTTCACCAACAGATCGTGAAATTTACAAAAGCTAAAAAGTAACGGGAAATTAGAGGCATTTGTATGAATATACTACAGAGGGTCATTATCAGTGTACGTAAACATATAGTCGACTACATCGAAAATGGTGATGGTCATTTAAACCATATAATTCTTAAAGAATAAAATGTTACTCGTATGACCATTAAATGTTATTATATGATACATACCTTAAACTAACATCCATATTAATACTAATATTAATATGAATATAAACACTAAACCACCGTTGGCATTAGTAATGATAAAATTACAATTTTCTTGCAATTTCCAACGTACTAAATTTCCGAAAAACTATCGGTCTCGGAGGGGACTTTAACCCAACATTATATCTCCGGTATAGCGTGCTACTAGTTGCACCACGAGGCCATTGAATCCAAGTCGCCTTAAATCCCCCTAGATGTCACGATGCCAGTAGATATCTTGCTACCAATTGCATAACGTTGGAAATTGCAAGAAAATTATAATTTTATCATTACTAATGCTAACGGTGGTTTAGTATTTATATTCATATTAATATTAGTATTAATATGGATGTTAGTTTAACTATTACGCACTTGCCATTTAATAATATAGTGTTCGTGATATATTACAAGATCATCGGCATCGTGACATCTAGGGGGATTTAAGGCGACTTGGATTCAATGGCCTCGTGCTGTAATTGGTAGCACGCTATACCGGAGATGTAGAGATGTTGGGTTCAAGTACCCTCCGAGACCGATATTTTTTCGGAAATTTAGTACGTTGGAAATTACAAGAAAATTGTAATTTTATCGATACATATCTTGTTTCGTTCTATTTCCCCGATACTTAATGCACGAGCTTAGATCAAAATCAGTCAAAACCTATTGCCATAGACTGTATTAATATCTGAGCGACGCTTATTTTCTCAGTGCTGTCACGATCAAAATTTTGAACCTAAACTATATATCCGGACTTAGCTATATTAGCTCGCTTATGAGTTGTTTATAATATGGATTTAATACAAGGTTCTCTGCTAATAAGTAGAATAAGTGTATTTACCCAGTTTTCATTTTGAGGTATGGAGCTCTCTTCGATATGTTAAAAATTGATTAAAACATGATAATTATCCTCCTGCTATTCTCATACCTTTAGTTAATTACGAAATAAAGGACACCTGACATTGATAAATAAAGTCGTGAGTGTCTAAATAAAACAAAAACAATTCTAATTTATTTTTCTTTCTGGTGACATAGACCCAAACGGACGAAAGTTTAATGTAAGTAACGGTTTTAATCATTTAGCAAGTCAACGGCAACGTTTTCTCTAGCAATAGAATCAATTTAAAAGCACTAATACCAGTTATACTAACAACTTGTATTAATTAATAGATTTATTACATTTCTAGGTACCGTCCGCATCTTACTAAAGTATTCTTAACGTCTTAGCCATTACATGAAATATAATAATAGAAATCTGAAGCTCATTATTAAATTTAAAACCATAAAACCAACCCTTACATCTGATCTTCTTCATTCAACATTTAGTACATCAGCTGGAACTGCATCCAACAGATCCTACACGCTATATTACCTTAATTTCATTCCACAAATATACTGCGTCCGTAAAAATGCGTCGCATACGCACAACGTAGTATCCTTACAGAAAAAAAATTAACAAGTTAAAAAGGAAATAACCTACAACATGTTGGCGGCGTTGTTTCACAAATATCTGCATGCGTTGGCTCATTGTTTACGCCTCATTCAACCCACTATTCCGTGTCTAATCCCATAGAACAGAAAGAAAAAGCACGCCATACAGTAGCGGTAATGTTCTCAAATACACGTCCCTCATTAAACCGTGACATCCGTTTGAGACCGAAACAGAGGCTCGTCGAGCTCGTAATGACGAATATAGAGTTTGTAACCGGTTGTATAAATGCGTTGTGGACCGTTCGTTAGTGGAACAAAAATAATACGACTCACTGACGAATGGGTTGGGATTGTTATGTATAATAATTTTTTGTTTTGTGTTGGTTGAGTTACCATGTTCCAAGTATTTTTCTGTACATTGTTTTTGTAGATTTTGCTGGGTGACTCTTTTATTACGTATTAAATGTAGTACTCAGAAATGTAAAATATATACAACAATAGCTTTAGGAGTACTTAGCTTACAAATATCTCTAGTCTAGCATCCTTTGGAGAAGAAAGCGATTTTGTCTAGGCCCCTGACACTTTTGTGGAATGGACGTAGTCACAATTTTACTGTATTTCTTATTATTATTCACCAATCCTTTCTCGTCAATTTTATCTAAGTAAATTCCACATAAACCATTCTGGATATGAAAATGAGTCAAGGATATAATAATTAAATTGTTAGCAATATTAACTAATTATATAATCCAGGAAGATATTTACCATGACGTTCTAAAAATTGCACTTGGGATATTTATCTTAAGAAAATAAGTGAAAGTAATATGTACTATTACTTTTATTCCCCATATTTTCAAAGATTATTCAGAAAGCTTTACAATATGAAATCTGCGGATTTGGGTCACAATTTAGATTTAGATTGAATATTGGAATCAAGTATGCAATCTTAAATTTTGTTATAAATTACGATTACAAGAACTGTATGATTGTGAAACACGTAGGTATCGCAGTAAACTCAACACCATACAAATATATAATATAATAATTTATACGGAACGCAGAGTTTCAAGAGCGCATGTGCTATTGAAACAATGAATAATTGTGAACTACTTTGAAAACGGTGGGCACTTGCTTGATACCTTTTCTGACCTTAGTGAAATCTTCGATTGCAAATCAACAAGCTACAATGTTGATAATATGATGATAGTATAGTAATAAAATTTAACATTTTATCAAATGAAAGATCTATATTGGTTAGTCTTTCCTAGGATCCTACTCTGACCCCTGGGCTCTACTTAAATGATATTCATTGAAATTTTATAATAGTAATTTGACTAGAAATATATCTCCTTTACATCTGCTGAGTAAATCAATCTCGAAGAAGATATTGATTGCAGCCTATCGCTCTAGTTAACATACGGGTCATCAACACGAGGTTCTGTCGCATCCAGTAACAGAATTGCTGGTTTGCAACGCAGGGCAATAAGAATAATAAACGATTTGATATACGGGGTGCGGTAAGAAATATAAAAAATGAATGAAAAAGAAATTTAACTAGAAAAAAACTGAATACATTTCTGAAAAGAAGTTAAAATCTAGTTTTTTTAATGTGTTTTAAAAATTATATTAGGCAAATAGCGGCCGTCGTTGTCAATACATTGCTGGAGACGTTCCCGGAAGCTTACTATCACTGCCTGTGTTAGTTGAGGTGGAACAGCGTCAATATCCTGTCGGATCCTTTTCTTCAATATCTCAAGAGATGTAAGTCGATATTGTCCCTTAGGTATTGCCAAAGCAAAAACTCACAGGGACTTAAATCGGGTGCCTATGCAGACCACTCCACGTCTCTATGTTCTGTATCAACATTATCCACTTTGATGCCCAGAAAGACCTTTACCACTTCAACATACCGATCAGCAGTCACAATTGCTTGATATAATTTTTAAAACACACTAAAACACCATATTTTATGTTATTTTCAAAAGCATACTTAATTCCTTTCTAGTTAAATTTCTTCATTTTTTTATACCTCCTTAAGATGTTGAAGATTTTTAAGCCCCATCCTGTACAAAGATCATTGTAGAAAGTCGTTTAATAAACTGGAGATCCTCACTTTTTCCTATTTACTCATTCTAATATATATTACCTATGCAAAACGTAATTTTACTAAATTTAATAGCTAATGTCAATATTGAAAGTCACTATATTCGTTCTAGGATGAAACTTCTGTCAGAAAAATTTTAACCATGTTTACAATAAATGTTACAATAAGTTACCGCAGTATATTACATCTCTGCCCCTGCAGTTATCCAGAAAAGCTGTTGAAAGGTTTCTTCTAAACGAGGCTTATCATTAGATACCTGATTATATGCAAAGTTCATATATTTTATTTTATTTATTTATTATATTTTACGTCTACATGTAGATTAAGTTTAATCAGTATAATATATCTACATACAGACATATAGACGTAAAATATAATAAATAAATTAAATAAAATATATGCACTTTGCATATAATCCCGTCCCTCATCATTTTTATGAAAGATTTTTCACTGATGAGGACTTTAGTATACCGTAACTATGTAGAACTCTTACTTATTAGATTAGTGACGCATTGTATTACAAGGGAAATATATCATACTCCATCCATCAAAATCCTTTATATACTGTTGTGTACCAAAATATGAAAACTGTTTTAAGATAATAATCCATCTAATCTATGTCTGCATTTTCCAACAGCTTTCCCGAATTAAATGGAACATCGGCCGGCCATGATTTATTATTACGCTTGCGGTTGTGACGCGTTTTAAGATATTCGCTCTCAGCATTCGCCATAGAATGAGGAAAACTACAGAAAAGCTTAACCCTGAGGAATAGTCCCGGAATTCGAACCCGGTACCCTGAGACTGATAGACAAGCGCCCAAGGTAGTTAACCACCAGCCCGGTAGCATAGTTCTTTTATGTAATTAACTTCATTGTCTACTTATGCGTTACATTTTCACCTGTGCAAATATGTAATCGATGATAACACCGATAAACATTATTACTAAATCATGTTGGAGTATTGCCTATTGAGCAAATAAATTGTATGACTGTATGATATATTGCCACTGCCATAATATTTAGTAAAATATATCCGGAACAGTACTCACCAAATTGCCATGACAATAACTACCAAGTTAATTACAACAATGCCATAATGTTAAAGTTTAAGTAACTTAAATATTTATTGCTTCTGTACAGATGCATTTTCTGCTCTATTTACGAAATAGATAAGTCAATAAATTTCATAATGTTTTTCTTAATTTCTAGTTAAATAACAATACTATAAAAATGACTATTTCTTTTAAAATTAATTCACAAAAGTTTTTTCTGTTGGAAATGATTTTTGGTAGAATCATCCGTATCAGGTAATAACGTATCATATAATATTTGACGATTTGTATCCACATTAATGATATTATTGTAATAACTAATAACAATTTCAACAGCTTCGTTTACAATATATTAATATTTTTACGAAGGCAAACAATGTTCAATGTTCTAATTTTCAACCGACAAGCAACCTTTAACTTTGTTTTCTTTGATAGTTCGGACAATACAAAGAAAATATTTGAAAAACGTTATATCCGTTTTCCAACTAAGTTACGGATTACATTACAAACGTATGTACATGTGTTAAGTTGTAGCGGCAGTACTGTAATATAAATGACTGTGACTCACGAAATATTTAATTTACTGGTGACCCTTTTAATACGGACAATAGGGGGAGTGTTAATTAAAATGGTAGAGTGATTAAGCGATGGGGCACATGTTTCTTCTGTTGCGTATGATTTTTTTCTCCTTTGTTTTCTTTCGTCTCTCACATATGCACGTCCCGCTGCGCGATACGGTGTATTAGAGAGTTCGCGTGGATTAAAAAGTATAATGCGACGCTTTTTCGGGGCATGGTTGTTAATTAGTCGCAATGCTTTAGCTTATTACGTTCTATGTGTATGTGTGTGTAATATCGGTGTCAGTGCACCCATTAAAAAAATGTAATGGACTTCTCCACGGCACTGCCCACCAGATTAATTTATATCTTTAACGTCCATTTAGGAAAAAAAAAAGAAGAGCAAAAGCTCTGGATTCCGAAGTTTTATGCGCAGTACATATTCGTACATTATTAACTTAGGCTAAGCTTGTTACGTCGGGGCGAACCAGCGTATTTAATGCTTGCACACTGATTATAATTGCAATTTGTAAACTAACGAGGTCGGTTCAGTTCTTACGGATTACCCATTGAACTTTAAAAGTCAGTTTTTCAAATTAACGTTGTTGTTGCTTTCTAGTGCCAATTCTCCTCCTTTTACACTTGGCGCCTTGAATTGATTATATGCCGAATCAAAGCCAAAAAAGTTATAAGGAATAATTAATTTTCATCAAATTATTTTTCATGAACGGAAATAGTAGCTGAGCTTCAAACCTGCAAATATTAAATTAGGCAAGAAAAGGAACATGATGGCTCCTTCTTGCTATCACTTCTGCAAGAGTCGTTGTAAGAGATTCCTTGTCTATAGGAATAGCTTTTTTCTGTTTCGATAGAAATAAGGCCAATACCATTGCTGTCTTCTGACACGGTGGCTCTCAATTGATGTTTAATGACGTTCAGTCTGGAGAATGGCCGCTCTGAAGATGCTAGTGTCACAGTTAGTGATAAAAATAACACTACCGCAGTCAATACGTCAGAGAAATTAGATACGAAAGTAGTAAATTCTCAACTGCAAAATTTTGAAATGCTAAAATATCTTTGTATCTTTTATTTCGACCTTTAATGGCACTAGAGATAAAGTTTGAATTGTAAATTTATTGAAATACCTTTGTGATTCATGTTTTGTAGTGGATTCGACATTTGGAATAAGTTCGTCTTCACTTAAATTTGCTTAAATGTACTTGAATTTAAAAATTGAAACGGATTTACAATATTATTTTGCGACCTGTCTTACTTGGTTAATTATAACACATGGGCTGAAAAGTCCCGGGCCTAACAAAGAAAACACGGTTTTTTTGGTTCAAAATTAGCTTTATTCATTAACGTAATCTCCATCAAGAGCAACACAATCATTCCAGCGCCGCTCTAACATTTCAATACCACTTTTGTAGAACGATTTATCTTTTGCCTCAAAATAGGCCTCAGTTTCAGCGATAACCTCTTCATTCGTGCGAAATTTCTTACCGGCGAGCATTTTTTTGAGGCCTGCGAACAGCCAGTAGTCGCTGGAAGCCAAATCTGGCAAATACGGTGGATGTGGGAGCAATTCGAAGTTCAATTCATGTAGTTTTGCCATTGTTTTGATTGACTTGCGACAGGGTGCGTTATCTTGGTGAAACAAAATCTTTTTCTTTGCCATATGCGGTCGTTTCTTTGCAATTTCGGCCTTCAAACGCTCCAATAACGCTATATAATATTCACTGTTGATGGTATTTCCTTTCTCAAGATAGTCGATGAATATTACACCACGCACATCCCAAAATACCGAAGCCATAACCTTTCCAGCCGATTGTTGTGCTTTCGGGCGCTTTGGACGAGGTTTACCAGTTGCTGTCCAATCAGATGATGATCGTTTTGATTCAGGAGTGGAGTTTGGTCAACAGTGAGCAAACGCGGCACCCACTTTGAACAGAGCTTTCTCATAGTCAAATGCTCATGCAATATAAAGCCAATACGTTCTTTTGATATTTTTACGATGTCAGCTAACTCACGCAACAGATCATAACAATAAAGATGAATTCAAATTTTTCTAAACTTATTTGAAGTTCACTGGCTTCATCTCCTTGGAATTTGTTAAACACCAATAAGCTCTGGCATTGTTTTTTTTTAGTTTTATAGATAGTAAAGAAGATTGTAGTGTACACGAAAAACATTTCTTAGTATTAGGTTAGTCTAACATAAATACCGTACAAACTTGCTAAGCACAAACTTAAACAAGAAAACTTAATTGTACGATTATGTGGAAATATTTTTTGTTAATGTTTACATATCACATTCTATATACTGCAAAGATTTTGCAAAAAGAGAAACAAGCTCCCATTTGTTCATGGAATTGCAAGGCTTCATCTGCTTGATATTTAGTTTTTTAGTTTCAGAAAATAAAATTTTCACTTTAATAAGATGGATTTATTTTGAAAAACTGAAGCGGAAAGAATCGTTGCATTCACCTGCCGAAGCCAGTTCTTCAAGACCAAGGCCAAATTACTTCGGTATTGTGTATTATTAACTCTTAAAGCCCGTCGAAACCGCTAATACACAACGCTATCGCCAACAAATGGTTAATTTAGACAACGCATTGTTCGAAAGATGATGGGAATATGCCAGAAGACATGGGAAAGTGACTTTGTTACACGATAATGCGCCGTCTCACACAGTAACACCAGTGAAATACACCTTGAAATCGCTTGGATGGAACATCCTACCGCACCCGTCGTACTCCCCAGACCTGGCACCATCTGACTATCACCTCTTCGCATCTACAGCCACTTGCAGACCAGCACTTCAGCAATTTGGAGGAAGTTGGAGAATGACTCGACAAATAGTTTGCCGCAAAAGACAACCAGTTTTTCTAGTGTGGTATCCATAAATTACCTGAAAGATGGGTAAAATGTGTAGAAGCCAATATTTAGAATAACAAAAATAATTTCCATTGAAAAGTACGTCTTTCTTTTTAGCAGAAAAAAAACGGAAAAAACTTATGCATACACCTGGTATAGCAAAGCTTTTGTGTTTCTTAAAAGTATTGGGTGTATTTAAATGCGCAGATTCATCATTACTAAAATTTATTTCGTTTTACGATGGCTGTTGCCTCAAGTACCTTGTAACACGTACTAAATAAAAAATTGGACGTTTACGACGTTGTTAAATCTCGAGTACGCACCGTTCTCTCTCCGCAGTACTTTGTATGAAAACTAGATTTAAGTTATCACCTAATAAATCAAAGCTACAACGACACAATAAAGAAAGAATTCGCAATTTAAACAAGAACCCATTAAATATCCTCTTGCAGGGGAGAAAAAAATCTCATTCTCGACGAAATAACACACCAACCGCTCGGTCCTCCGACGCTCTTCTTCGTTTCATCAGCGTAATAACACCGCGAGAAGGCTTTATTATGTTAATAAAAGCATAAATATTTCCCGCAGTAATATCTCTAAGTAACATCCCACGGTGGCTGAACGCCGAGCGGACCTTGCGTCTTTAAAATAATAACAGCGACGTTTTCATTTCTACGTCTTCCTTATCTTTCGAGGGCTCCCTTCCCTTTCCTCGTATTCCCGCGAGTCTAATTCGCGCGTCATCGCGTTCGCGGACTCCTGGAACGAATGCAGAGTGCCCCGTCGCTTTGAAAGTGTCGAGAGCGCAGTTACGGTGGACTTTTTAGCCATCATAGCCGGTGATGCACGCGTTATTCAAGCGAATAGAGATGACATTGGAGTCTCTCGCGAAGCTGTTATTGTTCGTACTGTTAAAAGCTCCGTACCTACGATCATTATCATCTTGCGAGCGTAGACATTACACCGTTTTGTGGAATGATTTTGTGTTTTCTCCGTTAGATATGTTAGCTTTACACATCTGCTTTAAACAATTTGCAAAATGTGTGAGACAATTTTTGAAGAAAACAATAATTTGCAGCCTATAGCATATCGCTTTTTATAATTTTATATTTTTAATAAGAAAGTAATTAAATTAATCTCTGAAGTACTATTAAAGTTGTTGTGTATTACTTGAATAAATGTACTCAGTTACACTGATGTGTGGTATGTCTTTATTTGTCGTATTATTTCTATACGCAATATATACTCAACTACTGTACTATTCTTACCTACAAGTACCTTTATACTATATCTGATATGTATGTGATATCTGTATATCTGTATATATCTCCATAACACATGGGCTGAAAAGTTCCGGGCCTAACAAAGAAAACACGTTTTTTTTGGTTCAAAATTAGCTTTATTCATCAACGTAATCTCCATCAAGAGCAACGCAATCATTCCAGTGCCGCTCTCACATTTCAATACCACTTTTGTAGAACGATTTATCTTTTGCCTCAAAATAGGCCTCAGTTTCAGCGATAACCTCTTCATTCGTGCGAAATTTCTTACCGGCGAGCATTTCTTTGAGGTCTGCGAATAGCCAGTAGTCGCTGGGAGCCAAATCTGGCGAATGCGGTGGATGTGGGAGCAATTCGAAGTTCAATTCATGTAGTTTTGCCATTATTTTGATTAACTTGTGACACGGTGCGTTGTCTTGATGAAATAAAATATTTTCTTTGCCATATGCGGTCGTTTCTTTGCAATTTCGGCCTTCAAACGCTCCAATAACGCTATATAATATTCACTGTTGATGGTATTTCCTTTCTCAAGATAGTCGATGAATATTACACCACGCACATCCCCAAATACCGAGGCCATAACCTTTCCAGCCGATTGTTGTGCTCTCGGGCGCTTTGGGCGAGGTTCACCAGTTGCTGTCCACTCAGATGACGATCGTTTTGATTCCGGAGTGAAGTGATGGATCCATGTTTCATCCAGTGTCACATATCGACGCAAAAATTCCGGTTTGTTACGTTTAAACATGGCCAAACACTGCTCAGAATCATCAACACGTTCTTGTTTTTGGTCAACAGTGAGCAAACGCGGCACCCACTTTGAACAGAGCTTTCTCATAGTCAAATCCTCATGCAATATAAAGCCAATACATTCTTTTGATATCTTTACGATGTCAGCTAACTCACGCAACTTCACTTTTCGATCATTCAAAACAATTTTGTGGATTTTTTTGATGTTTTCTGGTGTTACCGCCTCATTTGGACGTCCACTGCGTTCTGCATCATCGGTGTCTCTACGACTACGTTTGAAGTCAGCAAACCAACGTTTTATTGTTGTTTCTGATGGAACGGAGTCCCCATCACACTTTTCAAGCCGTTGCTTCGCTTGAACGGTATTTTTTTTCCATCAACAAGCAGTGTAAAATTAAAACACGAAATTGTTTTTGATCCATTGTTTTGAAAATAACAAAAGTAGCGTGTCTCTTAGCACAATAACTCACAAACTAATGAATAGAATATCATGAAATTTTAACAGCGTTTTTTTGACGGTTAGTACTAACTGAGAGAAAGGTAACTGCAATAAAACTAGCGTCATCTATGTGTTAGGCCCGGGACTTTTAAGCCCATGTGTTATATATCCTTGTTACTTTTCCTCTGCTAACTTCTGAGTCGCCGAAAGGTGGCACATTTGAAATACCCTAACACCTCTCTCGCTTAAATTACCTAAACTAAGAAACCAATAATGTAAATATAAACATAAATATAATAAATAACAAATGTATCCCTATAAATGTAACTATTAGAGAAATTTGAAATTACTTATATTCTATTTCAAAATCTTTCAATTTAACAGGTAATCTTACATTTCTTCGAGGTCTTTGACTTACATTTTCTGGTGGTGGTGGTACATTAGTATGATTACCGTGTGGTATGGCAGTTTCATTCGCTGCTGGGTCGTATCTCTGTGCATCGTTATAGTAATCTAAAACCGCGTCAGTATCTCGCGAAATAGTTAGTGGATTCAACGATTTTCTAATTTGATTAGCATGCCTGCTCCAAATCCTACCATCGTCCAAAATGACTCCATAGTGTAATTTCCCAGTTCTTTTTAAAACTTAAAACGCCATTTCACTGTTTGTCCATAATTCCTACAATGAACTCTCTCTCCCACTTGAAATTCGCGGATTTTCTTACCTTCATTTACCTTTTCTATCTTGGCTTCTTCTGGTAACAGTAAATTCAATCGAGAACGTAGCTGTCTTCCAAACATTAGTTCGGATGGCTATTGATTAGTACTGCTATGCGGCATTATGCGATATTGCATCAACATTTCCTGTACTGATTTTGAAAGATCTGCATCCCTGCAGTTTAAACGTAAAAGTGATTTCTTCAATGTTTATACGAACGAATGACGATTACAAGGACTGTGTGGATGTACAATTCACAGGTATAGCAGTAAACTCCACTCACACAAATTAATTAATTATGCGGAACGCAGCGTTTCGAGAGCACGTGGGCTCCCATGGTCAACCGTGTTACTGACTGTCAGTGTAAGTGGAGTTTACTGCTATACCTGTGAATTTATACGAACGGTTCTGCTTGCCCATTTGTAGATGGATTGAACGAAGCGGTTAACTTCGAAACTATGCCACTTTCCTTCAGACAGCTCTGAAATTCTGTCGAAGTGAAGTTTCTTCCATTATCGGTTACAAAAACTTGTGGCAACCCGAATGCTGCAAACACTTCGCTGCAAATTTATATCGTGGTTCTAGTCGTTATATCATTAACAATATATATAAGCAGATATTTCAAAAATGCATCAACTAAAATGAAATAATATTTTCCCATGAACGGTCCCGCAAAATTAGCATGCATACGTTGGCCTGGATATTTTGCTGGTTCCCATACGTGGGTTTCTGTTGGATTATTTCTTTGTAAGTTGTAGTTTGTACATGTTTTTAATATCCGTGTCAATTCCTGGCCACCAGCAGAATCCTCGTGCAGAGCCTTTCATTTTCACAATGCCAAAATGACCTTCATGTAATTCCGATAAAACCTTATTTCGTAATTGTTTCGGAACAACTGCTCTGTGTCCTCTCATCAGCACTCCTTGTTGAACACTAAATTCTTCTTGCTCAACATAGAATCTGTATTTCTTTTCAGTTTGCTGTCCATTTCGTAACTGCAATAGTTTTTTCCGGTTTAACCAAGAGATGGCGGCAGCGCATCCATTTGACATGTACGTCATTTTGTTCGTCTGACATTTAAACTAGAAATATACAAGTTGAGTCTGCCAAAAACTAACATCTCTGCTTTATCACTCAGTGATCATGTCGAGTTTTGTGCCTGAAAAAGAACATTTGCGGCACGCATTACTTTTCTCATTTAATCAAAAGGAAAAGGCTGTTGAAAGTCCTCGTTTGCTGGTAAAAACTTATGGTGAACAAGCTCTATCGACTAGAACATACATTAAGGGACAATTTTCGCGTAAAACGTCGTGGAAAATTGAAAAAAGGTGTACGATTATTGCACGACAGTACTCCCGTCCATACTGCCGTCGTTTCACAAGCTGCTACCGCGAATGTGGCTTTCAAAAATTGGAGCATCTACCGTAAATCCGGGTATGGCTCCTCGTGATTTTTATTTGTTCTCTAATTTACAAAGAGACTTTAGGGGACGTCGTTTTAAGAACGACAGTGAGTTGAAAGCAGCTGCTATACAATATTTTGTTGGTTGTTTAATTAATCGTTGTAATAAATGTATAGAAGTTAAGGGAGATTACATTGAAAAATAAAATTTCTTATATTGTTCCAAGTTTCTTTTTTTTATATCAGGCCGAGAATTTATGCCGCCTACCTCGTATTTGTTATTCTGTATATCAACTTTCGCGTATTAATATACACAATTCGACTATTTCAGGAACTTAAACTAATATTAAACAGTGGATAATGATGATGCTACATGAAAATCCTTTCTAAATGCATTAAAGAGCATGTTTCAACTGTATTTCGCGAGGTCCAGGATGCACGCAAGTTTTATAAAATAGGAATAGATTATGTACGTTTAAATCAAGCATCATGGAAATTAACCGCTCTCAAACGAAGTTAGATGCTTTATTCGTAATGGATTTAGCTGATGTACATTTTAGAAATAATTCAGATCGCAAAAGTTTACATGAATACGTTGTATATACCATTTCATGGAAATTTAATTACTAACTTATACTTTTTACCATTACAGCGCCTTTTTCTTATTTTTATTTTTTCTAATTTGGCCAATTAAATGTAATAGCGGTATGTTTATAGTCCTTTCGCTAAAGGACGCTAAAAATGGTAAAGGAACAACGCATATTTACTTTTATTATTACTCTTAGTTTTTGTAGTTTTACTGTACAACAATGCCAAAGATCCAGTAATAGGACAACATTGAATTTATTTACCGAAGGATCATTAATCAAATCGATTTTGATTACTAATCGATTTGTACAGAAGTAGATAGAGTTGAATGGTTTACATTCTTATAAGGATTTAAAACACCCTATACACATTTAACAAGGTTTGATAATGAGTTTTTTGATTAACATACACATCGATCAATCTGAAAAAGAGTATCTTGAGAAACATTGCTCAGGCTCCTCAACAAGGAGTACTTTGATGTCTCAATAGTAAAGCTTAACTCTTCGAATCTCTGATATCCGAATATTTCTTAGTAAACTATTAAAAGCTCATTCAAGCATGCTGTCACAAAGACAGTGTACAGCTGAGGCAGTATAGTTTGATTAACAATACTATCAGTTCTTGAGTGAATTACAAATTCTAGTGAGAGTAATTCCTTTTAGTTCTGAAGCCTATTGGTCATTTAGGGTAAACAATCCAAAAACTAGATATTCTTCTATGTAAAATATTTACCATCTCTGTCATTTGAATAATTTCTTCTATTTTACAAAGATATGAAAAACATTTATTTTTTAAAAAAAGAAAGATGAACTACTTTTTATCCGTGTGTTTGCGTTTTGTCTCCTCACATTGTCTTTCTCGTGAATGAATTCACCAATACCATGAATAGCTGTACTTAGCAGCATTATTGTGTTAGAAATAGTAACTCCTTTCTTCGTTAGATTTGACATGTTTTTCTTTCATAAATCCTATGCGAGAATCCGAGAAACATTCTCACTGTCTCTACCGAAATACAACCTTCGCATATATTAAGTAACGAATAGTTGTCAGTCGATTACTATTACTGTTCTATTGATTTCATTTATTACTTCCGCATTTAAATCTCAATCATCAATTAAACAAAAAATAGTTTCTTAAATCGTTATCTGAAACATAAAATTTCGTTAAAGCGACCTCTACAAAGATCGCCGTTTTATACAAATCCGTCTTGCTTACACAGCCTATCATTCATACACTACATCCTAATTAATAACATAATTAATCATCGTCCGGCTGCCTAAGTAATTGAGTGATCGTAGCAGCGGTCACGATAGCCGCCGTCCATCCGTTTGAATTACGACACTCGATTCTAACGGTCGAAGTGCTTGTATCAATCAAAGATACGGCCCGACATGGTGTTGTGTATGTCCGTACATATCTACGTCGAACGACACCATTGTAAACCCGGTGAATCGAACGACGACTGAAGCTAACAGGTCGATAATAATAACTTGGAGCGTTCCGACGATGTACGGTTACGGCTATAGCGAGACGCCAATACGTATTTACGGGCAAACATACATTCAAATTAGCTAGGTTAGATGGAATTGTTCGGTGGGTAAACGCGACCCGCAATCGAATGCGGCTGTCTCTCCTAATAATTGCACTCGATGTGGGGAATGTTCCCGTCGAGCGAGCAATTGATGGTTTCACTGTAATACGATCCGTTGCCAATTATATTTTCACAAGCAACCATTAAATGCATATACGCCGGGTATATTCCTATGAACATGAGGAAGAAAAAAACATGTTTCATTGAATTACAACATAATTTTCCAAATTACTCTGAAGACAAAAAGCAAGTTCCTTTTCTCAATTATTTGATATAGCTTGGTATTGACTAAATTAACCTATATTCTACTTTACGCACCACCCACTCCGATTATTTTTTAATACATTATTTGTTTAATTGTGTAAGTATGAATTCGAACATTGTTAATTGTGTGGTATTTAATGCGAAGCCCTTTACGTATATTTAATAAGGGTAATTTAATTGGAAAGTTACTACTGCATAATTTAACTGCAACTTGCAAAGTTTGAATTAAAGTGAACAGAGCTTTAGAAAAGCTATTATTTAATTAGGTGATTTTAATTTTGCTCCTGCTACTTTGCTGTAGAAATATGACGTTTTTATAATCCATTCTCAGAGATTTGTTTGTTGAAAATAACTGCTTTAGCTGTTTGAAGGCATGCCGATGCATTTGGGGACATCTAGGATAATTCATAAGCTGTGGTTGTTACAAGCAAAGATGGATAAGATTGGGGAAGTGACTACCTTTTCACAGCGATTAGACAGAGTCGTGTTTTGTTTGCTTTTGAAGAAATTAGTAGACAACATGAAGCCCGTTCGAGTCACTATGCTTACTTGTAATGATGGGTATCCCTACAAGCAAATTTGTTCTTGCGTAAATGATGTATTACATTTTATAAAATGTAAATTAGCGGTGTGTAACTGTTCGATTCGGTTTCTTCTCGTTACAAATTAGTGTGGGTAATTATAGAGCGCACTATTGCAAGTGGAAGATTGATTAGAGCAAACAGCTACTGAATCAGAAGTTGAAGGACAAGTAGTTACATATGTTTTGTTATTGCAAATATCTGCATTATTCTTATACTTTCACCTTATGTACGCATCTGGTCATGCATAAGTTTTTTCCGGTTTAACTAAGAGATGGCGCCAGCGAAAACATCATTTTGTTCGTTTGACATTTAAACTACAACCACATACGAGTTAAGTGCGCCAAGAACTAGCGTCCTCGCTTTATCGTTATGTAGCTTACAGATGCACTCGTATTGACCAGGCGACGAGGGTAAGGGTGTTGAAATCGTTAAAATTGAATGGATAGAAACAAACATCGAAGTACTGTATGATCATGTAAATTTACACTGTAGCAAGCCATGAAATTATTTTTTCAAAATATCTTGCTGGTGGTGAATATGTACTGTATTGGTTTGTTGACACAAATAATTCGTTTTGTTAATTTCACAAATGACAAATAAAATTTGCCATGTGCACTGTATCGGTCTTTTGACAGAAAAATGTTTACAACATGACAAAAAGTTTTCATTGTCGGATCATACTTCAGAAATGGTATAAAATTAGAAAATAGAGAATGGCTTCTTGTAACCATGTATGCTTTTACGTTCCAAAAATTAAAATATTGAAACCAAGAAATTACAGAAAAAAGAAGAAATTCTATGAAACATTGGCAATTCCATGCAGTATATACAGGAGTGAAAGCTGGATTATAACTGAAACAAATGTAAGAAGAATCCAAACATAGAAAATGAGATTTCTAAGAAGAATACGGGGGCATACAAGAATGGATACGAAGAGAAACGTAAATATAAGAGAATAACTTAGAGTCAGAAGTGTTAACAAAATGATAAGGGAATACAGACAGAATTAGAGAGAACACGTGGAAACAATGGAAAACTACAGGATACCCAAAAGAGTGTGGAATTACGAGGCGAAGGACATCCACGAAAGAAATGGGCAGATCAAAACTAAAGGTTGTAACAGCATTACAGCCTCATGCATGTAGTAAAAAGAAGAAGAGGGTAAGAAAGAGAAATGTAGCACTTGGTTTTCGTAGGAATGCTGTACTAACACAAAAGCAAGGAAATGTCGTTGGATTTGAAGGTATACAACTCTCAAGGAAAGCAACTGTTAAAGTAAAATTAACAAAATACCAACAGAAAAAAGTTGACAACTCACATCGCGCAGTAAATCAAAAACGTATAGGATGAGTGAGCAGTTTTACCTACCTCGAAACTATTGTAAATGGACAGTGGGACTGCTCACAAGAAATACGAAAATCCAAGTCCACTTATAGCATTAAACACCAACATAAGACTGCTGCGTTGCTATGTGTTCTCCGTTTTATTCTACGAGGTAGAAGCATGGACGCTTACTGAAGCCACAACCAAGAAATTGGAAGCGCTTGAGTTGTGGTTGTATCGCAGGATACTAAAACTACTGTGGACGGAACACATTATAAACATTGAAGTTATAAGAAGGACTAGAAAAGAAAAGGTTAATATCGTTAAAATTCGGGAAAAGTAATAGGAAGGGGGGTATTGGCAGAAGATGGATTTCTTGGTTGAAAAATCTCAGAACCTATTTTGGTGTGAATACGGCTGAATTATCCCGAGCAGCAACAAACAAAGTTAAAATAGTAATAAACGAACTACTTTAGGAATTGGACCGTGTCATGATAAATAGAAATGAAGTAAGAGTAAGAGGAGAAAGAAAACAAAAAGAAAAGAGAAAAAAATAGAAACAAAGAAACAGGAAAGTCTCTCTTTCCTTCTCTTACTCTTTTCACCTTTCTTTCTTTTTCACGCCACCCCCACCCCTTTTTCATTCTCCTTTCTTTTTATCTTTTTTTTCTTTTTATTTCTTTCTCCTCTTATTTAATTTTTATATATATCTCATCATGACACGGTCCAATTCCGGAAGCAGTTTATTTATTGCTAATTTTGGCCGTGGAAGCCTACGTATTCATTTCAAAGTTAAAATAGCATGCATGGTAGCCAACATCCGAAACGGATAGGAACTATTAGAAGGAGAAGAAGATGATGAGTCCAATAGTATTGAGAAATTTGATAAAGAAAGCGAATCAGAATTCTAAATAATTTAAATTCTTCTTTTCTTCCATATATCACAGTTTAAACCGTCCAATTCATTGTGAAAAACGAAGAAAATGGAACGAATAAAAGAGGATAAACCTATTCATTTTCGTGTCCATAAAAAAGTAGACGAAAATCTCTCTACCTAACCTGGAGTTGGCATCAGCTGTATCATCACGCGGTAACATCTGTTTCTGAATTGGCTTCTTCACGACCAACACCAGAACTACGTTATCGGTACTACCGCATACACGGTTACGCCCACGACGGCCGCTTCTCGAAGCAACCCCATAAAAACAAAGAACAAAACGAAAAAAAAAGAACGAACTTACTGTCGTCGGCACTTCCCCTTACATGATCCGGATAACGAGCGTAATGGGCCGGCGATGTTCAGTGAATTACGCACACGAGAATAAGACGAGCCTAGATTCGAGGATATAACGGACGATGGCGATGGATAAGGAATGTAAATGAACGCTCCTATGCGCTCAACAACTCTCCCTCGCCGCGATAAAATCATAATATATCCCCGTCACATAGTTTTCCGAGCTGTAAATCTGGATTCCAACGTTGTACGGCACCGGTCGAGACTAAGCGAGGCGAACACTTTCGCCCCCGACTTCTTCCATCCAGCCGTCAGGCTCTCTCTAGGTACTCGGCGTAACGGCGAGGTGTAGTTAATGGTTCGTTGAAATGTGTTCGCCGGCTTTCATCCCCACTCGAAAAACCGGCCTGTTAGCGCTCGTTTGGTAATGCTTTTCGCGGAACGCATGCAAAAGGAGATGTTACTGCTACCGCTACGCCGCTATTGTGTAGGTGCGAGTTGAAAAGAGGTGTTTAAAATACGAGAAACGCGTCTCGGTTTTCTGCGCTCGCGAGCAAGTTGTTACAATGCGGAAGATATAACGTAAGCTACGTTTAATAGTGGCGCTTTGAAAATAGCTTCGTCGAGAATAGCGTCGCTTTTAAAATAAATTTCTCTAATAGATGTACTGTTTCTTCTATTCGTGTTAAATTATTGGCGCAATTCTTTTTCCTAACCCTTACAAATATATTTCTTCAGTGTGACTTGCTACTACGAGAAATGAAATTAATAACCAGGCGTATAACTCTTTTCTAACTGATGGAAGTAATAAAAATTTATTTAACACAAAAGTCAAGTTCATTGTTTATTAAAGCTCTTCTAGTTGCTAACACATAAAAAGAAGAGAGTAAGTCAATTAGTGTTTCTTTATGGGAAAACGTCGCTAATGCTAGATTCGAATAATAAGACTATGTTTTTGTAACTCATATATACTAAGGAATGTAACTAATACTATGTGAAACGAGTCTAGACTACGAGCTGTACATGGCTTGAGCTACAGTAGAACTACCTGTGATATTGTAAAACTGAATATGAATAGTCTCCGGTTGCATTATTGAACAACCCTAAAATTACCTGATTATACTTGAGAATGAAAGTTCTAGGTACATGTCTGACATCAATAGCAAAGCATATATGTAGTGAAATACACCTGCATAAATAAAAGAAAGGTAAGAATAATATCAAGGAAGTACAAGTATAAATACAAGTTTAAACAGAAATTTGCTCGGTTGTACCGAACAGAATCTATATGCTTATATACTTTGCACTGTTAAGAAACAAATCTTTATCATCATTGACGTAATAACCACACTGTCTATCACTGAAATTTCCGAAGAGGTATATAGCTAACTAGAGGAAACTAGTTACTTGCTGCCGCGTCCTCCTGTTCCATTTCTCACTTCATTGGAGAGATTTTAGGTCTAATCCGTGATGTGACGCCCTATAGCGACTCACTGATTGCCAAGAGATAAGAATAAATTTGCAAAATTCAGCCTTTACTAATCGAGAGCGTAATCCTCTACTCCTTAATATGTTCTGAGATCCCGATCATTCAGAGTGCCAACTTGCTCGTCGGCAAGGTTGTGGATTAAGCGTGTTTCTTTAAACTTCCCTAAATTAAATGTTCTTATAGGAGGCGTCATCTGTTTAAACAAACTCTGTCGCAAGGTTGGGGAAACGGGACTCTCGTGGATGGTCTACTGGAAGGGAAAAGCGATCTCAAGAAAAACCACTTTTTTCCGTACCACCGCAAAATTAATAGTAATAATACTTTATTGCCCAATAGATAAAACAATATCCAATTACAAGGCAAAATTTAATTATTAATGTACACATGTAAAACAAGTTACCTATAAGTAAACATAAAACTAAGAAGAAAAGAAAAGAGGTAGATCAAACTACACTAAACTTCGAACTAATTATATCGTACTATGACTATTTACAGCCACAACCACATTTAACTTAAAAAAAGTTCACCAATGAATAAAAAGAAAGAAGAAGAATGGAGAAAGAATTCTGCTATGTAATGTATCTATGATTTATATATTGCCAAAAGTGATGGTAAGCAGCAGATATGTATATATTTAACTCTTACAATTTAAATAATAACATAATTAACACCGATAATCAGTTTTAAGTTATTCGAATTATTATAATTAGACTAGTCAATTATCTCGAGCCTATAACATTTATTTGGATTTCAAACGTTGTGTAGCAGATCTCCTCTCTGTAGTTGTTTTCTTGAGATTCCTAGAATGAAATAAACCAATCAACCAAATTAGTGACTGGTAGGTATGAAATTACGCAGCTTACCATAAAGACGGCGATAAGAAAAGTAACATGTTCAGCGATTATAGAGTAGACACATAGTGCTCGCAATACAATGACGTCGGAAACGCTGACCTTCAAATCCTGAAGTTTCAGAAGGTAAAAGTGTCGTTCTTTCTTATTTCAAGGAATATCCAGTATCCAAAACTCAGAACGGCAAAGTACGGCAAAGTAAACGGCGTAGTTTTTCATACAAATCCGCAATATCTGCGAGACTTCCCAAAATTGCAATGAAAATGATACACTAGCCAATTTTTCCCAACGAGTCTTTTAATACGCTCTAATCACTTCGAGGATTACTAACAACGAATTCTTTTAACCATTTGTTAGTTACGCACAGACCAACTTTATAGCCAGCCTGTCCCCCAGATCTTAGACTCCCCGACTTTAGCCCGTCAGCCATTGCACCCACAAAACGTGACTGTTTGGTATAGTTTCTGAGCTGGTGGAGTGACCAGTTCCTTTAAAAAATGAAGATGTCAGTGTTTTTACTCATACTGGATGTCTGCTTGACGAATCGGAATCCGCGATTTCAGTAGGACAACATCTCATATAGACCCAGAACTTGATAATTGCTCAAAGAAGAAACATCAACTACTCGGACAGATCATGCGTTGTAACGTGTCAGAATTTTTTCCTTTGGGATTATTTCAAGTAAGAAATTTACGCTACCAATCCAGAAACAATTGATTGCCTTAAGAAGAACATTATTAATGATGCGCATGAAATTGAATCTCAATCACGTCAGAATGTTATCGTAAATTTGTTTTAAAAAGGTAGATATTATTTTTTACTACCAAACCGCAACTATTGTGTTACCATTTGAACTGAAAGTATTGTTACATTTTAAATAATTTTTACGTTGTTTTATAATACATGAAGGGACCTCAAATTGGAACACTTCTTATTATAAACAGATGATTACTATCACTAATCGCTGTCACTCATCGCTTATGGTTATGATTGATGTTTGCCTCCGACGCAGCTTAAATAGAACCTCCATCAACTCTAAAACGTTTTCATTACGTCCAATTTACTTTTTCCAGCTTATCTCCCTCGCTTCGCGCTGTGGAAAAGCAAAGAAAGTACCGCGCCGTTCCCAGTGCACGGGCCGCCGTTTCCGCTTATAAAGTGAATAAAAGTCATTAATTTCAGCAAAACAGCGTCCCTAATGAAGTTGACGGCATTCAATTACTTCCATCAGCATCGCCGCAGCGCTAAGAAGACGCTCGTTGCGAACAACTGCAGGCGACCGAACGAATCCAACTCGACAAACACGAACTCATCTCTTCCTCCCCTATCCTACGCTCGGCCGGTTCGGTTAGACGAAGTTCGCGCAATTCGGAATCGTCTGGAAGTGTTCGCGATTAATTCAGCGCGTTCCAACTTCGAAAACTTATTGGCTCGGCTTTTTTTCTCTCCTCCGGAACTAGTCGTATCCTCATTTCGACCGGTAGGTACGCGCTGACAGCGTTAAATAAGCCGTTCGCGGTTATTCACGACCCGACACTGCATCAACGCTGGCGCGAGAGGCGAACCGGTATAGGGAACGAGTCGGAGAAGGATCTGATAAGTGCGCTTGATACGTGTGACGCCATCCATCAGCATTAATTACGACGGCAAGGAGGCGTTTAGTGAATGACACGTTTCACAGATAATGCCGTCCGATAAGGAGGACACCGGGTACCCTCCTTTCGAAATTCGTACCGTAACTTGGAAGCGGAAAAAGACGAAGAGGAGGATCTTTTTTCCAGAATGCTTATCTGTCGTACGATGAAATTTATTCGACGCTATTTACTCATGAAATTTTACGGGTGTCTTTTTTAAGGCTCGAGTATTCAAGGGACCTACTCTTGGAAGCTAATAAACCACAGTCACGAAAAGGGTGTACTGTATGAATCACACAATGAAGGATTGCCATGTCAAGTGAAAAATTGAAAGCGTCGGGGATGATATGGCGGTTACGATAAAGATCTGCACGATTTGGCAATTAAGGCTTTGAATCACGTTAATAAACTTTAAAGGTAACGTATTCAATATTACAAACAAACGCAGCTGGCAAATTCAAATCTAGTACTGTGAACTAACGACGTCATACATCAAGAAAATAAATGTGGTTGGGCGAAATTCATTTTACTATCAAGGAAAGTAGTATTCAAGAAAAAAGAAAAGAAAGTAGCACAACTCGCGATTTTTCCATTCTAGAAGTTATTTATTACCGCAATATACATAGAAATAAATACACAGCTACGAAAAAATATTTCAGTAGAGAATTACAGTCTGATTATACAGAGTAACTCTTTCCCTTTTCTGTTGTATGTATGCATATGTGAGTACTACGTGCGTAGCATGATATAAGTTCTTATAATATCACGTTTGGAACATTCTGTATAATTGAAAATGCTTTAAAATCAATAAATAACCTTAAAGATGAACAACTTGCGTTAACTGCTTTTCCACAGTACTATAATCAGCTCTAACAGAAGAGGATGGCGTTTAAATACGACACCGTCTATATACCACATTGACGTGTCTGGAAAGACCACTCTATAAGAGACAATATTTGCATTTAAATTTTGTTCTATCTATTTTCGTTGAAGAATTAAATCAAGATAACTGAAAATCTGTGAATCTTCGAAGTGGTGTTTCACCTCTTCAGAGTGAATTTCAGCACAAACTGATGTGTAACTGTTATTCAGTCAATCTGGTCGATGAAATTGATAACTCTGCTGTTGACGAGAATAATAAATTTAAATATGGAAAGAACTAAGTAAGGATAACAAAATTCCTGCAGGAGAGGAGCCGGAAAAGCGTGTGGGTTTCCAGTTATAACCTAAAAATTAGTATTAAATAGCGTTTTGAACATTGGATACACTCCACTATAGATTCTAGGTCTATTTTATGATATATGGAGGTATTATAATTGCGCGAAACATGGTTTAGAAATTAAACTTAACTTTTATCGAAAATTCTTCTGTTAACTTATATTGTACGTGTATATACGTGCTTAATGAGCTTAATAGATATAAGAAAGAGAGTCACATACATGTTACTGCTTACTGTAAAGTACCAAATGAAATTTGCGGTTTTATTCAGATTTGTAATATATGTGCGTGTCTATTCTAGCGTAGCAATGAGCAATGGAAATGAAAATCGCCTAAAGCGCTACTAAAAATAAATAAAATGTACCGCTATGTCATTTTAATTACTTTTTCTATACTCCCAAATTGATGTAATGTGTTGTTTACAAAGCACGGAATCTTAATTTAATGCCTGCTTAAAATAAACTTCAATGTAACCAACAGGGATGACTCATTATACACGAAATTTCTTTGTACTGAAATCTTAAGGCCCAATTGAGCATGCCTAATGTGTACATATAGCTGTACGCGTTCAATATGATCTGACCGCATCTTTGTGCAGTAATTAATTTAGTGACTTTAAAAAGTGTAACGATATTTTGCCTTCATAAACCGCATGACGTAAAGATTGAAGTTAATTATTTTTATAGGCGTGAAGTTCATTTGTTTTAATCTAGAAGATATTTCATACATCATACGTATAATGGCTGTAATTAAAGCTACTTTACTGCAAAGCTAAGTAGCGTAGAGGGTATTTAATGTTATCCACGCAGTAAGTTGTACGTACGTATAGCTATGCTGGTTTGTAAAATATCTAAAGTAATTAACTGATACTTCATACAGAAATGCTTAGCATTTTGACGGAATAAATTGTGTCAGTATTGAATACGAGGTATGTCTCAGAATCAATGAGTATGATTAGTTTTAAAATGATAAAATTACATTGTAATTAACTAACGCTTTTAAATCCCTGAGAAAGTATCAAACTCGGGAGGATTTGAACCCACGACCTCTGCGTTACTGGCGCATTCTGTTACCAGTTTAATATCTAGGTGTGAAATTGAAATTTTAATATTACTAATACCAACGGTGGTTTAATATTAATATTAATTTAATTGATAACTTGCCTTCAATAAGAGGGTGCTAAGATATTACGATATATCTATAGACATTGTGACATCTAAAGTATTTAGAATTGGTATTCGGTCTGGTGGTGTAATGGTAACACAATGCGCCGGTAACGTACAAGTCGTGGGTTCAAATCCTGCCGGTACTAATATTGTTTAGGAACTTAAAAACGTTTGTTGATTGCAAGGAAATTATAGTTTTATCATTACTAATACGAACGGTGGTTCAGTATTAATATTAATTTAATTCTAAAGCACTTAACTATGTAATTGTACCTACAATTTAATATTGGGGCAATGTCTGGACTGTAGGTTAGGTGTGGAAGCACTGGAATGTTTTCTCTGCCAAATATTCTTTAACCGACAGAGCTTTGAATACGCGGTTCCATTCTTTCATGATAGGAATTTGTAATTCAGGAACCGTTCTTGGTGCGGTATGCACGCAACAATATATCTACCTAGTGCATCACAGTCACTTTCTATTGAATTATCACTTTGAATTGATTAGCCAATTCTAAATCGTATGTAAAAATGGCCCTATGATCTGTGGTATCAAATACATAAATCAATGTAATTACATCAACTCCTCCTTGGCTATCCATTCCTTAACAAAGGAAGTATATTAAAGTAACACGAACAAAACCATGTTGATAAAGAAATATAGAGACACTGGTATTAGTAAATACAAACCAGTAAATGATGTTTCCAATAACTTTAGTGCAAAATTAGAAAAGAAAATGATGTTGGATCATAGTTCGCCACTTTTTTTTTGTTGTCAAATATAAGACAAGCTCTAGTTCGTTGTCAACCTCAAAGAAACTCAGTAATCATAATAGATAAATTATTCATAGGTGTTGACGGTCTAGCTAAAGCAAATCTTGCATTTCTCACAGTTGTTTTTGGAACTGGGTTATCGTAGACACCGAAAACCTAGGGAGCAGCATACATAATCTTTGAATTGGTAAGTATTTGTCAATAAAGGACGCAGAAATAAGTCAATATTTTGGAAGAAAACCTACTGGCAAACTGGGAACTATATAATCTGGAAAATTTCATTAGGGATACGAGCATTTCCAAGCATTCTATTTAAATATTTGAAAATATCTTTAAGATTATTTACCACAGATGATTAATCAAAGAGGAACAACAAAATAATTGATATTTACTAACCTTAATAACCAAAATATGATTTTAATTGTAGTTGGTGTATCACCCCGAATAAACTAAGAAGGATATTGATATCTATTTGTTAATTACAGTTAGGGTATTGTAAGAACTTCCAAATCTCTTATCATTAGCATTGTTACAACATGAAGCAAACGATCAAAACCCAAAGTAGTACCTTCTATAACAATATAAACTTAAAAGAGAAATATTTTTAAGTTCTAAAAGAATTTTAACTCCTTAACAATAATTTTAATAATACAGAAACCCATTTCCTCTTGACTTCTAGGTAAAGAGGAAAGACGTGCCACCAGTACATACTTCCGGCTAAATTATTTAGAGTACGTGTATTGCGAGAGTTTCAAAAGGCAACTTTGAAAATGTATACAGTGTACGTAGTTGTACGAGATGGAAGTGATTTAAGTGAGTGGTTTCCTGCTTGATATAACGCAGTTCCATGGCGCACACATACAAAAGTTTGTATAAATAACTGAGATTTCTCTGATCTCCTAGGCGCCATGCATAGAAACCGTTTCAATATAAAGATTCTGGAACTATTTGGGTTGAACGTATGCGGTATGCCCGATGCATTCGCGTGCTTCGAATGGGAGTCTCTTAACAGAAGTTCAACAGAGTAATTTACGTCGTTTATATGGTTGACCCGGTTTTAATGAGGTTTTCCCTCTGAAAGATTTAATCAATAATCTAGTTGAAAGTTTCCCAATTTAAATAAATTGTGTACTTACCGTTTAAATTAAAATGACTATTTTTATGTGTGAGTTATTTACTTGATAAAATTTCCTTACTTTATCAAATTTTATTACTTATTGCAACTTCTTGTTCTATTAGCAATGCTGTATTACAATTTTGAAAATGCAAAGATGTCGTTTTTGTAATGGATCTGGCCTTTCAATTCTTGTAATTCTCCATTGCACTTGCATTGAAATCACAGCTGTTAAAACTAACCATGAAAAAGTAAACTTAGTAAAGAAACGGAAGTACAGTATGCCATGTCATTTTTAACATTACTGCAAATGTTGGCAACTGCTTGTAAATGTATAAGAGAACTCGTGTCAATGGAGAAAAAGTCAATGTTTTCCCAAGAAACGATTACGCAGACAGAATTACACCTATTACTTGTAGACGCAGGCAGCTAATGGACAGTTACAACCACCAGACAGAATTAAATTACTCAAATAATAGTGCAATAATTTTCGATATAAAAAGCATTTAACTCCCTTGTATGAAAATTATCGCGATAAAGTTTATGTATCTACATACTTGGAATGCTACGGAAACTCAGGGTACAACTATACGGTGTGTTCATTTCGAAACCTTCCACTCTTAATTTCTGGAAATTAGGAAGTCTATAAAAGATTTCCTAAAATACGTAGGAAATATTATTGAGGCGATAATTTTTTATGCAAAAGCTTGACTCATAAATTTTAATCCCCTATTCCGGGAACAACTCCCTTGAAAATTTTAAATTTCATTTCGAAACTATACATTTTGATGTTTGATTTTTTGAAAATGATCGATTCGTTTCGAGATTTTTAAGAAAATCTGTTGGTTTATTTTGTATCTCTAGCTGGTGAATCTATTTTTTCATTGGAACAAAAACCAATGTTAACATTTTTTATAAAATTCGTTCATACATTTTCAGCAAGATGTAGCTCCCCCTCTCTATGGAATGGAAATGGATAGGACGGGGAGGACGTGTAGAATGAGCAGTCACATCGTCTGCTTTGATACCACTAGACTTTCTTCTATGGGATTATTTAGAGTCAATTCTATTTACCCCTCAACTACAAAATTTAGAAGGACTTCGTCAAAGGATTACTGCACCCTGTCGTAGAATTCAAAGAGATGTTTTTGAACATGTACGCAGTTTTGAACAACGGCTATACCATTGTTTGACAACATTTTGAACAATTTCGGATTATTTTTTTCTGCAAAGGGGTATTTGTGAATTCTTAAATAACTTTGAAAAAGCTATAGTGTCTTTGAGTGACAGATTTCTAAGCATAGGCCAAAAAAAAATAAAATAAAAACTAAAACAAAAATAAAAGAACACTTCCGAAAAACTGTACGGCAGAATGTACTGTTTCAGAAGACCATATAAACGAGGTATTAATCGATATCCCTTTCAATTTAAGATTTTTAAGGCAGTAGCTCCCGGGGCCAGGGATTAAAATGGCTGAGTCAATTTTTGGTATAAAAAGTTATCCCCTCAGTAATACTTCTTACGTGTTTTACGGAAGTTTTCATTAGATTTCCAGAAATTTAGGGTGGAAAGTTTTCAAATGAACAACTTGTATAGTGTTGTATATAACTCTATTTTAGATACAATTTTAATACTCACCATTCCTAGATACAAATACACCGGGTATAGCAATTACCTGATCCGTCATCAGAATCTCCACTTGAAAATATTTTAAATATTATTTAATATCAGACAGCCTATACTGCAAATATATTGGTATGTGCAGGGTGGTCAATCTTGCCGCCGTGTTTTAAAAACGCTAATATTGAGGTTAAAAATTCTACAAAATTTAAAATTAAACATTATTAATAATGACATAAATTTAAAATCAGAGTGACTTCAGGTGTCGTCCGCATAGCGTGTTATTAAAATAACTAAGTAACTTTCTTGTGTTATACGTTCTTCTTAAGAATCATTTCAATTGTTTAGTTCCTGTATTGCCTTTACTGTTTGGGAATTAATCAGCTTTATATTTTAGATTAAGTGTTTGAATTTCTATTTTCCAATTCCGTCATACCTTTTCGAACAGATAATGTCCTTATCACGTTGTTTTTATGGGATGATAAGTGGTGCTTATAAGTATTATTTCGCCAATCGTTTTCTATGAAACCTTTATATTGACTGAAGATAGCCAGTTAGCACCTAATAATTCAGTATGGAACAATAGTCGAAGAAGTAGAATTCAAAGCTTCATCAGATGAAGCTACAGTGATAGCGAAACATGTTATAATAACATTGTGATAAATATATTGGAAATTTTTGTAAAATATTTGAGTTTTACTTCTCATACCATTGTTCAATATGGATTTCCAACAAGTATCGGCCGATTCAATCGATATTAATTCAGTATGGCTCTTATGGGAAATGCGAACGCATTTCACATTCAATGTACTTGGATCTAGCCCCGTTGAGCCCATTATATATTGTTCACAATCAGCAACATTCTTCATTGTTTGGATTTGTCTTCTGTATATTGAATTACTTGCCTTCAACCATAACCATAATAACTTTCTCTTTTAAAATTGATGGATATTACCAATGAAGAGATTTACTTCATGCTAAATGACTTAGTGTAATACTATGTATATAACCATGCATGTTGAACAAATATTTAGTTTATCCATGGCAATATTGTTATTTTAAAACTTTTCATATAGCATCGTCTCTTCGACTATACCAAAATGCAATATCGTTTACATGCTAACATAATTAAATAAGCTGCAACTATCTCAGCAAACGAAACAACCGAAAAACACATTTACATTGCAATTGATGTCACTTTTACTTTATTATTGCGGTATTATTTCATCAGGTCATATAACCATAATGTATTGCACATAAAATATAAAAATCTCCCCTATTTACTATACAAGATTTTGTTAACCAAACTTGGCCTTTTTTCTATGTTGTCATTTGATAGTTCCATCGATTAAATTTAACCAGTGTAATTCAGCTACCGATCGTAGCGCCATCTACTGCATTCTTAACGTGAATGAAGTGTAGTAGAAAATCGCGCAACTCTGCCCAGGTTCAAAAGAGATGTACATACATAAACTCTCTGTCAATAGGAAGAGTGGATGGCACTCGATAAGACCAATGCTGAATTTTAAGGTGCGAACGGATTACAGAATTCATCGTTAGATGGTATTAGGATAGTGTAGACGAGGTGTAACGAATCCTCAGGGAAATGTAGTTGTTAGTATGTATTAATAAAGAATACTAAAGAAGAATTAGAGAGCAACTATGAAGTAGAATTAGTAAGTAAGCAGAATAGCTGCTGTTACATCAAAAATGGGTCATACTAAATACTAAGCAATCATGTATATTATTATAGTTATTAATGCAAAGGTACAGACTTACTTTACACCCGTTCTGCATACAGGATTAGAAAAATTTGCCGGTAGTCTTAATTTAATTACCAATAACTGTATGTCTACGTACAAAACTCACAGACTTTAAACAACGCAACTAAAACAAAAAATGTAGTTAATCTTTGTCAGTACATCAGTTTTACTCGCTCCAGATAACACAACCACTTCGCAACAGCGATCGAACAACAAAACGCCAAAACTCGAGACAACATTCAGAAAAACACCTCTATCGTTCGCTCCAACAACGGAAATATTCTCCGCATCTCGATTGAAACCATCTCGATATGCTTCAAAGGAAAAAAGAACACCAACTCTCCTATTCTCTAAAGCTAACACGCTCGGCTGACGGCGGCTATACTTCCTTAATAATTTAGAGTGTGTCGGAGGTATCAGGTGGTTGAAATCGGCAAGACGAAGCTGCCAACAGTTTAGAAATAAGATAAATATCTGCGCCATCGGAAAGTCTTGTTTTAGTTTTTCGAGCATATATCATTTGCCGATGCGTACAGTTTGTAGCGGCGGATTTGCCAACTTGTTACTTTATTGTTTTCGCTTGTTCCAAATTAATCTTCTTGAGTGTGGCTCCGGCGAGCTAGAGAGAGCGGCGCGAGAAGACTGGAGCGAACGTTTTCGGCGCTATTACGCAGTTCATACATCAAAATATATAGGACCGGCGTTGTCTCATTGTGAAAGTGAAAACGTTTAACGAGTTCTGGTATTAATTTGCTTCTTTGTTGGGGAACGTTTCGAGAAATGGATCGTAAATCTATACTGGAGTGATGTTAATAGGATACAAGTCGAAAGAGTCACACGAAAGAGTTTTCTATTTAAGTCAATAGTTACCAAATAGAATTGAATGTAAATATTGCTTCTTTTCTTTATGTTCGTCATCTTTTATATTTATACTAAATGACCCAGAATTCACTTGTGCGCTAATTGTATTTAGTTATATTAAATCAGGAAAAACTGTTGCCAAAAGCTTGGATTGCTGATAAAAAAGTTGCGTACACTGATAATCTTTTCTTTGATTATTCAATTATACTGTCTGTTTCACGCATCCTAATTGGCATGTCATTGTCCCCGATCTCTAATCTCAACACCGATATGGCGTACTTCTAATCTATATTCTCTTTAGATCTAGTCATCGTCAATCCTGCTAAATCGATCTTGTTTATCTTTGCTAATAAAGGGGTTTACATCTCTTAACTTGGAAAAATGAAAATAGCAACGTACGCAATTCAAAAACTTAAGCAAGCCTTTGCTTTATAACGAAAGCAAATCAAAACTTTAAATTACAAAAAGTTGGAAAATTTATTTCCTTTATTAAATGTTCAAAATTATCTCCTGATTCAAAAGAACAATATTCTGATCTATCATAAAAGCTTCTTTAAGTATGCCAAATTTCTTCTTTCGGATTGAATATTGATCAGAGAAAGAAATCATTTAGTGATAGATCGAGCACATTTGAAGCCACTTATACCAGTTCAGCTATCAGCTTGTTATCAAAAGCATTATAGAAATATTCGCCCAGAGTTGTAGATTTACGACTAGCAAATGTGCATTGTTTGCTGGAAACAAATCATATTTGTACCTTGTACCTTTGTATCTGCTCTTCGTAAAACAAGAATTACGTAATTCTATGGAAGATGTAAATAATATGCTAGATTCGTAATCTTTCAACTAGAAATGGCCTGCTAAAAGACCAACTCATTCATTTGCTTTTTGAAGATACCGAAACTTAGCAATAATAGTAAGTCGTAAGATGCTAGTCAATAAGTTGAAACGTTTATAGTACACTTTCTATGAAGTTTTCTATGGTTTCATACCCTTTCATAATTTTTCCGCAAAATTCCAGGTGTTAATGTTTGTCATTGGAACGTATTGCACAGTGGCCGCTATAAACTTTCCATTAAGTCCGAAATTCTTTTATTTCTTTTTAAATACAATTATTTTATTAGTGTGTGTCTATTTTAAAATTAACCAAGCCCAAATCAGATCTGACAAGCTAATACTTGTTGTGGAATAAATAGCACGTTTAGAAGCAATAAAAATTAAAATAATACTACTTTTTGGGAAATACGGATTTCGCCCAAATTTGTTGTTCGTCATATTTTGATAATAACGTAATTTTGCCTTGAAAATGATCAATGTTTTGAAATGGCCGATGTATATAGACTGAATTTTTAAGATATCCCCATTGGAGGAAGTGGCGCATGGTCAGATAGTCGACTGGTGCAGGGACTATCAATATTCAGAATATCGACCAACTCGCTTCTTTAGAAAAAATTCATCTAACAAACTACCAACGCCTTTTGTATTATGGGGTGGAATATCATCATTTTGAGAAAACATAGGTCTACTCTCTTACTTAAGGGGTATATTTTCAATTTGTTCAAGTAACTGATTGATTTAAATTTAAATAAAACATGCGTTCAAATAAATTTTATCTCAAAGTAGCCTTTGAAATTATAATTATGTCTAAACCTATTACTGAAACTCTTAATACGAATTTCGTTTGCTATAAGCTGTCTGAGTGATATGATAAATACCAGAATCATAAAATGAAAATTTTTAACCGAATGAAATACATTTATTTGCAACAAACAAGAGAATCTTATCATTTGTCTGTCAATGTTACTTCCGTTTCGAAAATAAAGTTTAACCACGAATGATTTGTGTTGTGTAGTAAAAACCATTTTAAATCAAATTACAATACAATTTTAGTTTCTGTCAACTATGCATCTGAAGGTATACTCCGTCAAATTGAGACTGAATGCAACTGAAAATACGACAAAAGTTTTTATTGGAATAGACTACCAGAGAGAAAATTCGTTTGAACGCTTTTTATATCTGAATTTAAGCTCCTTCTAAGACAATAAAGACCAATATGCTTTTGTTAAATATCCCTCCCATCAGCTCAATAATCTACAACTTTGAGAACTTGATGCAATGTTTTTTCATTGCTAAACAAAATAAATTTGGCAAACGATCTAACCCCTCTTAACTCTCCTTGAAATCAAGAACTGAAATTTAGGCACTTTTTAAGATACCCATATTTTAGAATATATACAAATTGTGGTTAAATGTACGTGAAATCTCAATTGGTTCTGTTTGCCGAGAGCTTATTTTCGGAGTTTCAAGGACAATTTGCATTAAATGGTTTTGGTTCTCTTCCAAAGTAATCCAGTTAATGCGCCGCCTCTTTAAATTCATTTTTTTCAGAACCCGAACTGAAATGATATAAAATTCTCCCCAGTGTCGACCAATAACTAACCAATATTGTCTTCTTTCTCTAATCTTACCGGAATTTCAGGTGATAATTAACATCTAAAAATATGTAACATTTAATAAATTTCTAGACATAACAAGTACTTTGACAACTTGAACATAATTTAAGAGATTATCACAGATTATATTACTTTATGGCCATATTAAGCAATATCGCGTAGTGGGTTAATTTTTTAATTGATGGAACGTGAGATACTCACTATTTCAGAACCTAAATTATCTTTCTATTAAGTGAGGAGTTAAGTTGAAAGGTCGATAAGTATAATTTACAAAAATTCTAAGGTTTAATACAACATTACTACTTTGGACTAAAAACATTAAAAATCGCGTTAAATTATGTTTATCATCGACCTTCCAAGAATTTATTTATGAAAATTATTGGGAGTTATTTAAGTTATAATAACAAATGAATAACGTAACTTCTAAAAAAAAGCTGGAATATGAAATTCTAAATTTGGTTGCTAAACTTACAGAAAAAAATGAAAAACTGTTTCAAAAAATATTTTTAAAAGCATTCCGTCAATTTCAAATAATAGTAGTTACTTTTCTTTAAAACACTAGGAATATGATTGCATTTTGTAGATCATTTAATGTATTTGTAAAGCCTAGAAGTACATTTAAACTCAACCTACTACCTTCTTCTTCACGGGCATATAAGACTGTATACTTTCGACTACAGGTTCACTGTTGTATCTGTATATATTCTTTCAATAACACTATTCATTATTTTATAATAACTATCTATTTTCTTAAGTAATGAGTCAAGTTATTACTAATAATATTAGCAATATAAGGTAGATTATCACAATTTACATTATCAATAGCGCCATCTATCTCGTAAATAACCATGCACAACAGAAATTACGGAAAATTCGGATAATCGATGAGCGATTCGATCGAGATACTTAGCGTTAATATTCAATGGCGTCCACAAAATTATCCTCCGTTCCAATCGCGGACGAAGCAGTTTCTAGAAATCCTTATCGTGCCCTTCAATCCACAATTATAAAAGCGTATATATAAATTATACAGAAAATCGATGCTATTCACGCTTTCCACGACAATAGCGGCCCTTGTACGCTCGACAAGGAATAAAATAAACATTTTCGTCTACACATGTAGAATTTAACGTTTCTAAGCATGACAAGTGTCGTTTTCCGAGAAAAGGAGAAGGAACTAACTGCGCGGAAAAACGAAGAATAGACATAGAATAAGAGGGAAGTATTCAAAAGTGAGTGGAAGAGTATTAATCAGTGTACCTTCTCCCCCTTTAACTGATTACGTTAATGTAGTTTCGTTCCCTCTTTGCCGCGCCCCTATAAATAATCATATCTGATCAAATAATTCAATTTTATATTTCCGCTTTTTCGCCAGCGCCGCCTCGCGAAAAACGGGGAGGAAGCTTTGTTTGCGAGTGACGTAAGCTTTTTTCCTTACCGTGCACCGCACCCCTCTTACGCTCGGTAACGGAATTCCCTGTTTAAATAAGAAATCAAATGAAATTCGTTCTTTGTTCTTTGTTTAAATATGCCTTTCTTCTTCCTCACTAAAGGCAAATTACTTTTTTTTTGTAATTTTTTTTTCCGTGATCAATTACGTATGTTTATAAGAAACTTTATGCTAATTTAAGAAATTAGGCACTCGTTTGTTGAGAATTAATCTAGATTGAATCGAATAAATTATGCAATTACAAATTAAAACGACCCTCCGGTATGTTACGACAGAAACCTTTTCCAACAGAAGTGAGCTTTTATATAAACTTTAATTGACACTTATAATTAGAGACCGGATTATGTGCAAAGTGAATATATTTGATTTTATTTATTTATTATATTTTACGTCTATATGTAAATGTATTACACTGATTAAAGTTAGTTAGCGTTAATTAACTTTAATCAGTGTAATACATGTACCAATAGAAGTAAAATATAATAAATAAATAAAATCAAATATATGCACATTGCATATAATCCGGTCTCTACTTATAACAATAGTGCGTTAATTATGCCCTGTGTAAATTGTATATTAATTCTGCACTGTAAATTCACGTTTCTTAAAAGTACGTATCTCTAATTAACAGTAGTAGAATTTCACAATAGTGCCAACTTGTCCAACTTTTGTATATTTTAGAATTTTCTATAACATACTGTGTCGAAAGAATAGTTACTAACTTTGAAGTATATCCGTAATACTTTTTCCACCTTTCACTGGGTCTTGCTTTTGAGTGACTAACTTCTTCTCCCATTCTTGAAGCTGTAGGATGTTTACTTCATATTGTCGAATTAGCTGCATCAGTGAAAGTTGTAGGAAAGACCCAGTATGGTTGTCACACGTTTCAGTTTCATATTGCTTAGATTTCCAAAATCTTAAATGTTTTGCAATATAATTAGACCCTAGCTATTTGACTACCATAACGTAACATAAAGAAAAAATTTTAGCAGCAGCAGCTTTTTGGTTACCATGCGCACTGTGACAAGCATCCCCATATTGGGGTTGGTTGTCACGTGTACTGTAAATTAAATAAACAAAATATAATGGAAACATATTTATTACCTTATTGCAAATGATGATACGCTACAACTTAATTAAAAACACAGTTTTGACATAAATAAGTAATTCTACCAGGAGTGCCCAATTCTGACACTCCAAACATTACACTCATAGTTCCTTTGGTCGACTATTGGAAAATAAGTCTAAGCAAATTAGACAATGACATTGGTCAATTTTACTTTCTAAACTTGAAGGACCCCCTCTAAGTCTCCTTACTTTTTATTTCTTTATTTGCTTTGAAGCTTTCCTTCAAAAATGTTTTTCCTCCACTTTTTATGCTTTCCTCATTTTTCCTTTGCTCCAACACAATTTCTTCGAGATGTTCGTTAGTATTCTACACGCTTTGTAGTAGATTTCCTTGATCCAGCTTTTGGAAATGGGCGTACTTGCTCAAGGGAGATGGAATTTAATTGTACAGGAGGAATTGAGCTGCTGGTACTGGACACGCGATTAACTTGAACATCCATTGCTTAAGAATTAATTGAGTATTAGCGGATGGTTCGGAAATACTTGGGTCTCGCTCATGATCAAGTAATATTGGTTCTATCTCATTTATTGCGTCGTTCGAATTGGGACGGTCAGTTACATAAGTGGGCGCTAATTCCCGATCGGCAAATATATCCCTATCGAAAGACATAACGCCTCAGGCTTTGAATCTTGCTTGGATATCTGGCGGCGTAAATACTGGATGATAAGGAAGTACCACAATTTCCGGAATATCATGAATCGTCACGGCTGATCTAGTATCTGAAGCTGAATTAACACATTTTTTGACCGGACTATATACACTGCGACGTAAGGGCTGCGAGCGGTGTGATCAATGCGGGGGAAAAGATAACATTATCACACTGTTGGCTTTTGTATAGTTTAGTTAATTGCTGGACAAGTGCGAGTTCTGGTTATGAAGAAGTGGTACACAAGAATTATTTTTACTAATTTTACAAAATTATGAAAAAAGTTTCAAAGGCACTCTTCTTTCACCCACCCTGAATGGTTCCTTGCTCCACGAGATCCTATTGGGCTGGTACGAATAATGTGTTATTTAAAATGAACCTTCAGAAATATGGAATAAGGCAGAACAAAGTTAGTTCTAGCATTTGGCTGTTTGGTTTCAGACCATTTGGCTGGAATCTTAATATTGTTAGCTGCTGCTAACTGGAAGTCTAATTTTCTCACTTCTTTTAGGGTAAGCACAAAGTAGATTTCATATGCGTGTTGAATGTTTGTTGCTAGATCGTTTCCGAGCGTATTTGAAAAAATCTGTGGGTTTTTATGTAGCCCACTGAAGTTGAAGATTCCAAATTCTCACCGTCTATATCTTCAATGGTAATCTCTTTTGCAATACCTCGCCAAGGTGCGGTAATTTATATTGAAACATCTTTTAACGTCCCTAATAGAGCTTTTTTTACATGTTTTAGTATTCGGACTGCTTAGAGCATACCTGGAGGAGTTTCTCTTCGTTTTGCTTGATTCACTGTTTGTTTAAATGAGTTGAAAATGCGCTAAACTAATCCCAAGGAAGAAACTATTAATTTTATAAACAAAGTATAACAAGAATAGCTTAGTTCTGAGAAATTCGGCACAACAGAAAACCAAATAAATTTACTTCCACGTATATTTCGGAAGTATATGGCCGAATCAGATTCAGATTAGGTATGGTATTTTGTTGGGTGATACACTATTTATGTAAATTATGTAGGTTGCATAGAAACTTACACAATGAATTTAAGAAGCATTGTGATAACCAACCCATGTGATAACTATACCCGGTTTCCCCTACAATGTAAACTATGCGTTTCGTAATCACTCTCCTCAGATATGTACTCCCTAACTTGCAAAAGCACATTTTGATCAAGATCACTGTATTCAGGTTCATAGTATCCGGTGTTAATTTATTAATCACTTGTAAATTCATTGTACAAACTTAATAAACATGTATGCTCTTTCTTGTACGACATAATCGATATATTAATACTCATTTCATACCGTAATAACCTACACGATTCTCAATTCTCACTACGCACAATCTTACAAAGAAACAGGCATCACATAATACCACGATCCCAAAGCGACTATTACTTAAATTTGCTAGGAAGTACTGGCCTATTTGCAAATAATATTTATTTGAATAAACGGGTCGTGCAGATTATCCGCTAAAGGTACAGACTACAGTATATGCGTGGGCACTACCCGTTAAACGATGTGATATTAGTGTATGCGTCACGGGGATTCCTCGAAAACAAGTTAAATGAAAACTAATTGAATAACATTACATACGTACAGTACGTATCTCAGAAAGGTACCTTAAACCTCAAGCGATTAAAGTAAGAATATAGCAATTTTTTTAGACCTGCAATTAAATCTCATCCAATAAGCCCCGCCCTTTTAGAATTGAATGCTCATAAACTTAGCCTGTTAAGATATGCAGATAGTTCAAATCAACAATAAATCGTACTCATCTTCAATACGCTCTAACAAAATAAGCTGCAAACTATTTCGACAACCTTACATCCCACTCCTCTAGCAGCAAATCCATTTCACGAGCAGCTCAGCATTTCTCGTTATAAATTCCGTTATTATATACTGCGTGATTCAAACGGTGCAATAAGATGAAATTACGGCAAAATGTGTACTACTTTATGCCCATCAAATACGTTATTATCAACACCGTATCACAGGGCGTTGCGATCTGCACGAACCTCAAAACGTAATTGAATTCACCACCCTCTACGCTATGTTATTATGCGTTCACCCCTCAAAAGCCGTTCGCACGTAAACAAACTATTTTACAAATAATTTATTCAGTTTCCACCGTCTCAGAGGGGTCTAGCGTTGTGATATACCTTTTCCCTTGTTTTTCCACTCCATTTTTTTAACATTTCCACCCTCATCATCACCGTAAAGAATCCCCACCCAGACGAAAGCACTGTTGTCCTTTTTTCCTTTTGAAAAAGGAAAACAGGCAAACAAATAAAGACGGCTTAAATAGAAGAAACATCGTGGTCCGTAATTTGACATTCCACATTCAAGATGAATTATTTGTGACGCGTCAGTATTTAGTAACGAATTCAGCGTAGTATATGGATTTTAACATCGTTAAATTCCGTTGTCAAAATGGGCATAAAAAATCCGTTTTGTGTGCCTCTCTCCAGGACGTTACCTGCATAATTTATCCGCTGCAGATTACTATAACCACGTTTGTATGTATCGTTTGGCAGAAGGAAAAATGTTGAGTAGTATGAATATTTTAAGTAGGCAGCGTATATGTGATCTTGAACGTGATGGAGGATCTGTCTTTCTGTTTCCTACATTTCACTTTTCCTATTTTTAAGGTTCAAATGGAATACGTAAATCACGTTCTGTGGGATCCTATAATTTTCGGTGAACTTTTTACTTATTAATGTGACAGTACAACACCGAAATGTTATAGTCGCAAATCTAGAGCTGCGGGCGATTTGTAAAAATACCTCAACAAAAATCGGATTGCCGGTGAGGTATACAAACCAGGAAGAATGAAAATATGTACACTGTGCAAGTGAGAGAAACTAGGTACATCTCAAACAAACACTTTTTACGGCAACAAAGTCCGCTAGATACCCTATTAAATGAAACAGGGAACATGAAGCAGTTCAAAGCCCTTCTTAATTTAGTTACCCAATTCTCTAAACTCTACTGTAATTCATGAGTCATTATACATTTACTGATATACTGTAGGTTTTACTTCGTGGTGTGGGGCACCTGGCAATTTAATGACATAAATATGCTAAAGCGTTTATGTTTGCCTTTGTAGTTACTTGGCTGGATTCAGAGTCAATCGGAACATACCCTAGCGTGTTTTATGCGGAGATCAATGCGATTGGAACATGTACTCAATTGAACCTCGACAGGAATTATCGAAGGCAAAGCATTGCAATTTTATATATAATGGATGACCTCTAACACTATCAGCTCAAAATTATTGTGGGAGTGCCTAGGAAAACTAAATAATGTAGGCAAAGAAAACAGAGTTGCACTATGCGGGGTGCCAAGACATACTGGAATCAGTGGCAACGAGAAAGCTAACCTATTAGCAAAAGAAGGTTGCTACTACCTCGTCTGTGAAACTACAGCCGTTTTGTGGTATAGGGATGAGCACCTATAAAAAGAGAACTCAAAGACGGGGAGGAGAAGCTCAGAGAATTTCTCTGGAAGAATCTTCCTGGGCTGAGACATTCCAAGCTATTTTTCGGAAACTTCAATAAGCAAAGAGCAAAAACTATGCTAGAACTAAGTAGAAACAGACTACGCGTCCTCACAGGTTTCCTTACAGGGCATTGTTAGCTTAGAGAAAGCATGATAGGGATAGGTCTGAAACTGCAGGTTTTGTGAGACGGACGGTGAAAGTCCGGAATACCTAACATCTAACTGCACCCCTAGCATAGGGAACCATGCAAACCATCTCGACAGAGACGTCATAGACGAGGGGGGAAGGGCCTTCCCTGAAACTACCACAGCTGTTGCAGTTTGTTAAAGCTCTTGGACTGGATGGGAAGCCATAAGTGGGAGCAAGCCCTAGCAGCTTGCAGCTGATATAAGGAGGGACAATAGATCAGCAAGTCGTAGTGCAACATCATCCTTAATTAATCTAATCCAATATAATCTAGTTGTCTGGAATATGCGTCCATCATTTGGTCCCCTTATTATACCTGCGATTAGCTTACATTGGAGCGAGTCCTGCGTCGTTTTTTTAAATTTCTTTCATACAAACTTCAGCAGCTCAAAAGCTTACCTTCACAGATCCAGAACAATGCTCGTTCCCACATAGTGAGAACTTTTCTAAATCAATTCAAAGAAGCCCATCTTGCCATGATGATCCAGATCTCCTAACCTCTTGCCAATCGAATACGTGCGGAATATTATGAGGAGAAAACTAGGGAACTTAACAAATCCTCCGCAAACATTGGAAACTCTTCAACATAAACTGCAGGTTGCCTGGTACACCATAGTCCAAGAAGATACCGACTACCTACTAGAATCAATGCCGTGAAAAGAGGTGGGGTGTGAACGTAATAGTTGGAAACAAACGTACTGTTAATAAAAGCCGTATTGAACTCTTGTTAGATATCTTTGAAATTGTTATTAACTTTCAAATTTGGTAAAATAATTCGCACTCCTTCTTAGTCCTGTAATTTTGTTTTTGTTATGTAATACATATCTCTTTTTAGTACGGTTACTATAATAATAAACCATGTGGTCAACGCTTTTCGACGCCAGAAGGAGCGGTTGATGCATTCAACAGCACATTGTGGAAATACCTTAATCGGAATGGAAAAAGCGCTATGAAAATTGGTTCAAACGTGTGCAATAGTGTATCGACCATCACGAAGAAAATTTGAAAAAACCATAAAACCATTTTTAGTGATAAGTATTTATTTTTATTTACTATTCCGAATATGTACCAGGTGTATTTCCGGTTTCATTAAAAGATAGTACCAGCGAAAAGTACGTAGCATAGTAATTTGACATATACGCCATTTTGTTCGTCTGACATTTAAACTACAACCATACACAAGTTGAGTCCGCCAAAAACTAGCGTCACTGCTTTATCGTTCAGTGATCACGTCGGGTTTTGTGCCTGAAAAAGAACATTTACGGCTAGCTTTACTTTTCTTATTTAATCAAAAAGAAAAGGCTGTTGAAGGTCATCGTTGCTGGTAGAGACATATGGTGAACATGCTCCTTCGATTAGAACATATGAAACATGGTTTCGACAATTTTAAGGCGGTAATTTCAATGTGAAAGACAGTGAGCGCCTCACAAAAATGCGAAGGCCAGCAATTGCAGGAGTTATTGGATGACGACCCAACTCAAACTCAACGCCAATTAACAGAAGCATTACATGTGTCACAAGAAACAATCAGCAGACGATTAGGAGCAACGGAAAAGATCAATAAACTCGATTTGAATTAACGTCACCTGTGAAATGCTGCTTCAATGCCACGAAAGTAAATGACGGCTAACGAAAGATGGATTCATTTTGAAAATCTGAAGCGAAAAAAATCGTGGATTTCACCTTTAACATCAAGGCCAAATCGCTTCGGCAAGAAGACCATGCTTTGTGTGTGGTGGAATCCGAGCGGTGTTGTGCATATTATGATCTCTTGAAGGCCGGCGAAACCGTTCTCCCTTGAAAATTACGTGTCTCTGGAAAAACTTATACATACACCTGGTACATAGCAACCTATGTTTATGTCTATTTTATTTTGTTACTGTATATAGTGACAGAATAAAATAGACACCAGGTAAAGCGGTAGAAATACGTAAACAGCGAAATTCTAAGAACGAGTTAAGAACTTTTTCTTGTCATTTGGGTAGGGGTAGATGTATCGGAAGGAATTCGTCATAGTTTAGTATCGTTACAACTATGCCTCGCTTACTAGGTTCGAGTGATATTAGCGACTTCATCCGGGGTCGCATCGTTGGCCAGAGTGAACGCGGCGCTTCGCAGCGTGAAATAAGTAAATTTTTAAATATTCCGTTGTCCACAGTTAACCGTGTGATTACACAATTTAAACGCAAGGAAAAAACAACACAGAGCCAAGACCAGGTCGTGCCGGACCTTCTGAAAGAAGTAAAAGGGTGCTTGTGCGCGAAGTTAAGAGAACCGCGAAAAAGTACAACTGAGCTTGCGGCAACTTCACAGAAAAGTCAGCGCACCGTTCTGCGAAACCTCCACAGTATGAGGATGTATAAAAGGGTGGCAAAGAAAAAACCTCTCCTTACGGCGTTTCAAAAACGGCGCCGAATGGCTTGGGCAATCGAAATGCGAACGAAGCCCGAAGAGTTTTGGCGGTCTGTAATTTTTTCAGACGAAAGCAGATACTGCCAATCAGTGATAGTTGTACGTGGGTATGAAGACGTTCGTCACAGCAACTGGACGACAAATTTTTGCATCAGACGGTGAAATACGGCGGCGTGAATATCATGGTGTGGGGCGCGATATGGTATGGTGGAAGATCGCAATTAGTAATCTGCGACGGAAATATAAATACGACAAAATATATTCAAATATTAACAGAAGGACTACTACCGATATTTGACAACGCCATTTTATCTAATGAAGACGCCACTTTTATGGAGGATGGAGCACCCTGCCACAAAGCAAGAACAACAACCACATGGAAAGAGGAACAGGGGATTCGGATTTTACCATGGCCAGGCCAATCACCAGACATGAATCCGATAGAGAATGTTTGGCACATAATCCAGACAAATATGGCGAAACAACCCCGAAAACCCAGCAATAAGGAAGAACTCGTGGCAGCTGTCACAGAAGAGTGGTTAAATATTCCAGAAGACACCATTAATCATTTAATAGATTCTATGCCACGACGACTCGCAGCACTTCACGCAAGTAAAGGTAGATCGACAAAATATAAGTCTAATTGAAAAATTTAAAAATATTTTGTATATATAACGAGAATAGAATCTTTTTTTAATTAGTAGGTGTCTATTTTATTCTGTCACCCTAGTGTAGACTTATATTTCGTCTAATTAGACTTCATATCTATTATTACTTCCAATTTATTTTACGAGCGAAATATTCAAACAAAAAAATAATTAATACCGTCCATAAACACGGAAAACGCGCAATTTAACATAAATTTAATGTAAAATCGCATATCGAAACAACCCGTCAGTAACAATACCGATCGGACCGACCAATAACCTCGAACAGAGAATTATTCCGCATAATTAAGCGTAAAACATCAGCGACGGTCAGAGGTAATAAATCATCGTCGAAATTTTTAAACGACAACGACCGACGATTATATTCGAAATATGTAAACGACCTAACGAGATCGCATTATACATATATCACGGCCGTATCTCGTACACCGGGCGCGTCCAGCCGGACGAGCGGTTTTCGTCCCCGGTTTAGCGAAATTAATTTAGCGTACGGATGCCGAAAAATTCGCCCGCCCGTTGTATCGGCCGATCGGAGTTCGATATCGCCCTCCAGCCCGTAAATCAAAAATTAATCGTGTAAGTACACACACGGCCGCTTATACGGCCGCGCACTATTATCGTGGATTCGCGTGTCGAAACGGATTCAAATTCAATCCAGGGGACAGTTCCCAGCGGTGTATTGCAGCGCACGCCGCGGTGTCTGCGATCTATCTCCCTTTTCGCCGCGCTGATCGTAATTATTTCGACGCCGGGAGTAGGGGGTCGCCGAACAAGCTTATAAGTTGTAAGTAGAATCGTATTAGCGGTTAAATTAGTAGTTTTATATGCATGAGGGTAGGATATACCTTAGGCGACGGTGGGACGGAATTGGTGTTAGTCATGAATAGGTACGTGAGCAAATGCAATGGTAAATTGTAGAAAATGACAGGTCTCTATACTAGCTTTAAGCCATTTTCTTCCATTTTATACTCTTTTATAAGCTTCAGATATTGCTCTACCTTCTATACACTACCATCCAGCAAATTCCTTTAAAATAATACAACTGACAGGCATATCGTGAAATCGTTAATCGCCATTATAAGTTATTGTATGCAATTGTATCCGTAAAGTCCAAACATTTATGAACAAATTTGACCCAAATACATTTTATAGATCTTCTCCAAGAGTACGACTATTGTTTGACAGGGATGGGGTAGGATACCTGCAGTAATTACTTTTTGTCTAATAGTTTAGTACTACTACGGTAATTGTTTAATGCATGTGTCTTAGTCTGCATGTGCCTTAGTCTGTTATAGCTTTCCTGTGCGGAATTAGTTTTTTGAAATCAGTGCGACATTATAACAATTCGGCAAAGTGCTGAGTGTAAAAATGTCAAAACGCGATGAAGGATATACCGAGAGAGAAATTCCTCTACGGTTAGGGATTTAAGAGGATAGGAATATAATAACGACTTGGAAACGAGATCAACGTCTAACGGCGCCGAATATCGCGACGAGAGTTAATACAAAACGATGAACAAATGTGCCTGTTACTACCGTGGAGAGGTCATTAATGGCAGTAGGTTTAACGGGAGCAAAAAGCCGTTTTTAAAACGCGTGCATAAAGGGAAAAGATTAACATGAGCAAGCGAGTATGCAAGGTAGTCACTGGATGATTGGTACGCAGTCTTACGGACCGACGAGTCCAAATTTCAGTTGTTGGGTACGCAACCGGGAGTTTTTGTTTATCGACAACAAGGGGAACAAGCAAGCGAAGGCTTGCTAGTGCCATCCGTCAGACACGGAGGTGGTACTGTTATGGTTAGGAATTGTTTTGCGGGAAGAACTATGGGTGATTTAGTGGAAATTAGTGGTATAATGCGGAAAGAAGAGTATATCATACAATTCCGTGTGGAAGCCGAGTGTGGTTCGTGAGCCGTTTGTGTTCCAGCAGGACAATGGCTCTAAGCACACGGCTCGAATCTATAAAAACCTTTTAAAGGCAAAAGCAGCCAGGTATGAAGTAAAATTAATGATTTGACCTCCTCGAAATCTGGATTTATTCTCCACAAAGGTCTTATGGGATGAGCTTAATCGAAGAGCTAGACAGTGACAACCTCAGAACACTCACCTGTGGAAATATTTACAGAGCACCTGACAACAACTTGATGCAAACTACTTCCTCAAGAAATTGATTCGAATATGCCTAATTTGCCTATTTGTACAGTGGTTATCAAAGCCAAAGGGAGTCATATCGACGAAATTAAGTTATGAACTAAATAATGCCTAATATTATTATGTTTCAATTTACTTTTATTTGACAAGAATCACTTATTTTGTATAAATTCATTAATAATAACTAGAGACCGGATTATGTACAAAGTGCAAAAATATAATTTAATTTATTTATTATATTTTACGTCTATATGTAGATATATTACACTGATTAAAGTTAATTTAACGCTAATTAGCTTTAATCAGTGTAATCCATATACATATAGACGTAAAATATAATAAATAAATTAGATTAAATTTTTGCACTCTACATATAATCCGGTTTCTAATAATAACAATAAAATTTTACTGTATCTGAGACTTTTTCTCATTCACGTCATTTGTCAAAGTCCGTTGCTGCTACCAAAGTTTTTGGACGGTATACGCGGCGTAATGTGTATTTGCGGTTATTGTAATACTCCTGTCTGAATCTAAATAAAATGAGGAATATAATCAATGGCCTAGAGCAATTTGGCAGCCATCAAAACTAGAACTTTTATTTATTTAACTCAAATGTTTTAAATAATTATTATATGCGACGAGGCGCATTTCCATATATCTCGATCTATAAATAGTAACAATTTTCGGTACTACGCTGTCGAAAAACTTCAACAAATTCACAAGCAACCCTTGCATTCCGAAAAAGTTTACCCCTATTTATTTGAGTTGTCAGAAACTGTCTTTCCATTTGTATGTCATAGGGAATCCGACCCAAATTAGCTGCATTAAGAGATTCTCAACCCTATCTCTCGAAGGCCGAACGTCTGACTGAGGGCAACAGTAGCAAAAATAGCCGCACTAACTAAAAGAGTATGCAATGATAATCATGGCTACCCAGAGGTTCCCATTATAAAATAATACGCTTTGTTCAAATACCTATAAAGCACCCTGCTGTTACAACTCAACCACCATATGTGTGAAATGTACACCGACAACAAAAACGGCAGCATTGAAGTCAACATGATATACATAAATTTGGCCCATGAAATTGTCCGCAATGGATATCAATGCTAATACATAAACTAGTAAAATATACCCATTTGGGAAAAATACATAAAATGTAATAAATGTCCTAACAAAAGTAAAATTCATGCACGAAAATGTTAAATCCTTAACAGCACTATTATAAATACTATGTTTGCGATTACTGTATGAAATTCAACTTATGTAAACGTGAAGATCAATATAAAATAAACGAAAGCATCATCAGTATAACTTTCGAGAAGAGAACTTTCAAACAACATGTTAATATCGTCCGGACTACGTGCATGTAAGAGAATATTTGGAGTATGCTTATACTTGCTGATATCCAACGTCCGCAGCAACCTCAACAACTTCCTACCGTTTGATGTGCATGCTTTTGCTGCTTCATTGCATCTCTCGTAAGATTTTGTAGTAATTTGAATTCCATCGTCCTAACGAATTAAAAATTACCAGACAAGGTTTGCTAAGGATAAGCTGCAGTATCATCCTGTATTTATTTAGCATTTTCACTGGAAATCTACTTTTTTTCTAATGAAAATAAAAACAAAAATAAACGAAACGAAATACACATACGTTTTGTAGATCTCAAAATAGCTTTTGATAGGGTAAGAAGAGAAGTATGTCAAACCCTGTAAAGGAGAGGAGTAGAGAGAGAAATGACAGAGATGACTAAGGCATTGTATAAAAAGGACAAGAATAAAATCAAAACCTCCAACGCAGAATCAGCTGAATTCGAAACACAAATTGGATTAAAGCAGGGATGCGTCCATTGCTATTCTCTGTACTAATAGACGACGTTATTAAAAACGCCAAACAAGAAGGAAGAAATATGAAAGTAGGAAACTGGAAAACGAATTCAGTTAATGTACAGGAACTAATGTTTGCAGATAATATGGTATTGATAGCAGATTCAGATAAGACATTACAGCAAAACCTGAAGATATATCAAGACGAACTAAGTAAGTTAAAATGAAAACAATTATTTAGAATTACATTGAAGACAACGAGAGAATAGAGAAAGAAAAAAATGAGAAAATAGTGAAATCGGCAAAAATATATACAGTTAAATTCCCCTTCGCGGACACCCCTCTTAGACGGACACCTCCCTTAAACGAACAGTTTCTCATGGTCCCGACCGGCTCTCATATAATTTCCATTGTATTAACTCTTTCTTGGACGGACATTCTCTTGAACGGACGCGGACACGAGAAAATGTTCTGTTAACCGGACAAAAAATAAAATAAAAAGAAACGCCTTATCTTATTAAACCCAGAGCTTTTAAAATCATTAATATAAATAACCTGCCTGTGACTTGGAAATACATACAATAAGAAAGCTTGGATGACAGGACGAATTATGACAAAGTGGTTCATTGGAAAATGGCTAAAGAAAAAAGAAACATTTTGTTATTTTTAGACAATGCGGGATCTCATCCGAAAGACGTTCGCTTAAATGATATAAAAATATTATTTTTACCCCCTAATTGTACATCAGCTTGTCAACCACTTGACCAGGGGATTACAAAGAATTTTAAAACTTGTTATCGAAGTCTAATACTCAAACATCTGCTAGTAAACATTGAAACGGCTGGTACAGCTTTTGTGTTAATAAAGAAAATTACACCACTGGATGCAGTTTATTTGGCAAAAACCGCTTCGGACCAAGTAACCAAAGAGACAGTTCAAAATTGCTTCCACAAAGCAGAATTTACTCATGTAAATATGCAAAGTGAAGACCAGTTAACTGAGGCTGATACATCTGACCTAGAAGATAATTTGCCTCTTAGTGTACTTTCAGATATCCTAAAAAATAAGAATTTATTGAAATTGACGAATAATGAAAACCTTAATGATTTTTTGAGCGTAGATGAAGATTTGTATCTCGAAGATCCAGATTCAGAACAAGAAATTGCAAATCCAGTTGAAATACAAGAACTTTCGGAAGATTCTGATGTCGACGAGGTTCCAGTGAAAACAGAAGCTATCCCAAATTACGGTAAAGCTATTACCCTGACCGAGCAGCTCAGAAGTTCTGTCGAAAATCACGGAGACACAGAGTCTATGTATCTATGTACATATATTATATTTTGTATGTATATATCTAAAGGAAATAAAGTTTTTTTTCTTAAGTTTAAAGTTTCTTATTTATTTTAAAAACATTTATATACATATACGATTTAAATATCCCAGTTTCTTTAATATATTCATTTTTCGTTAAAACACGATTTTTGTTGTATCTACTACATATTCCTTTTATGCGGACACCCCTCCTGAACGGACATGTTCAGTTGGTCCCGTTGGTGTCCGTTCAAGGGAGATTTCACTGTAGTACATTACAAAATACATTTTTTTGGTTAAAAAAGAAATACCCAAATAAATAGAGACAGAAGTGTATAAAGGAGTGATTAGACCAGGACTAACATATGGCTGCGGGTCATGGGCATCCACCAATAGAATCAAAAGCAAAGTCACGGAATTGGTGTTCTTAAGAAAAATAGAAGGAGTAACATGGAGATACAAAATCAGAAACACGACAATCACCAGTAAACAAAATATCAAGCCAATAATCATGGATGAAAGACAACTGGAATGGGTTAGACATATACACAGAATGGAAGAAGATTGAATAACAAAGAAGGTTTTCGAACCTAAAGCAGAGGGCAAAAACAGAAAAGTTAGACCCCGAAATACCTGAAGAGAACAAATGTATAGAACATTAGAAAAAAGAGGCATGGGATGGATTGAAGCCAAACAACTGGCTCAGAACAGGAAGCTGTGGAAGGCAAAAATAAGAAAATAGTAGTCCGACACCGCAAGGTATAAAGGATGTAGGATTATATAATAGAAAAACAAAAATATTAACACACTCATTTGAATGTATAAACTACCCAACTATCGCTTTAATTAAACTTTCAGTCCACAAAAACGTTTAGAGAGTTTATAGTGTGCGCATAGCCACTCGTTGCGCATAATTGCTATGTTTGCGAAGTTTTGCCCGATTGCCATTTCGAAGCATTCGAAAAAAAAAACAAAAAAAAAGAAACGAAACGGGCAATGGGTTTTGATGAGTTCGTCAAACGGTTAACTACTCGGAAAATTACGGCGACAAAAACGAAGGATTAGCTAATAGAGCGGGCGGCAGATCTCGACAATTATGGAAGTCGTCCGGCGCTCGTCAAATTCCGATTTACGACACGAAATTCCCTTTGCCCCGCTCCAAATCGGGCTCGAACTGTCGAATATTTTCCGGTAGAATTAATCCCGAAACGTCGGCAATAACCGTTTTTTTTCGCAGGACATTTTTTCCGGTAGCCTGGATTATTAATTAAATTTTGCGGTAAATATTTTACTTTCGCAATCGGATAAGTATATGAAAGTCGTCCGTTCGAACGTGAAGTAAACAGGTTTATATTTTTTACCCTTTCTTTTTGCGTTTACGTAGGATAAACAAATTAGCGAAATTGTGACATTCATTTTGGTAATGAAAAAAAAAAATAACGAAGAGGGCAACGTAAATGAGATGAATTTGTTTTTCGTTTCAAGTATCGAAATTGCTACGGAATTAAATACGGTCTAAATGACTCCTTTGAACACTTGCAAGGGTTAGCCAAAATGTAATGTGGCAGGTTATAAACTTCATAACAAAATGAGTACGCATTACTAAATTATGAACCAAAATACTGTTTTTTTCATAGTATTATGTTGAAAGTACGTTTTAACCGCGGTAAATCATGAAACATGTGAATCGAAAGAAATATATTAACACAATATCTTCTACGAACATTGACTCAATGAACTATTACTACATGTAACGTGTCGAAGTGTCTAATACAAACATGTACATCATTCGCAGAAGTTGCTCAGGTGTACATAGCTTAATAACAAATGTTTTTCTCAAATCTTCTAAGCAGACCCGGAAATATCGTAAACATTGTATTGGCACTCGAGAATTTCCTCAACCAATTTTTACATAGTTCTACATGTAGTCACAAGTTTTTTTTACATTTTCACAAAGTAAGTCATTAGTATTGCAGTTCAAGCCTAATGAATCAGTAGTCGTTATAGAAACACGAATAACATTTCAATAGACTGGTTGGAATGCATTTGTAAACTATTCATTTGAATTACATTGGCAGAACGACTGAAATGCAAAGATGACACAAGTTTCGTTGATGCTAATGGAATAATGGAAAATAGTGAGGAGTAAAGTACAAACAGTCCAAGTTACCGTAAATAACTAAAGAAATTCAAATTTTTCCGCATTAAAATAAATTTGAGGTAACATTTCTTTTGCAACTGCATCCAAAATCTTTTACTACCATTATTATATCACTGGACACTGAAGGACAGTCATTCCCTTTACACAAGAACATTTTATACTGTCACAAACATAATTTTCTGAAAAGAATGATGAAGCTTGCGCAATGTTGCATGCAATGCATGACACGGTCCAATTCCGGAAGTAGTTCATTTGTTAATGTTGCGGATGTTTGGCTTAACTAATTTAGGTTTTTAGTACTTATCTCTTGGGTACATATTTTACAATAATTATAACATAGTAGATTGCCTCTTACTCTTTGTTAGTTATTTATTGCGGTATTTACAGTACGCTTATGATTAGGGTTGGCCAAATTCTCGCCGCGCCAGGTCCGGACTCGCCTGCACCCACTATTCTTTAGGCTTGAGATGCTTAATTTCGATTTTACTTTATTGGTTAACATTTATACTAAAAAATAGGAAATAATAGCTTTTGATTTTAGTTCCGTAGAAACTTATGCACACACAGAATATACATATATATGTATACCTACACATACACTACCGCTCAAAAGTGTTTAGGCATTCTCACTGACAGCAAAAATGTATAAAAACTCAGCAAAAATATTAATAATATTTATTTTTTATGTACAGAAACACGTACATGAATAAAAATATATTAAATAAATGTGAAAATTAAAACGTTTAATTTAAATTTTGCTTTCATCTATGTGACCTCCTCTTGATTTAATAATTGCAGCATACGATCGGGGCATTCTCGCAATAAGTTTTGCCAGAGTTTGTTGTGTTATTGAGGTCCAACTCGATTGCAATTTGTTCCACACGTCAGTAGCTGATGTCGGAGCCGATTTCCGTACTTCCCGATCTAGTTCTTCCCATGGTAACTTGATTGGATTCAAGTAGGGGTTCTGGGGAGGCCATTCCATAATTTTAAGAATTCCTTCTTCATCTAAATGGCGTAAATAGTCTTTACATAATTTAGAGGAATGTTTTGGGTCATTATCTTGCTGGAAAGTCGAATTCCGGAAGGTATTGCGTGGTTCTCCAAAATTTCGCGGTAGCCTTCTTTTTTAATATACCGTCAATTTTCACAATGTCCCTTACACTAGTGCCAGCAAAACAGCCCCAAATGATGATAGAACCTCCACCATGCTTCACGGTAGCAGCAATACACTCTTCTCTGGCACGTTCATCCACAGATCTTCTTACAAATATGCGTCTTCGGGTTCCGAACAGCCCAAATTTGGACTCATCCCTCCATAGGACGTTGTTCCACTCTTCTATGGTCCAGTGTTGGTGTTCACAAGCCCATTTAAGTCGCTTTTGCTTGTTTTGTTTGCGTAGTAATGGCTTTTTCATCGCAATACGTCCATGGAGCACGGCTTTCTGTAGGCGACGTTTGACTGTAGAAACACTGACCAGTTTTTGGCGACCAACATTTAATTCTGCGGTGATTTCCGGGGCTGTTTTGCGTCTATCTAATTTGCTGGTAACCGCTATTCTGCGATCATCTGCGGATATTCTTTACGTTATGGTCAACCGTAGGGTGGTGTATCTTTATTTTCTTGGCAATTTGTCGATTACTTATGCCACTTTTATGGTAAGCTATTATAAGCGTACGTGTTTCCGTACTAATTTCTCTTCGCGGAGGCATTTTAAAAAATTGTCACACGATATTTCGCTCACGACGTGAATAGAGTAAATACCACACTGCAACTGACCATAGGTTACAGATTTCACCATAATCTTCTAGGAAGGTAATTTAAACATTATTACCTACAATCTAACAGATGACTAAATTTAGCCAGTAAATTCAGAGGGATTGTTATTGTAATTGCACCGCAATAAACAGTTTATGGTAATCCGACCAAGTGCAGGTAAATGATAGTAAACCTTATGCGATATAATGGGTGTTTATCTTACTGAACTACATTTTAAATACGTATTTCATTTTATTATAATGTTTTTTTGGTAAACACAATACTATATTAATAATCCATGAAAACAGGGGTGCCTAAACACTTTTGAGCGGTAGTGTACATAGCCAATATCCGAAACGGAAAGCAATATCTATATATACTCTTGCCAAACTCAAACTGAATTCGAAACTATCGATCATTCACTTATGATATATTAAATAATTGTAAGTGATTTTGGTTTTCCTCTAAGTGTAACAAAACTATTCCGCTCATACTTAACTGATCGTTCATGCCATGTCCACTGTAATTGCTATACATCCTTAACATTTTCTGCTTCCTCTGATGTATGCCAAAAATCCAATTTGAGTGCTCTTTCGTTCAATATTTATTTGGACGACTTTCTGCAGAAACTGGACTACTTATATACATAGACGATCTTACGAACCATAATACCTAACTTCCTCGAGAGTTTGCCTATATCTCCAGAGCAGTCTGGATACTATTTTTAGATGGTGTACGCAGAATGGAGTTTGCTTAAACATAAGTAAATGCGCTATTGTAAGCTATTCTAGATATCATAGGCAATTGTCAATACGCTTTGGGTCAAACTATTATTGCTAAACACTGATCTGTAAAGGATTTGTTGTTTGATGTCAATTTTTCGTTTGCATGCCACATAGTTTCTGTGTGAAATATTCCTTAAACCATCCTGCAGATTATTTAAGAACCCCGCGTCACTAGAATCGTCATGTTCTTCGCTTGTCCGTACTAAATTAGAGTTTATCTCCTTAATTTGGTATTCTCATTATTCAGACCTAAATATACTATTTGAACGAGTGTTAAAATTATTTTTGAAATACCTCTCTTCCGAAGTTGATAGCACTTATCCTGGACACGATCCGAATCTGCTGATAGGATACGGCTTTGTATCTTTTGCATGTTTCCAATTTTTATGGTTCCCACTATTTGATTAAATTGTTCAATTATTGTATATTTGGTGTTTTTCATTTTAAAGGAACATTTTTTTCTTAATAAATATTTTAGTATATTTTTCTTTTCTTTTGCGATAGGGTCCTGATCTAATATTCGCTGAGGAAGCTACTATTTGAAACGCTTGCACTGCACGTCAAATACATATATTTAGCAAATAATGCTGTTTATGTTTTACTTGTTTGCGGCTCGCATAAAACAAGTATAGCTGATAAAGTTAATTCGGATCAAGCGTTGATCGTTGTTTGCTAATGACGGGTTAATAGTTTAAAACCAACTCGAGCGCTTAGCAAATGCAAACTCCATTCGGTTTAAATGTAACTTTGCATGTGTAGATTAAAGAAATAATCAGCTAGCGATTCAATTTGCTGCTAAATTTGCAATGTGGTTGGGTTTGTTTGTATGTACAGACAGTGATGGAAACGTTAACATATATATAAAGTGCAAACAAATTGTTTAATGCAGTGGTACATGTTGCCAATTAGAATCGAAAGAAAAATAAACTACTATTGAGCGTTTCATCTCAACTGGACTCTACATTTCCATACACATTTTAAAATTTTAAGCTTCACGTTGTGCTACATTTCTTTTATTTTTTACATTGACTGTAGGGAAGTTAAAGTTGCTGTTTCCAACAAAGTCCTGATGTCAAATTAATTTGTACACGATGTAGGCACGGTACATAGTATAAAAGCTTTAAAAAAGTAAAAACGTCCTAACCTAATAAAAAAATCAGTTTAATAAATATGCATTATCGCCCATCAATTCCTATAAAACAGCATAAATTTTGCTCAACATTTCTCAATATTATATCTGTTAACATAAAGCCTTCAACACATCTAAAGCAATACGAGATTTTCCAATAATGTTCAACATTTTTTCATCTATTCTAGACGAAAGATTGGCTTCAAATATCCAAAGGACAATGAATCATCCCGTATTATGGAGGTGTAACATAACAAATAGGACGGCATGAGTTACCACTTCTGCTGCTCTTTCTCCTTCTAGCTTTTGAGATAACCTGTTTGTTTGGTTGTCGATCAAGAATCCCGTATAAATATAAGCTAATAACATGCCTATAATAGAAGCGATTCTAAAGGACAGCTTGGTGGAACAATTGTTGTGACAAACAATAGAACCAACATTACCAGAAGTCCAAAGTGAATTAAAAAAAACATAAGTATACAAAACCATATTTTTACTATAAAAGAGATAATGTACAAGAAAGACTCCGCGACAAAGTTTATATACTTGGCATTTTTGGATATGAAGAAACCATCTGACAGAGTACCCAGAAATAAAGTATGGGAAAGTTTATACTTTGGCATTCTATCTTATTATCTTATTTAATGTTCCTGCGTTAATTTTAGTTCAGTTGGAATAAAGTTACTTCCGTAAATATTTTTCTGAACTTGGCCTCCGCTAAAATACCTTTCTGTCTAATTTGTCGCATAATTTCTGTGTAGAATCGAAATCTCGTGATTGTGCTGACAAGGTGACATTAAGCTTATGAGTGCAAATCGAAAATGCTATTAAAAGCCTACAAGTATTTATCTAATTTACTTACCATTTCTCTAAAGAAACTTTATGAGTTGTTTTAATAAATTAAGTTACTGAAAAGATCTAAAATAACCAACCACGTGATTATTACGTTCAAATAATGACGTTGACTGAATATTTCTATATCAATCAACTATAATACAATTTTCTACGCCTGACGTTAAATATATTTAGTCTAACTTTAGCGTGAAAATAATATAATTCCCTTGCTTCCAATCCACTTTCCTGAATAAAATTATGTTATAAATTTAGGTTGGCACACGATTTAGGGTTTACCTGCGCGTCATACCCGTGCCGCACAACCAGTTTTCCATTGTCCTGTCGTGCTTTTGACGGTAATTATATAGCTGTCAGTCGTCGAAATTGTTCGTAAAATTGTATCTATATTAAAACATAGAGCGGGACGCAACGAAGCGGCGGCTGTCGACGAGCTGAATGAACCCCTTCTTATAGTTGACGGTGTTTCAATATACACAGCGATCGATCGGTTAAGAAAATACACATTATTAAACGAGAAATGAAAAGGAAATTATGTCAATATGTAGTCTAATAGACAGGAGGATTTAGGGTCGAAGGTTTATTACATTATTATATACCTTGATGAATGAAATAGTAAATTAAATTCCCTTGGAAGTAATTCGATTTGGCGTAATTGCAATTTTAAATTATTCTTCGAAAAGAGTGCGCAAAATAGGAATAATTCGTAGCAAGAGCATTGATAATAGTTACAGAAATGTTTGCATTAAATTTTTGATTGCTTTAAACAATTATAGAAAGATATAAATTCTATGTTACAAACACCAGGTCAGGCAGGACTATACTCATCAATCCGCAACACGTAAAGTCTTTTTATAATAAGTTCTTCACAATAATTAATAATAAATCCCCACAGCCCGCAGGCTAGCCTTAACACACCTCCATCTTCTAGTAAATACCCATCTTTCTGGAGGAGGGAAAGGAAATAGATACCCCGACGTAGCTGTTGATCCAGGAACTGATTCAGCCTGCCATTTTATGTACAGCTAATTACAAAAACCATCTGGAAGAGTAGAACAACTTCTGTTCTACTTTGGAAGACAGATGAAAGGTGATTTGAAGTATTAGCAAAGTTGGCTTTCCGAGAAAGGTTGGACAGCAAAGAAGCAAGGCATCCTTTCAGTCAATCCAATCATGTTCAATGTGATTTAAGACTGGTATTACTCAAATCGTGGATGCGATAATAGAAAGAGGGAGCAAGTATTTGATGTGTGCACATACTATCACCTCTATTAAGGAGGAAAGGTTTCCGGGTGTCAAATTCAGATTCTAAGAGAAGTTGGTGGAAGTATAGAACCTACTAAAGAAGCAACCACACCGTCAGAAGTTAGCCGATTTTCGATTGCTTCAATACAACCGCAGAACGAAGAAACATGGAAAGAATGTATATATGTATGTAAGTGTTACAGTTAACCAGGGTGACAAAGTACCATATTTTGAAATTTCTATGCCATATCTCCTTTGATATCAGTTAAATTGGGCTGAATTTTCAACAACTCACCCCGTTTGTCGGCTACTACGATTAAGTGCCGCACCTGGTTTCTTGTTGAAAAGATATTAGAAACGTTTTATGGTTGCTAATCACCCTACAGAATTCAAATGTACAGAGTTATTATGTTGGAAACTGTTCAAAAATGGGTAAAAAAAGATAAAAAAGGGATCTACACATGTTTTATATTTGAAACCATACATTATAAACGGCAAAAGTTTACCAATACAATCCTATAAAAATAAGAAATAAACAAATTTGTGTGTTGATGAGAATACCTTTTCTTTAAAAAATCTGCCCTAACATTGAGCCAAACTCACTGGTATACACTGGTTTCGCTGCTGACATCAAATTTAGTCAATATTAAACCTGGATAACATTTACCACGATATTCCATGACGCCGAGTGACCCCTATAGGTACTTAGTCACCCAGATTGATGGTATTTCTTCGTAACAATACGAAAATGTAACTAAAGCAAAATTCTTCGCGTCTTCATTCTGAATATAGCCATGTATAATCTTGCAATATATATAGAATGTTCCCAAAATAGGTATTACCACAATCTTAGTTATATTTAATATATCAACAAGTCTTATTAACCGCTAACATGTTATCAATCGTGATATTTTAACCTGCATTCGTCACTACACGAGCCGCCGACTACACAAGTTGAGGAACGTATTTCTGCAGAGAGTGCTTCCGAAACGGAAAGAATCAGGTTATGAAATTTTCATTGGTACCGACAATTTGGCAGTATGAACACCTTGAAAAGTAGGTGGAAAATTAGTCAAGTTTAAAAGCAAAAACCAGTGAGAGGTGGAAAAATATTACGAATATACTTCAAAGTTGACAATTGTTTTTGCAAGGCAGTGTGCTAGAGAAAATTATGAAAGATATAAATCCAAAAATTGCACAAGTTGCTTCCAAATATTTTAGGCCACGGCATGCCAAAGAGCTAATATTGTAGAACCAAAGGCATTTTTGGAGTTGTTGTATTTGCCCGATGGAGTTCGCTCAAATCGCCGAAATGTTTTGGGTATGTGGAACTCAGATAGTACAAGTGTTGAGATATTTAAGATTTATAATGGGAGTATATAGGTTTCATTTTATGACACTTCTAATGCCCTAAGAAATGAAAGAACGAAAACAAATGGCTGACGTATATGTGAAGAGTTTATAAGGGAGATAATGCAGGTTATGTTATAGTTAACGTAATCCTATATCTCTGTAGTAGATGTAGTTGTCGGGTCTTTATATCTAACAAGCCGGACGGGTATATAATCAAAATACGGGTCTGTACAGACTTCCAAACACTAAATTATTCAAGTATGAAGGCGTTTCTTAGACAACAATAGGAAGATCCATATTGCTTGGACAATAGACCAATTGATATTACAAAGAAATACTATTTGTCAGGATCGTAAGGACATATTACCTGTAATAATTATTTCATATCCGCAAGACTTGTCGAAGATATGTTGGGAATAGGTCTAACAATAATTAACGCAAATAGGAAAAACAAAAAAGAAATTCCTCTAATTCTTACGGACAATTTAAAATAAACACTAGTATGTTTCTGTTTTTTGCGCCCTCGAATAAATGTACCATTGTTTCTGATTAAGAATAGATGTGTTATTATTACCCATTCAACATGATTACGATTCAATCAATGTATCAACTGCAGTGGCACCTGAACTGTGTAATAACAGCTTATAATCGCACGAAATGATAAAATTCAGTAAATGTATTCAATATTAAGAACGTCTAACAGATGACTTTTGACTATACACCTAAGCATGTAAAGTATTGAGAGATGAAGCAAAAATATATTAAACTACTTCTTACAATTAAACAGACAAATACACAAATTTCGATTAGATATTAATTAAGAACATTTTAGTGCGAACATTTGGAGACAGTTGCCTGGTTTCGAATAGTTAATATCCTAGTTATTAATTATCCGTCAAGCTCAACTGAAATGACTATACGCTTAGTCGTCTTCGAATTATGTAATGTATGTATCAGCGTCGTGAATATTTGCTACATTTGCAAACAAAAGAATAATATCGACTATAAACATAAATTCATTAATCAACTGTAAATGATTTCTGCATCGGCACTATTTACCCTTCCCCGCCATTCCTATAAACTAGGAACTAGTACACGATGGAACGAGGTTAATGCATATAAAATTCGAATAATCGATAGTACTCTAAGCAACCGTTTTTGTTCTTCCAACGATTCGAAAGTACCGTTGTTGGGGGAAGGGGGAGATCCGAATGCCATTGTACTATTTATAATTGAATATAAATATTACACATTTACACTCACACAGACCACCAAGCACCGAGTTTACTTGCCAAAGGTATCATTATACCTCCATCGATATCCCGAACGCTAGTTTCAGATTTACCGGAATTATTTTGTATAATTTACGTGCGCCACTTAAATAAACGTACCTATGTACGTATGTGGGGAGTCTCATTTTCTCGTTAATAATCAACCCCTTCGTTTATAGATTATGATAAGCCAACTTTGTGGTGGGGATGAATTAGTTAGGGAATATTTTGAAAGGCATAAAGTAATGACGAGGAGGAGTCAAAATCCTGCCACGTCAGACTGCGGTAAATACTTCAAATTCAATCATTTTACATTCGAGATTATTCGTGAATAATTTCAATCATTGCATTTTTAAACCGAAATTGATCTTAGATGGTCATTTCATATTCATGTGGGTGTCAATAATTCTTTTCTATAGTCGATGCCTGTGAAAAGCTCATCAGAGTATAATGCGCTGTTGGTGTCCTAGAAAATATGCTATAAAAATATTTTGAAGAATAAACTTCGATGCGCGCTATTTACATTGTGTTATTTTATAAAATATAGATTACTAACCGAATCTGTCATGTTAAATATGCATCAGTTCGTATAGGTTTCGATATTTTCCTAATAGTAGATTAGCTATGTAGACGAGTCTTTCTCCTTATTCTAATCGAATACGCTGTTTTACCATGGTAATGTTATTATACGAAATTTTATGATAATGATCGAGGATACATTTACTATAAATTTCGATTGAAATATACATTAGAATTAACCTTTATCATGTAGTGGTTTCGAGATATGGCAACCTCGCACAAGTAGCATATCACAAGTATAGAAAGATAATCAAATGATAGTAGCTATTGCAAAATGCCTATTACAAAGTTACTGACGACAACGCAAGTGCATTTTTGAGCTGTTAAGGGGGTTGAGGAACATAAAAAATTCAACCAAAATATTTTGTGCTGAATTTATAAGTGATCATATGTCAATTTATGGAATGATGTGGTCTCAGACTCAACAGATTCAGATATTTTACTGCAGTGAGGTTGCCACCAAGAGAAAGTGGACCAATAAGTCTATCGCTTATTATTCCAATCCAGACATTGATTTCTTGAGAGTACTGTATTCGGGTCAGGTTTTGAGCATGAGGATTTGTACGAGGCCAATATCACACGGATTAGTGGTAATGAAGGTTTGTTTTTCAATGGATAAATAAAAGATATTAACCCAAAGTTCTGAGAATTGATTTCATCATTTCCGGTAAATGTAGCTGCAACAGTTCCTTATTCTATTTAAAATGTCTCCATTTTCATTTAACATAAACATTATTTCACAAAAACCAATTCGCTTTACTTTGTCTTCGAAAAGCTGTTGATGGCTTCATATTTTGTATGGCTTACAAATTTAAATTCCTTCAGGGTTTTGTACGTCGAACTGTACAATACTCCAAAGTACCTGGCTATATCTAAAAATAATCATACAGACTGCTCCTCTACATAATACAGGATATTCAACTTCATGTCTTTTGTTAAAACATGGCTGGTTTTATTTCTCTTTGAACGTTTAGAATTATTTTCGCACAAAGTATTAAACTGTCACGATAACTAATTGAAAACATGTCTCTAACTGTCCTTAAACTATTATTCTTCTGGTACCACATTATCATTGCACTCTTTTCATCCTTGTTGTTTCAATAAAATCAGAAATAATTTTTTTTCTCCAAGGTAAGCTAATTCAATAATTAAATAATGGTTAAATTCTTCAGTGGTATATAACCGGTTTCCTCTAACGCATTGACAATCGTCCTTTTAAAGTTATACATAAATATGTAATGATAAAAGAAGAACCCGGTATATCGATTGATGCAGTTCCTTGTAAAATATTCTGTATGTATGAAAGTTGGGACAATGTCCTAACAGTACGGACAAATCTTGCAGGTGACAAATGAGACTCCTTTGGTATAGTTCGTACATGCTTGAACAGATTTATTCAGCGCATCGAGATATGTGTTACTACCACGCTGTTAAATCCGTCACAAAGACCCACTTTTTCAAACTGAAACTCAAAACTTCTCACTAAACATTAAGAAAACAATAGAGAAAGCTAGGTAAAAGATCCGTAACGAGGTTACTCGTTGAGAATACCTATACTTCATTCACGTTAAGAATGCAGTAGATAGCGCTACGATCGGCGGCTGTCTTACACTAGTGAAATTTAACCAATGGAACTGTCAAATGACAACAACGTAAACGTCAAAGTTTGGTTATCAAAATCTTGTATAGTAAATGGCAAAGTTTTTCATATTTTATATGCAATACATTATGGTTACATGACCTGCTAAAATAATACTGCAATACTAAAGTAAAAGTAAGATCAATTAGAATATAAATGTATCCTTAAATAAACTTGAATTGAAAGTATAACATGAAGGGTTATATACGATCATATACATAGTGTTGTCATGAAGTAAATCTCTTCATTGTTAATCTACATCAATTTTCGGATATAAATGGCAGATATAAATTGTAAGCCACTAGCCTCTGCCTAGTGCCAATATGCTTCCTGTGAAGATTTTCGGATGGTCTTGCAACTGAATGCACTACTGCTTCCTCAGTCATACCGAACCGAACCTGTAATCTCGTAATGGTAGAGTAAAAATTATTTTGTTTATATGATTGACTGTATAGTACCTTGAATTACTAAATGATGGGATAAAAGAGCTCTGAAAAGAACTATTTTTGCCGCAACTTGTTTATAACGATAGAAGATATAATAAAAAGCTGCAGGAAACGACGCAAAAAGATAAGCAAATTTGACAACTGACATCAACTGACATATTTCATACGAAGAAATTGCATTCATTTTTCCTGTGCGAATATTCCTCGCCCATTAGCCAATCGCAAGCCCGTCTTTAAGGCCTATCTATTCTCAGTTTGCATTCTTAACGTGAACGTGGTATAGCTGAATCCTTGTGAAAATGAAAAGCGAGTTTTATCGCAGTGCAAACCTGGGCAACACATGTAACTAATGCATATGTAAAAGAGAAAAGCAAATGTCGTCATCAATTATCTAATATTGTAAATACAAATATATCTATCGACGATTTTAGTTGCTTTACATCGATATAATTGTAATTTGTATTTTATACATAGGTTAATTGTTATAACAAAATTTGCTTGAGACATTCATTCGAGAACAGAGGCTTCTGTATTTATGATATTACACATACTCGGTATAGAAACAAAGTAATCTTAATTCCTTTTCTGGTCTATGGTTTAACATCCTCCCTCCCTCCCCTCCTCCTAGTGAAAAGGAGTGACATACATATTTATCCCTCATCGAGGACAACAGAATGCTTCGGGTTCGCCCTGTATTTACCAATCAACCATATTTCACCGGATGTTTTGGAATAAATGAAGGATGGTACATTCTGACAGCGAACGAAATAATACCTCTACACGATAGTATTACACAAATCAGTTCTTAGAAGATACATCGATATTCCCATGGAAGTGCAAACATACATAGCTCCGACTAGTAAATTCATCCGTGGAAACATTTCCACAGAAAACCTACTGCAGACACTCTCCAGTATTAGAACATCACGAAGCGAAACGCAGTGCCAAATAAAATATATGAATTTCATATTTCAAGGCGAGATATTCCCCGATAGACGAAGCAACGCGTAAGATACCATGCGAAACGAGAAGAAAGAAGACGTGTTTAAGATTGAAGCAGCGAGACGGAATCCGTTTGAATTTCGCCGCTGTTTGTCGGAAGTGATGTTTTCATTTCTTACATGTTCGCTTAGAATTTACACGCCTAGACCTTTCATCTCGGCCTCCGCATGCTAAATTTCACCTTACGTATAAGGCGTTACACGTCAGATAGGTTTTCGCGCGTGTATTGCGTTCGTTCTTGTTGAAATTTAGCGGCGCGTAAATAGATGAAGACGCGTTTTCACGTACGCGCCGTGGAACACACGGGTATTTTGGAAAATAAATTCGTCGCCGAGATTTTTTTGACTTGACTCGGCGAATGTTAAAAAAAGGGTATGCAAAGCGTTTGCGGGGGTGTGACGGCGATTTGTTGCGTGGAATATAAGATATATTCAATACAGCGGGCTTCGTGTGATAAAAGCTAATATCAAAGGGAGGCGCAGACATTTTTTCGTTATGAAAGAAGCGGTTCTACACAACCTTTTCGATAAAATTTAAAGCAAAATACGAGGAATTAATGTAAGTCTGCATAAATGACGATTGCAAGGACTGTGTGGATGTACAATTCACATTATTAATTATGCGGAACGTGGGCTCTCATTGTCAACCGTGTTACCGACTGAAAGTAAAAACTGTATCACACATGCAAATTATTTTCTACGCAGGCTCTAAAATTTCTAACCATATGACTATTTACAATCTACTCGGTGGTCTAATGCCTTTTTCGGGAAAGGATTGACCGAAAGCGAACCGTATCTTTAACAGGGTCTATGGTAATAAATCCATCAAACTCGAGATTCTTTACTTAAAGAATCTCTTAGGGAATCCCAAAGATAAACCGGAGATGATAAAAAGGTCTGGAATATACCAAATCGCATGCAATGATTGTGAGAAAGTTTATATTGGACAAACAAAAAGGAGTATCGAAACGAGGTTCAAAGAACATATTAGACACTATCGTTTCGACAAACCTGAACTATCAAGCGTAGCAGAGCATATGGTAAAATCCGGACATAAGATTGATTTAAAAAATCTGACACTACTTAAAAACGTGAACTCGTACAGAGAATTAGACGCGTACGAAACGATATGTATGAAAAAGAACGGAAACTTATTGAACAGAGAACCACCCCCAATTCCACACTCGAGTTTGATGGATTTATTACCATAGGCCCTGTTAAAGATACGGTTCGCTTTCGGTCCATCCTTTTCCCAAAAAGGTATTAGACCACCGAGTAGATTGTAAATAGTCATGTTTTAGAAATTTTAGAGCCCGCTTAGAAAATAATTTGCATGTGTGATACAGTTTTTACTTTCACTTGGTAACACGGTTGACAATGAGAGCCCACGTGCTCTCGAAACGCTGCGTTCCACATAATTAATAAATTTGTGTGAGTGGAATTTACTGCTATAAAGGAAAAGTCCTATATGACGTTCATATACATACGTAGAGTCCCGGAACGATTGAATAACTTCGTTCTTTGAGAAGTATTCTTCTTGAAAGTTGGTATGAATAGTTAGAAATAGCGAATTCATTATATCATTTTAATTTTTTCGCTTCCGATTTGATAGAAAATTCCTACTTACTTTTCTTTTAAGTGAATTGCTTATTATTAAAAGGGACCACCTAGTTCTTAAAAAAATCCCTTTTTGGCATAAAGTATTATATATCTTATGGTCAGTATGTCGGTAATTGTAATGAATTTTCTAATTTTTCATTCCAAAAATGTACAAATAAATGAATTTTGTTTTGGAATGAACACAGTTGTGAAAGTGGTCAACTTGCTCTTGTATTTCTATGGTGGTGGGCTTGTTGGTTTCAAACGCACGACGCCTGAGTTGCCAAATTGAAGTGCAGGCCCCCTTACCATTGAACCACAGAACCAATATAAAATACTTTTGATGAATGTTAGATTTACTAATGCCAAGCAGAAAATAAACGCCAGTCGTCTGTCTGGATGTTCCAGGATAAAGAAAAGCCGACAAAAGCCATTCGCTCTCGAAGTGTCTCCAAATAGATGGGGGCGACATTTTGTCTCGAAAGCAGGTCACGTACCAACAATTCTTCTACTAGATCAAAGAATTGTTACTGCCGTTTAACACACAATCACTTGCCTACAACAAGTCATCGTCGAGTTTCGAAAACCAACCCCGAACGACTGATCATCCTTCACCAAGACAATGCAAACTCGCCCACAGCACGCATGACACGTAGGCAATTTTTAACGCAACAAAACATCGAATTATTAGGTAATTCTACATACTCTCCGGATCTCAGTCCCAACGATTTCTTTAGGTCTCCGAAAATCAAGAACGGACTGCGTGGTCAAAGGTTCCAGTCGTCAGAAGGGGCAATAGATGCCTTTAAAAACGCAATTTTAACTGTACTAACAAACGAGTGGAAGTGGTATTCTGTCCCATGGGGTGAAAAGTCCCGGGCCTAACACATAAATGACGCTAGTTTTATTGCAGTCAGCTTTCTTTCAGTTAGTACTAACCTTCAAAAGACAGCTGTTAAAATTTCATGATATTCTATTCATTAGTTGTGTGCTAAGAGTCACGCTGCTTTTGTTATTTTCAAAACAATGGATCAAAAACAATTTCGTGTTTTAATGTTACACTGCTTCTTGATGGGAAAAAAATACCGTTCAACCGAAGCAATGGCTTGAAAAGTGTTATGGGGACTGCGCTCCATCAGAAACAATAATAAAAAGTTGGTTTGCTGACTTCAAACGTGGTCGTAGAGATATCGATGATGCAAAACGCAGTGGACGTCCAAATCAGGCGGTAACACCAGAAAACATAAAAAAAAATCCACAAAATCGTTTTGAATGATCGAAAAGTGAAGTTGCGTGAGTTAGCTGACATCGTGAAGATATCAAAAGAGCGTATTGGCTTTATATTGAATGAGCATTTGACTATGAGAAAGCTCTGTTCAAAGTGAGTGCCGCGTTTGCTCACTGTTGACCAAAAACAAGAACGTGTTGATGATTCTGAGCAGTGTTTGGCCATGTTTAAACGTAACAAACCGGAATTTTTGCGTCGATATGTGACAATGGATGAAACACGGATCCATCACTTCACTCCGGAATCAAAACGATCGTCATCTGAGTGGACAGCAACTGGTGAACCTCGTCCAAAGCGCCCGAAAGCACAACAATCGGCTGGAAAGGTTATGGCCTCGGTATTTTGGGATGTGCGTGGTGTAATATTCATCGACTATCTTGAGAAAGGAAATACCATCAACAGTAAATATTATATAGCGTTATTGGAGCGTTTGAAGGCCGAAATTGCAAAGAAATGACGCATATGGCAAAGAAAAAAAATTTGTTTCATCAAGGCAACGCACCGTGTCACAAGTCAATCAAAACAATGGCAAAACTACATGAATTGAACTTCGAATTGCTCCCACATCCACCGTATTCGCCAGATTTGGCTCCCAGCGACTACCGGCTGTTCACAGACCTCAAAAAAAATGCTCGCCGGTAAGAAATTTCGCACGAATGAAGAGGTTATCGCTGAAACTGAGGCCTATTTTGAGGCAACAGATAAATCGTTCTATAAAAGTGGTATTGAAATGTTAGAGCGGCGCTGGAATGATTGCGTTGCTTTTGATGGAGATTACGTTGATGAATAAAGCTAGTTTTGAACCAAAAAAAACGTGTTTTCTTTGTTAGGCCCGGGACTTTTCCGCCCATGTGTTATATACAAAACTTAAAAGACAACCCTCGTAGTACTATGTAATCATAATTGTTTGTAAAGAACAATACACTGCTTGATTTGTTGATGAATTGTTACATCACATTCATGCACAAGTTCTGCGTTTCGCCACCCACGGGTTGTAATGCCGTAAAGGTATAGTTGTTAACTTGGTCGGCGACGGTTTGTATGAATAAGTTTCTGGATCCAACAGAGTAATGCATTACATAGATTCAATACATTATATTACAAACCTCACAAAATATAACAACATACATAAACTATAACTTTTAGATTTTTAAAAATACAATATTGACTTGTGACAGATGTCAATCCTCTCAGGCTACTAATATATATATTTGTTAACTATTCGACTAATATGCGAACGATAATGTATTCCTAATGATGTAATATTTATGGGATAACCTAGTTCAATGTTTAAATTTGAGAAAAATGTTATCTCACAAAACATAAGACTCAAATAACTCAAAAGATAAAGCCAGTAGATTTTGGATTATGTTATCAATTCGTAAATTTGCCCACACAACAAAAATTTATGACGTTGTCTTATTTTGCTTACGTTATAAGAAGGATGAAATCGTACAGCCTACACGCTAATTCAAGAATGCTACTATTAAAACTTAATACACACAGCCAAATAACAAACCAATTAAAGGAAACCTGCTGTTTCGAGCCAAAGTTATCAACGTCTTTAAAATTTTCAAGTTTAGTATCGATTCCTTCGCCAAACGTACGAAATTTCTTTCTCTCCTCTTTTTCCCGGTTTTCCCCAGAGTTCGCCAATGTAAGCAATATTTCTAACCCTCGCGCCAGCTACTTATAGACCATTAACTACACGGAAAAGCGAGCCGTATGTTTGAAAAGAAAGACGCGGCAGGAATAACGAGAGTCCCCACTACGACTTTAATACGTTGAATAAATACTAATATGAAACGGAAGTATTTGTCTTGCATTTAAAAATAAAAATGTAAATTGCAGCGCAAAGCGTCGGTCTGTATAGACGTTTCGAAGTGTTTATTTTACACGCTCGGTTTGAACAGAATAGATGACGGAGTGGTGCGGAGACGTGCTTTTACAACGGTAAAATATCCTTATGCGCACAGATGTGTTCGGAGCAAATATTTGCACCTCCTTTGGTATTCCAATTGTCTACGTCATTACTTATATTTTCATAAGAGATTAAAGAATGTCAACTGAATCTAAAATACTTGCTTTATCTTTTGTAAGTTTAGTAGTTTGTCTCTTTCAAGTACAACCTTATTGCATAATATATGTACATACAGTATTTGTGCTAGCGAACCTGTGACTGCATATTTGGTTATCTTTCACTAAGAAGGTGATAGTCTTTCCAATGTTTTAGGAGTAAGGTATATATTTTGCTGTTAAACTGCACAGTCCCGGTCCATTTTGTTAGGGCCACCTTATAAATTTAAGCTTTTGTGAGTTTTCAACGTAATAATTTACAAATACAAGTATAAAATTCATGAATAGGGTGTACAATAGCTATGTACCTAAATACGTTCGCTAAATATCTGTCTAAGATATTAAGAAAATGCCGCTTAATGACCTCTTGCCAATTATTATCCGCCTCGTGAATCATTCTGTACTGTGTAGAACATATGTGGGCAACCACCGGCCCGCGGGCAGGACCCGGCCCGCTGTAAGATTTGATCCGGTCCGCGAGACATTTTGAAAAACCCAATTAAAAAAAATATTACACTACTTACTCATACTCACTCTAAATGAGGAAGATCGAGTGATATGGGGTTTAAACGCAGCCCGCACACGTATTTGCACACTAAAGTTTGGCCCGCAACATGTCAAAAGTTGCCCATACTTGGTGTAGAAGATGGATAGAAACATGGATAGGAACAGAACAGAAGATGGAAAGAGACAGTAGTTCGTGGAATATTTTTTGTTTTTTTCTATTGTACAAAGAATATTGATCAGTTTATGTAACAGCGTTTCTTCCATGTTAACATGCTAGTGTTGTACTTTAAGTTATTGCTTCTATGCGCTTTATATTTTTTCGTTATGGGTAAAAAAAGGACATACCAAATGAGAAAAAACTGCGGCATTCAGGCCAAGTATGTATCTTTTCTGTTACGTAGAATAACATGCATGTTATTTGCAAACCTTATGTTTTTTGCGAAAAATGGAAGTCATCTAAAATATGTCATGATGCGTATGCAACTGAAGATTTTGATGATTAGATTCTAGGAAAAATTATTCATAATGGAGAAACACTTAATATTCTAAAATTAGAAGAGGATTTAGCAATAGTTATGACACTTTTCACATGATTTCAAATCTTTAGAGACGAATACCGTCTCGATTAGTCCTCTTGTGCAAATTTTGGTTTTGGAATCGTATTCTGTATGATTGGAGATAGCATTGGGCGAGGCGTGAACCAAATCCAAGATCAGCGAAATTTCGACGAAGTTATGTTCCTCGCAAAAAATCGTCATCTAAAATGTGTCATGATGCATATGCAACTGAATATTTTGATGATTAGATTCTAGAAAAATTATTCATCAAGTACCGGAAGAGCATTTTGCATCACCTTGTACATATAAGGTGCTCACACTTCTATTTATCTTACAAGAAACGTTATAGTGAACATGCTAAAACGTCTGACTTGTTTCGTGATACCTTGTTTTAAACTTAAAGAGCTGTTTTTGTAAAAGGTAATGAATTTTAGGCCGTATTGTCGCATGTGATGAAATATAGATTCACAATTGCTAGTAAAATAATATTAACGATCCTCTAGGATTCTCAAGGCTTAATTTTTTGTGATTATCTTCAACACAAAGTGAAACTTGCGATAAGGAGAATTTCGAGGCGTTCTCTCTAAAAAAATTTATACGTTAACTATTTTCCAGTACGTTTCTTTCAGTATTGGAGGTGATCATCTATTTGAATTTTGTTAAATTAAACAATTTAATAGATTTGCTCTAAAGATACTGATCAAGTTTCGTTGTACGCTATTCCCTTCAAAATTATTTTATAAGATTAGATAAAATATGAAATAATAGCTTAAATTGAATGTAACTTTTCTCCTTCCCTCCTTATCTATCTCAATTTGATCTACAAGCACTCCTATGTTTTACACGTCTAAAATTTCCCTATAGATAACAAACAGTATAATAATAAAAAGGAACTATCAAAAAATTTACCCTATATCCATTCAATCGCCCACTAATTCAACACAAATGATCTATTGTAACACAATACGACTTCAAACACATGTCTATTAAAGAGCGGCACCGATAATTACAACCAGAAACGTATATTTCCATACCTACCCTAATATTAGTGTCTAATTTAATTCTGTCGTACATTTGTTATAACCCCACACCCACGTTTGCACATCGATATTTTTTTACATTAGTTCTCTTGCTTTGAACATCTGCACTACAAAATCGTCATTAGTCCTATGCTTCATATTTCCCCTCTTATTTAGCCCGTTGCAATAGGGAATACGACACGCTGTTTGAAAAATGATTCAACAGCAAGCGTTGTTATTACTCTGGAGTGAAGTTGATTAATTTACTATGTCATGCTAATATTATTTGTTCCAATGTCAAAACAAGTAGCAAAAGAGCCGATATATTTTGTAAACTTCTAAGCAAAAGCTTTTAGAGCGTCTTTATATTTTTCTAATTACTAAAAAGATTAAAATAAAATAAAAAATGTTGACCAATTATGCGGTAGTTCTTATTTTGAACATAAAAAGTATTCAAAATAAAGTTTTCTTTAATAATAATATAACGAATATAAATATTTGTCACAACTACGATAAAAAATAGATATCTAATTATGCAGTAGTTCTTATTTTGAACATAAAGAGTATTCAAAATAAAGTTTTCTTTAATAATAATATAACGAATATAAATATTTGTCACAACTACGATAAAAAATAGATATCCAAGGAAAAAGTATTCTTGAAACATTTGTAAATTACTTTGAAAGATGCTCATCACCTTGCACATGTAACGAGAAACTTAAGCTATCACAAAACTACAATAAATAGTGGGTAGTATTCCGGGTGAGATAGTTTTTATGTGATATACTAACTTTTGTCGCAAAACATCATGTGTTTTGATTCCATTACAGTTGGTTAGAATACACTGTCCAACACAATTTTTGCGGAGTTCTATATCAGACTTGTTTTTTACTAATTTAGCACACTCTTTAAACACTCCAACAGTAGTCGGCCATCATACGATGATACCATATTCCATAGTAACAAATTTCTATGGTTTTTAAATCTTGATGAAATCTCTCGCCCTATTCATCGCCTACAGCACCTAAATTTTCGGGAAACTTGGGACGATGATTATGAAGGAAATGAAGCTTTATGCTCATGTTACAAACCAGGCAGTGAAATTTTTGAAGCACTGATTTCATTAGATCTTTATAATTGGAGGCATTCTTGTTTCGAAGAAAATTGTTCGCGACTTTAGTGAATGAAGTTCCGGCGTCTTCCTCATCTCGTTCATAGAGTGAATGAAATTTGGATCTGCCATCAAAGTTCTAATTTGAGGTCCATCAAGTACTCCAGCTTTAATTTTCCGTAACTTTGTTGTGGAAACCTTTGACATTTGCACTTGAAACAGTCCTCTTACAAATCTAGAGCTTCAACATCAACAAGATCCAATTTGATGTGAAGAGGTGGAAAAATTCCTTTTTTTTTGTCGACTAAAGTCTGTATTTGGAATATCTTTCAATTATTTGAATAATTAAAAATTTGCTGTATTTAGTTAACAATTTTCAAGAATTTTGAAATCGACAAACAAGAAATGCTGCAGAAAATAGCTTGACGTAATAGTGAAAATTGGGCATTAAGGTACTCATATTAGTTAAAAACAAATGTCAGATCTATCAGCAGAAAAATCGATCGATTGACTTGGCTAAAGTCAAAAATACTCAAACAAGTGTCAAAACAGTTCATAATACGTTGAACCAGGGTGGAGTAAAAGCCAGAGTAGCTATTACAGCTGCTCGTCTTACTTGGAATCACTGAGTGACCTGCTTAAGGTTTGCTAGGGAACATGTCATTTGGAAAATGAGCAGAGTATGTTGCAGATACGTCAAGATTCAGTCCTTACACCTTAGATAAACGTCTAGTACTGTACAGGCGAGACGATGAACGCTGCAACTTTTCCACTGCAACATCAGATCTACGTCTAATTTTGATGATTTGAGGAAGCATTTCTTTAGCAGGCGTTGCTGAGTTAGTATCAATAAACAGAGATACAATGACCGCCTACTGGTATATAACAGACATGTAGTACCATACGAACCAGTAATATGCAGCGAATTCTTGTTAATGCACGACCCATGTGGCAATAATCGGCGGGGAATATCTTGATGAGGTTGGGATGCCAGTTTTAGATCGGGCTGTGATGACTCCAGAAATGAATTCTATCAAGAATGTGTGGGACTATCTTCACAGAATGGTACGGACCCAATATGTTGTTCTAGTAGCGCTACAGGAATTGGAAGAGACCCTTCGTAAAGAGAGGGAGAATTTAGACCAAGCTTACATCAGGAGGTTAACCGAATCCGTGCTAAATCGAATGCGGATGGGCACAAGAACCAGGGATGGCAATATCAAGTATTAAGCTACTACCTTCCTGTATTTTTTTTCCAAGAATATAATTTTTTTTACCATATCTGCTTAATAGAAATTTCAGATATGAGTTCCTGTTTTCATTTGGTCCTTACATTATTTTAATAATCATACCAATTGTTTCTTGAACTACATTAGGATATACTTAAAAGTTTCTTTGGTCATAAAATCATTCCTGTGCTGCAAAAATGGATTATGCTGTACTTTTTTTGAGGAGTGTGCTTTTAATAAAGAACTTGGAGATATCTACAAAAATTTAAAAATCATGTAGATCTTTGGAGAGAGCTGTATTTTGAAATCCGCTGTTTCAACCATTAAAAAATTGTTGTCCTTATATCAAGATACTCTTTCATAGAACATCATAGAAATCTGAACCTTCGGGTTACCGGTGTTCCCTTGTAAGTAAGGTTAAATTTACGAATTTAGATGTTCAAAGTATGAATTTCCATCGAAAATTTGCTGAGCTTCTACGTCGTGTTCTACTTTTAGTGTCGGTATCGATAGATTCCTTACTTTATTTCGTCAGTGAACTATGTATATGTCATACCAAAGATATAAAGTGTTACATTTTACTTAGTATATCAAGTAATTTCTTCATTAGTATTAGGAGCAATATCTTAGCTGCACGAATTTGCAATCCACAACTTTGGAATTACCTCTGCATAAAACGAAGTAAGCAAAATTAGATTTTTCCATTATTCAAACAATAGCCTACAATATTACATAGTATTACGTCTAAACTGTTGTTGAAGTAATCAATTTAAAGTGCTTTGGTCCGCGCGTTTAACAACTCAGCAGATAATTCCAACTCGCAACACCATTAACATTACGAAAACAATACGGAATTAGTTGGAATCTAAAGCGGTACTGCGGTTTAACAACTGAATAACCGAGCTAATTTCAGGTAATGATACCTGCTGAAGGATTTCGCAATTCTGCGTGAATTCATAGGCGACGCTCCCCGTACGATGCAACGCGCGACATTGCGGTGTAACGGCGAGGTATTATCGCTTTTATTTTCCGCCGGTAAGGCAGCTAATCGCGAAAGATAATACTCTCTTACGTTTCAGCGGGCGCATTAAGACGTTAACTGCGGCTCGCCGTTCGGAACTACGGCGAAATGCATTTCGAATCCTCCGCGCTCGCTAACGGTGTACATAGACACACAAACAAATAAAAGTGGCGATTTACCGAGGTCGAAAACGGCGACGACGTTGGGATACTTAATTTTAATGGTCGTTATAGCGTATTTTAGGTTAGTGCCGCTAATGGTATGAAATAAACTTTAAAGATAATGAACGTGAGCTGCAATATGTACGGGATAATTTGAAACTGTTTTATAGTACGTAATTATTGTGATAGTAACGTTGTTAAAGTAGTTTCAATGTTAATTAGAATAAAAATAGGATCGTGTCAAAGTGAACTTACTGCGGTGGATGTAACGACAATAACTTGGAACCTTTATTACCTGAAACAAAAATAACTGTATGTAGATTCAACGCTTAACATTCAAAATGCATATGTTATTGTGCTTTTTTAATATTAAAAGTACTAACGATAAGAGTATACTGTTATTAAACTAGCTCAAACTTAAATTACATCTTTAATAATACTTGACCTTTAGGAAAATAAGCACAGTTAAGATTGTACCACATTGTGTATCATTCTATAGATAGATAGATAGTTTATTTAGCTAACAAGCTATACAATAAGACAGAGCAAAGGAATTCAATATACAATCACTTATATGGCTCAACAATGTGCATGTACAAATACTTCTTAAAGGTACTAATATTATTAGCTTTAATTTCATATGGTAAATCATTATATAACATAAGACCACTTACAAATATGCTTTTGGTGGACTGGGTTCTATGAAAGGCAATAATATAAAAGTCGTTGTAGTTTCTAGTGTTGTAAGCTCGAGTATGATGAACCGTTTTCAATCTTTCACCAAGGTAATTTGGAAGTAAATTATCTTTCATTTTATGTTTAAACAGTAGACTCTTAAATAAAATTCTTTGACGGACATTCATTAAATTAAGTGTAATTAACATAACTGGGATGTATCAGCTACATTTTAAAATTATTCTCATGGCTCTATTTTCAATCTTTTTATATTTGCTGGATTTCATTCTTATTTAGATTAAAAAGTACTGTTGCACAAAATTCTATATGTGGTGCAACTAGAGATTTATAAACAAGCATTTTTATATTTAGTGATAAATGTTTGCAACCCTACTTTTTTCGACATTTTATTCATAATCTTTTTTGCATGTTCTTTGAATAGCAAATGTTTATCTATGGTAACTCCCAAGTACTTCATGTAGTCTACCCTTTCTGAATCAGTGTTATCAATTTTTATTCTAATACCAGCTATATCTGTATTATTTAACTCATCCATGCTACCTATAACCATATATTTTAATTTAGTAACATTAATACTTAGTTTATTTACACACAGCCACCGATATAATATAGTAAGTTGATTATTCATGGCCATCGTCATATCGCCAACACTACCACTACATATGTACAACATGGTATTATCCGCAAACATACATATATTACAGCCTTCCATTGTCAACAACAAATCATTAACATATCAGTACATACGTTAAACAATAAGGGACCTAACATCGTCTCTTCTGGAACGCCATTGTTTGTATTTAAACTATCAGATATTCTATTGTTATATTTCATTTTTGAATTCTATTATTTAAATATGAATCAAACCAGTCCTTAAGGTTGTCACAAATACCACACATTTCTAATTTCTTTATTAATAGTTTTCTACCAATAGTTTCAAAAGCCCTACGGAAGTCCAAAAACATTTCTCTTATCAATTTCTTGCAACCACTGGTGACATACAGGGTGGCGCGGGGGAACGGGAAATTTTGAAATAACGTCATTTCCACGAATAAATTCGTAAAACTAGTAATTTATTAACGAAAGTGCATGTATGCAGCATGCCATTTATGCTTTTACAATCAAAATGTCCAAAAGTGTCTCTTTACTTTTTAAAGATGACATCGGAAAGATGTCCTCCCATTCGGCGTTCACACTCTAACAGCCTGTTATGAAAACTCTGGAATGCGCGGTGTACCAAATCTTGGGGAATGGCAGTGATTTCTTGTTGAATGTTCTTCTTCAGTTCATGGATGGCTGCAGGTCGTGTACGGTACACCTTGCCTTTAAGATACACCCACAGGAAAAAATCGCACACACTAAAATCAGGAGATCTCGCAGGCCATTCAATGTCACCGTTACGTGAAATAATGCGTCTTCCAAACAATTGACGAATTGCTGCCATCGAATGTCGGGCAGTGTGTGACGTGGCTCTGTCCTGCTGAAACCACATGTTTTCCGTGTTAAGATTAAGCTCGTACAGAGTTGATGTAAAGAATATTTGAAGCATTTCCACATATCGAGCGGATGTTACTGTCGCTGGACTACCGTCCTCACGTACAAAAAAATTAGGGCCGATAACACCACGACATGATACAGCACACCATATTGTGACCTTGTCGCTATGTAGTGGTCTCTGATGTAACTCACAAGGATTGTCGTAGGCCCAATAACGAAAATTCTGTTTGTTTACGAAACCGCTCAAGTGGAATTGGGCTTCGTCTGATATCCATATGTTACCAACGAAATTCGCGTCCTCGTTAATTTTAGCCTAATTTTAGCCTACTAAACTCCATACGTGACGCTGGTTCTCGTTCATGTAATTGTTGCGCAATCTGCAACTTATAGGGATGGAAATGTAATTCGTGCAGTATTCTTTGCAAGCTTCGTCGCTTAATCCCTAGCGTAGGTGCATGCTGTCGAACGGAGCGGCGAGGACTTCTCTCGATTGCAGCTCTAACAGCCCCAATGTTCTTTAGGGTACGTACCGTTCGAATGCCACCTGGAGCTTTCTTTTTCAAGACAGATCCTGTTTCTTCAAAATTACGCACCCACGTTGTAATCGCATGCGCAGATAGGACACGTCCATGACGTCCAAGCTGGTAATGCTGTCGAAATATTCTCTGCGCGACAGTCGCACTATCACCATTTTTATAAACCGCTCTCACAGCTACTGCACGTTCCGCACCAGTCCAACGATCCATGATTACTAAATGGCACTGCGTTCACAACCATTGTGCGACGTTACCAACAACTGCCGGCTCTACAGTGCTGACAACTGTAACGTTCAAAATTTCCCGTTCCCCTGCTCCACCCCGTATATCCACAATAATAGTTTCACCTGGATGACCTTTTCTAAAACCGAATGATTATGATGAATCACATTGTTTCGCTCACAGAAATAATATAATTCGTCTTTTACGCATAGGTCTGAATTCCTACATATACTTTGCTCCCTGCCACTTCGGGAAAAGGAAGAACGTACGATGTTTTCCAGTTTCCGGAAATGTACCTGTATCGAGTGAAGCATTCACTATGTCAAGAATTCTATATGCAGACATCTGAGCAGCGTCCTTAATAATTTTGGTCGTTAGTCTATCACCAGTTACGTCTCCTATATTTTTCAACGTGTTAATTATAGTTTTCATGTCATTCACTCAAGCAATTTAATATGCAATGGCGGTGCTATTCGGTCATTTTAATGTGCATTAAGTAAAGGCATTGTACATTTCAGTGTAAACTTGAATTCAATTTCTTCAGTGCAGGAGTATTTCCATAATTTGGTCTCGAATACAAAATGAATAGTTATTCTAAGGGACTCTTAGGAAATCCCGTTTTTATTTGTGTTTTTTCGTTTATCACATCAATGACTGTAGACCTTCTAGAAACTTGTTTGACACTGTACCACAAATTATCAGCCCTACATAGCTTAACTATGTAGAATCATGTACAGAAAGAATTTGTCTAACTATTTTCTCTAAAAACAGTTTATATCTTTATGTCACGGTATGACAAATTAATTCCCGAATGCTTTAAAACCAACAACGCGAGGTTTTCCGCTGGAAAACTGTTTAGAATTCATTTCAGCGAGTATATTTGTGTTTACATTTTACACGTGCAATATATATTCGCGCCATAGGTGGGTACACATTTGTTTATGCGGGCAGTAGACAAATAAACATATCTCAATAGCGGAACCCGCCCTATTCCATACCCGTGCGCCGCAGCTACGTTTGCTTTTAAAACAGTGATGTTAGTTTTAAGCGTATATTATTTATTTTCGATCGTTTTCATTAGCACTTTCGTATTGCGGAAAATTACATATTATAAAATTAAATTCAAATAGAATCATTGTTTACGCGCGTAGGGAAAATAATTTTCCAATTAGAATTGGCATTATTTTATCGGTGGAAGTATATGTTATTATTTTTTAATATGCTTGGTGCATGATTAATATGATATCCGTTCTCGTATTTAGGCATTTTAATTGATAATTCGGCCTGAAAGTTTTAATTATTACTATTGGAAAATATTTATTTACCTATTTCTGTCAACTTTGTTATTGTAACGAAATTAGCAGAATTAGTGAATTTGTAGTAGATTCAAATATGAATATGTTCAAGAAAAGAATGATTGTAATTTTGCGTCGAAGACTTTCATAAGAAGAACATTATTTTGCCAATCTCGGCGGTGGTTATAACTACGGTTTAGGCAAAAACCTTCTCAAAAAAGGTGGTTATCACGTCGAATTCTGCCGAAATGGTTTCGTCTGTAGCGCCGCTTATACGTCCTGCTTTTCTTCTGAAGAAACTTCCTCTTATTCTTTTTTCTTACCTTGGTTTCTGTTTCCTCTTCTCTCTTCTTCTTTTATTCTTTTTCACTTTTCTTTTTTCTCTTTTATTTCTTTTCCCTCTTACTTCTTTTTCATTTTCTCCTTTTATACTTTATCACGACACGGTCCAATTCCGGAAACAGTTTATTTATCAATCTAAACATTCGTTTACCTTTCTTTAAATGATATTTTGTTGACTGCATCCTTGCTGTACCAACAGATTCTGAACAAAACATTAAATTTAAAACATGCCATGAACGGTTGCAGTTCACTGCAGAGATTGACAATAAATTTCCTAGATATGTTAGTAAAACAGCAAGATAACAAAATATTATAATGGGACTTTTTGTGACCTCCGTTTTTCTCAAGAACATTCCTGTTTTTTTTTTTATCTTATTATCCACCTACCTTTGTCATTTAGCTTATTTTTCTTATTAGTAGCTTCCTTTAATCCCATAGTATTATGATTTCGATTAGCATTCTAACTCCATGCTAAAATGATTGATTCTTTTAGGTAGTAAAGTTTATATTTACTTTGTAATTTATTGTAAACATTTTTGTATCAATAAAGCAATATACATGACAAAAGTATTTCATTTGTCACTGTCACTTCACTACTTACTACCAACAAGATATTAAGGAAAAACTAAAGAGTAAATTTCTATGGTCAGACGAGGACGACCTGAAATGTTTCCAGAATCGGCAAGAGATGGCGCACTAAAGATAAAGTGGATTCATTGGTCGGCTGGGACAAGGGCAACCTTTTTTATGGAAACTGTCAAAATTTCAGACGTCTACTGTCAATAGTTGCTGTTTAAGAGTGTGCTTTGTGTAGCAAGTCAGGCGGGTTCGCGAAAGTGGAAAAAATCGAATTTCACGCAGCGGTAAAACATTTCTGGATCCCTGGAACAGCCACAGAAATTCGAAGTACTTTGGTAGGATGTACTCCATCATTTTCGACCATCAGCTTCTGGGTGAGTTGGTACCTCTCTTCTTTGTTTTGACATGATGTAGCGATTCGTTTAAGTTTTTCCTTCCACCATCGCCATTATTTGACTGACTTTTGTTTTTATTTCCCAGTGACTCCTATGTTTGCTAACCCTTCCATGTTATTACATATTTTACAAAAAGCGAAACATCTAAATGTATCCTTTTAGTTTTGACAAAATAAAACTTTTATCAAAAAAAAAAGAAAACGTAACTGATAACGTAATTCTTACTTATTAAAAATCTAATTTTGTTTGTATTTCACAGTGGTTAATCGATAAATTATCGTCCCAAATCTACTTGTACACATCTTACTTCTATTGTCCTTAATTAATCATTAAATCTCCAAACAAATACAAAAATGAACTAGTTCGTTCAATACCAATACAAGGACGTAATTCAGCACACACTTCCAAACTTCTAAAAACATTACGACCTGTAATCCCATCTCCATTTGTCACTTTGTAAACATGAAAAGCATCTTGTTCGCCCAGAATTGTCCGACTCAAGTAACTTTTGTACAACTGCAGTTTGTTTCTCCGGTAGATGTCTATCTGTCTCTCCGGTTGACCCTTCTAAGTAAGCAACTGCTGCATCTGCTTGCTGTAAACTAAGTTTTCAACTGCGCGTCGCAGCAAGTAATTCTTCTTGTATTTGCCTTCTTCTTAATTAAGCTTCCGCTTGAGAAAAGCTAAATAAATAAGTTTTTATGTCAGTAGCACGAATGGTTGTATAATGCTGAGTGAGCTCTAATTTCTTACGAAACGCTTTGAAATTATATTTAGTTTTACCGCCTAATTAATTAATTAAGAGAAAAGCTCTTGTCGATTTGTCCTTTTGATATTTTTAATTGTTTTATTCTCTTGCTTCGTCCATTTTACAATTTTAACGAGTTCCTTTTTAATTTAATATTGCTGTTATGATGCTAATCACAAATATTGTATACATTTGTTTGATTCAATGGTTCTTTTCTGGAATGTGTCGGTTTGAGCAAAGTAGCTGCATGAAATCGGCTGCCGTTATTTGACTAAATTGTGAGATACTGTGAAATTAGCTCACGTTTTCATTTTTCTATGAATTAATTTGAGGACTTTAGCGAAAGACGACGCATTTGTATCGTGATATTATAAAGTTTCTAAGACAAAGACAGCATTAAAATAGAAAATATGTCTGAATTTAAGTCATATTGTCATACTTGTAATACAACTTTAACTTTTGAAAATTATTTTGACAGGGTTTATACAACTAGTTGCGAAAGGGTGTGGTTATTGTACTGGGACTGAATATCAGGTTGTCCTAATTTCTATATTAATGGTGTCCAATTTGCCACTTAGCTTATTTAAGTAATCATAATTTCGATGCTATAAAATTACTAGATGGGAAAATATTCAAACGTATTGTAATGATATGGAATATTTTCTGTTAATTATCAATGAATTTTTCTAAATTTTACTAGTTTACCTATTCCAGATATTTTCTCGTCACTGTTTGGTGTACGTTATTTTTTGTTGTGGTTGATGTTAGAAGTTGGAGGCAAAGTACCGTTAGTACTCCGTCTTTATGCATTTTAAGCACCGATATTCAATCTGTACAGGTTTCTTTCTAAAGTTTTACAGATATCTACTTCAGGTATTCTTTACTAACTTATTATTCATAATTTTCTTGAGTCCCTTCAACAACACTTGCAGAGGAGACGTAAACTTTACTATCGTTTATTATATAACACAATGGGCTGAAAAGTCCCGGGCCTAACAAAGAAAACACGGTTTTCTTGGTTCAAAATTAGCTTTATTCATCAACGTAATCTCCATCAAGAGCAACGCAATCAACCCAGCGCCGCTTTAACATTTCAATACCACTTTTATAGAACGATTTATCTTTTGCCTCAAAATAGGCCTCAGTTTCAGCGATAACCTCTTCATTCGTGCGAAATTTCTTACCGGCGAGCGTTTTTTTGAGGTCTGCGAACAGCCAGTAGTCGCTGAGAGCAAACTCTGGCGAATACGGTGGATGTGGGAGCAATTCGAAGTTTAATTCATGTAGTTTTGCCATTGTTTTGATTGACGTGTGACACGGTGCGTTGTCTTGATGAAACAACATTTTTTTCTTTGCCATATGCGGTCGTTTCTTTACAATTTCGGCCTTCAAACGCTCGAATAACGCTATATAATATTCACTGTTGATGGTATTTCCTTTCTCAAGATAGTCGATGAATATTACACCACGCACATCCCAAAATACCAAGGCCATAACCTTTCCAGCCGATTGTTGTGCTTTCCGGCGCTTTGGACGAGGTTCACCAGTTGCTGTCCACTCAGATGACGATCGTTTTGATTCCGGAGTGAAGTGATGGATCCATGTTTCATCCATTGTCACATATCGACGCAAAAATTCCGGTTTGTTACGTTTAAACATGGCCAAACACTGCTCAGAATCATCAACACATTCTTGTTTTTGGTCAACAGTGAGCAAACGCGGCACCCACTTTGAACAGAGCTTTCTCATAGTCAAATGCTCATGCAATATAAAGCCAATACGTTCTTTTGATATCTTTACGATGTCAGCTAACTCACGCAGCTTCAATTTTCGATCATTCAAAACGATTTTGTGGATTTTTTTGATGTTTTCTGGTGTTACCGCCTCATTTGGACGTGCACTGCGTTCTGCATCATCGGTGTCTCTACGACCACGTTTGAAATTAGCAAACCAACGTTTTATTGTTGTTTCTGATGAAGCAGAGTCCCCATAACACTTTTCAAGCCATTGCTTCACTTGAACGGTATCTTTTTCCATCAAGAGGCAGTGTAAAATTAAAACACGAAATTGTTTTCGATCCATTGTTTTGAAAATAACAAAAGTAGCGTGACTCTTAGCACAATGACTCACAAACTAATGAATAGAATATCATGAAATTTTAACAGTTGTCTTTTGAAGGTTAGTACTAACTGAGAAAAAGGTAACTGCAATAAAACTAGCGTAATCTATGTGTTAGACCGGGACTTTTCAGCCCATGTGTTATGTCGCTTTTCGTAAACATATTTTGTTATATAAATAAGTATTTCCAAATTTCATTCTTAAAAGACGTTTAATACACTGTACCCACACATTTCAATCACATTGTATAAATATGCATTATTACAAAATTATATTTATAATCTTCAAAATTTCTCGTACGACGGAAGGATGGCACGACTGCCAGCTTACCTTTATAATCTCACTCATATCAAGTATGTGTGTACTGTCTGGCCTACTATGTATATAGGCAAACAAATGCGTTACTATGGATATAAAACAAAAACATCGTGCCAAAGTCACACACGTTGTCAAGGTTTCTGCTGAGAATAATTAGTTATTTTATAAAACTCTTTAATTTTACAAAAATCTTCGTTTATATCCATTCATAAAGTGTATCAGCTGATACTACAAATAAAATCTGGAAGTTCCGGACACATCGAAGCCGAAGACCAGTCCATCTTAAAGGCGAGAAATCACGTGCGAGTAAGTACGATTTCAAAGATTAAAGAAGTCGAATCTTTTAAGTTCTTCGAAATTATTTGTATGTACTGCTCTCATTTTGTTTCGCATACTAATTAGAACATTTAAAGATTAGCTAGACAGGTATTACCTTAGGTTTTTCTGTAAAAAACATATTCTTTTTGTAAAAATTATATTTATTAATTTGTCAATATTTATCTTTTCAACTTTACATTTGGTTATTTTAATTAGAAAACATTATCGCTTAATTTAAAAACAAATAGAACAAAATTGTAATCAAAGAACCCATTTAAAAAATTAAAGAGCCTGAGATTTTCCACCACAGTATGTACGCTCTGTACGTTTGGTTGTTTATTGTTCCATAGTAGGAACAGTTCAATTTCCGTTTCAGTGTTGGACAAAGAAAATAATCACATGGAGTCATATCTGGACTGTAGGGAGGGTGTGGGAACATCACACTGCAAGAAATGCTCTAACCAATAATAAGCTCTGACTGGGGGCATTACCGTGATACAAGATCCACGAGTTATGTAATGTCAGGTCGCACACGCAGACTCTCTTCTGCAAAGACCTCGAAATAAAAGATTTGATACACTATCTGGCATTACAGTACGAACTTTTTGTGAACAATTCCACGGATATCAAAAATGATGATAAGTATGAACTTGATTCGAGATTTGCTCATGCGAGCACTCTTCGGACGCGGTGATGCAGGTGTGTGCCCCTGAATATCCATAATTCTTTACATATTGTCACTCTGTGCATGAGGTTGGCTTTGGCTGTTAAGCGATCCAGCAGTTGCTGACTAATGGAGAAGCAAGTTTGCTTTTGTTCGCCAAACAAGTTCGTGGGCACCAGCTTTGAACAAATTTTTCGCATACTTAGTGCCTTCGTCACCTGCATAAAGCCCTGTATTTGAATACGCACACGAGGTGTCGTATTAAAATCCGGAAAGTTTACGCCGCGTGTATCTTTTACGCACACGGAAGTAAAACATACGAAATACAGAAAAAACAAGAACTCTATAGTCCTGTATATACATATTTCTAAATAATATCGTCACATTGCCTTAACTAGATATCCGTGACAACACAGACCTAATTGCAAGAATCGGCATGGCAGTCAACGTGTTAATATATTTTATTTATCCGCAGACGCACCACATTTAATTTGGAAGATCATTGAACAAGCGAATAAATATGTGAGCATCTGGTCTTCAGATGAGTAGAACGTAAGTAAGGAGTAATCATATTTTAACATCGAACATCTTACGTATACAGTTTTAATCTGTTTTAGCTGTAGTATTAGTATATCGCAACTTTTTCGTTTTCCCATCGTCTTCATTCATTTCTAATTCACTCACATCTTGTTATGTTTGTTTCACCCTAAGCGGCATTCGATTCTCGGCAGAAATTGTTTCGTAACGCGATCAGTTTTGGGAGCGAGAAAAATAACGGAAACTCATTAAAAGTCGCCTGTAGAACTCGGATAAACAGGAGAAAAAATATCAAATACGTATATACCTATATAAAAACAGGATATAGGGAGAGAAGAAACTGTCTAAAAAAAAAAACAAGAAAAATTGAGAACACAACGGACACATACACTTAAATAGGGAAAGTAAATTCGAACCGCTTTCGAGGCGCTTTATTTCGTTAAGCTCGAAAATTTGTTTCCTCCTTTATTTTCCGGTAATTTGGGCAATATTCCTCGTCATTATTTTGCATACTAGGGATTCTCCTTTCTTTTCAGCCTTCGTTTTCGTCTTTCGAGCAAGTTGTATTTATTAGCTTGAATAAAAGATCGATGTATTCGCCGATATAAGCTAGACAGCGAAAAAAACGAGATCGGTGGAATCAAGTTTGATTATACGCTTCAAAAGCTACAACCAAATAGCGGCGGAATATCTAGAAAAAGTCCGTTGGTTGATTAGGTTACCGCATATACATAGGTAATTCGCAAAATGAAGATATAATAAATTATACATCTTGAATCATTTTGGCAGATTGGGAAAGTTATTCCTCCATGAACAGAGGGGTTTCCAAATGATTTCTTTCGTTCTTAAAGGATCCAGTGGCGAACTTGCTTTAGAATGACATCGAAACATACAGGGCGTCTCAGAAGGTTACGACCACGCCAAGTGGTAGCTTTTTAATGGAGTGTGGAGTATGTTATTGTGTTTTATTTTTTAGATTTCACGCTAAAAGGGCTCCTTTGAGAAAGATAGTATTTACAGAACCAACTAATTCCCGGAAAGTACGAGGAATGTCTGGTTTAAAGGTACATGTCCGCGGCGCACGGCCTACGTCGCTTCGGTCAGTATGAAAGTCGCACGCATTTTGGATGCGCATATGTGCTGCGTAGGTGGCTATTGTCATTGCTTAGTTCCGATCGAAACACATTCCAAGTTTGAACTGCGAGCGGTCATTCGTTTTTTTTTCATGCGAATAACGAAACACCTACCAAAAGTCATATAAATGATACTGAAAACTTACGGAGAGCATTTGAGTTCTCCAACACCGAAGAAATTCTAAGTAATTCATTACTCAGACGACCGCAAGATGCCAGCCGCAGCACTTAGCGAAACGTCGACATACACCTATTCAACAACACTACCTAGAATCCCAGAAATACGTACTGTCAGTATAAACTCAGATACCGGCTATGAGAGCTTAATATTAACCATTAAATCTATTCAGCTATTTCTAACCAAGAAGTTGTTGCACTCCAGAAAAATGTTGACTTGATAACCGCCTGGTGCATGACCAATATATTCAAACTTATTGTCAACAAATGTCGGCTTGGTGACGCGGAGCACTCGGCAATTTAGTGACAGAAACATCTTAAAGTCCTTGTATTTTCCTTTGTAGTGAGTTGTCTGGAATACACTTCTATTGTTTGGTCTCCTTATTGTACCCTCCATCAGCTTACGAGTTCAACGTCGTTTTCTTAAATTTCTTTCCTACAAACTTGATGGTCAGTACCCTCCTAGAGGAACTGATTACCATTCTTTACTGGAGCGTCATGGGAGGCATTCCCTTAAGGAACACAAAGAGACCTATTGCTCCCAATTTGTCTGAATATTAATAAATGGATTTGTTAATTGCGGTGATTTATTATCTAAGTTGCACTGTCATGTATCTCGTTTTTCGCCCAGACTCTGTTCTACGTTTGCGCTACCTATTCCGAAAACCAAGATTTTGCATAGTGCCCCCATAATATGTGTAGTTTAGAAAATAGATACTATATTGATATTTCCTTCGATAAATTTTAAGTAATGTCATTTTGTTTGGCATAATTTATAAGCTCTTTATTCATAGTTACTCTTTACGTTAGTTATTATAATATCACATCAGGAGTTAAGTAAGTCATTGTAGTGAATTGGTCATACGCATTTGTGCTGCAGACTATAGATTACCAACCATAAAATCGAGAAATACTAAAAGAACAAATACATGACGAAATGAAAAATAAATGCACCTCAGACCATTCTTGGGGTGTATAGTATATTTATTTTAATAGTAATAATAATAATATTTATTTGACCAACAGAAACATATTTAATTACACAACAAAAATAAATATAAAACTAATTTGTTAAGATAACTTTAGAGATCGCATATATGACATCGACTTGTTCGTTAGTATCTAAACATTCCGATAGATACTGGCTCAGTACGGATAAGTTCGTCACCGTTGATCGGTTCTTTACAAAACGGTGCTCATATTCTAAAAGGGATGATCGGGTTTGTGGGTATATACAATGATAACGACATATTTCAAAGTTATTAAGGATCGTTATTGAGTGATAATTTTCGACAGAACTACCACTTCCTTTTTTTATGAATAGGAATGATTTTAGTCGTCTTCCAGTAATTTGAAAAAACACAAGTTGTTAAAGAAAGGTTGAGCAGTTAGCATAATGGTTTAGGAAAAACATTGTGCAATCCCTAATTAGGAACCTGGGTAAGTTATCATTTCCCATTACGTATTTATTCTTTAACTGTTTCATTTCATTATAGACATCTGATTCCTGAACACTGAGACACTCATCCATTGATTACAGTTTAATGTTGCAAAATGTTGCTGGTTAGAGTTGGAAGAATGTGTACAAACTGATTTAAAGAAACGTTGGAAGGGGTTCACATTTAAAGGCGTTCACAAGTGTTATAAACGAGTTTTCATTTTCAGTCTTGACAACGTTAGAAAAACCAGAAGAGAATTGAAGGAATGACCAAATATGTGGAGCTTGCAGGTGGTTGTGTTGAATTTTTTCCTACGATCAAATTTTTATCCTCAGATACAGCATATATTCAGTGTGTAACGGTGAATACTTTCAATTTTGCAATTACCACAAAATCGCATCCAGTCATAATCAGAGCCCTATCTAATGTTGTGATTTTAACATTTAATGAATGCAAATACGTATTCCATATATTATGACCATTTTAACTCTACCATATGGCTGTAATACTATTTCAGTACATTTTGATGGCATTGTAGTGCTTCTCTATTACGGGAAAATGTAGCTGCTGCACCAGTAAAGATAATAAATCCATCACGATCTATGGGAACACAATAATTAGCTTTTAGAGGGTAAAACGGCGTACACAAAACCCGACGCGTATATATACACACACACTAAGCCGTACACAGCATGAATCACATGCTTCCCATTCCATCGCACGCTAGCTAAACTAATTGTTCAATAATTAGATGACGAAATTGCCCTGTATGCGCGTTCTGCCGCTTCTCTTGCGTATTAATTTTACGGATCTCCCGCCGTAACGCTCTTAAATTTTCTGCGCTCCGCATTCGTCGATCGCTGCGTGCCGTCAAACCTTGCAATAACGCTACGAACAATTTTGGTTTAACCTAAACGGCCGAGACCTTAATGATTATCTAATAATCGAAAACGGTCGGCCGGCGCGCCGTTACGTTCTATTGCGTAAAACCCGAATCGGATTAAGAGTTAAAAGCGGAAACCTTCGCGGACCCGAATTTAACGGTTAAGTTGTAAGTACCACCTGAAAAAGGAAATCTAAATCGCCGACGCCATCTAGTGGCCAACCACTTTTGGGTACTTATATGTGTTAATTGCAGATTTAATTTATTAATGTGCGGAAGGCATGTAGAGCTTTATTCGGGTGAAGATTTCTCTAATTAGGGACAATGGTTATTGAATGAGAGGTGTTATAAATTAATTATTGATGCTTTCCGAATGTGTTGGGAACGGAAGTACAACGGCAGATGGAGCTCTTTATATAAATTAATCACTGCTAATTTGAGTAAATCAATGCTCGAAAGCTTAGCATACCAGCCTTTCGACCTACACAACGATTTTTCCATCCCCAGTCCAAATATTTGGTTTTTCATTATGAAGTATAGCAGTGCTGAAGTACACCTTGTTTTTTTCTTCTAATAGTTCCTATCCGTTTCGAATGTTGGCTACCGTGCATGCTATCTTAACTTTGTTTGGTGTTGCTTGCAATAATTCAGTCGTGTTCGCACCGAACCCTACATTAATGTAGTAGCTTTAAAGCACTGCATGGTTTAGGATATGCTTACTAGAGTTGATAAAATGTTTGTCGGTATGGGACACTTAAAAGTTAGAAATTACACAAACAGGACCTCCTCTCAAGCATAAGCTAATATAGTAATTAATTACCTAATAATCAGTCTTAATTGAAAGGTGCAAAAACTAAATAACTTAACATGTATGAAAGTCAAATTAATTTGAGGGTTTCATGGGAGGTTCCTTATTCTAGTTGTAAGACATTAACCCAGTGAGCAGGAAGGCGTAGATTCAAATCCTACCGAGAGCGACATTTTTTCGGAAAATTTTAATTACAAGGAAGATTATGATTTATCATATATGAAAGTTCATTGTTGCTAATAAACAGAAAACCTTTTCATAAATAGGTTACTGCTAATTAAGCTATTAATTAAGACCATTAGCCTTTGCATGTGATATCAACATCTCGAAGAGTAAAATCGATTGCAGATCGATATATCAGAATTAGAGATGAGGTGAATGTTTGGGGTTGATCGCAAAAAGTTATCTAGTTAAAAAAATGTATAAAAACGTTTTACTAACAAGAAGAAAATTATGGTTTCATTCAAATCCGCTTCCTCATTCTCTTTTTTTGATAACGTCCAATCCAAATAAAATGTTAGTGTTATGAAGCTTTTAACACGTGTCAATCTCTGTTTAGCAGGGGACTTATTTTAGCTTAAACATTAGTGATCTTACCAGTCCTCATACAAAGAGAGCTTAAGTGATACGTATTACAATTCTCCGTCCTATCGTACTACATTTTCTTATAGGCACAAGGATTTATTTAGTCATGTATTGAGAGTGTTCAAAATTCAGTCAATTATCTTAAATACGCTGATGTGTGTAAGCAAGCTTCCATTGTCATCGTTGTTCATGCGTTTTTATTTCACGATCACATGACTAATATGTGGGAAGGATACTCGCATTGTAATCAATATTTCTGTTTCCAACATTTCTTGAAGCCTTTCATTGTCATGATGAAGAGCAATGAATGAAGACTACACCTAAATATAAGAGCGAATTAAATGTGAACCGAACCCTGGTTTTAAAACCTTTACTGGTACAGTAAACAAAATTCAATACACTTTCTTTTCCTTTATAATCTTCTCTTCTATTCACATATTTTTCCCACCGTATCGGAAGTTTCTTAATTCCATCATCACAGAATGAATATGACCGCGTCTATAACAAATTTCGAACAAACATTTCTACGCCTTCATCGTCATCAAACTAGTGACTTCCCAGTTCTTCTTTGAGTAGTCCAAACATATGATAGTCACACGATGACAGATCAGGATTTTAGGGCGGATATTCCAGTGTTTCCCAATGAATTTTGTCCAACATATTTTGGAGCAATGCAGCTGTGTCTGGTCGATCATTCTCATGGAGCAGAATCGCACTTCGAATAGGCATGTCATGGCTTTATCGTCGATAGGCCAGTTTCACTTCATCATGCAGTTGGCAGTAATACGCAGTATTAACTGCACGCCGTTCGACGAGAATACCAATGCCTGTAGAATCCCAAGAAACAGTTGCAAGAGCTGAAATGGCTGTCATTTTCTTCTGATTCTCGGCCGTCAGACATTTTTTTGTGGCAGTCGTAGACCCGGCCTCTTAAAAGCGTTTTTTCAGAGAACTGTGCCGCAAAATTTCGACAGGTTTTACGCCCTCCCGCACCAAAAATTTAATAATAATACGTTGCTCAACAGACTTGTGCACCTCTTGCACCAACCGGTTTACTTTCCTCCCCATTACATCCCCCCAACACATAAAACGTCACACCACTCACTTCACCAGATTTCTTTTGCGTATACACTAATAGTATTAAAAATGATAGGGCTATATATTTGAAGATAAAAAGGTGAACCAATCTGCTATTACCTTACTAAGGCCTTACTCAGGAAACTGGAAATATACGCTTCTAACTACCAGTGCTACTTCTGGGTCTGACGTAACCACAAGCAAGTATCTCGCAAACTACCGCAAATAAGCATTTAATTTATAATATTGATTTACATCAATTTTTAACGTGCAATATCGCCACGCAATAATTTGCAGGATATCCCGTTTAAATAAGGAAGTATTTCAAAAATAGACATCCCATATTATCAGTATTAGGTCTATATATCCAGTTCATGGCAAATACAATTTTTCTAACAGCTTTCTGAAATTAAGGCAAGTACGCATAAAGTATTTTATTCCGTCTTTACTGTAACATCCTGTATATGTATATTCGCACCGGAGACTGATATTTTTTCTATTTCTAACCGTTAAAATTTTCTTGGAGCAATGAAATTTTCAAAGCCAAATTTCACTCCTTAATATCTAGCTTCTCAACAATGGAATGTATCGCAGAAGAAATCACAAAGTTTCGTTTCAATATCCACACAAATTCTTAAGCAATGTTCATGAAAAATACTCTCTCTGGGACTCTGTCTGATTTTCTTTCTAAGAAAATACCGGTAAACTGCCCGGGAATGAGAATATATGGGGCGTTTTAATTTCTCCAGAACCAATAAAAATGTCAATTTGAATTTCCTGCGTAACGCTTTGTACTGAAATTGATTGGAGTTTAAAAGGTCGGAGCTGTTCTATTTCGTTCCCGCAACAAAGACGGAAGTAGGTAGAGAAAAGCTTCTATTTCGAATTCGTAGCAAAATGCTTTTTGTAGGTAAGCTACAGTGGATACGGGGATAATTAGAAATAAATGAGGAATGTTTTTCTTTTTCTCGTATCCAAAGAAAAATCGTACACTTTTTGCGTGTGGATTTTTGCTCAAGGTAAAATGAAGTCAATGCACAGCTGAAACACACCACTGTACGACAGGGAAGCTGTATATATTGTAACGACGTCAGAGCTCTTAATGTACTATAACGTAGTGGATTCTTTTTTTAGGGATTTTGTTTTTAAGTAACGAATTTAAATGGCTTTTCACAGATGCAGATGTAGACCTCAGATGCGACCTTTACTATTTGCCGTGTGTATATACGAATGTGTTAAATATTATATAAAATTTTTGGATTAACTTTATCCTTCTCCTTTCCTGTTGTTCGAAAGAAATATTTAAATAACCGCATTACTGCTGCATTTCATATATTGATTTTCTAAGTCAGATTTGAATCACAATTTTTGCGATAGAATGACAAGAAATAATTCATCGACGACAGATCAGGTGATCTAGCGATAGTATAAAGTATATGTATATTATATTAATATTTCTATTTTATCCGTGCATTTTAATTTTAAATTAATATACACTCATGTATTGTGAAGGCTAAAATATTCTGTTTCCTCCTATATGATATTCTTTCAACGATGTTGCTAGCAAAATGTATACACATACCCTTTTCCGAATGTTATAGTAACCAGTTGAATGGAATCTTCAACTATGCATCTAAGTACGAGGGCAATCCCAAAAAAAAGGTCTCCTATTTTTGGGGACGTAGAGAAAGTTTTAATACGGTTGTTGGCAACACTGTTGTGAGTGGTGCCTTCTCCGCTACCACATAAGCACGCAGGCGCTTCGCTTGGATGCTCAGTCTTGGCTTGGTAGCCATTCGAAATGGAGCTCCCGATGAACGTTACTGCCAAGTGCGAAGTGCGCACAGTTATTCGATTTTTGAACGCAAAAGTGGTTAAGCCGGTTGAAATTCACGGCCTATTGACGGAAGTGTATGGACAATCCTGCATGGATGTCAAAAACGTTCGCAAGTGGTGTAGAGAATTTACAGCCGGTCGTACTGAAATTCATGACGAAGAAAGGAACGGGAGGTCGTCAATTGCCGACGAGACAATCGCGAAAGTTGAGGAACTCATGCGTAAAGATCGGAGGATCACTCTGGATACTCTCTGCATTATGGTTCCTGAGGTTCCCAGAAGCACCATCCACAGGATTTTAACGGAAAAGTTGCAATATCGGAAGGTGTGTGCAAGATGGCTGCCGCATATGCTGACAGAAGATCACAAACGGCAACGGGTTGATTCTTCCCGCGAATCTCTTCGCCGCTATGGAGACGAAAAGGACAACTTCTTGGACTCGATTGTCACGTGTGACGAAACCTGGGCATTCCACTTTACACTTGAGACAAAGCAACAGTCACGCGAGTGGCTGCATCACACGGCAACACAATCTGCCAGTAAAGTCATGACAACTGTGTTTTGGAATAGGAAGGGGGTACTGTTGGTCGACTTTCTGCCTACTGGGACAACAGTCAACGCTGACACGTACTGTTAAACACTGAAGAAACTCAGAAGGGCAATTCACAACCGGAGAAGAGGGATGTTGAGCAAGGGTGTAAGCATTCTCCACGTCCTCACGTCGCCCGTCAAACCGTCGATCTCCTTCAAAATTTTGGTTGGAACGTCGTCACACACCCACCCTACAATCCGGACTTGGCACCCAGCGATTTCCACCTGTTCCCTAAGTTGAAGGAACATTTGTCTGGACGGCGGTTCTGCTCCGATGATGAGGTTCAACGCTTCCTGAAGAGCATGGCGGCAAGCTAGTATGACATGGGCATTGTAAAACTGCCACAGCGTCTACAAAAATGCATCGACCGAAATGGCGATTATGTTGAAAAATAAAGCATTCTCCAATCTTTAAAGTGATGTAGCAATAATAGAAAATAAACGGTTCTTTGTATATCTAAAAATATAGGAGACCTTTTTTTTGGGATTGCCCTCGTAATAAACGCTAACTAACGTTCCGGTGCATGCACAGACACATTGATGCTACAATCAATGACATTGTGATCAGCATCTCACAACGAAACTATCAATCATGCATCCATCTGTAGACTCTAGCTTCTCATAATTATGCCGGCCACTAATCTTATGTGATCGCTTAGAATGGGCAAAGAACTGAGAACGAAGATTCTGAAAAACGCTGGTGTTTGGTTTTTACATATTTTAAGAGTTCTGTAAGGGAACTCTTTCAAGAGATTCCCGTTGTGCTAATTCAAAATTTATGTTTTGTTTTTCTTTTCCGCCAGTATTGGTGATAGTAAGTTCCAGAAGTAGTCCGAAGTAGCGAGTCAATTTTGTTTGACTTTATTTTATATTGTCTAATTTTGTTTGAATTTGTTATATGCCCAAGTCGTATCTCCGTTTTCATTGTTGTGTTTTACGATAATTCTATACATTAATATATGTTTATTTTTGGGTTAAATTGTTTGGTCTCTTCTTTTAAACGTAACATTGAAACTTGCCAACCTCGAATCCTTATACGTTTGTTTTCGCTAATTACGTCTTCAATTATAAAGTGGAGGGGATTACAGCCATTTTCTCTACTCGTATTCGAGTTGGAGCTGGTGGCTGAGTACCTTACGCGCTTGGCTACTAGCCTAGAAGTCTCGGGTTTGAACCCCCGGGGGTGTTTCCCAGGATCAAGGTGTTTCTGTTACTTTCCTCACTCCTTGGCGAATGCTGAGAACGAATAATCTCAAGATGCGCCGCAGAAGCAGGCGTAATAATAACTCATGTCCGAATGATGCCCTCTATCATTGGCGAAAGCTGTTCGGGGATGGGAAATGATGCATTAATATTAGTATTATTAAAATATTTACAAAATTCTCGAGCCGCTAGAAAATAATGTGGAAAAGGAACACTATCTTGTTTAAAAAAAAACACCACCAATAAATTTTAAATTGAAGAAATATTTTGTTAGAGCAAGCTTAAGTACTTCTGGTCAGTCAGTTGGACGATAAACATTATGATCCTTGCACATTTATTTTAAGTTTTTCCATCTACCCATTGTCTAAATGCTCATCCAGTATCATTATAATTTAAATAGAATTAATTATAGTTACTTGTGTGGTGCCCAGTTTAATAACTTTACAAGATATTTAGGTTGGTATAACTGGTGAGGTCTTAAATGTATCAACGATGTTTGTAAAATGACTCATGGCTTTGCTTATTCGTCCCATACGCGTAAACGTTGCTGGGAGACCTCTACTGCGAATAACTCTAAGGGGTATTATATTCCCGTCAATAAAAATAGTGCTGGTTCTAGTCGGACTCGAACCCATAACTCCTATCGCAGCCACCGTAAAAATTTCTTAGATACTTTTTATTTCGTAATTAATTTATAGCATCCCGTAAATAACATCAAATAAAATTATCCCCTACATCTTGAAAGTCGCATAACTTTAACAAAATTTAATTTTTAACACGAAATCTCGAGCGAAAGGACTAAATTCCCTAGATCTGTTAACTTCTCTCTTACATTTATTCGCGACAAAAACAATAAATTACTACACGACACGAATCGCAGCGAAGTATACGAGCGACGGACACGCGGACGAGCCCAGGACGGACTAGGCGCTCGCACAATACGAAATCCCCCAACATCGCCGAGAGACAAAGCTCCGTACAAAGAGCTCCCGTTACAGAATACAAATGCCAGACGCTACATGTCTGGAATACCAGAGATTAGCGTCAATTGGACGGTCTGTTTCATTGGCTCGTAATGAATTCATTCAAGACAGAACTAACGCCGCGGTGGATTTAGGAGAGCAGTTTGTCTTCGTGGCACCGTTAAGTTTCCCCGCGTCGTGTACCGAAATGGTCGAGCGTAGCTGAGTGGAAGATTAGGGACACGAAACTATATTGTATAAGATGAAAGTTTGCTTGCTTACCTAAACACGAATGTAAAATGGGTATAAAAGGTCAACGGTTTACGAATTTCGACAGAAAGTATTATTTACCATTATCGCATTTCGCTATAAATTACAAAGGCAAAAACAGAAAGAAAACTGAATACTTGTTTTTCTAACTGTTTACAAAACATTTTTGTTTTAAACAAAATACTTTTCTATAATAAATAAAAAAGGAGGTTAAACTGTGAGAAATAGAAAAATGCTTGGAGAAAACTAAATCTCAATAAAAATGGTAAAAAAAGTGAAGTACTATAGGAAATAATGAAGGAAAATACATTACTTTCTATTCTAGTCAGAGAGAATGCCAAAGCGTTTCCCAGTTTACAAAAATAAAACAAGCTAATCTGTGACAACCACAGAGGAATAGCATTGTTGGATGCAACAAAATTTTTGCAGTAATGTAAACGAATGCAAAATTAATGAAAATGACAATAGGAAGCTACCAAATAATCTCGAAATAATGGATCAACTATGGACCAAATATTTACTATCAAACTTGAAAGTACTCATGAACAAACATTACCAGTACAGATCTTCTTCATAGATTTTAAACAAGCTTACGACACTATCAAACAAAGCAAACTATATGAAGCGTTACGAAAACTTAGTGCTCTTAATAAACCAACAAGGCAAGTAAAACGATTTTAAAAGAAACAATATGCAATATAATCGCAGATAGCACTGGTTTGGAAGAGTTACAGGAAAATACAGGACTCAGGCAGGACGACCTACTTTCTACCATGTTGCTTAATATCGTATTAAATGTGGTAACTGGGGAGAATGAGATTGGAAGAAGTGGAACTATATTTAAGTACATAGCTTATGCCGATCATATTGCTACAAGAACACGAGGCAATTTGATAGCTGCATGTAGAGAATTGAAACACCCAGTAAAGAACATTTTAACATATTCATGTCATGACGTTGCCTGGTACTCCGCACCATGAAGCCAAACCTTTTAGACCAATCTAAGGAGAGTTCTTCAATGTAAGCTGATGGCAGGTATAATAAGAGGAGCTAATAATAATAAGGACTTTAACATATTTATGTCACTAAATTGCTGGGTGCTCCGCACGATGAAGCCAAACCTTTTAGACCAATCTAATGAGAGTTCTTCAATGTGCTAAACAAAGCTAAAGCGGCTAGCAGACATAACTCCAATATTCTTAAAGATTCAAATGTAGGTACAATCTCTATAGACCGAATTTATAGGATTGATTTTACGCATCTATTGGTTATACACCAGCCACTTATTAAATCCATACTCTTCTGAAGAAGTGCAATATATTCGTGGCTATAAATAGCGGAATAGATCTTAACATGATCAGGAGAAGCCAAAACCGGACAAGAAAGGTTAGCCAGCAGATCATTAATAAATAATGGAAGCAATAGTGGTCCTATGTTGAAACCTGGCAGTACGCCAGATGTAGATATAAGTTCTTGCGACGAAAATACATGGAAAATATAATATACACGAATTACAAACTGGTGGCCGTAATTTCCTCTTCCGCTTACTTTATAAACGTACCTCTTACTGTATAAAACCATATCTCTCTCTATCTCAGCATGGTTTTATGTGAAATAGATCTATTGCAACTAACCTGGCGCAGATTTTCCAAACGGCTGAAACCGTGGAGGGGGGTGGTCAACTGGATGTTGTTTATACTTTTGACCTGATAGTTCACGATAAGTCATTGGAGAAGCTGAGTTTTTTGGTGTCAGTAGGAATTTCCGAAGATTAATAATATCATATTTTCTAAACAGAATAATGTTTATTTTAATGGATTTAAATCTGGAACTTTTTATTCCACCTCTGGAGTACCTCGAGGATCGAACCTTTGCCCGTTCCTCTTTAATACATATATCGATGATCTTCTAAAGTCAATTAACTGCCGAATGCGCATCCATGGCTTGGTATCCTTTCTACAACATCCAAACTAATCATCTCTAGCGGATACAGCACAAATTTTTGAAATATCTCTCATATAAGAGCAATGCGCGTTATCTTATGCGAGATATGCCCTACGAGAAGGTAGTTGAGAGGCATAACTTTGCAGCGCTTGTTGAAAGAAGAAGCCCTATCAGTGTTACTTTTATGCAAAACATTGTCACGTGGTTTGTTGTCTGAGGTTAATATCGTTGTAAAACGCCTGGAATCAAGATCGCATCACCTGCGTCGCATCCCTGCAGCATCAACTTAGATTTGACTTAATTTTTCATAGTTTCATGTTTTTGATTTGTTTCGTATTATTGATCATTTTTCTTTCTCATATTTACTTAATGTATTGATATTTTCTTTTTCGGTATGCATTACATGTATTATGTTTTTTTTATTTTGTCCATTTTTGGATGTTTATCTCTTGAACACTTAATAAATACTTCTTATGATTAAGAAATGTGTTACGATTTAAAATGCAATAACATGTAGATTAAGGTGTTAGGAAGAAATGCCAGCAACAAGACTGATAGCTAAAAATTTGGAAGGAATCAACTATCAAGCAAAGTTGATCCTATTATTATTATCTATAATGACAATACTTGCTTCAGAGGCAAATATACACAAATACAAAGCAATTTAAATGTACAAACCTGAAACAAGTCAAAGAAACAGAAATATAGTTGGTGGCATGTAATTCGTACGTTCTAAGGTGAAAAACTTAAAGAATATCGTTATCAGTTAACGTTCTTTCGGCCTGTAAAGATTTAAAGCCGCGTCAACGATTTAATATCTTTTAGAGCCCCGCAGTGCATTAGACGTAGGCGCTGTTTGTTTGCGACCGCGTTCATTACCAAAACAAACTTACAACTAATACCATTACGCACGCGAAACACATTAACTCCAATCCGATATGAATATTTAATTGATACACTCAGTACGTGTACGTGCCATACATTTTAAGCGGATCGTAACGCGTCTGCCGCACGAAAATATTATTTTTAGCCGCCCGCAAGCACGCTAAAGCTATACCATCACTATACCTGCCATTTAAAACAATCTAATATTGATACTAATACCGAAAAGCGTTAAATTTGCCAAAACCATCGAATTTTCCATTTGCATATATTCCGAAGCAAGTATGTAGAGGGTGACACCTACCCCCCAGCGCATATACCGCATCCTATTATAATTTTATTGCCGCAATTAAGCGTAAACAGATAAATATTTATTGCAGAACGCAAACAAATCAATAGGGTAAACAGTATATCAAAACGGACAGCGTAAATTAACGTTTAATGTGTACAAAACTAATATTTGTAAAGTACGAGGCGTACACAAAATTTGACATCTACAGCTAGTGCTTCGGTAATGCAGTAGTGTTATTTATACACGCCGTTAATATAGCTATAGTATATATGAGAGTTGAATATGTAAATGATGTAATTTTGCGTGTATTAGAAAAACAAACCAAATAAATATTAACATGTGTATTTATTCTCATTGCATTTGTGCGGTTATTAGTAAAATCGAAAATAAATTTTCAAGCTAATGGATCCGCATTCAGTATTTCGCATTGAATCTTACTAATAATAAGGTTTATGAACAAAGTATGCATAGTTTTAACAACATCTAATATTTATTGTACCGGGTTCACTTTTTATCATTACACATACACTTTTCCTATGTGTACCGTCAACTGGGGTGACTAGATGCCTATAGGGGTCACATTCCATGTCATTCCATAACGCCGAATCATGGTGAATGTTATCGAGGTTTAATGTTGACTAAGTTCTATAGTCAGCAGGGAAGCCAGTGTATCCTGTGTGAGGAAGCAAGGATAATTCTGGGAGTGGCCTGAGCCTCCGGATGTTCTTTCGTACAAGGAGCAACAAATTAAAAAGAAAATTGGGTGGCCGACTGAAATCAGCTGCCAGAAGCTTCAAATGGACTACTAATTCCCTTATTTTCCACATTTTCTAATTCAATTTTTTAAAAGATTCATAAACTCTGTACAGTGAGGTTTAAGACATTACACACGTACTTCTTTTATAGTTAGTTTCCTCTTAACTTGAGTTTGGATCAACGTCTAGGGCAGATTTTTCAAAGAAAAGGTGTTTCCACCAACTCACGATTTTGTTTGTTTTTTAGGATTGTATTGGTAACCTTTTGTCGTTTCGTTATTAAAAATTTTAATTATGTTGACATTTTAGTGTACTTTATAATGACTGGTTTTATATATAAAACATACATAAATCCCCTTTTTATCTTTTCTTTTGTGTAGGGTGACTAAGGTGGCACCTAGTCGCCCCAATAAACGGGGTGAGTTGCTGCCACAGAAAATAATACCCCCCTCCCCTTTCTGTTATAACTAAAATTGCTTTAAGATTTCTAAATTGATTGCAAGATATAAGTCTATATTGTGTTGAAAATTCAGCCCAATTCAACTGATATCAAAGGAGATATGGCATAAAGACATAAATATGGCACTCCGGTTGACGGTAACTTTAAAAAGATAATTGTCAATGCATTAGAGGCACAGCAGGCTACCAGTCATACACCGCTGAAGGATTTATCTATAGCTTAATGATTAAATCGATTTTCCTTGAAGGGAAAACACTTTCTGATAATTATTTCTGATTTTTTGTTCGTACATGAATTTCAAATTAAATACATTTTATTGAAAGGCAGAAAGTACGACAAAAATGAAAAGGTGGCAATGATAGTGTGATACCAAAACAGTTTAAGGAGAATTAGAGACATGTTTTCAATTAATTATCTTGAGAGGCCTACACCTTCTGTGAAAAGTGATGCAAATAGATGACAGTCAGATGGCGCCAAGTCTGAGAAGTACGGCGGATGCAGAGGGATGTCTCATCCAAGTGATTTCAAGGTGTCTTTCACTGGTTTTGCTGTATGAGACAGCGCATTGCCGTGTAACAAAATCACTTGCCATCTGGCCCACTCCGGTCGTATTTCGATTAATGTGCGGTTTAAATTAATCATTTCGGTGATTCCACCAGACACAGAGTATGGTCTTCTTGCCGAAGCGATTTGGCCCTGGCGTTGAAGTTGCCAGGTGAAACCCACGATTTTTTTTCCGCTTCGATTTTTCAAAATAAATCCATTTTTTGTCGTCCGTCACAATTCGATACAAAGATGATTTCCCTTCGTGCCTTTGGTACCCATTTACCGAATTTATTGATCATCCCCATTGCTCGTAAACGTGTGCTGATTGTTGCTTGTGACATATGAAATGCTTCTGCTAATTCCCGTTGAGTTTGAGTTGGGTCATCATCCAGTAGCTCCTGCATATTGGCTTGTCTTCGCATTTTTGTAATCTACCAAAGCGCTCACTGTCCTTCGTGTTGAAGTTACCACTTTTAAATTGTCGAAACCACATCTCGTATATTCTAATCGATGGAGCGTGTTCACCATACGTTTCTACCAGCAAACAAAGACTTTCACCAACCTTTTTCTTTTGACTAAACAAAAAAAGTAATGCTTGCCACGAATGTTATTTTTCAGGCACAAACTCACGAAACGATAAAGCAAGAATGCTAATTTTTGGCGGACTCAACCTGTATGTGTTTGTAGTTTAAATGTCAGACGAACAAGATATCGTATGTGGCGCCATCTCTTAGTGAAACCGGAAACAACTTATGCATACACCTGGTATATAAAGAAGCTTTATGAAACATTTATGATTGCATAAGTAGAGGAAACGGTCGAAAATGATTATCAGTAAATTCTAAAACGTAGCAAATCGATAAGGTACAATTAAAAATTAATTAATGTTTCTGTCATCAGGGTAGCCTTATTCCGTCCTTCCAATTTAGGAAGAAATTTGAAATTTAGTTTCATGTAAACGCGAAAAAGAAAGACTGTCTTTATTTAATATCTTTTTGCTCCGAGAGAAGGAAATTTATCGTTTACTTCGTACAACTTTCATCTGAGCAGAATCAAGTTGGATTATGCGCTATATTTACTGATATAATTTCTTACTTGTTTCTGCTTCGCGCGCATTGGCGAAACTGAAATAGTAACTTTAAATAGTATTCGTGACCACACAAACTCTAAGTAGTCGTAAATTTTTCGCTTTCATAGAGTGAACTAGCTTCCACGCTACTGGTCTTTCTCGAACAGAAAAGGTTTTTCCATTCGTAAATACACGCTTTGTAAGTTTAAACTGCAACTTCGGAGAAGGTTACTGTCGAGGTTTTAAAATAACCGCCGAGCATTTTGCGGAAATGCTGCCGCGAATAGGTTTCCCTTAATTACAACTCACTGGTTCTATACGAACGTATACGATGTGACTGCGGTACCTACTACATTCAATTACCACTTTCCATAAGTTGAGGTAAAAAAATCCAATAATAGGTTGGGAAGCCTGATATTAAATACAAATTCCCCTATATCGTTACCAACAGCGTTACTGCGGTCAACTTACAAGCCGACGATTTGCGTGGTTTTGCCTGTTGACTACACCGCGTGTAAGTGAGGGTGAATACATCGTGTTCTGACGGTTGGGCACATGTAAAGCTAAACTTCAGCGTTTATATATAAGTACATACGCTCATATACCGTTGTTATATGTACGTATATGAAGTTTACACAAAGGCAAAGCGTAGAACTCAATTAAACTAAGTACACTCAGATAAGTTCTAAGTTTACTTTGGTAGTGGAATGAGAAAGAAATTCGAGGAGAGGGGGTTAAGGAGATACCAAACAATTTGAGAGCTGTACTAAATGTACGGAGTATAACATATGAACTCTATTATAAATATTAGTATTGTCAAAGCAGTATTCCATTGAGCATTTTTGATAATTAAAGTTGCATAATTTTATGGGTTATGATTAAATAAGAAAAACAGCACTGTATGTGGTATATAATTGTGTATAATTAAGAAAACCTTAAATGTACACCTAATGACTATTGATATTACATTATGTAGATCGCCACTACTGACTATAGAACTATATAAACTTGTAGATGGCTCGTCAAGCACGCAGATACCGAGTAATCGTAATACATAAAAACGAAGTTATTGCTTTAACCGTTTGTCATTTAACGGACACTTAATAGGAGTTTAAATACTGTAGGAGCCAAAATTAATTAAATATATGGTACTATTGACTTTAGTAATAAAGTTGGTGGTGATCTGGCAATTACTTTATTGGGACATATTTATTGGCGTGTATATTGAATAGAATGTTGCAAACATACGAGGGTGTATCCCTATGCTATATCCCTGACGCCCTTACAGTAGAACTACAGCGGCATTATTATTTTTATTTTTCGACATAGTCTCGCTCTACACTAATGCACTTGGTATATCGGTGTTCCACCATCTCAATAACACCAATATTTAAAAAGGGAGACCGATCCAACTGCGAAAACTACAGTGGTATATCCTTATATTCAAAAATAGTGACTGCTAGGCCAAATAAATGGTGGAGAATATATTCCTACAGGAACAAACCGGTTTCAGAAGAGGAAGAGCTTGCATTGACAATGCATTCACAATTAAGCAGATAATAGAGAAACACCGAGAACACACCCAAGAAACACACATATTGTTTAGAAATCATAAAACAGCTTTTGGCAAGGTAGTAAGAGAAAAACTATGGAATATACCCGAAGAAACAGGAATACCACTACATCTGATTAAAGGCATTTGTAACAGCTCAAGCATTATCATAACCGATAACGAAGATAATATTCCAATTACAAATTTAGGACGACGTCAAGGATGTAGCTTGTCACCAACACTTATACACATATACACTGATGCCATGTTGTGTGATTGACAACCAAGTATTAATAACCAGTGACGAAGACATACGTCAAAGAAACTGTCTACGAACTAAATAAACTAACTGAGAGATATAACTTAAATATATCGACAGAAGAAACAAAAGTAATGGCATTTAATAAAAATGTAACAATTTGATCAAAACTTCCCCGGATCTATTATATCGTACTATTAAGAGAGCATGAAGATACACACAAAAACAATATAATTTAACCGAATAAATGGCACCATAGCTGAAACATTGAAAAAAAAATAACGGGGGATACGTTGGTGAAATTCTATAGAACAATGGGAGTCCCGGCATAGGACGCACTTCCTTATGTACGGCATGTACATAAGGAAGTGAAAGCTGGACCATAACTAAAGCAAATGGAAGAAGACATAAGAGAAGAATTTGGAGGAATTTGGAGTTAGAAATAATAAGGGGGAGAGAATTGGAGAGAAAACATGGGGATTATGGAAGACTACAGGATACCCAAAAGAGTGAAATTGCGAGGCAAGGAGAAGAAGATTGATAAGACATCCACGAGAAAGAGGTGCACAACCTAAATTATAGGTCGTAACGGATTAGTAAGAAGAGCAATAATAAGAAGAAGACATGTGGTATTCTAAAATTCTAAAAGAATTGGCTGATCGTTTCAAGGAGACATAAAATTTTACCATATCAACTTAATTATCATATTTACACATACTCGCATAAACAAAATGGGGATTTCGACAGTAATTATCTTTTCTACTCCAATTATTCAATCTAATCAATTGTAGATATATGTAGTACATACATATAGCGATTCCTTTAATTGGCAATTAGTTATACCCCAATATATTACTTTGAAGCTACAGAAATGGGAAATCAAAAGGACATTTACGTTCACAAAGACGAAGCACATCCATATGTCAAAACGTTAATTTCACTTTACTGTTATTATTATTTAATTAGAAACCGTATACCTAGCGAGAACGGAGAAACGTTCGAGCGAAATTTATGCGAATATCGACGATAAAACACGGTTAATTCCTTTTCGGTCGAATAGAGGAAAACGTGGATACCTACCCGTATATCTTCCGGTGAACGTCGTCTACTGTCTCTTCGAAATAGGTCGCCGGCTAATGGAAAGGGCCAAATTACGTTTATATCGATCACTGATATCTGAACGGCAAATTGAACTTTTACCACCCTAATGTGATCCGGTCGGACATACAAGTGAGAAATGTATGGTATGTACTCAGGGAAACATGAAAATTTGATAACGTACACGTTACTTATCCGCCTTTACGGATTGTTAATGATTAACTTAGACATTACAAATACTCCACGTATACACTCTGATCGTAGTTATTTACACATCACCACTTGATTTATTATTTTTAGAATTACGGAGATAACGAAAAACGTCTTCTTCTCATATCTTTATACAGGTGTCGGATGAGGATTTCGGTTCTTTTTATATTCGTTTCTTCCATCTATTTCTTGCCATTGCTTTCATTTCTTTCTTCCCTTTCTTCTACCTATATCTCTTATCTGCTCCATCTATTTACTCCTAGGTCTTCTTCTTCTTTTCTTTTTTAATTGTTCTGTCTCCATTATTTTTCTTGTAATATCTATCTGCCTTCATCCTTACTATGTGTCCGTACCAATTATTTTCTATATTATTGGTTCTTGTTTTGTTATTTTTCTGATATCTTCATTCCTGATCCTATCCCATTTTGTTAGTGAGTTAGCAGCTCTGTCTTTCCCTCTCGGGTGTACGCTAGTACCGCTTTACTCTACCAACTGTTAAACTACTCGTCTCACGAGTTCACAAAGTTACAAAAAATATTTCTAAATAATATCTTTAACATAATTTGAAACAGTTTAAATTGGTAACTAACTTAATTAAGATTATGCTCTCTATTATTATATTACTCTATTACTACTGCTTTATTATATTGCTGTTTATAAATTTACTTACAGCAAGAGATGTGTTAAATATAAACAACAACCTAAAAACATCTTGCTCCAGAGAAATAATCTGGTGTAATTCAAACTATTGTAGTTCATTCGATATCAACGAAAACAATAGATATCTATTCTAATTTGGGACTTTGTGAATTTATACGATTTCTTTTGTTAACAAAGGTTGAATCCCATTTTTTTTTAATATTAGGTTCTTCACATCAGTTGAGGATATACTTATGTACAAATTTTGTATTTTGTCTCAAATTAAGGAGTGACTCAGTTGTACAACGAAAACATATTTTACTTTGCCTGTTAGTAATGCAACACATTACGAATTTGTATACTAGAATTTCTAATGGAATAAATTTTCTAGAAGCGATGGAAATTTCACAAGAAATCATGAAAAATTCTTTTCAGCGCGCCTGGAAAATTGATTTTGATGTAGACGACGATTTACCGTTGTCGCAATGGCTTCTTAAATATGGTGGTTGCATCGATGACGATAATTTGCCTTTAAGTGTATGGTTCCAAAATAATAATTTGCAGGATTCTAGTATCGTGAATCTAAGAACAATAGATGAATTTGTGTCAGTGGATAATGATAATATATGGGAGACAAAAGTAACGAATAACTACTTGACCTCTTAAACATCATTATAATAAAAAAAGAAATACCTAAGGAATGGAGTATGGAAATAATTATGCCCATATACAAAAAGGGAGACTCTAAAGGAATGCTCAAACTATAGAGGAATAACATTAACTAGCATCCCAGGAAAAGTATTGACAAGAATACTAGAAAAAAGAGAGAAACTGGAAACAACACTAGAAGATACTCAACATGGATTTAGAAAAGGAAGAAGCACCCAGGACTTAATATTTGTAATCAGACAATTAGGAGAAAAACTAATAGGGAAAGGAAAGGAAATACATATATGTTTTATAGATCTTAAAAAAGCTTTTGATAGGGTAAGAAGAGAAGATGTATGGCAGAGCTTGGAAAGGAGAGGTTTAGAGAAAGGAATGATAGAGATGATTAAGGCATTGTATAAAAGCAATAAGAATAAGGTGAGAACTTCCAATGCAGAATCAGCTGAATTCGAATCGCAAATTGGATTAAAACAGGGATGCGTATTGAGCCCATTGCTATTCTCTATATTAATAGACGACGCTGTTAAAAAAGCTAAACAAAAAGGAAACAATATGAAAGTAGGAAACTGGAAAATGAATGCAATTAACGTACAGGAACTAATGTTTGCAGATGATATGGTACTGATAGCACACTCGGAAGAGACATTACATAAAACTTGAAGATATACCAAGAAGAACTAACAAAGATAAACATGGATATAAACACGAGGAAAACAATGATAATAGCAGCAGAAGAAAGAAAACATAGCATCAAAATCGGGGAAAAAGCATTGGAACAAGTTAAAAGTTACAACTACTTAGGAACAATCATTGAAGACAATGGGAGAATAGAGAAAGAGGTAAATGAGAGGATAGGGAAATCTGCAAAAATATATAACATACTGAGAAATTCGTTTCTGGATAAAAAAGAAATACAAAAAAAAAGACAGAGGTGTATAAAAGAGTGGTCAGACCAACATTAACATATGGTAGTGAGTCATGGATAACCACGAATAGAATCAAAAGCAGAGTTACGGCCATGGAAATGAGATTCCTAAGAAGAACAGAAGGGGTAACTAGAAGAGACAGAATCAGAAACACGACAATCACTAATGGTCTGGGTATCAAACCAGTAGAAGTGGTCATAGAAGAGAGACAACTGAGATGGCTTGGACATTTACACAGAATGGAAGAAGATCGAATCACAAAGAGGATATTTGAAGCCAAACCAGAGGGCAAAAACAGAATAGGTAGACCCCGAAACACCTGGAAGGAGCAGGTGTATAGAACATTGGAAAAGAGAAGTATGGGATGGATTGAAGCCAAACAACTGGCTCAGAACAGGAACCTGTGGAAGATAGAAATAAGAAATAAATAGTCCGACACCGCAAGTGGATAATAATCTCATTATTTCGTGAATCCCCAGTGATACTTACGAGGTAGCACATGTTGGAATGTTTTGCAAATTCACTTGATTCTCTGATTCAACGGCAGTGGTGATGCCATTTTAGGACATATAACCACTGGGAATAAAACTCCTTACTCAGTCTTACAATCCACGGAGCAAAAACACACTTCTCCAACAGCAAAGGCAAACAAGATGTTTTGAATTTGACTACACTATCTCGCTACTTATGAATCAGACCCTTCACGTGAAGTATTTCCTTTCTCGTACGCGATTCAATGATAAAAACGATTTCAAAGAATGTGTAAACATGGGACAAATAAGGAAACGGTGCCATCCTATGGCAAATGTTTAAATAATGGTGGTAACAATGTAGGAAAATGCTTTAAGGTGTGTAGTAATTGATGTAATATTTTCTAATATGTTCTGCGTTTTATTTTTGCCCTAGTTTTTGCACACCCTCGTACTCTAGACTTTTTGTTATTATCTGCAATTGGTAGCGTATTATACAGTTCGGAAATGATAAATAAATTAAGTAAAATAACAAAGAAGCCAAAACCAAATGCATACCGGATGCTAAAATCAGTAAATAGAATGCACCTGTGAACAGCACGTTACCAAGAAACTACTTTGAAGATGATAAATTTAAGTACGTTGTTGCTACCAAAATGAAGTCTTTATAACAATATTTTACTTATACATAGTTATAATAGTTTTGATGTCAAACTCCGTATGTGAGCTTGAAGTAAGATAATCTCCATTCCCAAAAAGAAAAAAACTAAACTAGCAGCACACTAAGTGGTAATACTGTTCCTAAAACCGAGTAGTATACAGTCCCTATCCATTTTATCAGAAATCAGGCAAATTTTTTCTCTTCGTACACTGCCTTTTTGTTATAGATCGTATTCAGCGATGAGTCAAAACTAGAAGCCATGACCGAAAGAGCTCAATTTGTTAGACGACGTCCATCTGAACGGTCCGGTGAAATTAGTGTACTAGAAACGGTGAAACATCCTCCGTCAGTTATGGTATGGTCCTGCATATCAGTAGAAGGTCCTGGACTGCTGTATTTCCAATTCATCATGAAGCAACACCAATGCAAGCATGTATTGGAGGATGTCTTGGTGCCATACATCAATTATTTAGACCCTAATGAAGCCCCTTACACATTCATGTACGATAAAGTACCATGCTACATGGCCAAACCCATCGAAAGTTTTTTGGAAACGCACGCTCTACCAATGTTAACCTGGCTTGGAAATTCTCCCGACTTCAATGCAATTGAGAACGTGTGGGGTGTTTTAAAATCACGCGTGTATTCGAGAAGAAACACTACAAAACAGCAATTAGTAAGAAATAGTGCGAATGTCTGGCAAAATAACGCTACAATTAGACACACCACTAACATTTGCATAGACAGTATGCCAAAAAGAATAAGAGCAATTATAAAACCCAAATGAGGCATTACAAAATATTAATGATATAGTTGTGATGATGTCTATGAAAAGTTCTGAATATTTGCTTGTACAGTACGTTTTTCATTAGATATTTTAATAAACTCGCTATTTTTGCAAGTGGCCCTAATAAATTGGACAGCGACTGTATGTCACCTCATTGTTGAAATGTGGTTTACATATGCACGATCGTTTTGTGAGCTTAGCCTCATCGACCCATACATTGTATGTACTTAAGTTCGACTTAGACGTCAAACCTCGAGGCCATGCGATTATCATTTATCTGTACCTCGATGCGTAAATTTAACGACTATAGACTTCGATTCCCTCTGTCATTAGGTAGATATGAGTAGGCATCAGTAACACTGGTTTATTTATTACACGAATAATTAATGCTAAGCACATATACGATTAAGTTCCGGTAGGTATCTTATATTACTACCATCAGTAACGTTTGCATTGCGTAGGCAACCACTTGTATGTGTTCTAAAGCATAGATTTAAGACATATCTGTGCAACATGTTAATACATGTTTAGTGAATTTAGTATATGATATACGATCATATAGTTACCCTCTCAAAATCGACAAAATGCATTTGCCATGTAACACATGGGCTGAAAAGTACCGGATTTAACAAAGAAAACACGGTTTTTTTGGTTCAAAATTAGCTTTATTCATCAACGTAATCTCCATCAAGAGCAACGCAATCATTCCAGCGCCGCTCTAACATTTCAATACCACTTTTGTAGAACGATTTATCTTTTGCCTCAAAATATGCCTCAGTTTCAGCGATAACCTCTTCATTCGTGCGAAATTTCTTACCGGCGAGCATTTTTTTGAGGTCTGCGAACAGCGAGTAGTCGCTGGGAGCCAAATCTGGCGAATACGGTGGATGTGGGAGCAATTCGAAGTTCAATTCATGTAGATTTGCCATTGTTTTGATTGACTTGTGACACGGTGCGTTGCTTTGCCATATGCGGCCGTTTCTTTGCAATTTCGGCCTTCACACGCTCCAATAGCGCTATATAATATTCACTGTTCATGGTATTTCCCTTCTCAAGACAGTCGATGAATATTACACCACGCACATCCCAAAATACCGAGGGCATAACCTTTCCAGCCGATTGTTGTGCTTTCGGGCGCTTTGGACGAGGTTCACCAGTTGCTGTCCACTCAGATGACGATCGTTTTGATTCCGGAGTGAAGTGATGGATCCATGTTTCATCCATTGTCACATATCGACGCAGAAATTCCGGTTTGTTACGTTTAAACATGGCCAAACACTGCTCAGAATCATCAACACGTTCTTGTTTTTGGTCAACAGTGAGCAAACGCGGCACCCACTTTGAACAGAGCTTTCTCATAGTCAAATGCTCATGCAATATAAAGCCAATACGTTCTTTTGATATCTTTACGATGTCAGCTAACTCACGCAACTTCACTTTTCGATCATTCAAAACGATTTTGTGGATTTTTTTTTTATATTTTCTGGTGTTACCGCCTCATTTGGATGTCCACTGCGTTCTGCATCATCGGTGTGTCTACGACCACGTTTGAAGTCAGCAAACCAACGTTTTGTTGTTATTTCTGATGGAGCGGAGTCCCCATAACACTTTTCGAGCCATAGCTTCGCTTGAACGGTATTTTTTCCCATCAAGAAGCAGTGTAAAATTAAAACACGAAATTGTTTTTGATCCATTGTTTTGAAAATAACAAAAGTAGCGTGACTCTTAGCACAATAACTCACAAACTAATGAATAGAATATCATGAAATTTTAACAGCTGTCTTTTGAAGGTTAGTACTAACTGAGAGAAAGGTGACTGCAATAAAACTAGCGTCATCTATGTGTTAGGCCCGGGACTTTTCAGCCCATGTGTTATATTGTATGTGTTGGTTTATTGACACAAAATTTTTACAATAAATCGCAAAGTTTTTATTATCGAATCAAACTTCAGAAATGGTACAAAATTAAGAGATGGAGAACGGTCGTATTCTTTGTGAACTTCGGGCAGAATTTCCAAATTTTCCAGTAAACGGATTATTGGTCTAACATTTTTTAATGATACTATAGATCCGGAATGACAACGTAATAATTTATTACAATCATTTCTAACTCAATTACATGACGATGCACTCCGCGAGGGACATTTCCACCAAGATAATACAGCACCCTATACGACAAGGGAAACGATGGAATTATTGCATGAATTCTTTGATAATTGTATAGTCGACTTTCCACTGCAATCTCCCGATTTGACAATTTTGGGTTATTTTACATATTCACACTCAAAAATAGAATACAAATCGTCCTCATACAATTGACGAATTTACCGGGGCTATTCGAAATGTCTGCAAGGAAATTATAATTATAATTTAAGGAATGTCCTCGATAAGATGGCATTATGTACAGAAAATGAAGGAGCTCACTTTGAACATTTAATTTAACCATTCTTTATTACTATTAAACTTTTTTCCGACTGAAACGTTTGTGTGTACTTGTACTTGTACTTTGTACTGTATTTGTCAAAACTTCAAAACCTAATTTGATAACCGCATGTCAACGGTGTGACGTAAACAAAAGAACCTGCGCTTAAGCGCTGTCACTAATCCCACGGAATAAGTCAAGTTATCCGTTTTTAAAGTTATTTTATCAACTTAAGTTTAAAAAAGAAAAATTACATGGCTTGGGCTCAATTTCTACTATCTACTTCCATTCAAGGAGAGTTATAACTAATTATGTGGGGACTATTCTAAACCGATCACGCCTATACAATTCCGGAACCAGGTCTGAATACTAGGTCGGATCTAGGTGCCCAGTGATGACGAAAGCGATCTTAAAGACGCCGAGTCTATCCGATTTCGAACGAGAGCTATAATTTCTGCATTATATTAAACACTATAGATAACATTTGGGAAAAATTAAAAGAATTTTACTTCAAGAAGAGGAAAAGAACAAAAGCGATATACTATTTTAATGAATTCAAACGATTGAGATCTCTCACAAAGAATGAAATTAGAGACGCATACAAGGCTTACTTGGCAGATGCTGAAATTAATATCAACAGAGATCCTAAGTTGTTCTGGCGCTTCATTAACAACAAGAAAACTTCTTCCAGAATTCCGGGAAGTATGCAGTATGACGGCAGAGAATTTACCCAGCCAAACGAAATCGTGGATGCCTTTTCCAGTGTCTTTGCGAGTGTGTATAAACCTAGTGTTCAAAATGTATCTTTCAACTCTTTCCTGAATTATAATAATTTTTGTATTCATGCCTTCTCTGAATTGGATGTGGAGAACAGTATCAGGAGACTTAAATCTAATATGACAACTGGAGATGATGGAATACCGAGCTTCTTTGTACGTGATTGTGCTCCTGTTCTGTCCTATCCACTGTCAACTATATTCCACCTAGCGATAAGCACGTCAACTTTTCCAAAGGTTTGGAAAATTAGCAGAATTACTCCCGTATTTAAGAAAGGAAACCGATCTAACATTGCTGATTATATGCCTATAAGAATACTGCCCAATTTCGCTAAGGTATTTGAACATTTGCTTTACAAAGAAATATCTACCTGCGTAACTCCTTTCATATCTGAGCATCAGCACGGTTTTTGTTGCAGGTAGGTCGACGATCACTAATTTAGCATGCATTGGCCAATATCTTAGTGAAGCGCTTGATAAGCGAAAGCAGGTGGATGTTATTTACGTAGATTTTTCTAAAGCTTTCGACTGCATTAACCACGAGTTGCTACTACAAAAAATGGACAAATTTGGTTTGTGTGGGTTTCTGACGTTGATTGAGTCTACCTTACTGGAAGGAAGTGTTATGTCTGCTACAATGGTTATTCCTCTACGCCGTTTTCTCCAACATCAGGTGTTCCTCAAGGTTCAAATCTTGGACCACTTCTCTTCAATTTTTATATAAATGATTTACTATCTCTGTTTACGTGTCACGTCTTAGCATACGCAGATGACGTAAAGATATTTAATACTGTTGGTAGCATTTTCTGATTGTAAACATTTACAAGACAATCTTCTTCGCATTAATACTTGGAGCAAGGTCAATTATCTCTCTGAACATCAACAAGTGTACTGTGGTTTCCTACAATAACACTCACACTACTTTATACTATAACTACCAGATTAATGATGCAGCCATACCACGCAATATCAAAACTTTGGATCTTGGTGTTTTGTTTGATGATAGACTGTCATTTACCGAACATATTTCGTCCATGTGTTCATCTGCTTCCAAAACTCTCGGTTTTGTCATGTTCTTGCAGGCATTTCCCAGACTTAGGTGTAATGAAACGTTTATATTATGCCTACGTTCGTTCTAAGCTTGAATACGCCTCTATTGTTTGGTATCCCCGTTATTTACACCAAGAGCTTATGATCGAACGCGTTCAAAAGAAATTTCTAAAATATCTCTCCTTTCTGAATGGACAACGTGTATCCTGCAAGAGGTATCGAGTATTATAGCTTACTTGTTGAGCATGGTTTTTTATCTCTTGCTGACCGCCGCGAGCGTAACAGTGTGGAGTTTCTTTGCAGGATCCTGAAAAATACTGTCGACTCGCCAGCCCTTCTAGCGCAAATAAACTTTACCGTACCTACTAATCATACTCGCTACTATAATACATTTCAAGTACCTAGAGCTAATACCAACATTTTGCTTAAGGCACCTCTCAGTCACATGGTGAGGAACGCAAACAAACGGGATCTGGAGCCATTTTTGTGAGTCTTTCTTTTTTTTGTTTCATTATTATATACATTTTCAGTTATTATTGTAGGCAACACGATTTTAGTTATTTTATTTTAAATAAGAATTGTATTGTAATTTGTCCTGTAATTGGCCCTTGGGCTGTTGGGCAATAAAGGATTATTATTATTATTATTATTATTATTATTATTATTATTATTATTATTAAAATTCTATTTTGATCACTTTCTCAGAAAAAGAAAATTTGGGGAAAGCGGCAATTGTAATCAACAATTCCGAGCTCCCCTCCAGCTTATCTTCGCGAAGATAATGAAGATCTGAATAATTCCTGATGACTACGTCAGCACAAATTTAGAAAGAATTGTTTATCTTCGAACAGAGTTGAGAGGTATCTTAGTTCAAGTTTCAAATTACGCCACGGTGACGGCAACATTCGATTCAAATTCTCGAGTTTCCAATGATACCGTGAAACCCGATTCAATAATGCGCGAATTATTCCATTTCCTCCGCTTTCTGATATCACTTTTTGAACGGTGGCCCGTCTCACACCGAAAAGCGAAAGGAAACGCGGCGAATACATTACATTAATGGGAAATTTAATTTGGAAACAATGGTGTCAGAGGAATGTCTTATATTGATTCTATTTAAATTTACACTCCGAGTAATACAATTTGTTAGGCGCTTTGTCCTTCGGGAAAGTGTTCCCTTTGTTTCGCTGCCCTGGAGAGGGGGGAAAGCTCCCGTCGCAGGATACAAACGTCAAAAAGTTTTAAATTTGGATACGAAACATTCGGTTGGAGGGGTCTCGGTTTTTAGGACGTCGGCTCTGTGTTCGGGAGAGGGTAACGTGTCAGACAGGCGATATTTCCTGACGCGTTAAAACGCGAACTTGTCAGTGTTGTGTTTAAAAAAAGGGAACTTCTTTGAGAATTTCCAGCTAATTACGTTTTAGGTAGCGAAAGCAAGATGAACAGGTAAATGTGTTTGATATCCAAAGTTCTAGGAAGCCAGTTTATTTTCGAAAATTGTCCTTTCGCGATACTTTTAGAATAGGGATCTTTTGCTTTTAATAACTGGGTCAGGCTATATCGGGTTAAAATAGAAAGGGTGCATGGATTCGAGGAATATTCTGTATTTGGATGCAGTATCGGGCGAAATCTACAAAATTTTCAATTGATTGATTTAATAAACAAAAAATTTAATCGAAAAATTCATTTGCAATGAAATTAGTCATGACTTAAAAATGGAATTGTTGGAACATTTGTGTATTAATGTATGTTGGAGTATTTGTCTGTATAGGTTGTATTTGAATATTTGTGTGTTTGGAGAGGTTGGTTCGTTGGTGCAGTAGACTGCCCTGTTGTGTGATGCATTTGCAAGCGACCCCTACCACATCATCATTTATTATATTAGAATATTCAATTGTACGGGAAACTAGTGTGGAGTAGGAGCAACAAACAATCTCGTGTTCATTTACGAAGGGAGGTCCAGAAGTTCGTGGAATGAAAGGGTTTTAAATAAAATAAAGCAATAAATCTATTTTTCCTTTTCAATATAATCACCCTTAAGGACAATACATTTATTAGATCTATGAATTAATTTTTCTAAAGCATCATAAAAATATTTTTTATCTTTCGCCTCAAAATGGGCCAGAATTGCCTCCTTTACCTGATTGTCGTCGGAAAACTTTCTTCCACGTCTTTTTTTAAATTGGGCAACAAATAAAAATCACTAAGTGCCAGGTCTGGACTGTAGGGTGGATGGACTATTGAATGAAAGCCATGCTTGTGCAGAGCAGCCATTGCAACTTTGCTCTTGTGAGCCGACGCATTGTCATGCAAGAGCAACACACCCTTGGTCAATTTTCCTCGACGTTTTTCCTTGATGGCCTCCTTTAATTTTTCTAATATCGCTGAGTAATATTCTTCGGTTCTGCTCCTACCTTTTTCTTTGTAATCAATCAGTAGTATGCCCTCACAATCCCAAAAAACAGTAGCCATCAACTTTACAGCCAATTCTGACACTTTGAATTTCTTTGGCGGTGGTGTCCCCTTTTTATGTCATTGCATGGACTCCTGTTTGGACTCCATCTCTGATAACAATCCGCTCCAAAATCTGTGCAGGTTTGTCTCCACACAGCTCCAAAAATTGTTTGGACGCACAGATGCGCTGCTGTTTCTGCAGCGGCGTGAGCATTCTCGGTACCCATCTTGCACTGACTTTTGTCATACCCAGGTGGTCCTGTAGGATACGCAAAATGGTGGTATCTGATACTCCAACTAATGCAGATAATTGTTTTTTCTTCAAACGGGCATCTTGCAGTACGAATTTTTGCACTTTTTCGACGATGTCTGATGTGGTGGCCTCAACTGGCTTCTTCAATCGATTCCCGACCATGTTTAAAAAGACCATGCTACTTATAAATCATTGATTTACTAGGGCACTGTTCCCCATCAACGGTTTCCATTTCATTCAATATGGTTTGAGCGATCTTTCCTTGCTTTGTAAGGAACTTTATCACAGCACGGTGTTCAATTTCCTCCATAGTTTCAGTTTTCTTCCGGATTGACTTGTTCAGCAAGCAACTATTCGTAAACGACTGACGCTATAGGAACTTAACTTATATACTAATGATGAATCGCCAATCAGAATGACACCTAGCGAGCGCCCCTATCCCCACTTCATTCCCTCCATTCCACGAACTTCTGGACCTCCCCTCGTAAGTAGCACTCAATCATTCAATGCAATATATCAGGTTAAATAAAAAGTGTGAATTTTATTTTTGAACACTTACAAGTTTAAGCACTTCCCTGGTTTCAACACTCAATAAAATTTTAATAGTTCAATACAAACTTGCAGATAAAGCAATAAGACTGAAATTTGTCATATGGGATGGTACCATCAATGAATGAATGTTATATGTTCTAACGAGAACGAATTTAATCTAGACTACCGTGATGGTTTCAAATACTGATGACATAGTTTGTTGCACACAAAAACACTAAAATCGCGATGAGAATGTGTTTTATTTTTACTCTAATAGATTCCAATCCTTGTATACAACTTTTGGAAGTAGCTCTAACAGAGTTTGGTAATTAAATGCCACTGCAAGATTGGATATTTCAGGTCGAGCAATATTAGTTTCTTGAAAAGAAAATCAAGCTACCATCCGTCCACTCGATTAAAACTCCATTCAACATTTCTTGGGAATATTAGCAGCGGAAGTATATACTACTAATAACAAATACAATAGATAAATAGCATTAATTAACTGAAATCTGCGACGAAGGTTTGCTAGAGTGAGATTTCTATTTCTGTATCGATTAAGTTGGTAGACAATATGAAAGACTGATTTTTGTTTCTTTTCTTTATATTTATTACCTAAGTAGTAACCTACTGCTTACAAAGTTGTCCTGTAATTATCCGACAACTCGCTGTTGGCCGAACAAACTAATAAACACGAATAAACACTGTTGAATTTTTTAAAAAAGCAAAATGCGATTTACCTAGTTAGTTTGTAACTCGTCTACAAGTTTCATGAAAGTCATTATCCACATTTTTAACTTTTAACGAAGCAATTAAAGGAGTTTTTAATGAGAGTATTTTTGCTCCTCGGTTACGTACAATGCTGAACAATTTAAATGTCTAGATTCAGCTACTTAAAGCCTGAAAGTTATATTCAGCAACTTGATATTTATTACTATAAACAATTTTCTAAAACGAATTAACAAAAGCAAATTGTACAAAAATTATTCGAACACTATGTTTTCTGAATTTAACTCAAACTAAACTATGAATCCTAGACATAGCAATTGCTGATGAAACTTGTCTATTCTCTCCTATCCTTGTCTGATCAAGAACTGATCAGAATAAGGGAAGTATGAGGTTGCAAGCTGAAATATTAAACGTTTGATATACTTTGAACCAAAACATCTCTAACATCCTAGAGAATCTTATTTACCTTTCTACCTTAACAGAGTATAACAAAACCAAAAGTTGATTCCATACTAACTGAAGCAGTGACTTGAATAACAATATACAGTGAAATTTCCCTTGAACGGACACCAACGGGACCAACTGAAGATGTCCGTTCAGGAGGGGTGTCCGCATAAAAGAAATATGTAGTAGATACAACAAAAATCGTGTTTTAACCAAAAATTAATATATTAAATAAACTGGGACATTTAAATCGTATATATACATAAATGTTTTTAAAATAAATAAGAAACTTTAAACTTAAGAAAAAAAAGTATATTTCCTTTAGATATATACATACAAAGTATAATATATGTATGTACATAGATACATAGATGTAGTATGTAATACAAAACAATGAAATGAATAGTCACTTTAAGTACGCAAAAATTCATATATTGTTGTTTGTCTTCTCTTTTTCTTTAAAATGGCGTCTTGAAATCGTATTTCTAATTTAGAAAGAAGCTCCAAAGACTCTGTATCTCCGTGATTTTCGACAAAATTTTTGAGCTGCTTGGTCAAGGTAATAGCTTTATCATAATGTGGGATAGCTTCTGTTGGCACTGGAACCTCATCGACATCAGAATTGTCCGAAAGTTCTTGGATATCAACCGGATTTGCAATTTCTTGTTCTGAATCTGGATCCTCAACATACAAATCATCATCTATGTTCAAAAAATCATTAAGGTTTTCATTATCCGTCAATTTCAATAAATTCTTATTTTTGAGGATATCTGAAAGTACACTAAGAGGCAAATTCTTCTAGCTCAGATGTATCAGCCTCAGTTAACTAGTCTTCACTTTGGATATTTACATGATTAAATCCTTCTTTACGGAAGCAATTTTGAACTCTCTTTAGTTACTTGGTCCCAACCGGTTTTTGCCAAATAAACTGCATCCAGTGGTGTAATTTTCTTTATTAACTCAAAAGCTGTACCAGCAGTTTCAATGTTTACTAGCAGATGTTTGAGTATTAGACTTCGGTAATAAGTTTTAGAATTCTTTATAATCCCCTGGTCAAGTGGTTGACAAGCTGATGTACAATTAGGGCGTAAAAATAATATTTTTACATTATTTAAGCGAACGTCTTTCGGATGAAATCCTACATTGTCTAAAAATAACAAAATGTTTCTCTTTTCTTTAGCCATTTTCCAATCTAGGTCTTGTAACCACTCTGTCATAATTTGCCCTGTCATCCAAGCTTTCTTATTGTATTTCCAAGTCATAGGCAGGTTATTTATATTAATGTTTTCAAAAGCTCTGGGTTTCTTTTTATTTTATTCTTTGTCCGGTTAAGAGAACATTTTCTCGTGTCCGCGTCTGTTTAAGAGAATGTTCGTCCAAGAAAGAGTTAATATAATGGAAATTATATGAGAGCCGGTCGGGAGCATGAGAAACTGTCCGTTTAAGGGAGGTGTCCGCGAAGGGGAATTTCACTGTATATAGAATAATATAATTTTATAAATAAAAAATTGTTAGTATAAACTGAAGTAGCAAAACTGTTGCAGCAATTAAGCTTTATTAGTGGCCATATATGTTTCTTGAGGGGTGTCTGATTGTTACTGGTGATGAGTCAAGGGCGCACCACTACCAACCCGAAACAAAGGGTACTTCGATGTAATGGAAACATCATCGTCAACAAAGAAGTTCAAGATTGGGCTCTAGGCTCGTAAGTGCTCCTAGCCCATTTCCAGAATAGAAATGAGAACGTGACAGCTGAATTATACCGTAGAGTTTTGTTGTTGCTTCGGGATTCAATTCAACGGAAACGTCCAGGCCTACTGACGAGAGGAATATTGCTGCGTCACGATAATGCCAAGCCATATTCGACCCACTTGACCCAGGCGGGAATTGCAGAACTGTGGTGGGAACTTCTTGAACTTTCGGCTTACAGTCCCGACCTAGCCTCAAACGACTATTATCTGTTTGGTCCACTCAAAAGACATGTTGGCGGCAAACATTTCGAGGGTGATAACGATGTTCAGCAAGAGGTATGTACGTGGTTCGAACGGCAACCCAGCAGCAGGCATTGAAGCATTGATTTTGTCGAGAAATAAAATTATATCTCTAATTATTTTTATATCTTCTTGTGACCTACTTACTGACTTTCCCCCACAATTTCATTATTTTATCAAATTTGGGATACTGTGTGATCGGTCACGTTTTTGCTTTTTCCTACATTTTTAACTTCTTTAATATTTGCGTTTATAAATGAATATTGCTTCATTATTGGTTTCCGGTATCAATTATGAAAAATATTTTGTTTATTGCAGTGTTACCTATGTTTTTACTGCGTGTTTCATGAACGTACTTTTTAAAATAAACAACTAAAAACAAATTGTTGTAACGTTAGGACAAAAATCACTCAAGATCAATCCATTTAAGAGTATTTCTCTTACAAATTGTGGAAGTGGGTAAAATTCCACAATGTGGAAGCGCAAAAAAGTTAGACAGTTTTTTATTTTTCTAAAAATTGCCAGTTTGAACTTACTCTGTTGACCAATTCGCTAATTCAATTGAGAGTAGTCCTCGTCCTATAAACCAAGGCATATGATAATCCAAATTCACGTTCCCCGCATTAAATCGATGGAGAAGTCTTTGTCGAAGATAGCTTTTATAGAAATAAATTTGTATCGTGGTAGTAAAGATGGAGAGTAAGTACCATTTGTTTCATGGTTTTTATAGGATGTTGTTATGGATACTCGAAACAGTTTTAACAAAATACCTAATAACTGAATTAATAAAGTTCTTACATTGGAATACTATTTCTCTGCTATAGAATAGAACAAAGCAAGATACGTTGTACCGACTGCATTGTATGTTGCTATCTTCATAAATCTACGAACTGTGTAAGTCGCTAACAATAGTTTCATGACATCTGCCTTCTGGTTGAGGTATTAGGGAGACTATTAAATCTAGAAATTGAACTGACGATTAAAGACGGACTAATATTAATAGTTGTGTTTTACTATGTTCATTTGGAGATTATTTGCAATTTTGTAGTGAATTGAACGACAGGAGCCACGTTGCTTCTAAAACTTTTCTGATTTGAATTTGAAGTAACAATGTTCTTAAGCAACTCATTATTGTACACATTAATAACACATGGGCTGAAAAGTCCCGGGCCTAACACATAGATGACGCTAGTTTTATTGCAGTCACCTTTCTCTCAGTTAGTACTAACCTTCAAAAGACAGCTGTTAAAATTTCATGATATTATATTCATTAGTTTGTGAGTTATTGAGCTAAGAGTCACGCTACTTTTGTTATTTTCAAAACAATGGATCAAAAACAATTTCGTGTTTTAATTATACACTGCTTCTTGATGGGAAAAAATACCGTTCAAGCGAAGCAATGGCTTGAAAAGTGTTATGGGGACTCCGCTCCATCGGAAACAACAATAAAACGTTGATTTGCTGACTTCAAACGTGGTCGTAGAGACACCGATGATGCAAAACGCGGACGTCCAAATGAGGCGGTAACACCAGAAAACATCAAAAAAATCCACAAAATCGTTTTGAATCATCGAAAAGTGAAGTTGCGTGAGTTAGCTGACATCGTAAAGATATCAAAAGAACGTATTGGCTTTATATTGCATGAGCATTTGACTATGAGAAAGCTCTGTTCAAAGTGGGTGGCGCGTTTGCCCACAAAAACAAGAACGTGTTGATGATTCTGAGCAGTGTTTGGCCATGTTTAAACGTAACGAACCGGAATTTTCGCGTCGATATGTGACACTGGATGAAACATGGATCCATCACTTCACTCCGGAATCAAAACGATCGTCATCTGAGTGGACAGCAACTGGTGAACCTCGTCCAAAGCGCCCGAAAGCTCAACAATCGGCTGGAAAGGTTAAGGCCTCGGTATTTTGGGATGTGCGTGGTGTAATATTCATCGACTATCTTGAGAAAGGAAATACCATCAACAGTGAATATTATATAGCGTTATTGGAGCGTTTAAAGGCCGAAATTGCAAAGAAACGACCGCATATGGTAAAGAAAAAAAATGTTGTTTCATCAAGACAACGCACCGTATCACAAGTCAATCAAAACAATAGCAAATCTACATGAATTGAACTACGAATTGCTCCCACATCCACCGTATTCGCCAGATTTGGCTCCCAGCGACTACTGACTGTTCGCAGACTTCAAAAAAATGCTCGCCGGTAAGAAATTTCGCACGAATGAAGAGGTTATCGCTGAAACTGAGGCCTATTTTGAGGCAAAAGATAAATCGTTCTACAAAAGTGGCATTGAAATGTTAGAGCGGCGATGGAATGATTGCTTTGCTCTTGATGGAGATTACGTTGATGAATAAACCTAATTTTGAACCAAAAAAACCGTGTTGTCTTTGTTAGGCCCGGGACTTTTCAGCCCATGTTATAAGTAATATTTCTGGAGAATTGACCCACGAATCGATACCCGAAACACTCTCCAACCGACGACCTCAACGTCCGACGTTCATCGAATTCAATGTGAAAGATCGAAGTAGTTTATAGTCAATAGGTAGCCCACTTCTCACAGAACAACAAAATGATCACATTTATCTTATTTCCCACCCATCAAAAGGTACTATCTAAAAGCTCTGAGTGGCAGAAAGTGTCAGGATGGAGAGAGTAATGCATCCGAAACTCATCGCAGCGTTTGAACTGTAACTTAAACCGCACATTTCGATTGTCTCGCATAGTACACAGCTACCAGACCATCATCAAATCCGTTCATAATCGAGTTACCGCCGCAACTGTTATTTCGGGGAAATTACACGCGATCACCGGCAGTAATCAACACCGAAAACAGCAACCGCCCCCTAAGAAATTGATCCTCGTTCGATCAATGTAGCGCGCACAATACGTACTTAGACGGGAATCGGTCCGACGCGTTCGAGTAATACCGTTGGGGTGAGGGGATTTTATACAACGTGCTGAATTCGTCCGACGGGCGGCCGGTGCCGCTGGACACCGGCCTCCGAACCGCAAGAGCCATTATCTTTAAATCGAGTGACGAACATTGCGCTCCGGTCTCGTTCCAGCGTCGCTCGCTCCGTAAACCTAGCGGTTTGATCGCCTAATGAAAATCCCGGACGCAAATTGTAATTAGTGCGACCTTATCGTCGGTGAGAATTTCAATCGGGGTGACGTTACGTCACGATTTTTGGTGGCACCCCCGAAGAAGATGGATTAGTTTGCTTAATAGTTTAGGGAGAGTCGGCGAACTAGCTACATCCCGGCTAGTAGCTGGTAGTAGTAAGAGCAGTTGCGAATATTATAATCTCTGTAACTGTGACGAAATATGCACGTGGTCCATTCTCATCGAATAATTTGGAAGCAGTTGGTTTTATGAAGAAAAGTTTGAAGTGAAAGTTTTAACGCAAGACGAGACATGTTGAAAGATGGCATCATAGTGTTTTGTTCTCAAGAAATTCCTGAGAAGCACTCAATTCGGAATAGAAAAGTATGACATCATATAGCCTATCAAAGGCCTGTTACCAAAAACTGCTTAAATAATGAACAAAATTAGGTAAACGTTTGTTATAATAAATGCTGTAAATGTTGACGACGAATTTCAATATACTCCCAAATTATCCGAGTAAAGCAGGGGTCACCAAATTCTTTATTCTAAGAGTTATAATGACTCCTCCACCAAGTTCCAAAGGCAAAGATCTAGCTCGCTCATCATATCAATATACTGTAGTTTTGAATTACGCGCAAACTTCATATCAAGCTAAAGTAGTACAGCGCCAGCTTGTAAGGGGTGATGTAAACCCGCGGGCCGTAGTTTGGAGACCCCTGTAATGCGACTTTTTTCAGTATTTCTTTAATAATCGAATGGGATTGAGTCCGGGGAATAAAGGGATAGCTTTCCAGTGTCTTTTCCTACTATATTTCTTGAGCCTTCAGAGCAAAACGAGTTAAAAGGCTGTATAATCAAGTAATATCATTAGCACGTTGTCTAAAAGGTCTTTATATTTATTATCAATTAAAGTATCTCTAATGAGGGATCGTTCGATAATTTTGGTACTAAAAATTCCATACCATAGTACACCATAATCCATCCACGTTAATAAAGAAATTATTATCTTCTAGAATTTGTTGTTGAGTATATCCACGAAATTATGAACGATGTTCAAAATTAATATCGTGAAAGTTTTGGTGATGCAACACGGCGAAAACTACATCGAGCGAATGTATTGCAGTTACATTTCAGTGTGGGACCTTATCAATAAACGGTTCAACATATCAATAGTCTAATACAGATAAGTGCAATCGTTGTGTAACAGCAAAGAATTAACTCTTGATGTGATACTGTTGACAATAGATTCTTATAATAACTAGAGTTGTTGTTTAGACTATTTCCGTCGTTCGTTGAACTTGTATAGTCCGACGTTTCGGCAGTCTGTCTACTGTCGTCTTCAGACAAGATTGCTCTGGGAAGCAACAGCCCTTCTCAGAGCGCCTCTGAATACTGCCGAAACGTCTGGCTATACACGAACGATGGAACTAGCCCAAACAACAACTCTCTTAAGCAAAGAATTAAATGATTCAACTCGGGTTTTAGAGACGAATCAAAGAAAATCAGAAATATTAATTTCGTGACTTTAGGGTTCCAATCTAGAATCTCTCGAATAGAAGAATGTAGCCGCTACTAATAGTTCCCACGATTAACAAATTTATTTTCCATTAGTGACAATCTAGCGCTCTATAATACTATTACTGACTTACATGTTGCTTTAAAGATTGGGTAACAAAAGGATAGAACAGTACTATGATGAGCCACTGGACCGGTTCGACTATGAGCTAAAGAGAGAAAGATTCCACTAGCGAAGAAAAACCAACCAGCCATCATGATAAGACTCCGATCCACTTATCAATAATTGCGACAATAAACTTAGTTAAGACGCAGTAGGAATTGGTACTCCATCCATCATATTCGCGGGATTTGGGTCCTTGTGACTTTTTCCTTTTTCTAAATTTGAGGGAATGAAGAGAATGACTCGTTTACAAAGTTCGACAGAACTTATTATTTGAACGGCTTAAACTACTAAATGCAAAACAATTACGTTGCCTTCCTTAACACGGGTATTTGTCTAGTACTTGAAACATAAAGTATTCACAAGGCATTTGGGGTATATGCGCAAATTTGATTTAACCAGTAGCAAGCAGAGAGAGATATTTGTGATTTGTTGGTGGAAAAAGTCCGGAAAATATAGATAAAAAATCTAGAATTTTTGGGGTTTAATTATACAGAGTGTTCCATAATTCATAGTTTGTATTTATTTTAAATTCGCAACTTTTCGAATCTTTGTCTTACTTAAAGTGCAACCCTTAAATTTCTTCTTTTTTATGGTGTCTACGGGATCACAGTCCATACACCTCGGAGCAAAAAAGGCAATTAAATCTTAAATTAGGATTAAGTAATTATTGACCTCCAGTGAAAGCAACACGGTGATGCAAAACAGGGACACCCATTTCACATCCCGGGGCCTATCGGGATTACTGACACAGTTTGCACACACGAGAAAACGGCCATCGGCAAGCAGGTTAACCCACACAGGTGACATAGGAATGGTTGTTACTTCCACTGGAGCTCAGATCCTAATTTTCATTCGTTTCAGCATTTCTATAAGTAAATTGTACACTTCTCGATTGTTGGAATGCAGCAGTGCTATAATAGAAGTAGGCAGTGGGAACTTTAGTGAGACTAAAAGATTAATAGATGAGTCAATAGTGTTTCTATGCGAACCGCAACCAAGGAAAATGTGATTCAAATCAGCCGTTTCATAGCCACAGTTACATGCAGCTGATTCCACCAATGCCAATCTAGACAAACGGGCGGGGTAAAGGCCATGTCCAAATTTAATACGAGCAATTGTTGTACGATAATACCGAGATACGTTATCATTCGCATAACACCACGGTTTAATGTTGATACATGGACGAATATAAGCATATTGAGTCATCCTATGGGTACATATTCTTTGCCACAAATCTTTCCATTCTCTGTTCAACACCTCCCGTTTGCAAACTGCAAAATACTCTCCACAAGAAAGGATAGGATTGTAAATTACTCCATCAGTACAACTGACTTTAGCGAGACTGTCAACAGTTTCATTACCAAATATCCCAACATGACTTCCGACCCAGTAAAATTTTGTATACGTATCCCTGGACTCCAAGTATGATACAACTTTCATAATATCTAATAATATATGATTTATCTTACTGATAGATTTGAAAGAAGATAGGCCCTGTAATACACTAGCAGAATCGGACATTATAACAATGTGCTTAAAGTTAGTAGAGGCACAATAACGAATTGCTTCTAAGATGGCTATGGCTTCCGCAGTAAATACTGATCCATCGATGTCAGGACGAAAAAGCTTTTTATACCCACTGTTATAACAGTAAAAAGCGCATCCACATCCATTGTTACTTTTAGATCCGTCTGTAAATATAATCAGACTTTGTTGGTGAAGTCTTAGAATGGATGGGCAAAGCTGCACGTCGTGGTCCTGCTGCTGAATGCAGGGCGGAAAAACAATATTTAGGGGTTTAATATATTGAAAGTATGAGATTGCAAGACTGGAACCCCTATAAAGGCGTTGATCTAATTCAGCGGTATATCGGAAAGCATTACATAAAACATGGGGATCCTCTTTTCCGCCAGTAACATGCAGTCAAATCTAGAAGACACAACTGTTTGATCTTCAACAAGATAGGGGACGTATGCAACGACCTTAGTCTTATTACATATTTAATTGACACGATGCGTCTACGTAGCACTAAAGGTGGTTCGTCAGCTTCCACTTGTAAGGCGCAGATAGGTGTAGACCTCATCGCACTCAGACAGAGGCGCAAGGCTTTGTTTTGTAAAATATCAAGTCTACGTAGAATTGTACCATTAGTGTTACCATATAGGACACAGCCGTAATCAATAATAGATCTAATACGCGCTCTATAAACATTCATGGAAGAACAAAAATCTGCACCCCACCTAATTTTTGTGATTATATTAAATTTCTTTTTAAACTGAATATTTTAATCTAAAATTTAAGAATGCGTAGTGTTAGAAATAATTAGAGACAAAACGAAGGAACGACATATAAAACTGTCGTAAATTAAATTCATTTTTATCGCGTCAAAATCATAACATTTATTAATAACATCCTTCCGATAAAGTATACATCCGAATCGCAATGGAACCGAAGTGCTAAATTGTTTTAGCCGACGACAATAAAATATTACTTACTATCATCCTAATAAAAGTCAATTAGGAAGTAGTTTAAGTATTACGAGCATTTCGTTCGTCTAACATCAGACGGCAAAACCAGCCACATATTATATCTAACTAACTAATTTACGAATAATACGTAATGTAACTTGATATGTGTTTATGTGCCTGCGCAAGGGGACCTTTTAGATAAACTTTTGGAAAGTTCACGGATGAACATATAAACATGTAAAAAATACCCAGTATAACGGAGTACGCGTATTTTAGGAGCGAAATGAGGCTGTTTCTTTTTAATTAATTAATGAATATGATCTCTGAGGAAAAAATGTTTTCGAAATAAAGTATTAAACGAATACTCTGTCATATGAGATTTTTTCAATGTAGATCCAGAAAGGATATTCTCGTGTCTGATTCTAAAATGTACAAAAATTAAGTAAAATACGTCAGTCTCCTCCCAATTACAGAAAAACAAAAGTTAAATTTAATACAACCGAGTCGTTATGGTCATTGACAATCACCCAGATTAGTAGTCACAACGGCATGAGAACGTTCTTTATGTAGGTAAAACGTCGAATTTCTATTCACTTATTGCATATTTCAGGTGCAGTGTAGATTTGAATCTCGTCATGTTGTTCTAGAGAGAAGTATCAATATAACCGATATATAGGGTACGCTAAATCTTCGGCACGTCACATCCGGACTACCACAACCGATACGAAAAATTATTTGAACTAATTCGTCTCTGTTTCCCTGCTGTTTATACACGTATGGTACATGTATTTATACTTCATTATATGGAAGAACATTTTAACAGTTTATTCGTATATATTTCGTGAAGCAGCACTTACCTAACTTTGTTCAGCAAAGCGTCGTACTCAAAATTTCTATCTTGATAAAATCCATCAAGTAGAAAGTATAAAAATTTCGAGTGCCTCTTTTGGACAAAATTCATGGAAAACCAGATCAAAGCGCCGTACTCCAGTTGGAACCGAATCAGAGAAAAGAAAGCAGATGAAGCTTTCATATTATGGAAGACCTTGCAATTGCCCAATTTCTGAAATATCCAGAAAAAGCCACGAGGGATCAAAAAGTACCATTAGATCAGAAGCAATCCTCAATAGAATTCTTGCGAGGTCAGTTGAATTATATCTATTAATATCTAAGGGCTGGCTTTCGACGAAGGTGTGAATTTATAAGAATGTGGTTTTACCAGGACATCCTCTTTGTAAAGTCTTTCTATGGAACGAGGAAAATGTCTTACAGGTAGATAGAAGCAGTCAAATTCCTTCGGGCATGTAAAAATTGATGTCAATAGAAGGTTCGGTACGATTGGCTCAAACCTCTCTCAGGATGAACGCAGAAGAGATAGATCGCGATTGCTGCGCGTCAGTTTTGAGAGGCATCCACAATTCACGTTAGTGGATTGGCCCGTGAAATCACTAAGCCTCAATACAGTTGAAAATCTATGGAGTTGCACTATCCGTCAGTGGAACTACTAAGAACATAATCCAATAAGAAATGCGAGTAAATTGCACATAGACGTTATAAATAGTTGGGAAAGTTATCGAACTCACATGTTACAATTTGGTCACTTCTACGCAGAGACTTCAATGAACTATTGACAAAATAATAAACTTTCTAATTTAAAACATCTCCCATATATGCTCAGTTTTTCTTATTTGGATCTTGTTTATTGCTGTTATTGTATCTTTCATTTTTCTTTATTTATACATTTCTTATATTAGGATATTTATGTACTCGTACGTCTTTTTTGTACTTAAAATATTTTTTCATTTATAAATTTTGTTACTGTAAAGAATTCAGTAATAATTGACATTGGAATCCTACTTCTCCTTCTGAGAAACGTGTTCATATGTGGATTTCCACTTAATCCGAGAAGGGTCGTAAAGTTTAGCCGTTTTTTAAATTACCGACTTATAAACACGTGTTTATGAAAATAATCTACTAAATGTTTTTGCATAATCATCTCTACATGTAAATATCAGAAACACAAAATAAAATCTCGTGGTGTCAATAAAATATCGTAAACTAGAAAGGAAAATTTCAAGCTTTCAATTTTAGTTTTTAAAAGTTTACAATTTCAAGTAAATAATTCTTCTGTGAACAAGAATATCGAATATAACCATAAATTTCTACAGTGAACATGAATATTCGAGACCGATATATTGTCATTTCGTTTTATTTACGCTGTATCACTTGAAATAACGTACTGAACTCGCCAGAAATATATATTCTACACTATGCATTGCAATTGAAATCTTTACGTAGCCACAGGCAATTATAAATTGGTCACTACTGGTATATGTATTTGTATCGGTTTCTAACGTTCGCTGCTTCACTTGAAGTAATACCTTGCACATGCATTATTTTTTTTTTCAAATTTTTGTATGGAGCTGCTTTATAAAATACTACAATTAGATAGATTCTGTGTTGCATATGGTCAGCAATTCTAATAGAATATAGTTATAGAATATTTGCTTATTTTAAAGTTGCTTGTTTTTATGAAATGTATTGTATAGCGTAGAAATGTTTCCTGATTTGATATTGTATTACTCATGAGGTATATAATCTGTATAAATGCACCAATTGCTTGCATGTTGCCCTGTAAATAAAATTATCGCTGAACAAATATAGATTATTGTTATTATTCTGTTAAAAATTTTAAAAGCGTGAGAAATAATAGAAATACTATGGAACACTTCAATACCTTCGTAATTACGACACTCAAAAAAGAACCATTAAGCAAAGTAGGTCTTGAAGCTATCGCACTAGATTACAAAACTCAAACACTGTGGCTTTAATACACTGAAACACTGCAACTTCCCCCTAAAAACAAGTGTTGTGGTTTAAGAGAAGTGTTAATTGAGAATTATTTACGAAAAAATCAAAATTACGAATCACTAGGTATGTAGTACTTGGGGTTTCGGTTGTATTCGAGGATTTGTAGAAGTTCGATTCGGATTTAATTTGAAAAGGATGGTACATAGAAATGCAATAGAAATTTTTATAGTTTCACAGAGCTAGACAGATATTAGACGAAGTCAGGCCCTCGAGCACAGGAAATGTTCCAAACGTGCTAAAAAGTTTACTTATACTTTAGTACTCGCATACTAGTTTCTAAATGAGACAGATAAATTCCTACCTAAAGAAGAACAAATACACTGTTACAAAAGGACACGCTCTTTAAACTGAGCTCTGACCAAAAAGATAAGATGATCTCATTATCGAAAAATCAAGAATTGGTGCAAGAACATTTTCCTTATGTAATGTACCTACAGCGCAAATAAAATTTGACTTCAATCCATCAATAACCAAAAGACATGTATAACAAATATTATACGACAGTGAACATTTTCAAAAGGGTTTCAAAACTACCCTTAATCGAGAAACAGCAAGCATAACTTAAACTTACATAAGATCATCTAGGAGAGGATTATCAACAGAATGAGTAAATGTAATTCAACTTGCGCTGATGATTTCAGATATTATTGGTACGATTAGCATATGAACACTGAAGTTGTGATGAGTTGAAATTTTGGTGGAGGTGCTATTAACTTTGGGCGATTCTTTCAAATTAAGTTATTACAATACCCAACTGCCTTATTAACAGAAATATATGCTAACAATGGCCAATACACTAGCGCTAATGAACTAAAATCTTGATTTAGATAAGATTCATATTTCAAGATTTAAGAAGAGACGGATTTTCTAAGTTATTTTGAATAGAATATCCAGCAACCATTATTGTGGAAATTCTATGAAACAAGGCACCAATCAATAGAGGTAACCAATAAACAGTTTATGTTGAATAATGAGATGCAGATTATCTAATTCTTAATGATAAAATTATTCATAGATAAGTTTTTTTTAAATTTACTACAGAATTCGACAATGTTTTAATATGCACAAGCTTTAATATACACAGAGCTATTGGTACTATTTGAATCCAACTAGCACAAATGTTTTTAATTAAGCCCTTAGTGTTCGATAACAATCACACTGCCATGTATTAATAGCAAAGATTAATTTATATCTGAATAGTAAACAGATGCTATTAAGATATAAATTAGCTTGAAGAAAACACTATAGCTAACATAGGAACGGTGGAATCAAGTTATTGGGCTTGCACCAAGTTAATAGCAAGACATTTGGCAAAGTTTTTACTGTTCCAATTCTTTCTGACAATAATATCCACTTTGAAATAAACGTTAAAGCTACCCTAAGTGTACTGAGCAATCTTCCTTATCTACTATCCCAATATTTTCTGTTTTCCCATTCCAATAAGTATATTTTCTTTTTTTATTACTATAGAATATTTTTAGACGTTACATGTCTAAACAACCTCAAAACAAAATACAGAAAACCTAGATTTTGCGAATGGATTCGTTACTTTTGGCAACAGCCAAAGTTATACAATTACTACATCGCTCGCCATCGATTTTCCCAACATTGCGCTGGCTAGATTATCCGGGATTTATTCCAAGATCGTTCTCCAGGCGTATTCTACTCCGCATTATTGACGCTTAAAATACGTTAAATTCTTAGATTCTCTTTAGAAGTTGTAAACGTCGGCGATCTAAGATAACAGCGAATTGGAAAGCTTTAAATCAAACATTTCGAATTCCTCGCGTTCGATTCTCTGTATGGTGGAAGAAGGAGCTTTGGTAACAATTTCCGTGATTCCGAGATAGTCCAATGCTCCGTTTTATTTTGTATGCACTCTAACGTTTCAGACTTAATCTTTGTGTGTTCCAATTGTTTTATTATATTCTTAAACAGACAAGAGACGGTATCGGACGAATTTCGAAGGAGAAGTTGTTATAATTATTCTATTAGAATTAAGAAGAAAAATGTCAAGTTGCAAGTTTCATATTCAAAGTAAGACTCAAAAATAAAACGCAGCTAAAATTCATATTCGATTGATTTTTTCTGTGTATTTCTTGCAGATTCTACACCAAAAATTCATTTGTACATGTTAATTTTTCTATGATATAAAACCATAAAAATAAGTATTAAAAATCTTAATGCTTCATATTGCACAGTGTTCAAAATAACAATCTACTGTCCTAAATACTTTTGCATGCCTTTTTTAACGTACAATCGCGAAATGTTTAGAAATTCCTTCAGCGATGAAAACGAAAACTGAGTCAAAAGTTAATCTTAGTTAAAAATCTTCTCATGCTACTTACCTTTTAAAAGAGCGCCAAATAAAATAAAGCTCAGCAAGATCGTGGCCTGCATCTTGGTTATTCTTTGTTCTCTTTTTAAGCTTATTTTCCCTTATTTATAACAAAAGTTTTATTCTCGTTTCTTACTTCGAGGCAGTTTAATACTTTGTCATTCACTTCTGTACGAAAGTATCTAACGCAATACAACACCGCACACCTTATCGCCAACAATATATAGGAGAAAAAGTTCCAAAAGAGCAAAAAAGAGATTTGTCACTATTAAAACCGAGTTTAGAAACAAGTTTGCGCAACTTTATTAAAAGTTTTTTAACCAGTTTCTCCTGCACCGCTACAAACGTCTATGCGAGAAAGTTCTTACGAAAACACCGTCGTAATAATAGGTGGTCGTGTGCGAGAGAGATAACCGGAAAAGTTCTTGCCTGTTTCGGATTCGATTTTTTAAAATCTCGCGCGCGAGTTACTCAACTGTCATCAGCAATCCAAAGCTCATGTACTCGGGGCTAGAACGAGTGGATCAAGTCGCCGCGGACGAAAATACTGAAATGCGAATGCCGCGCTTTATTCAACATAGCGTGGGGGTGGAATCAACAGATAGCAATATGACGCTTGCGCCCGACGACCCTCTTCTTCCTTCGGACGCCGTTCTATTCACTATTGCCGTGCATGCACGTATATTAGCGCTCCCTAGGATACGTACGTATTAGTAAGAGCGTAGCGGAGGCGGTCGCTATTTTAATAGCTTTAATATTAATTTGGAAATTTTAAAGTTTCAAGTTTACGATTGCCATAACCGTTTCAGTATATTATGGAAGAGGAAAATGGTACATATAGTTCTTATTTCGTGTTTTAATGAGGGCGCTAAAGTTGAAAATTATATGGACGATATGCGGTTCGATATAGTTGGATCGGGAGACTTGTTAATTTTTATAACCCGATATAAAAATTAAACGGCTGCGAAACCGTGCAGCGGTTTTACTACTTTCTCGATGATAACGGTAATAATATTCTTAACCAAAGAAGTAGTTTTCTTCATAAAAGAATGCTAAAATTAATTCTTTAATTACGTATTTAACATGTAACGATGTATTATTCTTGATCTGTATGTCCATTTATTAAAATATAGATCTACTCTAAGGAGATGTCTTTTAATTATAAATTACTTGTTGTACAAGGGCAACCTGATATGTTTCCGGAATCGACAAGAAAAACACGTATTGGTGTGGTTTTATATTTTTCGATGTAGTCTCCTCGAAGACCAATACACTTTTTCAAACGGTGCTCCAGTCTTCTGGAACCGTCGGAAAAATAGGATGTCTCGAGGTCTGCAAAATAGCTATCTCTAGCGGTGATGACCTCCTCATTTGAGGTAAATCTCTCCCCTCCCAGTGATTTTTTTCATGTTTGGGAATAGGGAAAAGTCGCTGGGGACTAGGTCTGGTGAATATATACGATGAGACATTAATTCGTAGCGCAACTCATTCAATTTGGACACGACGATGCGGAATGGATGAGCCGAGCCGGGTCATTGTCGTGGCGGAGAAGCAAACGAGGCCGTTTCTCCTTCAATACTGCATCCTATCAGGTCAATAAATCATAAATCGCTGTAGTCGCTGCAGATAATCGATGAGGCTCACATCTTGGGAATTCCTCTTTGAACGATGGAACGGTTTTTGCTTTCTTCGGAGCCAATTCGCCCGAGGGTATCCACTGCTTCTACTGTTTCTTGGTCTCCGGTAAATAGTGACGAATCCAGGACCCATCCACGGTTACGAAACGCATAAAGAAATTGCTTGGATTGCATTGGATACTGGCCTGACAGTCCTCCGAAGCGGTCACCCGATTTCGTTTTTGCTGTGGTGTAAACAAACGCGGCACCCTTCGCCGCGAAAGCTTTTTCATACCCAACATTTTGTGTAGGATATGGCCAACGCGTTTTTCTGAGTTCCTCGTTTTTCTTTCAAGTTCAATCAGCGATCGGCTAACACGACAGTATGAATCTTGTCGACCATTTCCATCGTTGGTAGCAGTATTTAGGCGTCCACTGCACGGTTCGTTACTTTAGTTTATGCGACCACGTTTAAACTCGCTCACCTAGGAGCTAATGGTCGAAAATGATGGAGTATATCCGCCATGAACCTCTAGCAAAGCCGTTTTCTCAGCCATCCAGAAGTGTTTTGTCACTGTACGAAATTCGATTTTATTCATTTTTGCGAAACTTGACTTTCTACGCAAAACACACCCTTAAACAACAACTATTGACAGTAAACGTTTGAAATTTTGACAGTGTCCATTTCTTGCCTATTCCGGAAACATTTCATGTTGGTATATGTATAATTGCTAGTTACCCCAGAACCTCAGTTCTAGATATAAGAAAATCTGCGGAATATATCAATCGCCATTCTTTCCGGTTTATACCTTCTCGCATATGTCTATCCATTTGTTTCTGTCTTTGGTCTTCTCCTGCCATCTGTAGGCGCCAGCTCTACCAAGCTCCGCCTTCACCTCCTGCAACCAAGTAGTTCTGGGCCGCCCTAGTCTTTTTCTTCCCCCCGGATACTACTCTAGGATATTATAGATTGCAGTTTTGTTCCCAACTCTCCACACATGTACCAACCATCTTGCCCTCTGTTGCTTTATTCTTCTGGCCGCGTCCATACCTCCCACCTCATTTGCTACGTCACAATTTGCTCTACCCCTGTATTCGTTATTGTCAGTTTTTATCGGGCCTAGTTCTTAATATTCTTCGTTCTTGTATTCTCAGATCTTCCTCTTGCCTCTTTATCAGTGTCATTGTTTCTGCCGCGTACAAGATTACTGGTTGTATTATTGTTTTATAAATCCTCATTTTTGATTTTTCCCCAATATTTTACTTTCTAGAAGTCGTGTATTTGCCTGGGAGGTTTTGTTTATATGTTAGGTATTTAAATGTATTTACCACTTCAAAAGTATAATTTCCCATTTCAACTGTCACTTCCACGTTTCTCTTTTCCATTTAGTCTCAGCATTTTTGTTTTTTCCGGATTTATTTTCAGACCTATTCTGTCACCCTTCCCCACTATTTCCTCTTGAATGTATTTGGTTACTTCACGCTCTTTTGATATAATTGCAATATCGTATAGTACGCTATTAACTGGATTGACTTTGTCCTTATTGTACCTTCATCTATTTTTCTTAACACATATTCCAGTGTCAAGTTGAATAATGCTCTCGACAGTGAGTGCCCTTGTTTTACCCCTATATTTATTTCAAATTTTTCCGTTTCTCCCTTCTGTGTCTTTATAATTGCTATTATATTTGACGTAATTTGTATTAACTTTCCTAGGTTGAGTTTAGTTCCTAATTTATTTAGTGCCGCCATTAGTGTCTTTTGAGGGAGTCAAATGTTTGTTTAGAATCAACAAATAAAAGTTCTATTTCTATGTTACATGCATTGTTTCTTGTGCTATTTGCTAGCCTTTGTTGTATTAATGTAGATAGTATTTTGTACACGGTGGTTAGTAACGTTAAATCTCTATAATTGCTAGTTATTTGTTGATAGTCTTTCTTGTGTACTGTCACTGTTTGACCAATCTCCCAGTCCTGCGGCATCTTCTCTTCTATCCATATTTTTTTAATCAGTAGATATAGCCTCTCTTGTAGTACTCCCCCCGTATTTAATAAATTCCATATTGATGTTGTCTTTATCTGGGACTTTACCGTTTCGACTTTTACTAATGATTTCCTTTACCTCCTCTCTTGTTGGAATGTCTTCTATATTATTTATTTCTATCCCATTAGCTTCATTCTCTATTTCTTCAATTTTCATGTTATTATCTAAATCATATAACAGTTCTCTAAAGTGTTGTGTCCAGGCTTCCCTGAATTATACATCATTTTCTACTAATTTTCCATCATTATCTTTGATTCCTAGTGGTTTACCTTTATAAGTTTTATTTTGTTCATTGATCTTCTTGTAAAATAATTTTGCGTTTCGATTGTAGCACCCTCCTTCTATTTCCTTTATTTTATTTTCTAGCCATTCCTTTTTAGCTGATCCTATACGCAAAGAACTACGACGAGTGAATTGTTCGCAATCATTAAGCTGCTTACGCAATTTTATATTTTCATTTTCCAAGGTGGAAATTTTGGCTTCTAATCAATCCGCCACATCTTTGAGAGATTGATTGATTTTACCACAAATATTTTCAAATGCTGACAGATTTTTAGAAATCTGATAGGTATTTGTCAAGTGTGGTCGTAATGATTTCCGCGATTTCATCCTTATCAGCGCGTGTAACAGCCATTGCCTTGTTGAAGAGCAAACCGCAACGAACGTGTTAGTAGTGGCAATGCATAGTTGCGATATACATATATATGTATATACTAGAAACCTAGTGATACGGCGGAACCCGACAACCGTTACGACTATGTGTGTGTATGTGTTTGAACATGTGGTTAAATATGTGGAAGATCTACATATACATATATATATATATGTATATATATACAGTGAAATCTCCCTTGAACGGACACCAACGGGACCAACTGAAGATGTCCGTTCGGGAGGAGTGTCCGCATAAAGGAAATATGTAGTAGATACAACAAAAATCGTGTTTTAACGAAAAATGAATATATTAAAGAAACTTTAAACTTAAGAAAAAAAAATTTACTTTCCTTAGATACATACATACAAAGTATAATATATGTACATAGGTATATAGATGTAGTATGTAATACAAAACAATGAAATGAATAGTCACTTCAAGGACGCAAAAATGTATATATTGTTGTTTGTCTTCTCTTTTTCTTTAAAATGGCGTCTTGAAATCGTATTTCTAATTTAGAAAGAAGCTCCAAAGACTCTGTATCTCCGTGGTTTCCGACAAACTTTTGAGCTGCTTGGTCAGGGTAATAGCTTTGCCATAATTTGGGATAGCTTCTGTTGGCACTGAAACCTCATCGACATCAGAATCTTCCGAAAGTTCTTGTATTTCAACTGGATTTGCAATTTCTTGTTCTGAATCTTTAACATACAAATCTTCATCTACGTTCAAAAAATTATTAAGGTTTTCATTATTCGTCGTACGCTAAGAGACAAATCATCTTCTAGGTCAGATGTATCAGCCTTAGTTAACTGGTCTTCACTTTGCATATTTACATCATTAAATCCTGCTTTGAGGAAGCAATTTTGAACTGTCTCTTTGGTTACTTGGTCTCAAGCGGTTTTTGCCAAATAAACTGCATCCAGTGGTGTAATATTGTTTATTAACTCAAAAGCTGTATCAGCTGTTTCAATGTTAGAAGCGGCTATTTTTCTTGCTTTACATCTTTTCGGCACAGACATCAGACTAATATTCAAACCAGATTCAATCGAAAGCGTACACCTAAAGAATTAGAACGGTAAATCCCCGACAATCTTGGGGAAATCCCTAATTCACGCCAGGCAGAAATGCACGACATAGGCAGCGTTTGTACCGAAAGATTAAAGTCGGTAAATCTCCGGTTTACTCGGCGAAGATCCGGCGAAATTGGCGCCCGGCGCGATTGAGAAATGCAATAGCAATACTCTCGATATAAAAATAAGATAAGGCGTTTCTTTTTATTTTATTTTTTGTCCGGTTAAGAGAACATTTTCTCGTGTTCGCGTCCGTACAAGAGAATGTCCGTCCAAGAAGGAGTTGATACAATAGAAATTATATGAGAGCCGGTCGGGACCATGAGAAACTGTCCGTTTAAAGGAGGTGTCTACGTAGGAGGGGTGTCCGCGAAGGGGAAGTTCACTGTATATATATATATATATATATATATGTATATGTAGATCTTCCATATATTTAACCACAAGTTCAAACACAGTCGTAACGTTTGTTGGATTCCGCCGGTACCTTTGAAAAAACCTAGTGACACAGCGACTCCCGACAACCGTTACGACTATGACAAACAGGCGTGAAAGTCCGAGATACTACATACACCCACGTTTCACAAAGAATCTTAAATAATATTGTTTATCTTAAGAATTTCACTGGAATTGAAGGAAGGCATCTAAAAATGCAGTGGGGATTTGAATATAGTTGCATATTATACAGGACTTTTCCCCAAATTGTTTCAGGAATGAGGTATTTTCTGTCTACATAATGTAATTAATATTTAAGGATACACCGGCCACGCACAGATTGAAAAGACCTCCGCTCCAGAGGATTCGACCTCGAAACTGTAATAAACAACTAGATTCACGGCCCATTGCTTCTACCACCAGATTATTCGCGCCTGAATTAGTACGTACGTGCACAGAATTATAGCATAATCTTGTCAATAAACACGTTACCGATAAATAACTCACAAATTCGAATTTCATACAAATTTCGTACAAATTCGCAGCTACGTGGCGGTAATTCTGCGAGAAATGTTGCACTACATATTATTCGACCGTATAACTCATTCGTATTACCTCAATACTCGATACGTACGAACGCGATAAATTATGCAGTTGCGTACTTCGAAAGTAAATTATACTTTATGAGTTCAATGTTATGGCAAGCATTCCATAAATCATACATTACACAATATTTATTCAATACATTTATATAATAGGCGAGTATAGGCGCGACCGTTATTTTAGCGGGTCTAGTGAGCGTTTTATTAATGCTTGTCGAATTATATGGGACAATTTCTGGGCTCCTCTGTGCCCCTTTACCCCACACAATCAGCCCATGTTAATTCGAATATATATTGGTATTCCGGGGACTCTGCTGTAATTATTTTAGATTAATTTTTCATATTATGCGGAGAAGGCGGTCCCTAGTATAATAATTTCGTTCCAATTATTAATCCGAATGATATGGATTTGTGTAAATTATGGCTTATTATAGTATTTTTAGCGTAATAAATTACCAATTACCCGGTGGCAAGTTTTATATACAAGCTAATCCAGATTAAGCGCGTGCCGTTGTTATCTCTGCTATTATTGATTGCTGCACGTAGGTTGAATTGGTCAGGTACTAGTGTTTTCAATCAATCATGTTTTTTTTTAAAAAAGATCGCTGATTTAAAAAAAAAAGACACAAACATTGGTACTTCACCAAAGTATGTTATTTTATTTTTCATAGAAAGACGCTGATAAAATACTGCGCAAAATTCTGAAGTTGACAAAGAAAACAATAGGATATTTGCCTCCAGAAATCAACGACCTTTTCTCAAACTTAACGTAGATCATGTTGGTCCATAAAGCATTTGAATATAACACCACATTTCTCATGGTCAAGCGTTCGATCACAATGGGCGTAGATGCACGCGTTGCGTATCAAGATGACAAGTAGAGACAGAAGAACAAAACTATCGTTAATAAACTTGAGTGTCAAGTCTTTTTTGTAAAAAAAGTGTGGTAAAGACATGCAGCGATTGATCTATTAAGAAGTGTCTTGTGTTCTAGGTGGATGATAAATTCTACTATTAAGAATTTAGCGAGGTTGTGGGTTCTCCTCTGTTTTCTATTTGATGAAACATATATATGTGGATTAATTTAAAGAAAGTGCAATGGATTCGTAGGCACTGAAAGTGTGACCCAGATACGTTGGCGATATCTTCGTGGTATAGCTGCATGGGGAAGATACAATCGACGACTTCCTCCAACACCTGAATAGCTTAAAATTTATCTATTTCTTTCAACGGCACACTCCTCTTGTGCTCCTTTTTTTTCGTGCCGATCCAACGTCCTGTTGTGCCGATGTATGTACTCGCATGAGCATGATATGCTGTATACCCCGGATGTTGAGAAGGAGTTCCTTTTTTCTTTGACCTGTCGTAGTAAGTACACTTTTCGCGTTGGAGTGAAAACCGTACGGACGCTAAAACGCTCAGGCACTCGTCCTATCCTGTCTGTCGTATTGCTTATCTACAGTAAGTATGCTGTGCCTAACGTTTCTGTTTCCTGATTATTCTTGTCTCTGGGTCGAGGTTTACTTGTGATGACGCGATTGATTATATTCTCAGGGTAACCGTTGCACCGCAGCACTTGTTTCAGGTGGTCCAATTCCTTCTGAAGCTGTTCTTCGCTGCATACTCCGTGTGCTCGTTCGACTAGCGTGCGCACCATCGTATTCTTCTGACGAGGGTGGTGGTTCTAATTATTGTGTAGATAACGGCCCGTATGTGTAAGTTTCCTGAACACACTTCTTGTTGCCGATGCTCGGCCCTGTGGACAAGAACGTCCAGAAGAGGTAATACTCAGTTTTGTCCTCACTCCATGATGTATTTAATATTAGAATGTACCCCGTTCAGGTATTTAAGAAACCGGTCCAATTTTATCTCTTCAGTGTGGCCAGACGACAAACATATCATCCACGTACATCCACCAAACCGTAGGTTTGTCCACCGCTCTGGAACCGCTCCAAAAGGAGATTAGCTACGACGAGACTTAATGGGCTCTCCATTGCTACCCTGTCCGTTTGTTATAAATTATTAATTTGTGTGGTGTGGAGTTTATTGCAACACCCGCGAAAGATACGGTAGAACACAATATACTGTAATTGAATATCAAAAGGCAGATTCAACCCAATGAAAAGCAACGAGATAAGAAAAACAAGAAAGACATAGACAACGAATTCAATTATTTAAATTGGCCATCACTAGCACTTCTAATTTTTGCATATATAGACTATTAGTACTGATATACTGGAAACACTGCATCGCCAGCAATGATTTCCAGTATCGCGTACTTCTCATCTCAAATACCCGCAGAACATTTCATAAAGTCTATGTTGTTAAATCAGTATTAATACTAAATCCCATTGGTGATGGGAATAATAAAATTACAATTTCCTTGAAATTAACCAACATTTTTAAATTCCTGAAAAAAAATCTGTCATGGTAGGATTTGAGACCACGACCCCTGCGATACCGATGTATTGTGGTACCATTACGCCACGAGACTGAATGTGAGTGTGATATCTAGGTTTAAAAACGATTTAAACTCACATTTGGTCTCGTGATGTAATGGTAGCGTAATATGCCAGTAACGCAGAGGTCATGGGTTCAAATCCTACCGTGACTAAGATCTTTCTCAGGAATTTTAATACGTTGGTTAATTGTAACGAAGTCGTAATTTTATCAGTCTATATTTTGTTTTGGTACAATTTTCCTTGTTAATTTTTTTACTTTTGTATCTGTAACTTTTTCACAGTTATTTTGTTTATTCGTCTTCCAGAATCAAGTTCTATGATGCATTCTTCAAAGCCACTGTATTGACAGATAAGTTATCTGCTTTAGAGCAATTATCTTAACACTTCCCCGGCCAAAATTCGTTTTATAGCCTATTTATCTCACACCCATAGTTAGTAGGTGTTAAATGTATTACACGTAAAGTGTACTTAAAAAAATATTACATTCATTTTGGTACTTCAAACGAAATTTCCATGCTTACCATTTAGCTGAAACTTAACCACATTATTTCATGCGATAAAATACCTCAAAGGGAAGCGTCCGTCTCCTTTTATAACTTAATACCCGGCCGTCGGGCTCCGGAATATTCTTTTTCGACATAAATTTCGTCCGATTTAATTCGGGCATCGAGGTGAAAACGTTTCGCAAGGAAATATATGTACAATGCTATCGTCGTTCCCTTTCCATTTAACCGATGTATATATGACCCATCCAAGCGTCCCCGCTTGCCGTTCCTTTCCCCACTACCTTCCCTTCTGTTTAAATAAGCGATTTTTCTACATGCCTGAGCGTCACTGTTTCATATTTATATTTCCGCTTAAAACTGAAACAAATTGCATCGCGAACTTTTAACAGTGGAAAATAAAAGATCGAAGGTAGCGACGGTCGTTTAGACATACGTCCCGCGATTATATTTCTTCTTGTGTATACTTCGTAAATATTCGTTTCAATTTATAAACAAATGCATTACGGTTTTAATGCGATAACCTCCTTATAAAATGCCGGTGGTAAACACACACAAAATTTTGAAGTATTGGTAAAATACCTGGGTGGGATTAAAGATATCTGTAAACTTTCAAATAATCTTACAATAAATATTATAATTTGTTTTATCCTTCTTAATAACTGTTTCAAAAAATTAAAAAACATATGAACACTTTTTAGTCGTCTGTCCAATTTTTGATTGATATTGGTTTGAGTTATTTTATATTAGAAGAGTTAAACTATAAAGGAACGTTGTTGATACGGTGAGAGTAAAACGGAACCAATTTCACAGTATCTCAAATAATTTTATTAAATAATACCAGTTTCATGCAAATTTGCACATCATCGGGTCAAGCCTGGAAGGGCAGTGGGAGCGACAATTAAAAATTTTCAATTTTAATAAGAAACCATTACAGAAAGGCATTATAAAATCAAAACAAATGCAAACAAATCCACTAACAGCATCACGCCACCAAATTAAAGTAAAAAGAAACACAAAATTAAAATTGTGTAAGGATGCACTCAAGAAATTGAAATGCTAAAAGGAGGCAAGTCAACACGAACTCCTACAATCTTAAGGAAGGTAATCTAAATACGGACTAATTTAAATAAATGTAAGTTTTTTTCAAATTAAAGATTCTTAATAGAAAGACCTCTATGTATCAGAAGGCTAGATTATATTAAACATCCGGAAATTTGGAAGTCTAAAAGTGAAATCTACTACATTGATCGAACAATATTTGAAAAGTAGGAGCAGACTCGAAGATAATTTGTGTATCTAACGATTTCCATTAGTCAAATGTCTAATCTTAATATTTCTAAGCTCTCCAAATTATTCTAACATCTGTTAACAAAATGGAGAATTTTAAAATTAGATGTTTTGTCAAAGGAATAATTTGCTCGCAATAAATGTGACGCGAAACTAGAAGGCTGGAAACAATGCATGTGCTCTTTGAGTCTAACCTTAAAAGATCTAAACATTCTACCTACGTACTTCACATCACAATCCCCACAGCTAGTGTACACCACTTCCTTGTATTTTATCCTCTTGGTTTTTGTTATTTAGTACGTAGCTCTTTAATGTGTGGAGGATTTAATATAATAATTATTCAACACAGCAATTTGTTTAATAGTATGCAGTTCGGTCTTAAAATTTTCAAATGAAAGTGGCACATTCACAAGTACATGAAGATAACTGTAAAATTATGACGATTAATGCTCAATCCGATGATTAGGGCAGCTGTCAATTGTTATCCCTATATGACATGGTTCTTGAAAAATGTTGAAGGCAAAGTTGTTATCTCTAATAGCATCTAATCAGAAAAGCTAAGATCGAACCAAAGTTATCGAAAAATCTAGATTCAAAAATTTACAATGTGCAGACCTTGCGATAGTAGTGCTTCAGTTGTTTTAAGAAAGAATAAACCAATTGATGTGGATGTTAATGGCGATGATCAACTGTGTAATGAAAAACAAAATAACCGGTCATATTTCCACGAATGCAAAGTAATTTGTTAAATGTCTACAGTACTCTGATGTAAATAGGTGAACTATCTTGATCAGAGGCTATTAGAAAAGTTCTACAGTCAGTCATTAGAAAATTATGAATTTTGGTGTTTCAGAAAGAAGATGTGGTAGTCGATAGTTGAAAAATATAATATTGGAAGGTGTTGATGTACTCTCCCTATCGGCGAAATGAAAGATATATGATTGAAAATTTACGTATTGCATTAAGAAGTCTCGATATCGAACATGGCGGTTGTTAAAACATTGCGGATTCAAATACAAGAAAATTAATAGAAAACAATGTATAATGCCAAGTTTTATTACATGCCACCTATTATGTCTCGGCAAAACTTAACGTAATTGGGACGTCAAAATTACATCACACTGTGGTGGGTTTTAAGCCACTAAAGCTGATAAGCTGGGTAAGGAAATATTAAGCACATCTCACCAAAGGACTCCTTGTAGCGTCTTCTAAAATCGGCCTGATTAGAGTGTCATGAGGGTACAGCTTCAATAAGGAAATTATTAAATTTATTCAAAATACTTTAAATAGTGTTGTATTTCATTACTAGCCTTAGATCTAACACCTGGAGATCTCAACCCCTTCCACATAGTATGAAAATCAGGATTAACCCCAAGGGCAAAATTTCTTAAAATTTTATAGTAACTCCAATTACTAATAGACCTCAAAGGATTATATTTTGCGCATGCCTTATCCATAGTTTTAAATTGCCTCTCAGTCCTTTTTACGGCGCTACTATATTAATGAACTGTATAATGTTTTGTTGAATAAATTTAACTCTCTGATCAACCTTCTATACAGGTTATTCTTTCTCGTTGCAGTATTCCCCTACAATCACTCTATCTCTGTCACTCATTCGCCATAAGCACTACTTCGCTGTTGCCCTTCTACATCATGGTCACAGTTATAGTGGTGGAACGTAGGATTGTAGATACCTCCCCGTTGTTGACTTTGATCAGATTATATCCGCATATAAGTTGGTCAGAAACTTAAATACTGTTTGCCACGATATCATATTTTACTCCTATTTTATATTTTAAACACGCTCTACATACCTTCATTCTGTAAGGACCTGTAGGCACTTATAAGCGGCCCGGAATTCATTTCAAGTATTTTTGTGTCGGTTCTGAACCGGTCTCTCGCAGCGTTACCGGTGCGCTCGAAAACACCAATTCGTAACTACGGTAAAATGTTACGGAAATTGCATTTGCAATCTACAGTTTCACGTGAGCGATTTCGTTGAGCGAAACTGGTTCAGAGTGTTGTTTTGCAAGCAGATTTTATTTTTATGGGCGCTGGAACGGGTCTTCGGAAAGATTCCTTTTCTAGCCGCCCCTTTTCGCGTTTGTTAGCGGTACGCGATTGTAGAATTTATTTCCTATTTCGTCCATTTCTTCGTCGAATAGAGCCGTTGTTTTATTGCGAGAATTCGGAAGTTGCTAGCGATGTTTTGCTTGTGTTATCTATGAACGAATAAAATTGAAACCTGTTAATAGCTTCTTCGAGCGTAACCAAAAAGAGGAATAGCGAAAATGCGAAATAAATGTTGACGTAGTTGGTAATCTATATCCATACTTCGATATAGATAGTTACGCTGCATTGGGAATTACCAGGAAGAATAATAACTCTTAAACTGCCACATTTAGCTATAACATTTAACACATACACTACTCCTAATATTGAAGGTAGGATTAGGAGATGTAAAAAGATTATAAGCGCTACATATTGCTGCTGCATATTGCAAGTCCATTAAGGTTGGATCATACAAACTGGGTGTGTTACTTACGCCAAATCACTTCGTAAGTAAAATGTTCCCCAAATCGACGTACTATATTAAGAAATTATTACAGGTTCTTTACCAAATATCCAACGTGAAAAGGTATTTTTACTGCTTTGAGTAATAACGTAATACAGTACATCTGCTCTGACCATGAATTAAAAGATATTTTTAGATGCTATGATCACAACATTTCGTCATAACAACACATGGGTACACTTGGGTAAGAAATGAAAATTAAATTCTAAAAGGAAAAATATTAAAAATAAATCGTAGTCAGATGTTATCAAATCTGATGCATTGTACTTTTTGAATAAACTTTTATGTTAATTATATTGTTTTTTCTCCGAATCTCAAATAATCTAACATGTCAATTGTTCATGATGAGATACGTGAGTTGTATATACTGTGCAGTCCCATTTACCCCAGTTTTCTTAAAGGGAAAAGAAAACGATTTCTTAAATGAAAAGGAAGGGTTGTATATAACATATAAAACATTTTTTCCGTTTAAGAAAACTACAATACGAGTGTTAAAGACTTAACATTGTTTTTTATATTTTATATTTTTTTTACTACTATGTATTTTATCTTCTTTGCATTATTATTTTCATTTAGAATATTACTTTATTTTCATTTTTATATTTGTTTATTTTGCTCTCTTATATCCAATTTTATTTTAATATGTATGTACATTACGCATTGTATATGTATGCAAGTCAGCCATTCGCATTACGCTAGCTAAAACTGCCTAATTAGAAATCATTCACTGCAACGTCGTCGGATATGTAATGGGAGTTTTCTTAAAATTTAAGGTACACAAGCATAGGCAGTCGTCTCCCGCGCGACAGTCGAGGTATTAGCGATCGTGCACTCTCGGTCACCTTTCGTGCCTCGTCGTAACGTGTACAGTAACGTCGTCGTAAGATTATTAGAGATTTCTAAGTTTTTCTAGTTTTGGCGGGAATCGTCGAGGACGTTGTCTATACATTTATTTCTGGCGGGAGTCATTTGGTAAGGTCGTCGGACCACATGTATAGATTTTTTTAATAAGTATAAATTCTCGATTTTCTATCATCGTACGTCGAGGCTACTGTGTCCATTGTCGTCTATACATATTTTTAGTCTTCAGTTAAGTTTGTGTCGGAAATTATTTTGGTGAGATTGTCGGCGCGCATGTATAGACCTCCTCTACAAGTACGATCACTCCGCTTCCTGCTGACGGTCGTTGCGGCCGCAGCGCCCGTTGTCTTTTGTACGTTTGTTCGGTCCTTGTCGTATCGGGACTTAGAAATTTTTCATTTAGTTGCTCGTCGTAGCGGACGAGTGTCACGGGCCAGTTTTCTTATGTAATGTCGGCATCATCGCTCCGTTTCACTTGTCGGTGCGCAGTTCGCACATTTGCTGGTTACTGGATTTTTCCCTTCTTTGGGGCGCAGTAGTATAGAGCTAAAGATTGCACATAGCGTAATATTTCAAACGAGAACGCCTGGGTAACTGTGACATTACTTTTGTATTGAGATCGGCTATTATCGCTACTGTCGCCCTCGACCAGGCGTTCAAGCTCTAAGAGATAGGGTGGGTTCCCCTATAAATGTGAATATAACAAACGTATTTGGTCAAGTACAAATACATGCCAATAATACAGGGCCAAGTCCCTTAGGCAAATTTAAAACAAGGAAAGTATATTAGGCTCCCGGAAAGGGACATATAAATAAGCATAGCACCGAGGTGCGCTTATAAATTTAAGAAATAAATAGGGTTGGCTCCTATAAAAGGTAGTGGTGCATGCAAACAGATAGAGGCATTAGTACATGCCTCTAACAAAGCTTCAGCGGAAGCATATAAGAGTTTAACCTTTTAAACAGAATTGAGACATAGCGTTGCAACGTACATGCTAAGGCATTACTTTATGTTGCTACCAATGAAAATACATATACAAATGCTAATGTACATTACATGTATAAGAGAGCTCGAATAACTGCAATTATTGCAAATCTATATATCTTACGTACATCGTACATGTACATAGGCAAGAGTGGAAACCGTGTAACCCTTTCATTTTTAAATATATTTTTTTGCGCCTGCGCAGTGAGTTTCACTGTACAACCTCTCCTTTAGTAAATAAGCGAACATACTCTACAAGTAAGTATTGGTCAAGTAATTTAGGAAATTACGAGCAGGCTACAGCGGCGTTGTTCTTCAAACCAGGAGAACGTAACAACGAGGGCGACCTGAAATGTTAGCTGAATCGACAAGAAAAACACGGTGTTGTGTGGTTTTTATTTTTATTTTTCGATGTAATCTCGAAGATCGACACACTTTTTCAAACGGTGTTCCAGTCTCTTCAAGCCATTGGAAAAGTAGGATATTTCCAGGTCTGCAAAATAGTCATCTACAACGGCGATGATCTCCTCATTTAAGGTGAATATCTTTCCTCCCAGTGATTTTTTCAGGTTTGGGAATAGGAGAAAGTCGCTGGGGACTAACTCCGGTGAATATGGTGGATGAGAAACTAACTCGTAGCGCAACTCATTCGATTTGGACACGGCGATGCGGAATGAATCAGCCGGTACATTATCGTGGTGGAAAAGCGCTTTTTTCCTTTTTTTCAATACTGCATCGAATCAGGTCAATAAATCGGTGAGGATCACACCGTAGGAGTTCCAAAAAATGGTAGCCAAACCTTTCGGGCCGATGGATCGGTCTTTACTTTCTTCGGAACCGATTCGCCGGAAAAAGTCCACTGCTTCGACTGTTTCTTGGTCTCCGATATGTAGTGGTGTATCCAGGACCCATCCACGGTTACGTAACGCATGAAGACTTCCCTTGGATTGCGTTGGATCCTAGTCAAACACTTCTCCGAAAAACGGTGTAAGCAAACGCGGTACCCATCGCGCCGAAAGCTTTTTCATGCTCAAAATTTCGTATAGCATATGGCCAAGCGCGTTCATCTGAGATGCCTGTTGTCCCTCCTATCTCTTTCAGCTTCAATCGACGATCGGCTAACACGACATCATGAATGTTGTCGACCATTTCCTCGTTGATAGCGAGTTTCGGGCGTCCACTGCGCTGTTCGTCGCTTGTGCTTGTGCCGCCACGTTTGAACTCGCTCACCCAAAAGCTGATGGTCGAAAATCATGCAGTACATCCGCCATGAACCTCTAGCAAAATATTTCCAATTTTCGTGGCCGTTTTCCCAGTCATCCAGACGTTTTTCATCGCTGCACGAAATTCGATTTTATCCATTTTTGCGCAACCGCCTAACTTGCTACAAAAGACACACTTTTAAACAACAAGTATCGACAACATCTGAAATTTTGGCAGTTGCTATAAAAAAGGCCGACCAATGAATCCAACCCTCGTGCGCCATTTCTTGCTGATTCCGGAAACACAGATCGCCTTCGTAAATCTGTTCAACGAAAATTTAGGTATACGTGAATCATATTTCCCAATTAAGTTATTAATCTGTCATCTTACCGCATGGCGTTATCAGTTTTTAAAACAGCATACCTCCAACACCAGAGTTACGCTTATTTTTATTCTTTGAAGGCCACAATGAAAACAGATCTATGCTCTATGCCCCCCCCCCTTCCCCCTTCCTCCCCAATTGTGATAAATGATTGTGCAGAATTCCAGTAAATATCGTCCATATCAACTTGAATCTGCGTTCGAGTGACACAAGCAACAACATGCCTCAAATTTTCGAAATAATAATAATAATAATAATAATAATAATCCTTTATTGCCCAACAGCCCAAGGGCCAATTACAGGACAAATTACAATACAATTCTTATTTAAAATAAAATAATTAAAATCGTGTTGCCTACAATAATAACATGCTGAAAATGTATATAATAATGAAACAAAAAAAAAAAGAAAGACTCACAAAAATGGCTCCAGATCCCGTTTGTTTGCGTTCCTCACCATGTGACTGAGAGGTGCCTTAAGCAAAATGTTGGTATTAGCTCTAGGTACTTGAAATATATTATGGTAGCGAGTCATTATGAGTAGGTACGGTAAAGTTTATTTGCGCTAGAAGGGCTGGCGAGTCAATAGTATTTTTCAGGATCCTGCAAAGAAACTCCACACTGTTACGCTCACGGCGGTCGGCAAGAGATAGAAAACCATGCTCAACAAGTAAGCTATAATACTCGATACCTCTTGCAGGATACACGTTGTCCATTCGAAAGGAGAGATACTTTAGAAATTTCTTTTGAACGCGTTCGATCATAAGCTCTTGGTGTAAATAACGGGGATACCAAACAATGGAGGCGTATTCAAGCTTAGAACGAACGTAGGCATAATATAAACGTTTCATTACACCTAAGTCTGAGATATGCCTGCAAGAACGCATGACAAAACCGAGAGTTTTGGAAGCAGATGAACACATGGACGAAATATGTTCCGTAAATGACAGTCTATCATCAAACAAAACACCAAGATCCAAAGTTTTGATATTGCGTGGTATGGCTGCATCATTAATCTGGTAGTTATAGTGTAAAGTAGTGTGAGTGTTATTGTAGGAAACCACAGTACACTTGTTGATATTCAGAGGGAGATAATTGACCTTGCTCCAAGTATTAATGCGAAGAAGATTGTCTTGTAAATGTTTACAATCGAAAATGCTACCAACAGTATTAAATATCTTTACGTCATCTGCGTATGCTAAGACGTGACACGTAAACAGAGATAGTAAATCATTTATATAAAAATTGAAGAGAAGTGGTCCAAGATTTGAACCTTGAGGAACACCTGATGTTGGAGAAAACGGCGTAGAGGAATAATCATTGTAGCAGACATAACACTCCCTTCCAGTAAGGTAAGACTCAATCAACGTCAGAAACCCACACCAAAACCAAATTTATCCATTTTTTGTAGTAGCATCTCGTGGTTAATGCAGTCGAAAGCTTTAGAAAAATCTACGTAAATAACATCCACCTGCTTTCGCTTATCAAGCGCTTCACTAAGATATTGGCCAATGCATGCTAAATTAGTGATCGTCGACCTACCTGCAACAAAACCGTGCTGATGCTCAGATATGAAAGGAGTTATGCAGGTAGATATTTCTTTGTAAAGCAAATGTTCAAATACCCTAGCGAAATTGGGCAGTCTACTTATAGGCCTATAATCAGCAATGTTAGATCGGTTTCCTTTCTTAAATACGGGGGTAATTCTGCTAATTTTGCAAACCTTTGAAAAAGTTGACGTGCTTATTGCTAGGTGGAATATAGTTGACAGTGGATAGGACAGAACAGGAGCACAATCACGTACAAAGAAGCTCGGTATTCCATCATCTCCAGTTGTCATATTAGATTTAAGTCTCTTGATACTGTTCTCCACATCTAATTCAGAGAAGGCATGAACACAAAAATTATTATAATTGAGAAAAGAGTTGAAAGATACATTATGAACACTAGGTTTATACACACTCGCAAAGACACTGGAAAAGGCATCCACGATTTCGTTTGGCTGGGTAAATTCTCTGCCGTCATACTGCATACTTCCCGGAATTCTGGAAGAAGCTTTCTTGTTGTTAATGAAGCACCAGAACAACTTAGGATCTCTGTTGATATTAATTTCAGCATCTGCCAAGTAAGCATTGTATGCGTCTCAAATTTCATTCTTTGTAAGAGATCTCATTCGTTTGAATTCATTAAAATAGTATATCGCTTTTGTTCTTTTCCACTTCTTGAAGTAAAATTCTTTTAATTTAAGACGTTGTTTTATTTTAGCACTAAACCATGGAGGAAACGTGAAGGTAGGACGTTTAGTTTTCTCAACTGAACGATCTATAACGGAGTGTAATGTAGTATAAAATGCCTCAACAGCGACATCCACATCACTGTATTCATCCAAGAAACTCCAGTCGACTGCAAGCATATCGCTATATAAAGAGAGGAAATTCGCTTTGCTGAAGTTGTAGCTAACATTATTGCTACCCGGAAAATTTATCCACTCGACACATGTGTCAAAAGTAATCTCAATTTCGAGTGGTGGGTGAAAAGCATCAACGCTAACCAAAGGTTCAGAACTAAGACGGACATGTAGCTCACATGACATATTACAAAACACGAGATCCAGAATATTGCCATACATATTTTGAATAGTATTGAATTCTTTTAGATTTAAAATAGTAAAGTATCTTTCAACGCATGCCCAATTATATTACTCGAATTTTTTTGACGAGTAACGCTATCTGTATAGTTAGAGCGTAGCAGATTACCCTTGTAAATAGAGACAAGTTATTTTGTGCAATCTATCGTCGGTAAATAATATTTCGCAAAACAACTGAATTATTTTTCTAGGATAAAATAGAGTTGTTCCGCGTTAAAAAACTTTCATCTTTTGTAGAATAGGAGGTTAGTAATAAGCATTCTTATTTTCTGTCGTAACAAATAAATAGTCGGTAAAATTTCGCAAATCCAAGTGAAATCGATTCATCCCATTCTGTATTCGAAGATGCTCGAGGTACTTAAGGTTAAGGGGAATCTTGCGAGCGTAACTAAAAACCTCCTAATTGAAAAATAAACCAGTACAAACAAGAACGAAACGAAAAGGTGCAGGAAACATCCGAGCCACAGCTACATCGTATTAGAGCCGTTGAGCGAAAGGCCGCCATAAAAGTTTTCTCCTCGCGTGGAGCTTGCTAGCTTGTACTTACCGGGAATGAAATATTAAATTCTTTAAAGTTAATCCGTAGCGAAGTGTTCACGTTAATTAGGGTACTCGTTAACTAAGACGCAGGTAACGGTCGCAACGGTAATTAAGGACGAGAAGACTAAGCAAGGCACCCGGATGTATAAGAAACGTTGAACATGAGGTGAGCTAAATGGCCATAGGAACGGAAACGGGGCACGCTATGCACGTTATAGTACATCTGGAGATCCTACGCGTTCATCGCTTTGAGGCATGCTAGATTACAGGATAAAATCCCTAAACCAAAAAATAAATCTAATTTGTTATGGCGATTTTCCATTTTGAACTGCCTGTAATATTCCTTAAAACCCCCTTCAACGTTAATGAATAGAATAAGCTAAGACCTAGACGGAAAAGCTCTTACAGCATGAGTACCCTATACATAGAAAGAAGAAAAAGCATCATACATCTGCGCACCCAAAAGGAATAACGCTTCGAAGCTAATTACAAGGATATAATGCAGTTAGTTAATGGCGTTTTTAAACGTTCGATCTGATTCAAGAAAGAAGTTTTATACACACGAACTTATATACTCTGCAAAGATGCCCAATGAATACGCTTCTAAGGTTGTATGCAACAGTTGTTCTTACTTATTGAAATAGGAAGAAACCAATCTGCGCGAATCAAGTGACATTAGAATGTAAAGACCGTTCTAAAAATATTTGCTACAGAGACATGTTAAATAGATATATTTACATAACCTTACTAAAAATGATATTTTGCACACTAGTTTTATTTTATAATTTAGGTTCATATCTATTCCACAATTGTAATGTGCAATGATTTTATGTGTATCACCCTGAAAACTATTATACGCTTTTACCTTGTTATATCATAAAAATCCAAACAAATTGGAAAGGGGCATTGCTTCCAAAGGTTATTTTGTTTTATATTGACTAAATGTTTTGGAAGTAGAAAATGTAGATTGTATTCCATCCCAAGCCCCTTTGTTAACAATGTTTATAGAAATAAAGACTTGTATTACAATAACAAAAATATGGGAATGTTAATCATGCAAAAAGTTTACTACGCTCTGTGCAGCAAAATCATATCTACCTTACATTGAAGAAATAATGTAAATACTAAAACTTTTTTATTTACGTGTAATAGAACCACATATGTATGAAAACGGTAACGTTTATAATTTGTTAATACTACAATGTAATGCCAAAATGCAGAAAATTATCAGCTTGACGTTTTCCTTGTCGCTGAATTAGTTATTTTCTTCATCTGACGAAAATTGGAAGATATCGTCGCCATCAGTATTCTCTTCTAAATTAATAATAGAATCAGAGTAATTATCCATTATAGAGAGAGATTCACCCAATCTTCTACACTAACGTTCGAAAATTCTCGTCTTGCAAGTTGCTCTGCGTCATGCAATTTAAACGCCACATTCTTTACTATCTCCCAATATTCTTTCTGTTGGATTTAGTTCCAGATGATGTGGCGGTTGTCGCAATACTGGGTGCCCTTGTATTTGCAAGGATACCATCTGCTATATATGCATTATGGACAGGTTTATGTTGTCTGATTAAGTTATATACCTCTGTCTTCATATATCGTGGGCTGTACAAAATTTGCCGTTCATCAAGCCATTTTATCATTCCTGTTTTCTTTATATTTGAAGTTGGATGCTTAATAACTAATGCAATTTAATAACTAAATAAGATTTGATATTTTTCGAGCCATCTTTTATAATTTATAAAATTCATGTCGTCGTGATAACCATCAGTTTTTTGATCTGATTTAAATATTAATAATTCATTAACCACAAAGCCTTCTTCGCTGTCTAGAAAACCATTTCTCACACATCACAACTGTAAGATTTTGCTTGATTTTATACCAGCATGCGCAGTTACCAAACGCTTTCCCTTGGATGTAGCGCTTTTAAAACTAGGATTGGATTGGTGAACCCATCCATGGGGTGTGGTAAAGCTTAAATAAAGATAGGTTTCATCTATGTGCATAGAAATGTTATTTTGAGCCTATATTTTCAAGCACCTGTGTATACTATACGCCTATCCTTCAAACGATACTGCGTAACTTCTGGTGTATATCTACATCTTAGTTCCCGAATATCATCTCTTTCCATTAAAATTTTCTGATTATCTGTGGTTTTTTTCCAACTGTTTAAAATGGAATTAGTACAAACTATGCGTATACGAAATTAAGAACACCTAAATTCTATTTTATGGGTTCCAACGAAGCCAATCGATTCATCATCTTTTGTTTTCTTATATATAAACTTGAAATTCACGATTACCCTACGGATAACTTCTTCTTCACAAGTGTCAATTGTCGACGTTGGGGATAATTTAGGAGTGGGTATTGAAAGAAAAGAAGTACTTCCTCCCCTGGCAATGGCATATCGAATAATCTGGGCCACTAAACCTCTAGATATTTGAGTTGCCTCAGCAACAGCATCTCAAATATTGCCTACAAAATAATAGTATACGTCTTGTTTTAAAGAAATATAAACTTGTAGGCACATACCCCTTGGACGACTCTTAAAGTATTTGTAAATATTAAAGATTATTTTATGAGAATATTTTGGAACAATCAATCTTTTCTTTAGAATGCTCCTACAACCCGCATTCCTTGCAACTCCTTGCATTCTAACCAACAACCTAATACAATTTTTCGTATGATTATAAACACATAATTCCAGAAAACTTATATACAGTGAAATTTCCCTTAGCGGACACCCCTCTTACACGGACACCTCCCTTAAACGGACAGTGTCTCATGGTTCCGACCGGCTCTCATATAATTTCCATTGCATTAACTCTTTCTTGAACAGACGCGGACACGACAAAATGTTCTCTTAACCGGACAAAAAAATAAAATAAAAAGAAACGCCTTATCTTATTTTTATATCGAGAGTATTGCTATTGCATTTCTCAATCGCGCCGCGCGCCAATTTCGCTGGGACTTCCCCGAGTAAACCGGAGATTTACCGACTTTAATCTTTTGGGACAAACGCAGCCTATTTCGTACATTTCTGCCTGGTGTGAATTAGGGACTTCCCCAAGTTGGTCGGGGATTTACCGTTCTTATTCTTTGGGTGTACGGTTTCGATTGAATCTGCTCCCAATATGAGTCTAATGTCTATGCGGAAAAGACGCAGTGGGCGACACATTCATTGCAGAAATGGCTCCAAATAGAAAAATTCTCACGCTTAAACTAAAAATTGAGATTGTCGAAGTTTACAATAAACATAAATTAAGTGTAAGGAACTTATCCAAGTGTTTTAATATTGGAAAAACACAAGCTGCAGATATAATTAAACACAAATAAATCCTTTTAAACAAATGGATTACGAACAGCAATGTGAATGAAAAAGAAGCTTTTTGACGGGTGATGGTACTAAAATTGACAAATTGTGTTATAACTGGTTTACAGCAGCTCAGCATAAGAGGATTCCTTTAACAGGTATGCATATGATTTCTTTAGATAAGGTTTTCTTGTATTAATGCGTTGATTTTCTTTTCATATTAAATTCTAAAATAGATAAAAAAAAGTGAGATTACCAATAGATTTGTCGTGACAAAACAGCAAGAAACTTTTTTTTAGGCCCGCTAATACGATGTAAAGCAAGAAAAATAGCCGTTTCTTTGAGACATTCTACATTCAGTGCTTCTTCTAGTTGGCTCAATAAATTTAGAATCCGCCACAATATAGATTTTAAAGCTTAAATAATATAAACATATAATTTTACCCCCTAATTGTACATCAGCTTGTCAACCACTTGACCAGGGGATTATAAAGAATGTTAAAACTTATTACCGAAGTCTAATACTCAAACATCCGCTAGTATACATTGAAACTGCTGGTGCAGCTTTTGAGTTAATAAACAAAATTACACCACCGGATGCAGTTTATTTGGCGAAAACCGGTTGGCACCAAGTAACCAAAGAGACAGCTCAAAATACTTCCGCAAAGCAGGATTTAATCATGTAAATATGCAAAGTGAAGACCAGTTAACTGAGGCTGATACATCTGACCTAGAAGATAAGACCAGATATTCTCGAAAATAAGAATTTATTGAAATTGACGGATAATGAAAACCTTAATGATTTTTTGAACGTAGATGAAGATTTGTATGTTGAAGATCTAGATTCAGAACAAGAAATTGCAAATCCAGTTGAATTACAAGAAGATTCGGAAGATTCTGATGTCGATGAGGTTGCAGTACCAACAGAAGCTATCCCAAATTATGGTAAAGCTATTACCCTGACCAAGCAGTTCAAAAGTTTTGTCGAAAATCACGGAGATACAGAGTCTATGTATCTATGTAGTCTTTGGGGCTTCGTTCTAAATTAGAAATACGATTTCAAGACGCTATTTTAAAGAAAAAGAGAAGACAAACAACAATATATGAATTTTTGCGTCCTTAAAGTGACTATTTATTTCATTGTTATGTATTACATACTACATCTATGTATCTATGTACATATATGTATTATACTTTGTATGTATATATTTTAAAAACATTTATATACATATACGATTTAAATGTCCCAATTCCTTTAATATATTGATTTTTCGTTAGAACACGATTTTTGTTGTATCTACTACATATTTTTTTTATGCGGACACTCCTCCTGAACGGACATCTTCAGTTGGTCCCGTTGTTGTCCGTTCAAGGGAGATTTAGCTGTATATACAATGGGATCTATGCAACACGTATATAGTTTTTAGAAAAACTGTTTTCAAGCACTTCAGACTATTATATAAAAAACAATATCTTAGAAAATGATTCATTCAATACCGCACGCTAAGGAACGAACAACTGATGAACAGTCGATATTTGTAGGTAGAGCTCTATACGAGAACTGTATATCCGTTTCACTCGATTTCATAATACTATCTCCTTTTGGTCCGCAAATTGGTTTCTACGAAAGCTTCTTTCGATTCTAATAGCACTCTATCCATTTACTGTGGGTTACTGGGTAAAGCGTTAACTGTAATAGTATCCGTTGCTCTAGAACAAAGAATATACTCAAGAGAAGGAGATCGCAACTGCATTTTACGCCAACTATGAACGTATGGACACACTAATGAAAAATGGCGGGATAATATGAAATATAGTTTTACTGATAATATTGCATTTATTTTTATTTGTAGAAGGTGAATTATATAACATTAAATTACCGACTTTCCTATTCTGGTAACTTCATGTTATATAATTAACCATGCGCATGTGTTAGAATAAAATACAAAAAGGATGTACAATAAAAAACGTCGTCTTACAATTACGATTTTATTACATAATATACAACACATATTTATTTACTTACAGATGCATATTATTTTATTTATTTCGCTATTATGGCAGTAATCTTTTTATAAAATTTTCTATTAATGACACTGCACATATGACGGCACATGACGTGCAAAACAGATTTTTTTATTATGTGCACATAATCGTGCAGGTCACAAAACTGCACTTCTAGTAAATTCTCCAGCTGAGAAATAACGTTTACCTTATTAATATAATTGCAGAAATTTAAATAGACGGTCTCTTTCATTTTGTCTACTTCACTTATGGATTTCTCTGATGGATAAAATAGACTACCATAGTCTCGTAGTGTTATCAACGTGACTATCTGTGCATATTGTGCAACCGCACATATTTTGTAAGAGCTTTTGTAAGAGCTTTTGTAAGAGCTTTTGTAAGAGCTTTTGTAAGAGCTTTTGTAAGAGCTCTTTCCTGCTCGTTTTTATAAGAACACAACAATTTCTTTAGCGATTTCAATATATGAACAACTGTTTTTGCTATTGCATTACGTGGAAATTGTGTATCTACCACAATTACCTTTTTAAGTTGATACATAATATGTAATAGATTATAAGTTTGGAACGCACATTCCGCATATCTTAATTAATCCAACAATAATGCGAACTTTAATATTTATATTATCTATGAATGAATCACAGCCACACAGAAAAACAGAAACAAGAAATGTTGTTTACCATGAAAACCTGTTTTACCGTCTTAGTAATTTTTGTTAAAATTGACTACTCAGCGCCATCTAATAACGCATGAACCATCTATTAACATCATTCGCCAATACCCATAAGCTTGACGCGGGGCTGATCTAGAATTATCACGTTTGTCAGTGTGTACAAATTTGTTTCATTAATTCAACCGCAAGTCTCTCCTTAAATATTCCTTCATGATACTTTGTAAATGCGCTTAATCAAAGTTGAGATGATTTAAATTGTGTGAATAAAATCATGATTTAAATCAATATTTTTGTTTTAAGAAATCTTACCATGAGTTCTACTGAATACCATCCTTGCCGCAACGACAAATTTAGTACTCATTGGAAGTTGTTTCCCGTCACCAAACTAAGTTGATTGCGTAAGGTTCATGTTCATTCCTGGCAACGAACGGTATGCTCCGCGATACAGTGACATCTATATGTTTAGGATAAACAGTCACGTCAAGAAGTCGCTTCGTTCTTGTACGTTTTCCGTTATCACCGGAAACGGAGGAAGTCGCTTATTTAATCAGGTATTTATGTATGTAGTAAGAAGGGCTTGGATCAATTCCAGAAAAGTGGGTCAGCGGCTTGCAGTCTACGTAATACATACTTAACGCGGTGTGCCAATTCGATAAAGAATTGTATACGCTCTTAAAGAAGATAGCGAAGTGTATTTAGTGTCTGCAAGTTGAGAAACGTGGTTTTAAACTATTGGGTTTGTCCTTGCGATAGCCGGCATTAGAAAAGCTTTTCTATGTGAAATTCGTCTCTTAAGTGGAAGTTTAAATGATTCATAAGATTATTCAATTTAAAGTTGCTGTAACTTTTTAACAATACAATGGAGAAGCATACTTAATATAAATCTGCATTTATCGGGCAATGATTAGAGTTTTGGTTAAAATAGGGATAATTGCATTCGAAATCATAACATTCGCATAACATGCAGTATACAATCTAAATCAATATTTCAATTGTGAAGTGACCAGTTTCCATCCGGAAAGCGGACAATTTATTCAAATTATGATAATTTAGTGTATTCTGAAAGCCATATCTGACAGGAGTATTCTTCCGAATTTAGCCAGTGATCCATATTGCAGACGGTACCCGAAAGAAGCATTCTATGATCTTTGACAGCAATCAATAATTTTGTACGATTATAAGCGAACTGAAACGAATCAAAAAGGACCCCTTATCGGCACCCGGGGAATACTACATACCGTGTTCATGCAACCAAGTAATACATACACAGGCACAACAGTCCTTTCGATCAACACTATAGCATATTCCAAAAAGAGAAAAGTAACACTATCAAGAGAGACGACGGGCTGAGATAAAATCCAGTATAGACAACGGCACTGCCCGCATTCGTACACGCTATTGGTTTAGCGGAGGGAAGGGGCATACTTAAGACAGCAACAACGTGCATGAGACTTTTGAAATAGCAAAACCGCAGTTATTTGCGAAAGACCAGGGCGGAAAATTTGGTGACACGGCGAAACCCGACAACCGTTACGACTTTAACGAATCATCTCAGGTAGTGGCGCCATCTGAGAATGGACAAGAGCCTGCTAATAAAGATCGACGTAATGTATTTTTAAGGCAAACAGAAACTAAATAAACATAAATAAGGATTCCAATCTTATCAGATTAAGCAAAATTTGTAGTGATGATGAAACTGATTCTTCAGGTGCGTTACCTATCTTCATACAATATTTTAAGTATGCAAAAATTAGATTATTTTCTTTGAGCATTGCTCTTGATAGCATGTTAAATGCAGCGGGTGTATAGTCGAGCCTATTCAGTTTCACAATGTCTGCTGGAAGCGTAAGTGTTTCGGAATATTTTATATATTATTACTAGAGACTGGATTACATGCAAAGTGCAAACTTTAATTTAGTTTATTTATTATATTTTACATCTATTTGTATATGTCTTACACTGATTAAAGTTAATTAACGCTAGGGGGCTCACCGGCCATAAGTTATTATTGCACCTGCGCCTGTGGAACACCTTAAGATATTCTTTCTCAACATTCGCCATGGAATGAGAAAGACCACAGAAAACTCCCAACCGTGAGAAACAGCCCCGAGATTCGAACCCGGGACCTCAGGACTAATAGCCAACCGCCCTATGGGATGGTAATACTGAGTCGCGATGTTAAAGCTTCCGGAAGCCTATTTTTCCATGCTTCAGTAATCTATCAAGAGATAGAAGATTTGTCCGGGATTCGAATCGACTGTACGTATTAGTAACAATAGGCAAACGGCCGTCATTATAGCGATATTCGAGTCTTCATATCTCCAGGCTAACGAAAGGATATTCTTGCTGTTCAAATTTAAGAAATCCCCAGAACACGTATGGAATTATCAAACATTGTTATTCAGGAATGGGATGTCTAAAGGTGCTGAACTGTACATTAGATACCTACTAACTTAGGTATATCGATGTACCTAAATATTCGCATAGTAGAACAACGAATTGCGTTAAACTTTCTTATAACCTGGTAGAGAGCGAAAGAGACGCAGTTTACTTTTAAGGATATTTTCAGTAATAATCGCGCAATATTACTCAGGAAGTAATTTTCAAATCCTTGATCTTGCCTTCGTAACCTTCATTCTAGTTTTTCTGCGTATTCCAAGCAAGCACTCATAACACATCATAAATAAGCTCGCCTTTGGTTAATTATCTCTATTTCGTTTTGATCCTTTAAAATACGATCCTATCTTCGTCCCTATTTTACATCCGTTACCATGCGTTATGTAAACGCTGCAGTTTTTAATTTTGTATAGTTAACTTTAATTCAAAGGAAGAAGCGATCGAATTTCATTCCTGTGTCTTGTTCTTACAAATTGGCGACTTGCTTTTAAGGAAATTCTCCATACATTTCGAAGACGTTGGAAGCATGTGTTCAGTATTCGTCGCTTTTTTTTGTAACAACTGACTATTTTTGTCTGTAAAATCGCATTCGTAAAGTGTGGCTGTGAGTCCAAGTACTTGATTTGACAATAAGAATAGCGTAGCGAAGATTGATGTTGGTAAATATCGTAATTTAAATTGTACGTTTGTGTTTCGTTTCTTGTTGTCTGTATATACGTACTCGTAGAATAGAGTAGATATGTATAGTGTATTTATATGTATAAAGTAAGTACAAACCTCTTAAATAAATTTTTATGTATATATGTATATATATATATAAGTATAAAAAAATAATAAATAAAAAAGGGAATTCGTTTTTCCTTTTGTATGTTTAACGATGTATTTAACGATTTGGACTTGTATCCTACATTTCAATAACGCGATATACACCCTAACCATGAGAGTATGAACGCCTTAGCGCCGTGAAAGTGGATGAGGAAATTAAGAAAAAGAAAAAGAAGACTGTATTCATATAAAATTCTTTACAAATCTCATTGATAATAGCAATACTAAAAATGAAGAATCAAATTCTAGAATTGATACGCAAGCCATGTTTGAAACTAAGCAAGAAATGGATTCAATACATTTGAACATTAATATTTGAAACAGAACTAAACAAGACATACTTTTGCAAATACGTAATTTCCCTAAGTTCTGACATATAACACGAAACGTTTTCAAACACGTTAATTCAACGGTAGGTTCCAAAGGAGCTATCATAACGTAATTGCTTCTAAAGAAGACCCACATGCGAAATGGCCTCGATACGTGTAACACGGTAAAGGCAAGTATGCCAAAGTAATATTCGACACCGTTGTCCTCGGTGACAATGCAATGTTCGCGAACTAAGTCCCGAAAACTCGCAAACTTCCATTAAGTATTAAAGCGAATCGTTGCTGTAGCGGATTCGATGTCTTTGTAGTACGCGATTCGACCCGCGCGCCCTGTAACTGCCGCCGCTTGTAAACATCGCGCACGTGTACCGACGGTAATTAGAGGTTTCGAGCGAATGGTCGTAGAAAGTAGACGCTGTTGAGAGCTGGCTCCCGCGTGTTAATTTCAAAGCTTCTCAGCGCCAATAATTACCTCGACAAAAGTAGCTGTTGATGAATATTTTATACGGTCATTGTTTCGCTAGTTTGATCTTTTTCCGTTCTAATTATGACAAATAAAATACGACGTATGAGATACATACGGAAGGATGGTACTTTATTTGGATTTCTTGTGATATTTTTATTGTTCAATTGGTATTTGTGACTGATAGCTAAAAGTAGCAAGTAAGTCGGGTGCCATAAACATCCGCATCAATGGTTGCCTTTGACATTAAAATTAAGCATATTGGCACTATTACCTAAGTAATTGTTTGAATTGAAATCCAACTGTTTCAAAGCACAGTTGTAATCTGCGAGGTATCATTTTTATTGTTACTTGCTTGATGCTTTTCAGTATAATTCTGCCTCTAACTTTGTTAGCGTCTTGAGAATTAATTGCACAAACTTTCTCGTTAATAAAATCCCAAAACAAAAAATTCTGAAGGAATGAGATCGGGAAATCTAGGAGGCTATAAGTTAGGAGTACCGCAAGCTCCATCATATATGTAAATTATGTTATTATATATAAGGAATTTCCTCTGCTAAATCGAGGAAATTTTGGGTACTAAATCCATCATGTCTGATAAACATAGACTCGTTGTTCCAAGGAATATGTTTTAGAAGGCAGGAATCTTCTTGAATTCTATTTAGGGCTGTGTATTAATAGAATTTGTTGTTTTTATATTAGGACTTGCTTAAAAAATCTATACGAATAAAAGAGGTACTTTTCAGTCAGAATTATGAATGACTTCTTCAAAGCCTACCTCTTTCAGTGAACATCAGTGGCGTTTCATTTTTCTCAATCTTGAAAAAGAACATATTCCAACTGCTAGTTTTGCATTCGAAAACACGTATAAGATAGTGCCTTCTTTTAGGAGATGATAGAGTTCAGAAATATTTATAGCCTCTTCACGTTTATTAGTTTATTCACCTTTCAAATATTCTGTTAGATGAATGTGTTCCATCTCTAACTCTTTTGGGTTAATGTCATTTTGATAGAGTTTAGCAAATTCCTTACAACTGTGTTTCGACTCCTCTGAATTTAAAACTTTCCAAACGAGAACCAAACCGTTGACTGATCTCCCTGTATGAATCCATTCTCTGTTTTAAATATATGGTCAGGGCATCAATTATGCGAAAAGAAATCTCAACTTTGAGTGAGTTATTCTTTCCCAGTTAGTTGTACAGACGGCGGAAAAACTACTAAAATACATCATACATGTGTTTATGGCTCTTGTTCCTTGAGACTGATCCTTGTAATCAGTTTCTGGACCTTTCTTCTCAACGAACGATTCAAATTTGTCAATATCATCTCTCACAGTACCTATAAAATTTCTAAGCGATGTCAACAAATTGATTGTAAGGTTCATTGTTATGGTCTTCGTCCAAAGTTTGTTAGTCTTGTGTATCCTTTCCAATGTAGTGTTTCACATTTCTGATAAACTACTTCCAGTGCTTCCGCGTTCCTGTGTAGACCCTCTATCCCAACCAGCCCTTGCCCAAAGATGAGCGTTGTTATATGTAACAGTATATAAAATTTTTCGAAACACTTATCTTTCTGTGAAACATAGTTACACTGGATGACTTCGGCTAAATGTCTGCGGCGTATCGCATATCTCTAACAGTGTTTCATTAAGCGTAGTTAGCAGCTATAAAGAATGTCTATCTCCAACGGAAGCGACTGTTCTACATATAGTTGTGTAACATTTTCCTATCTCAAATTATCATTCAAATTCCGTAAGGGTTTCGAAGAAGCATTATCATTGCCAATACAGCAAAATTTTAAAATGGCCGATCGAACCATCTTATTCAGTAGATCTTAATGCGCTGAAGAAGATTGTTGTAAGCAGACATCGATATCTCTAATCCTTCTCGAAATACTGGCAACCAAATGCCAACGTACCCCTTAGATTCCTTTTCGAGTATCTAGGGCACAAATAATATAGCAAATTATACATGTAAAATATGCGTCCTTCCACGTAGAATAAGACGAGAAAAAAATTGAACTCGATGACTCCAATCACCCGGGAGCAATCAACGTTTGAGAATTGAAAAAGTAAAAACCTAAAATCTTTAAATGAGTGCCAAACAAGTGCTACGTATCGACATGGTTTCGTGTAGATTAAGTTGAAGAAGGGTTTGACTCGGGGGGACCGTGCGGGAGATACCAACTTCTAATAATAAAAATAACGAAAATCCTAGTCCCAGAATCGACTGGCGCACGTTATTCGAGCTTTCCGCGGTTTTTAAAGTTCTTGATCGCCCTGTTTGTCCATTGTCGAACCGGTCACCTCAAACTTCTATACCTATTTCTTGATGAGTGGAATACACAGTGTTTGCCTAGTATGACGTAAATGATGGAGATTCGAAAAGTTTCGCCGCAATAGTAACAAAATTATTGTTTTTTTGAAAAACTCGCGCACACAGCACGCGCGCCTTGATCCCGTAAACCATTCCATAGCGAATAAATTACCAGGGACGAGGCTATCGATTGCGGTAGTCCCTGATTCTTCACTCGATAACTATATTGGCGCAGTTAACAAAACAAATTAAAAAAGTTTTTTGGCATATCCAGTATTAAGGTGCAGGAAGTAATGTGATTGTTCCTGGTAATTTTGTCCCGGCACAAAAGAGCTTTATATTACTTTTGCAACATTACGCCGGGAAATTCATTATAAACTTATAGACACCATCAACAAACCCACGTTTTCCAGTAAATTTAGCACTAACACCACTTTCTTCAGACATAATTTCGCTATTTATAGCTGCTACAATATAAAGAAGATAACATATCACAATTCTCTCACAGCTGTCGCGACGTACTAAAAATAAATTGCATATGGTTTTCCGCATGCATGTGCCTCGACGACACTGGCTTACCGATATGATTTGGCAGCTTCTGGCGTGCAACGGTAAATGTTCAAATCACATAAGAGCTTAGCTGAATAGATCCAAACATTCCTTCTAAAATGACAGAACATGATTTAACTTCTACACTATTTCTACGCTTCAAATGTATGAAATAAAATGTAGTAACTTTATATGACATGAACTGTTCTAAATTTGAATTTGCAATCCATTACCGTTATCTGTATGTACATATATAAATTATAGGCGCTTCTCCAAACCGCGATGAATTCTAATTTCGCTAAATGATCAAGTATACGTAGGGTACATTGTATGTACCTGCGTGTTGACCAAGCCGGTCCATACGCGCGTGCATTTATCATCCTTGCGCCTGCAAATTGGCCGAAAGGTAATGGGAGCTTTTAGGTCTCCGAAGAGAGTTATATTTCTCGGGTCGAATGGCTTATTTTCTTCTATCCATTTACTAAAATGTTAATTAAAATATTACCGACGTTTTATTATGAATTTATTAGGAGGTGACGCAATTTTCCGCTGTAATAGGCATAAAGGGTCGGCTAATGCACGCTTGTAATGTGAATAATTAAGTTCTGACGTACCGCTGGATATATTTGGAAAATTAGAGGATGCATAGGTATACAGATTATACGTCCCGTGATGGTCAAATTGAATAGTTTCGCAAACACTTCTAAAAATTTGAACCAACAATTGACAATTAACCGAAGCCTGTTTTACAAGGGAACACCTGAAAATTCAGATTTCCATGAAGCTTGAAAAACTAATACATATTTTGTGCAAATCGTCCAGAAAAGAAGGCGGTGGAAGATAAAATCGTGGTCATAAGAAAAGCAGTTACTTCAGCGCAGGCTACCATTTCAGAGGTTATAGTAAGACATAGTTCCATAATCAAGGCGGTTCGTATCGTAGTGAAGGAGGCAGTGGCAGCTTTAAGAGCTAGGGAACAAGTTGTTCATATAGTTATGGTGATGGCAGTCATAAAATGTATCAAGGCGGTGGACATAATATTGAGAGACTATTACATGGTGGAAATTTTGATTGTAGTGAATACGAAGGGCACTAAGAAGACCACTATGGTGAATATAGCGAAAACTAGGGGGTGGCTATGGAAAACACAGTCAAGATCAGAGGTGACCATTACTATTATCGTAGTTACACCGACATTAAACCAAATCGATGTTATAAATTAAATTTATTTCTTGACAGTCTCTTTTTACTACATCTTTTTTGTAATTGGTATGATAAAATCGTTGTAAAGTCAAACGGTTTACCATTTACATTTTAAGAGTTACTTCAAACAAATTAAAGAAAATGGTTTTCAATTGCTTTATATGTTATTATGTTATGATAATCATATTGTTCTGGAAACATAACTTGGTATATTATATATTCAAAAAAATATTCTTTTTTGCATGTTGACGCATTTTAATGCTTAGGCAATTAAAAATACGAGCTAGTGCTGTGCGAGAATTGAAAGGTATATACCTAAGTCTTTCAAGTTATTGCGCTCATCAGATAAACAATAACAACGGGTTTACGTTATGTACAAAGTTCACAGAACCGCTGAAGTACGAAATTAACTGGTTTGATCATCCCAGAAAATAGATTTTGATTCGTTAAACTCATTTATTACGGCATTTATCGAGTTAAGACTACGGTGTCTGAAGCTTTGGACAAGATCCTTCAAAATCAGCGAAAACACGCAATATGTTCAAATATGACCACTATAGCCACAGTATCTTGCAAATATAAACTATCTGCGAAAAAAATGGTACTTCAGACATCAAAATTGTCGAAACGGCATCACTAGAGCTTGATCAGCGTTAAAGTATCGATACTTTCGTACGAACAGTTACTCGCTTTAGGATATTGACACGAAAGATGGTAGGGGTGCGAACGCTGTTGGTTATTAGGTTTTAATTTGTTTGTAGCGTATCTAATATTGCGGTTAGTAGCAGTAGGAGAATATTCTCTACACTGGCTATAGTTTTATGGCCACAGTAGGGTTCATAATTGTGATTTATTTTCTGAAACGTCACCCCGCGGCAATTGCCGAAGGGGTGGCGGCGTTGTAATGGTATTGTATACGAATATTACAGTCTGGGTAGGCGCAGTGGTGTGCATCGGATTCAATTAAAGCTGTTTGGATATTATAGTTACGACTGAGAACACTGGTGTATGTTGTAAAAGAATATTAATTTTGGGAATTTTACTTGCCGGTAAGTTTACCGATAGGGATTATGTCGTTCATTCCTTTCATACATAAAGATTCGACCCATAAAAGCGGATATAAACGCATAATAATCGTTGTGCATTATTACCAAATGATTGATAGGATCTAATATCTACATCAGGGTTATTTAGGTATCCATAAAAGTAATGAAAATATCTCTTCATACCTTGAAAATATTTCTATCTTTATGGTACTGGTGCTCAGATCGAAATTAAATATAAATTTTCTTATTTTGAGTGGAATATCCTGTATATATATATATTGTAGATGTCTGGAATAGCCTTTTTGAATGGAAGTTAAATACAACGCTGGAATGCATGTTCTAGACGGGGTAGAGCTATTGTCATACTCTTTCGATGATTTTGGGTATTTAATACACCAATAATGAGGAGAATTGATAATCAACTCCTGTCATAACTTCGCTACGGATATGCTGAATGAAAGGTATGAGTTATTATAGAGCACTAGCATTGTATGGACTAATATTTGTGCTTTGAAGTTAGTTGATTTTTCTTTCACCGATGTGTTCTCTGTACGGTAGTGCAAACGAAGCTTAACTTAATCATTGATTACTAAATTAGCAGATATATTTATATATGTATTTTTAATTCTTTTAATATAAAAGATATCAATTATGGACAAAATGCGTTTCTAATTTTTTAAAACGGATATTAAAACGGACAAAACAAATTACAACTCTTATCTACTTCGAACGCGTAATATTTACATGTTACTTACAAGTATCTATTCTGCCCACATTGTGTGAACTGGCTGCTGACACTGCGGGAGCATTATTTACCTTAATGCACTTCAAAAATTTCCATTATGATTTCGAATAATTTAATATTTTTGCAATGAATGTTTGAATTTTGTCTATATAAAACAAATGGACAAATATATCTTCTTAGTTACAGTATGCCATCGCTGTTTTCCAATATTAAGAAGTCTTTGAATTACATCAATTGTAGTTTTATTGTTGATAATTACTAATGTGGGAGGCATTTTTTCATTTCTACACAAATACATGGCTCTGGAAACGTTACAATTCTTGTTTAACTTTTGAAAAGATCAGAAGTTTAATTATGTTATCAATACGGCAAAAGATACAACAGAAAAGTTAGATACCAAGTCGGACCTTCAAACAAAATGTTATACAAAACTAACTTATTTTACTGCATTATTGGTCAAATTTTGGATTCAGTAGATAAAATATTTGCATCACAACAAAATTATATTGATCCTTTCAGGTTTCTAATCATTTCAGCGATACTCCTGAAAAATCACAACTAAGAGAAAACTGAAAAAAAAGTTAAGTTTTAAATATAGTTTAGCTTTAAAGGGAGATGATTTGACAAGATTATACCGAGCAAATCCATGTGGCAGGATTTAAAAATAGGACGTACTTACAATTTTAGAATTTATATCTTTTTGTGATTTAACTGCAGTTTATCTAAATTCAAAAATTGCTATTCGGACCGCCCTCACTTTGCCTGCATTTATTACAATGGCTCTTTTTCAAAACTAAAACTAATAAAAACGTTTTTAAAATCTGCAATAAGCCGAGAAAGTATATCAAATTTATCTATCACCCTATATGTTAAGTGATATTCATGCTGCTATAAAAAAGATTAAAGAATTAAAGTTACTAAAAGGTGAGTTTTTTTTTTCTAAATTATTGAAGTGATCCTTTTATTTATTAGAATAATTATTGGTAATAAATTACATTATATTTTTGTTTCTTTGTACAGAGAAGTGCATGAAATAGTTAATAATTCTAGTCACATGTATGATATTACTCCAAAAATTTCGTTTTTGTTTGTTAGAAACAGAGTCAATGTTACATTTTACTTTTCAGGGAGTATCTGTTTTGTTTTTTGCATTAAATAGATGTCTTTTAATTGTATATTTTTAGTTGGTTCTTCTTTCTGTTATCAAATAGGCTAACAAAGAAATAATTGCCGATTGTAAATGTGGATGAGAGCAGTGTTTCTTCAGAATGACTGTTTGTTGATTGTCAATGTTACGATTATATAGTTTTGGCATTTGTCCATTGAGTACTTTAGCGTTCTTGAAAATCAAATTAAGTATATTTTTCGTGGAATTTGTTCACGTGAGTTCAATTCTGACATGAAGAACAAAAGCGTTCATTTTTGTTTTGCTTTATTATTTTCGAAAAGAGGAAAAGGAAATACATATGGAATTTGGAGAAACAGAAATACGACAAGTTAGAGAGTTCCAGTGCTTAGGAATTACAATACACAAGAAGGAAAGACAAGAGAGAGAACTTAATAACAGAATACGGAAAGCTAACAAGGTATACTATGCTAGAAACGCAGGATTTATAAACAGAAAAGAGATAACAAAACAAACAAGGATGACGGTCTACAGAACACCATTCAGACCAATTGTTATATGTATTTGGATGTGAAACCTGGGTACTCAATCATCAAGAAAAAAGTAAGGTCCAAGCCCTGGAGATGAAACACCCAATAAGAGTGAAAAATGTAACTAGAAGACACAAGATAAGAAATGAACAAATCGGAAGAGAGCTACAAATAGAATCAAGAAAAAGTTATGTAGAACAAATGCAATTAGCGTGGTGGGGACGTCTACAACGGATGGACAATACAATTCAGGTTAAGCAGGTCTGGAAAGCAAAGACTCAGAAAAAAAGGGCAGGAAGGAGTCCAAAAGTGAGCTGGAATAAAGAAATAGGCAAAACTTTAGATAAGAAAAGAAGAACTTGGGACGAAGCTCAGAAAATTGTAATGAACAGAAAGGACAGGTGAAAATTTGTGAAATGCTAGAAAGCAAATTTAATCTGTATAAATAATCAATAATACCCTTTTACCCATTGGGTGTCGGATAGTCAATGCGAAAAGGAAAGAAGACAACAGAAGTTAAGCGCTCAAAAGTTGAACCATGGGTATGGCGATAAAGCTCTAAAAGAAAGACAGTGCCGAAATTGGTTTGATAAAACTCAACATTTAACCGGTCAGAACATCGAATTGATGGGTCCGCCATACAGTCCTGATTAGGCACCCAATGATTTCCTTTATTTCCGTCCGCGAGGAATAAACTACGTGGTCAACGACTTTCAACGCCAGAAGAAGCGGTTGATGCATTCAAAACTCACGTTTTCGCGATATCTCAATCGGAATAGAAAAAATGTTATAAAACTTAGTTAAAACGTATGCAAAAGTCAATCGATCATAGAATACTTACTAATCTTCACTGAATTTTATTTTTATTTTAAGGCAATATTGTATCAAAAAATAAACTAAAATTGTGAATTTGATCAACAACATTTTCGGTATCCTTTCCTTATAGTCGCCAGCTTAGTAAATGTAAAACTCGAAAAAGAAATCGCTGGTAAAATTCAAGCAATTAGCACATAAATCAATTAAGCACGTTCGTTGGGACGTAATTCCTCAATATATACACAGGTCGTTTAATCGTAATCGTCCTTGAGGCAATTAGTTCCCATTGCCCTATTCATTCAGGGACAATATTGTAAGAAGTGGATTAGGCGCCTGAACGGTATACATCACCTACTCCACAGGCATATTTCCGAACGGCTACGCAACGGCACTGACTCGCGCGCACAATAGTGGAAGCCCGAGTATATCGAACCCATATCAATGGAAGCGTTAATAATCTGATTTCTATTAGTACGCGCTTCGTTCGTGGTAGTAGCAAAAGGTAGTAAATTCACAGCCCCCGCAACCGATCCGCTGCCCTCTTCCCCCCCAGATTCGGTCTCAAAATCATGTAACTATTTGTACACGTTGCGGTCCATCCATTGTTAATCTGCGATCCATTGTCTACAATGGCCTAACCTCGCTCTCACCCATTTTCAACAAACGAACTCCGTCCAGAATATAGTACAGCGCGGAACATTGATACTACCGGTGCGCTCCTTTAGAAGTACACCCTACAGTCGGTGGTAATGGGTAGTGGGATTTATTATTGTCGGAACTTACTGCTGTTGTTGCTATTCGATGTCTCTCACTATCCATGCCGTATCGGTTACAGCGGTTTCGCCCCCGCGTCCTGTGTCATTGAACATTTGGCGTGCGGCGTCCACTAACACGTATCGCTGCGTGTTTATCCCGGGACTTGAACGGGATTGTTTTGGGAAACGATTACAACGCTAATATGATTTTGTAGGTTAATAAATGATTTTTACGGTGGATATATTCGTTTTACAGACATACGAAGGTAAGCTGAAAAATTCGGTAACTAAAGCATAGCAAAAAGTAGCATTTCAATGAAGTGTATTTTATTTTTCGACATAATCTCCCTCAAGATCAATATTCTTATTTAATCGATGCTCAAATTTTTTTATGCCATCAGAGTACTCATTTTCCTCGAGCTCATTAAAATAGTGGTCCACGACAGCTATCAGCTCCTCGTCCAAAGCAAATCTCATACCGCCGAGGAGTTTCTTAAGCTTGGGAGAAGAGATGATAGTTCGAGGGAGCTAAATTCGGTGAATAAGGGAAATATTTGGCCAATTTTGCTTCGACAATTCCGATCTTGTGAACTGGCGCATTGTCTTGATGGAAAATAACTTTTCTTTGCTTTCTTCCGGATATTTCTTCGACGATAGCTGTCTTCAATCGATCCAAAAGTTTAGAATAGTATTGTCCAGCTCATCGATAAGCAAGATTCCCTTCGCATCCCAGAAAACGGAAGCCATCACCTTTCCTAACGATAGAATGATTTTGGCCTTCATTGGAGCCTGTTCACCACATTTAGTCCACTGTCTTGATTGCTGTCTATATATAGTACCAGAATTGTAACAGCTTCCATATTCGAAATTTTCGCTGCTGGACTCACAGTTTTAGTAACAGGCTAAAGACTAAACTAGAGACTAAAATAACAATTGCTTTCGAACATCGCCGTTTCTGTTTTAATGTAACAGCGGATATATTTAAGTGCAACGATGCTGCAACCCGCTACAACTATTAGTTGTACAATCACAGCTCCATCGTCGCGTTGTTGTTCGCAGAAACGTGTTGGGGAGTGATGCATACCTTTTAATTCACCAGACAAGAGCGTAGGGATTGTTAAATATTTGCTAAGATGTTCATTTGTTCTAAAAACATTTAAAATTTAACCCCCATGAACACCTATCACTATAACTTTCATTTCGACGGAATCAGAATAGTGATTAACAGGTTATTATAAGAAAGTAGAAAAGGGCATAGAATCCTTTGATACCAGATATCACTAAATTTGCTGTCTGCAGTTGGGGACACTTTAGCAGAAAAACATGGCATGGGTTTTATGTCATTGATAATAGAGATGACAGCGTAAGATGGATGACATCCGTGTTCAATAGAATCAAGATCAAAGATCTGCAAAGATTCCGTATGATTGGTTTAGATCAGAATTTATCCTCTTGGCGAAAGAAATAGGCGCTAAAGAATGTGAAGAATATAAAGAAATAGCACCTACTCAATTTCGATGCGGAAAAGCAGTACGTACAAGAAGGGCCACATATACCATACAGGTATTATTTCAACGGTGCAGGGACATGAACTGTGGGGTGTATGTATTCTATGTTGACTATCAGAAGCCATTTGATAGAGTAAAATACCAAAAAATAGTATAAATTCTGAAAAATGTGGGCCTAGATGGGAAAGACATCAGGACAATAGTTGACCTATACTGGAATCAACCTGCTTTCGTCAGAGTCAGGAATGACACAACAGAAGAGACAAATATACTACAAGGTGTAAGGCAAGGATGCATTTTTTCTCCATTGCTGTTTAATATATACTCAGATTATCATGTTCAAGGAAGTTTTAGAACACACAGAATCTCGAACGCCTTCTACCGTGAACTCTAAGAGGCCTTCCTCCAAAAGCATGTTTGTATATTGACAACGTATTCGTCGATAAACCCATTGACATTGTTTAAGCTTTCGCTAGTGTATTCCCTAATGCATTCATCTAAAATGTTGCATTCTCTCTCCATTACTGTTTAATATATACTCAGGGTATATAGTCAGAGAAGCTTTAGAACACACAGAATTTGGAATTGTTCTGAACGGAGAACGATTGAATAATGTCCGATATGCAGATGATATGGTTATTTTCTCTGACAGCTTGGAAGGACTACAACTTATGGATGGAATAACATATCATAGCCAAATGTGTAGTCTAGACATAAACAGAAAGAGGACAAAATAAATGGTCATTAGCAAAGATAAAGTTGACAACTGAATAGAACAAATGAGAAGTTTCACCCATCCCGAAACTACTACTTAGCCGGATCAAGAAGACCAGATCTACTTATAATAACATGAAAAATATATTCATAAACCATGACATAACATTAAACACCAAGATAAGGCTCCTGCGCTACTATGTGTTTTCCGCTTTGCTCTACGGGGTAGAAGCATGGACGCTAACTGAAACCACAAGGAAATTGGAAGCATGTGAGATGTGGTTATAGGGCAGGATACTAAAAATACCGTACACATAACAAACATCGAAGTTAAGAGAAGGATCGGTAAACAAAAGGAAGTGGTTAATACCGTTAAATTTCAAAAATTGTGGTATTGGCAGAAGATGAATTTCTTGGTTGAAGAATCTCAGAACCTGATTCAGTATGAATAGGTAACAAGTATAGTAGCCAACGTCCGAAACGGATAGGAACTAGTAGAAGAAGAAGTAAATATTCATGATTAAGTAAATTTCTTAGAATGTATTAGCACAAACTTTTAAACATCGGTGCTGCAGTTAGCAGATAGATTCTATTGTAGTAAATATTCCCCACGTCTCGTATTCCAATCACTTAATTACTCCAACAGAGAAGATCGAAACGATCATCTAGAATAGCAGAAGATCCCCAAAATTACTCCCCACCAACCTATTTAAACTTAACCAATAATTTTCCCGCAGCGAAAATCGTACGACTATATCTCGGACTTAATAAATATATTTCATAATAAACCGAACCGCCGTCGTTCGACTCAACTCTGCCTCGATTTATCCCCAATTTATTATATCGTAGATTACGGCTCAAAGTGTACGCGAGTTTGTAGTCGTTAGGAAGGAGGAGCGAGAACGGAGAAGCAATAAAGACTTTTGAGGATTTCGGGTGCCAATTTTTTCCGTCGGCGTTCGGAATCTTCTTCCTTTCCGAATGGCTCTTTCTTATGGAGCGCGTCGGAGTCGATATTCTCATCTTCGCCCGCTACGACGAAGGGTGTAATAGACGGGAAAGTAGAAGAAGTTTTAGTTTAAAATTCAAATGGTCGCAGTCGTCGGACGAAGTTAAAGGATCTTCGAGGAATTGGAGATAACGGAGATGGATGCGTTTTATCGAAGATAAAGGCGTAAGAGACCGCTTTATGTATAGGTTAGGCGACGCAACTAATTTTCTAAGTTTGTAAACGCTAGGTGTTATTTAAATTTTCAGTAGGTTAATAATAATCTTTATTAGTTGTAAGTCCAAAAGTGAACATAGACACACAACATTTTTTTATATTTATGTTTTTATATTCATGTATCTTTCAGTTCGATATTTTTTAATGTGTTATTTGTTAAGTTTTTTATGATCTTGTATTGTATATTTATGTATATATTGTCTTGTGAATATACTTTAACCTGCATATGTATGTGCTAACAAAAATATATATATATATATATATATATATATATATATATATATATATAAAAGGAAAGATAACATTAAGTAAAAGATAATAACAAAAACTAAAACTAATCGATAGATTCGTATTATTCAGAAATTCATGTAAATTATAGTATGGTCTACTTAAAACGTATTCTTCCAAAGATTTGTTAAGAGTAGTACGAGCGTTCCCTTACTCCAAAAACGATATTCCTGTATATTAATAGTAATAATAATAATAATAATAATAATAAACTGTCTTTATTTGCAAATAATTACGAAAGTGCGAACTGGCTAAGTCTAGCAAACGCTACTACACTCAACCAGACCCCACATACTAATACAGAACAAAGAAGCATGAAAAAATCGTCAATCATAAATACAAGCAAAACTTAGAGCAATCGTATAATAATAAGGAAACTAACGAATGTGGGTCCATTTACATTACAAAAAAAAATAAAACGAAAATAAAAAGTTCCATGTGTCATTACAAAGAAAGCAGATAAGTTTTAACAGTCATATTAAACCTTTTTAAATTAGTTATTTCCTTGTACATATTAAGTAATGAATTGCAAGTTATAGTAGCACTATAACTAAAGGATACTTCGAACAGAGATGTAGAGTATTGAGCTACTGTCAATTGCTATCGATACCTAGTATTCAGAACATGAATAAAGTGAGGTGGAATTAGAAAACCTTTAATAGGCACAGGCAAGGAGACCTGCACAATCAAACCCTGAACAAAACCAACTAAATGCAGCTTTCGGCGATTTTCCATATTTAGCCACCTCAAGTTCCCAATGGTTTTAGACATATAATCATATCTACGAAGGTTACAAACCAACCAGCAACAAGAGTAGTGAAGCTTTTGTGGTCTGCACTTATCATGAAACAACAAACATGGCATAAATAGAATCGGTATAGTTAAATATTAATAAAACTAATGACTCACAAAGTCGTAACTTTAGCCTACAATTAGAAATGTGTCTGTTGGCCTACAGTAGCTTCAAGAAGTGTAAGACTTTTTAGGAAGGCATGTAACATGTTGGGTAAATCGTAATTCAGTATCAACGTATAATTCGAAACCTTTAGAGACATCAGTGAAAGATAGAAAATTACTAGAAATCTGTAAATTAGAATTAAGTTTTAGAAATTGTGTATTGTGTTTAGTGCCAAATGATGCGACACTAATCTTAATAAAATTAAGACATAAATTATGATTCAGTGATAACTTACGAATTGCATCTAAATCCCGATTTATAGCATCCATTGGTTGTCGCTAATCACCAATAGGAAACGAGAAAAACCAACTGAGTGTCATCTGCATAGGATTGAATACTACAGACTTACACAGCGTTTAAAATATCATTTGTGTAAATTATAAAAAGGAGCGGTCCTAGAATTGAACCTTAGGGTGTACCTGAGAAAACATTCAAAGTTCTCGACTTATTATTGTCGCGACATATTATCTGTGTTCTTCCTGATAAGAATGAGTGCAGAAGCAATTGCGATTCCTCAGAAAACCCATAATAATTGCACTTTGCAATAAGGGGGTGGCAGACCGTGTCAAAAACTTTGGAATAGTCAAGTAATATTGGCACACTGTATAGACCCTTGCCCAAAGATAGCATAATGTTATTCAAAACATTAGCAAGCGCCGAAGCACTGCTTAACCCGTTTCGAAAACCTGTTTGAAAACTAAAACAAACTTATTGGTAGTAAAGAAGTCATAAATTTCCTTATAAACTTTTTATAAACAAATTTATGGCTTGTTTACTACTAATAATTTTTCTAATACTCATGCATGTAAAACTATTTGTAGTTAATGTAAGTCTGTGATTAAGGAGATCGATGTCAAAGTTTCATACGTTATAAAGTGATGATACGGGTTGTTCTCAACGCTTATTTTTATGAATATGTAGATTGCTATAACTGTTAACAAGTTAAATTGCTTAGAGTATGCTTGCTGCGAAATACGAGGGCAATCCCAAATAAACGGTCTCCTATTTTTTGGGGATGTAGAGAAAGTTTTAATACGGTTGTTGGCGACACTGTTGTGAGTGGTGCCTTCTCCGCTACCACATAAGCACGCAGGCGCTTCGCTCGGATGCTCAGTCTTGACTTGGTAGCCATTCGAAATGGAGCTCCCGATAAACGTTACCGCCAAGTGCGAAGTGCGCGCAGTTATTCGATTTTTGAACGCAAAAGGGGTTAAACCGGTTGAAATTCACCGCCTATTGACGGAAGTGTATGGACAGTCGTGCATGGATGTCAAAAACGTTCGCAAGTGGTGCAGAGAGTTTACAGCCGGTCGTACTGAAATTCATGACGAAGAAAGGAACGGGAGGCCGTCAATTGCCGACGAGACAATCGCGAAAGTTGAGGAACTCATGCGTAAAGATCGGAGGATCACTCTGGATGCTCTCTGCATTTTGGTTGCTGAGGTTTCCAGAAGCACCATCCACAGTATTTTAACGGAAAAAGTTGCAATATCGGAAGGTGTGTGCAAGAAGGGTGCCGCGTATGCTGACAGAAGACCACAAACGGCAACGGGTTGATTCTTCTTACGAATTTCTTCGCCGCTATGGTGACGAAAAGGACAACTTCTTGGACTCGATTGTCACGGGTGACGAAACCTGGGCATTCCACTTTACACCTGAGACAAAACAACAGTCACGCGAGTGGCGGCATCCCTCTTCGCCCAAGCTACGAAAATTCAAGCAAACACAATCTGCCGCTAAAGTCATGGCAACTGTGTTTTGGCACAGGAAGGGGGTACTGTTGGTCGACTTTCTGCTTGCTGGGACAACAGTCAACGCCGACAGGTACTGTGAAACACTGAAGAAACTCAGAAGGGCAATTCAGAATCGGAGAAAAGGGATGTTGAGCAAGGGTTGCTCCGATGATGAGGTAAAAGATGAGGTTCAACGCTTCCTGAAGGGCATGGCGGCAAGCTGGTATGGGCATTGTAATACTGCCACAGCGTCTACAAAAATGCATGGACCGAAATGGCGATTATGTTGAAAAATAAAGCATTCGTTAATCTTCAACTCTAGTTATAGATTTGCTTTGCTTCTCAATCCATGTTGACTATCGGATACATTTTTAAAACATTATAAGAGAAACAAAATGGCACTTACTAAAAGCTTACCAACATGCGAGGTGAGCGATATAGGTCTGTAATTTGATGTATCGTTGAAATCTCCCTTTCTGTACTGGGGTATTATTAACGATTTTTTAAATACCGTAATAAATTTGCGTAATAGTTAACATAATCATCTGCACGTTTAACTTTCCAACTTCTTAGAAAATTCATAATAACCCATATGCCTTCACATTCCCCACCAGCTTTCGTCAATTACAGGAGGTATTGTGCCTGTGGTTCTGTGCCATCAGCTCCGAAAATTAGTAAAACTACGCCACTTCTCAAAAAAGGTAATCGAAATTATATTTATAATTCTAGGCCAATTAGTATTTTATCTAACTGTACTAAGGTGTCGGAGCAAATTCTTTATGACAAACTTCGCAACTCTATTAAACCTTACCTCCTTAATCACCAATGTGAATTTATTTGTCGACGACCAACTACTGCCAACCTGATTGAGCTGACACAATATAGTAGAGAGAACCTTGATAAACGACTTCAAGTGAATATAATTTATATAAACTTCAGCAAAGACCTTGATGCGATTAATTACAGTGTACAGATGTATAAAATTCCTTTGACGGGGCCTTATCCTAGGGTTGTTACGTTTACTAAAATGAATTTTTGTCAAACTCGTTTGTTGCGTCTAGTGATTTGCTTCAAGTTTATGACATAGGTCCGCTTCTCACACCTCATATTTTAAAAGATAAAATTGCAGCTAACTCGGTATTAAGTTCAAGAGAACAACGCTGTTAATATTTTAAAAAAACAATTCAACTATATAACCGATTATATCCAACAGTCCCACAATATATTTCCAATATTACGTTTTCTATTTCCCTTCTAATCTTATTACCATAGGAATTTCATTATATCGCTTTAAATACATAACGTAATTTTCAACCATTTTCAAGAATATTTAACTCGCCACTCGTGAATAACGCACCGCCGGCTCGAGCAATAAAATGTACCATAATCATGCACAAATAAGAACACAAATAATATCCGGAAAGCGAAATGCAGCAGCCGGCATGCCTCAATTATACATTAGTTTCATTTTACTGCACTTAATTACTGAGCATAAATTAAGCAGAAGAGGGCGGAAGGCGGCTGCAGCGTGCATAGCGCCCCCTCCAAGGCACTTGCAGAATTAAACTCTCGACCGTGATAATTTACCTTTAGCCCTTCGAAAATTATGGGAAAATTTCATTACGAACAGTTGGTACCGCTACCCGTGCCGCTGCAATGGATCCTCCCGTGGTTACCAAATGCATAGGACGGTGGTACTTAAAAATTATTTATCGCTTTACGGTTGAAGTATGTATTAAGATACCTTAGACGGCCTTAGTAGTCTTAAATGCTAATAACGTAGTATAAATGCAGAAAAAAAAAGATATAATTTCGTTTCTGTTTCAAGCATAAGGTATATAACGGTGTATGATCGTAATCATAAGCAATGTTTGCTTTTAGGAACACACACCGCCCAACGGTGAGTTGTAGTTACGTACCCGGCGATAACTTTTAGAGTTTTTAGATATATATTGCTGCTATTGTATACTAAATCTTAGCGCGCCTTAAATATAGGTACCTGAGTGCTGTGCCTGTCTATGCTTCTATCAAGGTGCCAAACCCTATTCAATTGTCTTTTTGTCTATAGGGGTGCCAAACCGTATTTACTTTTTATTGTCTTGGAGCTGTCAAATCCTATTTCATTGTTTTGTGTTTGTAGAGGAACCAAACACTATTTTATTGTTTAGTTTCTGTAGGGAAATCCAACTATATCTCTCGGAACCTAAACGCTTAGGTGAAGAGTATAGCAGCGAAAATAGTTGACATCACTGCAAATGTATGTCATGTTATTCTGAGCTACCCAGACGTTCTTGTGATAGAAAGTATATCCTATGTTAAATGTCTCTATTTTTCGAAAAAGGTCATCAACCAAAATTAGCGCGAAAAGGTAAAGGCAAAGTTGATGACCGATAACGATTGCATTAAATTGGCTTGCAGAACTCGTACACATCAGCGGACACTAATCATAAAAATGTGTAAATTCTCTTGTGTAGAAAGATGAATGCTCCAAGGAAGTTATGGGAGATAGGGTGCGCGCGCCTCTGACAACTGCCGCTAATACCTTAAGGACCTTACTGGAGGGTGCTTGCGAAAACAGTTCCTATATATGCTCCGACGAAGTTATGAATGATCGCGTCCGCGCGTTTGAGACAAGTTCCGTTAATACGCTGGTAGACCTAGCGAGCCTGTTTGCGAAAACAGCCGCTGTATGCACTTGTGATATGAATAGCTTTTAGTCCAACTATCTTATATTTAATGAGCTGCACTTAGTTTCTTGTATGTAAATATTCCGAAGTTGAATTTATACATAGATGTAACATAATATACAGACTTGTTACATAATAATTATATTAGAGACTCATTTGGAGGAGTTAATTTTAAATTGTTCTGATAATTTGTACTTTATCGGATTTCTTTCTGTATAATTAAATTTTGTTGGCTTTAAAATGATCATCAAATATATGTTTGAACAATGAAAATATTCTTCACAGGTGCTGTGAACTCCACTCCACTCCATCCAAATTAATAATTATTCGGAACGCAGCGTTTCAGGAGCCCGCCGACTCCCACTGTCAACCGTGTTACCGACAGTTGTAATTAATGGGACTCCGCTGGGTCCTGATACGCTGCGTTCCGAATAATTATTAATTTGTGTGGAGTGGAGTTTGCATCGATACCGCTGAATTATACAACCAGACAGTCCTTGCAATCGTTGTAATTGAGATATAGTGGAAATCATATTCTTTGTATATTTATTCGTAAATTGTATACGAAGTTGATATGATATGAAGGCGTGGACTAAACATATTAGTCGGCAATATATAAAGAAAAATCTATTTTGATCAATTTCTTCCTCATTACCTTGCAAAAACGAAATCACACAGCGCTTCCAATTATACGTAAATTACATTCTAATTATTTTCACTGTACGTCATAAATAACGCAGTCGCCGTAAATTTTCCGTCACGGCTAGGCTAAAATATCCGTCTCCGAATATATGTACGGTAGCGGCAGATAATAACAAAAGAAAATCGTGTCTTGCGGCGAGTAGTTAAATGTTTATTATAACGGGTCCATTGTACCAAATGCATAAACTGTCAAGCTACCGGCGCGATAAGGAGTCGGGCCGCGAGGTAATTCACGGACCGCCCGTCGTCTCCCAAATGCTTTGCATGTCTGGTATCGGGATCTAGAGAGCTTCGAAACAGCGAACCACCCGCTGTACGTGACGTCATCGGAACGTAAATGCAGTAACACCAGCGCCTCACGGCCTACGTAGAGCTAGCGGACCTTCAAAAAGGTTTGTAGATTATAGTGATGCGCAATTCCGATGTCGGGAATCTTTCTGATTCTAAAATGTTCACCTTTTAAAGGAAAAATTTCCGTATTTTACGTTATTATGTGTATTAATTATAATGTTCCTCTTATCGGAATATTGCAGTTTTTCTGATTTTTACAATCACTGAATATTATCATCGCGGATTACAATTTCATTAATCCCTTTATCCATATGGACGGTAATGCACATACAGTAAAAGTTCATTCAAAAGGACAGGTTCTTACATGAATATTCCTCTCGAGCAGACGCTTTTCTTGGCTCCGTTAAATATATATTTTAATGAAATACAATAGACGCTCGCTCATGTAAATAGCCGGTAATGGAAACGTCGCTGTCATATAAGCAGAAAATTGTTACTATAGGATCTAATAGAATGCCCGGTAATGTAAGCAAGCTTGCACCACGTACAATTCGATAATGTAAACGGTTTAGAGTACCCGTTATTTCCCGATTTACGTGCGTAATTGAATCGATCAAAAGAATGTTTACGTAAACGTTTTTAGTGCCGGCACCGGTTGTTCCCCGATTTATGTATAGGATTCCTGTAAGCGTTGGCTCTCTTGCCTCTTGTGAAATAAAGTAGAGTGCAGCTAAAATCACGCCAGAACAGACATCCACGGCATCCACGTCTAATAACAGAACATTTTTTAAAATGAAGTGACAAACTGAAAATCATCGTCGAGATTAAAAAAGGTGCGGGGGTGACTCAATTGGTAGAAAATACCAGGCGTAAATTTACGCAAACAAAAGTAGGACGTTATTTTTCAAAATAAAGTAAAATTTATTTTTTATTTTTTAATATTATGTGTATTACGTTGTTCATTGTTCATAATTTATTTTGTAATAAACATACATATTTTCTTTTATGCAATTTCTTTATAAATAAAATAGTGCTTGGCTGATACCGTTCACATAATCGAGCGTCTCCTGTATATGGATAATAATAATAATGTCGTTATTACCCAAGTGGTGTAGACCCAATAACAGGATAATGATTTTATATCCCTATACATGTAATTAAATTGCATGTAAATAAATCCATTATATATTCGCCATATGTACTGTACATATTAAATATCATGCAGCGTTACAATCAGCAATCTTAACAGATTTGGGTAATGTGGTTAATCCTGAAGGTCATTCAGTCCGTCTTTACCAATCTTGGATAGTTAACAAATCAGAGCCCTCTTCATTATATTAGTTTTTATAGAAGAAATCTTGAACGTTACAATTTATTTTGAATATGTACGTTAATCAAAACTAACAAGTTTCCCAGTAAAATGTATAAATATTTTTCACGAATAGTCTTCCCAAGATAACATACTAAATCGTAACATGTCGTCCTGTGGTATACTTCCTTCAGGATAGATCCATTCGTTTCGTCAAATCCAGATCTAAAGAACCAGGAATTTGTATTGAATATAAAATCGAAGACGAAATGAATTTCAGGTATTTAAAATAAAATAGAAAAAACGCCCCAATTGAAAAAGAAGAAATAATTTTATCGCGAAGAAATTTTTTGAAAAGTGTTTAGGAATATCGAGACAAGATCGAGAAATATGTTCTGCCGATGAAACTTGGTTATATGAACGGCATGCTGTTGTAAAAGTATGGCAGAATTTAAATATAACAAGTAAAAGAGATTGTAAATGTAAATTTTGAGGGATTTTTCACTGACTTGAAAACTACATCTGGAAGAGAGCGTAAACTCATAATCACGCATATTGGTAATGATTCTGGTTTTCTGGGCTTGAGCTTAATTGAGTCAAAGAAGATTGGTGATTGCCGCGGGGATATGGACGCCGATTGTTTTGAAAAAATGGTTTTCGGAAATTGTTGAAAACTATTAATGAAATGGTTGATTTAAGTTTGCAGTTGAGAGCTTCTCCATTGTAGTTGCTTCTGTTGATGATTTATGTGAACATTATGTAATTCTGTAATATAATAAGTGAAAGAAATACAGTAGAATATTTTGTTCCCATTTAGTTCTCACTTATGTCGCTAACTGAAGAATAAACAACTAAATTCTATAAGACGAAAGTTGTATTTTTCAAATTCATGCATATAAATTATGCACGCCTATGGAATTTTGTTCCCGGCACCTTACTTTCCCCGCAACGACAGCGTTTTGAAGTATGAATCACTGCCTACATTACGCGGACTGAGGTATAGAAACCACATCAATCAATCAATAGTCCCATAAACGAATAAACTGTTTTGAGACATTATACACAAGCGGCTCATTTAATACGACAAAAACCGGGCGGATCAAAAAATAATGTCAATAGAGATTGGTCTAGTTATGTCTAAACGACAGCCACAGTTTTCGCTTTGTCTACTTTCGCCGTATTAGGACACATAATCCGTACATGCGGTTTAATTGTAATTAGTACAATCGTGATTTACGGTTAATTACGTAAAACCAAATACAACCTATAGTGCTGCTACATACATGCATACTACGTAAATTCATTGAAATTTCCCTAGGCATGTATTACATCCTAGAATCCCGTATAATATGTACCATATATATATATATACATATACCACTATTACAGAAACTATGCTTGTAGTTATAGGTATATCGGTCGATTCCAAATAAGTAGATCATGTTGGATTTATTACCTCGAAAATTGCACCGATTGTTTCAAACTTCATTAAGAATTTTTGTTATTTGTGTGCTGCATATGTAAACTTAAAGGTTCTAGAGGAATTAATAAGTATGGTATTAAATAGTGAAATAGATGACGTCAGACTTGGCTAGCTTAGACCATAACATTCGGTATTATTCAGACGCTTGTGTTGCAATACAACGCCGCCATTTGAATTTATTGTTCGATTTAGATGAAGCGAGGCAGTGATGGCGCCACCGTTGCAACGACCGCATGTAGCCGACAAGGAGCGGAAACGTTGTTTGTTATGGTACTATTTTACCGGAAAATGGACAGTTTAATTACGCGCTGCCACCAGATATGTAATGCGTAAATGTATTCATGTATGCGCATGTTCATATACGCATGAATAACATTCGGCCTGCTATCATATCAACTTTCTTGTGTATAATGCATTAAGGTCTTTGCTTTCGTTCGACGGATCATGGGATCACTTTAGGCTGGTAATATGATACATAATCCTATATTTTAAGACAGTCGACCTGGCTGGATGAAGATCCGTAGTTCCTCTAAAGTCTGAGAGTATTGTTTTATGTTGTCCTATTCATGATTCCAGACAAATTATCGGGTATGGGAGTAAGTTTTAATTGTTTTCCCATAGATGGTATTAGTGTAGTACTGCTCGCATGTTTTCTAATCTTTCGATAGATGGATATAACACGTATGCATGTAAGCTGTTAACGTAGTATAAGACTTTTATTTGGAGTCCATTTGGAGTCCATTTGGAGTCCATTTGGAGTGAATTTGTTCCAAAAAGGAAAAGTGCTTCAGAAGCGTGCCATTTGCTTCAAAAGTAGCGGTTTTGATGTTAACGATAAAGAACCCGATGGTGCCCTAAAAAAATTTAAGAATGAGGAATTTAGTAATTGCTTGATATTAATCCATGCCAGACACTTGAAGAATTGTCTGCAGAATTAGATGTTGATCGATCCATCGTTGGAAAACGCCTACATGCGCTGGGAATGGTTCAGAAGTCAGGAAATTTGCGTACGAGTTGAAGGAAAGGGGTTTGGTGGTGTGCGAAATGTTGCTTCGACAACAAGAAAGAAAGAGTTTTTTGCATCGGATCATCGCTGGCGATGAAAAATGGATTCACTACGACAATGCTAAATGCTAGCTATTGCTGAAGCTAGATGAACCAGGTTCTTCAACGTCAAAGCGCAATATTTATGGATTAATGGTCATGCTCTGTATCTGGTGGGACACGTGGTGTAGAGTCTATTATGAGCTGCTATAACTGTCTAAAACTATCAACTCCTAACGTTACCGACTTCAACTAATGCGTTCGAAAAAAAAGATCTCCAAGAAAAATGGCGGGAACTCTAGGCTACGTATTGGTCAAACCCTCCGAACATACCAAGTGCTATCACACGAACTTTTATGCAAGGTATAGCCAAAATTTATATGTTTCATCCAGATAGATTATAGGCCTATTGTCTTCACGAACAAATGATTTTTTTGTAAATACTGAATTTGCAATTTTCTAATATCATTTGACAAAGGAATAATGAAATCGCCACCTCAAACCTCCAATTTAAACTCTATAGTATGGTATGAACTCAATACAAGAGACGCTGCTACGTGTAAAATATGGGGAATTATACAAAAAGAATGGGAAAATATTGGTTACGGAATTTGTAGTTAAATTAAGTGTTCCATGAGCTGTATAAAGTGCCAAAAATGCTTATTCCCATGAAATTACAATTTTTATTTCATTATTATTATATTAATAACTTTGTGTTGTTTGTCGCTCAGTTAATTTCGAATTCCTTTTCAAAGCAATTCAAATTTTCATGAACTGCACTGTACATACATGTCTATCTATAATTCATTAAAATTTTGGCGAATGCAAAAAGGTTGTAAATGCGAGCTGTCCATAGTGCTGGAGTTCACTTTTTTATATAAAAATACATAAAAGCATCGAAGCTTTCATTTACAAAGGATCCATTTCTATTATTCAGGCGGAACGTAAAATTTTAAACTACACGTTGTGTAGGTAAAAATATCTATTTACTTTAGTGACATTTTTCTGGCTACTGGATTTCCTGCTGATATATTAGGATTACAGCCGTTACGAGTACTGAAAGTGGTAACTAAACGACATTGAAACGATTCAGTGAATTAATAACTTTAGTTTATTCCCGGGAAGTGTAAAGCAATCAAGTAAACCTTTGCTATTAACACATGAAAGCTTCCTTTTTGAAATATTCTGTCAGAAACATTTCAGATTGAAAATCGATACCAGGTTACATTAGCAAGGGGGATAGACGTCGAATATAGCTGCACATTTGTGTAGTACGCTTGACCAGCGAGAAGAAGTGTTGATAGTGAATCTAAAACGATTCAACTCGTTTAATATTTGAATGAAGTTCAGTACGTGTGCAAGTAGAATTCCTTAGAATATTGAGATAATGAAATCTGATCGCTTTATTATATTTTTTTGGTGGAGCAACAGGTTTTTTTCCACACTGTTTGCAGCTATTTAGATCTGGTACCATAAGTAGTGATTATCACTCAGAAATGAATTGTGTGAATTATGAAAAATGGCTTCGAAAGAAATTACATCCTGATATACCACAAAATTCTGTGATAGGTGTTGATAATACATCTTACCATAATGTCCATAGTAATTGCAGCTCGATGCTGATGCTCTGATAAGAAACGTGGAATAAGGGGTGAATGCTGTTATGCAAGCAGCTTTCGAAGAGTTGAGTTTTTTTAGGTCAACTATTTTTGAACCATTTATGTACTTGATGATTTTGTTTGGACCTTGATCGTTTAATTCTTCTAGTTTGAGACGAAGACACGCTGTTTAATAGTTAAGTCGGCAGAAATGTTAGAGGCATTAAGAATTTGTTCTTCTTAGTCTTCAATAATTTTAATACGTAGGCATTACCTTAGCACTGGCAAAAGAAAAAAAGTGCGGAAATTCTTGAACAGGTTCCCACTGATGCTATTATTTTGAGTAGCGATGAAGCTCACTTCCACCTCTGTGGAGGCGTAAATGAGCAGTTACTACTGGGCTAGACATTATCCTCGCGAAATGCAAGGACGGCTGCTCCACTCTTTTTGTGTAACCGTTTGGTATCCAATTGCCAATTTTAGGGAGCTTTCTGCGCGTCAAATTGGACAATGTGGATACAGAAAATGTGTGGTTTCAACAGGATGGAGCCACAGCTCACACAGCACGACATTCACTTAGATTGGCGAGGGAAATGTTTTCCGGAGGTTTGACCAGTTTAAGATTAGACGTGGAGCGACCTGCACGGTTACGATTTAAATCTCTGTGACTTTTTCCTTTGGGAATACCTGAAGGAAAAGGCTTTTCAATATCGACTTCCATCTTTTGCGGAATTGAAGGAAAAGGTCCTCAACTAACGCAGAGAATGAAGGTAAACTTTCGGGAATGTCTCCAACAATGTTTTCACATTTGCTTAATATGATTTTTAAAGCACATTAAGAACTATATCTTATGTTCTTTTCAAAAATATCTTTGATTTCTTTTCTAGTTAAATTTCCTAATTTTTTTATGCCCCTTCAAAATGTGGGAGATCTTTATGCCCTTGTATATTTTTAAAAATAACAAGGGTATAAAATATTTTCCCATTAGGTGAGAATCTTTATGGCGCTTACTGTATATAATTGTTAAGCGAGGGTAATTTGATATTCTACCAACTTTTATGGAAACTCAATGCAGATTTCCAAAATATTCGCGCTACAGCTTTTTCAAAAATTCCTCAAATAGACATTAATATGGGAAATGTCCGCTTTCGTTTGCTCCTTTGTATCAGATTTTTAAAAACTAAAATATTGAACCGAAGTTCATTTTAAATTCGGTCTCGCAAGTTATACGGGATCATAAGTTATAATCAAATTGACATATTTGCGGACTCCACTGTTAGCGATACGTGGCATCTGTATTGACGTAAAGAATTATGAAGCGGAACCCTCCAGTGGTATCTGTTTGCGCAAGGTATTTTCTGCGGCGATTGAAAGCACACGCCAACATACACAACATCATGCGGATTGCAATTTGATCTCACGTATCCGACAAAAGATTTCTTATTGCAATAAAATAGCGGGTACCGTGTTGCTACTATAATCCTCTCCGCAAACAAATTAATCCCGCGTCCTAAAGCTGGATTGTCACAGATGTGTGGCAGCTTTTTTGGTTAGGTTCTCTACCCGAAAAGGGATTAAAAACGTAGATATTTGCTTTGAAATTTACACTGGGAAACCTGGAACTATTGGACTGACGATGGTGTGAGGTATTAAAGGAAATCGATGCAAAATTTTGTTCAATAAAACCAGCATGAATTCGATAATACTTAAAAAATTCTAATAAACTTATAAATGTTTTTCCATGCAGGTATTTACCATTTTTTCATAAAGGGCGCAGCAATAGTACGTTCGTTTTTTATTGCTAGAGAAACATTTGGTTGTATCAAGACTGTCCGCCTTTATTCAAGAAAATAATCGTTTCAATTATCTATAATGGAATTACTGTTTCAAATTAAGAGAAATATTTTCTCAGCATATTCTCCTCCACTAAAGAGACTTATATGTTTGTAATGAAACAATTGTATTTCTTTGCTTAAGAAATAAGGCGACTTGATTTTTCTTTGTATATTTGCTTCGAGATGTGCGCATGTCTATTAAGAAAGTTAGAAATAGGGTGACACGTTGCCAAAAGAAATGCGTGATTGCTTTCCTTGCAAAGCTATCTATTTTATTCCATTGAAAATTCAACCAAACCATGTATTCAAGTCAATGTTTTTTAGTATTAGAATTCTCAAACAAAATACTAGTTGTTAGAAATTCTTAGTTTCCTTGTTGCTGTTCCTATTGGCTATTCTTATTTGTAAAGGAGATTGGTATGAAACATAATAATGAACAATAACTCAGTTTGTATGCCAATGTCTGTGGAGTGCGATCACTTTGGTTATTTGAAATAAACTGAACTATTTTATATTTAAATGAATAGATGAATAAATTTTGTGCCTTTACAAAAGCATGTAATTGCAAGGTATTGAAATCTTTTGTTATTATTAAGTTATCCATCATTCTTACCGAGAATAATATTAAATACTTAAGTACCAGAATATTTTGTCTCCAAACCAATTACAAATAGCAAGTTCTTTTAAGATTCCGCCCCAAATTTGAAATAAACCATTACTAAGAAATATTCATGTACTTAAAACTAACATTCTATAATTTGCAAGTTACGGCACATTTATTATACACGTTACTATTGCAGTACATTTCTGTTTACTTAAATGTTAGGCTTCCAAGTACACAAATATATTTGTCCACAATCATAGATAACTTTAAAGATGGATAAGTGTAATGTTCAATTGTTAGAAAGAGTTTGCACTAGGGTGACAGAATAAAATAAACACCAGGTAAAGCGGTATAAATATGTAAACAGCTAAATTCTAAGAACGAATTAAGAACTTTCTCTTGTCACTAGGGTAGGAGTAGATGTATCGGAAGGAATTCGTCATAGTTTAGTACGTTACAACTATGCCTCGCTTACAAGGTTCGAGTGATATTAGCGACTTCACCCGGGGTCGCATCGTTGGCCAGAGTGAATGCGGCGCTTCGCAACGTGAAATAAGCAAATTTTTAAATATTCCGTTGTCCACAGTTAACCGTGTGATTACACAATTTAAACGCAACGAAAAAACAACAGTGGAGCCGAGACCGGGTCGTGCCGGACCTTCTGAAAGAAGTAAAAGGGTGCTTGTGCGCGAAGTGTTAAGAGAACCGCGAAAGAGTATAGCTGAGCTTGCGGCAACTTCACAGAAAAGTCAGCGCACCGTTCTGCGATACCTTCACGATGTGGGGATGTATAAAAGGGTGGCAAAGAATAAACCTCTCCTTACGGCGTTTCAAAAACGGCGCCGAATAACTTGGGCAATCGAAATGCGAACGAAGCCTGAAGAGTTTTGGCGGTCTGTAATTTTTTCAGACGAAAGCAGATACTGCCAATTCAGTGATAGTGGTAGTGCGTGGGTATGGAAACGTTCGTCACAGCAACTGGACGACAAATTTTTGCATCAGACGGTGAAATACGGCGGTGTGAATATCATGGTGTGGGACGCGATATGGTATGGTGGAAGATCGCAATTAGTAATCTGCGACGGAAATATAAATGCGGCAAAATATATCCAAATATTAACAGAAGGACTACTACCGATATTCGACAACGCCATTTTATCTAAAGAAGACGCCACTTTTATGGAGGATGGAGCACCCTGCCACAAAACAAGAACAACAACCATATGGAAAGAGGAACAGGGGATTCGGATTTTACCATGGCCAGGGGTATCACTAGACATGAATCCGATAGAGAACGTTTGGCACATAATCCAGACAAATATGGCGAAACGACCCCGAAAACCCAGCAATAAGGAAGAACTCGTGGCAGCTGTTACAGAAGAGTGGTTACATATTCCAGAAGACACCATTAATCATTTAATAGATTCTATACCACGACGACTCGCAGCACTTCACGCAAGTAAAGGTGGATCGGCAAAATATTAGTCTAATTTAAAAATTTTAAAATATTTTGTATATATAACGAGAATAGAATCTTTTTTTAATTAGTAGGTGTCTATTTTATTCTGTCATCCTAGTGTATATCAGCGCCGATGTGATGATCTATGATTTGTTTTAGGATACCCGTATAGTTTGACATTCGTGAATCTGACATCGCATGCAGATTTTTCTGTTAACCCTGTATTCAGATGTTTCTACGGAAATATTATTAAATAACCTTTTCGAGTGCCTCTTTTATTTTTTTATTATAAGTACACTAAAAAATTATATCATTCAAAAGTAATACTTTGTCGTAGCTAAAATATGTTTAGAATAAACGAAAGGGGTAAAATGAGCGAAAAATGCAACAGAGTTTTATAAGAACTTCGAACTAATCAATCAAAATTGTGTAAAAAATTTAAGATTTTATATTTTTCTTAAATTTAATAACGTCCTATCTACACAAATTCATTTTTAAAATTTTCTATGTATTGAAACATGTTTATTTGTTTTCTATTGTTAGTATTAAATACTATACGTTATAGGTATCCAATTCCCTGTTTATCTTCGATGTGTTCAATGAACATGTTTGTGTCAAATGGTCGGACTTTCATATAATGCTTCTTTTCTAAGACTGCCACAGTTTGTAAAGTTACTGTCTATTTGAATACAAAGCGTCCTGTACATCTAACTATAGCTTTGTTATATGGGTTAACACTTGAGTTATTCGTTATATTATCATCTGGATTTGAGCTTATACCGACTAGCTAGTTATTATGAAAATTATCATGATGTTTCCAAGACGTAATTCCTAGATAGTATATATTCTCAAAAAAAAGTTACAGTGTATTGTTTTCAAGAAAATTAAAGGAAAGAAGAAAGATATTTCAGGTAATAGAAATTTATTTAGTACCATTTAGAAATGTGGCCAATTTACATTAATAATTTAATTAATTTGCATTAAGATATAACTACATAACAAAGATAATTAAATAAATACAACAATATTACAAATTTCATTCGTTGATAAAAGTGGTTCCAGAATAAAATTGCATCCAAAGGCGGATGCTGTTGTCTTAATTAGTTCGAGGTATTTGATTTTCATACCATACATTCGTTATGTCTTCTCTTGTACTTACAAATCCCCAACAGCTATGAAGTATCATATGATCTCTTGAACCTACACGAACTCTCATAAGTTTCCGCAATTCCTCTGATATTCCATAATTACGTTTTCCTTGATATTGTAGAAGAGAATTTTCCAACGGATCGGGATCAAGTGATGGGGTACTTATTTCCAAAATTTCCAAGCATCCAAAACGGCATCTGACGTCGTCGGATCTGTTTCTAGAATATATCTTCATTCGCACCACTTCCGTGCATTTTCTGAAATGCAACTGAGCTTTTGAAATAAGATTGAAGATTAGAATACAAGAATTATAGCAGGGACAGTAATATAATTTTAGAATAATCTGTTGAACACAGTGACGAATTATATTTGGATACCATTTCCGATATCCGCTTGATGCACACAGTGTTCATCTGTCTGACCACCAATCCTGAAAACAGAGCATATTACAATAGATTCTTAAATTTCTTTGCTTTTTAATACTTATTTGATTCACTTTACGAGCTTGCGCAACCTTCGTCGACCTTGCCTTTTTCTACTTCTTCGGGTGCTGCAACCATTTCTCCAACCTCCATTTCCATTCCTCGATTAGCTTCCTCCAACAGGTATCTGAAGGAACCGTTTCTTGAATGTCAATGGACTTTCATGGAATGTCGTGGACTTTCGGGTAGGCTTGGTCGCCACCTTGCCCGAGCCTCCCTGGGCAGATCGACGAATTTTTAGATACACAGCGTAACTCACAATTTTTTCGAAGCTTGCCAGCAACTACCACCAGATAGAGTACCTGAACTATGCTGAAATCAGAAGACACAGCAAACTTAAACTAACATCCATATTAATACTAATATTAATATGAATATAAATACTAAGCCACCGTTGGCATTAGTAATGACAAAATTTCAATTTTCTTGCAATTTCCAACGTAATTAAATTTCCGAAAAAATATTGGTCTCGGAGGGGACTTGAGTATGTAGAGTATGTTGAGATGTTGGGTTCAAGTCCCCTCCGAGACCGATATTTTTTCGGAAATTTAATTACGTTGGAAATTGCAATAAAATTGTAATTGTGTCATACAGCAAATTTATATGACTCGGTATTCCAGCTTTAGTGGTGGGCTAATTCTTTATCTGTTACTTTCATTGCAATTATTACCTCATTACGTACGAAACTAAGAATTAGGAAAATGGGGCTAATTGGAGACATATGTATATAATTGGATACATGCGTAAGAACTTTACGATAACCCGCTTCAGATAATTATAAACATATATATTTTTATACACTGAGACCTATCTTTAAGTAAACAAAAATATATTACAATAGTTACAGGTATAATAAGCGTGTCATAACTTGCAGACTACAGAATGTTAGTTTTAAGTTCATACATATTTCTTAATAATGGTTCGTTTCAAATTTAGTGCGTAATCATAAATGAACTTGCTACCTGTAAAATAGCTGTTCTGGAATTTAAGTAACTAACTTTAGTCTCGGTAACAATAAACCGTAACCTAATAATAACAAAAGATTTGAGTACCTTGTAATTACATACTATTATAATGGTTCAATATTTATTCGTTTAAATATAAAATATTAAACAACCAAAGTAACTGAACATTTGAATACAGACAGCGTTATTGTTCACTATACTTCTTGCCAATCTCCACAAATTAATTAAAAAAGTAGATTACTGCAGTGACATCCTTGTATTACTTAAAATGAACACGGTTTTGCCTTTCTTTAATTCCCCTTAGAAGCCATGAAAATATTTGAACACAGCATATTGTCAGAATGTAAAATAAGATGTATATTGTCTCGCAATAATGTATTAAACAAAACGTAACTTTATACTTAAAAGAAATAAATATATGTATATAAATGAAAGTCAATACTTTCCAAGTCCATATTAATAAAATAGGTTCGTTTAATACATCGAAAATAAACAGGCAGTTGAACGTAGATAACAGGTGTTATTATACACCAACAATAAATTACAGGTAGATGTATTTCTGTATATAGAATATTGAAGAAATCAATTTATATAGGTAGAATATTTTAGTTTTAATTCGTCCGAAAAGAATATAAAATATTTTTCTATAACCTGAGTTCGAAGTTTCTACAAAACTCTATTACATTTCTGCTATTTTTTGTACCTCTTGTTTATTCGTACATATATTTTCGCTTTGCCAGAAAACTGTTTTTAATATATCTACAGTAAAAACTAAGAGAGGCCCCGCAAGGGTTATTTAAACATAATCTCGCAAGAATATATACATACAGCGTTAGCAGAGAGTTTGAAAACTGTGTTGTTACATGTAAGATGGCACAGTTACGATCTTAGAATTTCGTAAAGTATGATTAGAATATTTTGGAGGAAGTAAATATTCTCTATAAAATACCTTTCGAATCTAGTTGCTCCCTTGGACTTCTATTAATAAATTCCGCATTAAATACTTGATGCTCTCTTTAGGTGCCCTTTACGATACCAGTAAATTTGATTCGATTTACTTGGTATTACTGGATATTAGAAAGAAACGTTGAGAATAATTTGCCGTTCAAATTAACGTGCCAAACAAAAACAATGATCCTGACTGTAATAAATACCATTCATTATTTATTGTATTTTTCTTTTGGTTTTCCTCTTTTGTCAAATGTATTTCATTATTGCTCAAAACTATTTCCCACTTGCGGTATTTTGACGTTAATATAATGGATGAAATTCACTACGTGTTAAAATCCTTTTCACGTTACTGTAAATGACTACCTTTTTTAATTTATGGATCAAAAGGCAACAACAAGTTCGCGACACAATTTTTCTAAATAACGTTTACATATATACATACTAGTCCAGTTCAAAATTTTATTTCTGTTAAGACAATCTCCTAAATATGTTTCCATATGTCGTACATAATTTTGGCAATGTTCTTATGTTGCAACTTCAGAAGTAGTATGAATTTGAACATACAGTTATTCGTTGTTTGTAGGCTATCTTCCTTTTATGATGTTTTCCATTGGATAAACAGCTCTTCAATTGAGTTTAAACAAGGACTATACGGGGGCATAAATATTGATATATATATCATGAGCTCTAATCAGTTGTTGAATTTCATCCATTTTATGAAATCGTCCATGACATTTTGTCACCTTGTATATTATCTTCGACGAAGTGGTATCAAAGGTGTCAAGAATTCTCCAAAGTGTTCTATATTATAAAGCCTGTCTTGAATGGTGAATAAAGATAATGAACTAATACACATTGCAGCAACAATCGAATAATTGCGGCGTCTTAATTGGGCTTTAATTTTGTTGGCTCTACTATTTTTCTGTGATCTCTTCCGTAAAGTCTTCTAGAATTCACTTCAATCCCAAATTCGTAAATGAAATATATTTTTCTCTATGAATCACTATTCTGTTTTATAGATTACTTTGGATAATATTTGGTATGTGTTATGCCTTTTAACTTTTATAGAATAGTCAAATGCCTTTGTCACTCCGTCAATTGATTATAAGCTTACCTCTAGTTGTGGATTTTACTCTAACAATTTATTTTTTACTTATTTTATTGTTTATTTTATGTGTTGTACTGAGTTATTATAATTTATTGGGACGATACCCAACACTTCTTTTTTTCATCACGTTTGTTATCTTATGTCTTGTAAATTTTTCTTATAGCATTCGTTAAAATTTTGAATTGTCGTCCTATCCGAGACAGGTCCACTACCATCGTTCATTACCCTGACTATTAAAATACGTACCTCGATCGAGATTTTATTATTTTACCTTGTTTAAGTATTCATTCTTACATACATGTAATAACGATGTGATATAGTTTCGACAATTAATAAAATAGTCTTGACAAAAGGAGAAATAATTTGACATACACAGCACTCTCTTTAATTAAGATGTGAAATAGTTTTGAGAAATAATGTTGGAGTTTGTATTTCACTTAAGAATTTGGTTATTCAACTTTCGCCAATTAGCAAGTCGAAGAAGGCGAAATATATTTATTGAAATGTTTTCTAAAATTGTCAGTATAAAGGACAGTTACAAAAGACGCAGGATGATGTTCCAGGTTGATCTTTCGAATTTTATAATAAGGAAGAACTAATGCAATATTTTCCTCTTACTTCTCATTCGGATTTTTAAACAATTGATTAAATATACCAGTGGCATCTCCCTGCCATTGCTCTTTAGTGTTGTATAAAGGGTAAATGTTAATTCGCCACAACAATAAGCGTTAAGATGTTCAGTTTGCTTATTTCCAAGCTCAGAAAAAAGCCATTGCTTCAACTTGCTCTAGCTCAAATATCGGCAAAAATATTTGCAATAATTATCCAAAATATATTTGAAAAGGATACTGTTTTAACTGTGTTTCTATTACCTTGGTATATTTAAATTCATTACATTCAGTACGCGACTTTATTCCCGATACCTGTCTGAAATGAACTTGAATTATTTTTCATGCAAAAATATTTGGAATAACAACTTTTTAAATACTGAAATTACGAAAAAGTTGTTAATGAGATAAAAGTAAAATTTCGAGTAGTGGAATACGATAAAGTGATTAATTTTCCCCAAATACAAACTTTACAATTTCAGCTCGCAATAATAGTAACTGACGTATTCTTTATAATATAATTTTTGCCGCTTACCGTTACAATTCCATTTTAATACAGATTTCTCGAAACGGTCTTAAACTTATAAACAGTAATGTATATACGTTTACGATATGTGCATGTCTAAATTCCAACACTTCCGTTGCATTTTTACAGTTTCTCGACGTTTAGAGTTCTTGTTTTGCAGGATCGTAAAAATACTCATCGTTTTTTAATAGATTTTCTTTCTATGATATTTTTACCCGACCGATGTCTGGAACCATCTGTCACGTTCAGTTCTCATATTGTCGTTGTGAGAATTAGTACTTCTTCCGATCTACAAGTATTTCAATCTAGTTATCTCCTATTTGTCGATAAAAGCTATTCTTCTCCGTAATTGTTTAGTCTTATTTACATTTTGTGCTTTGTGATCTATAACTTCCAACAAAGGTAACATTAGTGTTAGGTATTCTTATAATCGTTTTACAATTGTCCTTCTATGCAATTCTTTCACGATTATTCTGGAAATGGATATTTTAGCTATGGTATCTTTCATAAGAATTCTTGCTTGTATTCAAAGAAATTCCCTTTAATTTTTCTATGAAGTTCTTATCTTATTTAAAACGCATCTAATAGCATTGATCTTTTTTGCTCGAGGTTGCATTATATACTTCATAATCTAACGAAAGAGTACTGCAATTAACTTTTCATGTCGTACCACTTCTGTGAATACACGCAAAGGTATAGAAAATCTGGAACTATATGTCTGCGTAGTATTTAGTCGATAATTTTTTTGACATCTACAGCTATTAATTTTTTAGAAGTACAAAATGATTACATTATTACAAGCAAATATTACAGAAAGAAGTAAAGAGAAGTACATTAGAAATGATAGATATGTGATTAATAGAAACATGGTTATTGAAATTTTCTTAATTTCCTTCTGCTATGCGTTTTTATTTTTCTGTTGCCTTTCATACAATGGTTTAACTTGATATGTTTCGTTCATATATATATACAATATCCCTGGAAATAAATTTTATATAAACTATGCAAAATATGGAAATTCTGCATTGTTCATTCCTTCAATTTCCCTTCTTAAGATAATCTATTACATGTGTTGGACTGTACAAGGGTGATATGTGAGTTTATTTTTTTGGAAATTAACTCTATAAATGCTAATTAGACCTTCAAAGATATGAGACACATATATTTTCTGATAAAATTTGGTCGGTAGAATTCGAATTTGAATTAGATAGATATTATATGCTTAATGAATTAGAAACTCAATTTCTTCATCCCTCTTTGTATATTCGAAGAGACTCAAAAGTAAATTACTCATATGAGTGGTAAATATATTCAACTGGTTGCAGTGCAAATTTCTATTAGGCATTGCAAATAGGTCTGAAATAGGTGACAACATATTTAATTTTGTAGATGTGAGATTCCCTTGGAGAATTTTAAAATTGAATTACTGAGATTGTTCATCAACTTGCGTCCTATTAGAAGTTACATTCAGGTAATAAGCGAAAGCAGAAATAATTGGAGTGTGAGAACCTACAGACGCGTGGTTATATTTTTGTTTTCTGAAGCTATGCTTCTAGAATTGGAATTTTATTGTATACAAGGAGATTCCTCTAAGTGATTGCTGCTATGCGAAGTTCTGAGATTATATTAGATGAATTTAAATAATTATTTTACAAATAAAAATTTTAAGTATATCGAATACAAAAGAAACTAGTTGAGTGGTTCTGTGCCTTCAAATAAAGTGCAAATGTTACAACCTCTTCTTTCCATATTTTTGTGTTGATTCCGATATACACGTACTTCCATCTAGTGATCTTTTCATTGTCGATAATAGGTATGGTGTTTCATTATTATACCATTATTCTCCCCTGCAATTCTTTAAATTCTCATTTCCATCCTGTGATTTGCGATCTATAATTTCAGTCAAAGATAAAATTGGTATGTATTAGATATTTTTGAATACGTAGGCTTCCAAGGCCGGAGTCAGTAATAAACGAAAGCTTTCCGAAATTAGACCGTGTCATGATAAGGTATAATAGGGTATAAGGAGAAAATAAAATAGAAGTAAGAGGACAACAAGGGAATCAAAAGGAAAAGGTGAAAGCAAAACAAAAAAAAAAGAAAAAGAAAAAGAAGGCGGGATTTCGATGGTTTGCCTCCTCGTGAATAGAAGGTTTTCGCCTCTAGCGTGGTTGACACGTCGAGTTACCGTGACCTTCTTCCGAAGTGGTTTCGCCTCTAGCGTGGTTTACACGTCGAGTTACCGTGCCACTTTGGTTTTCCCTGCGAAACATGGAGGTCCCGTCTTCTTTTCCTTTGTCTTTCCTATGTTTGTGCTCATTAGGACAATAAAGGTATTCTGTATATAACGTTTTATCTGGTATCAAATCTGTTAATACACCCAAAGGTATAGGAAGTCTGGAACTGCATATTTATCTCCGCGTATTTAGTTGACACTTCTTTTGACATCTACAACCATTTAATTCTCTTGGAAGCACGAAATGATGAAAAATCTCGATTATTCTGCCTACTACCGACATTTTAATTATAGCACCATATGATTATCTAAATCTTATTATTATCTTATTTCTTGCTGAGAGAATCTGTGACATGTTACCGACTTTACAAGGATGATTTTCGAGTGTATTTATTGGAAATAAAGAACTTTTCCATAAATGCTATTTAATTCTACCAAGATATATAAGACACATATATTTTGTGACAAATTTTGGCCGGTAGAATTTCAATTTGAGTTAGAAAGATTTGTGACCAGTCTTCTTAGAATTTGTATGTATGAAGTAAGCAATATTAGAACTATTGTGGTTCCTATATATTGTCATATCAATTGCAATTGCGCTGCTAATGTTCTTTTGCGAGAACTTTAAGCATATAAAACACAGGTACATCTTCGCGAAAATATTTAAGTTAATAAAGGAATTATATGCTCAACGAATTAGAGTCTGCATTTCTTCATCGTCCGTCGTATATTCGAAGATAATCAGGGTAAATTGCCCATATAAGTGGTACATATATACAATTGGTTGCACCGCAAATTTCTATTAAACTTTTTCCCAATTTGGATATCAGTTTTCCAGTTCGGAATGCAATAGGTGAAAGCACATTTAATTTTCCAGACTTGAGTTTCCTTTGGGAGAATTTTAACATTGAATTACTGAGATCGGTGGACGTGAAATTATTTCATATTAAATTTACATTCAAATAATAAACGAAAGTGGAAATAATTGGTGTGTGAGCATCTACAGACGCGAGGTTACGTTTTTGTTGTCTGAAGCTGTGCTTCTATAATTGGGATGTTATTCTATACAAAGAGATTCCTCTAAGTGATGACTGCTACTCGAAGTTCTAAGATTATAACAGTCAATACCTAATTTTAAGTATACGAAAAAAAAGAAATTAATTGATTGGTTCTGTCCCATCAAATAAAGTGCAAATATTACGATTTGAAGATGTTATTTGCTCGTGTTGGTTAAAGTCCTTAATTCTATAATAAATCGGTAAAGCAATTTAAAAACACTCCTCCGAATTAAAAGATAGAGTATAGTTAATTATCAAAAAGGTGAAGTTTCGATTCAAATGGTAATTGCTAGATAGCATACATTTCACAAAAAAAATTACAGTGTATTGTTTCCGAGCATCTCATTGGCGTGTCAAAAAAATTAAAAGGAAAGAAAAAATGTTTATTTCCGATAATAGAAATTTATATTAAAAATTTCATTTATTTACACTAACTTACAGTTATATAACAAATGTAATTAAATAAACATGACAATAATACAAATTACATTCGTTAATAAAAAAGATAGGTTGCTGTTGTCCCAATTAGTTCAATGTCTTTGATTTTGATACCATACATTCGTTATGTTTCATGTTGTACTTCACACAAATCCCCAGCAGCTATGAAGTGTCATGCGATGTCTTGCACATGGACGAAATCCTGTAAGTTTCCGAACTTCCCCTGGCATTCGAAATGTCTGTCTTCCTTGATATTGTATAAGATGACATTCGACCGGTTCGGGATCAAGTGCTAGAGTACTAATTCCCTAAATTTCCAAGCATCTAAAATGCCTCTTTAACTTCCAGGGATCTGCTTCCAGAACGAATGTTCATCCGCACTGCTTAGGTGCATTTATTGAAATGCAACTGAGCTGTTCATAGAAGATTGAAGATTAGAATACAAGAATTATAACAGGGACAATAACTAATTTTAGAATAATCTGTTGAACAGAGTGACGAATTACCTGTTATGTTCGAATATCCTTTTTGCTTGATACAAACATTCAGTGTTCATGTATCTGATCACCAATCCTGAAAAGAGAGCGTATAGATTCTTAGATTTCTTTGCTTTTTAATGCTTACTTGGACCTTCGTCAACCTTACCGTTTTTTACTTCTTGGGGTGCTGCAACCATTTCCACTACTTCCATTTCCGTTTGGCGATTGGTTTCCTCCATCAGATATCTGAAGGAGCCGTTTCTTCAATGGCAATGGAGTCGTGGACTTTCGGGTGGACTTGGTTACCACCTTGCTCTAGCCTTCCTGGCAGATTGATAAATTTTCAGATACACAGCGTAAGTCACCATTTTACCTATCAGTTTTCCAGTTCGGAATGCAATAGGTGAAAGCGCATTTAATTTTCCAGATTTGAGTGTCCTTTCGGAGAATTTTAAAATTGAATTACTGAGATCGGTGGACGTGAAATTATCTCATATTACATTCAAATAATGGAGTAAGTAGAAATAATTGGTGTGTGAGCATCTACAGATGCGAGGTTATGTTTTTGTTGTCTGAAGCCGTGCTTCTACAATTGGTATGTTATTCTATGCAAGGAGATTCCTCTAAGTGAAGACTGCCACTCGAAGTTCTAAGATTATATCCGTTAATATCTGATTTCAAGTATACCAAAGAAAATTAATTAATTGATTGGTTCTGTCCCATCAAATAAAGTGCAAATATTACAACCCATTTTTGCGATATTTCGGCATTAATTACGATTTGAAGATCAGTTATTTGCTCGTGTTGGTTAAAAGCCTTAATTCTATAATAAATCGATAAATCACATAAATGTTTAAGCTCCGATGTTTTCATTGCATTTTTATAGTTACTCGAGTTTTGGAGTTCTTATTTTGCGGAATTGTGATAATACTCAGGTATTTTGTTAGATTTCCTTTCTATAACTTTTTTGCATGACTGATATCTGGAACCACAGTTACGTTCAGTTCTCGCATTTTCATTGTAAGAATTTCTACTTCTTCCGATACATAAGTATTTCGACTTAGACATCTCCCCTTTATCGATAATAGATATGGTGTTTTATTATTATATCATAATGCTTTTCTACAATTCTCTAAAATGTCACTTACATTCTGCTATACGCGATCTATAACTTCAATCAAAGGCAATATTGGTAGATATTAGATATCCTTGAACACGTATTCTTTCACGGCCAAAGTCGGTAATAAGGAAAGTATTTCCGGACTTGGACCGTGTCATGACAAGGTGTAAGAGTAAAATAAAGGTAAGAGGGAAACAAAGAAATAAAAAGTAAATATTGAAAAGAAAAGGAGAGAAAAAGAGAGCGGAATCTCGATGATTTGCTTCCTTCTGAATGGAAGGTTTTCGCCTCTAGCGTGGTTAACACGTCGAGTTACCGTGACCTTCTTCCGAAGTGGTTTCGCCTCTAGCGTGGTTTACACGTCGAGTTACCGTGCCACTTTGGTTCTTCCTGCGAAACATCGAGATGCCGTCTTCTATTACATTCCTTTGCTTTTGTCCCCTTTAAGCCAACAAGGATATTCTGTATTTAACTTTATATGGGGTGTTAATATACCCAAAGATGTAGAAAGTTTGGAACTACGTGTCTCTTCGTATTTAGTGAAAACACATTTAATTTTCTAGATTTGAGTTTTCTTTTGGAGAATATTACAATTGAACTACTAAGATTGATGCAACTGAACTGTCTACTACTAGATTTACATTTAGGTATTGAACGAAAGTGGAAATAACAATGCATACACAACTTTCAATCATCGGTTAAAAATTTCCTTTTATAAGATTTCCTTGCGTAAAGTTTACCGGAACAGTCTCGCTGAAGATTTCAGCACTAATCGGCCATCTTATAGATATCTCATCTTCCTTGGTACTTTTCCTCCATAATGCTGACGTCGTCGTGAAATCTTTACCCCTGTTCCACACTAATATCACCTAAGTTTTCTGGAAAACGATCTAAGTGGCTATGAAGGTAATGAATCTTGATGCCCATATTACATCCGGGCATGTAAAAGTTAGAAAACTACTAATACATAAATAACGGTGAAATTTATTTCGTATGATTATTAATAAATTTCACCAAAATTAGTGCTGCTAGGAAAAAATGCCAGTTATTTTGGAACCAGCACATCAGAAATACCATAAGTCAGTTCGTATTTTAAAGGCACCAGGACAAAAAAAATATTTTGTTGGGGGGTGTAGTTGGTATATGGGAATCTACATACGCGTGGTTAGGTTTTCGTTTTCTGAATCTGTTTCTAGAATTGAGATTTTATTCTGTAGGATATTTCTCTATGTAATGTCCGTCATGCGAAGTTCTGGGAATATACCAGTTAACATTTATCTTCGTTATAGATTATATAATTAAGAAATAAAAATTATTTTAAGTGACTATTTCACTGGTTCTGTCCCATTAAATGAACTGCAAGTATTGCAATCCGTTGTCTTCATATATCCATGTTAATTCCGTTTCTGAACTTAAGGAATTTGCTAGGATTGCATTAAACCCTTAGTTCTATAAGTATTCAAGTTTACGAGCTGCGAATGTCTGATTATAGCTTCTCAATTATAAATGCTATTTCCCTAATCTCTGTACGTGCGTAAAGATATCGTCTCTGTAGCCGATTAAAGAAAATTAAGGGAGGTGTTATAAACAAAAATGAGATCGACAATTTTTATTGCAAACATTTTTGTACTTGTATTTCTAAACATTTTAACTACAGTATATATATATATATATTGCAACTAGCTGAGAATCAAATTTGAAATTTTGAATCTTCTCAAGGTTTAAATTGTAGCATAGTTCCCTTTCGTCCTGAAGAAGAAATGCATTGCAACTTATTCATCATTCCCAGCTCTTATATACGTACGCTTCTGCAAGTATTTCTCAGATTTAGGTCTAATGAAGCGTTTATATTATACCTATGTCGGTTCTATGCTTGAATACGCCTCCATTGTTTGGTATCTTCGCAATTTATACCAAGAGCTTATAATCTAACGTGTCCAAAATAAGTTCCTCATGTATCTATCCTTTCGAATGGACAAAGTGTACCCTGAAAGAGGTATCGAATATTACAACTTAACACATGAGCTGAAAAGTCCCGGGCCTAACAAAGAAAACACGTTTTTTTTTGGTTCAAAATTAGCTTTATTCATCAACGTAATCTCCATCAAGAGCAACGCAATCATTCCAGCGCCGCTCTAACATTTCAGTACCACTTTTGTAGAACGATTTATCTTTTGCCTCAAAATAGGCCTCAGTTTCAGCGATAACCTCTTCATTCGTGCGAAATTTCTTACCGGCGTGCATTTTTTTGAGGTCTGCGAACAGCCAGTAGTCGCTGGAAGACAAATCTGGCGAATACGGTGGATGTGGGAGCAATTCGAAGTTCAATTTATGTAGTTTTGCCATTGTTTTGATTGACTTGTGACACGGTGCGTTGTCTTGATGAAACAAAATTTCTTTCTTTGCCATATGCGGTCGTTTCTTTGCAATTTCGGCCTTCACACGCTCCAATAACGCTATATAATATTCACTGTTGATGGTATTTCCTTTCTCAAGATAGTCGATGAATATTACACCATGCACATTCCAAAATACCGAGGCCATAACCTTTCCAGCCGATTGTCGTGCTTTCGGGCGCTTTGAAGGTCCACTCAGATGACGATCGTTTTGATTCCGGAGTGAAGTGATGGATCCATGTTTCATCCATTGTCACATATCGACGCAAAAATTCCGGTTTGTTACGTTTAAACATGGCCAAACACTGCTCAGAATCATCAACACGTTCTTGTTTTTGGTCAGCAGTGAGCAAACGCGGCACCCACTTTGAACAGAGCTTTCTCATAGTCAAATGCTCATGCAGTATAAAGCCAATACGTTCTTTTGATATCTTTACGATGTCAGCTAACTCACGCAACTTCACTTTTCGATCATTCAAAACGATTTTGTGGATTTTTTTCATGTTTTCTGGTGTTACCGCCTCATTTGGACGTCCACTGCGTTCTGCATCATCGGTGCCTCTACGACCACGTTTGAAGTCAGCAAACCACGTTTTATTGTTTTTTCTGATGGAGCGGAGTCCCCATAACACTTTTCAAGCCATTACTTCGCTTGAACGGTATTTTTTCCCATCAAGAAGCAGTGTAAAATTAAAACACGAAATTGTTTTTGATCCATTGTTTTGATGATAACAAAAGTAGTGTCACTGTTAGCACAATAACTTACAAACGAATGAATAGAATATCATGCCCATGTGTTACTTGTGAAGCATAATTTTCTATCCTTTGCTGACCGCCGTGAACATAACAGTGTGGATGTTCTAAATCTAGATACTAAAAAATAATATCGACTCACCACCTCTTCTAGCGCAAATAAACTTCATAGTGCCTACTCGTCATAGTAGTTTCTATAAGTTTCTTCAAGTACCTAGAGCTAATATCAACATTTTGTTTTAGGAACCCATTAGCCACATGATTAAGAACGGAAATAAACGAGGTCTAGAACCATTTTTGTGAGTCTTCCTTTTTCTCCTTGTTTCCTTGTACTGTACTTGTAGTATATGTTTCGGCATATTTCTTATTTTGTCTTTGTTGTTGCAAATGTTATTGTAGGCAACATATTTTGCATATTTTTGAATTTGCAAGAATTGTAAATCTGTCCTATAATTGGGCCTTGGGCTGTTGGGCAATAAAGGATTATCATTAGTATTATTACCTTATTCGTTGCTTTCATTCTGAATTTTCGAAGTTGATGGCTGGAATAGCAATGACACTGCTAAATTTCGAGCTGTCTAGGTTACTGTTTCACCGAAATCTTCTATAACCATAACAGGCCTATGTGATCTTCTAACCAGGTATGGGCAACCTTTGACATGTTGTGGGCCAAACTTCAATGTGCAAATACGTTCGCGGGCCGCGTTTCAAAGTAGTGCATTTTAAAGTAGTGTTCATAATTGTTAGCGATAGATATCAGACATGAAATAATACGACAATATTATTATAGCGCAATTTATTAAAATAAGAAAACTCATTTGGAGTGAATATGAGTAAATAGTGTAATATTTTTTTTAATTGGGTTTTTCAAAATGTCTTGCGGGCCGGATTAAATCTTACAGCGGGCCGGTTGTTGCCGAGATATGTTCTAAACCTACATGCATCTTGACAAATTTCCGCATTGTGATTTATTATGGTTGTCCTGACGGTCCTCTTACTCTTCAATGAAAGCACATTGGTGGTCTCGTTAATTATGTTTCGCTTGTTTCTTGTAAAAACATATAAACAACGCAATTCCTCAATGAATATGAAACTTGGATATCTCCTACCAAAATAGGTGTCTAAGGGATGAGTCATTCATTGCTGACGTCCTACATAATTCTATATGGTGTTTGAAGAAGTAAATGTCAATTAGTTTTCAAATATTTCATTATTATGGTCGTGAAAACCATTAAATTAAAGACAATCAAAATTTAATAGAAAATAACTGAATTTTGCTTGCTCGTTAGATTAATTTCAGCAATTAAGTTTTTTCTTCGTAAACTGCATCGTAGACACGCGTCCAACTTTAAAGTGAATTTAGAAGTTGGGCGGTGGTTACATAAAAGCGTTCAAAGAAATTCTGCACGGGCAGCTCACATACTTTTTACTCGTTTTAACAAGAGCGGTGCTCCAATTAACCAACGGAACTTTTTCTCCTTGACCAACTGCGTTATTGCTTCTACCACTATGTAAAACTGCCGCCACCCTAGACGATAGCGCGCCACTTTATGCGGTAATTTACGAAATTACCGTCGCACATGTTCAACGAAAATTCCGTAACTAATTCCGCACACTCCATACGTCGTCATCTTCGTCGTAACAGTCTCGCCGCTGCTAAAGATCTCGCGTATATGTAAGGGTAACTCGGCGACGATTTCACGACTTTCAGAGCTTTGCAGTAGCGTCCCAGTTTTCCGTAGAATCTGGCGAGTCCGAGTCGAATGTAAATTGGAATCTTGCGGGTTAAGACAATTTATATTATTATATAAACGCTACGCTGAGGTGGCTGTTTCGACTTTGCGAATTCTGTGACCAGTAACTATTACATATTATTTCGAATTTAAGTGTAATGGTGTAGTAGAGAAGCAGTGGCGTGTGTCGTAAATATTTTGACGAATAAATGGGAAATAATGTTATCGGAAACAATGTATTTTGTTCGAAGTCAGCACAAGTTAGGTGCTGCGTTATAGTAAAAATGTAGGAAGAAATTGTGTCTATTGTAATTGGAGAAAGATTTTATTCTTTTTATCCACATGGGATTCAAATTTTCAAAAATGTTTGGTGTTTATTTTAACATAAATATTACAAATTTGGGAATAAAGCTAATCAAATGCTTAAAATTGGAAATAGTTTATGTAAATTAATAAAAAATGGTTTCTTCCAAATATAACCCGTTGGGTAACAAAATAAGAATCAGTCAATCAGCCTCGAGTGTGCAATTGGGGGTGGTTCTCTGTCCAATAAGTTTCCGTTCTTTTTCATACATATCGTTTCGTACGCGTCTAATTCTCTATACCAGTTTACGTTTTTAAGTAGTGTAAGATTTTTTAAATCAATCTTATGTCCGGATTTTACCATATGCTCTGCTACGCTTGATAGTTCTGGTTTGTCGAAACGATAGTGTCTATGTTCTTTGAACCTCGTTTCGATACTCCTTTTTGTTTATCCAATATAAACTTTCTCACAATCATTGCATGCGATTTGGTATATTCCAGACCTTTTTATCATCTCCGGTTTATCTTTGGGATTCCCTAAGAGATTCTTTAAGTTGTTTTTTGATACAAAAGACACGTTCATATTTAGTTGTCGGAAAATTTTACTTCACCCTTTTACTGTTGGGTGAAAAGGAAGAGTTATAAATTTCTTATTACCGGTGTTTGTTGATGTCAAGGTCGTGGAATTTCTGATGTGTTGTTTGTATTGGACCGTCCTTAAAATACGGTCGACATCCATTGTACCTCGCTACATCTTTGATATACTTTAATTCTTTGTCATACCTGCTCTTGTTTAGCGGAAATCTGACGAGTCTATTGACCAGAAAACTAAACGCGGACATTTTTTGTTGTTCGCAATGGTGCGAATCAAACATGATGAATCTGTTGGAATTAGTTTCTTTTCTGTAGATGTCTATTTTTAATTTATTGTTGTTGCGTATGACTAGAGTATCTAGAAACGGAAGGCGATTGTTCACTTCTTCTTCAATAGTAAACTTGATCGTGGTAAATTTTGAATTCAGTTCTGCTAGGAAATCTTGTATGTTTCCTTTGTTGGTATCAAACACCGCGAAAATATCATCTACGTACCTAAGCCAAATTCTCGGGAAATATTTGGTTTCTTTTTTCAGGTTCGTTTCAAATTTGCTCATGAAAAGGTTCGCAATAAAAGGAGATAAAGGATTACCCATCGCCGTGCCTTCCAGCTGTTCGAACCATTTTCCGCCTATTTGAAAACAATTTTGTGACATACATAATTTTATTAACCTTTTATATTCCGCGGTTTTCACGTCGTCTACGTTATTTAATTTCAAAAATTCGACCAAATACTCCAAAGTTTCTAGAATTGGTACGCTTGGGAAAAGTGAGCAAACGTCGAATAATACAAGGATTTCTCCATCTTTTAATTCAATCTTTTCAATTTTATTTACAAAATCGACGGAGTTTTCTACACATAGGTTATCTACTTTATGGGGCTAGTTCTTATATTCATTCACTAGCCATTTGGACAATTTGTGTGTTGGAGAATCAATGCCGGATACTATAGGTCTCATGGAATTACCTGGTTTGTGAATTTTTCGAAGGCAATACATTTTTGGAATGGTAGTGTTTGAACTTGTTGTTTTGAATTTCAGGTTATTATTGATTAAGTTGGGACAGTCCTTAATAGTATCTTTAGTGATTCTAATCATTGACGGTAGGAAGGTTTTCTTTAATTCTCTGTACGGTCCTGACGCTAACATAGTGTTGACGCGATTATAATAATCCGGTTTGTCCAAAATGATTGTTTTATCGTCTTTATCTGCTTTAAGGTAAAAACAATTTTTATTTCTCAGACTTTTAAAAATTCCTAAATTCCTCCTATCTTGGCCGCAATTTTTATCATTTTCTAAATTCCTAGAATTCTGAATTTTGCACGCTTTTCTAACGAAGTCTTTTGTAGCTACATATAAGTTTCTAATGTTTGTTTCTATTGAAGCGATTGAATCCTCGACGGGCGATTTCGGTTCGCGAATACTATATTTTAATCCTTTATTTAGGAGGTTCATTTCGTCTCTATTAAAGGTCTCAGAGGATTGGTTGAATACGAGTGGTGTTCTCTCCATGACGTTCACATTCTCCTTGCTTGACCTTTTTGGACAGAGTAGCCTAATTTTTTTTTATTGACAGTTACCATTTCTAATTTAAATTTTCTGTTAATGCGTTCGGCGTTACGTCTTTGGCAATCACACCATTTGTGAAAATTGTTTTCGTCTAAATTCTTTGTTAATTTCAGATGCAATGTGTATAATTCTATTTCTAATTTACTACGTTTGGCGTACTGGTATCCTATTTCAGTTACTAGCCAATGTTTTTTGGCCGCTGTAATAACTTTCGATGGTTGTTTACAGTTACTAGAAGTGTTAACCTTCATGAATTTAGGAAAAACAATAGTAAACATTTACAACGCGTTAGGAATAAGATGTCAGCATGAATTAATCTAATCATACTACTTACCTTATTAAATCGGTTTAATTCCTTGGGCTGGAGAGCCATAATCAATTGATGATTGCAAGGACTGTGTGGATGTACAATTCACAGGTATAGCAATAAACTCTACTCACAGAAATTTATTAATTATGCGGAACGCAGCGTTTCGGGAGCACGTGGGCTCTCGTTGTCAACCATGTTACCGACTGAATGTAAAAACTGTATCACACATGCAAATTATTTTCTAGGCAGGCTCTATAATTTCTAAAATATATGACTATTTACAATCTTCTCGGTGGTCTAATGTCTATTCTCGGGGAAGGACGGACCGAAAGCGAACCGTATCTTTAACAGGGCCTATGGTAATAAATCAATCATACTCGAGTGTGCAATTGGGGGTGGTTCTCTGTTCAATAAGTTTCCGTTCTTTTTCATACATATCGTTTCGTACGCGTCTAATTCTCTATGCGAGTTTACGTTTTTAAGTAGTGTCAGATTTTTTAAATCAATCTTATGTCCGAATTTTACCATATGCTCTGCTACGCTTGATGGTTCTGGTTTGTGAAACGATAGTGTCTAATATGGTCTTTGAACCTCGTTTCGATACTCCTTTTTGTGTTCCACTTTGTTTAACGTTTGGGAATTCTGCGACCAGCCACTATTACATATTATGTCGAATTTAAGCGTAATGGTGTAATAGAAAAGCAGTGGCGTACGTCGCAAATATTTTGACGAATATATAACGAAATAATGTTATTGGAGACAATTCTCGCGAGTTTATTTTATTCGAAGTCAGCTTAAGTAAGTTGCTGCGTTATAATAAACGTCTAAGAAGGAATAGTGTCTGCTGTAACTGGGAAAAGAATTTACTTCCACCAGTTGCTTCTTATCCATATGAAACTCAAATTTTCAAATATTTCTAGTTTGTCCTTAAACATAGTTATTGCAAATTTAGGAATCAAGCTAACCAAATTCTTAAAATTGGAAACAGTTTATGTAAATGAATAAGAAATGGTTTATTCCAAATGTAACCCGTTGGGTAACAAAATAAGAACAATAACAGAAGTATTACTTATGAACATACAACGGGGCGACGGCGGGCTGATGATTCGTAATAAGTGGGCGCATTATACAAGCCGAGTGTTATTGTGAGTATGCTGTAGTGTGACAGTGGCGTAGATAGATACACTTCGAGTCAAATTATGAAATGCTTCGGTTTGTTTAACGATCAGTGGTTAAGTAGATAGTTGCTTACACGATAATGTGATACTTAAAGCGATAAACCTGTGTTATCCGAATCTGTCTCAACAAAAGCAAAGTTTTCATCTGTAAATTGAGTTCATTTTCTAATCAGTATGTTCTTAAATACAGAAAAACTTCTTTCTACATCGCAACTTGTGAGGGGTGCATATTTAAAGTTTGTTTTTTAAATTAATATACGTTTCAATATCTTTGGAATAGATCCTTTTTAGAATATTTAAATCCGGATTGCGGTCAAAAACTGCGTCACTTTTTTCTACCTAAACCGCCTCCAAAATCATCTGGAATATTTTAAAGTTTATTCGAGGTAGTGTTTAGGGCTTTCAAATCTTCTTCTAACTTCAAACTTTATATTTCGAAATATTTTATAGTATTTGTTAATACTTTAAAGTTACTATCGATGAAGTTTAGACTCTTTTGTAACGTTGTATATTTTATACACATATTTACATTCAGCAACACATTTAGCTTCATTTAGCAAATCATCTAATATATTTGCAACTTTCTCCAAATTATCAGTATATAAGGAACACTCAACTAGCCAAGTTCCCCACCTAGCTTTAACTGGAGATGGAGTAAGAGATATTTTTCTTTATGTAAAGCACTATACCACTAATTAATTTGTCAACATTTGGGAATTCTTTTTTAATAAGTTCGGCAACGCTGTGTAATGCACGAGCAGTGCATGTTATATGTAACATATTGGGGAATGTGCGTTTCAAAACATTACCAGCTTTGATCATGTAGACTGCTGCATCACTCACAAAAATAAGAGTTTTTTCAGGTTTTGTAATATTACCTGAAAAGGTCAACAGGTTCAACTATTAGTTTGGGTATGGTATTTGCATTCATTGGTTCATCTACTTTGCAGCTTAGTAAGTGTGGCTTCGTTTGCATTTCTGAATGCAAAATACCAACCATCACCAATCAAACCTTATTATTTTAATTCAGTGTATCAATGCAAAACAGCAATAAACAGATGATTTTCTGACATGTCCCGTATGAAAGTTGAGGTTGCTGCGAAAGGTGATTGAGTTATTCGTTCCTTAACATCTGCTGTCTGTTTAATCGCCTACCACTACTTAATTTTCAGGACACAGATCCCGTTTCACCAAATTTTGCCACTGATTCTTGAATAACTTGTTGCAAACTGTCATATATTACTGGAAAATTTGGAAATTCTGCCAAAAATTCATTTATAAATGATTGCAAAAAGTACAACCATTCACCATTTTTTAATTTTGCATCATTTCTGAAGTATGATTCGATATTGAAAACTTTGTAATTTCCTGTAAACCTTTATGTGTCAGTAAACCTATACAGTGCACATGACAAATCTATTTTATTTGTCATTGTCAATTCGCTACTCACTACCAACAAAATACTTTGAAAAAATAATTTCATGGCTTGCTAGTAGATCATATATTTTACTACTATCTAATTACAACTCTCGATGAGTCTCTTTAAGTTATATTGAAAATTCAAAGTATCCTAGCAGGAGTATTCCTTTACAACTGCAGTCGCTCCCTTAAATTCTTTTTGAAATGAAATACAGAAGAAGTATAACAAATCTACAAATTGATGCAAACTTTTAAATTTAAACTCTATTGCAAAGGATCCTTGAAAACTTTTCATTATTTCCTAACTTTTCTCATAACGATAATATCAGGTAATGTAACAATATACGTGTTCCTTTTCCCAGATAAGAGACATTGTGATTGAATTGGTTTCTTTCTCTCGAAAGCGCTGCGTCGTTTACGAGGTTAGTTGTATCAGATTGACAATTAAACTCTACTTTAACTAAATATTTACGTATGTACATATGTTGCGCTTATACGAATAAGTACATCGTTGTATACACCCCTTCTCCTCTATTCCGAGACGCCGCTGTTTTCTTCCGCTTAAGTTTCTACTAAGACTGTGAATACTAAGTTTGCAAGACGTTGTTTTGACATTTATAATTTGTATGCACATGTATTCGTACATAAACCTACATCCAACATACATATACTACGTATACCGCTGTCAGAGTTTAAAGGGGAATTCTCAGACATTAAATTTTATGTATATATTTCGCCTTAGACCGTTAAGAACTGCTGCTGACGTAAAGGGAGAAATAAATGTAGAGCAAGACTTAGGTTAAAGTTGGCAGCGGTGGCGCAGCGCCCTGTGTACGCGGTATGAGAATGTCATGACCCGGATTAAAGTTTAAATTCGTTTGTCAGATACGTATGTACACTCGTGACCGAGTTTAAGATTGCAGTTGAAAATCTTGCTTACCACAATTTATTTGAAATTACTTATAACGAGGTAATGTTTTGAAAACATTAGTCTCGTAGTATTACTGAAATCAAATCAGTTTTCTATAGTATCATCATCATTCTAAGCAGCTTTTCTTCAAATGTACGTTGCTGTCTTGCGATATTGTGTCTGGTTAAAGTGTCTCCTAAAAGCGGGGATGATGAGAAATTGAATAAACTTTTGAGAACAACTTGGAAATCAATTGTCATTATCCATCGGGATGTATAATTTCCATGGCTTTTTTAATTGCTGCAACATCTGCACTTGTTTTCTTCAGTAGTGAATATCTCTGGCTGTATTTCCAGAATAAGAAACGCATATTCAACACCACGCTATTTTTTGTTCATGTGGAAGTTTTCCAAAAATTTAGGAAAAAAGATGACCGACCAAGGGCTTGCTACAGGTAGAAATTATTACCAATTACACGGTCCCCTGTAGATGTAGCATGTTGGTCCAATATTGTTCGATATTTCACCGCTGTGAACTTCAATTTTAATAATGTCACCAACCCCTTGAGATGAAATACGATCCGAAACCTTGATATTCGCACCCACATGTTTGACGGTTTTTAACTTTTAAGATATGGTTTTTCAGGAGGTTCTCCAATACATCGTGGAACATACTGCTACCTGTTCCATCCAACTAAATGAAATTCAAACTCGTCGGTCTATAATGTCTCCATTCAACATTTGTCCAATTTTGATGGTTTTTAGCATACTTGAGCTTATCTACTTTATTACCTCATCGCAAAAGAAGCTTCCTGACAGCTACACGTCCACGTGTTTCTTCAAAGACCGCTTTATAAGAGAAGCATGTACTGTTTCTTCTAACTCTCGCGCCATTATATTTTTTAAGAATTTCTTGTACACTGCACCGAGAACACTTCATACCATTTGCGATTTTTTGCTTGGCCGTAACCTTCTTGATGTAGAACAACAACCTTATTTTTGTTTAATAATCATATCTTCGGCAATTTTTCTAAATGTAATCACTGTATAACGACTTAGAGCACCAGCTTTCACCGTATACTCACTTCTATACTATAATTCTTCCATTCGGAATATAACAGAAAACTCGTTGTAATTTATACGTAAGCTCTTGGAACTCGGGAACTACAATGAACAATGATTCCTCGAACAATGCAGTAATCCTGGATAAAGAAGACAAGGCCACGAAAAGAAAACTGTTGGAAGCAGCATATATGGCCACCACACCAACCGCCATCAGCACACACAGCCTGGAAATAAAGAACGTCTGGCTCCCTATGATTAAGGAAAGCATTAGCCGAAGACCGGCGTCCGCCCATGCGCAAAAATCGATCTACTGCGTACCACACCCGCGCAGCTCCAATGCGCAGCCCCTTCTGCGCAGAATATTCTAGCTTATAAGACAAATACGTCAGACAAAAACCATCAAACCATGACTTCTCTGGCAAGCAACAACCCTTCTCAGGGCGCTCCTGAAGGCGGTAGTAGACAGACTGCCGAAACGTCGGACTATACAAGTTCAACGAACGATGGAAATAGCCCAAATAACTACTCTAGTTATTATGAGAATCCATCGTCAAGAATGATTCTTAAATACTTAATACATTGGTCACCCTAAGTAACTTGTTAGCCAATTCAATACCTGTCTGGCCAGAAGAGGAAGAAAAGGTTTTCTTCTTTCCTTTTTATTTCTTCGTTTTCCCTATTACTTTTATTTCATTTTCTCCTCTTATAACTCATATCATGACACGGTCCAATCCCGGAAACAGTTGGTGTATTACCGACTCTGGCCGTGAAAGCCTACAGATTATAATTTCTACGGGATCACAATTTCTAAGTATTGTTCTCTAACACATGGGCTGAAAAGTCTCGGGCCTAACACAGAAAACACGTTTTTTTTTGGTTCAAAATTAGCTTTATTCATCAACGTAATCTCCATCAAGAGCAACGCAATCATTCCAGCGCCGCTCTAACATTTCAATACCACTTTTGTAGAACGATTTATCTTTTGGTTCAAAATATGCCTCAGTTTCAGCGATAGCCTCTTGATTCGTGCGAAATTTCTTACCGGCGAGCATTTCTTTGAGGTCTGCGAACAGCCAGTAGTCGCTGTGAGCCAAATCTGGCGAATACGGTGCAGCAACGGTGGGTGTGGGAGCAATTCGATGTTCAATTCATGTAATTTTGCCACTGTTTTGATTGACTTGTGACACGGTGCGTTGTCTTGATGAAACAACATTTTTTTCTTTGCCATACGCGATCGTTTCTTTGCAATTTCCGCCTTCAAACGCTCCAATAACGCTATATAATATTCACTGTTGATGGTATTTCCTTTCTCAAGATAGTCGATGAATATTACATCACGCACATCCCAAAATACCGAGGCCATAACCTTTCCAGCCGATTGTTGTGCTTTCGGGCGCTTTGGACGAGGTTCACCAGTTGCTGTCCACTCAGATGACGATCGTTTTGATTCCGCAGTGAAGTGATGGATCCATGTTTCATCCGTTGTCACATATCGACGCAAAAATTCCAGTTTGTTATGTTTAAACATGGCCAAACACTGCTCGGAATCATCAACACGTTCTTGTTGTTGGTCAACAGCGACCAAACGCGGCACCCACTTTGAACAGAGCTTTCTCATAGTCAAATGCTCATGCAATATAAAGCCAATACGTTCTTTTGATATCTCTACGATGTCAGCTAACTCACACAACTTCACTTTTCGATCATTCAAAACGATTTTGAGGATTTTTTTTATGTTTTCTGGTGTTACCGCCTCATTTGGACGTCCACTCCGTTCTGCATCATAGGTGTCTCTACGACCACGTTTGAAGTCAGCAAACCAACGTTTTATTGTTGTTTCTGATGGAGCGGAGTCCCCATAACACTTTTCAAGCCATTGCTTCGCTTGAACGGTATTTTTTCTCATCAAGAAGCAGTGTAAAATTAAAACACGAAATTGTTTTTGATCCATTGTTTTGAAAATAGCAAAAGTAGCGTGACTTTTGGCACAATAACTCACAAACTAATGAATGGACTATCATGAAATTTTAACAGCTGTCTTTTGAAGGTTAGTACTAACTGAGAGAAAGGTGACTGCAATAAAACTAGCGTCATCTATGTGTTAGGCCCGGGACTTTTTGTGTTATTTATGTGTTGGTATAACATTTGCCAAATTTAAGTAAATCGTAAATATCATTACAATTAAAAATATATGTTGCACAGTAGTGTATGTAATCGACAACTCTGAATACGATAAAATTATCAGATTCGTGCTAAAGTTTTTTTGCAAAAGAATGCATTCTACGAGCGAAAAATGCAGGCTTTGACGCTAGCTGTCTTAGAGATCATTCTGGGCCCCCTTCGTGGCAGTCTCCTCCAGTACAAAGACCTACGGAAGAGCTATAGAAGAGCGGCGGACGAGTCTCGTCTGGTATAATCGCTCTGTAAAAGAGTCCTACTTCATCTGGTTTTCGACTTTGGTGCCCTTTAGGACCGGATTCCGGAAGGATAAGACACTGGCTTAGCATAATATAATACATAAATGTTCCAAATTTCATCTTCCTACCACCTCTGATGGTCGAAAATGATGGTGTACATCCGCCATTAACCTCCAGCAAAGTATTTAGAATTTCCGTGTCCGTTCTCCAGAAGTGTTTTATCACTGCACGAAATTCGATTTTATTCATTTTTGCGAAACCGACTGACTTACTACACAAAACACACTCTTAAACAATAACTTTTGACAGTAGACGTCTGAAATTTAATCAGTTGCCATAAGAAAGGTTGCCGCTGCCGACCAATAAATCCACTTCAACCTGTGTGTGCTATCTCTTGCTGATTCTCGATCTCCTCAATGTGCATAACAGTTGATAAAATCTTGCAATTCATATATCTACGGCATGTTTCTTTGAGAGAGTAGAACAATTGAGTACTCTGCTTTGGAAGAAGTATTTCTAGGCAATATGTTTTTAAAAAGTTTCTTTTTGTTAGAATGATTAACACGGAATCTAATACAGTGGGTATACCTTATTGTTACCTGCTTTAGTATTTATTTGTTTTATGTATTTACATCTATATATATACATATAAATGTATAATATGTGTTTATAGGTAAACGTATTACGTAGAAATCACCTACGAATACAGCTTTACAACATTTACCACACTTATATATGTATTTATGTTAGAGTGTATTTACAAAGAGACAGGGAAATTGCTATTGCCTTTCGCATAAAATATGTAAGCATGTTTACGCTGCGTTATTTGATTTAATCGGCGTTTGATCTATTATTTACGTTCTGGTAACGTAGAAATTCGAAATCTACAAGAACGTCTGAATAATTAAACAGGTACAAGGTACGAGTTGTTCAAATAAAATGTTTATGTAACCTACGAATATATGGTCGCTTGAAAGGCTTGAAAGGGAATTTCATTCGAATGTTGTCACAAGCAGCAAGTTTAATTTTATAAGAAAGGGTTGCCTTTCTCAGATTTAGAAAGGTTTAGTAATCGTATTCTCTACAAAAATAGGTATACGTTTTCACTTCAATATTAAAACTCCTTCTACAACTAAGTACAAAGTTCATTGCGTTATTATCCGAGACTACTTCTTTCAGTCAACTATTGCCTGTGTCTAGTATAGTGGGTGTAAAGGAAAGTATTATGTTCAAACAATTTTTCATGTTTGAATAAAGACACTAAAGATTCGAAAATATAGATCGCAAACATTGTCAAAAAGCTGTAAAATGCCCTCTACAAGTTTGATTGTAGTTGACGTGCAATATTAATCGCAGGATTTTTTCTTCTCTAATGCTTCCTCAATAACGACCCCAAACTTTAAATGCGGGTAGCAGCCAGAAGAATAAACCAGTCGTAGTAAGACAACGCTAACCACATTACGTAATATTCGTATACAATAACAAATAGTACTTGCTTTCTTACAAACTCAATCTGTATGACTATTTCACTTCAGACAGTCACCCACAGCAAGGCCCGAAGGATATGCTCAATGTTCTACATCATAGTCGTAGTTATTGAGAGATGAAAGCTCAGGATAATTCATTTCCTTTGCTTTTAAGAGCATAATATCGATTTCACTGTGATTAAGGATTAAGCTATTAGCAGTTAACCATTGTTCAAGTAACGTGAAACTATTGTCGATGACCGTCTCAAATGAAAATCCCACAATTACCAAAGAAGTGTCATCGGTGTAGTTCATCAACAAATAACAAACAGCAGTGGTCCTAAGGCTCTGCCTAGGAGTACGCCCTTACAAGTATAAATGGGATTTGTGTAAATAAATTATAAAGTGTCACAGGTAACTTCTTTGCCTCTGAGATAACGAAGGACCTTCACTGAATTTCTAGGAGATTTCTTATTGAGAGTTGATAGTACTGAAGAGGGCTCCTTGAACCCTTCGGTTGTACACCTCTTGATTCGGTAAAAACAATTACCTCTCGTACATATCGTCACTCTGAGCTGTGACTAGTTGCTTACAGTAACCATACTAGGTGAAAGAAAACTACCCCAATGCTTTCTAATGAATTTTGAATATAATGACTCTCGTTCCATTTTTTTCTTAGGTGGACCGTAGGTGGACATCTTTGTCCGATTAGGCTACGTGAACGTATCCGGTGAACTTGCACGGTACGTTACCAGCTGCTAAAATAAGTTAATTGTAAGAAGGCGGTCTCCTTGCTTCTAATTATTTTTCTATCATGTCTCTCAGTTGAAGATCCGGAGATATTTAAAGTACCACATATACAGCTGTGGCCATATGTATTCGCCACCGTTTTTTGTTTTTTATTCCGACGAATATATAAGAAATAAAAGAAAATTGATCGATGAAAATGTTTCATTGTGAGTATATACAGATATATACAGATATTGCTTAATATTTGGTAGCTCCTCCCTGGGCTTTTATCACCGCACGAATTAGTCGGGGCATACTGCTCACTAAGTTGTAGTACTGTTCCGGGGTGATTTTATTTCACTCTTCGAATGTTTTTGTTTTTAAGCATTGCTTTGTGGTAGATGAGTATTCAGCTACATTTCGCTTTAAAATGTACCATAAATGCTCAATTGGCGATAAGTCCGCCATTCCAGGACCCGCACGTTATTTTCACTCGAACCAGGGCATTCCTTCGCGAGATTTATGGCACGGTGCATTATCTTGTTGGAAGTAATACTCTGGCTCATCATTATCGAATAATTTTAACGCACACGGTTCCAGAACTTCTTCCAACATGTCGATGTACGAGTGTTCATTCGGCCCTCGCAGACGAACAGTTCTCCGACGCCTGTTGCACTCATGGAACCCCAAACCATTATGCTACCACCCCCAAACTTGACAGTCGGGATGATACAGTCTGGATGATACAGTCTGGATGAAAGGCCTCTCCTCGCCTGCGTCGCACGTATTGAGGCCCAGGTTTACCACAAAGGTACCAACAAAAACATGAGTACTGTTACATTTTGGAACCCATTAAAAAGAATAAAAACACTGTAGATACCAGGAATTGAATACAGAATACCGCAAATACAATAATTATGTATTACTTACCTCAATATTTGACTCATCCGTCCACATAACATTGGCCCAATTGTCAATGGTCCAGTCGCGGTGACTTTTAGCCCACAGCAGTCTCTTTTTCTTTTGTTGCGGAAACAACCGTGGTTTATGTCGAGCTTTGTATCCACCTAAATTTAATTCACAAAGGCGTCTTCTAACCGTGCGAGGAGAAATAGCAACATTATATAGCCGGAAAAGCTCACTGAAAAGATGTTTAGACCCTTTTTTCCGATCTCGCAAAGACATCCGCTCTAAGACTCGCTCATCTCTACTAGTTGTCTACCTTTTTCGACCAGTTTTCGGTTTGTTTGTCAAAGATCCACTATCTTTGTATCGTTTTATCGTCATTCTAACTGTCGATCGCGCACATTTCACTTGTCGGGCAATAGCAGACGCCGACAACCCTTACTTTTCTAACACCACAATTTGTCCTCGCTCTACCTCCGTCAATTCGCGTATTTTCGGCATTACTTTTTACTGTATACTATCGTATTACACAGAAAAAATCACAGACACAATATCTTCACTCTAACTAGCTCAACCTTACTCTTACAACTTTTAAGAAAGACTGAAGAAATGTTGAGAAATTACAATTTTACGTCTATTTTCTAATTTACTCATTACCAGGTACCTAGTTAAGTCCGTCATCGACCCTGTTTCTTAGAAATACAATAATATTCGTGTAACACGTTTAAAACGAGAGTGGCGAATACATATGGCCACAGCTGTAATTTATTTGCTACCTGCATACATAAAATCACTTTGAATTTCCCATTGTAATTCGCTTATTCGCCTCCTAAAGTTTTTTTAAATAAGTTTGGGCTTAATGCTTAAATTTGACTTGCCGATTAAAATATACGGTCTTTGTATGGAAATTTGGAGTAACAGGACTTTTACGCGTGGATTTTGTACGAATGCGTCTGTACGGTGTTCCTGGAATCCTTTGGCTGTAGATTTGTCAGTTCGGCGAAGATTAATTATCCTTGTGGTCGGTCATCACTATTCTACACTATACATACATTGTTATACTTCTTACATATCATTTTCTCTGCAGGTTGAAGTTCGGCAATCTTCATCTGATTCGATATCGATGCCGCGTGAACCAGCGGATTTACACTGTACTCTAAAAGAGTTATTGCTGTCAAGATGGACTAACAGGATTACTCGTTTCTAATGTACTTTGATAATTGATTGCTTGCTTCTTCCAAAAACTAAACTCCTAAAATATAGTTTCAATGTAGATAGTCTTAGATCTGAATTTTTCTTTTTAAACTATTTTCTAAGATTCTTCTTTTTGTAATATGGCTAATAAATAGCGTTATATGAATATTTTGCTTATGCACTTGGCGATTGTACCAGAATTGTTGCTTTCGCGGTCACTACTAGTCTGAATAATACCCCATTTTAATTCTCATGTAGCAGATGCCCATGAACGCTCAACATTTTTGATAAAGTAATTTTGTGGACACTACGCTATTCTAGATTATCTGTTATCGTGGCACAATTTCTGATGGATCGCCAATACTGTGACTGTTATTTATACGTTAATGGTGCGTCGCTTCGGTCACATGACGTCACCATTACATTTAGATACAACTATATGAAGTTCCTTTCTAACCTACATGTTATGTCGTTAGTGCGGTTGTGGAATAGAGTGGATAAAGCAAATGTTTGCGAAAATATTCATGGAAAGTAAAAGGCAATAGTTTCTTAAACATAGGATGAGTTGTCATTTGTTTTAGGACGGAATTTGCATATTACTTTAAAATACAACACTGTTTAGGCGCATCTAACAAGAATGTCTAACATACATATGTGCCAAACATTCTCTATCGGATTCATGTCTGGTGATTGGCCTGACCATGGTAAAATCCGAATCCCCTGTTCCTCTTTCCATATGGTTGTTGTTCTTGCTTTGTGGCAGGGTGCTCCATCCTCCATAAAAGTGGCGTCGTCTTTAGATAAAATGGCGTTGTCGAATATCGGTAGTAGTCCTTCTGTTAATATTTGGATATATTTTGCCGCATTTATATTTCCGTCGCAGATTAGTAATTGCGATGCTGATATCTATACAATTACGATAAGAGCGATAGCAGCTCGTATAGCGCGACTTCTCCCAACGCTAATAGGGCAACTGTTACGCCGAATGTTCCGTAACTTATAATGCTATGGTTACAAGATGACAATAAAGTTAAATCCCTACTCCGATCGTTTTTAAACGGATTCAAGACTATGGTTACAACACGATAATAAAGCTGACAATGATCTATACAGTTCCGATAGCTGCAATAGCAGCTCCCACTACCTTCGCACATATTCTTTGTTGACCCCTAGATTCTATTCTCGTTATATATACAAAATATTTTAAAATTTTTAAATTAGACTAATATTTTGTCGATCCACCTTTACTTGCGTGAAGTGCTGCGAGTCGTCATGGCATAGAATCTATTAAATGATTAATGGTGTCTTCTGGAATATTTATCCAGTCTTCTGTAACAGCTGCTACGAGTTCTTCCTTATTGCTGGGTTTTCGGGGTCGTTTCGCCATATTTGTCTGGATTATGTGCCAAACATACCCTATCGGATTCATGTCTGGTGATTGGCCTGGCCATGGTAAAATCCGAATCCCCTGTTCCTCTTTCCATGTGGTTGTTGTTCTTGCTTTGTGGCAGGGTGCTCCATCCTCCATAAAAGTGGCGTCGTCTTTAGATAAAATGTCGTTGTCGAATATCGGTAGTAGTCCTTCTGTTAATATTTGGATATATTTTGCCGCATTTATATTTCCGTCGCAGATTACTAATTGCGATGCTGATATCTATACAATTACGATAAGAGCGATAGCAGCTCGCATAGCGCGACTTCTCCCAACGCTAATAGGGCAACTGTTACGCCGAATGTTCCGTAACTTATAATGCTATGGTTACAAGATGACAATAAAGTTAAATCTCTACTCCGATCGTTTTTAAACGGATTCAAGACTATGGTTACAACACGATAATAAAGCTGACAATGATCTATACAGTTCCGATAGCTGCAATAGCAGCTCCCACTACCTTCGCACATATTCTTTGTTGACACCTAGATTCTATTCTCGTTATATATACAAAATATTTTAAAATTTTTAAATTAGACTAATATTTTGTCGATCCACCTTTACTTGCGTGAAGTGCTGCGAGTCGTCATGGCATAGAATCTATTAAATGATTAATGGTGTCTTCTGGAATATTTATCCAGTCTTCTGTAACAGCTGCTACGAGTTCTTCCTTATTGCTGGGTTTTCGGGGTCGTTTCGCCATATTTGTCTGGATTATGTGCCAAACATTCTCTATCGGATTCATGTCTGGTGATTGGCCTGGCCATGGTAAAATCCGAATCCCCCGTTCCTCTTTCCATATGGTTGTTGTTCTTGCTTTGTGGCAGGGTGCTCCATCCTCCATAAAAGTGGCGTCGTCTTTAGATAAAATGGCGTTGTCGAATATCGGTAGTAGTCCTTCTGTTAATATTTGGATATATTTTGCCGCATTTATATTTCCGTCGCAGATTACTAATTGCGATCTTCCACCATACCATATCGCGCCTCACACCATGATGTTCACACCGCCGTATTTTACCGTCTGATGCAAAAATTTGTCGTCCAGTTGCTGTGACGAACGTCTCCGTACCCACCTACGACCACTATCACTGAATTGGCAGTATCTGCTTTCGTCTGAAAAAATGACAGACCGCCAAAATTCTTCGGGCTTCATTCGCATTTCGATTACCCAAGCCATTCGGCGCCGTTTTTGAAACGCCGGAAATATAGGTTTTTTCTTTGCCACCCCTTTATACGTCCCCACACTGTGGAGGTATCGCAGAACGGTGCGATGGCTTTTCTGTGAAGTTGCCGCAAGCTCAGCTGTACTTTTTCGCGCTTCTCTTAACACTTCGCGCACAAGCACCCTTTTACTTCTTTCAGAAGGTCCGGCACGATCTGGTCTTGGCTCCACTGTTGTTTTTTCCTTGCGTTTAAATTGTGTAATCACACGGTTAACTGTGGATAATGGAATACTTAAAAATTTACTTATTTCACGTTGCGAAGCGCCGCCTTTCGGCTGCACACCTCTTAATTCGGTAAAAACAATTACCTCTTTTGTTCACCACTAAACAAACATTGCTTGTTTAAGATAATTGCATAGTATCCACGCATCAACTAAGAAATTTGCGTAGTATAGTTTAAATTACTACGAAAGCTAAGGTAATGAAAATATACTAACAAGTTCGAGCAGTTGATTGTTTCATTTTTGAAGCTCTATGGTATAACCTGTATATTATGTCCCTCTGTGCTGTAGCTAGTTGCTTATAGTAACCATTCTGGATAGAAAAAAACTACCCCAATGCTTCCAAATGAATTTTGTAAATAGTGACTCTCGTTCTATAGTAACTACTTTATTGGCCAAAAGTTCGGTCACCTCATTACTAGGAGTTTCCCGGATATATGTGATTGTATAATAACGGATTGCTTTTGTGGTTCATTTATGGACACATATTCACATGGTATGTGGTATTTGAATGTAACCTGAAGATAGCAGTTACATAAGATAACGAAGATTCGCTACGTTCTTTTTCAATACATTTCTAATAATCTTCTTGCTGAAATTGTTAGTTAATGAAGCCTTTCTAATATTTTAGGTGTGCTCTCGATTATTTGCTAAAGATAATTACTATCTTTTATCTACTACTGATCTGAACAAAGCTTCGTTTCAGTTTTCGTGAATTTTTTTGTTTGGTATACTGTAGATGGACACCTTTGTCCGATTGGGCTATGTTCACATATCGACCAGTGGACTTACATGGTACGTTACCAGCTACTAAAGGAAGTTAATTGCAAGGAGACAGACTTCCTGCCCTTGATTATTTTCCTATCATGTGTGGCAGTTGACTATCCGGAGATATTACGTATAATTCATTTGCTACCAGTATACTTCACTTCATTACTGGAAGCTTTCCAAATGTATGTGGTTGTATAATAACCGGCTGCTTTTGTGTTCACTTATGGACACACATTCACATAGTATACGATACTTGAATGCAACCTGAGGATAGCAGTAACATAAAATGACGGAGACGTACTTTTTGTGGTTGTAAGTGAATGTAACCCTTCTAAATATTTTAGGTGTACTATCAAGTGTTTGTTAAAGATAATTATAATCTTTTATCTACTACTGATCTGAACAAAGCTTCGTTTCAGTTTTCGTGAATTTTTTTGTTTGGTCGACTGTAGATGGACACCTTTGTCCGATTGGGCTAGGTCCACGTATCGACGAGTGCAGTTACGTGGTACGTTACCAGCTATTAAAGGAAGTTAATTGCAAGGAGACAGACTTGCTGCCCTTGATTATTTTCCTATTATGTGTGGCAGTTGACCATCCGGAGATATTACGTATAATTCATTTGCTACCAACATACTTCACTTCACTACTGGAAGCTTTCCAAATATATGTGATTGTATAATAACCGGCTACTTTTGTGTTCACTTATGGACACACATTCACATGGTATACGATACTTGAATGCAACCTGAGGACAGCAGTAACATAAAATGACGGAGACGTACTTTTTGGGGTTGTTAGTAAATGGAACCCTCCTAATATTTTAGGTGTACCGTTGAGTGTTTTTTAAAGATAATTATAATCTTTTATCTACTACTGATCTGAGCAAAGCTTCGTTTCAGTTTTCGTGAATTTTTTTGTTTGATCGACTGTAGATGGACACCTTTCTCCGATTGGGCTAGTCCACGTATCGACCAGTGCACTTACACGGTACGTTACCAACTACTAAAGGAAGTTAATTGCTAGGAGGCAGACTCCCTGCCCTTGATTATTTTTCTATCATGTCTCACAGTTGACCATCCGGAGATATTACGTACAATTCATTTGCTACCAGCATACTTCACTTCATTACTGGGAGCTTTCCACATATATATGTGATTGTATAATAACCGGCTGCTTTTGTGTTCACTTATGGACACACATTCAACATGGCATACGGTACTTAAATGCAACCTGAGGACAGCAGTAGCATAAAATGACGGAGACGTACTTTTTGGGTTGTTAGTGAATGTAACCCTTCTAATATTTTAGGTGTACTATCGAGTGTTTGTTAAAGATAATTATAATCTTTTATCTACTACTGATCTGAACAAAGCTTCGTTTCAGTTTTCGTGAATTTTTTATTTGGTGGACTGTATATGGATACCTTTGTCCGATTGGGCTATGTCCACGTATCGACGAGTGGACTTACGTGGTACGTTACCAGCTACTAAAGGAAGTTAATTGCAAGGAGACAGACTCCCTGTCCTTGATTATTTTTCTATCATGTCCGGTAGATCACCATCCGGAGATATTACGTATAATTCATTTGCTACTAGCATACTTCACTTCATTACTGGAACCTTTCCAAATATATGTGATTGTATAATAACCGGCTACTTTTGTGTTCACTTATGGACACACATTCAACATGGCATACGGTACTTAAATGCAACCTGAGGACAGCAGTAGCATAAAATGACGGAGACGTACTTTTTGGGTTGTTAGTGAATGTAACCCTTCTAATATTTTAGGTGTACTATCGAGTGTTTGTTAAAGATAATTATAATCTTTTATCTACTACTGATCTGAACAAAGCTTCGTTTCAGTTTTCGTGAATTTTTTATTTGGTGGACTGTATATGGATACCTTTGTCCGATTGGGCTATGTCCACGTATCGACGAGTGGACTTACGTGGTACGTTACCAGCTACTAAAGGAAGTTAATTGCAAGGAGACAGACTCCTTGCCCTTGATTATTTTTCTATCATGTCCGGTAGTTGACCATCCGGAGATATTACGTATAATTCATTTGCTACCAGCATACTTCACTTGATTACTGGAAGCTTCCCAAATATATGTGATTGTATAATAACCGGATGCTTTTGTGTACGTTTATGGACACACATTCACGTTGTGTACGGCATTTGAATGCAACTTGAGAATAGCAGTAACATAGAATAATGGAGACGTACTTGCTAGCATTGTTAATGAATCGAGCCCTTCGAATATTTCAGCTCTATTCACGACAGTTTCTTAAAGATAATTATTTTAATATTTATGAATTAGTCTACTAATGCATTCTTGTAATACCTATACGCGAAATGGGTCTTCCAACGATTTCTGACGTATCAGCAATACTTTGAATGATATTTATACGTTAATGGTGGATCGCTTCGATAATATGAGGTTAACATTACATTCAGAGATAAATTTTTCGAGTCTACATGTTATGTCGTTAGTGCGGTTGTGGAATAAAGTTGATAAAGGAAATACTAGCGAAAATATTTATGTAAAGTAAAAGACAGCAGTTACTTAAACATAGGATGAATTAGCACTTGTTTTGGGATAAAATTTGTACCTTACTTTAAAAGACTATATATACACTTTCCCCGGTTAATTTTATTACGAAGTATTTTCCTCTTTGTAGCATGTTTCTGGGTGTAGAACACTTAATCGAAAGATGCGATCCGTCGTGGTAGAGTGGGAGATCTGATATCTGTTTTTTGTTAGTGGGCTGAAATTTATGCTTGGAACTGGTTACTTGACAAATGATTTTCCTATTACCTTACAAAGGACTAAGTTTGTTAAGAGAATTTCCAACCAATTCTGGTTATTACCCTCTCGCTTATTCAATTCTGTTTCAAGCGAATCTCCGTTCAGTACAACCGGTTCTATACGTCTATGTTATGTCTTGTACATATGTAAGTGCATCTTGCATTTGTGCAAGCTATCTAACAACTACTAAAATTTGCATCCGCGCAGCTAGCATTTGGTAACGCCGTTCCGCATCGTACTGCCTCAAGTACGGCCATAAACAACTTCAAAGTTATACGTTTAGCTATTAGGATGTCATCAATGCTAAAGGGCAGACTTTGTGCCCACTTAACCTTTAGTGCATTTCTCATAAGTCGTCTAGGATCCGTGAGGATTTCGAAGAGTTTCGGCGCTTGTTAAAGTTTAATTAACGGAGAAATGTGTACTAGGATTTACTGCAGTATCGTATTGAGGACTAATTTCCAAATTTAAGTTGTGTAATGGCCCAATTTGTGCGATTATAAATTAGTTGTGCTATTTTGGATGAGGTGTACTGCATCTTGATTATTGAACAACTATTATTCCGGATGAATCGATCTTTTCGCAAGATTCGGAAGCATTTGCCGTAATAACTAATCTCAAAGGCAAAGAGGGGCAAGTTTCAGTTCGTCACCTAAAAAGTATAAAGCACTGTTCTGCAATCTGCGGCGAGCGAACAATTAATATTTAATGTTGATGTTTTTTTATTCGTATTATACTACAGGTTTATATTACCAACTCGGTCATCCTTAAGAATCTTTATGCCTGTTTGTGACAATGTTGAAAGAGGGGTTAAAGCAGAATTGAATAATAAAAAAATTGTGGTTATGTGTGGACGAAACAACTGATAGGTAAAAACATTCTGTGGTGAATGTGATGGTACGTAAAATGGAAAGGTTTGAACCGTCATCCTCTTACTTGCTTCCAAAAGATTTGCAAAATGTACTTGCGAAGTGGTGCTTGAAGTTTCAACAACCCAATTTTTAATGTTTGTGAGTATCGCTAACATGCTTTTCCTACGCAGATTTCTTAAAGAACCTATTCCTCAAGAATCTGTGGCAATCTGTTCCATGTAATATGTAAAAGCCATGCTTTGAACCTTGTCGCGTAATTGATCCCTAAATGTTATCCACGGGTTTTTCTAAAGTTCCCAAAACGTACAGAAAGATTTCACGAACTGCGTTCGAAAGTGCCTGAACCACCACAGCCGATTACTACGCGTTGGGGAATATGGTTAAAGGCTGAGTTTTACTACTACGAAGATTTTGATGATGTAAAGAAGGCAGTTTTACAACTCGATTCTAGACACGCCAAAGCTATCAAGAAAAGCCAGAAAACTTTTCGGTTAGTCAGGTAAAATGTGATTTAGAAAGTATTCGCAAGAGCTATGAACTTGCGGAGGGAATTAAAAAACTAAGAGATGATGCGATGTCGTTTGTGGATTCTGTTCAAAGTGTGGATGATGTTCACTCATACCTATGTATGGCGAATGGTGAAGAAATGAAGGTGTAACACATGGGCTGAAAAGTCCCGGGCCTAACAAAAAAAACACGGATTTTTTGGTTCAAAATTAGCTTTATTCATCAACGTAATCTCCATCAAGAGCAACGCAATCATTCCAGCGTCGCTCTAACTTTTCAATACCACTTTTGTAGAACGATTTATCTTTCGCCTCAAAATAAGCCTCAGTTTCAGCGATAACCTCTTCATTCGTGCGAAATTTCTTACCAGCGAGCATTTTTTTGAGGTCTGCGAACAGCCAGTAGTCGCTCGGACCCAAATCTGGCGAATACGGTGGATGTGAGAGCAATTCGAAGTTCAGTTCATGTAGTTTTGCCATTGTTTTGTTGTCTTGATGAAACAAAATTTTCTTTCTTTGACATATGCGGTCGTTTCTTTGCAATTTCGGCCTTCAAACGCTCCAATAACTATATAATATTCACTGTTGATGGTATTTCTTTTCTCAAGATAGTCGATGAATATTACACCACGCACATCCCAAAATACCGAGGCCATAACCTTTCCAGTCGATTGTTGTGTTTTTGGGCGCTTTGGACGAGGTTCACCAGTTGCTGTCCACTCAGATGATGATCGTTTTGATTCCGGAGTGAAGTGATGGATCCATGTTTCATCCATTGTCACATATCGACGCAAAAATTCCGGTTTGTTACGTTTAAACATGGCCAAACACTGCTCAGAATCATCAACACGTTCTTGTTTTTGGTCAACAGTGAGCAAACGCGGCACCCACCTTGAACAGAGCTTTCTCATAGTCAAATGCTCATGCAATATAAAGCCAATACGTTCTTTTGATATCTTTACGATGTCAGCTAACTCACGCAACTTCACTTTTCGATGATTCAAAACGATTTTGTGGATTTTTTTGATGTTTTCTGGTGTTACCGCCTCATTTGGACGTTCACTGCGTTCTGTATCATCGGTGTCTCTACGACCACGTTTGAAGTCAGCAAACCAACGTTTTATTGTTGTTTCTGATGGAGCGGAGTCCCCATAACACTTTTCAAGCCATTGCTTCGCTTGAGCGGTATTTTTTTCTGTGTAAAATTAAAACACGAAATTGTTTTTGATCCATAGTTTTGAAAATAACAAAAGTAGCGTGACTCTTAGCACAATAACTCACAAACTAATGAATAGAATATCATGAAATTTTAACAGCTGTCTTTTGAAGGTTAGTACTAACTGAAAGAAAGATGACTGCAATAAAACTAGCGTCATCTATGTGTTAGGCCCGGGACTTTTCAGCCCATGTGTTAATACGAAAATTCGAAGGTATTATTGACAATGATTCAGATTTTCTCATGCTAAGAAATGTGTGTTGCGAAGCTGCGTCGAAAGATCCACTAAGTTGTCACAAGGATTACTTTAAATTTGCAAATACAATCACTTGATGTGGAACGGTCGTTTTCATCATTCAAAAATATTTATTCCGCACGCCGTACTCATCGGACTGAAACAAGTGTGGAGATGCATTTAATGATTCTAATATTTAATGGATATCACCCATTTTGTGATTATTTTTATCGTTATTTTATATGTAAACATTCCTCCCGCATCGCCTATGTTCACTCGTGAAGGTCACGATCATAAATAATGCGAATACGAGACTAGTAATAACTATTTTATTTTATAGTATAAAATGCAGTCCTATAGGTACGACAAAATAACTAGACAATTTCCCAGACCTTACGTAAATCTAACTAGATACATACGCCGTCAAACTCGACAGTAAGTTCTGCGCTTGAGTAAATTTGTTAACACCATTAAAACGTCTCTTGCATATACATATATACATTCGTATGTCCAAATATGCGTTCTACGTGACACCATAATTGCGGTGAGCATCCGACGGTACATCTAAATTCCTCCGACGTGACTCTCGAAACTCCTAATTAGGGTTGATTTTGGTTTAAGAATGGCTAATATTTGAATGCACATGGTGCAGGATTACTATGTAATTTAGGCTGGCTTTATGGGAGGAGAATTATACATTATCTAGGATTAAGGTAAATAACGTCGCGTTATTCTAACGTTGACAAGACTAGAAGATAAAGAAATCAAGACCTCGTTGATGATTTTAGTAATAATATTAACAATAGTAGTAATAATAATAAATTGTAATAAACAAAATTGCAGAAATTTAATGCGCAAATATATGTAAAAATATATAAATGTTCATATAACCTAAAAAAATGGGGTCCAGTATCTAAACTTGTTGCTATTTCACTGAATCTACTTGTCCATTACATAAAGTAATAATAGCTTATAGACAGAAAGAAAATTATAAAGATGGCATTTACTGAATGTTATCCATATATTAGAATATTTGTAATAATATTTCACAGTTTGTCTTATAAAAGTTAAAACTGCAAATGGGTGTAATTTTTGTTACAGCAGCTATTGCTTTTGTTCCGTTCTACCAGCGCTTTAGTATGTTTTCACTTTAGATTATTTTGTACTATTAATGTCAAATAAGCAATTTCGTTTATTTGCTTTATTGTTTACGATCTTTACTTGCAATATATCTTGGTGTCCTTGTGAAATATTACATTTTATCGAAATGCCAAAAACAAAACATGGTAGCAAATGATTATAATATTAAATGACGATACTTTACTACGATATCAAAAGTATGTCCTTATTCACTATTGTCTTAGGTTTTTGCCACAGTAGATTCTAAAATATAACTATACGCTTCGGTTGTGCAAACTTTGTACAATTTGGTGCCATATTTGTGAGATTTGACTGGCAGATATTGTTGTTAAATTGACCTCGCCATGGTACAATGATTTTATCAATAGCCACCGTTTTTCCTGCTATGAAAGTTTGCAAAACTTTTTCCTTTATATGATCCAACACCATTCTTACGTTTGCTAATCTATCTTGGTTTTCTATGTTTTGCTCGTTGTTGGCAAAATAAATGTATTTGAGCAATAAGTTAAATCTCCTACGTGTCCTTCTTTACAGACAGTTAATTTCTGTACATTCGATTTCTGGACCAATATAGATGCATTTTAGGAAGCTGATTTATTCCTATGAAGAAGGATTCAGTTTTGGCAGTTTTGTAAGGGTCGCGAAAGCCGACACTTTCAACAGCACATGATAAATTATTTGTGACTTTTCTGTATAGCCCAAAACCATCATTTCCTGCAGAATTTGTTGCAGTTGCATGAGAATGTACTGTGGTCCCAACACGTTGATCATCCTCATCACTAGATCGCTTATCACTTTCTTCAGAAGATTTATCGTCTATACTTTCTGCACTGTCTGAAGGATGGTGAGAAGATCGAAAATCAACAAATGGTTCGCTTTCATCGCCTGATGAAAGAGAATCTGCGGAATAAATAGTATTATCGATTGGATTTTGGCCTCTACGAAAGCGACCTGAAATGTTTCCAGAATTATAAATAAAAACACGCTTTGGAATGGTTTTTTATTTTTATTTTTCGATGTAGTCTCCTCTAAGATGAATACACTTTTTTAAACGGTGTTTGAGTCACTTCAAGACGTCGGAAAAGTAGGATGTTTCAAGGTCTGCAAAATAGCCATCCGTAGCGGGAAATCTCTTTTCTCCCAGTGATTTCTTCAGGTTTGCGAATAGGAAAAAGTCGCTGAGGTGAATATGGACGATGAGAGATTAATTCGTAGCGCAACTCATTCAATTTGAACACGACGATGCGGGATCTCTCGTTCTGTTTGACATTGCTCCCGATTAATTATCTCAAACAAAAAGATAAATCTGTCCATTGCACTGTAATTTACAACTTTTTCACTGTAGGTAAATAACATAACAAAAATATGTATGTAAATGTTTATTGGTTACAAATACAACGATTTATAACATGTTAAATAAATAGAATTACGACGGTGTGTTGACACATCCATAATTGTCTACGTCAGCAAGCAATACACCCGAAATCCACGACGTCGCGAACGCGTTAAGCCACAACAGAATAATGTTGTGTAGCAGCGAGATTACACTATATCTCCCGCAATGCAGAAAATTGTTATAATAAAGAATTGGATAAAATGTTTGCGCAAGGTATAGTAGTGAGTCCGAATAGTCCTTGGTCATCACCTATTTTACTTATTGAAGAGATGGTGTGGGTACCTATCGGGGTCTTTGGCCCATTTTCCTCCAACTTCTTCCTTTCTTGGAATATTCTATGGGTTTCCGGTCCTCTTCTTAGGTATTTGAAGTCTTCATTGTAGATTTTCTAATAATGAGACGGTGTCCGAAGAGGCAAATTAGATAACGTCGCAGCCTGATTATGTGAGGTCGAGGTCGTTCCACAGTATAACCACTACGGACATAAGCTCCATCTCAGAGTATTATTTTACGCGAGACCTAATCCACCATTCAAAAAAATCGGTGTTTATCATTGTTTACATTTGGAAGTGAATTGTGATTTTGTCAGCTATAGATTTCAATGTCATCATGGACAAATTATACAAAACTATAAAGTGACATCCAAAGAAGCGCTATCAATTGGTAAGAACCATAGAAACAGCAAGGAAAAGTACAGCATTTTTAAATTTCCTAAGGAAAAAGAACTGCATGTACTGAAATGTCTATTGTACATAAATAACTGCTTAATTATCTCAAACATAGAGATGAAGCTATCTTTTGCGCTGTAACTTACACCTTTTGCATTGTAGCCACCTGTGGTGCATGTTTAAAGATATATATATATATATATATATATATATACCTTTTTGTTTGACATGGAATTACGGCTGTGAGTTGACACACCCAAAATCGGCTACGTCCGTAAGCGATACACCCGAAATCGATGACATCGACAAACGTGTTAATAAATAATTATTTCTAACACGGTTTAGATTAATTCATGCAGACATCTTGTTTCTAACACGGTTTGCAATCGTCATTAAATAATTGGATAAAATGATGGCGCAGAGTATAATGGAGAGCTGGAATAGTCCTTGATCATTACCTATTTGCTTTCCGAAACCTAACGGCAGTTATAGATTTTACATGGAATATCGTAAATTGAATGGCGTCACTGACCTTATGTATTGGGTAAGTTACGTATTCCAAGATCTTTGACATCATTGGATATTAAATCGACATACTGGAAAATATCTATGGCAAAATCTAGTAAGCAATATGCCGCTGAGCGAAACTAAAAATAACATTGTTTTAATTTAGGTTTCAATCAACACTGTTCCTAATTGATTCTTATTCCTTGTCGGTCTTCACACTACCACGTATCTGGAAGTATCTACGCTATTTATTTCCGAACTTCACCGAAGGTAGCAAAGCCTGCTCAATGCACGTATTCGCTCTATCATGAATTTGATAAAGCGAATATTAAAATGCTTCGCATTCACCGTCAGTCGTTTCCGTTTCAAGCAGACGTTGGACATATCTTCTCGGTTCATCCTCCTTACCATACCGTCGCTCTCCAACGGCAACTATCACCACACTGCTGCTAGTAATAAAGTAACGTTCATTAGTCGAAATCGTCACGGCTTTAATAAAGCAAGCGTAATGCTCTCGGTATTAGATGAAATTACGGAGTATAAATCAACCGGCTAACGGCCACAGCCGAGCGTGTGAATCTGGCATGGCCCTCCGCGATCCCCTGATTCATCCCGCGGGACAGATATGGGACACATCTAACGTTTTCGGGGGAATATGGCCGCGTCCTAGGCTCTCTGCTGGGAAATTACGACGAAAGGGGTTAAAGAGAGTGAAGAAGAACCGATGCCGCGCGCCTGCCATTCCCCACCGGGCCGCCCGCAACCCCTACGAGATCGTTTATCGCTCGGAAGACGATCTCTGCACGTTTCCTTCACTATTTGTTCTTCCATTCTAGCGGGGTTCTAATGGACGAGAGAGCTGAGAATGAGAATTGTCTTGAAATGTATTATGTTAGAAATGCTTCAATCGTATCTGCATAAGTCAACTTTGGTATAGGATATTTCTGTAAATTCGAAGTTTTTTCCGTTTTTTAGATCTTCCTAAGTTGATGAAACAGTTAAAGAAATTTTCGAGCTGGTAATAAAATTAGTCACCTTTAACCTTGATATTCAGAAACACTAAAAAAGGGTACACCCCTCATGATTTTTAGTATATGTTCAGGAAAGGTTTGGTAACGATTTACAATCTACTGCTTGGTACGATGTTTCTAATATTGTAGATTATATAAATGAGGGTGTTCTAAAATTATTTGATGAACATATACCACCGAGATCAGTTCCTGTCATCAAACCGAGAGCACCGATCTTTGCAGACACTGTATTAGTCTGTAATGTAACTGCATCTTTGCCTAAATGAAATGGGTAAATTGTCTATAATTAAAGAAGGGTATTAATAAATACTAATTATTTATTAAAATTGATATTTCCAACAACAAAAAAAAGAAAAATGTAAGAAACGTTTTTGAATTAGAAAACTAAGATAATTCTAACTTTCACTCTAAATTTCGTTTATAAAGAAGCTTGAAAATGTTGCCAACCACGTCAGTGGAATGTTGCTACTAATAATAAATGTAACAAGAACATGTCTTTTCGTTCTATAATCGACCTAACATCCAATCAAAAATTCGACTTTAAAAGAGAAATTCAAGGTCAATACTAAAAGGTTCAACGAAAGTAAAAGATTAGGTATTCGTAATCACATCTCGATTGCAAACTACAATTGTAGATAAGATTATTTAGAAGAAAAAGCATTACATCCTGATTTAAACTCCTTCTCTCGACTTTTAATGTGTGTGAGTGACGGACATGCTTTCCATATGCCGATCTCTTACAGAAGAGAGAGGCAATCTGTTACATGTAACATGTAAAACCCAACCTTTAGAACTTGTGGTGCAATTGATCCCTAAATGTTATCCATGGCAAAATTCCCTCACAATTCCAGAATATTGTGCCCATCAGCTTTTTCATTGATTGAACGACTTTCGCCTTTCTGGGACGAGGTTCATCAGGTCACCGCCAGTCCATGTACTTTTTCGATAGAGAATAGTAAAACACAGCTATTGTTTCATCCCCTGTGACAGTGGACTCCAAAATCGGTTTTGGGTCAACTCCACACATGTTAACACATGGGCTGGAAAGTCCCGGGCCTAACAAAGAAAACACGTTTTTTTTGGTTCAAAATTAGCTTTATTCATCAACGTAATCTCCATCAAGAGCAACGCAATCATTCCAGCGCCGCTCTAACATGTCAATATCACTTTTGTAGAACGATTTATCTTTTGCCTCAAAATAGACCTCAGTTTCAGCGATAACCTCTTCATTCGTGTGAAATTTTTTACCGGCGAGCATTTTTTTGAGGTCTGCGAACAGCCAGTAGTCGCTGGAATCAAAATCTGATGAATACGGTGGATGTGGGAGCAATTCGAATTTCAATTCATGTAGTTTTGCCATTGTTTTGATTGACTTGTGACACGGTGCGTTGTCTTGATGAAACAAATTTTTGCCATATGCGGTGGTTTCTTTGCAATTTCGGCCTTCAAACGCTCCAATAACGCTATATAATATTCACTGTTGATGGTATTTCCTTTCTCAAGATAGTCGATGAATATTACACCATGCACATCCCAAAATACCGAGGCCATACCTTTCCAGCCGATTGTTGTGCTTTCGGGCGCTTTGGACGAGGTTCACCAGTTGCTGTCCACTCAGATGACGATCGTTTTGGTTCCAGAGTGAAGTGATGGATCCATGTTTCATCCGTTGTCACATATCGACGCAAAAATTCCGGTTTGTTACGTTTAAACATTGTCAAACACTGCTCAGAATCATCAACACGTTGTTGCTTTTGGTCAACAGCGAGCAAACGCGGCACCCACTTTGAACAGAGCTTTCTCGTAGTCAAATGCTCATGTAATATAAAGCCAATACGTTCTTTTGATATCTTTACGATGTCAGCTAACTCACGAAACTTCACTTTCCGATCATTCAAAACGATTTTGTGGATCTTTTTGATGTTATCTGGTGTTACCGCCTCATTTGGACGTCCACTGCGTTCTGCATCATCGGTGTCTCTACGACCACGTTTGAAGTCAGAAACCAACGTTTTATTGTTGTTTCTGATGGAGCGGAGTCCCCATAATACTTTTCAAGCCATTGCTTCGCTTGAACGGTATTTTTCCCATCAAGAAGCAGTGTAAAATTAAAACACAAAATTGTTTTTGACCCATTGTTTTGAAAATAACAAAAGTAGCGTGACTCTTAGCACAATAACTCACAAACTAATGAATAGAATATCATGAAATTTTAACAGCTATCTTTTGAAGGTTAGTACTGACTGAGAGAAAGATGACTGCAATAAAACTACCGTCATCTATGTGTTAGGCCCTGGACTTCTCAGCCCATGTGTTACTTCAATTGGTCGACATGTGTTTATGTGATTAGTCGTATGCCTTTCTTTTGTTAAAAATTTGATGACCTCGCAGTACTCAATTTTCGTTACTTCACACATTTTCATACGCTAGTCACTTTGGTTGGCTGGCTACTAGAAACTACTACTCTTCGAACCGTCATATTTATAGCGTAGACCTCGCGTATGTACATGCATGCTGTGACGTGAGTTTGAACATCCTTGAATCTGTATAAGCCTGTCAGGCCGAGAATTTATGGCGCCTACCTCGTACCTGTTAACGTATAGTGTCATTATTGTGGTAGTTAACTTACCTTAATTCTTCTTTATTACCTTTGTTATCTTCCCCCATTCGACTGTTATAACTAACGAAAAGAATCTCCTTTGCATCTGGTGATAAATATTTTCTCTTCTGCATTCGCACGTCGTCATCACCCTCAAAACCAGAGTAGACGCGTTATCAAAATCTATTTGATATAAATAAAATCTCTGAATTTTAATGGCGTTACGTATAAAAAGGGCAATACTTGTTTAAACAGTATCTCAGACTTTCACGGCCGTTTAACGCAGTTGTAATGGTTATCGGGTTCCACCGTGTTACTACCTTTGAAAACGCGAGCCACAGTTGTTCGCGAAACGTCAGAGACAAAAATCTAGTGACACGGTGGAACCCGACAACCGGGCCAACTATGACAATACTTGTTTGTTTTAACGAAAACTTGTGCTTGAATATACTAACTACTACATCAACCGCGAGCTTTAACAAAGTTTTGCTATTATCTAGTGAACATTTGCGACCAATTACCTATTTGCAATACTTGTATTAATTAGGTGACAAGCTCTTGCTGTACTCTCGTAATTTTATCTTAATGGAGTATTATGTATGGAGGAGCACTTCACAGTAATATAAAATAAATTATGAAACGCAGCAGTAATTCTAATTACTGTAATGCGTTTCATTGGGTCTAACAATTTTGTATTTATCAATATTTAACGACATTATTACTTTATTTATACCAAGTTTAAATGCTGTTAATGTTTATCAGAAGTTTTATACAATCGGAAGAACAGAAAATTGAAAGTATTCACTTCGTCAAGCTCTATTTACCTGCATATATCTCCACACCTTCCTCGACAAAGAGATATACGTTTCGTTTAATTATTTCAGCAACGTCTTATAAAAATTAGCCCCCAAAAGAAACTTTTCTTTGCGAAGTACTGCGGATACAAAAAAGAAACCTGGTGAAAACATCAAAAACGGAACAACCACTCGCCTTTGTTTAAATGCCGGCGTGTACTCTCTGCGCGAGCATTTGTTTCGTTTTTCGAAAATCCAATGAGAAAATTAATTAAGTCTTTGATATCCAAAGGAATTGCATAACAAAGGGAACGAGATGAGGTAAGTTCGCAGGAGAAGCCAACAATCTACGAAATAAACAAATAAAATTAACTTTTTCCAAACTCGCTGCATCGCTGTCTCTGTCCTACGAAACAAGGAAACCCTAAAAAGTACCGGTGTGAAAAGAGCAGCCATAGTTAGCAGCCAGTTTCTCCGATGATACCCGAACGCCCATGTGAACCCTTTGCAAGTCGATTATATTTCGAAGGTAGTTTCGTATGTGTACAGGTATTCTATATACCGAATCTGTATATGATAGCTCATGAACTTCCGCGAATATGATTTTTTATGTGAGGTGGTTGTAGGTAAGGCACTCCAAGGACCCTTCGAAGCTCAATTGTATTTCGCTGGTATGAGTGTGTGATAACAAGCATTGTATGTGCCGAATCTTAATGTGGTAGCTACTGAATTTCCATGAATAATAATTTTTTATAATTTAATTATTTATTCTGCCTTCTATGTCCGCCTATGAGCGTTCGGGTATCATCGGGGAAACTGACTGCTAACTTTGGCTGCTCTTTTCACATCGGTCTAAAAAGTTTAATTGGGAAATAATTAATAACGAAATTGTGTAACGGTATTCGTAATAACAGGCCTTGGGATGAAATAGCAGCGGATAAATATAAAAATGATTGTTTTAGATAATGTAAGCTTTCTAGGATTTTGACGCAAAAATATTAGTCATATTGTAAAAAGGCTTATTATGAGGATCCAAATTAAATAAAGAGCGAAATGGATAGGGGGGATATAGGGGTTTCAGGAGACTCCTTTTGTTTTAAATTATCCTTCTTAAAATTTATGTCGTCATAGTTTCATGATCCGTAAAATAATGTTTTTTAAAACAGATTTAAATAAAAAAAGTGGTTTTTATTCCAAGTTTTTTCCAATAATTCAATACCTTCGTTAAAGTGTCTCCAAAATATACATCCACGACTGCAATAGCTTCGTCACCAGAAATTTCTCTCAGGTTTGGAAACAGGAGGAAGAGAGGAAACCAAATGTGAAGAGGCTCAATTTTCAAACACTTCCTACTTTAAATGGTTGAATTTTGCTACCGCCAAAGTTGTTCTTTGAAATCGTGCACTGTCTTGCTGAAAAAGGAATATTTCTCCTTTAAAACAGGACTTCTTACACGAATTTTTCAATCCACAAGTTTCAGAAGATTTCACTAATATTCAGAATTAATTGTTTTACCATTTTGAATATAATTGATCAATAAGAGACCTACGTAATCCTACGGAACTGTGCCATAACCTTTCCTGTTGATGGAGCCGTCGCGTCGACTGCTCTACATCAAGAGCGACGGCTCCAAGTTGTATCGGCTACAATTAAATGACACTTGTTAGCTAATACCATACCCCACTTGTACAAAGCTTCTTCATATGCAACTCTTCATGCAAAATATTTGTAACTCGTTCTATTGAGGTACCTACGGTTTTACCTACATCACGGACTTTAACGCAACTCATTCAATTTGATTGCATTGAATCGGATCAATAAATCGCTAGAGTATTGCCCCGTGATCATCCTTCCCTTCTGCAGATAATCGATGAGGATCACATCTTGGGAATCTCAAAAATGGTCCAGCCGCTGGAACGGTCTTTGCCTTCTTCGGAGCCGATTCGCCCGAAAAAGTTCATTGCTTCGAGTGTTCTTTGATTTCCGGTATGTAGTGGTGGATCTAGGTCTCATTCACGGTTAAAAACACATGAAGAAATCCCTTGGATTGGGTTGGATCCTGGTTGGTGTGAGCAAACACGGTACCTACTGCGCCGAAAGCTTTTTCAAATCCAAACTTTCGTGTACTTCTGAGATTCCTGCTGTCTCTGCTATTTCTTTCAGCTTCAATCGGCGATCGGCTAATACGGCATCATAAATCTTGTCGAGTGCGTGGTTCGACACTTGAGCTTGTACGCCCACGTTTGAACTCACTTACTCAGAAGCTGATGATCGAAAATGATGGAGTACATCCGCCATGAACCTGGCCACTTTCCCAGCCATTCAGAAGTGTTTTATCACTGCACGAAATTCGATTTTATCCATTTTTGCAAAACTGCCTGACTTGCTACACAAAATACACTCTTTAACTTCAACTATTGACAGTAGACGTCTGAAATTTTAACAGTTGCCATAAAAAGAGGTTTCCCTTGCCGACTAATAAATGCACTTGAACCATCGTACGCCATCTCTTGCCGATTCCGGAAATATTTCAGGTCGTCCTTGTAACTTATCGTATTGTACACCTGCGCCTGTGGCGCGTCCTAAGATACTCGCTATGACCATTCACCATTGAATGAGGAAAACCGCTGAAAACACCAACAATAATAAAAGTTATAACACCTAGTATAACGATCCCCTCAGGAATGACTTGAAAATGCATAACATCTGCTCCAATCTTCATTAACCTTCTCCTATCTGCAAAAAAGAACCTCCTAAGCGATTCTCCGTTCTGAGGTAGCTACATGCAGCCGACTCGGGTCTCATAAGAAATATCAACGACCTTATCTATGTATATCGCGCAACAATATCAGCTGTATCAAATATTTGAGCAGCGAGCTTTAGTTCGATACGCTCGCCTTGTCAGCTTCTTACAGGCGTAGTACAGCGAAAGTAGGTACTATATGTACGTACAATGTCGCATATTACGTGCCGTCGAAGTCAGATGCTCTCGGTCAAAATTGTTAGAAGGCGACTTTTCAATTTCCGTACGACGATCGACATCTTCAGAAGTTGGATATTAGCCTCGTTTCGTCGGTTGCGGTTTATTCTTTCTTATTTTTGTGTCGTGGGCGGTACTATTTCGTCTGTAGAGTGATACTCGATGACGTTTCATGTAATACGCTACGTTTGATACGTAGGGCAAAGCCGATGCTTCGGGGCACCTATGAGAATGCAGCTTCCTTTAGAATCTGCATTATCTGCTATATTAAAGAAAACAAAATGAACAAAAGTAAACAATGATCTACTATGGGAACACACATAATGTTTAGGCATCGGCGTGTACTTACTGCGCAAATATTTGTTTCGTCTTTCGAACAGAAAATCCAAATCAGAATATGCTTAATTCTCAAGGAATTCCTGGTTCAATTGGTTGAATTTTGCTATCGTCGAAGTACTTGTTGTAACACGTCCACTGTCTTGATGCAAAAAGTCTTTTATCTTCTTTAAAGCAGATGTTTTCTCAATAATTCTTACATCCCATTGATTCGAACGGTCACACTAATATTCAAAATGAATTGTTTTGTTTTTCTGAAGATAATCAGGTTCCATCAGCAGGAAAAGTTATAGCACAGTTTTTGGGATTATGGACCTTCACAATCTCACCGTAAAGAGAGCAAATTCCATTACAGTACATGTATATCACGCTTTACACGTAGCCTACGCTACTTGCAAAATGGATGCAGAATCTTGCATTGTTATCAAAAATAGTTATTTAACTAGGAGAGGGTTATTCCTTTTGGGTGCAATTTCGGCTGGTTACGGTTGGTTCCAGCGCTATGTCCCTGAATCCAAATTTAAGCGGTGGTAACCTCTCCCTAAGGAAAACCAACAATTTCCATCAGCAAGGCATCATGAACCGCTTACAAAGAGGCAATTTGTTAATTGCGGAACACCACAACTGTAGAGAGGTCTGGGAACGATAATTATGCCCAAATACAAAAATAACAGGCAAACTTAGTGTTCCAAATCTATTTGGTACGCTTCAAGCCTCTTTTTCAATCAAACCGCTAATGTTATGCTTACCACTACCTAAATTCGTGACATTCTTCAGTTAGATAGACATCTAAATTAATATCCTAATTACTAGATAAGGCAATTACGTAGTTATTACATTATTCCATCTGATAATAGATTTTTCGAAGGCATCGTGCTTATAAGAATCAATCTGATTGCCTTTTTTTCCATTTTATTAAATCCGGTCCTGTCGGTATTTGCATAACGTAGGCAATTCCGTCTTGAGAACGTCTTCCTCCATCTTCCGTCGTTCTGAAGCGCGCTACGTCTTTTGTACGAATTTGTAGAATGAAACGTTGAGTCGATATTTATGTGTTTGTTTTTCCAATCAAGGTGGCTTCGTCGTACGCAACCGGGTATCTGTAGACCTACATAAATTTTCTCGGGCCTCATTTAGCCGTGATTTATTTATATTTTTTCATGTTTTATGCATTATCGTCGATCATTAGACCGGGCGAGATATTCGATTTCAGCGGACGGTATGTATACTATGTGCCTTTTTTTTAATATGCGGTTATTCGAAACCAGTTGCGTCTGTTCCTCGTCGAATACCTTTTAAGTTGATGACGTAGATTTTTCTAATGCAGAAAAAATGGGAAACCACCTTCGATTTTGTGTAATGTTATCCATTTGATGAACTTGAAAAATGGAATTTTGAAGAACTGAGTATGCTAATAAGTCACTGTTGGAAAATTCTTTTTAGAGAATAAGAGTCAAAATGTATACGCGTATTTCATATATTTTTTAATCGAATTAAAACAAGTCCCACATATTTATCGTAGAGAACTTCAATTGGTTTGCATTTACTTCTTGAAGCGGATGTCAACCAGTTCCCGAAGAAATTGCCCAGCAAAAATACAATGTGTCAAGGTAATATACTCCAGAGCTTTGCCGCTCTATTACTTTGTATGTTCAACTTATCTCTATGCAAGGATATTTCCCCGAAGTACTGGAAAATTTCTCGACTAGGAGCCATCCACAAGAAGGATGCATCGTTAACAAAGAACTACAGTCCAATAGTCTTGTTAAATAATTTTGAAAAACATCTGAAATGTGTTTACGTGTACATATTTATCCTCATTTTAAACAAACACTTTCTGATGTTCTGGTGACTTTGTAATTCTATGTGAGAGGGCAATTCAGGATGGAGGATATTATTAGCTATTTTAGTAACCCTAAACAAAAACCGGTGAAGAACATATATCCGTAACCAGATTTTTAGAATGCATATCAGCTATGTCGTTAATTATGTTACAATGGGCTTTACACCATATAAGCGTAACTTGCATATTCATTTCTTGTAACCCATATAGCAAAGTCAAAAGTTTTAGTGACAATGGCATAATTTGTATTAGAATTCCAAGAATTTTGCCATTGAAGATAAAATTTTTTAAACAAAATAGCAAAGCTTTCACTATTGCGTGAAGCTTAGCAATAAAATCAGAGGCCATAGGATTCAGTTTGAAAGATTCAAAATAGCTGTTTCTTGTAATGTCAAAGGCGGAACTTACTGAACTACTATTTTTGGAACCATCTTTCTAAACTTGTAAAAATTGATTGCAATTTTCTGCTAAACTAGAATTAAGTGTAATAGTGTTCGAACCTACATCGCTATTGTAATTGGGATAATAAAATTATAGGTTTTATAAGAGTAGTAGGGTAATCTGGCACACTAGTAGAGTCCATTTAAGACGATTAATATCTCTAAATGTGGAAACTAGGCGAGGGAAATTTTTAATCTGTTGGTTAAATCAGATATGGCGTTGTTATACGAAGGCATAAATAATTGTTTTACATTTAAGTTCTCAGCTTTTAGTGTGTATTTTCTAGCTAGAAGTTTTCGTCAAATATAAAAAGGTAGCTCAACGGATTCGGCTAAAACAGGAAGGCATGGGGTGGACAAAGTCGAGAGCTTTAAATTGCAACCATAGTCTAAAATAGATTGAATATAGGCTTTGTAAAATGTCAGTTATACTGCTGGATCAGCCCCCCACCTTTTTTTGGTAGTGCATTTCAAAAGGTTTAAACCTTTTTCATACTTTCCACTGATATAATCAATGATTTTACCCCATAAAAGCTTTTGATAAAAGATAATGCTACTATCTTTAGCTGTAGTAGGAACACTGGAACCTTTTCAACCTTATTCTCGTTGTTATTGACAACACATCAAGTATCATCAGATCAATAATGCTAATAATTGATGGTAGTTCGGAGACCATCCTAGTTAGTAACTAACGGATATTACCAAATTATACTTTTATAAGTGATGCACGAATGCATCAGGTGTATTTTATTGCCATTTTCAACTTACCAGCATATAAACTGCTTCAAAGGTCATCGTATCCCCACCTTTTCCCGCCGCCTCGTTTCGCAGCAAATTCATTATTTTTCCATCGGTACCGCAAAACATGTACTTTCAATAATCCAGTACTGAAACGGAATTTATAGCAAATAATAAACAACAAGTTTATTAATTTTGCGAGAGGACTGACCCTCGTTCGAGGGTGGAGCGCTACCATAAAGCGGAAAAATACGGTTAGAAGTTTATTACGACCTCTGTATACGGGAATCTATATACAGAAGGCCGTATAGTAGCACATTCGCTAGCCCAATATACTATGTACGGGGATACGAAATCAATAACACCCGCATCTTTCGTATAAAGAGAGAGAGAGAGCGCGGAAGGCCTTTAGTTATGATTTAAGGACTCCGAATGACAGTCATTGCCACTCGAGTCGTTTGATATATTATCTCTTAAGTACTTAGCGCTAATGTTCTTCATACAGCAGGTGATATTTCTTAAGTTTGCAGTGTATTATTTCTAGCGGATGTGGTTCTAACGTAGAGTCGAAAGAAGTGAAATAGATGGGTTGCATTGTAATATTGATTCGCAAAAAGAATCTATTTTTCAGAAAGAAGTAGAACGTCCCTTTTTTTAAATATGCCTATGGAAGTGCATCGAATTCAATATTTAACGTACACAACCAATTGTAGATTTTCTTCCGTGAAGTACTTGACACTCCCTTTACTTTTGGAAAGTGATATGACGTGGTTTCCATTAAAACAACAGCATTATTACTACAATTGTTAATAAACACTGATTATGTAGATCAGAGATCTCCAAACTTTCCATTACTCCAATAAGTTCCAAGGGCCAAAGCCGTTTGCATTATCTAATAGGTGTGGTACCGTCTATCGCTAATAGATAAGCGCAGTAACAATTAAACATCCGTTGGCGCGAGAAAGTTCTGGTGCATTCCACTCACTTCAAGATGGCAATAATTGAAGTATAAAAAGGTTAGCGACGCAACCACGAGTTAGTTTGCGTAGGGAAGGCCAAGGAAGTGAAACTGTTTGTTGTAAAATAAAGTCGTGCGTTACACTGTTTAAAAGACATTTCCAAACCGACCAGCCTATACGTAATAGTATTTTGATTTGACTTGCTTTTGTGTGTGATTTGCTAGTATAAAAAAGAAGCAAGAAATAGAGGGTGAATACAGGACATTAAAAAATCAATGAAACTGAATGATGACGATTTGATTTTAAAGAATGGTCTATGTTCGTAAGTCGATTAGTAATATTTTTATTTCAGTGTGCGTTGTTTACGTTTTATATTTTGTTGATAGAAATCATATGAATATAGCGTCTGTAAGCTAACTTCAAACGGCTATTAATATTAGCCTTTTTGCAAAATAAATTAAAAATACCTTTCCTTTAATCATAATTTGTTTGTTTTATCCCTACGCTCTATTACAAGACCAATTTACCGGCTAAAATGTTTTTTCTTCTCTTCGGCCAACGGTATCATCTTAATAAACAAATTCCCTAGGCACTTAGGAGGCCCCGCTCACATCCGCCTTACGTTCCGGACTCCCATTATCTCGATATTCCTTTTATCCTTACACAACCGTTTTGCATTTTCGCTAAGGCGCACAAACACCTATACGCACGAACCCATCCATTATACACGATTTATACATTCACTTAGAACAATTTCATTGCCCGTTCTCCCCCAGAAAAACAACGCCGAGGGCGTCCTAATTAAGTGGAAGATAAGAAGAATAAGAAGCATGGGGTAAATAAACGAACATGGAAGCGATGGGCTTACCCGACGCATTTGTATGAATCATGGTGGTCGAGTTTAATGGCGAACTAATAAATAAGCTTTATACGCGGTACTTCGCTTTCACTTTTACAGCGGGCGAGTACAGGTTGCCAAATGTAAATTGGCCGCTCTATTAAAGTGCTGTGAGTAGATATGTAATCACTAAATTTACAAATTTTAAAAATACGTAATTATTGTTGTTAATGTAAAACGTCCTCCTTTCAACTGCTGATGATGTGTATAAGTGCGAAATTTAGTAACAAACAGAACTTACTAACAATGATAGAGCAGCACGCCATTGACGAACTATCACTGCAAATTCGACTTTCAGAGCACTTCCAACAAAATGGTGCAACACACCGTTGGGCTCTTATTCTGTTTTTGCTCTCTGTTTTGACTTCAAATATCCTCTTTGTGATTCGATCTTCTTCCATTCTGTGTAGATGTCCAAGCCATCCCAGTTGTCTCTCTTCTATGATTATTTCTATTGGCTTGATAATTAGACTATTAGTAATTGTCGTCCTTCTCATTCTGTCTCTTCTAGTTACTCCTTCTATTCTTCTTAGGAATCTCATTTCCATGGCCGTAACTCTGCTCTGAAAGATAGAAACCGTATCTTTCCATTATCTCTTTTTCCTCAGTTAGTATATTTCCTTTGTCATCCTTTATATTTTTCAATATCGGCGCCTTCTTCTGTCTCAAATGTTTTATTGTTCCGTAGAATAATTTTTGGTTTTCTCTATAGTTGTCTCTCAGTTTTATTCCGAACTCTCTCCAAGAATGTTCTTTGGCCTTCTTGATACTCTCTTTAGCTTCTTTTCTTGCCATTTTGTACATATTGTAATCCTCCTCTTTCCTGGTATGCATATATCTGATCCATTTATTTTTCTTATCTTTCACTTTGAGTTGTATTTTTGCTGTCCACCATCTGCTTCTTTTGGTGTATGTATTTGCTATTTTTGTTATTCCACAGCTTTCAGTGCCGCCTTCAGTATGATGATTTTGAATCTTATCAATTTGTCCTGTATCCCTATTTCGTTTTTAGTCTCTTGTTCAAACAGTTGATTTGACTTCTATTGGTACTTCTATCGAATTTCTTCCTCTTTTAATTTGTAGCTTTTTATTTTTTCGTTAATTACTTTTTTCCTTTTGTCTTCTTTCGTCCTTTTTAAATTTTTGCTAATCTTCATCTGTAGCATTTGTTTGGACTTTGACATCTATTACCCTCCTCCAGTTTTCAGCATTTATTAAGAAATAATCAATTGATTTTTCTTTCCTGCTAGGCGCTTCTCTTGTGTATTTGTGAATGTCTTTATGTCTGAATATTGTATTTGTTATAATCATGTCGTTTTCGATGCACATATCTATTATTCTTCTCCCGCTGTCATTTATGGTCTCTTCACCTTCGCTTCCCATATGTCTCTCCACTCCATCATTGTCTCTTCCGACTCGTCCATTCATGTCTCCCATTACTATAAGATTTCGTTCAGCAATGTCTATTTCATTCTGAAGAGTTCCGAAGAATTCGTCTTTATCTTGTTTATTCGTACTTTTCTTGCTTATATATTTTCTGGTTGATAGACGTGCCGTGGGTCATTGAACTGGTCTATACAATTTCCAATCTTAACACTCGTTGATTTCTGGTTATGAGATATGCTAAAGACGTGTACTAGAAGGTAGAACTGTGAACGCCACCCAAAAACTATGAAACACTGTTCTGCAACCCGTGGCAAACGTGGCAATACTTAAAGAATCTTCGTGCATTTAGTTGTTAAAAATAGTTTCTATTAAAAATGTTGTATTCCATGATTTTTTCAAAATAACCCATTACTATTGTCTAAATGATCAAAGATATTTGTTAGACGAATATCTATTATGAATAGAGTCCGTGTGTTAGCGTCCTTCTTCTTCTCAAATTGTCTTCTCGTGAATGATTCCACCAATACCATGAGAGCTGTATTTAGCAGGATTATTATGTTTGGTAAGCAACAGACGGCTCGTTAGTTTTCCTACATACTAACTATGCTTACAAATGCTCAATATTCCAAGTGAACGTTGATGTACTGGCGCATAAATAGCCAATGAAGGTCTGTGGTAGACTATTGTATCTAGTACATATAAACATTCCAATAAAATTTTCTAAGCAACTAACAGTCGCTTAAAATTGTGGTGATTTCAATATTTTCCACCAAATTGTCATAAAAAACAACTTAAATATTTATACTGGTCCTTTATCTTTTAATAATAAAAAAAAATAATAATTCTCAACATGGCGAAAGTCCTCATCTCATTTGACTGTTGCACATACTATCAGCGACAACCCGAGCCGTGCAACTTAATGGGAATTATTGGCTTCCTAACCAGCTATTGGTTATCTTTATTGTTACTTACAGATTTCTTATACATTTATCTCACTCACTTTGTTGGAAAGACGCTGCCAGGTGGCGCCACGATTTCAAATTGGCGACAATATCCGAGTACTTTCGGGCAATTTCGAGTGATACGATTACGGTTTTCGTTGTAGTTTTGTCTTTTGCAGATATAGAATTGGTGAAAGTAGTAGTAAGTCCCAAAACATGCCTGCGCCAATCAAAATGTCACTGCTCCCTGGTTTGGTAAACATCGAGTCTGCCAATTTGATGTGAGACGGTATATTAGCTAGATTGAAAGATAATTTCTGACATGGTAAATTGTCGCTAATAGCGCCTACATTGAGAGCTGTAGTTGTTAAATTGTAACTGTTATGCAATGAATGCATTCATACATTGCATTGGTCATAAATAGATTTGGCTGATTGAGTGATTCCAATAATCGTTGAGCTAACTTGTGATTTCTGTAATCCTAATTTGTTCACTGCTCTCGCAGTAATAGAGCTTGACTGCGAGGCTCAATCCAAAATTGCCCTGTACGTTTGTAGAGAACCCTCTGAATCGGAAACTTGAATTAAGACAGTAGCGATGATTACATGTGATGGCCCACAGATCACCTGGTTTTGCATAAACTAATATGAAGTATTTAACTATTTAAAGGTTGCGTAAAAATTGAAAGATATGAAAAAAAATGAATAATGTGATTTCGTGTATACAACCAAACATTTAAATGATTCCCGCCGATGGACCCCTACGCCACCTATCACCACCCGCCCATACAGTGGACCACTGTACGTTTCGAGCGAACCAAGTTTTAGCATTGAGTTGCACGTCTCGGGTTGTCTCTGATACTACCATATTTCCCCGGCAATCCTGCATTTACCAGCCTGTATTCCGGCTCGATCGCACAGGGAATCCCTAATTACCTCGTACCGGCAACGGATAGAGATGCGAGGCATCGCGCGCCAGCAGCGGCACCTCTTCTCTTCATTGTAACAGTTCTTCTGTTCCAACCCTTAGTCCCTTTCGAGCCGCTATTCGAAAAAGGGGGATGATGCCGTTCTCGCGAAAAACGCGCTATTACTTATCAGACACCTACAGAGATTTCCATTAAAAGCAATCTGTAAGCGAGAAGTTCCCCCACATACCGGCTTCGCCTGCGTTATATTCCTGGCGAGACGATGTTATTATTAAAATGGATTTTTGTAGGTGTACGATAAAGACAAATTGAATTTTCTGTGAGTGTGTGCGTTTATGCACGCGTAAGTATATAGATGGGGAACGGTATGGAACTGCCTTTATCTTTAGTCGTAAGGCGCCCCTTATTGGAAATTAACTCTTCTAGGGGGAAGTACATTAAATTGTTTCGTTGATATGTTGGACTTAATCGGATCTTTATTAGGTACTAATTCGACTGGGGAATAGGTTTTGCTACTAAGACTCTAAGGATTATGGATTAAAAGAAAAACAGCTGCACTATGGAAATAAGAATATTGAAGAAGGCAATTGAGTTTTGGGGGAAATAATTTTGACTGTATAAATTTAAAATGTTTCACCAACATCCAAACTCGCTCCAAAAGCCCATTAACTCGGTCACTTGATAATCGAATCTCAAGCATTAGGACCCCCTCCAATGTATCAAAAGATGCTGACAATTTAAATGAAGAGTTCTCTGTTTTTATTTTATTTTCTTACTTTCTAACTACTTAACAATATTTGATTCAGCAGTACTAACCCACATATGTCTAAATTTTCGGTGGGAAATTTTTCAACATCCGCCATACAGTCCGGACTTAGCCCTAAGTTATTTTCTCAAAGAAAGATTTTTTCAAGCGGACAACGCTACGGAAGTGATGATGAATCTAAAGAAGCTGTTAATCAGTGGTTTAATAATTTGACGGCAACTGAGTATGCAGAAGGCATAGAAAAGCTGATAAAACGGTACGACAAGTGCCTAAATTTGATTCTGACTAGGTAAAGGGGTAGCTTGGGCATATAATTTTATGTAAAATGCAGTTTCGTTTAATTATATCTAATATAAATTTCCATAGAAAAAGCTTTCTTTACTTTTGAAATTGCCCTCGTACATTCAATATCGGCATTTGTCATCTGTAGGTATTTGTCTGGGTCTTTGGGGATTGCTTTTAGGTTTCAACAAACTTTCTTGAGTATTGATAAATCTAGGTTAAGGTTGGATACATTTTCGATAGAAACCTGATTTCGGAACACAGATTTTAATACTGATATAGGTAAATTATATAAGTTTCTAACTTACCAACATCTATTGTTGCATTTTTCTTCCTTAATAGTGCGATAAATTCTATTTGGTATTTTTAACATGACCAACAAGCTCATCTACCGATATACCAGCACAAGCAGTGTGACAATTGGATTCACACTTTTCTCTGCACCATATGTATTCATCGTAACGATAAATGCTTTTCCCGTATACCGCGCAGTGAATCCTCATTTTGCCCATAATTTATTTGTATTTTAGTTTGACCTGCAGTAAGTTCTGTCTTAGGGTAACAAATATTATTATTATTAAACTGCCTACATCTTTCACTTACCCTGCGTATGCTAACGATTTAGAAATTTTTATTTTCTATCAGAACCTTGGCTAATATTTTAACCTGCTACGGCGGCGGCAGACTTATTACTGCTGATAAATATAAACGCATACTGGTAAAGAGAAGTGAAAGTTTTCATGTTGCGAAAAATAACCGAAACATTAGCAAAAATTATTATAACATTGGGTAATATTGAAATCGGTTTATAGTTTTCTAATCGAGACATATTATCCTTCTTAAAAATATGTGAAATTCTGATTCTTCGCCACCCCATTAGAAAATCAGCAATTCTAGTGAACAGGCTAACTATTACTGCTAAAAGTTTGGGTAAAAGAAATCTTCCATCGTTTGTAAAGATGCTTACGGAATGATTTGTGATATTTAAGTACAAGGCTTGTATTTTAAGTTTTGCATTCTCCACAAGGGCTAATGCACTTTGTATGCGCTCTAAAACCGGTTTTTCAACACGTTTGTTGATGCATAATTTTTGAAGGCAACGACTGCTCCTTCTGACGACTGGAATTTTTGACGACGCAATCTGTTGTTGATTTCCGGAAAGGTAAAGAAACTTTTGGGACTTAGATCCGTACTGTGCGGAGGATGGTCAACAATTCAAAGTTGTCTTGCGTTAAAAGTTCCATTGCCTTGCATACTGTGTGTGAACTTGCGTTGTGTTGGTGGAGGATAATTCGTCGTTCGGAGTTTTCTGACCCTCAGCGATGACTTGCGGCATACAAGTGGTTGTAGCAATTGTTCGATCTTGTAGAGGAATTGTTTCTACATGACTTGCTTTCGAGACAAATACTGCGACCACCTTGTTGGAGACAATTCGAAAACGTATGACTTTTGTCGGATCCTTTCACTTTAGAACATGACTGACGTTTATTTTCTAGTTCGTACAAGATCCATCACGACTGACGATGTTGTATACGTTTTCACAGTTTCCGCCGTTGAACCGATCTGCAGATGCAGTATCCAACAGGAAACTAATTTTTGTACACACAATCTTTTATGCAAAATTTTTTGAATCGAGGTCTTTGTCACACGTTGATGTTTGTTGATAATCTTGTTCGCAGCATGCAATGCGATATCATGTTTCTCAATCAATGCTCGCCTGTTGTCTTCTCTTCCATATTTGAAGCCATTTTCGTCCAAGAATCTTCTCAACGATGGTTTACACAGTTCAACAATGGCTTTAGTTTTAAGTTCATCCTGAAGGGTGTGTAAAGTAACATGTTGCCCGAAAAGAATATTTTCATAATAAAATCATAAATCAATTATATAACTGTTGTTGATACATGTTGTAAACAGCATTTCGCACTTCCATTTTTCTTGTGTTTCGCAGATCACTTGTTTTGGGTTTAGCAGAAAGTAGCTTAGATCTAGGAGATGACAGAACAAGAACTTCAAATTTCCTCGTCTTGATAGCACAAATAGTTTGTCGAGTCACACCAAGTACATCCCTTACTCTCTACAGCAATACACTCTAGGTATATAAAATTGTGAATGTGTTACGATATGTACCTCATAAACAGCATTCAGAGGTAACAGAGGACCTCCGTTCCCTTTTTCCTTCTCAAAATATGCCGAAAGATGTAACGATAGTAAAAACATCACCCTCTCGATGCATTATCGTTATTCAAAATAACTTACTACAGACTTTGTAGTCGTAATATGTGTTCTAAAAAGAACAATTTTTCGTAAAATGAAGGGAGAAAGTAAAGAAAAGGGTGGAGCGTAACCATAAATATTAAACTAAATATGCTAACCTACATTTGACAACCAACAACAAATGGTAGAAGATAAACAGTTCACATAACTTGAATAATGCGGCACTTGAGAAAGATCGCCAAATAAATGGATTGTCTTAACTTATACGACAAAACAATGACGCAGGTAAAAACTGAAAGTAGACGAAGTGTAGTTTTGACAATTTGTATATAATTTTTAAACAGATCTTGCCCGTTCACAATATTTTCAATCCCTAATAAGATAATGCTTGTAGACAAATCTACTCGAACATTTTAAGTAAACCTCTTCACTGAATACGGTTTATATGCACACAATAAACCGCAGAAATGCTAGTTGTAATAGTCAGCTATCTGTACTTGGGATGAAACATACATATAATTTCGCGGTAATCTGATCTGTTAGCAGTACTACAACCGACACCGACGTGGTATACACGAGTCGTGCGTTATCGTCATGTACGAGCGCACACAGACCATAATAATTCCTCGTTTGGCGATCGTCCCGATGCGACGCGTCATCTAGCGGTACCACACCGTAATGACGATGTGTTGCACTCTAATTGCGCTGCATGGACCTCCCATTCTTGCATTCGCGGGTGCTTGGGTTGGTAACACGCGCATATCTGTTGCGCTGCTTTGTTTATCTAGTTAGTTATAACAGAGATAGAGCTCCCGCCACCGTCGCCGTGCGGAATATAATATGTCGCGGCGTACAATCTAGTTTATGTACGACAGGTACGCAAACATTGATACGCGTAACAAAACACGCTTAATGAGGGCGTAGCTTCGAATGGAAGTTGATTTACGCGATGTATTTCTAAGAAACGCGTATGATAGACGGGGAAATCTGCTTCGATAATTGCCTTGCGTCTTGGGAAATGCTTTCGGAAGGTATTAATTTGGAGCGGAGAGCATATTCTACGGGCTTAACTTGGAATTAGTTTCTCGCGTAAATTGATCCTTCCTTCGTCATTAGTTTGAGGAGAATATATGTACATATTGTGCTGATATCTCTTTCAATCGAAGTACATTAAATTTTTATTCCAAACTTTCAATATTTTCTTCCTGATCCTTTAGTTGTGTCGCTTTTGTTTTCTTTTATAGTTAAAGGTAGAAACCGTTACAGCTCCTGTTTCGACCTGCTGGTCTAGACGGTTCCGACGTATATCTCGGTACCTCGTCTTGCTTTAATTCGAAGGGCCAGTACACCTTTTGGGGAAACAAATTAAGTCGACACGCTCAAAACACTTAAACATATTTATTTACTCGCACAATGTTTCATTTACAATTCGTAATTGTTCTTGAGTTGCTTCCGAACTCCTTATAACTAGGGAAAACTCGTGAACTAATCAATGCTACCGAATTGTGACTTATGACGATTTTGGATGTTTTATAAATTAAGATGTTAACCCTGTTGAAGTTACGATAACTTCTGTTGAAATGTGAAATGAGTTATGTGAACTACATAAAGTTACATCGCGTACTCACAATACATACTGCTGGTCATTTATAAATAACTTGGATTTGAATTAATGAGCAATCCTATGCTATCTAATTGTTCTTGTAGATAAAATGTCGAGACATTTTCATTCAGGGTAGTAATTAGAAAGCATAATGGTAATGAATGTAATCCTAATCCCGAGTAATTCCCGGGCGTTCCTTACATCAATAAATCTACCTAACTTAAGCAATACTAATTACTGAGGGCATATAGATTTTGATTATAATAGCAAACGATATACTAAATATGTCTGTACAAGATAAGTGAAAAGAAGAAATTAATGCAAAGTACAGAGAAATGAATTGCAATGTTAGGAAGATATTAGATATGTCAATATAAAATAGAAACTCGTTCAGTTGTATCCGCAGAGCTCAATTTAATTTCAATTTGAATTTTCGAACATTCAGGTTTTGCAGTGTTCTTCTCATGTATGTCATATTAGTTATCTATATTTATTTATATACCATTTACCGGCATTCTCCACACAATTAAGAAAAAATGTCCCTTAAGCTACGTGCACAGTAGGGACGTAAACTCTACCATCACAGTAACATATGCAGTATTAGGCAACAATATGGCAATTTTTCTAAGTCTTGATCAGCACACATTTTGGTGCCTTGCATTTTTTAAGCGTAATTAAGCAATTTTGGAGCGGCTAATCCAAAAATGCCGTCAGATTGGTTCTATGAGACCTAGTTTTCGAAATTCACTCATTCTGGCCTATTTAGGAAAAATTCGCCAAACTTTTTAAATATTACTATTTGATAATTCTTAACTGAAACGCAAAACAATGGGAATTATTTAATAGAAAAACATGCATATACAACTTCAATCAGCAGTTCAAAATTTCGTTTTATAGGATTTCCTGGCGTGAGGTTTACCGGAACAGTCTCGCTGAAGATTCCAGCAGTAATCGGCCGTCATATGGGTATCTCATCTTAATTGGTACCTCTCCCCCATAATGCTAATGTCTTTGTGAAATCTTTCCCCCTGTTCCTCTCCTGTGAAGGTAATGAATCTTGATGGTCATGTTACATCTCGTTCGATCCTAACAGAGCTTAAAAAAACACAAAACAGTGAAACGATTCGAATCGCTTGAAGTCTAGTATATAGCGTTGTGAAAAAGAAAAGTAACAAAGTCGAATTATGCACATAACATAGTAGGTTTTCTATATATGTCCATTGCTAGCTTATTCCTACTTCTTGTAACTAATATATCTAGGAAGGAAATTTTACTGTCGGTTTCCGTTTCATGGATAAATTTAATACAGGGTAATTTTGGATTTACCTGTTCCAAAAATCCGGTTATTGGGTATCTGTTCGTGTCAAACTGTAATCAACATATCTAATCCAATGCCGTGGAAAATAACCCAAAGTATCCTTAAAGTCAGTTCCGAATTTACCCATAAAAAGCTTAGGCATGAAAGAGGATAGGCTGCTATCCACTGCGGTTCTTCAATTTGTGGGTGAAAAGTGTTATTAATTTAGGAAAAGTATTCTACCGAGAATTATTATTCTATTTTGTCGCATATCGTGGCTTTGCGATGATTTATGCTGTCGTTTTGTATCCACCAACAACCCCTACAATATATATAAGTAATTGCTGCAGTGAGTAGAAATTATCTAGACGTTCTTTCTTCCAAGCTACCAGCAATTATAGTTGACTACACTATGTTGCAAAATAAATATGAATTGGTGCACCACAAATAATGTTTTTTTTTTTGAAGAATTGCTGATTTTTGGGAAACGAAACTGTAAGGTTGGTGGGTTTCCTTGGATATTACTAAATATGCCCTATTAACTAATTTGGGAACCAGAAAATAATGTAACGTTTTTTGGTTTTTAATGTAGAAAAACTAGGGTTTCATTGGATGAGCTAATTGAAATGGAAAGGGGCTGATATATGAATTGCAGCGCAAAAAGGATCATACCTCAATTCTTTATTAATAATACTTTGTTCATTAATAAAGTAACTAAAGCAACTGCTACCAATCTTATCTCTCTTCATTTTAGCTGGTAAGCGAAGTGTCCTATTGTGCCACCTTAATAATTTCTTTAGAAGGATAGTAGGAACCTTAGCGAGAATCGATTGTTAATTTCGACACCTATACGTGGCCTCTAGTCCACGTATTACGTCAAAGAAAAATACACCAATTCTTATCTTCTACAACTACCTACAATAGCGTCTACACGCTCATTTTAGAACGTTCGACTTCGAGACCCTAAACTATACAACCCATCCACTCTTAAGCTCGGAAACCTTCAACGCTCGCTCTCGAAAACGCTTTATTACTGTTCTTGTGGAAATTACAACTTTAGGCGCGGGTCTGGAAGTAATTTCGTGAACGGCTCTTTCTAGCGACACCTACCGTTCGACCGTCCATTTAAAAACGATGATCGTCGCTCCATCTCCTTTCTTCGTCACCTATCGACCTTCTTCTTCTTCATCGTCGCGACGCATATGTAGCTAGAGTCAAGGTAGTTGATATAAAAGTAGGTTGGTGTCGCTTTCTTCGAGTTCTTCCTCTTCCCAACAGACTCTCTTATAAGTAAAGTTAACTCTGTCAAAATTGCCGATTGAATCGGTTGTAATGAGACGTTTGGACGGTACCACTGGATAAATGGAAAATTTGCATAATAAAGGCTTAGGATATTAACTTCGAGATCTGCGTTTTCGTTTTCTTCCTCGCACGGTTTTCGTCTTATTAAATCGGTCTCGCGGATTTCTTTGCTTCCTGTTCACGGATAGAGATGAAGTCTTCGTCGAGGAAATACTATTGAATGCAGAAAGCTGTCAATCAATAATTCGACAGGAGGGGTTCTTTATTTCAATGTAGGCCGATTTCAACCTGGGAGTTTCTGCAAAGACGCTACTTAAAATGGAATTTTAATATCGACATGTGATGCATAATCGGCGCAGTTAGAATTGCACAAGTATTAAAATGCAAGTAAGAATACAATCCCTGTCCAATTTATTAGGGCCAGCTGCTAAAATAGCGATTTTGTTAAAATATATATTGAAAAACGTATTGTACAAGCATAAGTTTGTTCAGAATCGCTTATACGAGGGGAGGTCCAGAAGTTCGTGGAATGAAAGGATTTTAAATATAATAAAACAATAAATCTATTTCTCCTTTTCAATATAATTACCCTTAAACACAATCCATTTATTAGATCTATGAATTCATTTTTCTAAACCATCAAAAAATATTTTTTATCTTTCGCCTCAAAATGGGCCAAAATTGCCTCCTTTACCTCATTGTCGTCGGAAAACTTTCTTCCATGTAAGTCTTTTCTTAAATTGGGGAACAAATAAAAATCACTAGGTGCCACGTCTGGACTGTAGGGTGGATGGACTATTGATTGAAAGCCATGCTTGTGCAGAGCAGCCATTGCAACTTTGCTCTTGTGAACCGGCGCACTGTCTTGGTCAATTGTTCTCGATTTTTTTCCTTGATGGCCTCCTTTATTTTTTCTAATATCGCTGCGTAATATTCTCCGGTTATGCTCCTACCTTTTTCTTTGTAATCAATCAATAATATCCCCTCACAATCCCATAAAACAGTAGCCATCAACTTTCCAGCCGATTCTGACTCTTTGAATTTCTTTGGCGGTGGTGTCCCCTTTTTATGCCGTTGCATGGACTCCTGTTTGGACTCAGGCTCAAAGTGATGAACCCATGTTTCATCTCCGGTAACAATCCGCTCCAAAATCTGTGCAGGTTTATCTACACACAGCTCCAAATATTGTTTGGACACACAGACGCGCTGCTGTTTCTGCAGCGGCGTGAGCATTCTCGGTACTCATTCTGCACTGACTTTTGTTATACCCAGGTGGTCATGTAGGATACGCAAAATGGTAGTATCCGATACTCCAACTAATGCAGATAATTATTCTTCAAAAAAAAAAATCTTCAAACGGGCATCTTGCAGCGATAACCTCTTCATTCGTGCGAAATTTCTTACCGGCGAGCATTTTTTTGAGGTCTGCGAACAGCCAGTAGTCGCCAGGAGCCAAATCTAGCGAATACGATGGATGTGGGAGCAATTCGAAGTTCAATTTATGTAGTTTTGCCATTGTTTTGATTGACTTGTGACACGGTGCATTGTCTTGATGAAACAATATTTTTTTCTTTGCCATATGCGGTGGTTTCTTTGCAATTTCGGCCTTCAAACGCTCCAATAACGCTATATAATATTCACTGTTGATGGTATTTCCTTTCTCAAGATAGTCGATGATATTACACCACGTACATCCAAAAATACCGAGGCCATAACCTTTCCAGCCGATTGTTGTGCTTTCGGGCGCTTTGGACGAGATTCTCCAGTTGCTGTCCACTCAGATGACGATCGTTTTGATTCCGGAGTGAAGTGATGGATCCATGTTTCATCCATTGTCACATATCGACGCAAAAATTCCGGTTTGTTCGGTTTGTTACGTTTAAACATGGCCAAACACTGCTCAGAATCATCAACACGTTCTTGTTTTTGGTCAATAGTGAGCAAACGCGGCACCCACTTTGAACAGAGCTTTCTCATAGTCAAATGCTCATGCAATATAAAGCTAATACGTTCGTTTGATATCTGTACGATGTCAGCTAACTCACGCAACTTCACTTTTCGATCATTCAAAACGATTTTGTGGATTTTTTTTATGTTTTCTGGTGTTACCGCCTCATTTGGACGTCCACTGCGTTCTGTATCATCGGTGTCTCTACGACTACGTTTGAAGTCAGCAAACCAACGTTTTATTGTTGTTTCGGATGGAGCGGAGTCCCCATAACACTTTTCAAGCCATTGCTTCGCTTGAACGGTATTTTTTTCCCATCAAGAAGCAGTAAAATTAAAACACGAAATTGTTTTTGATCCATTGTTTTGAAAGTAACAAAAGTAGCGTGACTCTTGACCCGTGACTAATGAATAGAATATCATGAAATTATAACAGCTGTCTTTTGAAGGTTAGTACTAACTGAGAGAAAGGTGACTTCAATAAAACTAGCGTCATCTATGTGTTAGGCCCGGGACTTTTCAGCCCATGTGTTAACTGAAATATGCGTGGAAACATATTTAATGATACTAATAATATAATCTAATCATAAATGATGCGAGTACGTAAACGTTACTGAACACTCGCCTTGATGCGGCCGTCCGGCTCATCCACGTTGTTCTCCGCACTGCACTGTAGTCTATACAAAAAGCAGAGCGATTCTACTTCCTATATGAGAAAGTAAACTTGTATCCTTTAGGCGCTAGCTTTTCCATTGACAGTGATAACATTTCTATTGCTGCACTGTTGGTATAAGTGGAGACAATACTTTATTCGGGCGATATGAATTTTCCATTTTTTTTTTCTTCAGCAAACATTTTATAAATCTCATCCGTACAAGATATTTAGCAATTCAAAAAAGGCAATAGCGACCGAAGCGGAACGTTTCACTGCCTCAAACCGGCGGTCACGCGATAAATAAGAAAAGTACCGTAAACATGCCACGGAATCAATACCCATTTCCTCTATCAGGGCCCGTTTCGTTCCGAGGCCGGCGATATTTACGAAAGAGAGATGCCTCTATTTGCGTAGGTATACCTACACTACCCGCCGCCCGACACAACGAACCGTACGTAGTATTACGTGGGGGAAACCCGTCAAGGGGACCTGGAGAATCACGGGAATTAAATTTGCCGCTATTTTAAAATTCAAATTACAAACAATTCAGATGCCGCTCCTAATTTATCGTCCTTGATTTACCGTTTTAGACGAGATCCGTTTACAAAATCGAATGGCGAATCGGAATTTCCCAGCCACCAACACTACCACCACCACCACCGCCGCTACTGCCGCCAGGCAGAGGGGTATATGAGGCTAAGCGTAGCCGGTTGGATGGGGAAACGCCAAATGTCAAGTCTATAATATCACATACATCGTATATCATTTTTCCCGATTATCAATCTGTCCAGAAAAACGAATTTGTTTTTTCACGCCACGTTCCCCTATCTTCTCAAATTCCTTTGGAACTTCCTTTCTTCTTGTTTTTATATTTATATACAATTATCACAAAAAAAGGTGGATAGTGTTAATAATCATGCCAGTATTTTAAATAACGATCTACGCACGCTCTATAGTTTGTGCGGATACAGGATGACCACGAAATTCCTTTATATGCCTTTATTACTTCATCAAACTTATATACAATTGAATTAGTCGTCACTTGAAATTTCCTTAAACTTTCTATTTGAAACAAAAACCGAAATTTTTTTCGTAGAAAACGGACAGCTTTTCAAATTACCTTTTGAATGATATACGAGGTGTGCCCACGAAATATTCGAACGTACTATAATTATTATTAGTCTCGCAAAGAGGAGCAAGTTTCAGTGCTGCACAGAGAACAACGCGGAGGGGTGAAGCGCGTGGCACGGAGAATCGAGTGCCCGTATCAAAGCACGTTTGTTGTATGTGTTGTGTGTGTAATGTAGCATTTAGGTACGTTTCGGCAACTGCGTATTTCGAATAAACTAGAGAATGTAATAGCAGTATAGCAAACTATACAGCGAACACTTAATATTTGATAGAGGTGTTTGTTTTATTCTATGTAATGTACCGTTCACTTTACTATTCGTAAACACACGTCAACAAGCATTTGCCTCTTTCTGCAGCAAGTATTGGGATTGTAGATTATCAAGTCGGACAAAAACTGCCATCTGTTCGTGGCTATGTTGAAACAAGAATTATTATTATTATTTTTCACAATTGTACAAATCGTAGAATTAACTAACCCTTTCTTCCTTCCACTTTCGACTGCTTTGATTATCGCGACTTTGTCGTTCACGCTTAAACTTTTTCGCTTTAAACCTGACATATTCGATAAAGAAATCTCGATGTTTCACTCACACGATTCAAATACCGACTGAGGAAATTTCTTACGAACTTTGCCCGGCGGATTGCAAAAAACGATAATATTCTTGGAATCCCCGAACGGTCGAACGTTGCAGGCTAGGCAAATACCGGGAGTTGAGCCATAAATGATAATATAAATACATACCTCAAGTGGTAAATATTTGTCGTTATATCAAGGGTTATTGACGCTAAAACCGGGTTTTTCCCTGTACGTTTGAATAGTAAAGTACGGGACCGCTTAAAATTTGACGCTAAAAAAGGAGTGTCGTTACAGCCGAAGTTGTTATAACCGGGTTCTACTGTATGTATACTTTATATATATATAAGCATAAAGGACATAGACTAACGACATGGAGGCTTTCAAGAATAGAACATTACGACTAGCTTCTTAAGTAATTAGCCCGAGGAATTTTTCCAGAACCCCACACATTCTGCGTATAAAATATCGTTCCCGCACAATTTCGTTCGACGAACGTTCTTCCAGTCACTCGTTTTGTTGACGATCCCTAGGGACACAATCCATCTGCTGATAGATGACTTTTGACTGTGAGAAGATAATTGAGTCCATCTCAGATTCACATCATTTATTAATATTAGAGTGGTGGCCTTGATAAATGGCATTCTGTGCTTTTACAGGGTTCGCTTGTCCTTGTTTCTCATTCTCTTCCACTTTTGCCGCACGCATGCGGTCGCCATGATGCGAGAAAGTTTGCGAATTTTTTACTGTATTTTCCAGCGCTTTGAAGTCAGCAAGATTTTGAAATTTATGTTTAGACAACGCAAAGTTTCTTCAGTGAGACATCGGTATAATGAAATCGATAAAGTCGCATGTGATAATAGATTTGAAAGTAAATTAATATCTATCGATCGTGTAGCACCATTCAGAGGTACTTATACCCTTGTATATAATACATTCTATTTAAGCCTGCGGTGCAAATAGAGCAACAGCTTTTCAGTTTCTGAATTGCACGTTGAACTCGAAAAGTTGTAATTTTTCAATGTACGTGATATATCGGTTATACTATAATTTGAATGAAAAATAAAAATAAAAAAAAAACAAGAGCGACCTGTTCAAATATACCACTAGTCAATAACGTTTCACAATCAATGTCTCCCTCTTTTCTTATTTGTAGGGATCAGTGAGTGATAATCCGCAATGAGACACGTGAACAGGTAATATCCTATTGGAATGAGTAACTCTTGACACTTGAGATGAAATAATGATGCAAACAAATATCATATCCACCGCATGACGAAGACAGTGACCCACTGCATAATCTCTTCTATGCTGGAAGGAAAGTTCTGCTCTCCCTTCCAATTAGCCGAGTGTAAATAAGGAAAACACCTTGTCAGATAAAATGTAACTCAGGTCTTCTTCAAACATTTTCATTTCCGTGGCTTTTGTAAGCTGATATCTATACAATTACGATAAGAGCGATAGCAGCTCGTATAGCGCGACTTCTCCCTACGCTAATAGGGCAACTGTTACGCCGAATGTGCCGTAACTTATAATGCTATGGTTACAAGATGACAATAAAGTTAAATCCCTACTCCGATCGTTTTTAAACGGATTCAAAACTATGGTTACAACACGATAATAAAGCTGACAATGATCTATACAGTTCCGATAGCTGCAATAGTAGCTCCCACTACCTTCGCACATATTCTTTGTTGACACCTAGATTCTATTCTCGTTATATATACAAAATATTTTAAATTTTTTAAATTAGACTAATATTTTGTCGATCCACCTTTACTTGCGTGAAGTGCTGCGAGTCGTCATGGCATAGAATCTATTAAATGATTAATGGTGTCTTCTGGAATATTTAACCAGTCTTCTGTAACAACTGCTACGAGTTCTTCCTTATTGCTGGGTCTTCGGGGTCGTTTCGCCATATTTGTCTGGATTATGTGCCAAACATGCCCTATCGGATTCATGTCTGGTGATTGGCCTGGCCATGGTAAAATCCGAATCCCCTGTTCCTCTTTCCATGTGGTTGTTGTTCTTGCTTTGTGGCAGGGTGCTCCATCCTCCATAAAAGTGGCGTCTTCTTTAGATAAAATGGCGTTGTCGAATATCGGTAGTAGTCCTTCTGTTAATATTTGGATATATTTTGCCGCATTTATATTTCCGTCGCAGATTACTAATTGCGATGTTCCACCATACCATATCGCGCCCCACACCATGATGTTCACACCGCCGTATTTCACCGTCTGATGCAAAAATTTGTCGTCCAGTTGCTGTGACGAACGTCTCCATACCCACGTACGACCACTATCGCTGAATTGGCAGTATCTGCTTTCGTCTGAAAAAATAACAGACCGCCAAAACTCTTCGGGCTTCGTTGGCATTTCGATTGCCCAAGCCATTCGGCGCCGTTTTTGAAACGCCGTAAGGAGAGGTTTTTTCTTTGCCACCGTTTTATACATCCCCACACTGTGGAGGTATCGCAGAACGGTGCGCTGACTTTTCTGTGAAGTTGCCGCAAGGTCAGCTGTACTTTTTCGCAGTTCTCTTAACACTTCGCGCACAAGCACCCTTTTACTTCTTTCAGAAGGTCCGACACGACCTGGTCTCGGCTCCACTGTTGTTTTTCCCTTGCGTTTGAATTGTGTAATCACACGGTTAACTGTGGACAACGGAATATTTAAAAATTTACTTATTTCACGTTGCGAAGCGCCGCGTTCAGTCTGGCCAACGATGCGACCCCGTGTGAAGTCGCTAATATCACTCGAACCTTGTAAGCGAGGCATAGTTGTAACGATACTAAACTATGACGAATTCCTTCCGATACATCCCCACCCTGTGGTGGTATCGCAGAACGGTGCGCTGACTTTCCTGTGAAGTTGGCGCAAGTTCAGCTGTACCTTACGATTCTCTTAACACTTCGCGCACAAGCACCATTTTACTTCTTTCAGAAGGTCCGGCACGACCTGGTCTCGGCTCCACTGTTGTTTTTTCCTTGCGTTTAAATTGTGTAATCACACGGTTGATTGTAGTCAACGGAATATTTAAAAATTTACTTATTTCTCGTTGCGAAGCGCCGCGTTCACTCTGGCCAACGACGCAACCACGGGTGAAGTCGCTAATATCACTCGAACCTTGTAAGCGAGGCATAGTTGTAACGATACTAAACTATGACGAATTCCTTGCGATACATCTACCCCTACCCTAATGACAAGAGAAAGTTCTTAATTCGTTCTTAGAATTTAGCTGTTTACATAATTATACCGCTTTACCTGGTGCCTATTTTATTCTGTCACCCTAGTGTACATGGTTGGTTGAATGAAAGACCTTATAACCACAACAAATATCAGGAACGTTTGCTAAAATATTCGTAACCAGCCTTCTTAGTCACAAAGCATTCTTCAACGGAATCCATTTGAGTCATGTTCAGCTTAACCCCAAAGCTTATGTATAACCCCTATAATCAACCGGCAGTTGGAGATCGTACAGTGCGACCTCTCCCTACGCCAATAGGGCAACTGTTACGCCGAATGTTCCGTAACTTATAATGCTATGGTTACAAGATGACAATAAAGTTAAATCCCTACTCCGATCGTTTTTAAACGGATTCAAGACAACCTTTCGTTGTCTCTGTGAAGGTATAAACTTGAACTAACTGAAGCTCAATTGTTTTTATTGAAGTTAATGTGTAGTAACATAATTGAGTAAGACGCTTGTGATGTGGTATGGATATAATTACAAGAAAAAATAATTTAACTCTGGCCTTCTTCAAAAGTTCTCGCTTCCGTGGTTTTTATGAACTAATAAGGATCTATACAATTCTGGTGACATCCATAGCAACTATTACTACTAGGGCAACTGTTACGCCGAATGATCACTATCCAATAATGCGAAGATTCCAATACGATATTTCCTTTTGCATTACCATGTTCGTTTCCATTGATCTGCTAATATTTACAGCTTCAGACAGGCTTAAATTGGGGTATTGCAACAGTTTTTCTTGAATACGAGAATCTCGAATCCCTAAAACTATACGATCACGAATAAGTGTATCTTTTTCCTCCCATGTATTTGCCAATTCTTTTAATGCAGTAGTAAATTGTTCAGTTGACTCTCCCTGTAACTGGTTTCTCTTAAAAAAACTTATAATACTCAAACACTAAATTTTTTACGGGTTGACAGTATTTATCAAACTTACTCAAAATTTCTGAGAGTTTATTCGTTTCTTCTCCTTCATTAAATTGAAAGGTGTTGTAAATTCGAATTCCTTCATCAAATTTTTGCTTCCATAGCGTCCAGTTTGGAATTCCATCGCCTGGTAAATCAAAGTAATCCGGTATACCGCACCTGTCAGCCATTGTTACGCGAGTGTTATATTGTCGCACTAAGTACAAATATCAAAACAAGACAATCTTAATCTTAATAATTCTTCTTTTTACTCATCAGATATACCTGATCACTTTACCGTTGCCACCATGTATTGTTTTAATTTCTTTTATTGTATAATCTTGTTATACATTTCTTAATACAACAAACATCATGCGTACATGACATAAACTTCTAGACATATATTACAGTACAGTTGTTGCCTTAACATTCTTGTGTAAAAAGGAATATTCTTTATCGCTAATCTTTCAATCGTTTCATTTTTCGCGGAATTACTTCTTAGAGCATGATTAGTTATGTGGTGGAAAGTTTGGTATAAGCTTCTGTTCTCTCTATCTGCCATAACTTTCTGCGTTCATATCTGAATGGTAATCACAAGCTTTTGAGCCAGACTTAAAAATCAATAGGGCATTAGTGATAAGTCCATGTTTCCTTCCTGCGTGCGTTACTATTATTCCGGATTCTCCAGATATATTCTTAAAAAGTCCTTTTGTACTTTCGTGTCGTCGTGGGTCGATTTGTCTCACGAAAATGTTTAATCTTCTGCAAGTAATCAATTCCTAATGCCCGTATATCAATTTGCTCTATCAAAACTTTCCTGTTATTCTGTATACATCTAAACTTGAACCCCAATCTTTTAAAATTCTTCTTAATGATGCGTTTGATCGTTTCCGTTCAAATTGATCGTGCAACTTTTAGAGTAGGCCTGAAACCGTAATTCGTCGTGCGTTTGTTCTATGAAAATCATGAGATCCTATCTCGCACTATTCGTATTTGATACTCCAGTAAACTTCTGACACTCTTTCTTTGTCTCTTCTTACCAGGGAGATTTGGTGCTGTATTTCACATTTGAATAATTTGTTTCATGAACACATTCTTTTACTTCACTTAATAGCACTGACTTTACGTCTCTAAAAACAATTGTAAATATTAAAAACAAGGTCCTGTTTTTGAGTGCGTATTACTTTATGATCCCTTAACGAAGACGTTATGTTCCGACACTGACAAACATATTCTGGCTATTATTTTAGTAAGTGGACGTGCGTATTTTTAAAAGCGACTATGGCGATTTCCCAACGCTCGCCATCTAATTTGTCATTTACAGCATCTGAAGTTAGACTAAATACTAAACATTCTGCACTGGCATAAGTAAATGAGAGAAGATTCCAAGGGATAAAAAGAGAAAAGAAGGAGACAGGGCAAGATACTACTGTCTTTCATCTGCATATTTCCGAAGTGTTGGATTGCCTTCTTACAAGGCACAACCCCCTCCTAAAATTTAAAATACAACCGATATTAAACCTAATTCTTCGTCCTTCCTCAATTCAGTAACAGCTTTCCTTCTCTTTTTAGATTGAATGTGGTTTTCAATATGTTGCGTTGTTGGACCGATCACCTCTACTTCCTCTTTTGGCGGTACGCTGATAGAAGCTTCTACGGCACAGATGATGGTGTTTCTAGGTATGTACTTGGGATGATAACGAAGTTCTGATAAAATTCGTTTCGCTCGCCATCTAATTTGACGTTTCAAGCTCGAAATTCGCTCAACGAAATTATGAAAATAAGAACAGGAGCACAAGCTGCAATTGAAACACCCAGACATTTTCAAAGTCCCCGATGGTACATTAAACGCCTAACCTTTTTTGCTCTTATTATTCCGAATCGGAGTATCGGATATATTAGCGAATTCGTCGAGGGCTGGGAAAATGAGGAGGAGGTGGGCTTTCAATTTCGAAAATTTATCGCCACCACCACCGGTAGGCGGAGAAGAGGAACTTGAATGGCGTCTAAACCTGTTCGTTTCAACCGTTATCTTTTTAATAGAATTAGAGCGGTATTAATTGGGTGAATATTTCGAATAGACGGGAGCGCGAAAGTAAAATTACGTTTTCCCTCTTATTTCTAACAAAAAGTAGCGGCACCCTCTGCCTTGGTACTTAATTCAAAGCCTCTTGTTACGAATTCAAGAATGCGATTTTACTTTCCCATTGTTAATGCAAAATCTTACTTGATACTAAAAATGATGTTCCCTTTGATTTGACCAGTATCTTGGAATGTTAGCGGTTTTTTATTAAGGATGGTTCATTTGTAAATTGAGATTTCTTTCAAGTGGCTTCCTTGCTGAGTTCGTTTTTCTTTATATTCGTACTTCCCTATGTTTCTTCATTTCATCATAAAACGATAGACGCTTTAGCAGCACTTGCAAATTATTCAGATATCGAAGAATTGCATAACTTGCATAAAAATTCGAATGAAGATGTTGGATGGAATATTGCAGTTCTATGCAAAGTACTCTTGCAAGTCAAAATGTGTCAGTTCCTCGTTGCTTTCAGGCACTGTTCATTTCAAACATCAGCGTTTCGTCTTCGACCAAAGGAATTTTATTGATATCGCATAATTTAGTAATCTTAAACTTTTGCAATGTGTTAGAATTAATTGATATTTACTTAAGTCTGAGTTGTTCTATTCGTATTTCCAAGATCTTTAATTACATTAAAGCGAAATTCCTTGCCTCTATGTAATTAACATCTAATTTCTTACTTTCTAAAGGCATATAAAACGGGCGATCGAATTCTAGACAGAGAGTCATTGTTATAGCTACCGTCAGAGTCAGAGTCGTAGTTACAGTTAGAGTTATTATAGTTGGAGTTGAGTTTTTCTCGTAACTTAAGTCGCTTCATGTAGTCCTCTCGTATACATTCATTGGGAAAGATATGTATGTTTGTGTAATTCAGTACTTACTTAAGAAATAAAGAATAGTGAAACGACGCAATTGAGTTATTTGTGTATTTCTCTGGTCCTTCGAAAACTAATCATTAAAAGAAACTAGTGTTGGAGCAACCAGTTCGATACAGTCCACAAATCGTTGATTTTAGCACCGCACACGCAAAACAACCAGTGTGTGGGGAATTTTGCAGAAAGATGTCGGCCTCATGCTTACAAGATCGATTTAACCCAAGACCTCTAACCGAATCATCATTTATTGTATTTCTTATTCAGTAATTGAGTTTAGAATCCCTGAGTTTCATAAGAACCATATTCAACGACGTACGTCATTTCCAGCTTAATGGTTTTGCACTTGGCCTAGGAATCAACCAGAAACAATGCATGAAGAAGATCTGCACACATTTAAACTGGCTGTCTGGTGCGAATTTCATGCTGGAGGAATCCAGGCCTTACTTCTTCTTCAGCGATCCTGGTAACCCTGGCTACCATGCTCAAGGATCATTAGCTTTCTTTTGACCCTAATTGGGCAATACGACTTGGATAACACTAGCCAACACATATTTTGGTGCCTCGTATTTTTAGGCACTATTAAGCAATTTTGCTTAATCCGAAAATGCTGTCAGATTTGTTGTATCAGATCTAATATCGACAATTTACTCTTTCTGCTGTAGTCAGGAAGAATTCGCCAAAATTAGATATAGTTTTGTTATGTACGTTACATTTTAAATATTACTATTTGATAACATGCAACATGCACATGCACATACAACTTTCAATCAGCTAAAAATCGCCTTTTATAAGATTTCCTTGCGTGAAGTTTACAGGAACAGTTTCGCTGAAGATTTCAGCAGTAATCGGCCACCATACGGGTATCCCATCTTCCTTGGAACTTTTCCTCCATGCTGCTAATGTATGTGAAATCTTTCCGCCTGTTCCCCACTAACATCACCTAAGTTTTCTGGAAAACGATCGAAGTTTCTGTGAAGGTAATAAGTCTTGATGCTCATGTTTCCTTCAAGCGTGTAAAAGTTAGAAAGCATCTGGCCAGTTATTTTTGGAACCAGCACCTCAGAAGTACCCTAAATTTTTACAGGCGACACGAAAATTATTTTGTTGGGCGGTGTAATATATCAACAAGACTGTCCCACATTTCTGTACTGCAAGATAAGTGTGGTGAATCGGTTATTTCCAGTCAATTATTTTCCTCGCTCGTGCAATTTAACGCCTCTAGGCTTTTTCTTTAGGTTACATTAAGTGTCTAGTTGATGCCAGCACGGTAATAATCTTACGTCATCCACAGATCAACTTCTGAATCTTTAAAAAAATTATTTCTAGAGAGATTTGATATAGCGGTACAAACTTTACAGGAACTTGGATTAACTCATCCAACGGATTTCGTGTTGATGTACTATACTCTAGGTTCAGAAGCTGTTCGCTTATTTGAACGGTCTAGGCGTAGAACCTAGTTATAATGAAGTTCTTAAATTCATTAAAGAATAATCAAACTTGGTGTTTAGTACTAAGGAAGCGATGCCTGCTAAATTCACTGTGAATGGTAATAAACATCATCTTTTGGTCTTTGGAACCATATGGGAGTGACTAAAAAAATATTGTACTCGAAGACAGATCGCCAATTTAAAGTATACAAGAATCTTACACTTACTTATTTACTTTTTCGAGTCCAAATTGTTCTACCCAGTAACGGGCTACGTCCATGGCTCTGTCATTGCCATCTACATTTCATCGATTGAGTACGTCGCAGGGCAAAGTGTGCATGCCAGAAGGTGATTTATCTCTTGCATTTCCCTACATCCACAAAAATATTCTTGATTTTCTTCAGTTTTCCACTTGAGTTTGTTAGTTTTTACGGATGCCACACCGATTCGTATTCTGTTTAGTGTTTTCCATATCTTCCAGTCGAAGTTTGAGCCTGCACAAGGGCTTTCATTAATAGGGTAGTTGTCAGGCGGTTCCAACATTGCGCACTAAAGAAAGTTTTTTTCTCGATTTAGGACTTTTTCGTTGCTGTTCTCGGCGATAGAAAACATGACGTTCCTCGAAAACTTGCTTAAATTTTACGACATATTATGACTATGCTCTTATTCCGCTCGGTTCTGCGAAATCTGCTTTGTTAATCTGGTTCGATTTCAACCAACCAGTGATAATTCTACAGGTTTGGTTTAGAGCGATATCGATTTATTTTGCATGGCTTGATATACATTAAACTAGACACGCATATTCTACTGTATAGAAACAGAGTGCTTGTGTGGATGTTCTTAGGACTTGGTGTTGTGCTCCCCATTTGCTCCCGGCAAGTTTTTGTATAATGTTATTCCTAGCTACCATATTCTGTATGATTTTGTGACAATGTTGTTTTTATATGAGTGCTCTATCTATGGAAAAGTCCAAGTATGTTGATCCTTCGACATGTTCTAAATCATTGCGTTTCCAAAGTACTTTAAGTTTTTTGTGGGCCTCGTGTGTATTTAAATGAATTCACTCACTTGTGTTTTTAATGGACTTGGTTTTAGCAAAATTTTTCCAATAGTAATTGGCCATGATGTTTATTGCATCCTCAAGTTTGGTCTCTATTTCTTCAAATATTTGGCATATTTGGCGTCTTGCATTATGGGTTGGTCATTGGTATATATGTTAAATAAAGTATAGGCTAGAACGCTTCCTCATAGTAGGCCGTTTGTTTGGATTCTCCAACGGCTTTACGGATCTTCTGTTTTGTAGGATTGATTCAATTATTTTTCTTAGTTTATAATCTTCTGCTGTTTTGTAGACGTTATTAAGTTTAATAGAGAAAAAGGTGTTTACAGAAAACTGCACACATTTTTCCAAATTTAAACTCCGCGCTAAGTAATGTCATGTATACTATGGCCAAAGCGAAACAGAATAAATAATTTACATCAGATGCTAAAGTTGGCAAACAAGGATGGCCACATGATAACTTTTTTCAAGCTCCTGTTATCGCTAGGATTTGACTTTTGGAGCTTATTGTCTAATAATAAGCCTGTGAACTGTAACAATTCTGTATGTAATTGACACAATAAATTGCACAGTCTTAATTTCTCTAACACATTATATTCCACGACTATTATTTTCGTATAACGGATTTTCAGTGAAAGATGCAGCTTGTGTACTATCTTTTCCCACAAATTTGAATGACCTAAGAAGTCTATATAGTAACCCAGGTAGAAACAAATTTCGCGGGCGATTTGAGTTGGTAATTCCGACAACTGCATTACTGTGAGGTCCAACTATTAATGTTGTACCCATTAAAATACAGGTGGTAGGTGTATGATATTTGCTTATATAATACCTCGCATGTTCTTAAAACACACTTTACAATGAGATACACGAATATATATAGTACACGTTCCTACCAAATCTAGCAATACATAAAAAAAACTGTAAGTAAAGTATTACATTTACAGAATGATGATGGAAGAAGATACAATACTAGTCAGGTCTTACTGCTGATTTGTAAGCTCTCACTTTGCTTTCATTGTAAAGTATTTGTTCCTCTATACGATGTCTCTTAAGCACGTTGATATTTGAGATGCTTTCATTTCATAATTCTAACAATAAGCTCAAACCCCAGAACCATACGTACATTACTAAGGAAGCAGCAACTGGTAATTGTGTCTATTTCCTCACTTCGCTGTTTGTTCAGGTGAGCACTCATATTGTACGTGCTGATTTATACAGAATTACCTAAACTAAATATCGAATATCCAAAATCCAACACACAGTCGAAACGAGATTCATATAGGAACGTTTCTAAGAACTTCTATAGCCATTATTACCAACTGACATCGGTACAATTAACACCAACCAAAGGAGACTAACCCTAATACATTAATCCGCAGTTATTTGATTTCGCTGCCGAAATCAAAATGGAGCTTTAGATTACGGAACGTTTCGAAATTAAAGAGAATAAATCAAGCAACATTAAGTCTTCACGGCGCAAGGAATGGTAGGAGCTGCGGCATCAGAGGTAAAATTCCGAGATTATTTTATACAAATTTCTATCACCCTTTCCAGTACTAATTTGGAGGGTTTCAACCGCTTCGTCTTCATCCAGGTTCCGCTCTTACCGCGTCGTTCTAGACGCTAGTTCCGTGAAATTCGACCCGATGGCATTAATTTATTCATACAGTTGATCCCGAAAATTAATGTGGCATAATTTAAAAAAAAACAAGCCTGGCTCGTTAGCGCCGTGATGACATTAACAATGCCCTAATTTAACTAGTGAATTGTGGGAAAGTGGCTGAAGTTTATCGGGAAACGCGTGATTTTGTTATGAAGATATTTCCAAAATATTATTGGTTTTAGCTATTCTAATGGCATGGTCAAATTGTGGAATACAATAAAAGTAATTTTTTTGAAATTCAGATGTCACATGAGTGAATATGGCACACTCAGACTATTATTCTAAAACACACATAAGTTACAATTCGGTAGCATTGATCACACAGTTCACGAATTTTCTCTAGTTACAAGGAGTCGGACATCGTTAAGAAACTTGATGTCATCCGCACTGTAACTGGACCTCCGTTTCCGAGACTATTCACTATCACTTCTCTTGAATTGCACCTGGGGCTTATCTAGCGGGGCGGTCGCGATATTCACTGCTTTTATTTATCCTTTGAGGAAATGAAGAACTAACATCAGTTAGGCACAATTTTATAGGAGACCATAATTAGACCTTCAATTAATTCCTATGCATCAATATCGCCTTCATTATTATTCTTCTTTTTCCCATCATAAGATTCGCATGTTTTAGTCCCAAAAACGCATAAATACCGTCACCTGTTACCCATGCTCGTAACCGACCACAAAGTATAAGAACTAACCGGAGAAAGCTTAAGACTCGCTCTTGCGAGGGAATTCAGATCGTTATCCCAGCCGAGTATTTATAACGGGGTACCCGATGCATGCATGTTTCCAGCGCACTTTTTAATTAATTCCGCTCCGCAGGGGATTATTAAGTTTAGCGCATAAATTTTTGAAGTAGTGGATACTTCTCGGGGCCGGGTTAATAAATCGGCGACCGTAGAAAATCGAGGTGCGACATTACAAAAGTTACGACGACCGCAGCGGTTAATTTACAGTTTCAAAGATTATTTGCGAGAGCGAGTAACTTTCCGGGTTTTAAGTAAATTTTAAGAGGTGTGAATTTTATTACCTGGTGCAATCTCTAAATTATAGATTGAACGCTATGCAAGCACATGCCATCTATATGGGACTAAATTATGCCGAGGTTGCATCGTGAGCCAAGTTGCTAAAACCTGGACAATTGACTTAGTCAAGGCTACGAGGGGAGGTCCAGAAGTTCGTGGAATGGAGGGGATGGAGTGGAGATAGGAGCGCTCGCTGGGTGTCATTCTGATTGACGACTCATCATTAGTATATAAATTAAGTCGCAGCCCTATAGCGTCAGTCGTTTACGAATAGTTGCCTGCTAAACAAGTCAATCCGGAAGAAAACTGAAACTATGGAGAAAATTGAACACCGTGCTGTGATAAAGTTCCTTACAAAGCAAGGAAGGAACGCTCAAACCATATTGAATGAAATGGAAACCGTTTATGGGGAACATTGCCCTAGTAAATCAATGATTTATAAGTGGCATGGTCTTCTTAAACAACGTCGGGAGTCGATTGAAGACGACCCCCCGCTCAGGACGGCCAGTTGAGGCTACCACATCAGACATCTCGGAAAAGTGCAAAAATGTCTACTGCAAGATGCTTGTTTGAAGAAAAAACAATTATCTGCATTAGTTGGAGTATCAGATACCACCATTTTGCGTATCCTACATGACCACCTGGATATGACAAATGTCAGTGCAAGATGGGTACCGAGAATGCTCACGCCGCTGCAGCGCGTCTGTGCAATTTTTGAAGCTGTCTGGAGACAAAGAGAAGAGATGAAACATGGGTTCATCACTTTGAGCCTGAGTCCAAACAGGAGTCCATGCAATGGCATAAAAAGAGCACACCACCGCCAAAGGAATTCAAAGTGTCAGAATCGACTGGAAAGGTGATGGCTGCTACTGTGTTTTGGGATTGTGAGCGGATATTATTGATTGATTACATAGAAAAAGGTAGGAGCATAACCGGAGAATATTACGCAGCGATATTAGAAAAATTAAAGGAGGCCATCAAGGAAAAACGTCGAGGAAAGTTGACCAAGGGTGTGTTGCTCTTGCAAGACAATGCGCCGGATCACAAGAGCAAAGTTGCAATGGCTGCTCTGCACAAGCATGGCTTTCAATCAATAGTCCATCCACCCTACAGTCCAGACCTGGCACCTAGTGATTTTTATTTGTTCCCCAATTTAAAAAAGAGAGTTACGTGGAAGAAAGTTTTCCGACGACAATGAGGTAAAGGAGGCAATTTTGGCCCATTTTGGGGCGAAAGATAAGAAATATTTTTATGATGGTTTAGAAAAATTAATTCATAGATCTAATAAATGTAATGTGCTTAAGGGTGATTATATTGAAAAGGAAAAATAGATTTATTTTTGTTTTATTTTATTTAAAACCCTTTCATTCCACGAACTTCTGGACCTCCCCTCGTAAGTTGGCCTTTAGATGCTCGCGTTAACTTGACTTCATGTAAATGTTCGCGTGGCGCCTATTAGACACTATTAACTCGGGCTTTTACGGATTGGTTTTAATTTTCTTGGCGAATTCTTTTCTCTTAAACATAATTATATTATCTATAAGCAACACGTTTGTATATTTAAATAATCTGATGCACTACAGTAGTAGAGAGAAGACATAAGAGGGGTTAACTAGCAATTTCTCTACATTCATCATGCACATAATTCCATGACTTGTAACATTAATTACATAAGTGCTTGACATGTCCTGAAGAAATATCTTTTTTGCAACAATCGCATATTTGTTTAAAATATCGATTTTGAGGTCCTGGATGCAAACAGTGTCCTCCCCAACAGCTTCTTGTTGATTCTGGTCACCTAGTATTGGGGCTGAATACAGTTACTGAAGACTTTTCTTATTTTCCTTGGAATTTGTGGGCAATATGAGTAATCTACTTCTACAGGTACGATATCACTTTGAATTTAATACCAAGACACGTCGATACATTTTAAGCTTGCGAACTAACTGTAACATGTTGAGCATGATCAACCATGCTCTTAAAAAACGTTTCGTTGTGATTTTCAAGTAATTTACTGATCTGGCCACCAAATATCTAAACTTTGTCTAGATAAAAGTTGGACAATACAATTGTGTATTGAAATACAAAAGTCGGTTGGAGAAGTGATATTACTGAATATTGTCAGGTGATCTGCATATGCAAAAAGTTTACAATCAAAGAGCTGTAAAAGTTAAGTGATGTAGTTGCTGTAAAGTAAAAGACCTAAGTTCAGTCCTTATGGAACCCCTCTAGAGGTAGCGAAAGAATTATAAAGTACGTAATGTATCAGATCCCATAAATACGAATCAAGGAAGCCGACAGTTCTAGGAGAAATGCCTATCGATAGCAATATACAGGTTAAAACAGAGTGATCGATTCAACAGTTGCCAGAAATTGGTATAAATGATATCCACTTGTTCATTAGTATCTAAAACTTTGCAGACTAATCCCCCCATATCAGCACTGGATCTCCTCCATATTCCACAGGTGGCACTACAGCTTGTCGCAAGATTTTTTCCCATAGATGCCATTATTAGCGAATATTTGCCGTTGATTACCAAAAATTTCCAATTGGGACTCAAATCGATTTTATATCAACCTGGCTATACCTTGGCTTTTGTACCATGGCTTGAGCTTCATGATATTGAAGTATTACATTGTCTATTCTGAATTCAATAAGTCCTTCCTAAAGGAACTCCTTTGTAACCGTAGCCATTATATTCCTCCAGTAGACTATGACTTGCTTATTAGGTTGCATAGTTGCTGCTTATTTTGCAAAGTTGTCTGGTATTGCTTAATGTCCGCGTCCCCGTTAACGTAGAAAAATCTTTTTGCATTTATTGTGTGGTAATAAATTATGAACGTATTAAATAAATTCTAAATTTTATTTATAAAACGCGCTTTAATGTAGCTGTACTCACAGAATTGTGGGAATTATCATGTTATTAGTGCCGTTCTTCATATTTGATCTTCACGTTATTATACAAATAAACAAGCTTTTCTCTTTCCAATGCCTTCGAACAAAATACTGCTGTCACTCTTACACAATCCCAAAATCATGCTAGAAACTAATAACAGCAGACGGGGCATCTCACACGATATCGTACAGCTTCCCAATTTTTCTAAAGCCAGGAAACACGCATCCCGTCGCCCGCGGAAGGATTAATGCGAAATGACATATTCCTCATTTCCAGCAGAATATTCTCTATAACCGGCCCACCATGAACAATGGCCTGTCGTCGTAGGTCTCACGAGGCGCCGAGAAGGAAGTGATTCGTACAAATCTCTGTCTACGTAGCTCGCGAAGCGTACGAAAGGAGGTCCGAATTAAGTAAGCCGAGGTCCTTCGGAATTCGATGCACGTTTTCGCAGTTGTCGCACTACGGAATCGGAAAATTTATGCGCAATTTATTATTGGCCGTTTGCGAGGCGAAGGAGACGCGATAGCTTTGCGGCGGAGCGAGCTCCATCGACACCATCGGCGGGGTACATCTACGTACACTACTGTCCATATTAATTCGTACACGCAAGTAAATAAAATATTGAAACTCATTTTTCCAAAACCTAAAATGTTTATACCGATTAAAATTCTAACGAAAGATGAACAAAAACTTCTTAAACATTGCGTTCATCAAAGAAATTCCCTTTTACGCGAAGAACAACTTTCACAATCCGTGGCATCCGCTCCACTAGTTTTATTTGGCTTGTCAGTCCGTTCCTCTTGTAAAATGTGCCACAGATGGCTGAAGGAGGTAGGGTAGACTTTTCGAACGCTCCTGTCCAATACATCCATAACAGCTCGATGGGCTTTAGATCGGTGTCATTATAGTAAGGGCCATTATCTTAGAAATTTTTACATATCACCATCTGGAGTGGTTGTCCTGGATAAATACAAAATTTTTGCCGATCAGGCGTTGCCCCAATGGTATTGCATTTCCTTCCAGTATTTCTAAATAACCCTCTTTTCGCTCTTCAATTCGCTTCAGGTCATCTGTACCGGCACAGGAAAAACAACCCCAAACAAGCACAGAACTTATTTCTTGCTTGACAGTTTGCACTACACAATCCTGTAGCATTCTTTGGCCTTTCCCTCTTCTTACGAAAACGCGCCGTGGTTGTTCAAACACCTCAAACTTTGATTCATCAGTTCATAACACAGTGTTCCAATCATCTACCGTCCAATTTCAGTGTTTCTACCCTCTGTAGCCGTTTTTCCCCGTCGAAATAAGGGTTTTCTTGTTGCGATGCGGCCGTGAAGATTTACAGCTTTTAATCTTCTTTTCATTGTAGTAACAGATTTTTTTCTTGCACGGTCGCTATTACTTTCGGGCGGCGATTTCTGGTGCTTTCAGTCCGCTATTTTGCTTACTTAGCAATTTTATACGCTCGTCGTCACCCTGAGTTGTTATTCTCTTACGACCTGAACGTGTCCGATCTCTTGAACTGCTCGTACGTCGATGTCTCCGAATGATACCACTAATAGTCGATTTATTAATATGTATTTTTGCAGGAATTTGATCCACTAGATAACTTCATGATGAAAAGCAACAATTACAGAGCGCCATTCTAAGCTTGTCGATTTTCCTCTGGGCCTTTTAATAACTTTAATTAGGTTCACACAAAAAGATACGCTGTTAACACTAATGCACGCGCAAGCAAGTTTATTTGGAAACTGAAGTATTTATCAATACACAATACACTTTCGGATGGCCTGCTTCTACCCCAAAGAGTATTGTAGATTTACTACCTGCAATATTGTCCCAAAAATAATCCTATTTATGGCGATGAGAATTATTCTGAAAATCACTATAGTAGGTCATTAAATATGTTTTTAATCACTTTCTAATTGATATTCTCGGAAGTTTCCTGTGCAATTAATAAACAATAAACTTAAAGGGCCTAATATAAATGTCATTTATATATAAAAGCAATTATATTATCCTTCAGTAGAGTTTACAATATTTTACTGGGTGTCTGAACTAATATGGGCGGCAGTGTACATAAGGCGGCTATGTACCTCGGTCGTGGTGGAGGAACGAGACCGAAGCAGATCGACACGAACCAATGAAATAGTGGCTCCGTCCGGCACGAAATTTATGTTTTATCGCCAGATATGCATAAATAATCGCTAAATGAGCTACCGTTCCGTATGCAGGTATCGCAAACCCTACAGACTACCTCGGTATCAAGGTAATTCCAATCGTGCGAGAGGAAATGGACGATGCTGGTATTTATATCACAATCAAATAATTTTCGATTCACTTCCAAATTATTTTTTTGTGCAATTCGATAGTTCCTAAGGACTTTTCAGAGAGGAAATCGGCAAAGGACTAATTTGTGATCCCAATTTTTTCAAATCCACCCAGTAAAGTATCTGTAGTACTATATTAACTGATGAATATGATATTTGTTTCCCAGATAGCACAGATTTTCATTTCTCGGAATCGCCTCACAGATCCTCGTCGCGACTTCTTGGATATGTCCAACATTACCGTAAAACGTTCCTTTCATCACCAGTTACAGTTTCTGGAAGAGCAAATAATTACTTAGTGATAACTCTGGCGAATACGGAGGATTTGTAACACATACATGTTTCTTCACTCGAACCATTCTCTTCCACAAAGCCCCACATAATATTCACCAATGACATTCTGACTCTGCGTAACGAATTCCCGATGTAGGATACCTTTCGAGTCGTAAAAACAAATCAACATTATCCTCTCGTGACGTCAATTTTGCCGATTTTGGAAAATCTGGAGACCTCAACGTAGCACTTTATCGTTATATTTGAGGATCGTATTTAACGCATCGAGTCCCATCGCCAGTTCCAATCGATACTAGAAATGTACGACTGTTAGAATAAGATCCTTGTAATGTTCTAGGCGAACTATCTTTTGGTCTTCAGTTTAGGTATCAGAAACAAATTAAACACAGACTTTCCGTTTGCTCAAATCTTTCGTCAAAATTTCGCGAATCATGACTTCGGTCGTATTTAATTCCTCCGCTGTCAATCTCACTGTTGAATTCGCATCGTTTGCGGTAATTTCACGAACTGTTTTGACCAATTCCTCGCAATTCTAGTTTTTTGGGCAGCCTTCCAAAGCATCACGGGCATCATGAAATCGCTCATACCACTCGAACACACGCGCACGGTATAAACAGTAATCAAAATAAACCTTCCTCAGTCTTCGACCATTCAACTCTTATGTGATTGTGCCCACTCGCTTCCGCTTCACCAACATGTCCACCGACTCCTTGGCAATCCGCATGTGTAATCCCCTGTCGGCATAGCTAGAGGCCTGGATTAACCATCGGTCCAAGCTGAGCCTCGGATTCTCTCCTCCGAGTCCACTCACATCTACGTTATGTTACTGTAGACGTTCCTTTTCAACGTGAGATTAGTGAATTTCACTATGATGGGTTTTAAACCGTTTTCTGTTTACATTAAGCGGTGCACAACGTCTATATCTTGCGACTGTACCTGAATATTTAATTTTCTACGAAATGAATCGACAACAAGTTGATTGGCATCTTCATCTGGACGTTCAGGTATACCGCAAAAGCGAAGATTATTTATTCCAGAATACTACCCCAAATTGTCCATTCTTTCGCTTACTGCTATCATATGAGTTTGCAGTTGTTGTTACAACACAATACAAAAGTGTTGTCTCGTGCTGAAGCATTGACGTTAATTTGGCACTTACCTTTTCGTAAATTTTCCTGACACATTCGTCCGATAGGAATAACATTTTAATAATTGCACGAGCAACCAATCATCCTCCAAACAACTAGAACTTTGTTTATTTCGCAATTTATGATGAGACGTCATCCTCGATAGAATTGTGAATTATATTCCGGACCACCAATACACGCGACTAGCGACGTTCGACTCATGTAATAGAATAAATATCTACATTCTCCCTGGAACCGTTAGTAAGGTCCCTAGCTAGACTTCAGCCACACCTCCTTCGATCACTTGTCAGTTCGGAGACTCATATGTAATCCCTTATGGGTACACCTACAGGCCAGGATTAACCATCGGTCCAAGCTGAGCCTCGGATTCTCTCCTCCGAGTCTGTTCACACCTACGTTATATTACTGTAGACGTTCTTTCTTAACGTGAGATTAGTGAATTACACTATGATGTATTGTAAGCCGTTTTCTGCTTACATTAAGCGGTGCACAACGTCTATATCTTGCGACTGTACCTGAATATTTAATTTTCTACGAAATGAATCGACAACAAGTTGATTGGCATCTGCATCTGGACGTTCAGGTATACCGTAGAATCGTAGATTATTTATTCCAGAATACTGCCCCAAATTGTCCATTCTTTCGTTTACTGCTATCATATGAGTTTGTAGTTGCTGTTACAACACAATGGAAAAGCATTGTCTCGTGCTAAAGCATTGGCGTTAACTTATTTATTGTCTGTATACTTAGAGTCTAGTACTATCTGTCCCACCTCAGCTCCTGATTCTATCTTTCGAAAATGCTCAAACCTGCGTAACGCGAGTAGTGAATTTGGCCATAATAGGTCCCCCTAATACTTTTATTCAAAAATCGTAGAACAATGCTGCTACCTAAACCTTAACCATTCGGAAGCCCCCACCATTATTAAACATGTGACTATTACGCAAAAAATTAAGTCTTGGTATATATGTATAATTCATAATTAAGACGAAGGTGGACACCGTGGCCTACTACCAGCGATGAGCGGATCGGTGCGGAGTGGAAACTCGTGAGGGGATCACGTTTAATCAGATATCGGTGGCCAATTAATCCGATTCACTTCGTCCCGCTCTTGTTAATCGGTTATGTAAATTGTAAACATTCCCATTTCCATTTTGCGATCGCAAGAGTAAAGCCGATTTTAACAATGGGTAGGCGGGCATGGGAGGATATCGGGATGGATCGAAAGCTGGAACGGGGACGTTGCGCTTAGGCGACGTTCGCGTCTAGATTGCATTTGCGTACACCATATTAGCCTTTGTTTTAAATTAAATCGATCGCTCCTGCATAACATAATCTGAACATAGTAGGCGGCGAGATCGGTGTAATATGTCATCATAGTCTTTATGCAAATTCGACCTCTAAGCTTATGTGATTTTAATGGATGCATGAAATCCTCAATTAGTGAAACGCTGCTTTCAGTTTCAGGATAACGATAAAGGCTGCGCACATTAAAAAAATCTAGAGTGCTAAAATTTACGAGCCGTATAAACTCATCCAATACGAAGCTGAAATATAATTCTTTTTTTTTCCAAACGACCTTCCTCTGTTCGCCGTTCTCATAATTCATAATTCATCGTAACAGTTATCATTTTAAGTAATGTTGACGTTCGTAAAGGTAAATCCCCTCTATTTACCTTAACGAACAAGTTGTATTACGGCCGCATAATGAACGAAACTTAAATTTCCAATTTGGTGAACTAAGAACAACAGAACAACGGAGAAGAAGGTATCATTATTTTTATTATAATAATAACGTACATGCGACCTTAGATTGTTGCCAACACAAACAGTACCACACGAAACGTATATAGTTTAATATTTCATACCCTCGCACCACTATTTTGGGGCTCGCTAGCGCAACAAAGCAAGAGGATAAAATAATGAGAAGGAGTAAGTAAACTGAATTTCTACATAGAACTAAAGATATAGGGGTTGGTACAATAACGGACAATGTGTTGTGAACTTCTTGTAGGCAAGGCAGAGACTGGCTATTTAATATAGCATTACTTGTTCTAAATATCGTATTAATTCCATTTTAATTGGCCAGTTGCAGAACTTCTTATTCCACATTCATATATTAATACTTTTAAACTAATACAATAGAAAGGTGGGTGGCATAAGTGTTACCCTAGGCGCTTACAGTATAAGCTATAAACGCCAAATTAGATGGCGAACGAATAGTGGGAAGCATTGTAATTGTGTTACCTCCCATTTTGTCCTATGAAAACTGTTTTCCTTTTTGTTCTATGTAAATCATTTTTTTCATTTTTTTAATGGTAGGCTTCCAACAAAACACGTTCGACGTAATATTTAATCAACATGACGGAAAACACTACCTTAAGCCACCGTTCCAACTATATACAAAGGCGTAGTATTGCCTCATCCTTCCTTTCTGACGGTAATCGATGAGGATCACATCTTGGTAATCCCAGAAAATGGTGGCCATGACCTTTCCGGCCGATCGAACGGTCTTTGCTTCCTTCGGAGCCAATTCGTCCGGAAAAGTCCAGTCCTTCGACTGTTCCTTGGTCTCCGGTATATAGTAGTGTATCCAAGTCTCGTCCACGATTACGGCATGCATGAATAAATCACTTGGATTGCGTTGGATTCTGGCCAGACACTCCTCCAAAACCATTATCCGATTTCGTTTTTGCCTCGGTGTGAGCAAACGCGGTACCCATCACGCCGAAAGCTTTTTCATACTCAAAATTTCGTGTAGGATATGACCAACGCGTTCTCTTGAGATGCCTGTTGTCTCTGTTATCTCCCTCAGTTTCAATCGGCGATCGGCTAACACGACATCATGAATCTTGTCGACCATCGTAGATAGCGGTTTTTGGGCGTCCAGTGCGTGGTTCGTTTGGTTTGTGCTTGTGCGTTCATGTTTGAACTCGCTCACTCAGAAGCTGTTGATCGAAAATGATGCAGCCCATCCACCATGAACCTCTAGCAAAATATTTCGATTTTCCGTGGCAGTTTTTCCAGCCATCCAGAAGTGTTATCACTCGCCTTGATACGGTCGTTCGGCCCCTCCACGTTGTTATCCGCACTGCACTGTAATTTACCCTACTTTGCCGATACTAATAATAATAATACATATCATTACATAGTCTAAATTTTATAACTTACTTATTTAATTCTTCTTAGTAGTGTTTGTTGTTGATGGAGGCACAGTACCGTTAGGACTCTCTCTTCCTTAATTTTTGTAACATTTATGTCGTAGAGTTTCTTTCCGTGTATTGGATATTACAGATATCTACTTTAACTGCTCAGTATTGACATTTAATTTATAATTTTAAATTTAAATGCTATTCTCCGTCGTGCAGAAAATTTGTGACACTTGCCGTTTTAATTGTCTTGTCGTGGTCTCCTTCAGAAGAAGATATCCTGCACGTTATTGTGTATACGGTTTCATTTAAATGTATCTAAAAGCATTTAAACGGAGCCGTTATATTATTCACATAGTAATGTCCGCGATGTTAACGAATCACAGAACGCCCCCGCCGACAACATATTTTACCGCGTTTATATGCAAGATCGTACGAAACGGAATGCGCGAATAATAAAACCGTTAAACTTGGCGTTTATCGACGATAGAGCTGCGGCTGACTGCTAAATGTTACGTAAATAATGTTGTATACCTTTTCTCCTCACGCGTTTCACCTTCGCGATATAAGGAATAGCTCGCGGAATCCGGTGGGATCATTTGGAAATGTGTGTGTTTTCCGTTCGAGTCCCGCCAATAAAAATCGACCGAACCAAACGCCTTACCGTCCCGCCTTTAGCTGCTGTCGACAGCGACAGAAGCGCGGCTAGCTGGCACGCCGTTGGGAGATGATTTATGGGACGTGTGTCGAGGTTCGCGCTTTTAAAATGCGTCAATATTTGCGAAACACGGTTTTTAGCTTACGATTTAATTCGTTTGAACAGGATACTTTCTCTTTCTTTTTTTAGATTTCGCTGGAATACGTGGGATGATTTTGTCTTGTTTACTTAATGCTGTAAGCTTTTTTAATGGATTTATTTTTCCATTCGCAAAATGTAAGAATAAAGAAAACATTTCCTAGAAAATATTCGGCTATTTTGTTTCAACTCAAATGTAGAATTAAGAACGCTCTCTCACATCCAACACACGAGCTCATTGTTTATGGGGTTGTGTTTAATTTGCACAACCTCACTCCATGCGCTTGTTAACCAAACAAACGAAAGAGGGATAAACTTGTAGTTTATAAAAAGATAGCTACAAAAGTCATTTTTGTGTTCCACGATATAAAACCCCTTCAAGGACATTTTTTGATCGCAACTTCTACTTTATTCGTTATTGTTTAAAAGTTTATAAATTAGAAAATAATAGCGTCTCCCTACTGATCAACTAGTCTTTCTCCACGAATGTTACGCTATTCTACAGAGCGATGTTGCAGATTGATGGTGTTGCAATTGCCTATAATCTTTGATTATACAGATATAATCTGAGGAAAGTCAACGCTTATAATACGCATGTGCATCCCATAATTATTCTCGGCAAAGAGGGTAAGTTTCAGTACCGTGCGGTGAAGAACATCGAGGGGTGAAGCGCGTAGTACGAAGAATCGATTACCCGTATCAAAACAAGTTTGTTAAGTATTATTCGACTAGTCGTTGTGAGTGATTGTCAATGCACACATACTTAGAAAGTGTCACATTTGGGTACGTTTCAGGAACGGCATATTTCGAATAAAGTAGAAAACGTAGTAGGGAGTATGTCGGATTTAGAATACGAAGGCGATAGAATTAAATGTGTAAAGCTCGACAACTATTTGACGTGTACCAGCAGGTGGAAATGTGAACGCCAGCTAAAAGTATGAAACACTGTTCCGCAATCCGTTGCAAACTATACAGCGAACACTTAATATTTGATAGAGGTGTTTGTTTTATCGTATGTAATGTACCCTTCACTGAACTAGACCACCAAGCATGTATCTACTTCTGGAGCAAGTATTCGGATTATACATTGCCAAGTCGGATATCGTTAATAAACTTTATGGTATCTGTTCGTGACTATGTTGATAGAAGAATTAAAGCGGTATTGAAAGACAAAAAATTGTGGTTACGTGTAGACGAAACAACCAATCGGCAAAAACATGCAATGGTGAATGTGATGGTACGTACAATGGAAGAGTTTGAACCGTCATCCCCTATCTTACCTTCTTCCTTCCCTCTTTCTGAAGGACTTGCAAAATGTACTAGCGATGAAGTTTTAAAAGTGATGTTGAGGGCATTGAACAAGTTTCCAAAATTCATAATCCATGCTTTAAACGTTGTGGCGCAATTGATCTCTAAATGTTATCCACGAGTAAATGCTTTAATAGCTCATATGAGTCTCCAAAACGTACAAAGAGATTTCACTAACTGTGTCCCAGCTGAACCATCACAGCTGGTTACTAAGCGTTGGGGAAAGGCTGCGTTCTACTACTGCGAACATTCAAAATGTTGTAAAGAAGGTTGTTTTACAATTCGATCCGAGACACGTCAAAGCAATCAAAAAAAAACCAGGGAATGTTCCAAGATAGTCAGACAAAATATGATATAGAAAGAATTCGCAAGAACTACTATAGATTAGCAGAAGGAATTGAAAAATTACAAAACGATTCGATGTCGTTTGTGGATTCTGTTCAAATTTTGAAATTTTTATTGGCCAGGATTCACGTTTTCTCATACTAAGACAAATTTATGAAGATGCGTCTATTAAATTGTTTACTTTCATATTGCAAATATAACATCCCTCGATGTGGAACGGTCGCTTTCATCATTAAAAAATATTTATTCCGCAAGGCGTACTCATTTGACTGAAACAAGTATGGAAACATACTTAAATGATTCTAATATTTAATAGATGCCACCCAGTTTGTGATTTCGTGGAAACTTCGTAGAACATTTTATGTGTAAACATTCATGCCTTCTCATTACCAATAAATACCAATAAATGATTAACCTTATTTTCAATGCTATCATACCGCCGCTCGGTTCCTCCACATTATTCTCTGCACTGCAATATAACTTCCTCCACTTTGTTGAGACTGGTTAGGGCTTCCTCTTCTTTATTTTTTATAATATTTACTCCGTATAGTTTTCCTTCTTTGTATTGGATTTTACATATATCTATTAAAAATTAGCTAATTGTTATGTTCAAAGAGAAGACCACGTTACATGTAATACTATGTTTATTGTAAACTACAAAATAGTTAATGTTAATGGTTCAGCTTAGAGGAGAGAGAGAGAGAGAGTGTTTGTATCAACGCTTTAGTTCTTATACCCTAATTTTATCAATATATAAATAATACCAAAAGCCAAGAATGCATGAACATAGGAAGTCTACGAAAATGACGATAATACAATGAAAGATTACAAAGAGTTCTCACGGGAACTGCATTACGCAAACGATAAGAAAATAGACATTAAAATCTGTATCAACGTTTACAAATAAACTAATCGAAAATATTGAGTGAATTACACATGATAATTACAAGTATTGAATTTATCTAAATGCATAACAATAAATGTGTGATATGTATGTATGTAGACTGAATAAATACTATTTCGTTTAAATACATATAACATCGAATATATGTATAACTCTATTTTGTTTAAATATACATAATATTAAATGTATAACATAATTCAAGTTTCTTTTCCGGAATCTTTTTTTACAGGGAAATATGGATTAATATATCTTAGAAAACTATTTAAGAAAATAGAAAATTATTCGTCAACATTGTAACGTTCACTATAGACGTCATTCCAAAATTCTTCATTAATTGCAGCCATGAAATTCTTAATGTTGCTATCGCTGATTAACCTTATTTTCTTTAAAACACCACCATTCAATGCTTTTCCTCCTGTTGTAAGGGCAGCTGTTTGACTTCGATGGTCAGAGAAACCAGTACACTTGGTGACAGAGTTTACCATACCGAAGGCAGCCATTTTTATACTATTAGTTAGGATGTCTAGTATTCATGGTATTTATGGTCTTGGAAAATCTTGATATATTGTAGTATCTTTCAAAAACTTATAACGTAAGATAGGTGAATGTTCAAGAAAATTGTGATAGAAACTTGTAGGTGCTCCTTATTAATTTCAAGCATCGTAAATGCTTCTTTTAATTTTCCCGTCCGAGAAAAACATTAACGTCTGCGAGGCAGACGAAAGACAACGTCGAGATAGAAAAACTTCCTAAACAAACTTTATTAATTTCCCAACGAAGTTGTGATGATAAACAATCACCTCCGTCGGACAACGGAAATACGATCGCGCCGCTTTAAATTAAGAAAGGCGGAGTAGAAGAGCATTCCCAATTATGTGCCAGTTAGAAGGAGGATGGTTGGACGGAGTTCTATTTACCGTCTTGCGGCTGTAGTAGTTGTAAGTACGTTTCGGGTTCGGTATCGTGGTTTCTTTGTTTTCGGTCTCTCGGTTTGTGCGGGCGGTGTGGGGCCGTTTGGCAGCTGACAGCGTTTCTTTCTCGCGTGCGAAGTGAAAATTAAAGTGTCTCTGCGGTACCGCACCACTTCCCGTACAACGAGAACGAGATACAACCGCCGATGACACCTGAACAGCTATAAATATCGACGACACGGTTCGGTTTTCTGGAAAATTTACAATCGAGCTGAAAAGGAATTTTGTGCTTCCTTTCGTGTCGGAGTTTATTTTTAAAATTTATACTTTTTGTTCTCATTGTAATTTTTGGCAATATATTTTAGTGAAATTTGCTCTCGAGATTCAGAAAAATTAATGCGTGAGCTCGTTTATTAGGGTATTGCTTAGATTGTAATACATTTAGAAGACATTCATTAAATTAATTGAAATAAACGAAAGTAAATTAGATTAAATAAAAAAATAATATATTATCAAATTTAGAATATGTATATCACTCATATCGGAAAATGTTCGATAAAATACCTGTAGCATCCATAGCTAGCTAATAAATTGTGTATTTTAAATTTTAGATGAATAAATTACTTTACTAGGGATGAAGTTCTTTACTTTCCGTACTCACACACGTACTTTGCTATTGTGGGTTCGCAAATCTCCTATCTTCGTGCCGACGACGGACAACCCAAGATTATGTCAGAGTTGTTCTGCTGGTGTTTCGCCCGATATTCGGGTGCTATAATTGTGGCAACAGGTTCACTATAACTTTTATATTGCTTCTAAGATAATTTCCTCACAGTAGTATGCGAAATTCGCGTGAATACAGAGCGTACAAACTATGTTGATGCTCGGAAATTTTATATCGACCCTATTCGTCAGCTGTTCCGCGAGTCACATCTCCTATGTATTTTGACAGATGGAGATGTAGGCCTTGGATGTGATCTTCGCTAAGCGCTGTGTGGATATGCGTGTGTGTACAATATATTTGTATAAAATTTTACATTAATTGCATTAACTTTTGTGATATAAACGTTTGATAGGATAATTCCATTATTCTCTTCTCCTGTTGCTTAAGGGATTCTTTTTTTGGAAGGAAAGAGAATTTCTTACATGATAAGGACGAAAGAAAAATTTTGGGAAATTGTATTTAAAAGCAAAATACATCGCAACGAAACTATAATTTACGAGTACGTTAAGATATTTAGTAATTAAATCTTATACAATAAAAGATAGGTCACCCCAATGGGGTATCACCGCTTCTAAAGCTTTCCAGATCTAAAAAAAACTGTGGGTTAGATCAATCCCCATTCTCTTCGATTTATATCTTGTGGCATGTCTCTCCATTGTTTTTGTCTTTGGTCTTCTCCTGCCATCTGTAGATGCCAACTTTACCAAGTTCCGCCTTCGCCTCCTGCAGCCAAGTAGTTTTGGGTCGCCCTCGTCTTTTTCTTCCTTGCAGTTGGCACTGCAGGATATTGTAGATTGCAGTTTTGTTCCCAGCGCTCATACATGTCCCAACCATCTTGCTCTCTGCTGCTTTATTCTTCGGACCACGTCCATACCTCCCAATTCATTTGCTACTTCACAATTTGTTCTGTGCTTGTATTAATTGTCAGTTTTTATCGCCCCTGGTATTGTTCTTCATACTGTACGTTCTTGTATTCTCAGATCTTCCTCTTGCTTCTTTGTCATTGTTTCTGCCGCCTATAAAATTGTTGGTTGTATTATTGTTTTGTAGATTCTCATTTTATGTTTTCTTCTCCAATATTTTATTCTTTAAAAGTCGTTTATTTGCTTGGTAGGCTTTGTTTATGTTTATTGCTCTTTCCCTTATCTCTGCATCCCTGCTGCCATCGCTTGTAATAGTTACCCGTATGTATTTAAATGTATTCACCACTTCAACAGTATTGTTTCCTATTTCAACTGTGCCGCCCCATATCGTATTGGCAATATGTTCTGTCCCATTTTATTTCTTTTGATGCTTCGAATGAAAATATGGTACTAAAGCTACCCCACCGCCGGGTAGCACTGACCTCTAACGGTATCAGCTCGAAATTAGACTGGGAACGCCTAGATAAACTAAATAACCTAAGCAAAGAAAGAATAATTGGAGTTGTTGTTTGGGCTGTTTCCATCGTTTGTTGAACTTATGTAGTCCGACGTTTCGGCAGTTCATCTACTGTCGTCTTCAGGGGTAGCTATGAGAAAGACCGTTATTTGCGAGATCCATTATATGCTCGATGATTTTTTTCTGAAGTATTTTTATTATAGTTTCGGCAGTTCGTCTACTGTTGTCTTCAGGGTAACCCTGAGAAGGGCTGTTATTTGCCAGATTCATCACACGTTCGATAATTCTTTGTTTAACAAAATAGTTATAAGAAAGATATTTATTCAGCGATCACTTATTGCATGCGTGTAGTCAACAGAAAATATCATAATATACATTAGAAAACATAAAGTAAGTTGTCCCTTCCTCTCATCGAAAAATTCACCTAATTTAATAACTGCTCGCGCAATTCGTGGCATTCTTTCTACCAGTTTCCTCAGTGTATCTTGAAGAATATTGTTTCGCTACCTCTGCAATACAGTCCAGATATGGATTTTGGACGTTGGACATTCTCTTTTAATTCGTCTGTCCAGTTGGTCCGACAGAAGCTCTATCGAATTAAGATCAACACTCTGGAGATGCCAAGTCATTATTTTTAATATTCCTTCATCCTTTATATCTCGCAAAAATTCTCCTTTCTCATTATTCCATCAATTTTCACAAGATCCTCTGCTCTACTTAATGCAAAACAATCTCATATAAGAATGGAACTACCACCTTTCTTTATTTTTGGTGTAATGGGTGAAGCATATTCGTGTCTCGGGCGCCTGGCAAATGTCCTACGGTTTTGTCCAAACACTGCACATTTGAACTCATTACTACATAGTACGTTTCCCCATTGTTCTATTGTCCAGTTTTGTGTGTTAGCCCACTACAGACGTTTTTGTTTATTCCCGCAACGTAGCAACGGTTTTCGTGTATCAATACGGCCTTGGAGGTGTGCTTCTTTGAAACGACGTTTCATGGTGCTAACGGATATCTTCGTCCTTCTAGCCCGATTCATTTCCGCCGTATTTTCGGGAACCGTTAATCGTCTATTCCTTTTACTAAATAATTTTATGCGTTAATCGTCGTCTCTGGATGTTGCTCGTGGACGTCCTGAACGATTTTTGCTAGCAGTTGTAAAGGTTCCTTCGGGGTAGTGAACAGTGACAGATAGATATTTTCAGCTTTACCACAGCAGTTTGTGATTTATTTAATGACGTTCACTCATACATTATAACATAATTTATTATTTCCGTGCTGTTTTTGAATATGTGTTTGAATTCTATAAAATTCTCATCTTCCTAATTGTTTTAATTGATATTTTTGTTTCAGATGAACATTTTTTGATATTGATAATGCGCTTATTCCAAATAAATTTCACAAGGTAGTTATGTAAATTTCTCCACCAAAATACGAATATTTCTGCACGTTTGTCATAACGCACTATTATCTCAATGTTTTAAACCACTGGCTAATTGATATCAATTTCTTTTTAGAGAAATTGCCCGCTTGAATATGATATCCTATCTCAAAGTGACGGGCCATTGTTAACTTTTTAAAAATTAACATATACCTGCAAAGTGAAATTTTGTAGTTTAGGTGTATGATAATGGCAGGCAACAAAAATAATTTATGCTGGAAAAAGTGAAGAACTAACTGGATTTTAAATTAATATTCACTTTTATGGAGCCTTAATTTAGAATTGCATATCTCTTCTTTGTATTGTTATCTGTCACTATTACTCCGCAAATACGACCTTTTCCAGCAACCTTCCTATTGACTGATTCGACGTTAAGTCGCAGAATTTTACTGGTAATCATAAACTACCTAACCCACACTTTGAAATTACTTACATAAAAATTTTCATATTAACATTTGCGGAACAGACTATGAACAACTGGTCTACGCTGCTTTTCAAACCTCAAACATTATTTTTTTACTGTCTTCGTTACTTTTATCGTCAGTCATATAAAATGCGCTCATGTGAGCCTGCTATATGCATATGTAGGTTCGAGATGTGTACTTACGTGGTTTGTAATCAATTCTCATTTCACAAACAGCCCTCCTGTCATCATCAGCGGTACGTTACTGACTGGAAACCGATAATAGACCATTAAAATTAACGATTACTACCAATATAAACTTGTATCTAATACGGTGCGAACCGAGTTAATGTTGTGTTAATGCTTAGCTTCGTGTCTAATTACGGCGTCATGTTATCCACCGGGTAGAATGCGATAAATAATAATAGTTTACACATACATGTATGTATATAGATTGTGATCATTAATTTAGGCGTATTAATTTCCGCATGTAATAAATGAAGTGAAGATGATAGCATGCAAGGAAATACTCAAAATTAGTTGTACAGTATATGTATAGCATAGTTAGAGCATGGTATAAATTATGATCTAGTCCACGTAACTTATATGCAGTTTACCTACCTAGCAATGGAGACATTGTTACGGAATATGAACATCTTAACAGATAAAACTAAGCCCATGATAAAAATTAAGCGGCCAGTCCGTTGTAAACTAGAATTAAGCGGATCCATCATTCAGCATGTAATGGGCAGACCTTCTTACGGATATGCAACAACAGGCACTGAAAGCGACACAAGTGATGGACTATCCGAAACCAATGATCTGGCGAAACAACTACCTAAGTAAGGAAAATAAAAGTTCGAATATAGAAAGCCACGGTACGCCCGATATTAACATACTCTATGGGGACAAGAGCAAACACCAAGAAAACTAATCAAAAAGTTCCATCGTTAGAAATGGAGATTCTTAGAAAAATAGTGAATATCATGGACAAGTAAATCCATAAGGAAAAGCTGCTGAATACAGAATGTGGTGAATTGGAGTAGGCAAACAAGGAAGGAACTAAATAACCATGTCGAAATAATGCAAACCAATAGACTATCATATATATGCAAAACACGAGAGATCAAGGGGAAAGAGACAACAAGAGCAACTACCCAGGAGATGGGAATAAAGTCGTTTTTCCTCATCCGCTGAATAAAAACCCAGGCCATGTATGCAGGCAATGGTGCCTACCTAAAAGAAAAAGAAGAACAAGATGCTAAATTTTCGTGAAACAAAAATGTATCCACATAAAATGAAGAAAGGTTTTTGAAGCTGACCAGAAATGAGGGTGAGTCGGATTCAGTATCGACCAGGGCCCAGAGATTTAAAAATAACATTTTCTAATGATACAATTATAAAAGGCAGTACTTCCATAGGAGCAGTTCAATTGGTTGTGCCGTTAAATCCAAAAAATACTCGTAATTTTGTAAAAATTTACTAGTTACCGAAGAATTCAACGTTATAGTATTTTAATATGAATTTTGAAGGCTATTCACAGGAAGTTGACCTGTTGTTCGTCTTAATTATGTATTTACATCAGCCTGCACCACTTAAATCTCATTGAGATCAATTGAGTGAATAATTCATATCCTGCCTGCGTTGCGCTATTGGTAGCCATATGCACTTATTTGTCGACTAGAATGCTCGTTATTACTTTATGTTCCGTTACTTTGTGTCGGATTATGTTGCGTTCTATGTATGTTATAAACATTCTGTAATTGCAAAATGTACTAGCAATGAAATTTGAAAAGTGGTATTGAGAGCATTGGATAAATTTCAAGTTTCAACAACCCAGCTTTTAATGTTTTTGAGAGACTGTGCCGCTAACATGCTTTCCTTGGGCCGATCTCTTAAAGAAGAGAGTGGCAATCTGTTACATGTAACATAGAATCCATGCTTTAAACCCTGTGGCGCAATTGATCCCTAACTATCATACAAGAGTAAATGCTTTAATAGCTCACACGAAGGCAGTATTTTTAAAGTCTCCAAGACGTACAAAAAGATTTCACGAACTGTGCAGCGAAATACCTGAACCACCACGATCGATTACAACACATTGAGGAATATGGCAAAGGCTGCGACACGCCAAAAGCTATTAAGAAAAGCCAGAAAATGTTTCAAGACATTCAGAGAAAAAGGTGATTTAGAAAATATTCGCAGGAACTGCTATAGACTAGCGGAGGGAGTTAAAAAATTACAAAATGGTTCAATGCCGTTTGCGGATTCTGTTCAAATTGTGTATGAGGTTTACTCACACTTATCTACGGCGGAAAGAGAAAGAAATGAAAATGTAATACGAAAATTTGAAAGTATTATTGACAAGGATTCATATTTTCTCATATTAAGACAAATTTAAGAAGGTGCGCCGAAAGATCCATTAAGTTGTCACAAGGATTACTTTAAATTTGCAAATATAATATCACTGGATGTGGAATGGTCGTTTTCATCATTAAGAAATATTTATTCCGGACACCGCACTCATTTGACTGAAACAAGTACGGAAACATATTTAATGATTCTATTATATAATAGATGCCACCCCGTTTGTGATTTCGTGAAAACTTCCTGAAACAGTACGTGTTTCAGCACATTATATAATATATTTTTTGTCATTATTTTATGTGTAAACATTCCTTCGCCCGCATGGCCCATGATTATTCACGAAGGGCACGACCATAAATGATGTGAGTATGTAAGCCCCTCCACGTCGTTCTCCGCACTGCACTGTAACTTGCCCTACTTTGCCGGAACTACTTATCAAACTATGACAGAAACGCATTGCATGAACTACATCTTGTATATGTGAAATTTCCGGCAAGAGATGTCCTTAAAACAGGAAAATTATGTAATTATTTGAATAACACCTAATTACATTAATTTACTATATTTATTATTACTAATATATCACGACTTACAAACCATTGGCGTAGTCAGAAGGATAAGTATGAAAGCACATACCATATACAAATCCATTTATTTCCTATGCGTAGAACTACGTAATTCTAAAGCGCAGTAAATTAACCGATATCGGCCGTTATACTCGCAATAAACCACCAAGTACATGGGTCTCGTATACGTGCATAGGCTTCGAGTGGAAATTGGGTAATAACGCCCAGCCGCGATTATCCCGCCAGCCCTCCTTCTATAGCCATTTCATCATCCTCTCTCAAATAATGATGAATCGATATGAAACCGATCCGCGACGGCAAAGAACGGCCCAACGGACCGTAATTGATGCTGTCAAGTCAAACAGCGAACAACGGCGTCGCTGGCGGCGGCAGCGTCTACGTATACATATATAGATCTATACGGGAAGGGGTAGCCGGATCGCTGGCTGCCTGACTGGCGGCCCGGCCGCATGGACGGCGCGAGTTAACATCTAAAACGCGTGAAATGGATCTCCGCTACGCCTTCCCCATCTATCCGGGTGTTGGCGGAGTGTTATTGCCAGCTGCTGGACGCTCTGCGTTCCGTGTGTGTAGTGAGTTGGGAAAATGTCTGAATTGATGACCAAGATACGTATAGTATAACATATTGAAGAACGTTCTGTTAAATCGTACCCGATTTTCGTTGAATTTTCTATCTATGAGTGGTTTTACTTTCTATTTTTCGACCGCCTGGTGTATTGTTAGAATCTCGGCAAAGAGTGGCAAGTTTCAGTGCCGTGCAACATGGAGGGGTGAAGCGCGTGGCACGGAAAATTGAGCACCCGTATCAAAGCACGTTTGTTCGGTATTATTCGACTGGTGGTTGTGAGTGCTTGCCAGTTCACATATACTTAGAAAATGTCGCATTTAAGTACGTTTCGGAAACGGCATATTTCAAATAAACTAGAAAATGTAATAGCTAGTGTGTCTGATTTAGAATGCGAAGGCGATAAAATTATGGATGGAAGTGTAAACGCCACCTAAGAAATATAAGACACTGTTCTGCAATCCGTGACAAACGATACAGCGAACAATTAATATTTGATATAGGTGATGGTACGTACAATGGAAGAGTTTGAACCGTCATCCCTTATCTTACTTGCTTCCAAAAGAGTTGCAGTTCAACTTTCTACAGCCCAACTTTTAATGTTTGTGAGTTACGGTGCCGCTAATATGCTTTCCTTAGGCCGATCTCTTAAAGAAGAAAGTGACAATCTTACACGGAACACGTAATAGCCATGCCTTAAAGTTGTGGCGCAATCGATCCCTAAATGTTATCCAGGAGTAAATGCTTTAATAACTCATACGAAGGCAGTATTTCTAAAGACCCCACAGCCGATTACTACGCGTTGGGGAACATGGTTAAAGACTGCGTTTTACTAGCGCGAATGATTTGATGATGTAAAGAGGGTGGTTTTACAATTCGATCCGAGACATGCCAAAGCTATCAAGAAAAGCCAGAAAATGTTTCAAGAGAGTCACGTAAAATGTGATTTAGAAAGATTCGCAAGAACTACTGTCGATTAGCGGAGGGAATTGAAACATTACTGAACACTCTCCTTGATACGACGGCTCGGTCTCTCCAGGTTGTTCTCTACGCTACACTGTAACTTGTCCCACTTTGCCGAGACTCTGTATAAGCATAAAACGTAAGAGACTGGTTATATTACGTAATATAACATAGAATTTAGTACTTTTATGTACAATTCTATCCTTTTAAGGTTTTAAACAATATATTTGGCAAATTAATTAATACCAACCAATTCGTATACTTCATGATATAAATGATCACTCTTGTTATTTAAAACAACAAGGTCAAATAAAGAAAAAGATGATGGCGGCGATAAGGAAGAACACCAGGTGTCACTAAAGTTTTAGTTTGCCTAAAAAGATATCAATACAGAATACATTACACAAAATTTAGAAATAACATAATGTATCATAATAGATATCAACATACATTGACGCGAATATTTAAATAAATAACGTAAAAATTATCATAAAAATACAACTGGCATTGCATTGCAAACTCGTGTAAACAAAATCGAAGAATATAAACAGGTTGATGAAACATAAAAGGGCGTGTACTAATCATTAAAGAGCCACAAGAATAGTAAAACGATAATCTATTACCATTAAGGAAAGAGATTTTGTAAAATCAGCATTTAACCTGGTTAGGAATTGTGCGCATATTTTCCTTCTCCTCTCTGCTATGTTCAAAACATCCACCTTCGCATCCGTATGGAATATTGCCAAATTGGTACCTGTTTACAAAAGTGGCGTGAAGTATGTTGCTTCCAATTACCGACCTATAGGTTACTAAATAATTTCGCTAAAAATGTTTTGGTCCTCAATTATGATATGTGGAACAAATCCAGCACAGACTTTCTGCTTGTTAATTTTTTTTTTCAAAATTTCGTGAATCATGTCTTTGGTTGTATTTAATTCCTTCGCTATCCATCTCACAATCGAATTCTTCTCGTATGCGATAATTTCACGCACTTTTTCGACCAGCTCCTCGCGATTTTTGTTTCTTGGACGCCCTGGCCTTGGGCCGTCTTCCAAAGCATCACGACCATTCGGAAATCTCTTATACCACTTTCTGTAAAACTTTTACCGAGCTTGAAACAAAATTTAATATTAGCTCGGTGTTCCATCATATATTTATAAAGAACCGATAAAAAGTACTATCAGTTCAAGCACTATAACTTAACTACTACTCAACTGATTGTAATGTTCTCGGTCTCATTTTGTAGAGGGGATATACAGCTTTCAGATTATGTATTATTTCAACAGATGGCGCTAGTAACTTTCTGTAAATTTAAAAAGTTCCGTTATTTTTCCAGCATATTGTGTATGCAAGGGAGTATACATAATTCTTCTCCTCTTAATCTTTACTAAATTGGACTTTCACAATTAATACATTATAGTATTGTTATTTTAATTAAAATAATATGCTTCCGTATTGCTGTACATTGCTTGTTGTGTGACGTAAGTTCGAATTGGCACATACAGGTACCAGCAAGAACCAGATATCCAATAGCTGCTGTCGATTGTCAAACTGTCGCATGATCAATAGGACCGTCGTAGTCCCGAAGCCGAAATAAAAGCATAAAAACGGAACAGCTAACTAAAATACAGATGCGCAACAAAAATTCGAAATGTTGTCGTATTTAACGCGCGTCGATGCACTTGATGGGTTCGAAATTAAATTCAATACCGACGCTCTCTCGCATTTAGCTTATGCACGTTTATGTGTCTGCTGAAATCTCTTCGTTGCCGCCGATAACAAGGATGAATGTTATTATGCATTAATGGCATTTTTCATAACGCATTAAACCGCGATGTTTCTCTTTTTTATTTTTATGCGGAAATGATGTGCGGCGGTAATGATTTATATGTAGCGAATGTATAACAAGGATATGCAGCTACTGTGAGAATTTCCAAAATAATAAGTAAATTTTATATGAATAGACCTGAATATGAGTACCAGGTCACACCAGTTGTAATTTGTATGTTAAAATTAAACAATATTGACACCATATGGGATAACTTAATATAGCCATGCGACTAATAGATAGAATATGAAACGTTGCCTTGTTCAAAATACAGTTTCGCTTCCAAGAAGCCAACACACATGGCATGAACAAGCGTAGAGTACTCGAAGTGTGAGGTAGATGGAGTTAGAATGAGATTCATTGTGCAAACGGGGTACGACATTGGCAAAAAATATAATCAACTGTCACTTCTTCTGCCAAGCATAGATATTTTCTTGTTCGCAGCTAGGAACTCCATTAATTTCTTAGCTCTATCTCGGTTAAGTAATATAAATATCTTAGAGTACTCCCTCTCTCGAGTGGGACTTATTCTACTTTCTCACTTCCTTCTTCTGTTATGACCTGCAAACAATCGCAATTATATCACTAGCAAAGTTCTTTTGGAGATTCATTAATTTCTTAGCTTTATCGCGGTTAAGCGATATAAATATCTTAGGGTACTCCCTCCCGCGAGTGAGACTCATTCTATGTTTTCCCTTTCTTCACCTGATGTGACCTGTAAACAATCGCAATTACAGCTCTGAGGAAGTTTGCCAAGGATTTTAACCGCGCAGCCTTGATTAGCTTTGTACCTCGATACGTTAAGTTATAGTAGATACTACAACTCTCGTCTAAAGCCAGTGAACCATTACTGGTTTTAAGCCCCACGTTTTACCAACCAATCATCTGCAGGCCCAATAGGCACTTGTGGCTTTGTTTGTCACGTGTTCCAGATGTGATTTGTGGATAAGTTTGGAGTCCAAAATTACACCTAGATATTTAGCCTCGGTTGATACAAGTATCTTTGAGGAGAAAATGGACGGACACTGCAGTTTGGGAAGTTTCCTTCTCCAGGTAAACAGTACCATAGTCGTTTTGCTGGAATTCGCCTTCAAACCTTCTTTTAGTCACCGCTTTTCCTCGAGCATCGGAGCGACTTTCATCCGGGTAATATCGACGGCGTAGCCCTGCGCATGGAAGATCGGACAGCAGATCTTCCATCAGCAGACACCAGAGTTGGTATCTTCATTTACCCATGTTTCAAATTTATGTTCGATAGGCATCTAAAAGGATTCTTATAATGAAATATTTTGGAAATCCCGGAAAATATCACAAGGCTATCGGAACGGAAAATGTGTTTCCACAACTCTTTACTTAAAATACTACGCTCGTTAATTATTTTCTTGAAATATGTAATTGAGAGGTTGTTCTAAATATTGCAGTAAATCGGTTACCTGACAAATATGTTTCTTCAACAATTCACAATATATTCACAAATTTAACGAAATAATTTGTTTCGATAGACACCTGGTTTCTTTACCTGGTTGAAATAACAAAGTAATATTTCTGCCCAAAGATATCCTATAACAAATTTTATACCACTCACGATGTATCTAGCCACTAAGAATTAGTTTTATTTAGGAATTTATCTTTATTTTCTAATCATGGGGTTGTATATGTAACTATTTATTTGGTATATATACACTAGGGTGACAGAATAAAATAGACACCTACCAATTAAAAAAAATTCTATTCCCGTTATATATACAAAATACTTTAAAACTTTTAAATTAGACTAACATTTTGTTGATCCACCTTTACTTGCGTGAAGTGCTGCGAGTCGTCGTGGCATAGAATCTATTAAATGGTTAATGGTGTCTTCTGGAATATTTAACCACTCTTCTGTAACAGCTGCCACGAGTTCTTCCTTATTGCTGGGTTTTCGGCGTCGTTTCGCCATATTTGTCTGGAATATGTGCCAAACATTCTCTATCGGATTCATATCTGGTGATTGGCCTGGCCATGGTAAAATCCGAATCCCCTGTACCCCTTTCCATGTGGTCGTTGTTCTTGCTTTGTGGCAGGGTGCTCCATCCTCCATAAAAGTGGCGTCTTCTTTAGATAAAATGGCGTTGTCGAATATCGGTAGTAGTCCTTCTGTTAATATTTGGATATATTTTGCCGCATTTGTATTTACGTCGCAGATTACTAATTGCGATCTTCCACTATATACCATATCGCGCCCCACACCATGATGTTCACACCGCCGTATTTCACCGTCTGATGCAAAAATTTGTCGTCCAGTTGCTGTGACGAACGTCTCCATACCTACATACGACCACTATCGCTGAATTGGCAGTATCTGCTTTCGTCTGAAGAAATGACAGACCGCCAAAACCCTTAGAGCTTCGTTGGCATTTCGATTGCCCAAGCCATTCGGCGCCGTTTTTGAAACGCCGTAAGGAGAGGTTTTTTCTTTGCCACCCTGTTATACATCCCTACACTGTGGAGGTATCGCAGAACGGTGCGCTGACTTTTCTGTGAAGTTGCCGCAAGCTTACCCGTACTTTTTCGCGGTTCTCTTAACACTTCGCGCACAAGCACCCTTTTACTTCTTCCAGTAGGTCCAGCACGACCTGGTCTCGGCTCCACTGTTGTTTTTTCCTTGCGTTTAATTTGTGTAATCACGCGGTTAACTGTGGACAACGCAATACTTAAAAATTTACTTATTTCACGTTGCGAAGCGCCGCGTTCACTCTGGCCAACATACATCTACCCCTACCCTAATGACAATAGAAAGTTCTTAATTCGTTCTTAGAATTTAGCTGTTTACATATTTATACCGCTTTACCTGGTGTCTATTTTATTCTGTCACCCTAGTGTACAAATACAGCGTACGTAGTACTTACTCTTGAAGGTAATTCTAAATCATCAGCGAATAATAGTCCGCCTTTATAGGTAACAAATTATATTCTATCAAAGAGGTAGGATTTAAACAGTGATTGCAATAACGGAGAAGAGCCAACAGCGTCAAGTTTCATCAAACGCTTGGTATGATTTAGGCGATCAAAAGCATTCCAAAAAGTCTGTGTATATAACGTTGGCCTGCTCGCCATAATCTAATAACGGCAAGATTCGATACTGTAGTCCATTTGGTCGTAAAACCGTGTTAATGCTCGGATAAGAAAGGTCGGAATAAGGAGTAAATGCTCTTATACAAACAGATCTCGAATACCTTAGCAAAGTTGTTAACAATTGAGATAGGTCGACAGTTATCCGCCAAAGAAATATCACCCTTTTTTTCTGAACAGGAGTGACTGGCACCATTTTCCATACATCTGGAAAGATATCAGTAGACAAAGATAAATTAAAAAGGATGCTTAGCGGCTGATCTAAGGCACTATTCAACGAGGTACATTATGATCACCCCTAGTATAGGAATCTTTAATTTAAGAAACTTTGGAATGCTTCAACAATGGTAGACGGGGTAGTAAACGTTTCACCAGAGACGTTCCGGAGTGAACTAGGTAAACCACCTATTCTGTTGTTAGCTCGTATGCAAGACCAGAATGCTTTATGATTATCTTCAATTTGGCTCTCTGCGTTTGGTACATAGCTTTTGTATAAGAGCATCGCATTTCCTTTTATAATTTTGCCTGAGTTCTTATACTCAAGTAAGTCGTCATTACAGTGAGTTCTTTTTATATCTTTTGTAATATTTACTTTTAAGTTTAATATTATTTATATGTTCACGTGTAAATCATATCGGGTAAGTGGAACGAGAACTACGTTCTAAGACACGTTTCTAAATACTTATAGAGCGCCTTGTCTAACGCATCATAAGCATCAAGAACGACCAATTAATATCACTAAACCAATAAAACAAAATAAGCTTAAAGAAACTTTTTTATTCCAAACGTAGAATGGCAAAATCTACTGAAAAGAAAAGCGTTCTGTTTCTAAAAGCTTACTGTATGTCGATAAACACACAACGAAGTGTTTTATTCAAGAACCATAGAATGCCCCATCAAATAAAGCAGATGACTAACACCCTCACACTACGTCAGTTTAACGTTCCTTTAGTTGCAATGGGAATGGATTTTATCGTCTGCATTGTATTACACATTGAACTAGGTGCTTCCCGGTTGCCTCTCGTCCAAGTATCTTCGTTGCAACGCTCCTCTCTAGTCTGCCAGACCTTCCAGCTCGGCTGGATGCATTCGAAGTTAACCTCGGCGCCTATAGGGACGCAGCGCAGACCTTTTACGGTATTAGAAGCCCGACCGAGGCGCCATAACAGTGAATGTCTAATGACTGACGAAGTGGCCGTAAATTACTGATATGTTTTACTGTGTATAACGCCGTAAAAATTTACCGTTTCAAATTCAAATTAGGCTACCGCTCGGACGCTCTAAATCTTTTACGCGAAATTTATGTACCATTATATATTTTACGGATAGCAAATAGCTTCATTTCGGTCTTGGTACGTGAGAATTACGTGCCGCGAGTAGTATAGATGTTAATGGAAAATATGCACTATACATATTTGATGTAGAGGTTATGTATTTATGGTAGATATTACTACAAGAATATAAGAAACGGTTAGTATAATGATGAGTTTCGCTACTAACTTGAAGCATGAACCACCGGTTATTGCATTTAGGAAAATAAAAGAAATACATGGTGCACGCCATAAATTCTCGGTGTGATATAAAAAAAAAAACTTGGAACAATATAAGAAATTTTATTTTTCAATGTTATCTCCTATAACTTCTATACATTTATTACAACGATTGTAAAATCTCAAGGTTTCCCGTCAAAATGTTTTGTAACAGCTGTTTGTAATTCACTCTCGTCCTTAAAATGACGCTCCCTAATGTCTTTCTTTAAATTAAAAAACAAATAAAAATCACAAGAAGCCATATCCGGACTACACGGTGTTCCAATTCTTCAAAGCTACATTCACGGATAGTAGCTTGTGACAAGGCGGCAGTAAGGACAGGAGCATAGTTGTACAATAATTACACACCTCTTGACAATTTTTCACGAGGTTTTGCATAAATACTATCCCTTAGTTTGTGTAATAAATGTAGATGTATTGCGTTCTTTAAAGTCAATTACAAAATGCCCTCGCAATTCCAGAATATTGTGACCACCACCTTTTTCCTTCATTGAACGACTTTCGCCTTTCTAGGACGAGGTTCACCAGGTCGCCGCCATTCCACGAACTTCCTTTCGATAGAGGATCGTAAGACAGAACCATTGTTTCATTCCCTGTGACAATGGACTCTCCAAAGTTGGTTTTGGGTCGTCTCCGCACATGTTCAAAAACGACCGTGCACGTTCGACTCGACGTTCACGTTAGAGACCAAAAAGAAGTCGTGATACCCATCTTGCACTAATTTTATTCATACCCAAATGGTCATGGAGAATTCGGCGAATACTTGTTACGGATATATTTGTTATCACTACCAATTCTTTTACGTTTAAACAGCGATCTCCTAGCACTAAATCTTCAATAACTGAAATTTGTTGAGGCGTTATCACTTCAATTAAAAGCCTCGACCGTTCAGCATCTTCCAGGGATTCTTGCCCCAAACGAAAACATTGTGCCCACTTTTTTACAGAATACGAAGGAGATGAACCACTATAAACGCCGCTTAAACGTTGTTTTACGTGATTAGGAGTATACCCTTCTCTTGTTAAAAATTTGATGACCGCGCGATACTAAATTTTCATTTTACTTCAGACATTTTCATGCGCTAGTCACGCTACTACTAAAGACTACTACTCTTCGAACCGTCATATTTATAGCATAGACCTCACGTATGAATGCTGTGATGGAGTTTGAACACGCACGAACCTGTATAAGCCCGTCAGGCAGAGAATTTATGGCTCCTAACATGTATGCAGAACCTAATTGGTCGATTGTCCTTGTTTATTTGAATACAAGCAGAGAGAACAGAGATTCACAATATATATCTATGACTGTTATAATTTTCAATATTATTCAAATGAACCTTGGAGAAGGCGGTGCAGAATTAAGAAATCCCGAAGCAGCTCTAACCCATTAAAAATACAAGCTGACGATAGTATCAGGAAAATTCCGCGAAGATTAATCCCAAAGCATGTAATAAATCTAACTACAAGTTTTAAAATTACAACGTTTTAACGCGAAAATAAATATAACCATAAGCATCACTTTTATTTCTGTACATATAGAGAATCTTACATATATGTACGTCAACAAGTATCTTGGGAATATCTATTACGGTGATGCAGTTCAATTCGTCACGCTTAACAGTAATAACAGGACCAATAGGTAGAATTCGGATATGTTTAGTACTATCTAAGATTTTAAGTTCAATATATCGGCAATTCAACTTGTAATATTGGTTACAGATGAGGGCTCAAAGATGGCTAAAGCTGGAAAGTTACTCAAAAAATCTTACCTTCAATTGCTTTATGCAACCTGTTTGGTCCTTGCATGTTTTTTTTTAGCTGAATTTATTAGAAACAGTTATCCACAAGTAGATCAATTTATAACTTCCACCAAAAAAGTTTTTATTAAATCTCCAAAACGCATTCGTGAATTTAAACAAGCTTGTCCTCAGCTACCACACCGGTATTGACGAGACAGGAACCTTGCCTTAAAGCTGTTTTGTATTGTGATAATTTTTTATTTTTTTATTAGACCTTGTATCTTGAGTTTAATTCCGCAAGAAGCCCAGATAATTTCAATAAGCCAGCGGTTGGTTTCAGATACCACAATCCATGCTCATATAGAGCAAATTTCCGATTCTTGTAGATACTCTTTCCAAATTAGAGAACACCAAGCTGTCATTACATGAGCCGTTAAGTATAGTAGATTACCGCTGAGCCTCGTTAAGAAATAGATAGTATAGGAAGATTAATGACCGATAAATTGTCCTCAACGATCATTTTGTGGCCAATCATTTGCACACGTGTGATCTGCTTGGAGAATTAGCAAATCATCAAGCTCAAAAATCTACTTTCAATGTCGTTTCCATCTATTCCTTTGCTGGAATTCGTATATATATTACTTCCTCCATCTTCTCCATAAGTGGTCATGAAGTTCTTGAACATATTGGCATCGTGATAAGCTATTTGATCTTAAATGAGCCAATGTAGATTCTGCCATTGTGTTTGCGATGTCTTCAGTCAGGAAATGCAACGATGTTGCGAGGATTAGAAGGATTATTAGTAGTCTCGGCAAAGGGGAGCAAGTTTCAGCACTGTGCGGAGAACAACGCATCAGGGTTGTCAACCTTGTTATGTAATAAATTCAACAGCAAACTTGCGCTATATTGATTCCTTCTATCGGATAAGGCATCGCAATTATGTAAACATAACAAAGAAGTATAAACTGTACTCTATATGGATAAACTCCAGAAGTCTCGAAGCACAAATATTTTAAAAACCTTTTCTGAATTCGTTCAATTGCCTAGTATTAGTGGGTGTCATATGGAAACCATACTATAAGCACATATTGCAAACGACTCCTAACTAATGAATTGCATAATGTTTTTACTGGAGCAATATTTCGAAACTTATGATAACTTCGAATTACAAATTCAAATACATTCGAAGCAAAAAGGCTCATTACCAAGATCCTTTACCGTAGATGTTCTGATAATAACTTGATCTCCAACTACATAATGCAAGGAATAAGGTTTTTGGATTGATAGACCATACAACCTAACACTTTTCAATAGCTAAAAGATATTCTATTTTGATTACACCAATCATTAATCTTTAATAATTGACTATACAGAGGCATACAGTTATCGGTCAAGTTAATTGACCTGTATATTTTTAGATCATCTGCATATGCAAGGTAATTATAACAGCGTATTGAAAAGCAAAGGGCCGAAGTTAGATCCTTGAGAGACACCAAAAGTAATTGGAGATGTGTCCGAGGAATATCCATTGTAAAAAACATGTGCTATCCAGTTCACCAGATGCGATCCTATTAACTCCAAAAGTGATTAACAGAGACCAACATATCCCAGCTTAACTAACAACAGCTCGTGAGGTATCAAATCGAATGCCTTTGAGAAGTCTGTGTATACAACACCAGTTTGTTTTTGTTGATCCATAGCTCATGAAAGATACTGAGTTATACGTACTAAGTTTGTCATAGTAGATCGACCAGCAATGTGCCCATATTGATGTGTAGACAAGAAAGGTTGTTTGTACAACCTTTTCCAATTCAGTTGTATAATATGTGTACTAGCGTTTTGCCAAAATTATACAATATACTTATAGGCCCATTATTCTCGATGCAGAATTTATTTTTCTTCTTAAAAACTGAGATGATAGTTGTTGTCCAAATACGTGGAAACGTAGTAGTAAAAAAAGTAATAAAGTATGATTGTTACTACCACTCTTAAAGCTGTATACAGTATGGAATATTTTCTATTCTTCATCGTATTTGTTTCATTTTACTTTGTGGTAATCTTTTGTGAATTTGCTTTTGAATGAGTTTTCGTGATTAAATAAAAATCCTCTTTTCGTCCTTTTAAATTTTCATGCAGAATCCTTTCCCCACATGACTGATAGTAATAAATTTGTAAATAAAGTACAGAATATAGACCGACATTTGACTAATAGGAAGGGTCCATTTCAAAACACTTTCATTTGTTATACGTTTTCCATGCCGACAAACTCGCAATTATTTCCACCCCGTCGCCATTGTACCCATCTCCTCTCATGTCCCATTGAACACATCAAGTGGTAATATCCCTTTAAAACAAATATGTACATGCAGAGCGAAGGGGAGAATCTGCGATATGGAGAGCAATAAGCCATCGCGAATGCCGGAGAAAGACAAATCTTTAAAATGTAACTCGGATGAAAATTCCATTAGAATAGATATCGACAATGGACCCTCGCTCCGAGGCAACGGCGATGATAATTACATATTTATCGGGAGATGGAGTGTAGGGGGATCATATCGTCCGCTAGGAAACTACCCTCGGCGAGTGGTTCGTCGCCGATATAGACGCGAGCTTTCAAGAAGGGTGAACAGCAGAAAATTAGCATATTACAGTAACGTTATGGTGTGAAGTGTACTAAAGAGATGCTTAGAAGATGTACAGCCGCTACAGGAAGGTTTTAACTTTAATAAAATACATTATGTGCTAAAGGTGTAAAAGTTTAAGATAAGAAAAATTATGTGATATTAATGCACCACCCCCACTATATAGCACAAGTCAGAGTCGAGCCGATGCTTTGTTGCGCCAATGTTTTGTTAGTTACTTTAAATAAAAATAGAGAAGAAGATGAGAAACATATGCAACATCGTATCTGTAAATACAATCTGGATACCAGAAAAAAACAATCAAAAAATACGCAATTGATCCTAAAACCACAACGTGGAATTTATCTTACAATGAACACAAAATATTTGGAATATAAAAAAGAAGAAAGGAAGTGGAACCAATCTCACAATATCTAAGACAATTTAATCAGTCAATGGCTATCGATTTCGTGCACATCATCAAGCCAAGACTGGAATAGCAAGCGAAAGTGACAATCAAAAAAAAAATAAAAAAACCCAAAAGTCGCACACTTACGACTACAGAAAAGGATTACAAAGTTAAACCAGATAAAAAAAAAGAACATCAAAAGCATGATGGCAGCAGAACAGACTTTTAAAAAAGCCCAAATTAAAATCGTAGAAGGGAGGTACACAACAAATTAAGATGCCAAAAGGTGGCAAGCCAACGGCAAAGTTCTTTCAAACAAATATTATATATATCTGTATATTCCAAAAGGCTAGATGAAATCAAAACAGAAAGTTTAGAATATTAAGGCAAGTGAGATGAAATAAATAGGGATCTATTGCAACGATGGAATATTTGAAAGGCAGGAGTAGAATTAAAGTGATCTTAACATATTTAACGATTTAAATCTGTCAGATATCTGCAGTCTTTCCATGATCTCCAAGTTATTGAAACCATTGTTAGAGAAATGGAGAATTTTAAACTTAGATGTTTTATCGAAAGAGTGGTTTCTTTGTAATAAATGTGATGCGAAATGAGAGAAACTGGTAGCAGAAGGTTGGAGACAACGCATTTGTTCTTTGAGCCTAACCTCAAAAGATCTAAACACAATCTCCACAGCCAAGTATGTAAATACCGCATCTTTGCATTTTATCCCATTGATCTTTATTACTTAGTAGAAGGTTTTTTAAAGGGTGAAGGGCTTTAAAACTAAATTAAACGTTGTCATTAAGTACATTACCTATTCTATAAGAAATGGAGCCCAAATATAGGATCAATCTCTAAGGTTTTATCTCCCTCTCTGCGATAGTGCTAGAAGATGTACTACATGAGGAATAGTATAAACCCTTTTCTTGATTATCCTGTTTCTTGGCTCTAATGAGCAGCCTCTCTATCATAGACGGGTCAAAATTGTGCATTGCAGCAACCTATTTTATAGTATGAAATCCACAACTCCCTAACTTTTCTGGCGTTCCTCTGGTCTTATTAATAACATAAAATTTCTCATCTCTTCGGAAGTCGAGGAAGAAATATTCTTGTCACGAATCTAGAGGCAATTGCATATTTAGAGCTTCTGATTGCAAAATGTCGTTAACAAGATTGACTCGCTAAAGCTCCATACCAATTGGGAGCTGAGCATATAAACGTAAATGTGGGTATTTTATCTTCTGAACACGTAGCTCGATGTTTTGATTTTCGATCAAATTTATCTAAAGTTGTTTTATGATACAAAATCGTTATAAATTTCTGCCAAACTTGTGTGCAGTGACTTTACGGTATCCATTCTACTAGACCATCGCGTATCAGATAACTGTCTTGAAGTTGGATTTGAGAAGTGCTGTTTTACGCTGTTCTATTGTTTATGGGATGCTCGAAAATATTGTATAATTTTTCTATGTTGTGATTAACCCTTGCGCTGTTATTACCCACTAAATGTAATAGTTGAGTAGCACATGATACATAAAAGGCTCGTGGATTCATACCAGAAAAAAAATGTCTGCAAACTGGTACCTTTACCACGCATATTGGAGTCGTTATAATAGCCTTATCCTCTAGTTTCATGCAAGCACGTCGGGCTAGTGGTTCAATGTCTAGCGCGTTTGGTTATCAGTTCGGAGGTCCTGGATTCGAGCTCCGGGGTTGTTTCTCAGGATTGAGGTTTTTCTATGGTTTTCCTCACTCCATGGCGAATGCTGAGAACGAATATCATCCTAAGACGCTCCACAGGAGCAGGAGTAATATATATATATATATATATATATATATATATATATATATATATATATATAATAACTCGTGGCCGGCCGATGTCCCTTGCAATTGGCGAAAATCTGTTGGGAGATGTGAAGGCATGAATTATTATTATTATTATATGCAAATTAATTAATAAATATCTATAGTATCGAAAATTAGACAACACGCTAAAAAGTATTTCTAATTCCTTAGAAATGTTAATATTTTTCGTAATATGGCATGTACGTTCTAGCATTATTGATACGGTAGCAAGTACAATTTAATTTTCAATTTTATCGCCAAGCCACCTGAGCACTTTTTAACATGTGAACTAACTGTGACACGTTTACTATGATTAGTTATAACTGGGTTAAATTTATCCATCATCTCAATATATTTCAAAAAATTTTCATTGTGATTTACAAATAATTTACTATTGAAAGATTACATATTGTTTACATAAATATTGGACAACATATGTTATTATCTTAATTACATCATACCATCGCTGGTTTTCATTGTTAAGGAGTTTTTGATGAGCTGCATCATTTGTAGTTGTTTCTTTAAACTTTAACTCAGTTCTATTCTCTATTGATAATTAGTAAAAAGGGAGGCACTTTATTTATATGTACCCTAATATATTATCAAATGCAACCAGGCATTACATCCTTGACAAAGGATATTGGTTTCATACTGGTCAACAAATTTGCGACAAAACTAGAAAACGATATTTTTAGAAATCAAATGAGGAAATCTCTAATAAATTTCGCCGTTTTTTACGTACTTTTTATAATAACTACAACAAAATCTTCCTTCCAATGAATCATGAGGTAAATTGAAGTATATAATTTGTTTCAGACTATTTTGAAATAACTTAAGAGTCTTAGGCCAAGGATCTGGATCATAATATATATCGCACAGTGACCTCGGCCGGGTCTTTATCGGTGTAAGTATCATTAGTTCTTGATTCTTTGCATTTCCTTAACTTGGAAGCTGTGCACTAAATTGATGCAGTGGCATTCTTGATTTTCAATGCCAGACGGCATTTCCGAACTACAAGACGTACTAGAAATTGAATTCGATGTAACTGTGTTTTTTCTTTTCTGTAGGATTTTTCTCACACTCTTCTTCCAGTTTTCCTTTATTAACTGAATTTAGATGGCTCGCTAATTTATTCTAGTTTCCTTCGAGACACACCTGAAAAATGAAAATAATTTTCATTGAATATGTATTAGAATTCCGAAAATATATTCATGGTTTTGTAATATACTAGGTTCCAAATATCAAAAATTGTAGACTATAGTAGTATATTAGCACAGCAGATACACACAAGTTTCCTTAGAAATATTAGTATTATGAAAAGTCGAATGTGTGGTTTTACTTATACAAGATTCCGAAAATCAAGTCGAGATATGTTTGAATAGGAGGGCCTTTCCAGGGCGTGATGGCTCCAATACATGATCTTGCTTGAGTCGACTGCTGAATCTTTCAAAAATCCTTGTGGACTGCTTTCAAGAAAAAGATGCTTAAAATGATTGTACAATCATAATATCATTTACATGGCAAAACAGTTAATTCTTTAAAATGGTATAAGAGAAATTAATAAGGTCTATATTAGTTGAATTATTGTAATTGGCGACAAGTTTTTTCGAAGTATGGCCGAACTTAAAAATAATTCATACGAGGGCCATTCGGAAAGTAAAGGACGTTTTGTTTTCACACGCGACCGCTCCCGACCCATCGAAACTTATAGATAAATAAGTGAGGATTACGAAGTGTCAGTTCTAAGGTAGTGTATCATTAATGGCGGGCCGAAGAATGTTCACCATTTACATCGCTCGAACCAGCCCTCGGTAGTGATTGACGAACTCAAAGCTAGGATTGAAAAAAATGCAAGAAAATAGGCGTTTTACAATTAGTGAAATGCACCTACTCTTTCTAGAAATTTCAAAAATTGTTCGGTACGGAATTGTTAGTGCAGATGTGAGGAGTGGGCTATAATAAAGTATCTGCCACGTGGGTTCCCCGAATTTTGTCAGACGAACACAAAACCAAAGGAATAACAGCTGCATTGACATTTCTCAGTAGCTAGGATACGGTTAGTGACGAAGTTTTGAATCGCATTGTCACTGATGATGAGACTTGGAGATCACATTTCACACCAGAAACAAAACGCCAATCAATGCAATGGCATCTTCCGCAATTCCTAACGAAACCGAAAAAAGCAAAACAAATTTTATGCACCAGAAAGATTATCGCTACGGCGTTTTGGGATCGTAAGAGTGTCCTGGCCATCGACTACATGCCTAGAGATGAATATAATATAAATGCAGCGACCTACTGTCAGGCGCTCCAACGACTTCGCCGTGGTATTCAAAAAAAGTGGCGCGGAATGCCAAGCGGTGGAGTCATCCTCCTTCACGATAGTGCATGCAGGCAGAATGACAAAGGACTTGCTTCAGCGGTTTCGGTAAAAAAATTTTCAATATCTTGACCGTAAGTGACTTTCACTTATTCTCCAAATTGAAAGATATTTTTGAATGAACAACGCTACGTAAGTGATGACGAACATAGAGAAGCCGTTAATCAATGGTTCAACAACTTGGTAGCAACTGAGTATGCAGAAAGTATAGAAAAGCTGATCGAACGGTACAAGTGCCTAAATTTTAACGGTGACTGCGTAGAAAAATAGCTTAGGTATCTAATCTTATGTAAAATAAAGTTTCCTTTAATTATATCTAATAAAATTTTCTATAGAAGTAAACGTTCTTCACTTTCCAAATGGTCCTCGTAGATTACCAGTTTTGCAGTTTTAATATCTTAGATCTCATGCATTTTCCTGTAAATCTTACTCAACTTTAAAATAGGACTAAATGGAATTGAGGGATATTAGAAGGTAGAATACGTGATGTTTCAATAGTTTGACAAATTTCATATGTTTTTAAGGTTTTAATAAAATATGTGCAAGGAATTACAGAAGGTGGTTACTGTTTTCAGTCGTCGAACGCAAAAACGAACATTATATCTCTATCGGTTAATGGTGTCTCCCAGCACCTATCAAATTTAAGCGTCTTTAGACCCGACGCCTCCCAATGCGCTATACACATAGCTCTGGTTATGATTATATTTTCAGTTCAACGATCGACACTACGTCGGCATGCATCGTCACAAGATATCTCAACTTGCTTAGTAATGGAAGCGAAGCAAATAAAGCATTAAGCGGCTAATTAACGCTCCGGACTTGTTTTATATAAGAATCAAGCAAGACCTGTAGTTAACTAGAACTTAAACTCAACGACAATAGGTTTTCTACTCCCTTTCATCGCGAATTTGTAGAAAATTAGCTTTTCTGCTTGTTAATCCGAATCTCCTTTATGTTATCCAAACAGCCTTTCTTATTTGTACGTTTCTTGCGCCGCGTATAACAAAAGTTACATGCGGTTCACCGGTCCAGCGCTTTATTCGATAAAAAAGACCCGCCATACGTAACGAGCTTTCTTTGTTGCGTAGTACGCTTCGCTCGTACGCACAAATTTCGTTCGGCAAACGGAAAACATTCCGTCTAATTAAACCAAATCCGTAGGAGTTTTCGACAATTACGTGAATATTTTCGTTAAGCAATGGTCTCGGAACGAAAAAAAGGTACGCTCCTTCGTCGTGGCAAAGGGGGAGAATTCTGATAAGGAAAGGGATCGACGCAAGTAATGGAAACAGAAATTTACGTCGACCCAAATAAGGTCAAAGTTGGGAATGTAGGTGCTCCTTTGGGATATGCGACTTGTCATCCGTATTAATTTGTCTTGAATTCGAAAAAATATAGACTGTTCATTCATGTAGGAATTCCCTAATAGAAACTTTAAATGATATGGAGTTATGTTAAAGTACATGATCTGAAGTATATTTCCTTGTTGTAAAATATACACGTATATTGCCGAATTATTGTCTTCCATAACCAAGGTGTATCACGTCCATGGAAAGGTAACCGTTTATTATTTACTTTGATCAGCCGGAAAACTCTCAAAAACGTTCTCGAAATACATATAGATATAACACATTTCAAGCCCTGTACATATTTTTATTAAATTTATGTAAAACTGTATGTACGGTTTCAGAAGATGGCAATCCAGCTTTAATTTTGTTTTGATTCGTCAAATTTACTCAACCGTACAGGTTTAATATTGACTTCATTAATATTAAATCCAGATAATAATTTAGTGATAGTATTTGTGTCCTGAATAATTTGTTCCTATTTTGGTTCACTGTTCTTGAACCATAAGTTATGAGGTTGAACGCTTATGTCTCTCAAGCATTTCACCAATAATCTCCTCAGTTACGACCATCGAAAGTACACGTACTGAAGTAGACGATGATGCAGCCAAACAGTCATTTTTCATTAATTCGTCGAGAACTCACAAACAAATATACACGGAGTAGGGGAAACAATGTTAGTAGAGAGTTGTTAACATAAAAACTATAATTTAAATAGCAGTGCAATTATCAACAACAACTGATAGGTTGGTTGCCTAAAATATGACAACCACTTGTTGATGAGCATCTAAAGCTTCACTTATGTACTGGCTAATTCAATAAAATTAGTGTTCATGTACCTACCGCTGACAAAGCCAAGTTGATTCCCTAAGATACAAGGCTTACTAACACAACACTTCTTATAGTACATATTCAAAAACTCTAGTGAAGTTTAATAGAATTCCAAATGGTCTGTAATTGAGGATATCACTACGATCCCTTCTTGGACCCACTACTGGTGTAATTCTATTGATCACTCAATACGTGAGCGATATGCGAAGCACCAAATCGAAGAGAACTGTAAATAGTATGGACAGCACAACTGGGTAATCACGAAGCAAAATACTGGCCAAACCATCATGTCCAGAAGTCATGTTAGATTGGAGCCCTTTAAGAGCCGGTAAAGCATCCTCAGCAACAAAGCACCCATCATCAAACGAATCAGGATTTAAATCCTTAATAAATGAATTAGGAACCGATAATGATGAAGAATTAAACATGTTAGAAAATATATCTGCATAACCCCGCACAATATTAGCTGGTCGATGAAGAGCGACGTTATTAGTAATAACGATGCAGGAATTCTTATTGGTAATAAAACTCTAGGAGATTTTCGGATCCCCTGCAATATTCACTTGTTAAAATAGCGATTTAATTAAAATATATATGCCTTGGCAAAAAATACAGTGGTTCAGGATCTTCGACTGATATACAGGACCTTACCATAACTGACGAAGGGTGTTTCACCGTTGTTAGTACACTAGGTTCACCAAACTGTTCAAATAGACGTCGCCTTACAAATTGGGCACTTTCGGTCATGGTTTCTAGTTTTAACTAGAATACGATCTTTAACAAGAAGGCATTGTTCAAATAAAAAAATGTTGCTTGACTTACATGTTGATTTAACTTATTTTGTCTTATATTTCGCCAATTTTGAATTGGGTAATGTTGATGACGATTTATCCATTCATAATGTGCTCGCTTCATCATCGGTGTTAGTCTTGGTTTTTTGAGGAGGCATCTGCATTTTAATTCGGCTTCGTACAATCGTCTACGTACTGTACGCGTGGATATTTGCACTGCTTGCTGAGGCATTACATTTCCTATTTCTTTGGCGGATAAAATTCGGTTTTCAGTTGCTAGTTGTAGGACACGTCGATCATCCCGTCGCAACACGCTCTTTCGTACTTGTAGTGGGTACCATTTCTTTCATTAAAACGGCGATTCGCTGTACTGTCTATCGAGATACCTCTTCTTTCTTTGCAGTTATGCGTTGAGAATACACTCCTGTACCCAACAATGCCCCAATACCCAGTTTTTTTCTCGTTTAGTATGTCCTTATTTTACCCGTAACGAAAAAATATAAAGCGCGTACAAGCAGTAACTTAAAATGCTACACTAACACGTAAACACGGAAAAAACGTAGTTCCATAAGCAGGTAGATATTCTTTCCACAATAGTAAGCAATCCAAATAATATTGTACGAATTACTGTATTTCACACGTGGTTTTACACATCTTCTATCAGTACAGAATGATTCATGAGGGGGATAATAATAGGCAAGAGGTCATTAAGTGGGACTTTCTCGATTTCTTAGAAAGATATTTAAAGAATGTATTTAGACAGGTATTGTAAACCCCATTCATGAATTTTATACTTGTATATGTATATTATCGTGTTGGAAATACACAAAGACTTAAATTTATAAGCTGGCGCTAATAAAATTGACAGGGACTGTATATCTGCACCAAAATTCACTTTACATATCAAATTTGCCATAGTGTAAATTTTCTTGGGCCTCTCTATTACTACCTTTTACTATCCGTTTCATTCCAGATAAATAAAGATAGATGATTAATGGACTTTTGTCTACAACTTTTAGAGAAGATGATTGTGCATACTACCTGATCTGCATGTTAAATAAATGAAAATAATTGATCCAATTAACTAACTTCTACAAGATAAAAAGAGGAGCACTATTTAAATCATTTAACTGTACAAATTCTCAATTAGTACGCTCGATGGAGCGTCAATAATTGAACAGTAATTATCTCAACTCTCCCTCCCTTGTCTGTTTGTGATTGCGTCTTTTCTCCCCTATTATAAACGTCGCCCCTGGAAATTGAAACCCCCTCCGCGGCAATACCGGGCGACATCAACACCCCTTCTACCGAGATAATGATAACCGAAAAGTGTCATTCCTATTGCACTTCCGACGACGTCCGCGGCGATTCTTTAGAAAGACGGGTTACACGAGATAGACGAACCGCTTTGGAGGAAATAAAAATGTATGCATTTCAATCATCACCACCGAGAATATTCCATTTCCGTTAGGTTCTCCCGCTGCGTCTTGGTGCGGACAATCAGCGGGTTCGTTACCCGAGCTCCTCCATTAACGGGATTGTTTTATTCACGGCGAGGAGGAGTGGGGAACGATAGAGAGGGGGCAAGTTGACGAGCGGAGTCTTCCTTTGACGGCGGAATTGTTAATTAAAAATTTTCGTCGCTGAGCTTGCGAAAAATAATTCAAAGCGGTTTTTTTTCCTTCCAGTCGTTCGCTTGGTTTTTGATATAATTGAATTTGTTTTTTCTTCCTCTTTTTTATAATATGGCTTCCTTCATTTTGTTTTTTGTCTTGTGTATATCGACAAACATGCTTGTCATAAGAATTTGTACTTAAATAAAACACCTGTAAATGTATACCAGGGGTCACAAGTTATTTTCCGAAACAAAGAGAAAATTTCGAAAACGTGTATTCAGTAACACAGTTAGCGATTCTAAGTATTTTTCTTGCCGTTTATGCAAATCGATGGTCATGACGTACATTTGTGAAACAAATACAATACACAAACAGGGACACAATTATTAGGCATCCCCAATTTTTCAATTATTCTTAAGATAAACAATGAACAAATAAAACAAATATTATAAAAGCAATTACTTATTACTAAAAACTAGACATTCAATATTTGGTTGGCCCCCCGCTGGATGTGCGGTAGCTTCAATCCTTTTAGGTAAATTGGCCACTAACATATGGCAGGTTGAAGTTGGAATGTCCTTCCATAGTCTTTCAAGTATTGCTTTTAATTCTTATTTGGATTTGCATTTGTGTTCGCATACTTTTCGCTTAATAATAGCCCACAAATGCTCGATCGGATTTAGATCAGGGCTTTGGGGTAGCCATTCCAAGATGTCAATGTTTGCTTCCCGGAACCACGCTAAACTTGTAGCCGCAGTGTAGCATGATGCATTATCTTGTTGAAACAAAACTTCATCAGTATTCATTCGGAATAATTTTTCAATTGAGGGCAGTAAAACTTCATCTAACATGCTGGCGTATGTCCAGGAGTTCATTCTACCAGTGCACACGAACATCTCTCCAACCCCAGTCGACGTCATACACCCTTATATCATGACACTATCGCTACCACGTTTGATGGTAGGCACCACACAATGGTATTCTTCACCAGACCTCCAACGCAGTAGCACGGCACCAGGTGTACCAAAAATCTATAGTAAGTCTATCCAGTTAATTCTATCAACTCTGGATTTTTTTCTAAGACAATTCGTTTAAATTTCTATATCTATAACGATTAATTATATTTACCTCTATATTACACTCATCTGTCCAAATCACATTCGCCCAGTCCTTCTCTGTCCACGATTTGTGTTTACGAGCTTGTGCTAGTCGTTCATTTTTATTTACGTCCGACAGCCGTGGTTTCTTTCTAGATTTTCTCGATGATAGACCAACTTCTCTAAGACGTCTACTTACTATTTTAGGCGATAAATTAACGTTGATTTGTCGATTTAACGCGCCAGTCAAATCTGTTGCCGTTTGATGTCCATTTTGTAGAGACTGTCGTTGTAACCACCGGTCCTCCCTTTCTGTCATTTTATGTTTTGGACCTCTTCCCGGTTTTGATTTAGTATCCCCTGTTTCTTGGTAACGCGCACCACGAACATTTTACTTTTTTACTAATCATCACTTGGGATAATCCCTCGGCATGTGCTGTAATAATTTGCACACGTTGAAACTTACACGTAAACTAATCATGAATAAATATTTTTATTTGCCAATAACAAACGCACATAAAATTTAAAATAAAAATACTGATGTTCCCCGGTCACTTTACCAAACTATACTAAGTGTAAAATACAGTTAGTTCCGAAAATACAGCAATAAATAAATTAAGAACGGTATTTCTCCCACTAACCCTTCTATTTATACTACGGGTATTTCTAAGAAGTGGCAGGCAAAGACTATTTGTCTGTTAATACCGCTATATTAAAACATCTAAAGGGTGCCTCATATTCATGTCCCTGGGTGTATAACCTTGCATTATGTATGACGCGAATCAGGGCATACGTAACATCTTGCGATTTGTATAAGATTCTCGACTCTATACAAATATCTACCATTTTCTTTCTACAGATGTCTACTTTTGTCTTAGACAGTGCAAGAAATTTAGTCATTCTATAACTCGAAAGTGAGCTTTACCAACCGTAAAAACCTACACACTTTTGAATTACATTATATGTCGCGTGTTTGTCCTATGTATCATATTTTCACGAATATTAGTGGAAAGCCAAGAATGGCATAACGATTCGTGGAATTTAACTAACATGTTACCTACACAATCGATAACTTTCAACGCCTCGAAAACCCCTATCATAATCATTATGCGGAGTGATAATGTGACAATAGACATCGTGTGTTTGCGTACAAAGCGGCTTTGTAGAGGTTAATTAACCGCCCTCCTATGGATACGTGTATACATGAAGATATACAAATTTACAGGCCGTTACTTGCGATAATTAACTCATTAATTACGGCAAATTAATTTTTAATAAATATCGATAATTCATAGCCCCCATGGTTTTCAATAATACTATGTATGTACGTATGCATACGCATGCGATACAATAGCAAACAAGCAAACTTTGTTCATTTCTCCATTATTGGAAGTTATACTCGTGGTTTTGTGCTAGGTTGGCAAGATATATGGAAACAATACGTTTAATGTTTGAAAAGTCTGCAAACTTTATCTAATGGGCCCAGGTGTTACTGAAAAATTAAAACTACTCGAAAATGAGAATTCTTTTATTTACTTAAAGTAATATCTATACTGTCTCTCATAAGTTTAAGACAGCCTATCCAAAAATACCAAAAATATGCATTCATTAAAATGATAAAATACGAATATGAATATCATAGTGGTACACTAAGGCTTCAACATATGCGTCACTAGCTTGCACATTTTGTTAACACAAACATATAAATTTTCAGACATTTTAATGACAGAACACACTGGTCTATGATTAATTGGACTTTGTAACATAAAAATTGGACCTGAAAGGAATAGACAAATGTTCACTGTAGCACCAAGTTTTTGGTAATTGACGGCCATTTTTTTTAGAAAAAAGAAAAGACGTAGGCACAACGTATCCACTCTTATACCACGAGTACCTGAATACGTCGAAAAATAATACGATAAAAAAAATTAATTATTTTAAGGTGCTCTTTCGATCTGTCAAGTTTCATCGAAATCGGAGGGGGACACCCGCCGATGTTCCCTTGTAAGTTGACATTCCTAAGGTAAAGAGCTCCAACTGAAACAAATTAATCGTGTCAGCTACTTCAAAGTGCACTCTCTTCTTCCTCGAAGCTTAAATTTGAAATATGCCCACATTCTCAATAGGATTTGCATCTGGTGACTGTGATTGCCAATCCAGTATCACGATCCCATACTACTCTTTCCACTTGAGATTTTGGGTCTTCCTGTAAAAGGCACTCCTCCACCAGCAACAAACAGTTCTCATAAATTTTAAGCATTTTTGGAGCACTTAAATTGGATGTGAACAGATGTGATGCTACAAAATCCCGTTTCGAAAAGCAGCCTCCAAGATGAACTTTTACAGGGTATTTAACAGTCCGTCCTATTAATTTATTAGTCAACTAGGAACGTCGAATGACAGTATATCCCTCACTTCGTCCCTAAATTTCACGTTGTTCCAACCTCCGTCCAAATTCTCCTTTGCCCAAGCGAGTCTTCTCGTCACATGTTTTTCGCCAAATTGTGCTTCGATATTTGAAGTTATGCGCAAGAAGATGGTTTTGAATAGTTGTGTGTGATACTTCTATACACTTCTGTTTGAATTTTGCTCCTCCTTATCGAAATGTTAAGGTCGAGTTCCGCTTAAACAAATTCACATATTTTTCACTTTGCTTATCGAGCCACGTTCTGGCAAGTCATCGACATTTTTTATATTAATAACATATGTTGTTGAACCCGCTTAGCACCGAACGATAGACTCGTGCTCCTTTATTACACTTACATGCATTATTATCATATATATACGTTAGTCCGTTAGTGCATGAAGTTTATTAGAAAGGAAGAAAGAAATTTTCAAGGTAATACCGTTCATTTTGGCTTAAATAACATTATTAAAAATTGAAAATACAACTAATCCAATAGATATGATTGAATACACTCCGTATTCTTACCGTGCATTAACGCTGGCTATTATATTATTTGAAGCAAAACTTTGGATGTAATCCTTTCTTCCATTTACCACAAATGAATTTGCTTTTCAGTAGCGTTCAGTAGGGACATATTCTAATAAGTTTAAGATTACTCAAAACGCATCCTTTGGAAGATGGTGTCCCATAAATTGCTAGCAATATAGTGGCAACATTTCTTCCAAAATTTAGTACCTGGAAACGAGGTGTTGTCTTTTATCCAACCGTCTTTGCTTCTGACGATTTTTATTTCCCTTTGTCTTCGCTGAAGAAATTAGCAGTTTCTTTCTTGATATACTTCTCTTCTTCCACGAAGTAGATATCTCGAATCTCGGCGATTCTTATTTCCTCTCTCTCTGACTGTAGGTGATTCGTGGTTCCCTTCACTTCCCCATCGTTGGCCCGGACAGCGATATCGTCGATTACACTGGATTTTTCCGCACCAGCTACCAAATTGAAGTTTACTTACTTGAAACGCTAGCATTCTGCCCTCATTGTTCGAAGAGATGTGTGCCGTTGTTCGGCGAGATCATTGGTGTTATTCGACGAAGGCAACGACTTTGTAACGCCTTGCAGCGACGTTGAAGATAGCTATGTTTCAGATTATGGTGGTAACTCTTGAAGTTGCTGCGTTGGCGATGTTAGCGATTGTGGTGATAACGTCGGTGGACTTGGAATTGCGAAGGTTGTCCGAGAAATATGAATTTTAAGGAAAACACAGTTATATATAGTATCGTATTATATCGACCACAAAATTGTGCAAATTTGCGTTCGAAACAAGTTTAAAATATTTATTCAGCAAATGAATAGGTTGCTACCAACTGGTCCATTTTATCAACACCCCCCATTTCATTATTCCAAATCTCAAATATACAAGTTTAAACCAGTGCAACCATGCGTTTGCTTTCTTTTGACCATCTATGTTACGTTCCTTCACATATTGACATAAAATTTATCGCAGCAGTAACTACTTTATTATCTTTCTATCAGACAACGCAAACTATATCATCTGCATCTATTTTATAAACAAAGAGACCTCAGAAAATTAATAATTAATTCGGGACGCAGCGTTTCACGAAACACGTTGACTTTCGTTGTCAACGTCGGTAAATCGCTTAAGTGTGGAGTTTATTGCAATACCTGTGAATAGGTACATTTTCTGTCAAAAGGATACTTTCTTGTGATATTTTCTTGTATCGTACCGATTGCACAGGAAGTATTCTTTTGCAAATATTCTAATAATGGTACCGAAAAAAAAATAGTAGTCAAAATGCAGATTGATTCCACAATTGAAAGGAATTTCTGTAGCATTTACAAATGATAGTACAACATCGGCTCCTATTCCAAATATCTTTTCAGATTTCCTGTATAACATTATATCAAAGGAAATCTTGTACCCAATACTGGCACATAAAGCACAGTTATTAAAGCCAAATCTCGTCAATTTGTCGATGGTATATTGTTTAGTGCAATGTTTTCTATAGTATGGTATCATGGTTTCATCCATAGAAATGTTTTCTTCTAAACTAACATTGCTGGGGCTTGACGTCTCAAATGGATTTACCTGTGGCACGTCTAACGTTCTGAGGTTTGTGGAACCATATAACTATTGGTTATAATGTGTAATTGAATTAAATGGACCCTAGCGATATAAAAACACTTCCTTACTAATGCTTCATGCGTTTATTAATAACACTTGCCACTAAGGGATTTTTCATTAGCAAAGTTTCTCCTTGAATATTATACTGAGCACTACGTCTTGTTAACCATAATGATGAATGACAAGATCAATTCAAGCACTTTTTTCTTGTCTGTTGCATGCAAGCATAAAACATACAAATAGGGGGTTCCCAGAAGTGCAACAACATATCAGGTTGCTTAAATTTTGTCACGTATATTTTAGAATTTTTGTAAGATAATCACGTTTTAGTTATAAAAAGTAAATCTTCATATGACAATAATAATGTTCGAAGTGCACAAAATGATATTTCTCAATTTTATTTTGATATATATGCATATATTTATAGATATACAAAGAACCGTTTATTTTCTATAATTGCTACATCACTTTAAAGATTGAAGAATGCTTTATTTTTCAACATAATCGCCATTTCGGTCGATGTGTTTTTGTAGACGCTGTGGCAGTTTTACAACGCCCATGTCATACCAGCTTGCCGCCATGCCCTTTAGGAAGCGTTGAACCTCATCTTTCACCTCATCATCTGAGCAGATCCGCCGTCCAGAGAAATGTTCCTTCAACTTAGGGAACAGGTGGAAATCGCTGGGTGCCATGTCCGGACTGTAGGGTGGGTGTGTGATGACGTTCCAACCAAAATTTTGCAGGAGATCGACGGTTTGACGGGCGTTTGGGTGAGGACGGGCGTTGTCGTGGAGAATGCTTACACCCTTGCTCAACATCCCTCTTCTCCGGTACTGAATTGCCCTTCTGAGTTTCTTCAGTGTTTCACAGTACCTGTCAGCGTTGACTGTTGTCCCAGCAGGCTGAACGTCGACCAACAGTACCCCCTTCCTGATCCAAAACACAGCTGCCATGACTTTACCGGCAGATTGTGTTTTCTTGAATTTTCGTGGCTTGGGCAAAGAGGGAGGCCGCCACTCGCGTGACTGTTGTTTTGTCTCAAGTGTAAAGTGGAATGCCCAGGTGTAGTCACCTGTGACAATCGAGTCCAAAAAGTTGTCCTTTTCGTCTCCATAGCTGCGAAGAAATTCGTGGGAAGAATCAACCCATTGCCGTTTGTGGTCTTCTGTCAGCATATGCGGCACCCATCTTGCACACACCTTCCGATATTGCAACTTTTCCGTTAAAATCCTGTGGATGGTGCTTGTGGAAATCTCAGGAACCAAAATGCAGAGAGCATCCAGAGTGATCCTTCGATCTTCACGCATGAGTTCCTCAACTTTCGCGATTGTCTCGTCGGCAATTGACGGCCTCCCGTTCCTTTCTTCGTCATGAATTTCAGTACGACCGGCTGTAAGCTCTCTACACCAGTTGCGAACATTTTTGACATCCATGTACGACTCTGTATACACTTCCGCCAATAGGCGGTGAATTTCAACCGATTTAACCCCTTTTGCGTTCAAAAATCGAATAACTGCGCGCACTTCGCACTTGGCGGTAACGTTTATCGGGAGCTCCATTTCGAATGGCTACCAAGCCAAGACTGAGCATCCGAGCGAAGCGCCTGCGTGCTTATGTGGTAGCGGAGAAGGCAGCACTCACAACAGTGTTGCCAACAACCATATTAAAACTTTCTCTACGTCCCCAAAAAGTAGGAGACCTTTTTTTTGGGATGGCCCTTGTACATATATATGAACCAGTTAGTGCACGAAATTTTTATTAGGAAAAGAAAACGAAATTTTCTAGGTGAGACCGTCCATTTCGACTTAAATAACATTATTAAAAATTGAAAATACGACTAATCCAGTATATCAGGTTATATGCACTCCATATCCTTACCGTACATCAATTCTGGTTGAGGTACTGTTTGAAGCAAAGCTTTGGATATAATCCTTTCTTGCATTTACTAACGATTTTACTTTTTTCCTTGCATTGTCTACAAAAGTGTGCAGTAGGGACATATTCCAACAAGTGCTAGATTACTCAAAACGCATCCTTTGGAAAATGGTATCCGATAAGTTTTAAGCAATGCAGTGGCAATGTTCCTTCTAAAATTATTATTATATTATAATTATTAATACCTGGAAGCGAGGTGTTCTCTTTTATCAAATCATCTTTGCTGTTGCTGATTTACGTTCTCTTTGTTCTTTCTTAACCGAGGAAAATTAGCCGTTTATTTCTGGATAAAATTCTTGATTATTATCTTCCACGAAGTAAGTCTTTCGAATCTTGGCCGTTCTGCTTTCCTTTCTCTCTGACTGTAGGTGACTCGTCGTCGCCCTCATTGCCTTTTCATCATTGGCACGGCCAAAGATGTCGTCCTTTACACTGGTGATATGGATTTTTCCGCACCGGCTACCAAATTGAAGTTTACTTATTTGAAACGCTAGCATTGTGCCCTCATTGTTCCAGGGGATGTGTGCCGTTGTTCGGCGAGATCGTTGTTGTTATTAACACATGGGCTGAAAAGTCCCAGGCCTAACAAAGAAAACACGGTTTTTTTGGTTCAAAATTAGCTTTATTCATCAACATAATCTCCATCAAGAGCAACGCAATCATTCCAGCGCCGCTCTAACATTTCAATACCACTTTTGTAGAACGATTTATCTTTTGCCTCAAAATAGGCCTCAGTTTCAGCGATAACCTCTTGATTCGTGCGAAATTTCTTACCGGCGAGCATTTTTTTGAGGTCTGCGAGCAGCCAGTAGTCACTGGGAGCCAAATCTGGCGAATACGGTGGATGTGGGAGCAATTCGAAGTTCGATTCATGTAGTTTTGTCATTGTTTTGATTGACTTATGACACGGTGCGTCGTCTTGATGAAACAACATTTTTTTTCTTTGCCATATGCGGTCGTTTCTTTGCAATTACGGCCTTCAAACGCTCCAATAACGCTATATAATATTCACTGTTGATGGACGAATATTACACCACGCACATCCCAAAATACCGAGGTCATAACCTTTCCAGCCGATTGTTGTGTTTTCGGGCGCTTTGGATGAGGTTCACCAGTTGCTGTCCACTCAGATGGCGATCGTTTTGATTCCGGAGTGAAGTGATGGATCCATGTTACATCCGTTGTCACATATCGACGCAAAAATTCCGGTTTGTTACGTTTAAACATGGCCAAACACTGCTCAGAATCATCAACACGTTCTTGTTTTTGGTCAACAGTGAGCAAACGCGGCACCCACTTTGAACAGAGCTTTCTCATAGTCAAATGCTCATGCAATATAAAGCCAATACGTTCTTTTGATATCTTTCCGATGTCAGCTAACTCACGCAACTTCACTTTTCGATCATTCAAAACGATTTTGTGGATTTTTTTTTGTTTTCTGGTGTTACCGCCTCATTTGGACGTCCACTCCGTTCTGCATCATCGATGTCTCTACGACCACGTTTGATGTCAGCAAACCAACGTTTTATTGTTGTTTCTGATGGAGCGGAATCCCCATAACACTTTTCAAGCCATTGCTTCGCTTGAACGGTATTTTTTCCCATCAAGAAGCAGTGTAAAATTAAAACACGAAATTGTTTTTGATCCATTGTTTTGAAAATAACAAAAGTAACGTGACTCTTAGCACAATAACTCACAAACTAATGAATAGAATATCATGACATTTTAACAGCTGTCTTTTGAAGGTTAGTACTAACTGAGGGAAAGGTGGCTACAATAAAACTAGCGTCATCTATGTGTTAGGCCCGGGACTTTTCAGCCCATATGTTAGATGAAAGCAACGAATGCTGCGACGTCGAAGATAGCTCTGTTTGAGATTATGGTTCTAACTATTGAGGTTGCTGCGTTGGCGATTTTGGCGATTGAGATGATTGCTGTTTGATAGCCTGTTGGAATTGTTAAGATTATCCGAAGGACATCGCAGGTTGCTATTAGCTGGTCTATTTTATCAGCACCCTCCATTTCATTATTCCAATTCTCAAATATACAAGTTTAAACCAGTGCAACCATGCATTTACTTTCTTTTGACAATCTATGGCATGCATTTTTAGGCGGTTATTACACTTACGAATCAAGATATCTATTAAATGCTCAAACGTGGGTAGGGTGTCAGCTTTTAGACTTAAATCCTAACTTTCATATGTACCGCGATCTAATTTGCTTTTAATGATATTAACTAGAAAAGCATCTCATTTGTAAACGGGTTGATTTAATACTTTTAGAGCTTGAATCTGTCTTGCTAAAATGTTAAATCAAATGCAAATCTAATTATTTGACTAATATCCGAACAAACATAATAGCAATTCTTTTATTTAGTTCAATACCTAGAGGTTTCAGCTTATACAGGCGACTAAATCTACCAACCTATTGATACCTTGTTGCTCGAGAAATATTACTCTCTTCATCAAGATAAAATATGAATGATAAAAAATGTTATTATATTTATTGGAAGCGTAGATTGTCTTTGCTTGGAACAAAATAGTTTTGGGTAATTTCGGCAATATTTTCAGATCCCCTTTATTAAAAAACTTGCTATTGAAATCGAAGCTAGCCTAAATATTCTTGCCTAGATTTGAAACCTCTTCTACTTGTCTTCATATGCCAATCTTAGGTATACACCACGATATGATTCTGGGTTAAATGAAGTATGCAGACGCTGTTGCCTATAAAATTCACATTATGCTCCCATATCTAGATTTCTCAGTTTCAAAATATAGGAGATGTTAGTGATAAAAACGGCGAGAACTTGGGTCTATAGAGGAATAGTTTTAAATGCAGTTCAGTCTTGCCATACCAGCAAATTACTATGAAATAAAAAGAGATACTATAGACGTTATCTACAAAAGACCAAGTAATTGATCTAATAATTTTTAGTGTTATTGCATTGTGTCTACACGTATACTAGGTGTATGCATAAGTTCTCTCTGTTATTTTGCTAAAAATAAACACATAATTTTCAAGGGAAATTAAGTCTTTTTATTAAAAATATTGGCCATCGACTTCTACACATTTCAACCATCTTTCAGATAATTTATAGATAGTATGCCAGAAAAACTGATTATCCTTTGCGACGTTTTTCGATTAATTTTCGATTAATGCGTGGTTTAAATTAATCATTTAAAGCATAACTTTCCAATTTTGAACGGACATTTACATATGATTTCTTAACCTCTTTGAGGTAGATACAGTCTTCAAACTTTCTATCGACCCTATACGTACGCCCGGTCCCTTATCTTTTACTACCTTACGAGGGCTTAACCGATGTCACGTTGAAAAGCTTGTATAATTAAGTAAGAACAATCGTTCCAGACTGTCTCACTATTAAAGCCTCCGCTTGATTGCTTACTTATGTGAGAAACAAAGGCCTACTTCCAACGCGCCTCATCTCGTTCGTAACGTAAAAGGGGGAATGGAACCGCGGGAAGGAATTGCTAGGGCTTGAGACCGACGAGGCGATATTGCGCCCGAAATATTTCGCGATATTTCCTTCGAGGTTGGCGCGCAGAAAATAATCGTCGTTTAGGTTTTAACTTAATTAAAGAATTAATTAAAAATCTTCTTCGCGGAGCGTGGATTTTAGCTTAATAAATGCGGTGAAGATGAAGTTATTGCGTTATGAAAGGAACCGGACAAATATGTTCGCCGCGATTTTGTGTAGATAATTTTCCTTTGGAAGAAGAAACGAGATTATTTTAGTTTTTGGAGAAGCAAGAAGTGTTTTGGGAAGAATTGTAGGTACGAAAAGTGCTTAAAGGGAATTCCTTATGCCTTATTAATATTCGTCTCGTACACTGTAAATAATTTCTCGAATTGGTGTACCTTAAACCCATAGTATGTGGTATCAGTGAACGTGTGTTTACCAAATTATAATCAATTATTACCTTTGAATAGTTATAAGTTTCTGCCAAGTTTAATCAAAAAATCTCACATCTTGTTGATATTAGCTATTATTATTAAATTAAGTAATTCTGCATTTGCTTGCATCACATCGTAGTATTCTCTCAAATTTCGTCTCTGCTGTTAGGCAATAAAATATTCTACAAAATAAAGTCGCTCGTTCTTTCCAACAATTATCTTAATCCCCAATTTCTTTTTCAATTCCGAAATATTTAGCTTAATAAGAGTTTTAATTGAAGCCCAGTACTCGTATTAATGAAATTGCAATAACTTTGAAATGGGTGTAATCGCTTCTTAATAACATATTCAAAACATTTGTACAATTTTTTGTGGTTTCGCCCTCTTTGTCGTTTTTAAACTACAAATATATATATATATCAATTACATTATATATAAACCTACAAAAATATCGTTGATATTTGTTAATTAGGTATATAAAATTATATAAAATCAAGTTGTCTTAAAATTTTTTATTTTTCATTTGTGCTTTGCACTTTTGGATGATTAATATCCCAACTTGTTGATCTATCATTTGGAGAATTGTTAGTATTCAAATTTCGATTGTTTCGGCTTTCATAACCCACAATTGGCTCCCATCAATCGCCTTCTAACGGAACGTCTGGGCAAAATCACAATTCCACTTTGCCATATCTATGCATATATACCATATCCTTGAGTGGATTTGATTGGAGATTTTTCAGGGCTTTGGTTTCTTCATGCAATAGATTCGCACTCAGGACGTTTGACCGAGATGAGGTATTTAACTGTTTCGAAACGGATTTGGTCGGCAATGACGCTCGGCAGAGTGCGTATTTCAATTACTTCCACTTTTAGTAACTCTCATATGCTTTGTAACGTATCGTCGTTAGCGAAGTCAAAATTCCACTTCGCCATAGACAATTCCTCCTAGGTCGATTTCCAGTTCGCTCTCTGTTATTTGGAGGCAGACTTACGCCTTCAGGTGATATACTTTCTTCTTGGAACAAGCTCCTGAACAGCTTGAGGTTTGGTTGCTGCTGGCTGTTTGAAGACGTTGCAGGTATATCGTTACTCTTGAAACAGAGGAAAGATCCTATGTATATTATATTTTCCTAGCACCAAGGTTTAACTAAAATGGTGGCATTATTATTATTCTAATAACTAAGGAAAGCATTGATGAAACCTGATCTATCTTTGGAGGATTGTTAGTATTCAAATTTCAATGCAGGTATCGGCTTTCATAACCCACAATTGGTCTCCCATTCCGGTACAATCGCCTCTAACGGAACGTCTTGGGCAAAATCACAATTCCACCTTGCCATATCTAGGAATGATATATATACCATATCCTTTCGAGTCCGGATTTGATTAGAGATTTTTCATGGCTTTGGTTTCTTGTAGCGATAGATTCGCACCGGGACGTGCGACCGAGATGACAAGGTATTTAACTGTTTCAGAAACGGATTTGGTCGGCAATGACGCTCGGCAGAGTGCGTATTTCGATTACTTCGACTTACGTAACTTCCATAATCGCTTTGTAACGTATCGGTCGCTAGCGAAGTCAAAATTCCACCTCGCCATAGCCAATTCCTCCTAGGTCTTTCCAGTTCGCTCTCTGTTATTTCCATGGAGGAACAGATTACGCCTTCAGGGTGTTCATTTTCTTTGAAACAAGCTCCGAACAGCTTGAGGTTTGGTTGCTGCTTCGGCTGTTTGAAGACGTTGCAGATATATCGCTACATCTTGAAACAGAAACGAGAATCCTATGTATATTATATTTTCCTAGCACCGAGGTTTAACTAAAATGGTGGAATTATTATTTTCTAATAACTAAGGCCATTGATGAAACCTGATCTATCTTTTGGTATATTGTTAGTATTCAAATTTCGATTGTTTCGGCTTTCATAACTCACAATTGGCTCCATTCCCAATCGCCTTCTAACGGAACGTCTTGGGCAAAATCACAATTCCACCTTGCCATATCTATGCATATATATACCATATCCTTGAGTCCGGATTTGATTAGAGATTTTTCAGGGCTTTGGTTTCTTCATGCGATAGATTCGCACCGGGACGTTTGGCCGAGATGAGGTATTTAACTGTTTCGAAACGGATTTGGTCGGCAATGACGCTCGGCAGAGTGCGTATTTCGATTACTTCGACTTACGTAACTCTCAATCGCTTTGTAACGTATCGTCGCTAGCGAAGTCAAAATTCCACTTCGCCATAGCCAATTCCTCCCTAGATCTTTCCAGTTCGCTCTCTGTTATTTGTGGAGGCAGACTTACGCCTTCAGGGTGTTCATTTTCTTCTTGAAACAAGCTCGGAACAGCTTGAGGTTTGGTTGCTGCTTCGGCTGTTTGAAGACGTTGCAGGTATATTGTTACTCTTGAAACGAAACGAAAGATCCCTATGTATATTATATTTTCCTAGCACCGAGGTTTAACTAAAATGGTGGAATTATTATTTTTCTAATAACTAAGGAAAGCATTGATGAAACCTGATCTATCTTTTGGTATATTGTTAGTATTCAAATTTCGATTGTTTCGGCTTTCATAACCCACAATTGGCTCCCATTCCCAATCGCCTTCTAACGGAACGTCTTGGGCAAAATCACAATTCCACTTTGCCATATCTATGCATATATAAACCATATCCTTGAGTCCGGATTTGATTGGAGATTTTTCAGGGCTTTGGTTTCTTCATGCGATAGATTCGCACCGGGACGTTCGGCCGAGATGAGGTATTTAACTGTTTCGAAACGGATTTGGTCGGGAATGACGCTCGGCAGAGTGCGTATTTCAATTACTTCCACTTTCGTAACTCTCAATCGCTTTGTAACGTATCGTCGCTAGCGAAGTCAAAATTCCACTTCGCCATAGCCAATTCCTCCCTAGGTCTTTCCAGTTCGCTCTCTGTTATTTGTGGAGGCAGACTTACGCCTTCAGGGTGTTCACTTTCTTCTTGGTACAAGTTCCGAACAGCTTGAGGTTTGGTTGCTGCTTCGGCTGTTTGAAGACGTTGCAGGTATATCGTTACTCTTGAAACGAAACGAAAGATCCCTATGTATATTATATTTTCCTAGCACCGAGGTTTAACTAAAATGGTGGCATTATTATTATTCTAATAACTAAGGAAAGCATTGATGAAACCTGATCTATCTTTTGGAGGATTGTTAGTATTCAAATTTCGATTGTTTCGGCTTTCACAACCCACAATTGGCTCCCATTCCCAATCGCCTTCTAACGGAACGTCTTGGGCAAAATCACAATTCCACTTTGCCATATCTATGCATATATAAACCATATCCTTGAGTCCGGATTTGATTGGAGATTCTTTATGGCTTTGGTTTCTTCATGCGATAGATTCGCACCGGGACGTTTGGCCGAGATGAGGTATTTAACTGTTTCGAAACGGATTTGGTCGGGAATGACACTCGGCAGAGTGCGTATTTCAATTACTTCCACTTTCGTAACTCTCAATCGCTTTGTAACGTATCGTTGCTAGCGAAGTCAAGATTCCACTTCGCTATAGCCAATTCCTCCCTAGGTCTTTCCAGTTCGCTCTCTGTTATTTGTGGAGGCAGATTTACGCCTTCAGGGTGTTCATTTTCTTCTTGAAACAAGCTCCGAGCAGCTTGAGGTTTGGTTGCTGCTTCGGCTGTTTGAAGACGTTGCAGATATATCGCTACTCTTGAAACGAAACGAAAGATCCCTATGTATATTATATTTTCCTAGCACCGAGGTTTAACTAAAATGGTGGAATTATTATTATTCTAATAACTAAGGAAAGCATTGATGAAACCTGATCTATCTTTTGGAGGATTGTTAGTATTCAAATTTCGATTGTTTCGGCTTTCATAACCCACAATTGGCTCCCATTCCCAATCGCCTTCTAACGGAACGTCTTGGGCAAAATCACAATTCCACTTTGCCATATCTATGCATATATATACCATATCCTTGAGTCCGGATTTGATTGGAGATTTTTCAGGGCTTTGGTTTCTTCATGCAATAGATTCGCACCGGGACGTTTGACCGAGATGAGGTATTTAACTGTTTCGAAACGGATTTGGTCGGCAATGACGCTCGGCAGAGTGCGTATTTCAATTACTTCCACTTTCGTAACTCTCAATCGCTTTGTAACGTATCGTCGCTAGCGAAGTCAAAATTCCACTTCGCCATAGCCAATTCCTCCCTAGGTCTTTCCAGTTCGCTCTCTGTTATTTGTGGAGGCAGACTTACGCCTTCAGAGTGTTCATTTTCTTCTTGAAACAAGCTCCGAACAGCTTGAGGTTTGGTTGCTGCTTCGGCTGTTTGAAGACGTTGCAGGTATATCGTTACTCTTGAAACGAAACGAAAGATCCCTATGTATATTATATTTTCCTAGCACCAAGGTTTAACTAAAATGGTGGCATTATTATGATTCTAATAACTAAGGAAAGCATTGATGAAACCTGATCTATCTTTTGGAGGATTGTTAGTATTCAAATTTCAATTCTATCGGCTTTCATAACCCACAATTGGCTCCCATTCCCAATCGCCTTCTAACGGAACGTCTTGGGAAAAATCAAAATTCCACTTTGCCATATCTATGCATATATATACCATATTCTTGAGCCCGGATTTGATTGGAGATTTTTCAGGGCTTTGGTTTCTTCATGCGACAGATTCGCAACGGGACGTTTGGCCGAGATGAGGTATTTAACTGTTTCGAAACGGATTTGGTCGGCAGTGACGCTCGGCAGAGTGCGTATTTCAATTACTTCCACTTTCGTAACTCTCAATCGCTTTGTAACGTATCGTCGCTAGCGAAGTCAAAATTCCACTTCGCCATAGCCAATTCCTCCCTAGGTCTTTCCAGTTCGCTCTCTGTTATTTGTGGAGGCAGATTTACGCCTTCAGAGTGTTCATTTTCTTCTTGAAACAAGCTCCGAACAGCTTGAGGTTTGGTTGCTGCTTCGGCTGTTTGAAGACGTTGCAGGTATATCGTTACTCTTGAAACGAAACGAAAGATCCCTATGTATATTATATTTTCCTAGCACCGATGTTTAACTAAAATGGTGGCATTATTATTATTCTAATACCTAAGGAAAGCATTGATGAAACCTGATCTATCTTTTGGAGGATTGTTAGTATTCAAATTTCGATTCTATCGGCTTTCATAACCCACAGTTGGCTCCCATTCCCAATCGCCTTCTAACGGAACGTCTTGGGCAAAATCAAAATTCCACTTTGCCATATCTATGCATATATATACCATATCCTTGAGTCCGGATCTGATTGGAGATTTTTCAGGGCTTTGGTTTCTTCATGCGATAGATTCGCACCGGGACGTTTGGCCGAGATGAGGTATTTAACTGTTTCGAAACGGATTTGGTCGGGAATGACGCTCGGCAGAGTGCGTATTTCAATTACTTCCACTTTCGTAACTCTCAATCGCTTTGTAACGTATCGTCGCTAGCGAAGTCAAAATTCCACTTCGCCATAGCCAATTCCTCCCTAGGTCTTTCCAGTTCGCTCTCTGTTATTTGTGGAGGCAGACTTACGGCTTCAGGGTGTTCATTTTCTTCTTGAAACAAGCTCCGAACAGCTTGATGTTTGGTTACTGCTTCGGCTGTTTCAAGACGTTGCAGGTATATCGCTACTCTTGAAACGAAACGAAAGATCCCTATGTATATTATATTTTCCTAGCACCGAGGTTTAACTAAAATGGTGGCATTATTATTATTCTAATAACTAAGGAAGGCATTGATGAAACCTTTGGTAAAACTAGCGTATAGAAAAATGCCAAAAAGTATTTTGACAAAAGCACTTTCGTTTTTAGTCTATGGATTATGTCAGAAATATACAAGGTGACCCAAAAGTCCTTTTCCAAATAAAAAGAATAAATGATTGCTAGGTTTAATGTATAAACGTTTATGTATTATTAAAGTACAGCTATATAACTTAAGAGCTATATTTTATAAATGTGTTTCGTTATTTTACTGCCATACTTATCCGCCATATATGAGGTAAGCGCCATAAATTCTCGGCCCGATACAGAAAAAAGAAACTTGGAAGAATATATGAAATTTTATTTTTCAATGTAATCTCCCATAACTTCTATACATTTATTACAACGATTAATTAATAATTCGATACCCTTTATTTTTAGAGAAACGTCTAGGAAGCGGTCCTCATAAATGATCCTGTATACGTTTGACTATTCCTGGGGCTTTAACACATCATTATCTCGGTATCACAATGTTGCCATCCCCGTGCTTACTAGTGGGAATGATGCAATCCTTTGAGAACCCTTTGTCAATTTTATAACGTACAAAGGTACTTCCAGGGAAAGATACAGACGAAATTACCACTTTACTCCAACCCGCAACTACAAGATCCATTAAGATTAGTAACATCGTGATCATAGTATTTTAATTTGAATGTGGAATTCTTGCAAAATTGAAATTCAGACCACAAAATCGCGATGTTGACCTGTTCTAACATCTTTTTTTATTGTTGTCTCCCATATCAACGGTATATGCGTAAGTGTCGGTGCGATTTAAATATAAAATAGTATGTGCATTCTGTTATTTCATTTCCTTTCCATTTTTAATTTATTATCAACATATTTATGTGGTAGACGACTTGGGAATACCAAAAAGTGTATCTTCTCAATCAAATATCGATAAAGAGAACATCACAGCGTGTTGAAAGTCAAAGAAGATCGTAGTGGCGAAGCAAAAATAAAACGTTACAAATATAACACACAAAATACGTAGCTGCGAACAACAAAATAAAACTCATAACAGTTTCTGTTTATTTTCAAAGAAACCCTAAGTTTTCTCTCCATTTTTTTTTTACGTAAATTGAATAGTCTCGTATTCCATTCAATACGGACAATCGAATCGCGCTGTTAGTGTGGTGGCGGTACTGTTCTTCAGTATTTGAATATGGCGTACATTTCCATAACTTTTTCGAGTGAAAACGGGGCCGAATATATAAAAGGCTCCTCAGCGTTCTCCGAATTTATCAAGAACTAAAGGCGAGATGCGGGTCGCGCCTTTGGATCGTTAAAATTGCCTCGCTTTCAGAAGACATCACGGAGTTTATAAATATTATTTTGCTTGTACACAGTCGCCACGCGAGTTTTTGTCCCGCCACTTATCTCGTTTCCTATCCCACAGAGGGAGCGCGTCGTCTTTCCCGGGACCCTTCGTCCATGTCTCGGCGTTGTGATGCAGTGTTCTCGTTTGAAATTTACATCAGAATCATAATCAAATTAGTTTTTGCTGTACGTGGAAAATTCAGTCGCAAAGAAAATCTAATTACATCGATTTTCGTCGGTTATAACGACTGTACTAAGAACGGAGCAATGTTCCAGGACCGGATTTGACGAGTAACTTATTTAGAGTGTATTTTAAAACCAAATAAGTTTGTAAACTATTCAAGATGGGAATAAATGAAAGCGGAACATGCTTTTTGGACTTTGATGATCTTCGGAGGACAATAAAATAATATTGTTTTAGAAATCAGGTATTACGGTTACTAAAAGTTGTCTTAAAAATGATTTATTTCTTGCAAATAGATGTTCCAATTTCCTTTTCAAAAGCATTGAAGATTGAAATTATTTTATACCTACTTTAGATTCTTTTCACAGATGATCTGGTTTTCTGGTGCTGCGATGGTCAAAAAAAGGCAATAACAGTTTTAGCATTCCTTATTATGACTATACTCTAAATCTGATATGACCTTACCCTCATGTGTTACTATATCTAGAGAAAAATTATACCTTGTTCTTAGCTCAAATCTGTGAAGATTGAATATGAACAACAAATTTTCTAAAAATGGGAATGAACTGCTGTCGGAAAGCATTAAGATCCCAATTAGATAATTTGACTTCCAAGAACATATCGGAAGACATCATCTGCACCAGAATTGCTGAAAAATACAAATCACAATAACCAATATTAAAATAAAAATCGTAGGAACGAAATGCGATAAAACAGCAATATTTTCCTTTTTGTCTTCTCTTTCTTTTTGTCCTTTCTCTCCTTCAGCCTGCTTTCCCTATCTCTCTTCTTCTTGCGTTCAACGTAGTTGGTAGAGCTTTTTTAAGGTAATCCGATAAGTACTTTAAAAGTTGTTGTTAACTGGGAAAGTCATAAAATACAAATAAAGTGGTGTCAACAATGTTCCTGAATAAAAGTTAGTACTTGCTAAAAACTTCCTAATTTTCAATATACAACATAATTAATTTCAACTAAAGCTTAGATCTCTTAACCCATATACAGTTTTCTAAGCTTTTCTATTATATTTCCAGACTTTTAAGAAACGGAATAATTAAGAATTGTAGATATAATACTAAAAGAGAAACATTTTTTGGGTGTTAGCATTTACTATTTTATAAACCTCATTTTCACGTCTGCATTTAGCGAAATTTCTATGGTTTCATATAAACTTTTCAATAGAATATTTGCTTTTCTTAATATCTTCGGAAAATTATGCATCTAAGTTAAGGCTAAACTACAAAAAAAAAATCACGAAGACAAGAGAAAATAACATAAAAAAATCACATTTTATACAAAGAGTATTCACAATAATGGTACATCAAAACAGCGATTTTCTATAGGTTGGCGATGAGATAATGGGATCGTGCTATTTTCTTAGCTATGGCTCGGTTTGAAAACTCCACCACTTTAATAACAACACCTATTTTGGTCGGATGCCTGTCTAACTCTGTGGAATTATAGAAATTTGTTTCGTGTTTATACGTTTATATGGCAGGTACTTGCTCTACATATCTAACAAAGTGATGTCTCTGTTATTCTTTACGTTCAAAACTGTAATTGTAATTGTTTATAGGGAAATTACAAAATTATATAAAACTATGGAAATTTCGCTGATTGTGTCCATGTTTCTTCTTTACGTTCCGTTTTTGTTATTTCGAAAATATTCTTAAGAATGTTTACAGAAATGACTATTTTTTTTAACATTTTTCTTATTTTTAAGTAATGTGGACACTTAGTGTTAAACATCTTTTAATGTCTTGCATTCAAACAATTTATTCAACAGCGACAGGAGTAAATTAATCCTTCAGTATATTCATATATTCTTCTAACGGTTTCGTAACTATTTGGAACTAGTTTCCGCTGATAAACTGTCCAATTGTTCCTATATATTGACATCTGTGCAATGAGTAGTTCTGCTTTCCTTAAAATATCTAAAAATCCATCCTATTCAAAGTGTAAAGTTACCTTACATAAGCTCCAACTTTATTCGAGGATATTTGATTGGTTCAACATATCTTATATTTATCTTATATTTATATCTAAGGGCATCAGTTGCATAACCTAAAATACAAATGAATGATTCCATGTTGTTTTGGTTTTATTTGATACTCATCTGGTTGTCGTATAACAATAATAATAAATGCCATAAAAAGTATAAATACATAAATTATATAATAATTTCTTATTATTAGCTATTCTGAACTCATAGATATTTCCGTAGCCCTTTATTTGAAAATTAGCTCATTCAATGGAATTAAATTAACTCTCATCTGCAATTGCTTCTTTCCCGGAAGGTCTTTGATAGATACAGGATATTTGCTTTACAAACGGAAGTTATTTAGATATTAATGTTGGATCTTTAAATCGCTTATTATTTACATTCACAATGCAAATCTATTTTTTTTTTATAAATTATATGCAAATGGTGATTTTACGTTATTAATAGCTAATCTCGATTATTTATTGAACATAAACTTGGCTAAATCACCTCACAACCAGGAGCCTAATCAGTAGCATCCTCGTTTGCAATAGCAAGTTTTCTGGCTTTTAATTCTGTCAGATTTTGTCGCTGGGTTAACGGTTGTTGCTGATAACAATTCATGACGTAGTCCTTCAGGTATTCTATACAATTGCCGAATCGCATACGTGTATGCAGGTCATCCTGAGATATCTCAGAGACGTTATCATTGTAGAAAGCACATACAATGAAGTTACTGTAAGCAAAATATTGTATATCTAAATCCTCCCCAATCTCGGGTGTTTAATGTACATAGACTTGTAATCAAAACTTTAATCAAAGAGTGAATTGGCGATAAATTTCAAAAAAGGACAAGGAAACAGGTTCACAGAGTTTTAAAGAATCTCTTTTTTCGATTCTTTTCTGTTGATGATATTCTAAAAGCTGTAAATTTTTAATGAATGAAATGTTTTACTTTTGTTTAATCAGAATGCATTGGATTAGATTGGAGATGATTTGAATGGAACTTAAACATTTTGTAAGAGATGCAGTCTGTAAACGGTAGAAATGCTTAAACCTATGGTAACAATCACATAATAAAATGCTAGTCCTTGAAATTCTGTGTGTATTGTAAATTACTTATTTTGTAGCGTACCAAGTATTCGAGATCTAATCTAACTCCTAAAACGTAGAACTAAGCAGAACTAAATTTATCCTACCCTACCCAGTACACCAAACAGTAAACATTATTTCGCTTCGTACAATACATTGAAGAAACGAACCATCGCCACGAGAGGGCGCAAAGTGGGGTTACTCCGAAGTGCTTTTCTTGCACTAATAATAACAAATGCCGGCAGTGGGCTTAGCGGGATGTCGAAAGATAAGGAAGGGTAATATGTCAACGTTATCAGATGTCCTCCTCTAGCCGCACGGCATTATATTTATAATACCTCTGCCTTAGTGCGCGACAACGAACAACCTATCGCGTTAATAGGTTGGCGGTATTATGGAACAAACTTCATTTTTACTAATTATTCGCCCGTGTAATTTGCTAATTATTACCGTACGAATGGGAATAAAATGTGATGTATTCGTACGGGAGCAAGTGCGTTAGTGAAAGTTTATTGAAAATCTCGCTTGACAGTCATGAGGTGCGCCATGATCTACATCGGTGACTCACACTTCTTTTCAGTCATTATGTGTTGCGCTTTTTGTGAATAGTAAGGGTTTGCAGAAGCATTAGTTGTTGGGGAAGATGTTTTATTTTACTATGGATATTCGTTTCTTTCAGCTACTTTCGTGTCTCTATAATAATAACGAAAACGTTTCAAGTTTCGAAAGCGAGTCCACTATGCTCAGTTGTTGTGGCGGGCATGCTTCGAAAAATTAGCGACGGCAAGACTACCGAGTGCTACGCTGGGATACTGATGCAGCAGTTAAGCATTCTGGAAAAAGTTTGCAGCATAGCCGAAATAATATATTCATCGTAACGTTTCAGTTAGATGTACATGCGTAACTAATATTTGCTTTAAGTGGACCGTCCATAGCTTAAAGGTATCGTTTCATTAGCTCTAAAATCGCAGCCAACTAGCAACTAGAAGAAGTACCAAAGCTGCGAAAACCTTCAGGATGTCCTTTAAAATTATTTGACGTGTAAAGGTCGGTAAGAAATTCTAATATATCGGCCAGATGCATTTTCATGCAGTCAGATTCACTAGAAATCTAAATATTCGCAAAATCTATGGAGAGTTGGTTTGAATTCTTTAAAACTACATTCGCAGGTATTGATCCTCCAAGATCCTGCATTTTAACGATACGCCCAAAATATTTAGTAAGACTAGAGCTTTCTTGCGGGACTAGGATTATTAGCATTAATAGACCTGAATAAGGACTGTACCGGAATCAGCTATAAGAGAAGTTGAGTTAATCGCGGTTTGGAAACTTGCTATTTTGAAATTTTCGCGCAATCTCTTCGTCGAATTACCTTGATAAAGCCCCTGTTGTATAAGAAACGTATGTCGACCAAATAATTGTAGTTGACAACATTCGTTTGTATAGCGTAGCTTAATATTTTGGTAAGCGTTTCCAGCATACCAGAACTAATATATTCATCGTAATGTTGTATGTTTCCGTTACATGAATGTGTGTAACTAATACTGGTTCTAAGTGGACCACCTGTAGCTTAAAGGTATCGTTTTAATAAGTATAAGGTCGCAGACAACTATCAATCAGACGAAGTACCAAAGCTTCGAAAACCTTTAGGTCGTCTTTTAAGCTTGGCTGACGTGTGAATATTGGTAAGTAGTTGTAATATATGTGTCAGATACATCTGCATGCAGTTGGTTTGAATTCGTTAAAATTGCATTCGCAGGTATTGATCCTTCAAGATCTTGCAAGATTTACCGCTACGCGCCCAATATTTAGGGAAGCTAAAGCTCACTTGCGGGGCTAGGTTTACTAGCATTGATAAATTTTAATCCGTGTTGCAAACTGGAAACTTGGTGTTTTGAAATTTTCGCACAATTTTTACGTCGAATTACTTTGATACATGCTTTATTGCACAAGAAACATATGTCGACTAAATAGTTATACCGTACAACGTTCGTCTGTATAGCGTAGCTTAATATCTTGGAAAGCGTTTCCAGCGTACCATAAATAATATACATATCGTAATGTTGTGTCTCAGTTACGTAAATGTAGTAAGACTGAAGCTCACTTGCGTTACTAGATTTATTAGAATTAATAAATTTGAATCCGGGTTGCACCGGAAACACCTACTAGAATTAAGATGAGTTAACCTCGGTCTGGAAACTTGGTGTTTTGAAATTTTCGCACAATTTTTACGTCTAATTACTTTGATACATGCTTTATTGCACAAGAAACATATGTCGACTAAATAGTTATACCGTACAACGTTCGTCTGTATAGCGTAGCTTAATATCTTGGAAAGCGTTTCCAGCGTACCATAAATAATATACATATCGTAATGTTGTGTCTCAGTTACGTAAATGTAGTAAGACTGAAGCTCACTTGCGTTACTAGATTTATTAGAATTAATAAATTTGAATCCGGGTTGCATCGGAAACACCTACTAGAATTAAGATGAGTTAACCTCGGTCTGGAAACTTGGTGTTTTGAAATTTTCGCACAATTTTTACGTCGAATTACTTTGATACATGCTTTATTGCACAAGAAACATATGTCGACTAAATAGTTATACCGTACAACGTTCGTCTGTATAGCGTAGCTTAATATCTTGGAAAGCGTTTCCAGCGTACCATAAATAATATATATATATATCGTAATGTTGTGTCTCAGTTACGTAAATGTAGTAAGACTGAAGCTCACTTGCGTTACTAGATTTATTAGAATTAATAAATTTGAATCCGGGTTGCATCGGAAACACCTACTAGAATTAAGATGAGTTAACCTCGGTCTGGAAACTTGGTGTTTTGAAATTTTCGCACAATTTTTACGTCGAATTACTTTGATACATGCTTTATTGCACAAGAAACATATGTCGACTAAATAGTTATACCGTACAACGTTCGTCTGTATAGCGTAGCTTAATATCTTGGAAAGCGTTTCCAGCGTACCATAAATAATATACATATCGTAATGTTGTGTCTCAGTTACGTAAATGTAGTAAGACTGAAGCTCACTTGCGTTACTAGATTTATTAGAATTAATAAATTTGAATCCGGGTTGCATCGGAAACACCTACTAGAATTAAGATGAGTTAACCTCGGTCTGGAAACTTGGTGTTTTGAAATTTTCGCACAATTTTTACGTCGAATTACTTTGATACATGCTTTATTGCACAAGAAACATATGTCGACTAAATAGTTATACCGTACAACGTTCGTCTGTATAGCGTAGCTTAATATCTTGGAAAGCGTTTCCAGCGTACCATAAATAATATATATATCGTAATGTTGTGTCTCAGTTACGTAAATGTAGTAAGGCTGAAGCTCACTTGCGTTACTAGATTTATTAGAATTAATAAATTTGAATCCGGGTTGCACCGGAAACATCTACTAGAATTAAGATGAGTTAACCTCGGTCTGGAAACTTGGTGTTTTGAAATTTTCGCACAATTTTTACGTCTAATTACTTTGATACATGCTTTATTGCACAAGAAACATATGTCCACTAAATAGTTATACCGTACAACGTTCGTCTGTATAGCGTAGCTTAATATCTTGGAAAGCGTTTCCAGCGTACCATAAATAATATATATATCGTAATGTTGTGTCTCAGTTACGTAAATGTAGTAAGACTGAAGCTCACTTGCGTTACTAGATTTATTAGAATTAATAAATTTGAATCCGGGTTGCACCGGAAACACCTACTAGAATTAAGATGAGTTAACCTCGGTCTGGAAACTTGGTGTTTTGAAATTTTCGCACAATTTTTACGTCTAATTACTTTGATACATGCTTTATTGCACAAGAAACATATGTCAACCAAATAGTTATACCGTACAACGTTCGTCTGTATAGCGTAGCTTAATATCTTGGAAAGCGTTTCCAACGTACCATAAATAATATATATATCGTAATGTTGTGTCTCAGTTACGTAAATGTAGTAAGACTGAAGCTCACTTGCGTTACTAGATTTATTAGAATTAATAAATTTGAATCCGGGTTGCATCGGAAACACCTACTAGAATTAAGATGAGTTAACCTCGGTCTGGAAACTTGGTGTTTTGAAATTTTCGCACAATTTTTACGTCTAATTACTTTGATACATGCTTTATTGCACAAGAAACATATGTCAACCAAATAGTTATACCGTACAACGTTCGTCTGTATAGCGTAGCTTAATATCTTGGAAAGCGTTTCCAGCGTACCATAAATAATATATATATATCGTAATGTTGTGTCTCAGTTACGTAAATGTAGTAAGACTGAAGCTCACTTGCGTTACTAGATTTATTAGAATTAATAAATTTGAATCCGGGTTGCACCGGAAACACCTACTAGAATTAAGATGAGTTAACCTCGGTCTGGAAACTTGGTGTTTTGAAATTTTCGCACAATTTTTACGTCTAATTACTTTGATACATGCTTTATTGCACAAGAAACATATGTCAACTAAATAGTTATACCGTACAACGTTCGTCTGTATAGCCTAGCTTAATATCTTGGAAAGCGTTTCCAGCGTACCATAAATAATATATATATCGTAATGTTGTGTCTCAGTTACGTAAATGTAGTAAGACTGAAGCTCACTTGCGTTACTAGATTTATTAGAATTAATAAATTTGAATCCGGGTTGCACCGAAACACCTACTAGAATTAAGATGAGTTAACCTCGGTCTGGAAACTTGGTGTTTTGAAATTTTCGCACAATTTTTACGTCTAATTACTTTGATACATGCTTTATTGCACAAGAAACATATGTCAACCAAATAGTTATACCGTACAACGTTCGTCTGTATAGCGTAGCTTAATATCTTGGAAAGCGTTTCCAGCGTACCATAAATAATATATATATATCGTAATGTTGTGTCTCAGTTACGTAAATGTAGTAAGACTGAAGCTCACTTGCGTTACTAGATTTATTAGAATTAATAAATTTGAATCCGGGTTGCACCGGAAACACCTACTAGAATTAAGATGAGTTAACCTCGGTCTGGAAACTTGGTGTTTTGAAATTTTCGCACAATTTTTACGTCGAATTACTTTGATACATGCTTTATTGCACAAGAAACATATGTCGACTAAATAGTTATACCGTACAACGTTCGTCTGTATAGCGTAGCTTAATATCTTGGAAAGCGTTTCCAGCGTACCATAAATAATATACATATCGTAATGTTGTGTCTCAGTTACGTAAATGTAGTAAGACTGAAGCTCACTTGCGTTACTAGATTTATTAGAATTCATAAATTTGAATCCGGGTTGCATCGGAAACACCTACTAGAATTAAGATGAGTTAACCTCGGTCTGGAAACTTGGTGTTTTGAAATTTTCGCACAATTTTTACGTCGAATTACTTTGATACATGCTTTATTGCACAAGAAACATATGTCGACTAAATAGTTATACCGTACAACGTTCGTCTGTATAGCGTAGCTTAATATCTTGGAAAGCGTTTCCAGCGTACCATAAATAATATACATATCGTAATGTTGTGTCTCAGTTACGTAAATGTAGTAAGACTGAAGCTCACTTGCGTTACTAGATTTATTAGAATTAATAAATTTGAATCCGGGTTGCATCGGAAACACCTACTAGAATTAAGATGAGTTAACCTCGGTCTGGAAACTTGGTGTTTTGAAATTTTCGCACAATTTTTACGTCGAATTACTTTGATACATGCTTTATTGCACAAGAAACATATGTCGACTAAATAGTTATACCGTACAACGTTCGTCTGTATAGCGTAGCTTAATATCTTGGAAAGCGTTTCCAGCGTACCATAAATAATATATATATATATCGTAATGTTGTGTCTCAGTTACGTAAATGTAGTAAGACTGAAGCTCACTTGCGTTACTAGATTTATTAGAATTAATAAATTTGAATACGGGTTGCACCGGAAACATCTACTAGAATTAAGATGAGTTAACCTCGGTCTGGAAACTTGGTGTTTTGAAATTTTCGCACAATTTTTACGTCTAATTACTTTGATACATGCTTTATTGCACAAGAAACATATGTCCACTAAATAGGTATACCGTACAACGTTCGTCTGTATAGCGTAGCTTAATATCTTGGAAAGCGTTTCCAGCGTACCATAAATAATATATATATATCGTAATGTTGTGTCTCGGTTACGTAAATGTAGTAAGACTGAAGCTCACTTGCGTTACTAGATTTATTAGAATTAATAAATTTGAATCCGGGTTGCACCGGAAACGCCAACTAGAATTAAGATGAGTTAACCTCGGTCTGGAAACTTGGTGTTTTGAAATTTTCGCACAATTTTTACGTCTAATTACTTTGATACATGCTTTATTGCACAAGAAACATATGTCCACCAAATAGTTATGCCGTACAACGTTCGTCTGTATAGCGTAGCTTAATATCTTGGAAAGCGTTGCCAGCGTACCATAAATAATATACATATCGTAATGTTGTGTCTCAGTTACGTAAATGTAGTAAGACTGAAGCTCACTTGCGTTACTAGATTTATTAGAATTAATAAATTTGAATCCGGGTTGCACCGGAAACACCTACTAGAATTAAGATGAGTTAACCTCGGTCTGGAAACTTGGTGTTTTGAAATTTTCGCACAATTTTTACGTCTAATTACTTTGATACATGCTTTATTGCACAAGAAACATATGTCAACCAAATAGTTATACCGTACAACGTTCGTCTGTATAGCGTAGCTTAATATCTTGGAAAGCGTTTCCAGCGTACCATAAATAATATATATATATATATATATCGTAATGTTGTGTCTCAGTTACGTAAATGTAGTAAGACTGAAGCTCACTTGCGTTACTAGATTTATTAGAATTCATAAATTTGAATCCGGGTTGCACCGGAAACACCTACTAGAATTAAGATGAGTTAACCTCGGTCTGGAAACTTGGTGTTTTGAAATTTTCGCACAATTTTTACGTCGAATTACTTTGATACATGCTTTATTGCACAAGAAACTTACGTCGACTAAATAGTTATACCGTACAACGTTCGTCTGTATAGCGTAGCTTAATATCTTGGAAAGCGTTTCCAGCGTACCATAAATAATATATATATCGTAATGTTGTGTCTCAGTTACGTAAATGTAGTAAGACTGAAGCTCACTTGCGTTACTAGATTTATTAGAATTAATAAATTTGAATCCGGGTTGCACCGGAAACACCTACTAGAATTAAGATGAGTTAACCTCGGTCTGGAAACTTGGTGTTTTGAAATTTTCGCACAATTTTACGTCGAATTACTTTGATACATGCTTTATTGCACAAGAAACATATGTCGACTAAATAGTTATACCGTACAACGTTCGTCTGTATAGCGTAGCTTAATATCTTGGAAAGCGTTTCCAGCGTACCATAAATAATATATATATCGTAATGTTGTGTCTCAGTTACGTAAATGTAGTAAGACTGAAGCTCACTTGCGTTACTAGATTTATTAGAATTAATAAATTTGAATCCGGGTTGCACCGGAAACACCTACTAGAATTAAGATGAGTTAACCTCGGTCTGGAAACTTGGTGTTTTGAAATTTTCGCACAATTTTTACGTCTAATTACTTTGATACATGCTTTATTGCACAAGAAACATATGTCAACCAAATAGTTATACCGTACAACGTTCGTCTGTATAGCCTAGCTTAATATCTTGGAAAGCGTTTCCAGCGTACCATAAATAATATATATATATATATCGTAATGTTGTGTCTCAGTTACGTAAATGTAGTAAGACTGAAGCTCACTTGCGTTACTAGATTTATTAGAATTAATAAATTTGAATCCGGGTTGCACCGAAACACCTACTAGAATTAAGATGAGTTAACCTCGGTCTGAAAACTTGGTGTTTTGAAATTTTCGCACAATTTTTACGTCTAATTACTTTGATACATGCTTTATTGCACAAGAAACATATGTCAACCAAATAGTTATACCGTACAACGTTCGTCTGTATAGCGTAGCTTAATATCTTGGAAAGCGTTTCCATCGTAAAATAAATTATATATATATATCGTAATGTTGTGTCTCAGTTACGTAAATGTAGTAAGACTGAAGCTCACTTGCGTTACTAGATTTATTAGAATTAATAAATTTGAATCCGGGTTGCACCGAAACACCTACTAGAATTAAGATGAGTTAACCTCGGTCTGTAAACTTGGTGTTTTGAAATTTTCGCACAATTTTTACGTCGAATTACTTTGATACATGCTTTATTGCACAAGAAACATATGTCAACCAAATAGTTATACCGTACAACGTTCGTCTGTATAGCGTAGCTTAATATCTTGGAAAGCGTTTCCAGCGTACCATAAATAATATATATATCGTAATGTTGTGTCTCAGTTACGTAAATGTAGTAAGACTGAAGCTCACTTGCGTTATTAGATTTATTAGAATTAATAAATTTGAATCCGGGTTGCACCGGAAACACCTACTAGAATTAAGATGAGTTAACCTCGGTCTGGAAACTTGGTGTTTTGAGATTTTCGCACAATTTTTACGTCTAATTACTTTGATACATGCTTTATTGCACAAGAAACATATGTCAACCAAATAGTTATACCGTACAACGTTCGTCTGTATAGCGTAGCTTAATATCTTGGAAAGCGTTTCCAGCGTACCATAAATAATATATATATATATATCGTAATGTTGTGTCTCAGTTACGTAAATGTAGTAAGACTGAAGCTCACTTGCGTTACTAGATTTATTAGAATTAATAAATTTGAATCCGGGTTGCACCGGAAACACCTACTAGAATTAAGATGAGTTAACCTCGGTCTGGAAACTTGGTGTTTTGAAATTTTCGCACAATTTTACGTCGAATTACTTTGATACATGCTTTATTGCACAAGAAACATATGTCAACCAAATAGTTATACCGTACAACGTTCGTCTGTATAGCGTAGCTTAATATCTTGTAAAGCGTTTCCAGCGTACCATAAATAATATATATATCGTAATGTTGTGTCTCAGTTACGTAAATGTAGTAAACTGAAGCTCACTTGCGTTACTAGATTTATTAGAATTAATAAATTTGAATCCGGGTTGCACCGGAAACACCTACTAGAATTAAGATGAGTTAACCTCGGTCTGAAAACTTGGTGTTTTGGAAATTTTCGCACAATTTTACGTCTAATGACTTTGATACATGCTTTATTGCACGAGAAACATATGTCAACCAAATAGTTATACCGTACAACGTTCGTCTGTATAGCGTAGCTTAATATCTTGGAAAGCGTTTCCAGCGTACCATAAATAATATATATATATCGTAATGTTGTGTCTCAGTTACGTAAATGTAGTAAGACTGAAGCTCACTTGCGTTACTAGATTTATTAGAATTAATAAATTTGAATCCGGGTTGCACCGGAAACACCTACTAGAATTAAGATGAGTTAACCTCGGTCTGGAAACTTGGTGTTTTGAAATTTTCGCACAATTTTTACGTCGAATTACTTTGATACATGCTTTATTGCACAAGAAACATATGTCAACCAAATAGTTATACCGTACAACGTTCGTCTGTATAGCGTAGCTTAATATCTTGGAAAGCGTTTCCAGCGTACCATAAATAATATATATATCGTAATGTTGTGTCTCAGTTACGTAAATGTAGTAAGACTGAAGCTCACTTGCGTTACTAGATTTATTAGAATTAATAAATTTGAATCCGGGTTGCACCGGAAACACCTACTAGAATTAAGATGAGTTAACCTCGGTCTGGAAACTTGGTGTTTTGAAATTTTCGCACAATTTTTACGTCTAATTACTTTGATACATGCTTTATTGCACAAGAAACATATGTCAACCAAATAGTTATACCGTACAACGTTCGTCTGTATAGCGTAGCTTAATATCTTGGAAAGCGTTTCCAGCGTACCATAAATAATATATATATATCGTAATGTTGTGTCTCAGTTACGTAAATGTAGTAAGACTGAAGCTCACTTGCGTTACTAGATTTATTAGAATTAATAAATTTGAATCCGGGTTGCACCGGAAACACCTACTAGAATTAAGATGAGTTAACCTCGGTCTGGAAACTTGGTGTTTTGAAATTTTCGCACAATTTTACGTCTAATTACTTTGATACATGCTTTATTGCACAAGAAACATATGTCAACCAAATAGTTATACCGTACAACGTTCGTCTGTATAGCGTAGCTTAATATCTTGGAAAGCGTTTCCAGCGTACCATAAATAATATATATATCGTAATGTTGTGTCTCAGTTACGTAAATGTAGTAAGACTGAAGCTCACTTGCGTTACTAGATTTATTAGAATTCATAAATTTGAATCCGGGTTGCACCGGAAACACCTACTAGAATTAAGATGAGTTAACCTCGGTCTGGAAACTTGGTGTTTTGAAATTTTCGCACAATTTTTACGTCTAATTACTTTGATACATGCTTTATTGCACAAGAAACACATGTCAACCAAATAGTTATACCGTACAACGTTCGTCTGTATAGCCTAGCTTAATATCTTGGAAAGCGTTTCCAGCGTACCATAAATAATATATATATCGTAATGTTGTGTCTCAGTTACGTAAATGTAGTAAGACTGAAGCTCACTTGCGTTACTAGATTTATTAGAATTAATAAATTTGAATCCGGGTTGCACCGGAAACACCTACTAGAATTAAGATGAGTTAACCTCGGTCTGGAAACTTGGTGTTTTGAAATTTTCGCACAATTTTTACGTCTAATTACTTTGATACATGCTTTATTGCACAAGAAACATATGTCAACCAAATAGTTATACCGTACAACGTTCGTCTGTATAGCGTAGCTTAATATCTTGGAAAGCGTTTCCAGCGTACCATAAATAATATATATATATCGTAATGTTGTGTCTCAGTTACGTAAATGTAGTAAGACTGAAGCTCACTTGCGTTACTAGATTTATTAGAATTAATAAATTTGAATCCGGGTTGCACCGGAAACACCTACTAGAATTAAGATGAGTTAACCTCGGTCTGGAAACTTGGTGTTTTGAAATTTTCGCACAATTTTTACGTCGAATTACTTTGATACATGCTTTATTGCACAAGAAACATATGTCGACTAAATAGTTATACCGTACAACGTTCGTCTGTATAGCGTAGCTTAATATCTTGGAAAGCGTTTCCAGCGTACCATAAATAATATACATATCGTAATGTTGTGTCTCAGTTACGTAAATGTAGTAAGACTGAAGCTCACTTGCGTTACTAGATTTATTAGAATTCATAAATTTGAATCCGGGTTGCATCGGAAACACCTACTAGAATTAAGATGAGTTAACCTCGGTCTGGAAACTTGGTGTTTTGAAATTTTCGCACAATTTTTACGTCGAATTACTTTGATACATGCTTTATTGCACAAGAAACATATGTCGACTAAATAGTTATACCGTACAACGTTCGTCTGTATAGCGTAGCTTAATATCTTGGAAAGCGTTTCCAGCGTACCATAAATAATATATATATATATCGTAATGTTGTGTCTCAGTTACGTAAATGTAGTAAGACTGAAGCTCACTTGCGTTACTAGATTTATTAGAATTAATAAATTTGAATCCGGGTTGCACCGGAAACGTCTACTAGAATTAAGATGAGTTAACCTCGGTCTGGAAACTTGGTGTTTTGAAATTTTCGCACAATTTTTACGTCTAATTACTTTGATACATGCTTTATTGCACAAGAAACATATGTCCACTAAATAGGTATACCGTACAACGTTCGTCTGTATCGCGTAGCTTAATATCTTGGAAAGCGTTTCCAGCGTACCATAAATAATATATATATATCGTAATGTTGTGTCTCAGTTACGTAAATGTAGTAAGACTGAAGCTCACTTGCGTTACTAGATTTATTAGAATTAATAAATTTGAATCCGGGTTGCACCGGAAACGCCAACTAGAATTAAGATGAGTTAACCTCGGTCTGGAAACTTGGTGTTTTGAAATTTTCGCACAATTTTTACGTCTAATTACTTTGATACATGCTTTATTGCACAAGAAACATATGTCCACCAAATAGTTATGCCGTACAACGTTCGTCTGTATAGCGTAGCTTAATATCTTGAAAGCGTTGCCAGCGTACCATAAATAATATACATATCGTAATGTTGTGTCTCAGTTACGTAAATGTAGTAAGACTGATGCTCACTTGCGTTACTAGATTTATTAGAATTAATAAATTTGAATCCGGGTTGCACCGGAAACACCTACTAGAATTAAGATGAGTTAACCTCGGTCTGGAAACTTGGTGTTTTGAAATTTTCGCACAATTTTACGTCTAATTACTTTGATACATGCTTTATTGCACAAGAAACATATGTCAACCAAATAGTTATACCGTACAACGTTCGTCTGTATAGCGTAGCTTAATATCTTGGAAAGCGTTTCCAGCGTACCATAAATAATATATATATATATATATCGTAATGTTGTGTCTCAGTTACGTAAATGTAGTAAGACTGAAGCTCACTTGCGTTACTAGATTTATTAGAATTCATAAATTTGAATCCGGGTTGCACCGGAAACACCTACTAGAATTAAGATGAGTTAACCTCGGTCTGGAAACTTGGTGTTTTGAAATTTTCGCACAATTTTTACGTCGAATTACTTTGATACATGCTTTATTGCACAAGAAACATACGTCGACTAAATAGTTATACCGTACAACGTTCGTCTGTATAGCGTAGCTTAATATCTTGGAAAGCGTTTCCAGCGTACCATAAATAATATATATATCGTAATGTTGTGTCTCAGTTACGTAAATGTAGTAAGACTGAAGCTCACTTGCGTTACTAGATTTATTAGAATTAATAAATTTGAATCCGGGTTGCACCGGAAACACCTACTAGAATTAAGATGAGTTAACCTCGGTCTGGAAACTTGGTGTTTTGAAATTTTCGCACAATTTTTACGTCGAATTACTTTGATACATGCTTTATTGCACAAGAAACATACGTCGACTAAATAGTTATACCGTACAACGTTCGTCTGTATAGCGTAGCTTAATATCTTGGAAAGCGTTTCCAGCGTACCATAAATAATATATATATAGTAATGTTGTGTGTCAGTTACGTAAATGTAGTAAGACTGAAGCTCACTTGCGTTACTAGATTTATTAGAATTAATAAATTTGAATCCGGGTTGCACCGAAACACCTACTAGAATTAAGATGAGTTAACCTCGGTCTGGAAACTTGGTGTTTTGAAATTTTCGCACAATTTTTACGTCTAATTACTTTGATACATGCTTTATTGCACAAGAAACATATGTCAACCAAATAGTTATACCGTACAACGTTCGTCTGTATAGCCTAGCTTAATATCTTGGAAAGCGTTTCCAGCGTACCATAAATAATATATATATATATATCGTAATGTTGTGTCTCAGTTACGTAAATGTAGTAAGACTGAAGCTCACTTGCGTTACTAGATTTATTAGAATTAATAAATTTGAATCCGGGTTGCACCGGAAACACCTACTAGAATTAAGATGAGTTAACCTCGGTCTGAAAACTTGGTGTTTTGAAATTTTCGCACAATTTTTACGTCTAATTACTTTGATACATGCTTTATTGCACAAGAAACATATGTCAACCAAATAGTTATACCGTACAACGTTCGTCTGTATAGCGTAGCTTAATATCTTGGAAAGCGTTTCCAGCGTACCATAAATAATATATATATATCGTAATGTTGTGTCTCAGTTACGTAAATGTAGTAAGACTGAAGCTCACTTGCGTTACTAGATTTATTAGAATTAATAAATTTGAATCCGGGTTGCACCGGAAACACCTACTAGAATTAAGATGAGTTAACCTCGGTCTGGAAACTTGGTGTTTTGAAATTTTCGCACAATTTTACGTCGAATTACTTTGATACATGCTTTATTGCACAAGAAACATATGTCAACCAAATAGTTATACCGTACAACGTTCGTCTGTATAGCGTAGCTTAATATCTTGGAAAGCGTTTCCAGCGTACCATAAATAATATATATATCGTAATGTTGTGTCTCAGTTACGTAAATGTAGTAAGACTGAAGCTCACTTGCGTTATTAGATTTATTAGAATTAATAAATTTGAATCCGGGTTGCACCGGAAACACCTACTAGAATTAAGATGAGTTAACCTCGGTCTGGAAACTTGGTGTTTTGAAATTTTCGCACAATTTTTACGTCGAATTACTTTGATACATGCTTTATTGCACAAGAAACATATGTCAACCAAATAGTTATACCGTACAACGTTCGTCTGTATAGCGTAGCTTAATATCTTGGAAAGCGTTTCCAGCGTACCATAAATAATATATATATATATATCGTAATGTTGTGTCTCAGTTACGTAAATGTAGTAAGACTGAAGCTCACTTGCGTTACTAGATTTATTAGAATTAATAAATTTGAATCCGGGTTGCACCGGAAACACCTACTAGAATTAAGATGAGTTAACCTCGGTCTGGAAACTTGGTGTTTTGAAATTTTCGCACAATTTTTACGTCTAATTACTTTGATACATGCTTTATTGCACAAGAAACATATGTCAACCAAATAGTTATACCGTACAACGTTCGTCTGTATAGCGTAGCTTAATATCTTGGAAAGCGTTTCCAGCGTACCATAAATAATATATATATCGTAATGTTGTGTCTCAGTTACGTAAATGTAGTAAGACTGAAGCTCACTTGCGTTACTAGATTTATTAGAATTAATAAATTTGAATCCGGGTTGCACCGGAAACACCTACTAGAATTAAGATGAGTTAACCTCGGTCTGAAAACTTGGTGTTTTGAAATTTTCGCACAATTATTACGTCTAATTACTTTGATACATGCTTTAGTGCACAAGAAACATATGTCAACCAAATAGTTATACCGTACAACGTTCGTCTGTATAGCGTAGCTTAATATCTTGGAAAGCGTTTCCAGCGTACCATAAATAATATATATATATCGTAATGTTGTGTCTCAGTTACGTAAATGTAGTAAGACTGAAGCTCACTTGCGTTACTAGATTTATTAGAATTAATAAATTTGAATCCGGGTTGCACCGGAAACACCTACTAGAATTAAGATGAGTTAACCTCGGTCTGGAAACTTGGTGTTTTGAAATTTTCGCACAATTTTTACGTCGAATTACTTTGATACATGCTTTATTGCACAAGAAACATATGTCAACCAAATAGTTATACCGTACAACGTTCGTCTGTATAGCGTAGCTTAATATCTTGGAAAGCGTTTCCAGCGTACCATAAATAATATATATATCGTAATGTTGTGTCTCAGTTACGTAAATGTAGTAAGACTGAAGCTCACTTGCGTTACTAGATTTATTAGAATTAATAAATTTGAATCCGGGTTGCACCGGAAACACCTACTAGAATTAAGATGAGTTAACCTCGGTCTGGAAACTTGGTGTTTTGAAATTTTCGCACAATTTTTACGTCTAATTACTTTGATACAGGCTTTATTGCACAAGAAACATATGTCAACCAAATAGTTATACCGTACAACGTTCGTCTGTATAGCGTAGCTTAATATCTTGGAAAGCGTTTCCAGCGTACCATAAATAATATATATATCGTAATGTTGTGTCTCAGTTACGTAAATGTAGTAAGACTGAAGCTCACTTGCGTTACTAGATTTATTAGAATTAATAAATTTGAATCCGGGTTGCACCGGAAACACCTACTAGAATTAAGATGAGTTAACCTCGGTCTGGAAACTTGGTGTTTTGAAATTTTCGCACAATTTTACGTCTAATTACTTTGATACATGCTTTATTGCACAAGAAACATATGTCAACCAAATAGTTATACCGTACAACGTTCGTCTGTATAGCGTAGCTTAATATCTTGGAAAGCGTTTCCAGCGTACCATAAATAATATATATATCGTAATGTTGTGTCTCAGTTACGTAAATGTAGTAAGACTGAAGCTCACTTGCGTTACTAGATTTATTAGAATTAATAAATTTGAATCCGGGTTGCACCGGAAACACCTACTAGAATTAAGATGAGTTAACCTCGGTCTGGAAACTTGGTGTTTTGAAATTTTCGCACAATTTTTACGTCTAATTACTTTGATACATGCTTTATTGCACAAGAAACATATGTCAACCAAATAGTTATACCGTACAACGTTCGTCTGTATAGCGTAGCTTAATATCTTGGAAAGCGTTTCCAGCGTACCATAAATAATATATATATATATATCGTAATGTTGTGTCTCAGTTACGTAAATGTAGTAAGACTGAAGCTCACTTGCGTTACTAGATTTATTAGAATTAATAAATTTGAATCCGGGTTGCACCGGAAACACCTACTAAATTAAGATGAGTTAACCTCGGTCTGGAAACTTGGTGTTTTGAAATTTTCGCACAATTTTACGTCTAATTACTTTGATACATGCTTTATTGCACAAGAAACATATGTCAACCAAATAGTTATACCGTACAACGTTCGTCTGTATAGCGTAGCTTAATATCTTGGAAAGCGTTTCCAGCGTACCATAAATAATATATATATATCGTAAGGTTGTGTCTCAGTTACGTAAATGTAGTAAGACTGAAGCTCACTTGCGTTACTAGATTTATTAGAATTAATAAATTTGAATCCGGGTTGCACCGGAAACACCTACTAGAATTAAGATGAGTTAACCTCGGTCTGGAAACTTGGTGTTTTGAAATTTTCGCACAATTTTTACGTCGAATTACTTTGATACATGCTTTATTGCACAAGAAACATATGTCGATTAAATAGTTATACCGTACAACGTTCGTCTGTATAGCGTAGCTTAATATCTTGGAAAGCGTTTCCAGCGTACCATAAATAATATATATATCGTAATGTTGTGTCTCAGTTACGTAAATGTAGTAAGACTGAAGCTCACTTGCGTTACTAGATTTATTAGAATTAATAAATTTGAATCCGGGTTGCACCGGAAACACCTACTAGAATTAAGATGAGTTAACCTCGGTCTGGAAACTTGGTGTTTTGAAATTTTCGCACAATTTTTACGTCTAATTACTTTGATACATGCTTTATTGCACAAGAAACATATGTCAACCAAATAGTTATACCGTACAACGTACGTCTGTATAGCGTAGCTTAATATCTTGGAAAGCGTTTCCAGCGTACCATAAATAATATATATATCGTAATGTTGTGTCTCAGTTACGTAAATGTAGTAAGACTGAAGCTCACTTGCGTTACTAGATTTATTAGAATTAATAAATTTGAATCCGGGTTGCACCAGAAACACCTACTAGAATTAAGATGAGTTAACCTCGGTCTGGAAACTTGGTGTTTTGAAATTTTCGCACAATTTTTACGTCTAATTACTTTGATACATGCTTTATTGCACAAGAAACATATGTCAACCAAATAGTTATACCGTACAACGTTCGTCTGTATGGCGTAGCTTAATATCTTGGAAAGCGTTTCCAGCGTACCATAAATAATATATATATATCGTAATGTTGTGTCTCAGTTACGTAAATGTAGTAAGACTGAAGCTCACTTGCGTTACTAGATTTATTAGAATTAATAAATTTGAATCCGGGTTGCACCGGAAACACCTACTAGAATTAAGATGAGTTAACCTCGGTCTGGAAACTTGGTGTTTTGAAATTTTCGCACAATTTTTACGTCGAATTACTTTGATACATGCTTTATTGCACAAGAAACATATGTCGACTAAATAGTTATACCGTACAACGTTCGTCTGTATAGCGTAGCTTAATATCTTGGAAAGCGTTTCCAGCGTACCATAAATAATATATATATATCGTAATGTTGTGTCTCAGTTACGTAAATGTAGTAAGACTGAAGCTCACTTGCGTTACTAGATTTATTAGAATTAATAAATTTGAATCCGGGTTGCACCGGAAACACCTACTAGAATTAAGATGAGTTAACCTCGGTCTGGAAACTTGGTGTTTTGAAATTTTCGCACAATTTTTACGTCTAATTACTTTGATACATGCGTTATTGCACAAGAAACATATGTCGACTAAATAGTTATACCGTACAACGTTCATCTGTATAGCGTAGCTTAATATCTTGGAAAGCGTTTCCAGCGTACCATAAATAATATATATATATCGTAATGTTGTGTCTCAGTTACGTAAATGTAGTAAGACTGAAGCTCACTTGCGTTACTAGATTTATTAGAATTAATAAATTTGAATCCGGGTTGCACCGGAAACATCTACTAGAATTAAGATGAGTTAACCTCGGTCTGGAAACTTGGTGTTTTGAAATTTTCGCACAATTTTTACGTCGAATTACTTTGATACATGCTTTATTGCACAAGAAACATATGTCGACTAAATAGTTATACCGTACAACGTTCGTCTGTATAGCGTAGCTTAATATCTTGGAAAGCGTTTCCAGCGTACCATTAATAATATATATATATCGTAATGTTGTGTCTCAGTTACGTAAATGTAGTAAGACTGAAGCTCACTTGCGTTACTAGATTTATTAGAATTAATAAATTTGAATCCGGGTTGCACCGGAAACACCTACTAGAATTAAGATGAGTTAACCTCGGTCTGGAAACTTGGTGTTCTGAAATTTTCGCACAATTTTTACGTCGAATTACTTTGATGCATGCTTTATTGCGCGAGAAATATATGTCGACCAAATAATTATACCTTACAATGTTCGTCTGAAATTTCTTACCGGCGGGCATTTTTTTGCCATATGCGGTCGTTTCTTTGCAATTTCGGCCTTCAAACGCTCCAATAACGCTATATAATATTCACTGTTGATGGTATTTCCTTTCTCAAGATAGTCGATGAATATTACACCACGCACATCCCAAAATACCGAGGCCATAACCTTTCCAGCCGATTGTTGTGCTTTCGGTCGCTTTGGACGAGGGTCACCAGTTGCTGTCCACTCAGCTGACGTTCGTTTTGATTCCGGAGTGAAGTGGTGGATCCACGTTTCATCCATTGTCACATATCGACGCAAAAATTCCGGTTTGTTACGTTTAAACATGGCCAAACACTGCTCAGAATCATCAACACGTTCTTGTTTTTGGTCAACAGTGAGCAAACGCGGCACCCACTTTGAACAGAGCTAGTCAAATGGTCATGCAATATAAGGCCAATACGTTCTTTTGATATCTTTACAATGTCAGCTAACTGACGCAACTTCACTTTTCGATCATTCCAAACGATTTTGTGGATTTTTTTTGTTTTCTGGTGTTACCGCCTCATTTGGACGTCCACTCCGTTCTGCATCATCGGTGTCTCTACGACCACGTTTGAAGTCAGCAAACCAACGTTTTATTTTTGTTTCTGATGGAGCGAAGCCCCCATAACACTTTTCAAGCCATTGCTTCGCTTGAACGGTATTTTTTCACATCAAGAAGCAGTGTAAAATTAAAACACGAAATTGTTTCTGATCCATTGTTTTGAAAATAACAAAAGTAGCGTGACTCTTAGCACAATAACTCACAAACTAATGAATAGAATATCATGAAATTTTAACAGCTGTCTTTTGAAGGTTAGTACTAATTGAGAGAAAGGTGACTGCAATAAAACTAGCGTCATCTATGTGTTAGGCCCGGGACTTTTCAGCCCATGTGTTATACTGATGATTCGTAAATCAGAAAAAGTGTGAGGATTAGATGCCTTAGGCAAAGCAGTCTTCCAAGTTAACACACGCCATTTTTACTCCATTCTAAGACCCAATTGTGCTACTACTTACGAACAGTTTATGCAATTACATTAGATTTGCTTTCATAAGAAATAATCACAATTACGTTACAGCACTTTAAAAACGAATATGAGATATTACACAATCTTGTATTGTTTACAGTATATTGAACTACGCTAAGTTTAGATACGCTGAGCTTGTGTCACATAGGTTGATCATAGGGTGCTCGTCCTTACTGTATATATTTGTACTTCATCCATATCCATCTAGACATGAAATATGTGTCATACGCGCTAAGCTGCTTAGATACATCCTTACGGATAGACAGGTTGTAATTAATTTTGTTTTAAAGTACAAGTTTATCTACAGTTATTTCTAGCTGATATATCCTGTAATGACAGCTTGATAAATGGTGATGCTCTAGGTGTAATACACCGGTATTATGGTCTAGAAGATTATTTAATGGAATCGAAGAATTCCTAGAACTACACTAAACTTGCTGTATGTATTCAATGGAGAGATATAAAGGAAAATTACATGATCTGAATTGAAATATTTATTTATTTTTAATTTATTTACAAAAGCTATGTTACATATTGAATGCGCATAATATATGTGTGTATCAAAATTATTGAAGAAGTCGTTGGGTTACAGCAGCATTGGCGGGTATTGTCATGAATTAGAAGAACTCCAGAAGTCAGCATGCCCTTCCTTTTGTTTTGAATAGCTCACAGCTGCATTGATTGTAGTCTCCTGTTCCATAAATTCAACAGGACCAAAACCCTATAGCCTCTTGTTAAATACTTGTTTGAAATTTCTCGGTTTGTTTGGTGAGTTTGAGTGCTTCCAGTGTTGTGGCTGTTGCTTCATTTGGTGGGTGCAGTATTGAAAGCTGGTTTCAACTCCAGTCACAATTGATTTAAAAAGATCTTCACTTTCAACCTCAGAAGAGGTGAGAGATGTCAGTACCGATCCCATTCGGCGATCTTTGTTGTCACCAGACAACATCTTTGGAACCCATCGACCGCACAGTCTTTTTGTGAGGTAGGTGTCCTGTTACAATTGCGTACACAGTTGATCTTCAAACTTAATGAAATTCTACACTCGATGGTAAACCTCGTTTCAAAGTCGTTATACTATAAAACTACTATCAGCTCCAGAAGTCACTCGTGGACACCCACTTCGTTTTCTATGAAGATTTTGTCCTGTCTCTCTTCTCCAGGCCAATGCGCAAAGCTCACCTTTCAGTGAAATCCCTAACCGCAGAGAAATTTCTCTCTCGGTATATCCTTCGTCGCGAAGAGTACGAATAATACTACATTGTTCTAAGGTCAACTGTATGCGTTTTGACATTTTTACATTCAGTATTTTACCAAATTTTTACAATTGCACATTGATTTTAAAAAACTAACTCCACACAGGAAAGCGAAAAGACAGCATTAATTCCTTTACCACCTTTCCACTAAAGTAGTACTAAACCGAAAGTAATTACTTAAGATATCCTACCCCCGTCAAACAATAGTATTCTTAGATAGAAGCAATAAAATGTATTCGGGCGAAATTTGTACCTAAATGTTTGAACTTTATGGATTATGTGCAAGAATTTCATTTTTGCATACAATAGTTTATAATACAGATCAACGATTTCACGATATGCCTATCTGTTAGAGGTACGGTAAGAAGCCTGCGGATACCCGCTGTAGTGCTATACACACACGAAGATGTTTACCCCGATGCAGGGGATGCATAAACATACGCGACCTTATCTTATTTAGTCTTCGCGGACGAAACACATACAAGGAACAGTGCATAGATGAGCGTCATCGGGAACAGACATTCTTTTCTATATCAGATTTATATTCTTTCTTTAAATATAGCGTTTTAACGTATACTGCGTTTTAATAACCTGCGAACAACAACAACACTATCAATTGTAGTATTTTAAAGGAGTATCATCTTTCTTCCAAGCTTATAGATGGTTGTGTACATTTTATTGTCTCACAGATATGACCAATAACGTAATAAATAACTGTAATACTGATTAGAGACGATCCCGAACTCGAACATACAATGCATTGTTCTGCATGGTGGCTTCTCAATGTTGGAAACATGAAACTTTATTCCACCAACCACGTCATATAATAGCAAAGCTACCACATACCCAACAACGAGAATGGTGCGCAGGATCTTGTGGGAAATAAAATGTTACTGAATTTTCAAATTCGATCTTTGGTCAACGTATCCACCTTAATACCAAGCGTGATATTCTATTACTGTTAGATAACATGGTTAGTTACAACTGAGGATAACGTGACCCCAAAATTTTAAGTTGGCGTTACTTTTTATTATTGTTTAGTTAATAGTTGTCTTAAAAGGCACACAATACTCACTATAAATTCATGAAAAATGCACACAGCACTAATATAACGAAAAGAAGAATTCTAGACAACGACTATTGTTACTCATTGTTGTTAGCTGTTCAACATAAATATCCTTTCTACTATGGATGATACTTTCACATTTCACTTCACTTGGAGTAAACCACTTTGTATCATGTCGATATAAATTAATTAAACGAACATTTTAGTGTATAGCCACATAATGTACTTTATTTCTGAACTGACTAATACATAAACAAGAAAATTGTTAAAACCGTCTTTATTTTCATCATCTACCATGACTACAAAATGATTGTTTTGAATCTATCTATTTTGTAAGCTATCTTGAAATTCCAAATCCAGTGTGTTGATGTTTTAACATTCCCTAAACAGTATTAGCTTGTAATGCCAATCGCTGGATGTCCAAATCATGAACAACAGCACCTAAATCATTCCTATTTATAGACTTATTGAGACGAATTGAGAAATTTATAGCAACTTTTCTCACGGCGAACTGTATCTGACTGTTGTTTCTTCCCACCAAGAGAAAAATAAAAAAATGTAATAATACTATAGAATAATACAAGCACGAACAAATCCCTCTGTCACAATATTAGCTCGCAATCTACCCCTATAATTGCTGGATAGATGAAGCTTTTGCCGAACGGCATTTAAAGAAGGTCGTCTTTTCCTCCCACTTTCCCAATACGTGACAGCGCTGGTTTTATATTCCAAAGTTACAATACCTCCTTCTTCTGGTACACATTCTTCTTCTTCGGCTTTTACTTCTTCCCGTATCACAGTAAGATTGCTATGTATATTAGGGCGACAATATTAGTATTTAAGAAAGTTATCCTTGGTTGTGTCCTTTTTCATAATTTTCGTGGGATATTGGTATGTTTAGTAGTCTACTGTAAACGCCAAACTAGATGGCAAGCGGTGACTACGCTGAATGTGTCATCTATATATACGAAGGAAAGTCCAGAAGTTCGTGGAATGATAGGGTTTTAAATAAAATAAAACAATAAATCTATTTTTTCCTTTTCAATATAATCACCCTTAAGCACAATACATTTATTAGATCTATGAATTAACTTTCTAAACCATCATAAAAATATTTTTTATCTTTCGCCTCAAAATGGGCCAAAATTGCCTCCTTTACCTTATTGTCGTCGGAAAACTTTCTTCCACGTACGTCTTTTTTTAAACTGGGGAACAAATAAAAATCGCTAGGTGCCAGGTCTGGACTATTGATTGAAAGCCATGCTTGTGCAGAGCAGCCATTGCAACTTTGCTCTTGTGAACCGGCGCATTGTCTTGGTCAATTTTTCTCGAAGTTTTTCCTTGATGGCCTCCTTTAATTTTTCTAATATCGCTGCGTAATATTCTCCGGTTATGCTCCTACCTTTTCCTTTGTAATCAATCAATAATATCCCCTCACAATTTCATGGACCCCTGTTTGGACTCAGGCTGAAAATGATGAACCCATGTTTCATCTCCGGTAACAATCCGCTCCAAAATCTGTGCAGGTTTGTCTCCACATAGCTCCAAAAATTGTTTGGACGCACAGACGCGCTGCTGTTTCTGCAGCGGCGTGAGCATTCTCAGTACCCATCTTGCACTGACTTTTGTCATACTCAGGTGGTCATATAGGAAACGCAAAATGCTCCAACTAATGCAGATAATTGTTTTTTCTTCAAACGGGCATCTTGCAGTAAAAATTTTTGCATTTTTTCGACGATGTCTGATGTGGTGGCCTCAACTGGCCTCTTCAATCGACTCCCGACCATGTTTAAAAGGACCATGCCACTTATAAATCATTAATTTACTAGGGCACTGTTCCCCATAAACGGGTTCCATTTCATTTAATATGGTTTGAGTGTTCTTTCCTTGCTTTGTAAGGAACTTTATCACAGCACAGTGTTCAATTTCCTCCCTAGTTTCAGTTTTCTTCCGGATTGACTTGTTTAGCAGGCAACTATTGATGAGTCGCCAATCAGAATGACACCTAGCGATCCACTCCATTCCACGAACTTCTGGACCTCCCCTCGTACAATGGATCGATTTGTCTCGCGAAAATGTTTAATATTTTGCATATAATCAATTCTTAATGCCCGTATATCTAATCGTTCTATCGATACTTTCCTGTTATTCTGTGTACAGGTCGACTAAAATGCCGGTGCCGGTGAGATGCGCAGACGAGGAAGTGAGATGTTACAGTGTGCGAGTGAGATAAGCAGACCGCTATTAGACAAAGTACAGTCCGCGGCAAAAGCGTAAAGAATACACAATAAATTTGGTTAATTATGTAGTGTGTATCAATATGACATAACATTGGGTGTGCTAAACGCGTATATTTGGTTTATAATTTAATGGTAATTGTAGTAAATAGTATGCGAAAGTAAAGAAATTTTAAGTAAATTAAGTCTGAAATGATAATAATACTCAATATGCATTTAATTAGTATTGACAATGAAACATTGAAAAATAGATTGTAAATATATTTATGGTCTTAATAGGTATATAAGCAGGATTATAATAATTGTAAAGAAATTCTTTAATCTTAAATCTTCAACGTAAACTAATAACACCTACTGCGATTGCACTTTATGTGGGTGCGTGGTAATTTGAATACGGTTTTTCTTAGATTACCTATAGCACTATTAGACAAAAATCTTGCGTTGTTCACAAAAGAGAAAACATATTTTACGTTTGGCATTATTTTAACATCAGTTACTATAATACACTAACTTTTTGCAAAAGAAAGTACTAAATCTATAATGCAAGCAACTGGTTACATTTCTGTTAAATAAAAGTTTGTTTTGTTTTACTTTTTGAGCTACTCTCATAAAAGTAATATTTCCAAATGTCTATTTATAAATTAAATGAGTTTCCTTAATTGCAATATCATTGAATATTTTCTTAACTTAAGACTAAATAATTTACTTCGAAGAAGCATTTTTCTGCCTAGCCTTTATTTGATTTTCTAACCCGAAGAAAATATTTATTTCATGTAAGTATAATTTCAAGAATATTATTTTATGACATTAAATATGCTTGTTAGTCTTGAAGAAAAACTATTTACTTGAACAGAGGCAGATTCTTGCAAGAAAATCTAATTTCTTAATGTATGAAAACACTTCTCTGAGTGTATCAGCATTAATAATTAATTAATATATCGCACCATTCATATTTGGTGCTCCTGCAAACTTCCGGCACTCTTTGTTCTTTGTCTCCTCTTACCAATATTCTAAATTTTTTCATCGCTATTTGATGCTATATTTCCCTACCGCATAATTTTATTTATTGGTCACACCGACACACCAGTTACTTCATGAAAAATAATTGTAAACATTAAAAACTAGTTCTCGTGTTTAAGCGTGTTTCACTTTATGATCCACTAGCAAAGACATTATGATCCCCCAGTAAACTCTAGATTATTATTAACTCATTTCATAGTTAGGAAATTACTATTACTGTTTGTTCCTTTTTCTCTATGGTAGAATTAATATTATTACGGATAGAATTAATGTGTACGTGTATCTGTGTATCATATAATTTCTAGTCGTTATTGAATTGAGTGTCTCTCCGTAATGATTTGCCAGACACTAATGACTATGTGCAGCAGCTGGGACAACCTGGTGAGAAAATTTCGAACAGTGTTGCCAACGTTACATTTTAAAGTTCTGACGCTCTTGTTGGTAAATCCTTTATTTCGTGAGAAAGCCAATCAAATCCAGTCAAAATTATCTTTTGAAGTTATTATTTCCTTCAATCAAAAAAAAAATGGCGCTTCTCATGTAAAATTTAACCATTGGTTTATCATCACGCCATTACCGAGAAAACGTTCTAATTTCCGCTTACGTGCAGCGGCTTCGTTGCTACCCATTAAATCCCCACACGTGTCCTTTGTATCAAATATTAAACTCAAGCCCGCGAAACGAATCCAACTCGCACATACAGGGCTGGAAAGACAAGAGAAGAATAAGCTAGTCGAATACATACATGCATACGCACACAAATACCACGCCGTCTTATATTTAACCATTCCATTTTATAGTATAAATACACCGACATGTACTTTCCGATCCCATAAATAAATTAGGAGCGACTGACTCGGCCTCTATTCCATGATTATTGCTTTTCAATGTTTCACCGCCAAGTGTTCTTTAATGTTTAATGTCGGGTAGAGGATTCAGCGATGGCTGCTTCACGACTACGCCGAGAAGTCACGATTATTGTCGCTTGTTTGGCCCCCGGGGCGAGCTACGTCTTTCCTACGAGAGATCGGCGCAAATTGATTTACAATACGATCGGCGGCGGCCAGGAAGGCGGACAGGGTTGATGCGATATTCCGTTGCATGTACGGCGGTGGTAAATTGCAGGGGGAACGGTCGCGAAAACCAGCCGGCGGGCAAGTCGAGGCGGCAAACATTTGCGTTGGGGTAATGCGTCATTGTGTGCTTTCCGGTAAATGCAGCGAGTTGCGCTTTGATGTAGTTGACATCGAAAGGGAGTCGTTGTGTGGATTTTCTATTAGGAGAAAAGTTGATTCATCGCCAGTGAAATGGCGAAAATTTGAGTTGGATGGTGTTGATTGCCTGTTTGTGCAAAGTCTATATTACAGTAGATTGAACGGGTCCCACTGACGCTATTGTTTAAATTTTACTTAAATACAATTAATAAATTAAATATAGTAATACTGCGCACCTCATCCTTGTGGGATCGTCAATTTTGTCACATACTTTAAAGTCGCACAGCTAAGCAATAGTATGCCGTATTGCATCGTAGCTGCCGTCAACTGAAGCGGATGAGTACGAAGATCAGTGATGGGTCGGGGGTGGTGTTGTGGGAGACGTGGTCAGGTGTGAAAGCAATACGTTAATTATTTTACGAATGGCCCTCGTATATTCTTAGCGCAGGTAGTTAGTTGTAGTACTAGTACGGTCGGGAATTACTACATTGCCACTGTTGTCTTTATTACTTCAAATGTTTGAAGCGGGGTACTCTCGGGTTTAAAATAGATATAGCTTATAGATATATGTGCTATTGCAAGAAGAGTATGGAATATGTATAATTCGCCACACACATTCCTTTTAATAAACACTGCTACTCGATTTTGTCAGCAGCCCAGCATCTATTATTCGGATAATAGATGAAAGTCGACTATAAGTTTGGTGATTTTTTGTATTATTAGCAAAGAATCTCCTGTTTATATCAAACTAACGTGAATTTACGAAAATTAAGGTAGTTGTGTTAACAATGTCAAAGCCACCCCTTATATCTCACTTCTACATCCATGAGTTAACTTTCCTTGTTGCTTTCGTAGTTGTCCCTTGTCGAGAATAGAGAATAACGTGGAGGGGTGAAGCGCGCGGCACAGAGAATCGAGTACCCGTATCAAAGTATGCTTGTTCAATATTATTCGACTAGTGGTTAAGAGTGCTTGCCGGTACATACATAATTAGAAAATGTTGCATTTAGGTACGTTTCGAAAACGGCGTATTTCAAATAAATTAGAAAACGTAATAGCGACTATGCCGGATTTAGAATACGAAGTCAATGGAATTGAATGTGTAAAGTGCGACAACTATTTGCCGTTTACAAGCAGGTATGAACGCCACCTAAAAAGTATTAGACACTGTTCTGCAATCCGTGGCAAACGATACAGCGAACAATTAATATTTGATATAGGTGTTACTAGACCAAGAAACATTTGTCTCCTTCTGGAGCAAGTATCCGGATTATAGATTACCAAGTAGGACATCGTTAAGAAACTTCATGCCATCTGTTTCTGATTATATTAAAAGAAGAATTAAAGCAGAATTGAAAGATAAAGATCGTGGTTATGTGTGAATGAAATAACCGATCGGCAAAAACATTCTGTGGTGAATGTGATGGTACCTACAATGGAAGAGTTTGAACCGTCATCCCCTATCTTACTTGTTTCCAAAATGAGTTGCAAAATGTACTAGCGATAAAATTATAAAGGTAGTGTTAGAGGCATTGAACAAATTTCAACTTTCAGCAATCCAGTTTTAATGTTTGTGAGTGACGTTGCCGCTAATGCAACATATTCATCGTAATGCTATATGTCTCAACTTCGTGGACGTTACCAACTAATCCTTGCTCTAAGTATGTCGTCCATAGCTTGAAGGTATGGTTTTACTAACTCTAAAATCGCAGCCAACTATAAATTAGAATAACTCTCACAGTTGTGAAAACTTTTGCTACGTACCTTAAACTTGGCTAGCGTGTAAAAACTGGTGAAAAATTGTAATATATCTATTGAATGCGTTTTCATGCATTCCGATTCATTAGAAATCCAAATTTTCGAGTAACTTATTATACGGTTGGGATTCTTTCAATCTACGTTCGCAGGTATTGATCCTGTCAGATCATGCAAGGTTATAGCGGTAAGTGGAAAAAGATTGCTAAGACTGAAAGCATACTTGCAGGATTAGGTTTTCAACTAACTAATTTCGATCGTTGTAATAGTTGGAGTATACGCGGTGACGCTGGCAGAAATCAAATAGTATATTCAATGTAATGTTAAACGTCTAATAACGGGCACGTAACCAACTAATCCTTGCAGTAAGTATATCGTCCATAGCTCGAAGGTATCGTTTTAGTAACTCTAAAATCGCAGCCAACTATCAATTAAAATAAGTTCCACAGTTGTGAAAACTTTTGCTACGTACCTTAAACTTGGCTAGCGTGTAAAAACTGGTGAAAGATTGTAATATATCTATTGAATGCGTTTTCATGCATTCCGATTCATTAGAAATCCAAATTTTCGAGTAACTTATTATATGGCTGGGATTCTTTCAATCTACGTTCGCAGGTATTGATCCTTTCAGATCATGCAAGGTTATAGCGGTAAGTGGAAAAAGATTGCTAAGACTAAAAGCATACTTGCAGGATTAGGTTTTCAACTAACTAATTTCGATCGTTGTAATAGTTGGAGTATACGCGGTGTCGCTAGCAGAAATCAAATAGTATATTCAACGTAATGTTAAACATCTAACAACGGGCACGTAACCAACTAATCCTTGCAGTAAGTATATCGTCCATAGGTCGAAGGTATTGTTTTAGTAACTCTAAAATCGCAGTCAACTATCAATTAGAATAAGTTCCACAGTTGTGAAAACTTTTGCTACGTACCTTAAACTTGGCTAGTGTGTAAAAACTGGTGAAAGATTGTAATATATATATTGAATGCGTTTTCATGCATTCTGATTCATTAGAAACCCAAATTTTCGAGTAACTTATTATACGGTTGGGATTCTTTCAATCTACGTTCGCAGGTATTGATCCTTCAGATCCTGCAAGGTTTTAGCGGTAAGTGGAAAAAGATTGCTAAGACTAAAAGCATACTTGCAGGATTAGGTTTTCAACTAACTAATTTCGATCGTTGTAATAGTTGGAGTATCCGACGTAGCGCTAGCAGAAATCAAATAGTATATTCAACGTAATGTTAAACGTCTTAGCAACGTGCACGTAACCCAGTAATCCTTGCTGTAAGTATATCGTCCATAGCTCGAAGGTATCGTTTTAGTAACTCTAAAATCGCAGCCAACTATCAATTAGAATAAGTTCCACAGTTGCGAAAACTTTTACTACGTACTTTAAACTTGGCTAGCGTGTAAAAACTGGTGAAAGATTGTAATATATATATATTGAATGCGTTTTCATGCATTCAGATTCCTTACAAACCCAAATTTTCGAATAACTTATTATACGGTTGGGATTCTTTGAATCTACGTTCGCAGGTATTGATCCTTTCAGATCCTGCAAGGTTTTAGCGGTAAATGGAAAAAAATGCTAAGACTAAAAGCTTTCTTACAAGACTTGGTTTTCAACTAACTAATTTCGGTTGTTGTAATAGTTGGAGTATCCGACGTAGCGCTAGCAGAAATCAAATAGTATATTCAACGTAATGTTAAACGTCTTAGCAACGTGCACGTAACCCAGTAATCCTTGCTGTAAGTATATCGTCCATAGCTCGAAGGTATCGTTTTAGTAACTCTAAAATCGCAGTCAACTATCAATTAGAATAAGTTCCACAGTTGCGAAAACTTTTACTACGTACTTTAAACTTGGCTAGCGTGTAAAAACTGGTGAAAGATTGTAATATATATATTGAATGCGTTTTCATGCATTCCGATTCCTTAGAAACCCAAATTTTCGAGTAACTTATTATACGGTTGGGATTCTTTGAATCTACGTTCGCAGGTATTGATCCTTTGAGATCCTGCAAGGTTTTAGCGGTAAGTGGAAAAAAATACTAAGACTAAAAGCTTTCTTGCAGGACTAGGTTTTCAACTAACTAATTTCGGTTGTTGTAATAGTTGGAGTATCCGACGTAGCGCTAGCAGAAATCAAATAGTATATTCAACGTAATGTTAAACGTCTTAGCAACGTGCACGTAACCAAGTAATCCTTGCTGTAAGTATATCGTCCATAGCTCCAAAGTATAGTTTTAGTAACTCTAAAATCGCAGCCAACTATCAACTAGAATAATTTCCACAGTTGCGAAAACTTTTGCTACGTACCTTAGACTTGACCAGCGTGTAAAAACTGCTAAAAGATTGTAGTGATATATCTATTGAATGCGTTTTCATGCATTCCGATTCCTTAGAAACCCAAATTTTCGAGTAACTTATTATACGGTTGGGATTCTTTGAATCTACGTTCGCAGGTATTGATCCTTTGAGATCCTGCAAGGTTTTAGCGGTAAGTGGAAAAAAATGCTAAGACTAAAAGCTTTCTTGCAGGACTAGGTTTTCAACTAACTAATTTCGGTTGTTGTAATAGTTGGAGTATCCGACGTAGCGCTAACAGAAATCAAATAGTATATTCAATGTACTGTTAAACATCTCAGCAACGTGCACGTAATCCAGTAATCCTTGCTGTAAGTATATCGTCCGTAGCTCGAAGGTATCGTTTTAGTAACTCTAAAATCGCAGCCAACTATCAATTAGAATAATGTCCACAGTTGCGAAAACTTTTGCTACGTACCTTAGACTTGACCAGCGTGTAAAAACTGCTAAAAGATTGTAGTAATATATCTATTGAATGCGTTTTCATGCATTCCGATTCATTAGAAACCCAAATTTTCGAGTAACTTATTATACGGTTGGGATTCTTTCAATCTACGTTCGCAGGTATTGATCCTTTCAGATCCTGCAAGGTTTTAGCGGTAAGTGGAAAAAAATGCTAAGACTAAAAGCTTTCTTGCAGGACTAGGTTTTCAACTAACTAATTTCGGTTGTTGTAATAGTTGGAGTATCCGACGTAGCGCTAGCAGAAATCAAATAGTATATTCAACGTAATGTTAAACGTCTTAGCAACGTGCACGTAACCAAGTAATCCTTGCTATAAGTATATCGTCCATAGCTCGAAGGTATAGTTTTAGTAACTCTAAAATCGCAGCCAACTATCAACTAGAATAATTTCCACAGTTGCGAAAACTTTTGCTACGTACCTTAAACTTGGCTAGCGTGTAAAAACTGGTAAAAAATTGTAATATATCTATTGAATGCGTTTTAATGCATTCCGATTCATTAGAAACCCAAATTTTCGAGTAACTTATTATATAGTTGGGATTCTTTGAACCTACGTTCGTAGGTATTGATCCTTTCAGATCGTGCAAGGTTTTGGCGGTAAGTGGAAAAAAATGCTAGGCCTAAAAGCTTTCTTGCAGGACTAGGTTTTCAACTAACTAATTTCGGTTGTTGTAATAGTTGGAGTATCCGACGTAGCGCTAGCAGAAATCAAATAGTATATTCAATGTACTATTAAACGTCTCAGCAACGTACACGTAATTCAGTAATCCTTGCTGTAAGTATATCGTCCATAGCTCGAAGGTATCGTTTTAGTAACTCTGAAATCGCAGCCAACTATCAATTAGAAGAAGTACCACGGCTGCGAAAACTTTTAAGACATACCTCAAACCTTCCCGACATGTGAAAGCTTGTAAAAAATCTAATATATTGCTTAGATGCATTTTCATGCATTTGGATTCAATACAAATTTAGATTTTCGTATAGTCTATCGATAATTGCTTTGAATTCTTTAAAACTACAGTCGCGACTGTTGATGTTCCAAGATTTGGTAAGACTAAATTCCTATTAATAAATAACTATAGGAGCTAAGATTAATTGATTAATCATTATTATATTATATTTAATTAATTATTATTCGAAACACAGCGTTTCAAGAGCACATGGACTCTTGTTGTGAATAAAATGTATAATATTTTTAATACAATAATCATAAAATATGTCATAAAATGGTATTTAATTTGAAATTTTCGCGCAAACCTTATGCCTAATTACCTTGATAAAGCTCTGTTTCATAGGAAATATACCACCGACCAAATAATTGTAATGGAAAACATTTACCTGTATAACGTAACTCGATACTTTAGAAAACGTTTTCAGCATATCCTAAAATCGATAAGTAGTTTGAATTCTTTAAAATTACATTCGCATGTATTGATTCGCCAAGATCCTGCAAGATTTTAATGTTATGCGCAAAATATTTGGTAAGACTAAAAGCTTACTTGCGGAATTAGGTTTATTAACATTAATAAATTTGAATTCGGGTTGCACCGAAAACAACTATAAGAGCTAAGATAAGTTAATCGCGGTCTAGAAACTCGGTATTTTTAAATTTCCGTGCAATCTTTACGTCTAATTACATTGATACATGTTCTGTTGCACAAGAAACATACGTCGACCAAATAATTGTACCTCGTAACCTTCTTTTGTGTAACATAGCTCGATATTTTAGAAAACGTATCCAGCATTCCCCAAAAATTTGAATTCTGTCGATAATTTTCTCTTATCGCTTCCCTATTTTCAATTCAAAAAAAACCGGAACAACTTTTGCTTCTTGCAACTTATGTAATGCCACTGTTATTAAAATTTGCAAGTTATGATGTTGCATAGGATTGCCAACCATTTAGCTCAGATATATAATCAAGACATATAAAACCGTGAAAGTACCTATTTATTTTCTTAACTGCATTTCATAAGGTAATTAGAAATTCATGGTGTCTACACGACTCTCACATTCTTAACCCAAAATAGTATACAACGGAATTAAGTCACAGGATTTCAAAAAACCTCACAAAAGAGACACAAGGTGCCGAATCGGGGGAGCGCGCTGACCACTCCAAATCCTCCCTTATTGTGATGAGACGCTCCGGGAAACGTTCTCTCAAAAGAACCGTCGACATCCTGGGAGTGTGAGCTGTTGCCCCCAGCTGTTGCTGGAACCAGATATTCCCTAAACCCAATCCTTCAACCCGTAGGAAAAAAAAATCCTCCAACATTTCAACATATCGGATCGAAATTACTGTTACCGTGACATCATTTTCTTCAAGAAACCAGGGACCAACAATAACTGAGGAAATCACACACCACGCTGTGACTTTAGATGAATGTAAAGGGCTTTGATGCAATTGTCGAGGATTAGTGTCAACCCAGTAGCAAATGTTCTGTTTGTTAACGAATCCAATCCGATGTAAATGGGCTTCTTCACCTTGCATGTGTTTCACCGAGAATTGAAGTCGCGTTCGGAGAGTTCATGGACGATTGCCAATTTGTAGGGATGGTAATGATTCCATGATTGAAGCTCTCACTCTCAACGTTCTCACCTGATCTGACAGGTCGACGGACTCCATTCTGTTGTTTTGGTGTAGTCGCAGTTTGTCAGAACTGAACCACACCTGTCAAATGAGACCACTCCTATTCAAACAAGAAAATTAACCTGTCGCACCCAGTACAAAATCAGGTAACTGTTGACGAACAAGAAAACCTGTGTTCAACAAGAAAAACTGTGTTGTTTTTCTATCATGGTAATAAACAATCTAATTTAAATAAATTTACTTTACTATGACTTTTGAAAAACATTATCGTTCCTACAGTGTTCCCAAATTTAAATGAAAATCATATATACATCAGAAAACCCTTTTACCCATAAGGGTGTCAGGTGAGTAAATTTTTTGCTCTTAACTATAAACAAATTTCTTCCAGAAATTTTCTATTACTGGCCAAAATTTTAGCTTCTCCTTAATTTTTCCCTCTCTTCTGGATGCTGTGTCCAATGGTGTGGTCCCATACATTCCGCGGTCTTTCTCTTTTTCTTTTATTCGGTCGGTTCATATATTAATTTTACTGGTCTAGTGTTCTCCATTCGTTGTAAAGGCCCCAATCAATTTAAATGATACTATTCAATAAAGTCCATTATGGATATCCCTAGTTCCTCTCCTATTTGTGAGTTTCTCATTCATCATTTCTTGTTACGCCCCTAATTCTCCTGAGATATCTCATTTCTGCAGCTTGAATTTTGCTTTCTTGACTTTTATTAAGTAACCATGATTCGAATCCGTGTGTCAGAGTAGATCTGTATACTGATTTGTATACTTTTATCTTAGTGCTTTGTGATATTTCTTTTTCTGCAATTGAGCTCTCATTCATCGCGTTGTATACTTTAGTTGCTTTTTCAATTCTTTCATTAATCTCTGACTAATTTTTGCCAGTTTTCTATCGGCATGCCTGGATAATGAAACTCATTTACTTGTTATGTGTGCTTATTCCTTCAATCTGTATATTTAATCGGTCTTCATTAGTGGTCATAACTTTTATTTTATTTTTATTTATGTTTATACATTTTTTCTAAAGTGTCTCGTTCTATATATCTATATTATCTTGTGGATTCTCTTCGTTCTCTGCTATTAGCACTACGTCATTTTCAAATACTGCCTCAGCTATTTGTACCCTCTGTAGATCCAACTCGAATTTTTTTCGCCTGATTTGAGCATTGTTTTACTACATCGTCCAAGAATACAGTGAACAATACGGGACTTAATCCTCCGCCCTGTCTTAACCCATCTTGAATTACAAATCCTTCTGATCTTATATTATGTCTGATTACATAATTTATGTTGTTTTTATACAGACTTTGAATATTTCGAATAATTTTTTTCCAACTCTACTTTGTTCGAGACTTCTCCACATTTCATATCTTGAACCGCTATCGAAAGATTTTTTCCAGATCAATAAATGCGAAATATGCGTTTTTACCTTGTTGTAATCTTTTGGCAACTATTTCTTTTAACGTAAATATATTATTTGGCGTACTTTTTCCTGGTATGAATTCACTGTGTGATTTCGACACTGATGGATCATTTAACGGTCTTAGCCTGTTGTTAATTTGCTGTTCATCTTTAAAAACTGCGCCCAATAACATTGTACCTCTGTAGTTATAACAGTCTTTATGATTTCCTTTTTTGTAGGCTGGTATTATTAGAGTCACTCCCTAACCTCCTGGTATGTTTTCATATTTCCATGTTGAGGATATCCAAAAGTATTTTTGCTTCTGTTTCACCAATGTCTTTTCCAAATAATTTTGCATTTTTCAATTTTTTTGTTACATCAATCAGTTCTTCTAGTGAATTTTCCCTCCATTCCTTTGTCTTGCTGTATCCGAGGTTTGTCTAAACATATTTTCCCCAATTGATTTGCGGTCTGGAACAGGAACGAAGGGAACAAAACTGTAGAACCACGTCAGTCAATGGAACCACTCCCATTCAAACAAGAAGATTAACTTGTCGCACCCTGTACAAAATCAGGTAAGTCTGTTGACGAAAATCCTGTATACATTGATTAATTGCATGAACTCACTCTTCATTTACTAAGCTATCGATCCTAAAATAGCTTTCAACAAGAAAAACTGTGTTGTTTTTCTAACGTGGTAGTAAATAATCTAATTGACAAGACAAACTTTCACAGGTATAGCAGTAAACTCCACTCACACAAATTAATTAATTATGCGGAACGCAGCGTTTCGGGAGCACGTGGGCTCCCATTGTCAACCGTGTTACCGACTGAAAGTAAAAACTGTATCACACATGCAAATTATTTTCTACACAGGCTCTAAAATTTCTAACCATATGACTATTTACAATCTACTAGGTGGCCTCATGCCTTTTACGGGGAAGGATGGACCGAAAGCGAACCGTATCATTTAACAGGGTCTATGGTAATAAATCCATCAAACTCGAGTGTGCAATTGGGGTGGTTCTCTGTTCAATAAGTTTCCGTTCTTTTTCATATATACCGTTTCGTACGCGTCTAATTCTCTATACGAGTTCACGTTTTTAAGTAGTGTCAGATTTTTTAAATCAATCTTATGTCCGGATTTTACCATATGCTCTGCTACGCTTGATAGTTCAGGTTTGTCGAAACGATAGTCTCTAATATGTTCTTTGAACCTCGTTTCGATACTCCTTTTTGTTTGTCCAATATAAACTTTCTCACAAACATTGCATGCGATTTGGTATATTCCAGACCTTTTTATCATCTCCGGTTTATCTTTGGGATTCCCTAAGAGATTCTTTAAGTTGTCTTTTGACACAAAAGACACGTTCATGTTTAGTTGTCGGAAAATTTTACTTAACCCTTTTACTGTTGGGTGAAAAGGAAGAGTTATAAATTTCTTGTTACCGGTGTTTGTTGATGTCAAAGTCGTGGAATTTCTGATGTGTTGTTTGTATTGGACCTTCCTTAAAATACGGTCGACATCCATAGAAGAGAAACCATTGTACCTCGCTACATCTTTGATATATTTTAATTCTTTGTCATACCTACTCTTGTTTAGCGGAAATCTGACGAGTCTATTGACCAGAAAACTAATCGCGGACATTTTTTGTTGTTCGCAATGGTGCGAATCAAACGTGATGAATCTGTTGGAATTAGTTTCTTTTCTGTAGATGTCTATTTCTAATTTATTATTATTGCGTATGACTAGAGTATCTAGAAACGGAAGGCGATTGTTCACTTCTTCTTCAATGGTAAACTTGATCGTGGTAAATTTTGAGTTCAGTTCTGCTAGAAAATCTTGTATGTTTCCTTTGTTGGTGTCAAACACAGCGAAAATATCATCTACGTACCTAAGCCAAATTCTCGGGAAATATTTGGTTTCTTTTTTCAGGTTTGTTTCAAATTTGCTCATGAAAAGGTTCGCAATAAAAGGCGATAGAGGATTACCCATCGCCGTGCCTTCCACCTGTTCGAACCATTTTCCGCCTATTTGAAAACAATTTTGTGACATGCATAATTTAGTTAACCTTTTATATTCCGCGGTTTTCACATCTACATTATTTAAGACAAACTTTCAATAAATTCACTTTACTACGACAGCTGTCAAAGTTTGACTTTCGTAAAACACTACTCTACCAAAATGTTTCAAAATTTAGATGAAATTATAGGCTGCTCTAAATGAAAATTTAAAATTTAATTAAAGGCATGATTTTTGAAAATGTAACGACGCCTAGTGGAAGATGGTATTGGCAAATGTCATTATCAAATTTGCTATTGTAACCCCCTCCGTTGGATTCGTACCCGACTAAAATACAACAACACACCTAAGGCAAATCATGCTTGAATAGGACCGAAACCGAATTGCGTTATGCCTCGTCGCATATCGCCGTCATCGTCTGGAAAAAATCGAATTTTCTGACACCGCACGTTCAACGCTTACGCCACACATCTAGTTCGACATGCGGATTTCCGTTTTGCCCCGCGGTCGGGCGCATATTCTGCAATCAGAGGGCATGTCGAGATCGTTCTTTGATCAGCGGCGCGCGCGCGTCCGGAAAATCACCAATTTAAACAGTGACGAGGCTCGCGGGAGCGATGCCTTTCTCTTCCTCGACCGGTCGCTCGGATTGCTACCGCAGACACGTGCCGACAGACGCCTTAATATCCGGTTACTTCATGTCCTGCTCGTCGCCCCTACAGTCTCCTTTCGTAGTTGAGATATCCTGGATCGAAGGGAGATAATAACAGTGGCGTTACAGAGGCGTTTCTGTTTCACACTGGTACACACTAAAAAATTCCGAAAAAATACACAACAATTCCCGTATTATTTTACAATATCATTACTGTAACTCATTATTTACGGTGTTACTACTGTAATTCTACACATGCCTGCATATAATAATAATACTTTATTGCCCAACAGATAAAACAATATCCACTTACAAGGTAAAATTTAATAATTAATGTACATATGCAAAAAATGAGTTACCTATAAGTAAGCATAAAACTAAAAGAGCAAAAAAAGGAGGTAGATCATACTACAGTAAACTTATAACTTACTACATCATACTATGACTATCGACAGTCATATTCAAATTGCTTTGATTTTAACTTAAAAAAAAGGGTTCACCAGTGATTAAAAAGAAAAAAGAAGAATGGAAAAAGAATCCTGCTACGTATAATGTATCTGCGGCCTACACATTGCCAAAAGAGACCGTAAGCAGCAGGTATATCTATCTACCATACCAAAGTCAACAGAGTTGAAGCTGCTACACATATATACATGTATAGTACGGTAATATACTAGTTATGTCGCTGTATATATACAATATATTTTTTAAATAAACAGAAGTGTTCGTTTTAAAGGGAGTATACTGTAACAACACGATGAGGACAAAGGAGGATGAATCGCGATATAACACGAGATTCGCTGAATTGCGCAAGCATTGTGTTAGTTTCTGTTATACGTAGTTAACATTTATAATTACACACATTAATTTTTTGAGGTTAGTAACAGTTAGTGTGAGAATAATAATTATTAAGGTTAGTAGTTTATTTATACGTATGCATGTGCGTGTTTTCGTATAAGAGCACTATACCCAATTTTGAGTTTTACACTCATACGAAAATATGGAATTTCGTAAGGATATTCCTAGAATATTGTTTAGATATATGTATGTATGTACACTACCGTCCATATTAGTTCGGACACACAAATCAAAACGAGAAAATTTTTCCAAAACTTAAAATTTTTATTCCATTTTATTAATAGCGATTAGAGTTAAAGTATAAAGTAATTCTAACGAAAAATAAACGAAAACTTCTTAAACATTCCGTTCACCGAAGAAACTACCTTTTGCCCGAAAAACAGCTTTCACAATCCGAGGCATTCGCTGCACTAGTTTTTCAAGGGCTCTATTTGGCATATTAGTCCATTTCTCTTTTTTCACAGGTGACCTACGGAGATACGGCATACTTTTAGAACCATAGCAGCTCAATGGGGTTTAGATCGGAGCCACGTGATTATTTGTAAAGTGCCATTATCTTATTCTTCATTTAATATATTTTTACATATCATTGCTGAGTGTTTGGAGCCGTTGTTCTGCATGAATGCAAAGTTTTCGCCTATTAGACGTTGCCCCGATGGTATCGCATTTTCTTCCAGTATTTCTAAATAACCCTCTTTTCGCAAAATACCTTCGATTCGCTTCAAGTCTCCCGTACCGGCTTTTATCAATTAGGGTAAAGAAAGTGGCGCGTCAGGTGCCAAATCGTTAACATGGTAACTTAATTTAGACTTAAAAAAGCAGTTTAATTGACAACCAAAGGTGCTAATAATAAAGAAAATGCTCAGAATTGTCCTTAATTCAGTTTATTAGTTAAAAGAAAATAATAATAAAAAAAAAACAATAACTCGAAAATATGAAATAGATTAGAGGATATGTGACAAAGAAGAGCGAGTACTTAGCTTTGTATGCGTCGTCTGTATATTACGATAACTGGTTCTCCGGAGAAGGTGCTGGGTGCCAAGACTTGAAGGCTTCGAGGTACTGAGGGGCACGGGATCTGTCTTGTGAAGACAATGAGACCTTACAGATGCGGGTAGTAGGTGATGTCAAGCGTGCTGTTGCAACTTGAGGAATGGCTATGGTTATCATACTTTTGAAGGTTTTAATATCGAGCCAGGTAGTAACTAGACGATTTGCTGACGTCAGTGAATTAGAAAATATTCGAAGAAAAATAATTTGATGGATTTAAAAGGCCGTGTTCGTGATTAAGAAGTATAGAGAAACTACTGAAGTAGATAAGACTCGTTAAATTTTATAGAAGTGACTGTTATAACTACCAGCAAATATTTGAAATACGGAAAGCAAATACGTTTGGCGCAAAAACACTCTACTACCTTCGAAGAAACGTAATTACCGCAGATATTGGCTTGTTAAGCATCTGTAAAGTACAAAATTAGGAAAGTATTATTCCCCTTTACAATATACCAGCAACTAATAAAGATTAAAAATAATTCTAAGGCGTCTGCAAAGTGCCTATACGGAATGTAACACGGCATAGGGAAAACAACCCCAAACAAGCACAGAACTTCTATGATTGTCAATTGGTACCACACAATCCTGCAGCTTTCTTTGGTCTTTCGCTCTTCTTCCAAAAACGCCCCTTGATTGTCCGGACATCTCAAACTTTGACTCATCAGTACATAGCACCCTTTTCCAATCATGTCCACTGTCCAAGTTCTATGTATTTCTGTCCATTGCAGCCACTTTTGCAATGAGACCGTGAAGATTTGCAGCTTTCAATCTTCTTTTCACTGTGGTAACAGAAATTTTTCTTGCACGGTCGCGATTTATTTCGGCAGCGATTTCTGGTGCTGTCAGTCTCCCATTTCACTTGTTCAACAATTTGCATGCTCAGCATTCTCTTACGACCTGAACGTGCTCGATCTCTTAAACTGCCCATGCGTTGATGTCTGAATGATACGATTAACAGTCGATTTATTAACATGTACGTTTTCGCAAATTTGACGCATTAAATAACCTTCGTGATGAAAAGCAACTATTACAGAGCGTCTTTCTAAACTTGTCGGTTTTCCTCTCGGCATTTTAATAACTTTAATCAGATTCACACAAAACCATACGCTCTTAAAACTGACGCACGCACAAGCGTAGTGTATGTGTATCCAACCGAAACTGATATTTCTTAAGAAATTTAAAAATGTTAGTACATGTAAAAAAACCGTAATTTAATCATATATGTACGTATATATTGCAGTGAAATTTCCCGAGTCTAAAGGCCATATTAAGTAGCTGAATTCTCTCCAACGGTGGTCGAGCCCAAAATGGGTCCTACAAGAAATTAACGCCCGAAAGCAACCGAAACGTTTCATAAAAAATTTTGGCAAATTATTACATTTTTAGAAAGGCACTACAAATAAAACAGAATGCTTTTTTTTCACTTTATCTTGATTAGAACTCAATTTGTCACAGTTTCTGGCTCTGTTTTCAATTATAAGCGGGAATTTATATGGCGAGAGTCGAAATCAGACTCTAAACATAAAAGCATTCGAGCATTATACGTCATAAAGCACTTGCTTCCACTACGCCACTGCGTATAAGTACGGTATCATCCTTATACCACATTACCAGACGAGATTGGGGGTGCCGACGCACCCCCTTAAAACCCTCAAACATCCGCGCCTTATCTCTCTCTCGTCGAGTGGGTAATTCACGAGACAATAAGGACACTTATCGCGATATTTTTTTCTCATCGCGATGAAAAGCCTCCTAATTTATGTCTACATATTGTACGCGTTGCCGGGCCGCGCCGAAAAAGCCGAAAATGGAACGAGAAGGGAGAGAAAGGATGAATTGAGGGTAGTAGGTAGGACTAATGAATGCCATAATAACGCGTAATGAACTCTTTTTGAAGCACTTCTCTCTCTCTTCGCCGTTCCCTTTGTGTGCGCGCTGTTGTACGCGGAAGTAAATTTGTTGTTTTTTTTTTCGTTTTATTGTTAGGAAATGTGTGCCATTCACGTCGTGGGGTAATCCGACCAACAATACAGATGAATCGTAATAAATACGCAAACGATAATGATCGATATGGTATTACGAACAAGTGTGGTATGCTTTTATTCGATATACAGGGTTTTTAGAAAAAAGGGTCGGATATTTTAGCCACATGCAGTTCTCATCTAAGTAAACCAAAAAGTCTTAATAAGCATAGGTCCGCAATTGAAGTGTTTCTAAGATAGAGTTGATTTTCTATTGCAATCAGTAAATTATATTTGCATAAACAAACGAACAATACATGTTATCTTATTAAAATAAATTTCTTGATGAAGATAAGGTATTGAATATACTAGCTGTTTTAAATATCTCCAAATGCAAAAGTCAATTGGACATAAATCAGGGGACCTAGGTAGCCATGACACAGGACCTCCCCGTTCTATCAATTTGTTACTGTACGTTTCATTTAAAACATTTCTTACAGCAAGAGTAAAGTGCGGTGAGTCCCATCATATAAAGACCATTGGATAACTCTCTCAAAGAGGCACACATCCTCAAATAATGGGAGTAAAATGTTAACTAAAAGGTCTAGATAATATTCGCCATTTAAACGATTTGTTAAAACACTGGCCCAATCAAATAATCTCCAAAAATATCTAGCCAAACGTTCACAGAATATCGGTATTGATGTCTTTTTTCCATAATAGCAGGGTTTCCATCCCACCAAATATGGTTGTTGTGGAAATTAATTATTTCATTGTTTATGAAAATAGCATCGACAGTAAATAAAATATTATCAGTTAAAGTTTTGAGTTTCAATAATTTTCCTAAAATAGATCTACAGAAAGCTAGTCTGGAATTAGTATTCGGAGCTAGAAGAGCTTGTACCTATTGGATATGATAAGGATACAGCAGCTGTTCTCGTAAAATCCTCCAGACTAAAGAAAGGTCGAGATATGGGGTGAACGCTGTTGTACAAGCAAATCTCGAAGAATTTAGCAAAGTTGTTAATAATTGAGATAGTTATCAACCAAAGAAATGTCACCGTTCTTCTGAACAGGTATGAATCGCACCATTTTCTTCACATCAGGAAAGATACCAGTGAACAAGGATACTTTAAAAAAATGCTTAGCCGTTGAGCTAAAGCAAAAGAACAATCCTTCACTACGACACCAGATGCATTATCGTCGCCCATAGTATACGAATCTTTAATTTCCTTTCAAAGGATACAGAACACCGGACTCTGTAATGCATTTAATATTAATTAAAGAAAGATTAATGGACTGTAACGATTTTGCCGATGAAATTTTTGAAGAGCTATATACAGAGCTGAAAGTGCTTTGGAATACTTCAAAGATGATAGACGAGATAGTAAACGTTTCACTAGAGGCGCTCCGGACAAAACTAACACCTACTCTGTTTTTAGCTCGCATAAACGACCAGAATGCTTTAAGATTATCGGAAAGATTAAATAAATCCATCCTACATTATGCCGTTAAAACTATCGGGAAAGAGAGGGCCAACTGCACACTTAAATGATTTTTCAGGCTTGCTGTGACGTATTAAACCACATGTAAAATCCCTAGACAAACAGTATCTAACATAATAATGCTACTAAATACAGCTACTCATGGTATTGGTGAAATCATTCACGCGGAAGACAATGTGAGAAGACAAGAAACGCTAACACGCGGACATGTTTCCGCCTACACACTGCCAACACGTGCAGTTGCCCTATGCACTGTGTGTGCGCGCCCTCTCTGGTTAAGCAATGTAGGTGTTGCTTTGGACAAGGATTGGGAAACTTTATTTTTTGTTGGATCGTATTTGCGATAATAAATATAATAAAATATTGAAGTATCTATTCTATACGAAACTGCTTCTGTAGGGTTAGGAGATATAATGTAAATATCTAAGTTAAGTAGGGTGCGGGTTAGGCTTTGCATTGTCTTATCCTAAGTTAAGATTAATGTAGATATAGTTAACTAGATTTACGTTTATTGTGTATTGTTAAGTCGAGGACATAGGGTGTAGTGCCTCTGGCGGAGCACTGGAGCTGGAGCATTTATTGTCATATAGTTCAAGTTTTACGAAATAAAGGGTTAGGAAACTGTACCCGCCTATTTCCGCTATTTGAACCGACAGACGAGTATTTTATTCTTTTGGCGCTAGTTAGCGCTAAGAATACTCACTTGAGCTGTAAAGTTCGATATGATCATAGTAGCACATTACATTAAGAATTGTTTTTCTAGGCATTTTAGACGTTTTTAATGTTTGTAGCAACTAGAACAACCTGGGAGAACATACCTTCAGAATCCCTCAACGGAATTAATTTTTTTTGTTGCTGTAATTTGATCTATTATTTGGTGTTGCAGATGTTAATTATTTTGTTGTTGTCTGCGCTTAGTTAAAACATGGATGGTCTTCTTCATGCTTTTAAATAGTATTACTTTGATTTTGACTCTTTCTAAAAATGTCACTTATTCCAAAGCAAACAATAACTTATGAGACATGATTTGGGTTTATTTTTAGTTTTTTCAGATAAACACAAACTATTACCATAATTAGATCTGAAATGTGTTGCTTAAACCTCAACGACCCATTCTAAGTAATCCCCAATATATGATTACTTCATGATTATCTATATCAATATTTAGTTTACCCAATACCTTAGCTTGATTACTTTTTTTGCTAAACACAGTAATAGCTAATTTTGTAAGATTAATAGTTAAAGATGTTGTCCTGCCAACAGAACATCGAAGCCGCTGTTAATTTAAGCGCATGCACCATCGACGTCCGAAAGATGACATAAAAGAACAATTTTGAATACTATCTACACGAAAATTTATACAGCAAAGTTAACAGTAAGAGAAGTTGGAAGTATCTATTGAAAACAGAAGAGACCCAAGAGTCGACGAAGTGTCACTCAAGCTTATATAATAAAGAATAGCGACCATAGCAGCGGTATACGAAATACGAAAGTTTAGTAAAATTGCGATTGAAATTTGATAACATAAGGAGAACATTTACACACAGAATCACATTGGAGTATATAAGCCGACATGAAGTTGTAATAATATAATCCAATAACTCGTTAATGCATTCAGTTTTTTACCTTCTTTTTTTGTAACATTATCAGCTAGCACAGCCGAAATAGAACACGAATTTTAGTTTACATATTTTCCTTAATACCATATTAAATATAAGTGTGTATCACCATCATAACTTTACAATTAATTACAGCTACATTATCAGCTAGCACAGCCGAAATAGAACACGAATTTTAGTTTACGTTTTCCTTAATACCATATTAAATATAAGTGTGTATCACCATCATAACTTTACAACATTCCATGTACTTTCTTTCTTTAAAGAAATTTAATAAAAGAAAATTAACTAACTAACTTATTAGGTAAGTACATGGGGAGTCATCTGCTTATGAAATATTGTTATAGACGAAAACGATTTCTATACCTATTGATCTACTGAGAGCAACCCCTTCCAAATATTACCCTCTGCCGTAAGATGGCGCACAACAGCTTTACCAAAATTGTTTTTAAATATAATTTTATCGGCAATTAAGCTTCTTTCAAACATAAAATTAACTAACTGTATATGAGTCATGTTTAAGGAATTTTATCTTGGTTTTTATCGTGTTTGGACTAGAAGTTACCAAGACAGATAAAAAATACTGATGAGTGGCAAAATTTGATTTGAATATGGGACAGTAATCTGTTTTCTTCAATTTTTGTATACGATATAGGTAAATGACTACTATTGTTTTGAAACTGTATTACAGTATTGTGAAGTTCTTATAGTCTTTTCTCTATGGTTCTCATTATAGAAGACAATTGACAGGGAAAAAAGACAAAAACAATAAAGAAGTGAATGTTATTATTTATTATAGCATGCGAAATACATTAAAGTTACAACAAATATATGCTAGCTCTTTGTGTGCGCCCTCTCGGGAGTAGTAATTCATATACTGCTCAAGAAAGGCATTGGGAAGTTGTACCCTCTTATTTTCGCTATGTTTCATGACAGACAAGTATTTTATTCTTTTGGCACTACTTAGCGCCAAGGAGTACTGGCTTAAGCTGTAACGTTAGATATGGTGATAGTAGCAGAGAGAGAATTGTAATGTGTTGAGCAAAAAACCGTTGGAAACCACGCTGCGCTTTTTGTCTTTTCTTTAGACATTATCTTTCTCGTGAATTATTTTACCATTACCATGTTATCTTTGCCTTTATTTTCTAAGTATTTTAGATGTGTTTCCAAATAATAGATTGGAAAATAATTTTGCAAAATAAACTATATACTAGCGAAAAACGACAGGTAATTCTATAACATAATCTAAATACGCTCAGGAAAGCATCTGGGGCTTTTTAAATGACGATGTGCGAAACTTGGAAATTTAAATTATACAAGCTTAGTGCATATTGATGTACGATTTTAGGAAAAGAAATATTTCCATTCGAAGAAACCAACACACCCTAATACGAAATAACAAGAGAAAAAGAGACTCGAAATTTACATTGGTACTGCTGACAGGGGCTAGCAGTTCCCCAATAGGATCAACACCTCTTTTACAACATCTCTACGTAATGTCATAACCATTTTACAAGGTAGTCTGCGACAATCTCCCGTGGAAAACGCTTGGTAGCAAACCAATCCTTGGCAGATCTCCAGTAGGATTCAATCTTCTGGGTGTGACCGCCTTCACCTGCTATATATAATACATGTAAGGATATGGTTTGCGAAATTTATATTGTTTAATTCAATATAAATTTCGCAAACCATCTTTTGACACTTTGAAATAAATATTTACGAAGCTTAAGTGATAGACAGCATCTGTATTTCAAAGGAGGTGCTCAATTGATCAACTGTCTTTAATCACCACAGAACGTATCTAGATAAACAGAAAAGCATGGCTAGCGTTTTCATATATTGTGCTCATGCTTAAGGCAACCAATCACACTAGAAGGATTTACATGTCCGTTGAGATCGTCGGTGTCAAAATTTGAGTATATTTTTGAAACTAATAGTTTCGGAGAGAAGCTAGTTATATTACTTGACCTCCATAATTCGTAAAATTCAAAATAATAAAGCTGCGAGCTGGAAATGTGGGTTTATATTAATAGTGTTTTGTTATATTTGTAAATATAGTGTACTCCAACATGGAAAATAATATCATTCGTGTGATACTATTCGACGATGTGTGATGGGTAAAGCAAGTGATGAAAGTTTCTACGAAAATAATGAATCATAGAATTGTTAAATAGTATTAGTGATTATTCATAAATATCATATCCTCAATATTTTGGGCAAAGAAGTTGTTAATAAACATGTTGACAAACAATGAACTGTTTTCCTATCTTATTTTTACACTATGCAAATGTATGTAACATACCTACTGTCAGAATCATAGAGAAAAGCCCTACATCATCAAGAATCAATGTATGAATTAAGTCCTACTCCAGTGTCATATGAGATATCGTACTTCCGACGTTAATCAAATTATGTCTCAGTAAGGTTACGTGTTGGCATGGAAATCTATTTTTGTTGCATCTCTATCTCTGTTCTATAATGAATAATAGGTAAAAAATGATGGTGCACTCGATAATATCGTGATATCAACATATAAATAACACTAGTTGTTTATTGCGCCCTCTTTTGAGATGTTACCCTACTACTGCTAATGAAATCAATTATTTGTATTACGAAAACAGTTCCTGGTGTCAACAAAGGAATCTAATGCATAATAGAGTAAGCTCAATTTATTAGTACAGGGCTACATGGGAAGTCATCTTACCTTCTGCTTACGAAATATTGTAATAAACGAATGCGATTTCTATACTTATTGATCTGCAGAGAACAACCCCTTCGAAATATTCCTCTTTGCCGTAAGATGGCGCCTGACAGCGTTAACAAAATTGTTTTAAATTCGATTCTGTCGTTAGTTAAGCTTCTTTTTAACATAAAATTACCTAAGTGTTTACCAATAACACCACAGGAGGAACATTTTAGTTTTAAATAGGAAATCATTTATGGATGACAGAAACCGGTAATACCGAGCATTGAGCATTCCAGAAATTTATTCTGTATGTGGAAGATGTCGGTAGTAACACGAAATAGAAAAAATAATCCACGCTTTGGATATACTTAATTTTCTATTTTATTACTGAATGTGAATCACAATATTCGATTATTAAAACCACAATATACGCCTACCAACATAGTTAAAAAAGATCAGAAGCTGACTTTTCACAAATAAAAACTATTTCCATTTATACTTCACGAATATTTTGTTTTGAATGTTGTTTTAGATGTCGACAAAAGTTCTGGCGAAATGGCTGTGATTAATGCTAGAACTCTTCGCCATTTAATATTCATTAAATTTATGAAACGCTTTCGGATTCGCCAATCTGGATTTATCGCAGTAACGATGTTTCCAGTATCAAACAAAGCACTTGATATCCGCGCCGGTTGATCCATGGACGAAAATTTAATCAAACTAACCTTGCAATTACTGCAATTTCAATCGTATCGCATATGCAAATACATACATATGTAGCCGTAACCTACACTGCAGCAGAGATATGCGCATTATGATCCTGACAATACAAGGCCGCCATCCACCTTCATATATTCATGAGCAATACGTGCGTCAGCTATAAGAATTTCATGCTTTGTTATGTCGCTGGAGGCTAATGCAATACTACAGTAATCTGAGCGCTCGCATAATCTAGTTCGCTTGTTATAGAACATGGAATATTAAGATTGTTCAACTCTGTTTGCCTCTGAGTATCCTGGGAGAGCTTTCGATATAACTTGGACATTGCTAGAATATTTGGAAGACAATATGAAGCATCTATAATACACATAGGTATACATACTTTGCATGTGTGCCAGATGGCCAAAGTTATTTGGTAATATAAAGTGTTTACCTATAAATAGCATACGTACTGGCAAACGTAGGTGTCCCATCTGATTTTGATAAAATTTTATGCAGGGCTGTGGTACTCCGAAAAATAGACACGTATTTTTCAGCTACACTATTTCGGTTTAAGATGTAATTAACATTCAAATTTACCTCTGAAAGGTAAGTTGTGTGAATTCATTTGAAAAATGAGTTATTCCCTGTTACTAGTACCACATTTTGCACGAGAAAATCAGCGGCGCACCCTTGAAGTGGTTCGCGTTCGCATTTCCCGTAAGAGCCATACTGAATTTTAAGGTGCGAACGAACCATATATAGGTGTTCTACTTGACATAGGACGGATTCGTACCCGTCTTCGGCTTAATAGAGTCTGCCGCGAATTTATGAATAATTTTAGAGAATGCATCCCTATCAATAATATCATTTGTCAACAATTTCAGATCGATAGCCCTGCTATTTTTAGAGATGCATTTAGTCGACCATCTTCAATGATCCTCCAGATTGGAATAACGAACATATTTTTAATGCTTTGGGAAATACACAAAATCTATTAAATTATACATTAAACTCTAACACATCCAATATCACACTTATTACTTACGAATTTACGACAACTAATACCACTGCAAATTCTGCGAATCTCTATAGGTGCACGTAATGCATGAGTGGCCAAGGTAAAAGAGAGCTGGTATGAATACTGTGGTAGAAATACTTGCAGAGCAGTGAATTAAATGAATTACATGAAATGTATATAGAATTTCACTTAAACCTTATAGCATAGTCTCTTGAACACGCTGAATATCTTCCGGTGAACAAACCATAGCTGCACCTGTAGCTCTAAATTTGGTAATCATTTTCTGTACAACACTTGTAGAAGGAGTAAACGTTTATAGACGTTTCATCGTGAACCTCTCATTTAATATCACAAATGATTTTCATTCCAAATAATGTTCAAGAACAAACACTCTTTGTTCGGTTAAAAACAGCATTATGCAACTGACAAATCAACACTGGCAAACATAATATGACAGTTAAACGTCACGTGACTCCTCGCCTCGGGCCTCTTTTATCTTTGACACTCAATTCCAATGTAGGGAAAATAAAATTAGTACCGACCCCAATTAAGACAGGATAGAATTATCGTGACCAAAACCGTATTAAATTCGATTTCCGTATGATAGTACGCATACGAATATGAGTAGGTATCGTATACGTTCGTATATGGACAAGGTCGTTCCTTGAGGATCAAGCTATCCTGCATCAACTTCAGGTAATGTACTCAATCAGGAACCATTTACATTGGAAATTCTCTAACGGCGATATGATGACGGCCGCAAGCTTTTGACGAGCACAAAGACGTCAAACCACGCACTATTAATAAGTGGAAATCAAATAATGGCGACCGTTGCCTAAATGTACATACATAGGTCTTGCCTTCTCCAATATACCCTTTATAGGTATAGTTGCTTACGTACTGTGTATAACAGGATATCGTTTTGTTCGTATACATACACAGTGGTTATTGTGCTTCATTTGGAATTCCATAAAATTACCGAATTCTTAAATATTTAACGAAAATGGTATGATGGCAAAAAAATAGTAAACAGTGGTGCAATTTTATGTTAGATGATTAGAGCGAGTAACTAATGTATGATGTTTGTGTGTCATTCTGTTTTAATGTCTCTTTTTGGTAGAAAAATTCAATACATACTTCAAATTTTCCTCAGGTTTATTCTGTTTGTGCTGGTGCAAAAATATTGCCATTGCACTTGAAATAAATGAAAATGATGCAAAAGGTACAAAATACTAAATGAGTAATGATAGTAATATATGTTTTTTCAGTAATGCCAACAAAGTGTTCAACAAGTCAATACAAAAAATGCAATTAATATAAACTACAAGGACACATTGTATAAACATCTAGACAAACTAATAATTATTGACAACGTTGATTAATATTGTTGTCAACATGTAAAATTAAAACTTATTTTGAAAAATTGTGCAATCGAGAAGACACGCACTCACTACATTTCAGTTCGTGCGGTATGTGATTGTACACTTTAACAACCTGAGTCATTACACTTTTAAAAACTAAAATTTTACTAGTCTGTGGAGGCAATAGGAGCCCTGCCTTGATACCGTGGATGTTATGCGTATGGGTCATCTCTTGGATCTTAAAAAGTTCGTAGTTTTCGTGCACAAATATCACCCACTCAAGTATGTAAATCGCAGGCAAGGTAAGTATCTTGTTATGTTTTTTAAATAGGTCTTTAGACGATGTTCTAGGATGCAGTCCAAAAACACTTCGAACGCAGGATTTTCTTAATTTAAACATTCCGTCAGCGGCCACAGATGCACCCCAAAATATAATCCCACAGAAAATTTTGCTATGGACATGGGCATAATAGGCATCAAGTCCAGCATGAATGTTTATAGACCGAGCTATTATACGAAGCGCATACCCAAAGGAGGTCAAGATCGTCGACAGAGATTCAACATGCTTCTTTCAGTTCGACTGGCTATCAATGGTCAATCTATGAAATCTGCTGTTCTCGCAGGTGGTGAGTATCTCGTCCTTGAATGCAAATTTCTAATGATCTTTCTTGAAATAGCTGAAATTTATCAATTTTCTCTTATCGATTTTCAACATCATATTGTGTGATGAAACTACTTCGTTTTCCAGATTGTCATTTCTCGTTCTAATAATAACGGAAGTGTTATCAGCATATAAAATGGTTTGATGTTGTGGTATCTGCGAAAGATCATTTGCATATAGTAGAAATAACAGCGGGCCTAATATAAAACCTTGGGGAACTCCTCGTATTATTGTTAACCAGTCAGAGAACATATGTTGCGCTAATTTAGTATCCTTCAGATTCCGTAGCACATTGTATATTTCAGCTGGAGGCGTGGACCTTAAACACTATATTTTTGAGTTTATGTCCTGATTCGATGATAAAAGCAGATTTTTTTCAAATTCTTTGTAAGTGCTGTAAATGCTTGCTCATCTAAATATTCGGTAGTGGCAACGTCGCGGTCATGTAAACAGAAAATTGTTACTATAGGATCAAATGGAACGCCCGGTAATGTAAACAAACTTGCACCACGTACAATTCGATAATATAAACAGTTTAGGGTAGCGGTTATTTCCCCGATTTACGTGCGTAATTGAACCGATCAAACGAATGTTTACGTAAACGTTTTCAGCGCCGGAATCGGTTGTTCCCCGATTTATGTATGCGATTCCTGTAAGCGTTGGCTCTCTTGCCTCTCGTGAAATAACGTAGTGCGCGGTTAAAATCACGCCAGAACAGACATGGCATCCACGACCAATAAAAGAACATTTTTAAAATTAAGTGTCAAAGTAAAATCATCGACGAGGTTAAAAAGGTGCGGGGGTAACTCAATTGCCAAAAAAATATGGAGAATCTACAGCCACAATCTGTAACATTAAGCGACTCAAGTCACAAATTTTACAACGTGTGTCAGATAGGTACGGGGACTCGGAATATCGCGGACCTTTAAAAAATGTCCAAGCACCTAGAATGGAAAATCATCTGTATAAATGGTTTTTAAAACAAAAGGATAATCAGGTTCCAATTAGCGGTGAATTAATTAAAGAGAGAGCAAAATTATTGAATGAAAACCTAAAAGAGACCGAAAATTTTGTAGCCAGTAATGGCTGGCTAAAAAGATTTAAGAGAAGGTATGAAATTCGACTGCTGGTGAATAATTATCGGCACCATCACAACTAGTGCAACCTATTAAAGAAAAGTTAATGAACGCAATTAAAGAACTACATTTAAATGAGGAGCAAATATACAATGCAGATGAAACCAGTCTTTATTCGAAATTATTACCTATGAAAACCTATGTTGCATCACACGAAAAATCTGCTCCGAGTAGAAAAGCGTAAAGACAACGCATAAGTTTTCTAGTGTGTACTAATACTAGAGGTACACACAAAATAAGGCCACTAGTAATAGAAAAGGCAAAAAGGCCACGTTCATTTAGAAATTTTAAGAGCCGCGTTGATTATAACTGTTCAAAATCCGTTTGGATGGCCAAAGGCATATTTCTGGAATAGTTCCACAAGCACTTTGTCCCTCAGGTATGGCAATAAAACTGTAATAAGTAATGTAATTTAATTCACGTAAGCATTCAATTTGTGGGTGAAAGATTTCTTAAGAAGGTAAAATTTTCTAATAAAGTCGGTGTTAATCAGAGGAACAATTAAGAAGCAACGATGGCTCAATTTTTGTTATGTTCATCCAGCCCAGCGTAACTCCACTTATCCAACCAATGGATCAAAATGTAATAAAAATTACTGAATTGTATTAGCGAAAATTTCTACTTTCGTCTGCGTTATCAAAAAATCCTAAGAACATTTCTGAATTCTTAAAGCAAGTAACTTTACGTGAAGCAATTTTAAATTTAGATATGGCGTGGAATGCTCTTAACCAGAAAACAATTAGAAAGTGTTGGAAAACCTTGCTTTACTCTAGTGATGATTATGACGATGAAGACAATGTACTGCTAACCATCATTAGAAAACAGTTACTATTTGATGCTGAACTTATTGACAGTGCATCATCGGACGTTCTCAAATTATTCAAAGCAATAAATCCCGATATTGTTTGCACAATTACCAATGTTAGTTTATGGAATGACGATAAAGAGATGGATGATGCACGTGAAAAGGAAGATGAGGTGAGTGAATATGAGGACCCTCCGATTGAAATAAAAAATACAGGGAGTGACGCGCAAGCTGTAGGAATTTTTAATCAAGCATTATATTGGCCTGAAGAAAATGACATATTATATTCTGATATTTTAGTGCTCCGTAAACTGCGGGCAATGGCATTAGAAAATACCAAGCGTAAATCTATGCAAACAAAAATAGGACATTATTTTTCAAACTAATATAAAATTATTTTTTAATATTATATGTATTATGTTATTCATTGTTCTTTTTTTTAATAAACATACATATTTTCTTTTATGCAATTTCTTTATAAATAAAACAAGGCTCGCTAGTGTAAACTCTCAGCAATGAGAACAGTGTTTGGCTGATATCGTTCACATAATCGAGCGTCTACTGTATCTACAACGTATCTAGCAATTTATCTTGGAAATTTGGGACGTTCGTTTGTATCTCCTTGATTATGTCAGCATTATCTCTTGTCTTAATATCTTTACCAGTAATTTCTTCAATAAATTTCCATGCTGCTTTAGTTTTATTTTGTTAGGATATATCACTTAATTTTATTGGGACAAACAATATTGGAATTGGCACATAACGCAATGTTTGGTTACCAGTTTTTAACTATCGGATGAAACACATTTTGAATGTCTACCTTTTCACAAATGAATTAAGCTGCATTGTTTGTTTAGCCTGTATGTTGTACCGACAAGCCTTTAACGCGGTTTAATTAATCTATCGTCGATGAAATTCTGAACTGCTATTGAGTTAATCTCAATCGACAGTAAATTAAATTGCGACTGAACTTTAATTTAAAATACCTACAATTCCGGTGGGGGAAACGGGAAAGTTCAATACATCTGCACCAACCGTTATCGTTCTATTCGCAAAATAGCCTCTTTGAGTACGCGAAGCAGAACGAATGAAAAACCTCTCGTATCCCTCATTCGTATATGTATGTACTATGGAAATAGAATAGCAAGCCCGTGGAAAAAGCGCACTCATCTTGAAAGACAATAAGTCTTTCATTTACTGCATTCGAAAGAAGCGCCGCGGTTGCGATCGAAACTATATGCATTAGATAATGGGAAGAACGGAATGGGAATCATCCTCCCAACGTATACACAGGAGGACATTTACTTACGGATGCATACAGGAGAAAGAATCGCGTTTTGCAAACCACCGAGGCGGCCAAAGAGGCAGCGAGCGTTTTTCGTTATAAAATGGATTGATGCATATAGTTTACAGCTCACTGAAGCCGCTCCTGGTTTGCCCGGTGAAAGAAACCGAATGAAATTGGCAGAGGTATACGAGGGAGATGGGTTATTTCTATCTCGCTTCTACTGCATGCTGTCCCCATCTTCTTTATCTTCTCTTCTTCGATTTTATTTAATTTAAATATCGAAAGGAAGTATTATTCTGTTCGATTGAATTATGTCATAAAAAGATGGAACGAGTAAGACCCTCTTTGAAAGGTTTTAATTTTGTCCAGATGAGTTTCCTCCTACGTATTTCCTGAGACATTTTTCTTCGGTCGCTTATTGATTCGAATTATGTTTGCGGGATATTGGTGGACCAGCTTGAGTTTGATAAGCGTTTAAATGCATCAACAACATTAGTTCTAACTCGGTGTATTTTATTTACAGGCACTTGTAATAGTGTTGGCCCTGGTATTTTATCGGATTTTTTTACAGCTTTCTTTTCTACTGATGGAAAATTAGAACGTTGCAGATTTGAGTAGTATTCTGTATACCACTGGTAAACATCTAAGTATGAAGTAATTGTGTAAGAAATTTGAAAACATAGCGAAGAGATGTGGGAAATTTGGTGCAAATCAAGTGGGCTAACATTTTCTTAAATCTTTCTTAGTCAGAGCGATAGGACATAAAGCTATGAACTCAAGTTTTCGGATTTGTATCTGCATTTGCTTCGGATGACAAATTGCGAATATGTTGCTTCTTGCGGATTAGGTCAAATTTTCCTTACAATTAATATGTTTCAAACATACTTTAGCGCAAAGTACGTTTATTACTTTAGGAATATATTATTGGTTTTTTACGTTCATTTGCACTATATGAGGACGAACTAAATATGTACCGGACTTTTCTTTTTAATGCCCTCTAGGTGAAGTGAGCGGTGTGACGTTTTGATATGTGTAGGGGGAGGGCATATAAGGTGAAAGAGAGTAACCCGTTTCGGTTCACCAGAGCAGATGGGCTGTTACACAGAACAAGATAGGATTGTGACTGTCGGGGTCAGGATAAAACTAACTTCAGCGCCTCTTATGGACATGGGGTAGAACCATAGAACAATAAATTAATTGTTCTCTGGTCATTTGGTTACTGACTGCGTTTGGTATTGTTAGGTGTTGCAACAAGTTATTTTCCATTAGCTAATTTACATTATTTTTCTTTGTAATGTAAATATATTTTCACATTAAATTGTTGCTTTCTTTTCGATAAATATAATTTAATTTAATTTTAAATAAATACACTATGTAAGGCGCCAGATGCGAATGCTTCGCAGTAGTGTGCGATTCGATGACTACCAATATTAAAAATAATAAATGTAATTACTTACTATTTTTGTGTATTTTAATGTCAATAATCGGTTAAGAAATCTACAAACACATTAATGAAGTGATTTCCGGCATTAGAATACACTAAAATAGTAAGCAATTATATTCATTATTTTTAACATTGCTAGTTATCGAGCTATGCACTACGGCGAAGCACGCGTTTTTACAGTCTTAATTCTATTCCGCTTAATACCATTACAATCTGTACATTTGAAACTCGCCTTTACTTTAATTCTACTCCATAATCGTAAGAGGCGCTGAGTTTAGTTTTACCCCCACCCTGACAATTACCATTCTATCTTGTTCTGTGAGCTGTTAATAGCATCATGTCTGAACAAGAGGTGCACACGTCTGTTGAACAACGTATTGTTATTAATCTTTTTGGCGTGGGAGGACGTAAAACCTGCCGAAATTTTGCGTTGACTAACTACACAGATCGGGAAGTAATTCGGGAGCTGATTGAAGGCGACCACCGCCATACGATATGGAAAATTGCTGCAAACGTCGGAATATCATATGGGAGTGCCCAATCAATCATTTTAGATGATTCGGTATACCGAATAGTGTCGGTAATATAATTTCCTCGACTCTTGACGGAAAATCAGATAGCAAATCGTCTTGCCGCGTGTGAAAAATTTTTGGCGCGAAATCGAACAGAGGAGCTTGGTTTATTGAGGCACATTGTCACCTGTGATGAGGCGTGGGTGCACCATTATACCGCGGAGTCTCAGCAAGTACGCATGGAGTGGCGAACATCTGGAGAAGTAGCACCGCGAAAAGCCAGTACTCGTCCTTCTGCTGGAAAAGCTCTTGCAACAGTTTTTTGAGATTCTATAGACATAATGTTCATTGATTTTCTCTGCGAACAGCGTACAGTTAATGCTGCGTAGTACTATCAACTTCTTGATGAAGTGAAACTGACCTATCGACGAAAATGGGTGAACATGCCTAATTTGATGTGCGACTCTGCTCCGTGATAATGCTCGGCCATACAGAGCTGAATTAATTTAAAATAAGTTGAACAAAATTCATTGGGAAACAGTGGAAAATTCGCCCTACAGACCCGATCTGTCACCGTGTGACTACTGCATGTTTGGACCATTCGAAGAAGAACTGGGAAGTCACCACTTTGACAACGATGTGACCTTGTTATAAGGAAATTTAAACAAGCTTGTTAATTGATGTAAATCCAACAACCTTCAATTTAAACGTCCCCCTTCATTGCGAATTACATTGCCGATAATATTTCCTTAGAACGAAAGCCAGAGGTCAGAGGTCTTGGTGTTTTCTTCAATTCTCAACAACGATGGCCTAAAAGGCTTCACAAAACCACTATTTTTCTCTCGGTTTCCCATTCACAGGCATAATTCGGACGCTACACAATCCACTTCTTTGCTTATCGTGAAAATTTGAATGGCCTTCCCTAAACGCACGACGTCACTCACTTTTCCTTCACTCGATGCGCTAGGCTGGTATGTTGCACACAAGGGACGGTGAATTTTAAGAACATTATATCCGTTTGCTTTTGGAAATCTAACAACTGCTTGAATATCGCAATTGGTGGAAGGTGCTACTATCGTTCACTTTAACACATCGTCTTGCGGAATCAGATAGTAATGGACTGATGGCAATATGGGGGTTATAGAACTAACAGACCAGTTAACGCTACTACGTATGCGCGAATTAATCAATGCTGCTGTTTATATGTAATCGATCCATAGTTTTCAAAGTCTTCCATATCATCCTCAATTAAATCCTTAAACGCTACGGTAGCTACATCCTCCTTCCTATCCGCCAGATTTAGTTTACCTTTCACTTCTCAGTTCATAACTTGAGTAAAAGCTTTCATACCGAGCAGACTTCGCTAAATACTTCGTGTTGCAAAGAAAAAAATTACCGTACTGCAAAAAAAAACATCTGCGAATAATGGAAAGACGTTGTTAACGAATAAAACCGGCAGCGGAAAATGCTCCACATAAAATAAAACGAGCCGAAAGAATAGAGCGAGTGCCGCTAAAAAGCGTCCGCAAAAGAAAATAACGGCCGGCACAGGTCATATCGGTAATGGCGTCGACATTGTACTAACCTGTGTGACAAGAGCGCTGGCTTTCCCCGGTCCGTTCTCCTTTGACCCCCAGCCCACCTACACCTACCCCGAATCCACCGAGAATTTTGAGATAGAACCGGCCGCAGATGACTTTGTCATGTAAATAATGTTGATTACATTCAGAATGTGGTACATTAAGAGATAATGCAAGGTGGGCTCTCGACGTACGTACTTTAAATGAGGAAAAAAAAAACGAATAGACTTCTTGTGTAATGTGGGTAAGGTAGAATGTCGTCTGTCGTAGCGTTCTTTTTGTTGTAACCGATGATATCGCGGTGTTAGGGTTGCGTTATATTGGAGAAATGTTGCGTTCAAATTTTATTTTATTGCGTTAGCGAGATTATTAAAATAACAAATGAAATCATAAATGTATGTAATACAAGGAAGAATACGAAAACAACTACACTCTTTAGAACTTACGAGGGCATCCTGAAATGTTTCCGGAATCGACAAAAAAAACACGGTATTGGTGCAGTCTTTTATTCTTTAAATCCAGTTTTTTTCAAGCCGTTGGAAAAGTAAGATGTTTTGAGGTCTGCGAAATATACATTTGTAGCGGCGATGACTTCCTCACTGATTTTTTCAGGTTTGGGAATAGGGAAAGGTCGCTGGGGGCTAGGTCCAATGAATATGGAGGATGAGAGACTAATCCGTAGTTCATCTCATTCAATTTGGACACGACGATGCGGGATGAATGAACCTGTGCATTATCGTAATTTGTAGTGCAACTCATTCAGCTCATAAGTGAGCCGGCGCATTGTCATAGTGAAAAAGCTCTTCTTTCCGCTGCAAACGAGACCGTTTCTCCTTCAATAAATCCCTGTAGTTTTGCCCCCTGATCGTCCTTCTCTTTTGCAGAAAATCCACTGCTTCGACTGTTTCTTGGTCTCGGATATGTAGTGGTGGATCCAAGTCTCATCCACGGTTACGAAACGCATGAAGAAATCCCTTGGATTGCGTTGAATCCCTGCCAGATACTCCTCCGAAACGGCCACCGGATTTCGTTTTTGCTCCGATATGTGCAAGCGTACTCATCGCGCCGAAAACTTTCTCATATCCAAAATTTTCTGTAGAATATGGTCAGCGCGTTCTTCTGAGATGCCTGTTGTCTCTGCTATCTCTTCCAACATCAATCCGCGATCAGCTAACACGATATCATGAATTTTGTCGACCATTTGATCGTTGATAGCGGTTTTTGGGCGTCCACTGCGTGGTTCTTCGTTTGTGTTTGGGCGGCCACGTTTGAACTCGCTTACCCAGAAGCTGATGGTTGAAAATGATGGAGTAAATCCGTCATGAACCTCTAGCACTGCACGAAATTCTATTTTATCCATTTTTGCTACAGAAAACACACTCTTAATCAACATCGACAGTAGACGTCTGAAATTTTGAAAGTTGCCACAAAAAAGGTGGCTATGCCGATCAATGAATCCATTTCAACCTTCGTGCGCGTTCTCTTTCCAATTCCGGATATATTTCAGGTCGCCCTCGTAGATGACGTTTTCGCATTTGATACCAATAAAATGAACATAAAAGATTTCTTAGCAGAATTTAACTCAAAATTCACTACGATCAAGTTTACTATACAAAAAGAACTGAACAATCAGCTCTTTATGACATTAATTTGTGTGGAGTGGAGTTTACTTGCGAAGTATACAACCACACTGTCCTTGTAATAGTTGTGTTGTAGTAAGAATTTGCTACAAAGTTAACCACAATATTCCAAAAGTGTCACCATGTTATGCCACGGCAGCAAGTGCAACTGCTGCCAACCTACGTATATGTTGGTTAGCAACACTGAAGCGATATATTCTAAAACTGTATAAAAATAACGATTCATTTCCAGTAGATTTTTTTCCCTAGTAATTTCTCATGCTAAACTCTTATCTACTAATCCCTACGAAAAATATCCATTTTTATTGTGAATAAAATCTCATGTTTACGATCACATTATCTTGGAAATAGCAATAACTCACACTCAGAAAAGACAAAACACCAAAACGAGCTAGCGTATTTAAGATGGTCACTCATCTGCATGGAGAAGGGTGGTCTAATAGACCATCCGTGGGTGTGGCATTAGGCCGCGGCAGCTTGGAGAATTATAGGCATGGAAAGCCGACTTCGATCCCCTTGATAAGCTGTCAGGAAACAGCGTGGAAATAGTCGCCGTAAATCGTAACATCATTATTATCGAATGTCTAGCACGAATACCTTGAGAAATATATTGCAAATATATATAGATAGTTCTACACGTTATGTATGTACTCATGTATACAGGGTGAATCACTTCACTGACGCAGAAAGGTTAAGTTTTTCAAAATAGTTTTTTTTTTATTATGAGGTGTAGCAGTGGGTATGTTGCAGAACTATATTGAACTATACAGAATATTCCATAAGGTCATAATTAATCAAATAGCATTTTTGAATATGTCGCTATGATTCCACTACTATTACCTATGTACAGTCCCTGTCCATTTTATTAGGGCCACTTTGTAAATCTAAGCCTTTTTGTGTTTCCAACGTAATAATTTACAAATACAAGTATATAATTCATGAATAGGGTTTACACTACCTATCTAAATACGTTCCCTAAATATCTTTCTAATAAATTGAGAAAATGCCGCTTGATGACCTTTTGCCTATTACTATCCCCTCATGAATTAGTCTGCACTGTAGAGAAGATGGGTAGAAACAAGATCGAAAGACAGTAATTTAGAATATTATTTGGATCCGTTAGTTGTAGAAAGAATATTTATTTACGTAACAACGTTTTTTCCGTGTTTACGTGTTACTGTTGCACTTTAAGTTATTGCCTGTATGCGCTTTATACTTTTGTTATGGGTAAAAGAATGACATACCAAATGAGAAAAAACTGCGTATTAAGACATTGTTGGGTATAGGAGTGTATTCTCAACGCACAATTGCATAGAAAGAAGAAGCATCCCGACAAACACTGCAGCGAACCGCCATTTTAAGGAAAGAAAAGATACCAACTACCAGTACCGGAAGAGCGTTTTGCGGCAAGAAAAGGATTACTACTAATCGAGACGATCGACGTATCCTGCAACTAGCAACTGAAGACCGAGGTTTATCCGCCAAAGAAATAGGAAATGTAATGTCTCAAAAGGAGTGCAAATATCCACGCGTACAGTACGTAGAAGATTGTACGAAACCGAATCAAAAAGCCGAGATTAACACCGATGATAAAGCGAGCACGTTATAATTGGACAAAACGTCTTCAACATTACACAATTGAAGATTGGCGAAGGGTAAGACAAAATAACTTCATCATAACAACGAATGATGAACCTGGCAACTAACAGCCCTTCTCAGGGACTATACAAGTACAACAAAAGATGGAAATAGCCCAAATAACCATCACCAATCACTCCTTCCAGGTGTTGAATAGTTTCTGAAGTTTTCGCACGATCTCCCCACAAAAAGAAAATTATTGCTGTTTGAGATTTAGTTCCGTCTTCCATGGCCACACAAACAGTGCTACAAGAAACGCGTCTATATCGATCGAATATCTGAATCAGACTGAACCATATTCTACTGGATAACTACATAAACATTAATATTAGTTAAGAAATTATTGCCTATAAGTTCCGCGTAATTCCTAGAATTTTGGAAAGATCCCTCATATATCTTGCACATAGCACTATAAGATAGATTAAATTTGACTTTAAAGGTCTCAGCCGTTGCAGTTACGAGGGCCACGCTATATATTTTGAGATACAAGAAAACTACAAATCTTTTTACGAAAATGATTTTATTTATGGTCAAAATAATCCCCAATGCATCAGTGCACTTTTATAACCGAACCTTCCACAACGCCAAAGATTGAAGCCATCTTTTGAAATGCTCTCAAAAATTTTATGAATTGCTTCATCTATCTCATCCTCCATCTTAAAGAACAACTAGAAATCACACATGGCCAAATCAGGTGAATAGGGTGGATGTTCAATGACACTTACATTATTTTCACTTAAAAATTCAACTGCTGTGCACTGTGTGACAATGCATTGCTGTGATGAAATGTTAAACCGCGAATGTTGACTGACTCAAGAACTACAGGTAAACGTTTTATGGTGTATCACTTTGGTGTGACTGTACGTTGATTTTCCAACTTGATTGCTTTTACTAATCCTGTACTACGAAAGAAAACCTTCATGACAGCTTTTTGGCCACTGTTGGTATTGGTACATCTTCGTGGATCCACACACAGCTCTCTAGGAATATCATAAAATGGGGTTTAAGTTTCATTACCTGTTACTATTTTAGATAGAATATGATTCCACTATTATTTAACATTTCTAACGTTTCCCGAACGATTCTTACTCGCTCTATCTCTTGGAAATCGTTAGGCGTGTGTGGCATCCAACGAGTAACAATTTTTTACATCCAAAGATAATCATGTAAAATTGAATTTACTATTGCGGATCCAACACCAAGAGTTGTCTCAATCGTTTGGTAGGTGCATCTTCGTCGATCATACGTCTCACTCTCTCAATATTTCGAGGGGTAACTGAAGTACATCTACCAGCACGTGTCTCATCACCAAATAATATCCGTCCTCTTTTAAATTCGCGTGAACGACTTTCTTCACTAAATGCGAGTTACAATCGTTCAAAACTTTGCTCTTCACTTAAACTAATCTTACAATCAATCGTAGCAGATCATTGCGCGCACATATTCTCTTGACAAGTTCGTGTTTCGATGATAAATCGTATGTACCACGTTTGCAGTGTTGCCATCTCTAGCTTCTCCAAGTTTGTGGCATGTCAAGATATACAGCGTGACCCTCGTATATAACGATCGCGGCAGCTTACAACATCCAAAAAACGTTACAAATAATTTAAAAATTCATATCACAGTATGCTATTTATAGAAATGGATATTTAAGCGAGAATGTATGGTATTACACCAATATAATGCATTGCTAGGACAATTACGTTACACAATTTGGACAAATATCATTTTTTCTAAAAACAACAACGCAGAAACAATTTTGTGCTAACAATATCTCGCCACTTTTGCAATAGTACACAGTTCCATTTATGAAAAAAAAAATACAACCTTGGCATATTGACATAATCTTTCGAGTTCATTAAGCCACTCACCTTGTATATAGCTTATACGCAACCAGCTTACACCTACACCTACAGATACACCTAGAAGGGAATAGAGCGAGCGTTTGGGCGGAAGATTTGAAATAAATTCGCCAGCTCCTTATCAAAAGCGAGATCTGCTTTCTAATTTCCGTTCGAATTGCTGTTGCTATTACTTGGCGCGTTGAACGCTGTTTGTCGGTCTCACGGCGCGTTAGTGTTGGAGACACGAAGGAAATGGCGAGGCGTTGAAGGAAGTTGTTTGCTACTTTTAAATGCTACATCGGATAACAGCTTTCCGCTTTTTGCAACTTAATTGGGAAGCAGCTAAAAAGTTATCGTTCCACGTTGCTTTAGATGATTTAGTTTCTTTTTCAAGTATAAGCAAAATAAGTGGCATGAAATTGGTGTAAAAATTTTAACATGGCCTGAATTGTCGGTGAAAAGATAGTCATTGTAGAATATAGTGGTGATTATCTTTTAAATTTACTGCCATTTATACTTTCTGCACTATACAGTGTCAAAATATTTTGGACTGAAGCCTATGAATGATACTACGCTCACAAATTCAATTTTGAATATAATAAAATCATTTAAAAATCAAGTAGAAATATTTATTGTGTGAAAATAATCTCAAAATTTTGTTTCACTCCATATATACGAAAACAGTTACGTATATTTAATATGCAGCGCGACAATATATAAAATTGGTTAGTAAGAGAAATAGACGATTAACGGCCTTGAAATTACAGCGGAAATAAATCGAGCTAGAAACAGGACGATATCCGTTAGCGCAGTGAAATATCTATCTAGCTATACGAAAACTATTACTACGTCGTGGGAATAAACAAAACCGTCTCCAGTGGACAATACGAACAAAGACTGGACAATAAAATAATGGGGAAATGTACTATCGACTGATGAGTGAATATGAAGTGTTTGGTCAAAACCGCAGAACATTTGCCAGGCGCTCTAACGACGAAAAAATACTTCCTTAGTGCATTGAAGAAAGGTTCCATTCTGGTATAGGGTTGTTTTTCATTAAGTGGAATAGGGGTCTTCATAAAAATTGATGAAATAATGAAGACGGAGAATTATCGCGAAAAAAAATACTCTGCCATCCGGATTGCCGGATTGGGCTCAATAGGCAATTTTAGGTTGACGCACGATAGCGATCCGAAGCACATGTTATTATTATGCAAAAACTACCTCGTTGATGGAGAGAATGGAGGAATATTGAAAATAACAAGTTGGCCTCCCCAGAATCCAAACCTTAATCCTATAGAATTTCCATGGAACGAATTGGACAAACAAACTAGAAGAGAATGTCCAACGTCCAATACCCACCTCTGGACGGTAACTTCCTTTATGTTTTCTAATGTACGATTTCCTCTTTTCTGTACACATGTGAAATAAGTCGTAGGTGAATAAATAATTTTCTTATAATTGGTTTGGTTAACGTTTTGAAACAGGCCTCAAATTTTGCATGAACTAGCAATTGAAGCGACAATCTTTGCCTACCTTTCGAGCAGTAAACGACCTAATCACCGATCCATTTTTGTGTGCCGTCATGTGAGGTGAAGCAGTCTCCAGAAAGTGTCGACCAGAGTAAATGATAGTCTAAAGGGGCAATGTCTAGTGAATACAGCGGGTAGGGTAGGACCTGCCACTTCACCCCTTTTAGGTTGGACCAACATGTCGCCTAGGGTTGCAGTGTTGCAAAATTAACTTCTCCTGTCTTTCGCGTCAGTACTAGTTGAAGTCGGTAACGTTCGGGATTGATAGCTTCAGACGATTTCAGTAGCTCAAAGTGGACTACACTCCGCATGTTCCACCAGAGCGTGATCCTTGACCTATGATTACTGCGTTTTGACATTGTTGGACCTGGTTCACTTGGCTTCACCGACGCTAATTTGCGTTTAGGATTGTCGTAGTGAATCCATTCTTCATCGGCAGTGATGATTCGATGCAAAAACTCTTTCTTTCTTGTCGTTGGAACAAAATTTTCCATGTGACCAAACGCTTTTCAATGTCCCTTTCCCTCAACTCGTGTGGTTTCCAATTTCCTGACTTCCTATCCCCAGCACATGTAAGCGTTTTCCATTTGTGGATCAATAAACACCCAATGCTGCAGACAATCCTTCAAGTTCCTCATTTTAGTTATTGGCATCGAAATCACCACTTTTGAAGCGTTGGAACCAATATCTGCAAAATGGCTCCGATTGAGCACAGTCGCCGTAAACATCTACAAGCAAATGGCAGGTTTCTGCAGCACCTTTGTTCAAGAGATAATAGTGGGAACATCCCGAAAGTGCCGTTTTTTGAACAAATTCCGACATTTTAGATGTGATATGAATACTTACTGTTTGGACTCCAAACAAAAGGCTTATACTGCGCTTAACAGCTTACATTAAGACCTTTAAAATCCATATATCGAAATGTTAGAAAGACGTAAGCGACACTATTAATGCCATCTATGAAAAATCAATTAAAATTTATTCCCATACCCAATACAATATGGTATCTTATTTTATAGCTTATGATATTTTGGTCGATTAATATTTATATTTTGATAATTTTTGTATATATCGTTCATGTCATCGTATAACTGGACTAAATCTTGTTAAACGATGAACTATTTATTATCATTGCATGGACGATTTTCAATGAATCTATCCCAAAGCCTTAAAGCAGATATTTAAACCTACCTAAATCGACGACCATGTAATATACGCATTGTGCCTAAGTACTGCGTTAATATACCCGCTTCAAACTGTTTCTATTCATTACTCAAATAACGTACTATTTTATATACAAGAATGTACTACTCTATTCTCACTCAATGGGCACATTCAGGCAATACATTCACGCACACGTAAACCGTATGTTGTTCGTTGTATGTACGGCCATCAGGTCGCTACGGTCCACGAATTCATTATTGATGCGGACGCATTCGATGTGCCATTTCGGCGGCACGCTCGATGATTTATTACCGAAATTGTATTGCGAAAGCTCGCCTTCGCCTGTAAGGTACATTAGGCGGTTGTAAACATTTAATTTGTCCGTCACAGCGATTATTTCAGGCGTTCAGATCGTTGAATGGTACGAATACAATATGAGCTGATTTATCATGTTTATAGGCTAGGTGGTTATGTGTGCTGGTGAAAGGGTAATAATTTAAGAAAAAGCTTTTTTGTAGGGAAACAATTTTAGCGCGCAATATTTGAAAAAAAGAACGTCAAATTTGTAGTAACTAAGATTGGTACTGTTTGAATATGATTTTATATTTTCTTTATTATATAGTAGAATTTCCTGGATTTCAACCTTTGAAAACATTTTACTCATGGTTAGTATTAGGAGTTGGATGAATCTTACGTTTTGGTTCTATGTCTACCAACCGGGTCTAGTGGATCCGGAACATGCATCCCCAAATCATGACACTGTCACCGCTATGTTTGACAGTTGGGGTGATACAACCAGCACGAGATTAATTTAGCAAATTGGTGATATGTGTAGACATTTTTGCAGATTTTGTGTAACAAAGAAACAAAATAGGATTGCTTAACATACCTATATGTTTGATTCATCAGACCATATGACCTTCGACCAATCCTCGACAGTCCAATCTTTATATTTTCTTGCCCACAGCAAACGATTTTTCATTTGTTGCTGACTCCGGTATGGCGTGCAACGCGCTTTTCGGCCCTTCAATTTCACCTCTGCCAACCTTCTTCGAACAGTTCTGTCGCATACAGAAACGTCTTGTTTGACCGATAGGTTAGCGGCCAGCTGTTTGGGTATTTGAAAGCGATTCCGTATAGCGATCTTGCCTCGCAGTGGTTTTGCGTTTTCTCCCACTTTTTAGTCGATTTTCATACGATCCAGTTTCCCGAAATCGTTTAATGACTATTTAACTACGTTCTGCAACAGTCAACTCCCGTCTTTTAGGCATCGTCATACAATCCACTGTACGCAAGTAGAACGCAATACACAGCACACTCAAATAATAAAAATAACGCTCTAGAAACCCCCCTTCGATCGCCAACATATCAATACTGATTAAATTCTTCAAATAAACAATAGACCGATATTAATGTAAATAGGGTATTGTAAATCCGAATTCCGCATTTTAGCGTCATCAAATGTGCATTAGTAAATAAGAGTTCTTGTGGAATGCGGGGAATCCCGGTGCGGTAACGTACAATGAAATCTTTTATGGGTGCCCCATACAAATGTCCAAGGCTGTACTTCATTAACCCTCAACGAAGTTAGGTGGAAGTGACTGCTACAATAATAGTTAATGTTCTCAGGAGGAGGTCGAGTTGAGATTCAAAATACACTCCAGGATTGGTTCGAAAAGGCCTTGACAATCAACTATGGGTCCGTAAAATCCTCCCCATTCCTGTACATCTTCACATATATTCCTTTATGCAATGAATTCGCAACAAATCGCAAAATATTGTAACTTCTTGCGAAAAGGTTCAGATCCAAATAGAGCTTGTTGTGATGTCAAAAATTTATTTCTTAAATTTCTTAAATCTTCAATTTAGGCCTTTAAATACAGACCTGTCAGCTTTCTTTACAGTAAGTTTCTGCAAAATTAGCTACTCACGTTGTATCCTATTTTATCTCCATCTCAAGCAAAACTCGCTTGCCATAGTTTAATGAAATCTAATTACTTCTGCGTTTCTTTAGTTCCACTGAATTTTAAGTATGCATGTCGCGACTTCAACAATAACCGAAAAAAGAAGAGGCTAAATATCCGCATGCACGTTTCACGTACATCGGTCGTAGTTAGCTGTACAAATGTTTTAATTATCCTTAAGTTTCGCAGATCAAAAACTACAAACGATCCGTTCGCATACTAATATCCCCGCATAACCCACGCCACACACAAGATCCGCCAGCCAGTTAGCCGTGTCCCCCTTTCGTACTTATGAGGCAGCCGCTTACCTTATACTAGCCGACTGCTTATCGGTCGATTTTGCATTTAATTATCCGCTCGAAAAAGTTCTAACCGCACTCGACGTATAAGCGCACCAGGAATTAAATTTTATTTAAATTTACGACGTCTGAACATGCTCGGAAATTAATTCGAGAGCGAGGAATATGAACGTCATTAATCGGTCATTGTGATCTCGCGTCATCGCGTTTGACGCGTACGTAACGCTAATGTAGCGGAAACGGTCAAAGAACGAAGGAAGTACTGTCTTTGAGCATGTTCTGAAGTGATTACTTTATGCATTTAACCGTAAAAGTAGTACGACTGCGAAATATTAAGCTTCTAGTTACGCGATTACGTTAGATTTCTTTTGATTACTATACTTAGAGGATATAGAATCGGTTGGTTAGAGGAAAAACGTTTTTATCACGGTCGTTTAGGGTTACACTTGAATTTATGGTGCAGAATCATAAGAAATCCCATTACCGTGATAATCTCTTCGTAAATCGTCGGTGATAAACACAATCAGGTTCACGGGTGTCAAATTCAGATTTCAATGAAACTTGGCAGGTAAATAGAATATGTTGAGAATTGGAAATATATTTTTTTTGTTTGTACTGAAATTCACTCTGGGGGGTGAAACACCCCTTCGAAAATTTACAGATTTTCAGTTTTCTTGATTTAATTATTGAACGGAAATAGATAGAACAAAAGTTTAAATGCAAATATTCTCGAAATGTTATCGAAAGGTCTTTCAGGACACATGAATGTTATATATACAGGACGTTGCACTTAAGCGCCACCCTCTTATGCTAGACCTGGTCGCAGTGATATGGAAAAGAAATTAATGTAAGTTGTTAATCCTAAGACCCTTTATTGATTTTAAAGCATTTTCAATTATATAGGGTATTCCAAAGGTGTAGAACAAGTCATACCCTATACTGCACCAAAACCACCTATATATTGCATACATATGTCCTCTATTAGGAAAAATCATCATTAATTAGTAAAATTGCATCAGTTATTATGTAATCACGGGATTATACGTGATAACAAATCCTTAGTATTAATAATAATGAATAAATTTATTTATTTTAATATATTATTTTAATACTTGATTAAATTATGTATTTATGGTGTGGTAATGAAAGTCGTCAAAAAATGCTTAAAACATAATTTTTGAACTCCTCCTGGTTTCAGGAAGTTATGTTTTCTTTTGTAACGCATTGTTAATAAAACTAGTATATACAATTTGTTCGAATACATCCGAACGAGTTTCTATTTTATATTTTAGATATTTAATATTTTCATAATATAACAATTAATGTATTTGTAATTCATATTAATTTCTGCCTTTAATTTATTTTTACAAACATATTTAGTCTATTATTTTCTAGTATATTTGCTATTATCTTAATCTATGTATTCAGTAATTGGTACTGCTGAATTTAATTAAAGAATGTTGTAATTAAATCCCGGCAATTATCTCTATGTATTAAGTTAGGATAACGTTCCTTACTATGTTAATTATTCGCTTAAATCATTACTACGATATTATTACCAACTATCTAAACATTTCATTTTCTAGTACAATCAAATATATATTACGTGCAGTGTTTTATTCATCGAACGAATAATCAAAGAAGGTGAGAATCTCTAGCCACAGATTCGTACAGAATATGTACACTATATTTACAGTTAATTACAAAAGTACACTCAATACACTAAATGACGAGTTAACCCCCTCCACGACGAATTGATACTCACTATTTACTCTTAATAAGTGAATACAAGTTAATTTGCTCTGGACAAGTTGAATCTCTATTCACTTCTAATATTGTATCTATAGAAATAATAATAATAATAATAAATTGTCTTTATTTACAATATAGTTACAAAAAATATGTCTTGTTCTCTTGGAGCTACTCAGTATACTCTATTCGCTTCTAATATTGTATCTGTAAAACTATGTCTTGTTCTCTTGGAGTTACTCGTTATACTCTATTCACTTGTGGTGTTTGGTCTAAAGAAACCTCGGTTTGTCATATCGGTAATTACAGCATTACCTCAGTGCCCTAAATAAGAATGAAGAAGTGGTTTAGTTGCCGGGATTTCTTCTAAATCTGAAATTTATACATACTTAATGAAATACTAATTCTTCTAGTATTAAAGAGCAACGATCTAGGATGCTATCCCTGCGGCACTCCCGGAGTAACAGCAACAGCCTTAAATTGATATTTAACAACTTTTACGAACTATTGGACTAATATGATTCCACTCAACGAAGTTAGCCACCGTGCAAACCAAGAATATAGAATTTATTAAGTAAAATGTTATAATCTGCCCTGTCGAATGGTTTACTGCAATCAGTGTATACACTACGGCTAATAATTTGGTTCTTGTTTCAAAACTTTAAACAAAACGATTTTAAGAAAAATATTTATTCATGTTCAAGGCTTACTATACTTTAAAACACTAAATGAAAATTTGCAGAAGAAAGCCACGTTGTACAATATGTAACGTAAAGGGTATCCTGTAATATGTCATTACTCATAGCAAAATCAGAAAAACCTCATACTATTTAGGGAGCAGTTGAAATAGTAACATTTTCCCTCGGTATATAAAAGAAAGTATTAAAGGAATTCTAAGAAATGCTGAATTATATATGCATATGTGGAGGTAATCTACGAAAGGTAAAACAAACGTTTCCGTTCTTCCTAATTAAAATGGCCTCAAACAGGAGCAAGAAAGCTATGGCTCTTTGGAAGTACGTGTTATCTCTTTAGATCTTCCACTTTTAAATTCCAATAATTAAACAATTATTATCAATGTTATTGAAGACAACTCTATATAACTAAATAAGGAATATATTATTCTTTTACATCAGCTATTCTACTTAACACAGCAAAATCGTATGCAACCCTTACTTATTTTTTCCATATTTATATATTTTCATTTATAGTGGCATAAAATAATTTCTGTCCTTACAGTATCTAACGATTTGACTATTACCCATTCGCAGTATCCAGATAAAAGATAACGTACACTAGGGTGACAGAATAAAATAGATACCTACTAAAAAAAATATACCGCCAAAGCTCTTCGGGCTTCATTCGCATTTCGATTGCCCAAGCCATTCGGCGCCGTTTTTGAAACGCCGTAAGGAGAGGTTTTTTCTTTGCCACCCTTTTATACATCCCCACACTGTGGAGGTATCTCAAAACGGTGATTTTTCTGTGAAGTTGCCGCAAGCTTAGCTGTACTTTTTTCCGGTTCTCTTAACACTTCGCGCACAAGCACCCTTTTACTTTTTTCAGAAGGTCCGGCACGACCTGATCTCGGCTCCACTGTTGTTTTTTCCTTGCGTTTAAATTGTGTAATCACTCGGTTAACTGTGGACAACGGAATATTTAAAAATTTACTTATTTCACATTGCGAAGCGCCGCGTTCACTCTGGCCAACGATGCGACCCCGGGTGAAGTCGCAAATATCACTCGAACCTTGTAAGCGAGGCATAGTTGTAGCGATACTAAACTATGACGAATTCCTTCCGATACATCTACCCCTACCCTAATGACAAGAGAAAGTTCTTAATTCGTTCTTAGAATTTAGCTGTTTACATATTTATACACCTTTACGCTTTACGTGGTGTCTATTTTATTCTGTCACCCTAGTGTATATGAATATGAAATGCGATTAAGTAGAAATAGAATAATCGTTCAGTTTTGTCTGAACATCAGTAGATTGATCAATGCTGGATTTCTTCCTTTCAAAATGTCATTCATAGAAGAAAAGCTCAAATTACAGTTTAACTTTTTGGTTGAGAAGGAACAGCAGATAATAGTCTGAATTCTACAACTGTTTACCATTTGTAGTGTGTAATTTCAGATTTTCCTTATGTATGTTATGTGGTAAATAAATTTATATAATTATTATTATATCGCTAGAGTTTTCAGCCCTTTTGTCCTTTTTGTCTTTAATTACTTCACCTCTAAGGTATTCCCATTCATTTTAAACAGAATCGGTTTACTACCACAGCGTCTAGTTTATAGTATATCGAATTTGCTACCTCAATCTGGCCAATTCTAAGTGACAAACCTCGTATACAACAAGCTCGGATTGGTACCGGTCGACACCTGGTTCATTACGGGCATGTTCGATGCATAATTCAGTGCCGTTGCCCGGCATTATGGGTCTTGTTTAATTGAATGACAACCCTGTCGTGCACGCCGCCTGTCTTCGGACTAACAAGGCCACTCTGCTTCTCATACCCGTGAAAATCGGGCAAACGAAGACAGCGAGAAGGCTGAGCGAGTGACAGGCGCAAATGCACGTATAGCATTACAACAACGTAATGTGAACTATGCTGACACTTCAGTTTTCGGTTTTATTTACCTCGATTTCGATCTCGTGCCTTCCTAATAATGTCTTGTTATGAACGTCAAGCGTTAGTGTCAGGTCGAAAAAAGAAAAAAAAATGAAGCGAAAGAATTCCCTTTTAAATTTCCATCCAACTTGATGACGTGATAGTGGGCTACCTAGTAGGAAGCTGTTATCTGAAGAAGCATTGTATTCATATTGCAGATGATTTAATTTAGTAACAGTATATGGACTCATGTTTCAGAGGTTCGATTATCTAACTTAATTAAACTTGACGGAGGAATATAATGTTACAGAATTGAATACGCAGATTATAAAGACTTTTCAAACGATTGAATTTCGCTATTTGACATAACTTGAACTACACTGCCTTAAATAACGAATCTTTCATAAGAAAAGGATCATAAAAGAACGTTTTATCACACTTTTTGAACACGTTATAACTTGTTTGGATAAGTTTTAATGTGATCTTGTTAGAATAGAAACTTGCACTTCTAAATGTAGGAAAAAATGTATAAGCTTTCTTGTAATTCAAAAAAATGGGTATTTATTATTCCTACCAACAACTGAAAACGCCTGGCTGAGGTAACGTCTTAAGCAATTCTTGGGAAGTTGTCCCTTATTCCCTGGCCATAGCTTGTAATTCTGCAATAACACATCCCAAAGCATCTCAAGAGTATTACACTGCCTTACCATCTGACAAATTCATGAAACTAGTTATTTACGAGGTTTACAGGTCAAGGACAAAGATTGTAGTGTATAAAGATGAATTGTTCTTCCACTGCTGTTATATATATAGCATATATATATAGCATGTTATCATCTCGGATTTTGTCTCGCGTTTGTTGTTGGTTCTAAGAAGAACAATGTACGTCCTGACGTTTCGATGTCGCATACATCTTCTTCTTGAGGTCGTGATTTCGACTGCCGGCAGTTGAAATTACGAATATATATATATATATATATGTTGCTTCCTTTTCTCGGATTCTCCGCGTTTGTTGATTGTCCTGGATAGGACCTTCTTGACGTTTCGGTGGCATAGCAATTACCTTCTTCTTAAACGTGTTACGATTAGTGATTGAATACTGTATATATTGAATGAGGGCTCCATTTTCTATGGAATAGAGCTTGGTGTGCTCATCCTAGCCCATACCATTGTACGATTATTTTCAAATGTTTAAGAGACCATGAGTTTATTGCGAAGTTTATAAACGATATGCAAGGGACTATTGGATTTCAAAGTAAAGAATTTAAAAGAAGTTGCTATGAAAGCATATCTACACTTACAATCAAGCAAGCTTTGCTCTATGATTTCACAAATAAAACGTATTGGTATTTAAAATTGCATCCTATATTACAGAGGAGAGTGAAATGCCTTCTTCCCGAAGTTCTTCATTAATTGCTCTGAATTCTCTTGATTTTCAGTATATTCTAAAGTGTTTCAGTAAGGGTATGAGATTTTAAGGTTCAATAAAACATGTTTTTCTGTAGCAAAGTATTGAAATACTTAATCATTTATAATGTGTACATTTGGGTATTATATATGAAACAAAATACTTTGTAAACGATTTTTGGCACTTGCGAAGTCTTTTGACAAAATTTGCAGTAACACTATTGTAAACATGTGATGGTATTTCATTGATAAAGCGTCTAATTTCGGCCTTTAACGCTTCGGTGGTCGCGTTCTTGTTGGCATAGACCTTCGACTTCAGACAAACCCACAGCCAAAAATCCAATATTGTTAAATCGCAAGAACGTGGCGGCTAATTCTGGTCAAAATCCCGGAAAATGACACGACCAGGAACATACTCGTACAAGACAGTTAATGTTTCACAGGCAGTATCACATGTGGCACCGTCCTGCTGAAACCACATGTCATCAAGAGCAGTTTTTTCCAATTCAGGGAGGAAAACTGCGTTATCATAGCACGATAACGTTCACCATTCACCGTTATTGCATTACCTTTCTCATCTTCAAAGAATTACGGTCCAATTATTTGCCCAGACCACAATGCACACCAGACAGTGACATGTTTTGGATGCATTGCTTTCGGATGAAACATTCGTGAATTTTCTGAGCCCCAAATGCGGCAGTTTTGCCGATTAACGAAGCCGTCGAGGAGAAAATGGGCCTCATCACTGACAATCGGCATTCACTTCTGTTTGTTCAAGGATCCAATTGGTGAACTCCCTTCGCTGTGCATAGTCAGTTGGCAGAAGTTGTTGAGTCAATTGAATTTTGTAGGCATGGAGATGCAAATCTTTAGTTAGAATACGCTGAAGAGTGGCTGTTGTAATGTCCAATTCTTATGCACGATGACGAAGTGACGTCTTTGGACTTTCGGCCACTCTCGCGAACTATTGTTGTTCTGAACGACTTCCACGAGCTTATATTCTGTGTTTTACGTCACTAACCGAACCAGTATTTTCGAAATTTTCTATTATTCCTTTCATGGTAGATGAATTAGAAACATTTTGTCGACCAAATATTGAACGCACTTTACGAATCGTGGCAATCAAACTTTCCCCATTTTGATAATAATATTTAACAATCAGTACGCATTGTTCTATTGTGTAATACTCTGTGTTTACCACGGAGAGCGAAGTAAACTATAAGTGAAGTAATACAAGTTCTAGCTTACTTTCTAATGGGAGGCAACGTTGTTGTTTGTTTACTACTGGTGAGATCTCTATGGTTTTATGTAGACGTGTTTGAGAAACAAGGCTGAAAGTCATTTTATTTCCGCTGCTTGTCAAGTTTGGTTGTTAAATTTTTCTTCTGATATTTACGTTCAGTTTTTAGTTACATGTAGTTAGTGTATTAGTGATTAATATAGTACAGACTCTTATTAACAATTATTTTATATTAGAATTTAAATTGTACAAAATTAATATATAGGGTAAGTCGTTTCAAGGATATTACGTATATTGTCAATTAATTATATTTCTCACATAGCAAGGTGGATTGGGGAATCTGTGAAATGGAGCTATTTCACAGATTCCCCAATCCAAACATAAATTTTGACAGATTTAAAAAATGGATTAACGCTATTCATAATCCACTATTGATAACCCTACCAACAGATACGGCATAGAGTGCATACCGTGTACGGATTTTAATTTACTTTCTTAAGGTAGGAGCGCACAAAACGCAATTGTGATTTAATGTTATTAAGTTGTTATTCTCTACTAATATCTCTTATCTCTGATGTTCACTAACTCCAATCTATCAAGTTTCGGTGTTACGTCATAATTACGTGTCATTATGACTGTCAAGCATGGCGGGCAATTCAAGTTTTGCGCTCTTATTGAAACCCCCTTCACAATTCTACATATATGTACTATCCTTAAAGATTGTTGTGATTTTTAAGCGAACTCGGTATACTTGTTGGTGAGCTTCGAATTTCTTTGCGTTTGTAAAGTGCTATTAGTTCTTCGAATTGTTTCTAGGTGATTTTACGGCAACTATTATTACAGTTCTCAAAGCGCAATTTATTAATTTCAACAGCTCTAGAGCGAAGGAAATTGTACTGAGTACATCACGTGGAATGAAGTTGTTAAAAGCGGTAGAAGAATGTATCGAAATCAGTTCGCGCAGTCGTTAAGGATTGCAATTTATTGTTATTTATTAACATATTCACGCCCTACCGTCCTCGTAGTATAATTACCGCAACCAGTAGCGATAATGCATAATACATGTTGAGGCAATTATCGTTAAGTGGCCGCCGTATTTTCCGCGTCATTATTATGCGCTAGTCTAACCCACCTTCCCGCCGCTTGCAATGAAATTATTGAGAAGCACGCTGCATTTTCTTCGTATGCATCGCTAAACAGCGTTCCTCGTGATTAAATGAAAAAGTTTTCCTTGGACACATTTATCGGAAATGATATAATTGTATCAAGATAAATGGGGAGAGTATATGAAATGATATGGGAAAATTGATAGGGCGAGTAGACGAGAGACATCTATAGACGAAAGCGGATTAGGAATGAACTAATGACCGAATATTCGACATGAGCCAATTATGTGGAAACAGGAAGAAGTTAGATACGAAAAAGAAACATTAGGTCGTTTTATATATAATAAGACGGTCTTTAACAGACTAGGAAGAGTAAAAGGAAAATTTGTGAAATATACTGGCAAATAGTGGAATTGCAAGATATTTAGTACAATTAGCAAAAGAATCTGCAGGAAAATAAGGGAATATACCGACCTAAAATATAGCGTAGGCAAAACGTGTTTGGCTTGCTATAAGGCGTTATTGATTGTGGGCAATGTATAGAAGGTTGATAGCAAAAGTATAAAAAAAATACTTAAAACCGATTTAATTTTTACTTAACTACGAGGGGAGGTCCAGAAGTTCGTGGAATGAAAGGGTTTTAAATAAAATAAAACAATAAACCTATTTTTCCTTTTCAATATAATCACCCTTAAGCACAATACATTTATTAGATCTATGTATTAATTTTTCTAAACCATCATAAAAATATTTTTTATCTTTCGCCTCAAAATGGGACACAATTGCCTCGTTTACCCCATTGTCGTCGGAAAACTTTCTTCCACGTAAGTCTTTTTTTAAATTGGGGAACAAATAAAAATCACTAGGTGCCAGGTCTGGACTGCAGGGTGGATGGACTATTGATTGAAAGCCATGTTTGTGCAGAGCAGCCATTGCAACTTTGCACTTGTGAACCGGCGCATTGTCTTGTAAGAGCAACACACCCTTGGTCAATTTTCCTCGACGTTTTTCCTTGATGGCCTCCTTTAATTTTTCTAATATCGGCGCGTAATATTCTCCGGTTATGCTCCTACCTTTTTCTTTGTAATCAATCAATAATATCCCCTCACAATCCCAAAAAACAGTAGCCATCAACTTTCCAGCCGATTCTGACACTGAATTTCTTTGGCGGTGGTGTCCCCTTTTTATGCCATTGCATGGACTCCTGTTTGGACTCAGGCTCAAAGTGATGAACCTATGTTTCGGTAGCAATCCGCTCCAAAATCTGTCCAGGTTTGTCTCCAAACAGCTCCAAGGATTGTTTGGACGCACAGACGCGCTGCTGTTTCTGCAGCGGCGTGAGCATTCTCGGTATCCATCTTGCACTGACTTTTTTCATACCCAGGTGGCCATGTAGGATACGCAAACTGGTGGTATCTGATACTCCAACTAATGCAGATAATTGTTTTTTTCTTCAAACAGGCATCTTGCAGTAGAAATTTTTGCACTTTTCCGACATGTCTGATGTGGTGGCCTCAACTGGACATCCTGAACGCGGAACATTCAATACCGTACATATGAATAATAGTTTGTAATTGAATATGGAACATGGAATACGATATATATATATAGTAAAAGCACTGAAAAATGGAATACGGAACAATGAAACACAGATTTACAATGTATTTTTAAATGTTTTTATGAATGAAACACGGAACATGGATCATGGAACACGGAACATTGAGCACGGAACATGGAACACATAATATGGAATACGAACATGAATTAATGGAACACAGAGTTATAAGATATTTATAAATATTTTTATGAATGCTTCATGGAACACGGAACATGGAACATGGGACATAGAACACGGAACACGGAACATGAAACATGAAATACGGAACATGGAACACGGAACACGGAACATGGACCAACGGCACACAGAGTTATAATATGTAAAATACATATTATACATATGTTTATTAATGGAGGATGGAGCATGGGACAATGGAACACAGAATTATAATATACCTATAAATATTTTTATGAACGGAACACGGAACACAAAATTTTTGCCTATTAAGCACCGAATGGCAGAACGTTTTCTTCTAATATCCCGAGATAAATCTCTTTCCTCATTATGTCATCAATTTTCACAAACATATTCTCGTGTCTTGAGCGCCTGACACATGTTCTGCGATTTTGACCTAATACTTCATATTTGGACTCGTCAGTCCATAGTACGTATCCCCATTGTTCTACTGTGCAGTATTTGTGAATGTTAGTCCACTGAAGACATTTTTGTTTATTCTTATGACGTAGCAACGGTTTTCGTGTAGCAATACGACCGTGGACGTTTGTTTCTTCTAAAGGACGTTTCACTCTGTTAAGTGATATCATCCTGCTCCTAGCCTGATTCATTTCATCCGTTAATTTCAAGTTAATCGCCTATTTCTCTTACTACGCAATTTTATGCGTTCATCATCACCTCTGCATGTTGTTCGAGGATGTCCTGAACGATTTCTGCTAGCAAGTGTAGCAGGTATGTAGCGGTAATATTGCGAATCGTGTTTCAACACTAAGTGGTTTTCCGCGAGGCGTTTCTACACAGGAATTAAATTATTTAGTTGCGCAAAAGAAAGTAACAATATCAAGCTGCACGTAACGTTACCTAATGATAAACTAAATTCATTGTTAATGTAATTTATGTATACTTTATGGTATAAATACCATCTCTGAAGGAACTCAATTCTTAGAATGAGAATTTCATTTAATCATAAAATTTCTACCCGTATGTTACTTAAAATATCTATACCTGGCATCGTTTGTACGAGACCTAATTATTTCAGGATTTTAAAAAGTAATATTCCAGTTTCGTTATTTATTAACTTAGTTCGTTAATTAGTAAATTGTCCATATGCTTAGAGAATTACTTCCTACATATTAGGTGTAAATTGTATACATTACATCGTATAGCTGAAGACATTTTAAAGTGTACATTAGTGTTCCAAATGTGGGTCTTATAAACTGTATCAAGCGTACAATCATGGATGGAGGGGGTGTACAGATATCAAATAATGTTTAGGTTAGCTCGCTAAACTGGTTAAGATATCATTTTCTTCACTCCTTCCTCACTACCCATTATTGTACGTTCTGACGTTGCATGTCAAGAATAATTGCCACGCGATACTCCTACGAAACGGATGGCCACCATCGTTCGCTCTGACAATTACGTATTTTACTTTAAATTGTTCTAATTATCCCAGGAGTATCTGCTAGCTTCATTTATGTAACTCGATTACAAGTTGTACAGAGTCGCTTTTTGTACATTTTTTTCACGAGTTAAGCTCCCACATGCACATGGCCACGTGACCTATATTCCGTTACCGTTAAATGGCTGCAGAATATCTTAGCTTCGTCCAATTAACATGCAGCGAACGGGAGAATTAACATGATCCGCTATTCAGTGCTTAAAGTTTACGTTTATATTGCGGAGAAAATTTTGGTGGATGTTACAACTTAATGACTGGTGGATGAAGTTACATAATACGCTCCACGTCTCGCGTATGCACGAATATTAAAAATATTTCCCGGATTTCGCACAGTTGGTGAAGTGGAACGCGAAGATGCCGAATACAATTCGCAGTCACGTTTTACTAAAGAATGTAATATCAAAAATTGTTGCGCTCGTACGCGTCTAGCGTACCAGGATACATAGCAAATATGTAAACAAGAAACGTATGCCCTGAATGCAGAAACTGCTCCGTTCTTTTGCATTTCTGAGTATGTACAATTGTTACTGTAAAGAATATCCTCCTGAGGAGTAGAAATATTTGTGAATGTAGTATCCACCTATTGCAGTTCTTATTGTAATGTGGGACGTATAGGTACATACGTCGTAAAGTAACACATGGGCTGAAAAGTCCCGGGCCTAACAAAGAAAACACGGTTTTTCTGGTTCAAAATTAGCTTTATTCATCAACGCAATCTCCATCAAGAGCAACGCAATCATTCCAGCGCCGCTCTAACATTTCAATACCACTTTTGTAGAACGATTTATCTTTTGCCTCAAAATAGGCCTCAGTTTCAGCGATAACCTCTTTACTTGTGCGAAATTTCTTACCGGCGAGCATTTTTTTGAGGTCTGCGAACAGCCAGTAGTCGCTGGGAGCCAAATCTGGCGAATACGGTGGATGTGGGAGCAATTCGAAGTTCAATTCATGTAGTTTTGCTATTGTTTTGATTGACTTGTGACACGGTGCGTTGTCTCAATGAAACAACATTTCTTTCTTTGCCATATGCGGTCGTTTTTTTGCAATTTCGGCCTTCAAACGCTCCAATAACGCTATATAATATTCACTGTTGATGGTATTTCCATTCTCAAGATAGTCGATGAATATTACACCACGCACATCCCAAAATACCGAGGCCATAACCTTTCCAGCCGATTGTTGTGCTTTCGGGCGCTTTGGACGAGGTTCACCAGTTGCTGTCCACTCAGATGACGATCGTTTTGATTTCGGAGTGAAATGATGGATCCATGTTTCATCCATTGTCATATATCGACGCAAAAATTCTGGTTTGTTACGTCTAAACATGGCCAAACACTGCTCAGAATCATCAACACGTTCTTGTTTTTGGTCAACAGTGAGCAAGCGCGGCACCCACTTTGAACAGAGCTTTCTCATAGTCAAATGCTCATCCAATATAATGCTAATACGTTCTTTTGATATCTTTACTATGTCAGCTAACTTACGCAACTACACTTTTCGATCATTCAAAACGATTTTGTGAATTTTTTTTATGTTTTCTGGTGTTACCGCCTCATTTGGACGTCCACTGCGTTCTGCATCATCGGTGTCTCTACGACCACGTTTGAAGTCAGCAAACCACCGTTTTGTTGTTGTTTCTGATGGAGCGGAGTCCCCATAACACTTTTCAAGCCATTGCTTCGCTTGAACGGTATTTTTTCCCATTAAGAAGCAGTGTAAAATTAAAACACGAAATTGTTTTTGATCCATTGTTTTGAAAATAACAAAAGTAGCGTGACTCTCAATATCTCACAAACTAATGAATAGAATATCATGAAATTTTAACAGTTGTCTTTTGAAGGTTAGTACTAATTGAAAGAAAAGTGACTGCAATAAAACTAGCGTCATCTATGTGTTAGGCCCGGGACTTTTCAGCCCATGTGTTATTTGTTATACTCCTAACACTTTGCAATAAAAACTGTATGGGGTGTTCCAATTTGATATCACTCTTTAAATTCACCCTTAGTTACACTTTTCACACTAGAATACTATGTATCAGTACGCAAGTAGGAACATTGTGGTTAATAGATATGGATAGGTATGCGATTGAACAGTACAGCAAAAGAATAAAGTAACCGTGGTGCTTGCGAGAAATGAGAATGGGGTCACGTGTATTTTTTCCTTGTTGGATGTATTGTAAATACCGGCTTTCTCCAACATCAAGTGAAAGGGTAAAAATTTATCGATTTATTTTACCATTGAATGGAGAATTTGCTTAAGAAATCCGATAAATGTAGGTAAACGGTCAGCATATTAACACATACAGGTAGAGATTATTAGAAATACTGCGTTCGCATTTAGTAAGTATACAGTTAATTACTATGGAATAAATAACAATTTTTTTAATTATTTGCTTCTGATAATCTTATAAGTGAGTATTAGGAAATTCAGGTTACTTCGAAGTGATGACAATAAGTGTAAATCACTACCAATCACAGAAGTATAGCTAAGAGATAACTACGGAAAATCGGAAGTTAAATTTGGACTAATGGTAGCACAATGCGCCGGTAACGCAGAGGTCGTGGGTACAAATCCTGTCGAGGCTGATAATTTTTCAGGAATTTAATTACATTGGTTAATTAATATTAACATTAATTAATAAGATTAAGAAATAACGTATTTAAGTAATCTAATACAATCTTGCAATTAACTTACTGTTAAATGACGTCACATAGCTATATCCAAGGACATACTATCCTAAACCCAAACAATATATTCTGCGGTGGAAAATCTCAGGCTCGTTATTTTTTTTAATGGGTTCTTTGATTTAAAATTCTGATCTATTTGTTTTTGAATTAAAATAACCAAATGTAAAGTTGAAAAAATAAATATATTGAAAAATTAATTAATATATACCGCTTTTTTACATAAAAAATATGTTTTTATTTACAGAAAGCCTAATGCAATCCCTAATTTTTAAATATTCCAATTAACTTACGAAACAAAAATGAGTTCGAAAGATACAAATAATTTTGATGAACTTAAGAAGATTCGACGTCTTTAATGTTTGAAATCGTATTCACTCGCACGTGATTTCTCGCCTTTAAGATGGACTGGTCTTCGACTTCCAAAATATGTGTCCGGAACTTCCAGACTTTATTTGTAATATTAGCTGATATACTTTATGAATGGATATAACGAAGATATTTATACAATTATAGGGTTATATGAGAAAATAACTAATTATTTTCAGAAGAAACGATGCCAACATGTCGGACTTTGACATGATGTTTACTTATTTTTTTGTTTTATATCCATAGCAACGCATTTGTTCGCCTATATGGTAGGCCACACGGTACACAACTTGACGTGAGTGAGATTATAAAGGTAAATGCGGCCAGTCATGCCATCCTTCCGTCGTACGAGAAAATTTTGGAGATATAATTTCGCATATTTATACAATGTGATTGAAATGTGTGAGTGCAGCATGTTAAACGTCTTTTAAGAATCAAATTTTCAAATATTTATTTATATAAAAGAAAATGTTTTCGAAAAGCGACATATATAATAAATGATAGTAAAGTTTACGTCTCCTCTGCAAGTGTTGTTGAAGGGTCTCTTTTTTTTCTTTAAACAAGAAAATTATGAATAATAAGTTATTAAAGAATACCCAAAGTGGATATCAGTAAAACTTTTGAAAGAAACCTGTACAGATGAATATCTGTGTTTAAAATTCATAAAGAGGGAGTACTAATGGTACTTTGCCTCCAACTTCTAACATCAACCATAACCTAACGGCGTGCATCAAACAACAACATCAACAAAATTACAGGAGATGTTGATTTATCTGTAAGTTTACTGCTTTTCACTAGTTTAGTTGCAATTTGCCATTATCTGTTACCTTATTATTACATTTCATGAAAGTCTAGACTTGCACAATTTGTCTTGGAGTGCGGTGAAATCATGTAGATTTTGATATCCTTAGATTTGCAAAAACACGCACCAAAATTGGCCGAACTAGACGTTGCTTAGAAACATGAAACTTTCCTAGACTAATGATATACTTTTCACTTGTTTCAAGTTCCTGTAAAAGCTTTCAAGAGTTTGATACACTTTTTATTATTATACGTAAGTTGATGAAATTTTCCCATTTTGGAACATCTACATACAAATTAATACAAACCGGACTTGTATCGAATTGTACGGTCGAAGCTTTCACATGGCGAATCGACTTGTTCAATGTAATTCGTTTAGTTCCCCGTTCGAAGCTTATTCGGACTGTACGTTTCGCAGATAGATAATGAAAATGCGTCTTTCTAACGGCATTCAGCGAGTACAACGCTACTATTTCGATTGGAAAAATTCAGTTAAATATTATGTTCGCATGCAAATTGGCGGCGGGCATAAATTCAGCGAAACGGTTAGTCCGGGAGTTGCTATTTTGGCGGCCGCACCATTTGTACATCGCGTTTGGGACGCTGTTCACCCCGTTGCGATAAAACGCGTGCCTGTCACTTCGAACTGCCGCGGGACGGTTAATTGTATTTATTTTCGACGTAATAGCATTTACTACGTTCGATGTCGATATGTAGGCCTTCAGGAATGGCTATCGTACAGAAACTTTGGGACAGATCTGTCGGGATCGACATTTTTCGTTTAATTCGGTCATTAATAATTTGCAAGTTAAAACGAATTGCATTTTATTTACACTGAAAAGAAGAAAACAAAATCAATTAACTGTATATATCGGCTTTTGTTTATTAACGCAATGAACAAAGTTGTTACCTCAATTAAAAGCTATAATGCGAGAGTCACGCTATGTATTTTGAGATGCCGCGAAACTAGAGAAGTTAGAGCTGGCAACACTGTATTTCTAAATACCGCCATACTTAAATAATAATCCTTGACTGTCAGTTGAGTCGCTGCTATCATAGAACAAACCTGGTAGATACGATTTGTCATCGAAACATGGACTTGAACTACTGCAACTCGCATTTGTTACCGCTTGAAACATTGTGGGGTTATCTGAAGACACAGGTTTATGTTAACAAGCCCGCGACCACCGAAGAATGGAATGGCGAAATTAGACGCTCTATCATTTAAATACCGCGTTATAACAAATTTTCCTTGGTTACTTAAGATGAGAGACTAAAGGTGTAAAAAGACTGGAAGCTATGTTATATCGTCCAAGAAACTCTATTCACGGCCTTAACATTTTTATAGCAGAATTTAGATGGGTTTCAAATTACATATTTAATTAACTAATTTTGTCCTCTTTATGATATTAGCAAATTTAATAATAATAGTAAATTTTTGCTTAAATTGATTTCTGTCTACTCTCTTATACCAGGTCTGAAAAACAAATGTCATTATCGGCTAGTCAATTTTAGTCAATATTACCCTACATATCAACTAGCCTTACTTATACCTCGAGTATATTGTCTTCTATTCAGAATTTGCATTTTCCAAAAGCAGGATAGAACCATGAAGTTTCAATTTCGTTAAGAAACAAGTAAAACTCTCAAATAATATTATTAAATATTTATTATGTTCATGCTGTATTAAAATTATTAATTTGGTGTGCGGATTATAGACTTCCTTCCTGAAAAGTCATAGCAATTTAACTCTCTATAAACATTCGTCAATCTTTCTCCTATTCGTTTCACGTGACTATTTTATGGAGGGAATGTAAGTAAGAAAAAGAAAGTATTATAAGTGAACAAGAAATGTGGAACGTACACAATTAAACCGTTGAATTTTGATGGAGTCGAAGCGTTCGTGTAGCTAACTTTTCCCGTTCCTCCTTCAGCGTAAGTCGAAGTTTTGGAATTAATTTCGCCTGCAAAGTCAGCGAATTATGCACATAATGACACCCGTAAGATTCTGCGGGCGGAAATTTCAATCATTCTTATATCAAAAGCACATGTTACACCCGCGGTTCTTGCCGAGTGCTAACCTCATGTGGCGCCGCTGCATTATAAGCGAATCGACTACTTGAGGCCGTGGTTCCTTAGAGTGAGACGAAGTTAGTTCTTCGTCATACCAGCAGTAATAAGATGAAATGCGAAAAACAAGACATATGACTTCCTAAGTGCTATGTTACCTACCGTGAGTAATTTCTACGTTTCTTGGTGAACTTAGTTCTCAAACAGCTGGTAATTATTCCACTACTTGGTTATATACAAGTTTCTTTTCACATATAAGCGATAATATAAGAAAAATCATTTGATATAATCTAAGGTTCTTTTAAATAAAAGTAAATAAAGTAATTAATATAAGTACTTACATATTAAATATTAATTGCTGCTAGAAAATATACTATATGTGTCACAATCATCTCTACTGTCACTATCCGAAGGATTAATAGCTAAATTTAATACGTCGTGTCCTATTCTTATTTTTTATAGAAAATTTTCTAAACCCTGTAACATAAGGATTGGACAACACCAGTAATATGTTAAGTAAATCTCTGTTCCCCATTAAACGGGACATCTTTCTACTGTTTGCTAATCTGCAGTTTTTGAAATCTTTACATCTACTTTCTTGCACCTTTGATAACTCACTGATGTAAATCATGATTTAGTTATTTTACTTCGTCCAAATTTTCTTTCCTCTGGTTAACGTTGTTTGTGTTGCTTCGTTGATTGCACTTGCTGTTATTCCTTCTCCACCGACCCCTATAGAACTATACTGTGTTTGTTAATTCGGAGATATGTTTTAAATTGAAGCGCTAAAAAGTAGGCTAGCTATTGGTCAGTTTTCGGCACAAACTACACTAGCGATATTTAATATGTTGCCGATTCTCAAAAACACCCTGGCAACCTCAGATCAAATACCCGGAGATCATATTGGATTCCCGAGTGAACTGGAGAGCTCATATACATGGCCTCCTCGATCGTGGATATAAAATATTAAGTTAGGTGGAATACGAAATTCTAGGAAAATAAATCGAGTTCGATCCTCATACACGACAAATTTCACTAACAAAAAAATATGAAAGACAAATACGTCACATAAGAAAATCATCGAACACCAAGAAGACGGCAGTACACGAACTGCCGAAACGTCAGACTCCATAGGTTCAAGAAATGATAGAAATAGCCCAAGCATCAACTCTAATTATTATGACAATACATCGTAAACAATATCGTTAAGAGTCTACAATGTACAAAATATTTCAAGATTACATATTGCTTTTTGAAAGTACCACATAAGTTATAGATCTCTTCTAATCTACATTTGTCCTTTAATTTTCATTTTTTTGTAAATCCGCAAGATTTTCAGGTTTCCCTCTGCTTGTCATGATAACAATCTTATGCCCAATACCAATTACCATCTTTCTTACTAATTTTACGAAAACAACTAATGGATTTGAGGTTACGGTTTCATTAGATAACCCCCTCTTTATTACCTAGATCTATACATGCAGAGCCGATAATATTACAGATGAACACGCAACAATATGTTAGTTGATAGTTCAGTGATGTGATAGGAATGCAGACATTACAAGATCCAAGAGAATACTATAGGCAAATGCCAGCGGGAAAATGATATCCTATTATATTACTCGTAAGCTCCATTGCTCGGATTACCACAGACCAGAAGCGTGCTACCAACCGTACACACATACCGCGCGAAACACTTAACCCCCGTCAGATCGAAATTGGATCGCGCAAAAGGAAACGACGACCTGCATTATTTCCATTCCCGCGCCCCGCTCTCTTCACGTAGTACGACCGACGAGAGAGTCTCTGTGTCGGGCTCGACGTAACGTGCGGCATATTCGAAAATATTTCCTAAGTGGAAATTAGCCGACATGATCTTGTGTTTTACTGGCGTTCTCGCCCTTAGTTATTGCGGTTTCCTGTCGCGAAATCCTCCGCATTCCGCAGATAAGAGCGTCGTAAGTTACCAGCGCGCTTCCGTCCTTTCCAACGCCGGATTTCGTTGTTCCAACTCCGCATCAGAACCAGGAACTAGCTACCTAACGCGCGACCGTAATAGTAACAGTAGCGGCTCGTCTAAAACTAGAACTTAAACTTCAACATTTCAAGATTCCATACAAAATTGAATGGCAATTTAAAATTATCTTCCGAGGACGAGAAGAAATAACATGGGATGAAGTAAACTGCATGAAAATGACAAGCGACGATCCCGAACCCGGAAATTGAAATAAATTGTGAATCTCTTGGAACACGTAGCTCACATATATGTAGGTATGAACTGCGCAATATTCTTTCTACGGAAAAACATTGGGTGCGAGAAACGAACTTTTGAAAATTGGAAAAATTTCATTCTGCCTATGCGCACAACTCACTAATGGTAAGAAGTAAAGATAAAGTTTTAAGAAAAATTGTTTGCTTCAATGAGTTTTATTAAACGGTCAAGAAAAAAAAATTGAATATTTCAACATTTTTCCATATATTTTTCCCGGCAGGTGAATGTTTGGGATAGATAATAGGTAATAGGGATTGATTGATTGTGTAAAAGACCTATAGTTGCAGTGTTGGAATTAAAAAGACAAACGTCAATATTATTACTGTCAACTATATTGTAAATTATTTTATCATACGTTAAAACACCTCACAATTTATTATATTTAAACATACAATGGATTAGTCGTAACGTTTGCCGGGTTCCGCCGTGTCGCTAGGTTTACTATCGGTAGTAGAAGAAAAATCTATTATCCCGGGGTTTTAATTTGGATTTCGTCGGAAGCAGTCGACAACAGAACAGCTACTAACATCACCTGGATCATGGACAAATCTACGCCATCTACAGCCATCATGCTATACATCGAGAAGGCGTTCGACAAGGTCTAGCATGACAGTCTCATATATAAAATGAGATTACACCGGACTCCTTACCAATCTAATACAACAAGACATCGCCACTACCAGAACAACGTATGCTCAGGGCTCGGTGCTGGGGTCGCTCCTATTTAACATCTACGCTTCCGACATATCGCAATCAAAAACTTATCACATTGCCCAATTCGCAGACGACACCGTTATTTACTACAGCCACAGGCAAATGAAGGCACGATGGATTGCAAATATACATCGACACGCTCTACAAATGGTTTTCAAAATTGCGAATAAATATAAATACAAAAGAAACACAGCCAGGGTGAAGTATCACGCCACGCAGAAGGCATGAAAATCCGATAAATTCAAAATTAATAACCACGTCATCTGATGGGCCAAGAAAACGAAATACCTAGGGGTTGTTCTAGAATCTAGAACAACCCCTAGGTGTAGAATCTAGATGAACAACTTACATATACCTAAACTAACATCCATATTAATACTAATATTAATATGAATATAAATACTAAACCACCGTTGGCATTAGTAATGATAAAATTACAATTTTCTTGCAATTATGCATGATATATATATATACAGATATAGAGATGTTGGGTTCAAGTTCCCTCCGAGACCGATTCTTTTTTTTTCGGAAATTTAATACATTGAAAATTGCAAGAAAATTGTAATTTTATCATTATATATACCTGGCACATCAACGGAATTAAAATGAAGATAGTAGCAGCCTGCAAGGTCTTGTACCCACTATTAAACGAAAAAAGTAAGTTGACACTGGACAAGTTCAAATTAAAATATGAGTAATATCGATCGCCACCTATGCTGGGAAATACTTGAAGAAAAGCCTGCAGAATGCATTGAAAACATTCGATATTCAATAGAATACTCACAAACTTATCAATTGGAACATACCACACTATTCTTAAAGAAGATTTAAAATTGTATCCATATAAACTTCAAGGTGTTCATGAACTCAGTCCTGTTGATTATAATAAAAGAACCGAGTACTGCCAATGGTTCTTGAATAACTTGAATAGTAGTGGTGTTCTTAATAAATTTACTGGCGAGGCCTGGTTTCATCTTCCGAAATATCTAAACAAGCAAAATATGAGACTATGGTCATCAAAAAATCCTCATAAATTAATTACATAAAACCATTGTCCATTTACTAATCTACCAGTTCTAAAATACCTTCCAAAAAGAAGAACTTTGGTTTTCAAACATGACAATAAATAATCTAATTGATAAGACAAATTTTCAATAAATTGACTTTACCATGACAACTATCAAAGTTTCACTTTCGAAAAACATTACTGTTCCACAGTGTTTCCAAATTTAAATGACAATCATAGGTTACTCCAAATGAAAATTGAATTGATAGCATGGTATATACTCATCAACACCTCCTCTAATTCCTTGTCAATCCGTAGCCTCATATATAATCTCTTATCTTTAGACTTAGATCGAGGATGATTCATCGGTCCGCCCTGAGTCCTGGATTCTTTCAAGGTCTCCTCAAACCCACCACCAGCTTCTCCTTGGTCTCCAGCAGGAATTTTAGTACCCGCTGATGAAGCTTCCCCGTCTTGACTAGCTTCCAGTTTTTTTTTTTGTGTGCACCAGGAATTCCCTCGTCGTATTAAACAAGATTGCCTCTAGACATATCAGCCCATAGAAGCTGCCGATGATGCGAGAGAATTCAAATCTTGGTGCAATGTCCGCCTTCTCTATGATAGGCATTAGGGCATATTGAATGGCGCCCACTGGCCTAGCGGTCCTAAAGAATCATCCATTATAAGTATATGTTTGATTCGCAATACGACGCCCTATATAGATCATTCCTCAATACATCCCTAATTTCCTAATTTAATTGCATCCTTAATAGCCCAAACACTGCTTTCATTCCACTCCTTTATCGCTAATTTTCCTTTTTTTCCCTTACACCATCCCTCATTCAACACGGACTATCGCACAGAACTAATCCAAAAATTGCTAAATACGCCTGAAATATTCACCCACCGAACCACGTACATACGTCCGTTTCCATGCGATTAAATGATTAAAACCGAGCATAAAAGCGCTTTATTTGCGATCGCCGATAAAAATTTCATCAATCGGCGACCGCTTTACGCGGCTAATATCAATAGGAATGTCTTTCGCTGTCTGTTTACTTATGAATGGATCGGAGCATTTGAATAATTGAGGCGTCGTCCCGATGAAAAATTGACGAGGAAATGCCACGAATTTGATTCGACTTGACGGTTAGTGGGGAACTACGAGACCTTTTCATTGCGGCAATCAATTCAACGTTTTCTGTTCTTTTTGCAATCGAGCTTGCGTTAGTTTGATGATGTTTTATTAACAAGTTAAAAATGCAAGAAGGTAATAATGTTCGGTGCTGATTTATTTTAAAAATTATCTATTTTATTTAAAAAGTATATTTGTGAAAGTTAAGCGGACTTTTGTGGAATGGTGTTTGAGGTAAATTTAAACATGTAATTGCGTGAGAATTCTTTTTGTTAAAGAAAGGGGGACAAGTAGAGTTGGTAGACGTGCTGTTTACGTATATTTGTTACTTCTGTATTTCTTATATTCTTCCTGCCGTAGTCTACCTGTGCTCATCTAAATTAGTCGCAGAAACAGATCCAGCACGTAGGATTTCATTTCTTTCATTGCCAGTAATAACATACAACGAGGGACTAATGTTTACATACACAAACATCAGACTGTATTTATTAGTTTTTTTTTAATTAATTTTACAAGTATTTCCAATATATTGTTTGCAAATTCTAAATGGAGTCGCCGCTTTTTTGTCAGAAATAAGTGGTTTCTTACGTGGAACATTAGAATCTCCTACAATCAATATACAATCCGATATCATACAATTAAACGCACTTAGTATATAAAAAAAACGTTCAAGGCCAGTAGCAGGCAGTTTGGGTGGGATATATACCACACAATCACAGTAATGGCGTTACTCAATTAAATCAGTGGCGGAACTAGTATCCGACACAGATGAAAAGTCTAAGAGCTGGCATTGAAAGGTAGATCTGATCTCCAACAAAACCCCATCTCCTCTTCTTAAATTGGTTGCCTGAAGATTACGGTCTTTGCGAAATACAAAATAAATCCTCAGCCAAGTCTCAGCGGGGGCAATAATATCGTCATTCGCACAAACAAAATTATTATTATCATTAGTTTTAGGAAGGAAGGAAGCCCACGAACATTTTGATACTTACATTGCAATTGGGCGAAGGATCTAGTTTAAAGGAAGTATTTTTGGGTTGCGGTTGACATATCTGATTTTGAGATTGTTTTTGCCCTTCACTAAATCCCTCATCCAGTTCGAGCTTTACATTTTAGAGCCTTCTAAGTTGCTTTTGTTGCTATAGACTTTTTTCTTGATTGTTGAAATGGATAATAATAGGTTTCACACCCTTTTTACTACCTCTAAGTTGATGAGGTATATCTGACAGACATTTTAAAAAACCCAATTAAAAAAAATTTCACGATTTAATTATATTATTGTACCTATTTTTGTCATTTCATTTCTTAATTAACGATTGCAAGGACTGTGTGGTTGTACAATTCACAGGTATAGCAGTAAACTCCACTCACACAAATTTATTAATTAAGCGGAACGCAGCGTTTCGAGAGCACGTGGACTCCCATTGTCAACCGTGTTACCGACCAGTCGGTTTCCTCCCAGATTCTTATTTTAATAAATTGCATTATAATTGTCGTATTATTTCATATCTGATATCTATCGCTAAAAATTATGAACACTACTTTAAAATGCACTACTTTTAAACGCGGCCCGCGAACGTATTTGCACACTAAAGTTTGGCCCACAACATCAAAGACTACCCATACTCGCTCTAGAGGAATACTCAGATTAGGTATTTCACACATTTATTTATTAATAATAATAATATCCTTATTGCATAATATAGTATATACAGTGCAGTAAATTAATGAAAAATGATACAATTGGATCAAGAACAGAATAATAGCTCGGTGACGCCAAAAGACAAGAACAAGATGGGACGATAATGTAAACCAAATACACACTTGAACAAAGAGGATCCTCAATTAATTCGTTAGCATTTCTAGTCATACGTGTAATGGGTGCTTTAAACAGAACATTTGTTTTATATGACGGGACCTTAAAAGTAGGGAAGGACCTCGTATCGCACTGAGGTACTACAAAGTTAATTCTGGAGAAAAATGCAGCGTCATTGGTGTGGTTAACCAGTTTAAATAGAAAATGGCTACTGAATTCCTTTCTTAGATCCGATAATGATGCAAAATAGTGTCTCGTCAAGCAGACCCGCATAATCAAGATCGCGTTTAGGATAAGTGGCATCAATTTTGATGGAGAGGTATTTTAAAAATCGTTATTGAACTCTGTCATGTACATGCAGATGAAGACGGTGAGGATACCAGATTAAGGAGGCATACTTTCATTTAGTACGGAGAAGTGAATAATATAACGCTTTTAGTGAATAATCTGCAGGATCATATCAGAAATCCTAAGGATCTCATGGCAGATTTCGCACGAATATTATGTGGTCTGCAAAGGAGAAACTTTCATGAAACACCACGCTCAGACCCATCGTAGATGAGTGCCTAGGAATAATAGTTTTATTCACAGTATATTGATAACTGTAGAGTCTATGGCATCTAGAATAGCTTACGATAGCACATTTACCCAGATTCAAAAGAACTCCATTCTGCGCATACCCTATGACAATAGAATCCAGTCTGTTCTGGAGGTATTGTAGATCGTATGATCGTTCTCGTACGCAAGTACATTGCAATCAAGCTCCTGCAGAAAATCATCCAAATAACTATTGAACAAAAGCGGTCCCAAATTGGATCCCTGGCATACACCAGAGGAAAAATGGTAAGGATGTATATCCATTGTAGTCAACGTAGCATGAACGATGAGTTAAATACGAACGGATCATTTGTGTTACGCTTGCAGGAAAACCAAAACTGCTTTACTTAGATATCATAAAGGAATGATCGATAGTGTTAAATTCCTTACTAAAATCGGCATATAACACATCCACTTGTTGACGTCCATCCATGGATTCGGCAATATACTGCGCTAACTCTGCAAGGTTGGTTGTAGTAGGTTTTCCAGGAGTGAAACCATGTTAAGGTTTGGCACTAACGTAGATTTATTATCTGTAATACAATGTTAAGGTTGAATTGAATCTGCGGAACTCCAGATAGTATTCTAATGCAAGTGGATGAATAACCATTATAGAAAACGTAACCACTCCTTCCAAAGAATTAAGATGATATCAATTTTACCAACGAAGGGTAGAAGCCAATACTTTCCAATCTACCACAAAGTAAGTTGTGATTAATACGATCAAAGCAAAGGTAGTATAGACAACATCGACCTGTCCTCGCTGGTGTAACGCTCCCGATATATACTGGGTGATATTTGCCTAGTTGATTACAGTGAATCTACCTGATGTAAACACGTGTTGATGGATTGACAAAAATGCTTTAATATTAAAATAAATATTATTATTAAAATTATCTTACTCTTATCTTTTTTGTGTGAAGGCTACTTGGTTTTATTATTCGCGAATTATCGTGGTTTACATAATATCTGGATGCTTTATTCTTCCCAGGGTCGCATTCGATTTTCTCGCCCGTATTTAACGCATTTCATATTTTTTTCGTTCTGCATTGTTGCTTTTGAAGCATCGGCTTCAACCGCAATATTTTAGCCAGGCGCGCCGTAATATAGATGTACCTACGCGTTGGATGGACGCAGCTAACCGTGAGTAATGCACACGCGACAGGGTAGTACTCGTTAGTTATCGGAAGATTAAAGTGCGAAACGTTCGTTCTAATTTGCGAATGCACATCGGAAAAATACGGCGGACATCATTCGTTATCGGATTAGCGCGGAGACGGGAGCAGATTTTTGTGCATTCGGTCTCGTTTCAGTCGAAATTCGGATCAACCACCTACATGGAACGCATTCCAGATTGTTATTTTGCTCAAAATATTTGGTCTAATCCAGTGGCTCCCAAACTTGTGTTCCCGACTTATTTTCTTTAATAATATAGTGTAAAAATTGTTCATCACTCCACAAATCATTGAAATGTATATCCACAAGCGAAATAGTACAATTAAATATTTCGTACAGACTTAGTGCATTGTTAATAAAAATATCAGCACCAAATACTTGAGTTTAAGATAATATTTTTGCAGACTGATTTTTTTATGATATATCTAAATTGAAAATAAATTACAGTTTTCATTATTTCATCACATATCGAATATATCAAGTATTTTTCAAACCCCTATTCGAATTGATTGGAAAAGCAGATTTATGTCCTTTAAAAGTTTGTATTTGTTTTCTTAAAAATCCAGAAAGTCTTTCTATTTTTTCCATATGAAATGGGCAGTATTTTGTATTTATAAATACTTTCCACGAGTTTGTTTCAAATACACCGCCAAACAAAATAATTTTTTGTCGCGGTACCTGTAAAATACGAACCGATTTAGAGTATTTCTGATGTGCTAGTTCCAAAAATAACTGCCGTTCCTGCCTAGCAGCTCCAATTTTTTGAGATATACCACAACGATGTATTTCAAAAACTTTTATTATTCATACGTAATAAATTTCACCGTTATTTATTAGTAGAATAGATGCTTTCTAACTTTCACACGTTCGGATGTAACATGGGCATCAAAATTCATTACCTTCCCAGCCACTTAGATCGTTTTCCAGAAAACCTAGGTGATGTTAATAAGGAACTGAAAGAAGGATTTCACAAGGTCGTCAGCATTATTGAGGAAAGGTACCAAGAAAGATGGCCGATTATTGTCGGAATATTCAGCGAAACTGTTCCAGTAAGCCGCACGTAAGAAAATCTTATAAAAGGAAATGCTTAACTGATAATTGAAAGGTGTATATGCATATTTTTCTATTAAATAAATACCTCCTATCCAGTTTTTGTGTGTCAGTGACCAGTTATCAAATAGTAATATTTAAAAAGTTACGTACATATCTAATTTTGGCGAATTTTTCCTAAATACGACAGGAAGAGTGAATTTCGAGAACGAGATCTGATAGAACAAATCTGACGGCATTTTTGGATTAGGCACCCCAAAATTGCTTAATTACACTTAAAATATCCAAGGTATGTGTGTTGGCTAGTGTTATCAAAAGTAGGAATTGGATCGACTTAAGAATAAAGTGGAACGATAAAAGGCAAAGAAGATACTCTAATCTCAGCTCCTCATACTCCTAGAAGCAAAGACTGAAAAAAAACAAAGGAAAGGAAAAACGAGCATCGGAGACTAGAGAAAAAGAATTGCAGAACGTTAAGGGTGCATGCTTAAATCTTTTTCCGGTTAACTAAGAGACGGCGCCCGCGAAATGTACGCAGCATATTAATTTGACACATACGTCATTTTGTTCGTACAAGCACATATAAGTTGAGTCCGCCAAATACTAGCGTCTTTGCTTTATTGTTCAGTGATTATGTTGAGCCCGAAAACGAACATATGTGGCACGCGTTATCTTTTTTATTTAATCAAAAGAAAAAACCTGTTGAAAGTCATCGTTTGAACACGCCCCATCGACTAGAACATGTGAGACATGGTTTCGATAATTTAAAAGTGGTGATTTCAATGTGAAAAGCAGTGAGCGCTCTCGTAGACAACAGAAATGCGAAGACGAGCAATTCCAGGAGTTACTGGATGATGATCCAACTCAAACCCAACGGCAATTAGCAGAAGCATTTCATGTATCACAAGAAACAACCAGCAGATATTTACGAGCAATAAACTCGGTAAATGTGTCCTACACGATTTGAATAAACGTCAAATTGAAAATCGCAGTCACCTGTGAAATGCTGCGTCAACGTCATGAAAGGAAATAATTTTTGTATCGAATTATGACGGGTGACGAAGAGTGGATTTAGTTTGAAAATCCGAAGCGGAAAAAGTCATGGCTTAAATTACCTGAAAGATGAATCAAATTTATAGAAGCCGATAGCCAATATTTTGAATAAAAAAATAAGTTCCCTTGAAAGATACATGTTTCCTTTTAGCAAAAACCGGAACACACCTGGCAGTTCCTTATTCATGTTACGTGTATATTACCTGTTTTTATAGGCAAACTTAGTTATATTTACGTTATTGAAATACCAAGTGGCAACTGTAAAATATTATGAGCAAATTTGACTAGGTTAAAAAGCAAGCCACGAAAATTACTGGTTTCCTAATGTATAATGGAGTCGACAAAGTTTTCGTCGTTCATTATACCTTCTAAATATGGAAATCTTACACGGCTCACATCTTATTATCAAAATAGCGACCCTGCGACGGTGGCATGTCGTCAACTGCCCGAATACGGTGTTTAGGGAATTACCTTCCGCGATATTCGCCGACGTGCATTTTTAATCAACCGTTCTAAGCAACATACGTAACTTAGGGTTAGAATTAGGCCAGCAGCGACAACTTACTTGGGCGTATCACGCACGGCCTGGTTCCCTTGCTCGATACCACGTGACAGGTTATTAGTCACAATGTATATATTTGTTTCATTTATGAAATTGTACGGGGTTGGGTACCGCATACATTCGGTAACATGGTCATTTGTAACTGTTGTCCTGCTTTTTGTGCCCTTTGTTTTCGTGATGAATTGGATGAGGACTGGAAAGGTGTTATGCGACCAAGGTTAGACACGTTTGGAGGAACAAGAAGAATTCGCTGATTAAATTTTAAAATACGTTGGGTTCTTAATTGGGGGTATTTTTTTTCCGATGATGCTTATGTTACATGAAATAATCAGGGGATTTTTCTATGCTCCCAAAGTACGAGAGTAAATTTCATTCACATGATTTTTTTAATATAATTTTCCTTCCAATTGATAAATTTCTACCAATGCACAGCGGGTCAGATTGCTATATTAAGGTGATAATATTAATATACAAGAAAAAACATTTTATTTTATGTACTATAAATACGTAAATGTTTTTTGAATAAATTAAATATTTATTTTTGTTAATTTAATGAAGGAATATGCAAAGAAACTAGAGTAATTTCGGACTTATTACAGTACCTGCCCATTTTATTAGGGCCACCTTAAAAATTTAAGCTTTTGTGTGTTTCCAACGCGATAATTTACAAATACAAGTATAAAATTCATGAATGGAGTTTACCATACCTATCTAAATATGTTTCCCAACTATCTTTCTAAGAAAATGAGAAAGTGCAGTAATTCGTCGAATATTATTTGGATCAGTTACTATTATAGAAAGAATAGTTATCTGTTTATGTAACAAATTACAGCGTAATGAGAGAAAACTGCGTATTGAGGTTTTGTTGTGCACATGAGTGTATTCTCATCGCACAATTGCAAAGAAAGAAGGAGTATCCCGACAAACAGTGCAGTGAATCGCCGTTTTAATGGAAAAAGAGATACCCACTACAAGTACCGGAAGAACGTTTCGTTTTCTACTTATCGAGATGATCGACGTATCCTGCAACTAGCAACTGAGAACTGAGGTTTATCCGCCAAAGCAATAGAAAATGTAATGTCTCAACAAGGAGTGCAAATATAAATTGTACGATGCAGACGCCCCCCTGGAAAAGCAAAGAGTAACACCGATGTTGAAGCGAACACGTTATGAATGGGCAAAACGTCATCAACATTGCACAATGGAGGATTGGCGAAAGGTAAGACAAAATAACTTAAATGAATATGTGAATCAAGCATTTTTTTTGTTTTTGTCTTTTCGTTAAAGATTGTATTCAGCGATTAGTCAAAACTAGTAGCCATGACCGAAAGAGCTCAATTTGGTAAACGATGTCCCTTTGAATGGTTTGGTGACGGTAGTGTAGTAGAAACGGTAAAACACCTTCCGTCAGTTATGGTATGGTCCTGTATATCAGTCGAAGGTCCTGGACCACTGTATTTTTGCGAAGGCACGATGAATCAACACCTATGTAAGCGTGTACTGGAGGATATCTTGATGCCTTATATCAATGATTTAGATTAGAATGAAGGCACCATGCCACGTGGCCAAATCCATCCAAAGTTTTTTGGAAAAGCACTCTCCGCCAGTGTTATTTTGCCTAAGAAATTCTCCCGACTTCAATGCAATTGAGAACGTGTGGGGTGTTCTGAAATCATCCATGTATTCGAGAAAAAACACAATAGAGGAGCAATTAGATGTGTGGCAAAGTGACGCTACAATTAAACATATCATTAGACAGTATGTCAAAAAGAATAAGAGCAATTATAAAACCCAAAGGAGTCATTACAAAACATTAGTTATATAGTTGTGACGATGTCTATAAACAGTTATGAATGACGTTATGCTTGTGCAATACGTTTTTCATTATATATTTTAAGAAAATCGCTAATAATGTGGACAGAGACTGTATTTTATTTAATAATAGTAATAAATAAGATGTTTCCAATTTTAAGCAAAAGTTCATAAGATAATTAATATATGTATGTACATATCAAATATTAATTGCTGCCAGAAAATGTACTATCTGTGTCACAATTCATCATTACTCCTACTTTCATCGTTACTGCCACTATCTGAAGGGCTAATAAGGAGATATCGCAATTTCAAGAGATTAGGAGTTAATTAAAAGAATGTTAATTTAAATAATAATTGACGTAACAATTTTCAAATACATTTGCAAATTATTGCATCAAGATTCTCATCAAGTACCTCAGGAGGGATTTTGACATATATTATTACTGTTATATTAAGTAGCTATAGTTACATGTAAGAATGTGATGCACTAACCTATTGAATGCTTTACTATCTACATTTTATTTCGCTGCTGTATCAATACTGTACATATTATAATCTTTGATAATTGAATAAAATACGTTATTGTAAAAAACATTCTAATTGTTGATATAATTTACTTCAAAAATATATAGATTCCTTTTTGAATTCATCTTTCAATTTTTGCACGATTTTTTAGTAGTTAAAAACTAATTTCATAAAGTAATATGAAGTTTTTAGCTATTTAAGAGTTGCGTGAAAATTGAAAGATTTGAAAAAAATAAGTAATTTAATTGCCTGTATATAAACAAAGATTTAAACTTTGAAATTTAAACGGTTGTCTCTGCTAATAGCAACATCTATCTGTCACTAATTCTTCATGAACTATATAGAGGGCGCTATCCAATACAAGAGGTTAACCAAAACATATTTTGAAATTTGTAATTACGTAGATAAATTTCAAAACATTTAAGTGCTTGCAATCAGTTTTGGTCTTAACGATTTATTTTTTGAGTTTCGTGGCTTTTTTCGGTAGGAAATCAACAGACATCTCACTGTAACATTTTCTTATTTCCATTGCACCTTTAGAAAAAGGTAAGATTTCACATACAAGCTTCGAGGACCTGAGCATGGAAAGTGAAGATGCGGTTAATAGCAGCGATGAAATGGAGAATAGTGATTCTCAAGAAATTGATAGCAAAGGACAAAGGTATTAAGACATAAACAATCTCTAGTTCAATTAAATGATATAAATCCGGAGTTCTATGCATTTCTTGTGGGAAACGATAAGAACTTGCTTGATTTTAACTTGTCTGACAGTAAAAATGAAGATTCGGAGGACGAGAAAGATAAAGATAAACTGTCAGGGGAGGTGGACGTTGCTAGTGATGAAAGTGATTTTGAGCTAAATTATAAAATACTTTTCTCATGCAATTAAAAACCACAGTATTTTTCATGATGATGCCAATCCTACGGAGACCTCTGTTATAAATTTAAAAGTATTGAAAACATGGCAAAATGATATATGAACTGATAAATCAAATGCTACGATTGTTAAATTGATACAAGCATTTCATGCAGCCACTGAGTCGTAGAGTCTCATAGAGTGAAAAAGATGATGACGATTCATCTTATAAAGTCGAAAAGATGCATAATAAATATAGAATTGATATTTTTAATATAAGACGTTTCATTTCAATTACAGGCTAGGCAATATTTAACAGGGTTATACAGATCTGTGTAATAAAATTGGGTCCGGCAATTCGTAGATATATTATAAATTCCGCAAGGTTCAAAGCAGTTATCTCATAAAATTAAGAAGTTTATGAAGATTAAGGCTGTTTTACGTGGATATTTTGTAGATTTATTGAAAGTAAGCATTACTGTACTAATGTAAAGATTTCTTTGTTTTATAGATAATTTATTGTAGCTTCTAGGTGGTCTAAATTCCGCGCATATCTTAAGCGTTTTATAAAAACATTTGCACCACATCTTATAAGAACATATTAAAACATTTTCTAAACAAATTAATTAACTTGTGAGGTACTGCTGAGGAAATGGTTCGTGTTATCGCATTTCTTTCGATTATATGTTTGATCAATAACTAGCAGCAGAATAATTTCGATATGGTCCTGATATTGATGTACACAACTTATGTTCACAATTCCATGTATGTCAGTCCATCTACTCTACCAATGATAAATTTCATGTGACGGTTGCTTGTTGAAATATATTGAATAAATTTGAATATATCTTACCAACATGTTTTTCTCTACATCAGACAGTTGACGATCCATTTAAGGAATGCTATTACACTTAAAAAGAAGAACGTTCAAGCTGTGTATAATTGGCAGTATATTAATTTCTTGAAACAATGAGGAAATTCTTGCTGTTGGCAACATATGGTAAATCGCAGCTGCAGCCTCTAATTTATCCGTTTGTTCAAGCTTGTATAGGTACGATGAATTTAATACCGACAGTGGAATATTACCCTTTGAACTTCCACATTACTGAGATTTTGATTGTATCCTTAAGCGCGACGTCTGTTTTTATTCCAATCTTACCGTTTTTGTGGGAGGTAAGTGTGCATCTAGTTATTCTAACCTCTTTTTGATGGCTGTCAAAATTGTAAAATGTGGAAATTAATTTAACCTTGATTTTTTTCATTGTTCTCTAAAATTTTTCTTTAAAATATAAAACTTGTTACATTTGAGCTAACTATAATCGCCCTATTCTATATTTTTGAGGCAAATGTATTGAACCTGTCACAGTTTAACCATGTATTAACTTTCAAACAAGTGATCTATCATAGATGAAGTGTAGTGGTACTATAAAATTCCCTATATAGCACAGAGAATTTATTATTACTGTTTACTTGTATGTTATTCCTATTTGTTTGCATTTTTTTCTTACTGTTAGTAATACAATATTGAGTTTGGTAGATATGTTGAGAACAAGTTAACCTTCGTAAAATTGGTAGTGCAGTGTTCCTACACAAAAGGTAAGCAAGTAACTAGATCGAAACTTGAAAATTCATTAGCCTTTTCCATAAATTAGAAACAAAAAAAAAATTAATAAACATTTTTAGAAGTTATCCTTTACCTTTTTGACAAATTTGGGAGGACATTGGTTTCTAACGCAGTTTTATCTGCATCATTTTCTATAGATTTTTAGAATTTGGGATTTAATTTGGTTTTCTCCAACTAATCAAAAAAGATTTTGGTAATATATTTTGAGTTAGAATAATTATTAATTAATTTGCAGAAGCACAGTCAATCACTGTAGTTTAACCACGCCCCTTTCCCCTTTTTAAGTATTAACTACGAATGCGATCTGAAATGTTTCCGGAATCGACAAGAAAAACACGGTATTGGTGTGGTTTTTTATTCTCATTTTTCGATGTAGTCTTCTTGAAGATCAATACACCTTTTCAAACGGTGCTCTAGTCTCTTCAAGTCGTCGGAAAAGTAGGATGTTTCGAGGTCTGCAAAATAGCCATATGTAGCGGCGATGATTTCATTTGAGGCAAATCGCTTTCTTCTCAGTGATTTTTTCAGGTTTGGGAATAGGAAAAAGCCACTGGAGTCTAGGTCCGGTGAATATGGAGGATGAGAGACTAATTCGTAGCGCAACTCATTCAATTTGGACGCGACGATGCGGTATGAATGACCCGGTGCATTGTTGTGTTGCAAAAGCACATTTTTCCGCTGCAGATGAGGCCGTTTCTCCTTCAATACTGCATCGAATCGAGTCAATAAATCGCTGTAGTATTGTCCATGATCGTTTTTCCCTTCTGCAGATAGTTGATGAGGATCGCACCTTGGGAATTCCAAAAAATGGTCGCCATGACCTTTCCCGCCGATGGAACAGTCTTTGCTTTGTTCAGAGCAGATTCGCCCCGAAAAGTCTACTGCTTCTACTGTTCCTTGGTCTCCGGTATGTTGTGGTGAATCCAAATCTTATCTACAGTTACGAAACGCATGAAGAAATCTCTTGGATTGCGTTGCATCCTGGCCAGACACTCCTCCCAAACGGTCACCCGATTTCGTTTTCGCTCCGGTGTAAGCAAGCGTGGTAGTTATCGCGCCGAAAGCTTCTTCATACCCAAAATTTCGTGTAGGATATGGCCAACCTGTTCTTCTGATATGTCTGTTGTCTCTGCTATCTCTTTCAATCGGCGATCGGCTAACACGACATCATGAATCTTGTCGATCAATTCATTGTTGGTAGCGGTTTTTGGGCGCCTACTGCGTGATTCGTAACTCGTGCTTGCGCGGCCACGTTTGAACCCGCTCACCCAGAAGCCGCAAATGAAGGAGCGCATCCGACATGAACCTCTACCAAAATATCACGCATTTCCGTGGCCGTTTCCCCAGCCACTCAGAAGTGTTTTACCGCTGCACGAAATTCGATTTTATCCATTTTTGCGAAACCGCCTGGTTTGCTACACAGAAAACACTCTTAAACACAACTATTGACAGTAGACGTTTGAAATTTAGACAGTTGCCATAAAAAAAGGTTGCCCTTGCCGACCAATAAATCCACTTCATCGTTCGTGGGCCACCTTTACCGATTCCGGAAACATTTTAGGTCGTCCTCGTAGAACATATTTTTGTTGCCTGCAGTGTGATAAAGCTTCACCTGAGCTTCTAATTTTCTATTAAATTAATTTGGAATTTTAATTTTTTTTTTCTGCACTTACTGTGATCTATTCTAGATCCTAACATCGTACGACTTCAACAAGGAATATCAGGTCTCTCCACGAAGCCTTTGCAGTTTGTATTCATCCTTCGATTATCAAATTCAATTGTTAGAGAATGGATTTAAAGATGCAATAATCGACACTATATATGTGCAATTATTAGAGTATTTCAAATATAATTCCCATACGATAGCTTTTCCAGACTTGTCCTTTTTGTGCGTTATTCAGGTAGGACTCCTGCAGTCTATTTTATCTCTGGTAAAAAATAATTGTATCGACTGCAGATAAAATCCTTTCTGAAGAAGTGTTCCGTGGCAGGAAGATGCGCCAGATCATCGATAAAATCGAACAGAATACTAAATTTATCTTGTCCGAAAGGAAAAATGTCAGTTTTAACACGGCCGACTCGAAGCAGATCGAAGCTTGGGAGGCCGCCGTTAAAAATAAAGCTTTAAGATTTTAAGATATTAAAAATAAATATATTTTCCACAAACATACGTATTTAAAATTCTTGTAACCCTTTAATGAGAATTTCGAAAAATTATTGGTTTGATTTCATAAAGTAAGCAAAGGCAGATGAACGAAATATTACGTTTGAGTAAATAGTGTACTGCACCTAGCTTTTATTCTAATTACGTAACAGTTGATTAATAGCCAGTCGTCCTGGAATTTTGACATTTTACTACGCTCACCTATCCAGTTAACAAAAGAGTTAGCTTTGTCCCATGTAACTAGGATTCAAGCTGTAAGCTAACAGCAACTGCGTAGCTTCCAGTTGGCGTTTAATAAACGCTGAATTTAGTGCAATGTTAATTAGAATTTATAGCGATGCGATTGTGAGCTAACGTGAGCAATGTGACACGGGTCAGCGTTCCGACAAGGCTCACCACATTTAATTAGTATTTAAATACGAACAGAAGGTGGATCGAATTTTGGCGTAAATTTTATTCGTACAGAAATTGGAATACAAGTACTTTTTAGTGTTTTAGTCGCGTATTGGCTAGGATCTTCCAGGTTAAATCTAACGGAAAAAAGAACGGTTCGAACTAGGATCCATAAATTTAGATAAAATTTAATTCTATTACTATTATTAGAACGAACCTGAGCACCAGTGCTTGGAATAGATCAAGGTTTTTAATAAACCTTGCTCCTAGTCTAAGATTTTAACCCTTAGTTCAGAAGGTGTATTTCGTTTTAAACAATCAATGTACACTATCCGACAAATTTAATGCTATTTATAGCCCGGTTATTATCAAAATTATGCACCATTTGGACACGCGGACATACAGCTGGTATAGGCTTCTACAGGTAGAGGGTGGATAAGTACAAAACACAGCAGTTAAGCAAATCAGAATGAAAAATTTAAATTGTTTGATATAATAATAATGCATTTATTTGTGGTGAGTTCAATAAGAACATAGGCTTAGTTAGAGATACAAAGAATAAATAATACAAAATAAATATAAGACAACACACAAAAAGAAACACAACCACTAAAACGTTGTAAGGACAAACTAAAGTAATTAGTCAAAGATATGAGGGCTACCTGAAATGTTTCCGGAGTCGGCAAGAGATGGCGCTCGAAGGCTTTTATAGCAACTGTCAAAATTTCGGACGTTTACTGTCAATAGTTGTTGTTTAGAAGTGTGTTTTGTGTAGTAAGTCAAACAACTGAATTTCGTGCAGTTATAAAACACGTCTGGATGGGTACCGCGTTTGCTCACAACGGAGCAAAAACGAAATCGGGTGACCGCTTCGGAGCAGTGTCTGGTTAGGATCGAACGCAATCCAAGAGATTTCTCGTTATATATACAAAATATTTTAAAATTTTTAAATTAGACTAATATTTTGTCGATCCACCTTTACTTGCGTGAAGTGCTGCGAGTCATCGTGGCATAGAATCTATTAAATGATTAATGGTGTCTTTTGGAATATTTAACCACTCTTCTGTAACAGCTGCCACGAGTTCTTCCTTATTGCTGGGTTTTCGGGGTCGTTTCGCCATATTTGTCTGGATTATTTGCCAAACATTCTCTATCGGATTCATGTCTGGTGATTGGCCTGGCCATGGTAAAATCCGAATCCCCTGTTCTTCTTTCCATATGGTTGTTGTTCTCGCTTTGTGGCAGGGTGCTCCATCCTCCCTAAAAGTGGCGTCTTCTTTAAATAAAATGGCGTTGTCGAATATCGGTAGTAGTCCTTCTGTTAATATTTGGATATATTTTGCCGCATTTATATTTCCGTCGCAGATTACTAATTGCGATCTTCACCATACCATATCGCGCCCCACACCATTATGTTCACACCGCCGTATTTCACCGTCTGATGCAAAAATTTGTCGTCCAGTTGCTGTGATGAACGTCTCCATACCCACGTACGACCACTATCACTGAATTGGCAGTATCTGCTTTCGTCTGAAAAAATGACAGACCGCCAAAACTTTTCGGGCTTTGTTCGCATTTCGATTGCCCAAGCCATTCGGCGCCGCTTTTGAAATGCCATAAGGAGAGGTTCTTTCTTTGCCATCCTTTTATACATTCCCACACTGTAGAGGTATCGCAGAACGTTGCGCTGACTTTTCTGTGAAGTTGCCGCAAGCTCAGCTGTACTTTTTCGCGGTTCTCTTAACACTTAGCGCACAAGCACTCTTTTACTTCTTTCAGTAGGTCCGATACGACCTGGTCTCGGCTCCACTGTTGTTTTTTTCCTTGCGTTTAAATTGTGTAATCACACGGTTATCTGTGGACAACAGAATATTTAAAAATTTACTTATTTCACGTTGCGAAGCGCCGCGTTCACTCTGGCCAACGATGCGACACCCCGGGTGAAGTCGCTAATATCGCTCGAACCTTGTAAGCGGGGCATAGTTATAATGATACTAAACTATGACGAATTCCTTCCGATACATCTACCCCTACCCTAATGACAAGAGAAAGTTCTTTATTCGTTCTTAGTATTTACCTGTGTACATATTTACCGCTTTACCTGGTGTCTACTTTATTCTGTCACCCTAGTGTATGTAGTTATAAGTGATAATCCATACTATGAAAAGGAAATCACTTCGTCTATGCGGTGGACAGTAAACATAGGGTTGGATAAAAAAGGAAACCGTATTGCCGTTATTGCTTTGCATACATGTAATAAACCTGCAGAGGAGGTTTTCAACTTACTAATGTCGTTAAAAATATAAAAAAAAAATCATTTAGCGCGATTGTCTAATAAATATTATTATTTTAAAATCATACTGGCTAAATGACAAGAAATAATGGATTATGAAATTGTATATTGAACTAATTCTTTACATTAGCCACATACAACAAGTTTCCGTAGAAAATTGCGCAGAGGAAAGCGAGTAGTTGAACGAAATGAGCTGTCTTCGCTAATGAACCACTTCTAAAACAAAAATCACTTTCGCACACGTAGCAGTCCTTTATCTTCGCTGGCACCAGAACTGAGCTCTTAGCCATGCTGCAGTAGTGAGCAATCATACTGTCGTCAATGCAAGTTCTTATCATCTTTGTTTTTCCTTTAACTGAAAGGGAATAATAAAAATTTAGGAAAAAAATGAGATGGATCGTTTTGGCGGCGCATAGTGACGTATAGTTGGGAGATTACTAAAAAAACCAACATGGGTTTTATTCTGTGGCAAATAGTATTAGATTAAAAGTAGACCAACCCATATCTCATGCAAAGAAAGTTCTTCTCAATTCCTCAAAACGATTCGCTAATAAAAGGACTTCTATCCAATCTGAACCTCTATTATTTAGAAGTACCTGGTTCGAAGCGGTATTGTATTATAGTGAGCATTTTCAGAGTATCAAATATTTTATTTCCACATCGAAATCACTAAATTTCGAAGCTTTTCAAGGAAGTAAGAAATTATTTTGGAGCTGGTGTATTTGCACCCGCAAAACTATCCATCTGTAGTAATAAATTTATTGACCAATAGGAGAAACTAGTCTAGATGTAGTCCAATAATTTCTGAACAAGCATAGATTGTTATGTGTACATAGAGAACAGACAGCATAAAAGATGCAGAAGTTAATTCAACTATACACACTGCAAGAAAACTAAGTGCGAATATAGAACCTGTTATACGAGGGCCACCCATGACTTAAGCAGCGATTAGGCATTTATTACCCAAGAGAGTGATACAAGGTTTGTTGTGCACTTTCCAGGACTCCTACGATACCTCTACATGCAGTCTCCTTTCAACTTTAAGCACTTTACCGCAACGTGTTATAAATGTTTCTATGCGTGGCCTATGTTTGGTTATCTCTAGATTATTAAAACATTCAGTACTGATCTCTTTCAGCCGCCTAAGAAATCTTTTAGTTTCGGCAAGAGATGACAGCAAGTAGGGGTTAAATCGGAGCTGTATGGCGAATGTTGAAAGACTTCCAACATCTTTCGTAGGTCAAGAGGTTGTTTTCTTCTTCACTTCAGGTAAAGTTTGACGCCAGGGACTACTCCTGCATCGTGCCCGCATCTCCAAGGCAATGGTCGGACTCGTCCATTCGTATCTCCGCAAGAGGTCATTCAAGACATATGAACAAATTCCAGGCGTTCCAGAGCCGGATACTGCGGATGGCCTTCAACGCTCCCTGGTTCGTAAGGAACACCATGCTACACGAAGACGCCAGAGTGGAGCCACTCATAGACATCATTCGAAGAATAGTCACCCGATTCTTCGACCAAGCGGTGGATCATTGGAACTCCCTCGCGTCGGCGTCTCAGGAGTACGACCCCAGTATCCCCCGGAGGTACGGCCGCCCACTGTCACTCGTCGTGGGCCACCAGGACTGACAGCAGAGCTGCCAGCCTGCTAATCACCACCTTGGGATGGAACCCTCACATTTCGTCGAAGATGCAGATTCGCTCGAGCCGAAGGTGGATTGAGTAGCTGAAAACTCGGGTAATTGGCATCCAGACGAGGTTCAGACTACATTTCCTCCCCGTCGAAGACACAACTCGCTCGAGCCGAAGGTGGATTGAGTAGCCGGACGCTTGGGTGAGTTACTTCAAGATGGGAAACAACGCCAAACCAGCTACGTTAAGAAGAAAATTCGCTCGGGCCGAAGGTGGATTGAGTAGTTGGACGCTTGAGCGAATTCTAATCCGACGAAGTTAAAGAAAGAAGATTTTTAGTACTTCGAACCTACCTATCGTTCATCATCACCTCAAGTTTTAGACACTTTGCCTGTTAGGAAACCCATTTTTATTTGGTCTGCCTACATTTCTTCTTCTTAAATATCTATAAAATCTCGCTCTAGATGGCAACCTTGTCACTTGCATCCGTTCTACGTGTTCCTTCCAGTTATTTCTGTTTTCTTTTATTCTCTCATTTATATCGAAGATGCTTAGTCCTGTTTTTATAATCTACATTTCTTATTCTATCAGATTTTGTGCATCCTTTCACTCAAAAATGTCATCTCTTGTGTCTGTATTCTGCTTTCTTGTTTTTTCGTAGTTGTCCATGTTTCTTTGCCGTATAAGAGGGTTGGCACTGCTATCGTCTTGTAAAATTTTATTTGTATATCCTTTCTTGTTTTGATTTTTAACGTTCTACTCATTATTCCACAGATATGTGTAAATTCATTCAGTTTTTCTTCTGTCTTTGTTTCGATCATAAAATACGTGGCAGCCTAAATACTTAGTGTTTCATCTGTTCCAGTACAGTATCGTTTATGACTATTTTTGCCCTAATTGGATATTTACCCAGGAAAGTCATGATTTTTTGTATAGTATATATCCCTTTCCGTAGATCATCCTCTGTTTCTGTTAGGAGTGCTAAGAGGCTACCTAATATGAAGCAAGTATAGAAAAGTTTGTAAAACGTTATGCTAAGTCTTTAAACTTGAACGGAGACTATGTAAAGAAGTAGTGTAAGCATGAATAACTAGAAAAGAAACGTTTTTCCTTTCTGGATGTTCCGGACTTTTTAATTTTCAATGCCTAATAGTAGTTACAATACAGTTAACTACAACAAAACTAAATTACAAATTGCGTGACACCTAACCCTCCTTTATCGATATACCAGCGTGTCGTGGCACACCGGTTCAGAACCACTGCTCCGTTAGAAGAATACCCACTGAATTGGACAGCATCAGTACATTTCTTTTGTTTAGTTATATGCTGTGGTATATTCAAGTGCATTTGTTTATTTGTGGCATACCACAAAGAAGTTCTAGTAATCTGTGTTTACAAGCCAATATTATTTGGCGGTGACACACCATTATTCATCCAGTATACGTTCAGTTCTTCAAAAGTACTGATGCTTTGAAATGCTACTAGAGTAATCAGAACTAAGCAAACTGAGTAACATTACATATTGGCCGGCTGGTCTTCGATTATCGTGTTCTTTACCATGTAGACATTTTGTAATACTTGCCACAGAACTGAAGAGCAACCAGCAACACTGGTTGTGGAAGCTTGAAGGCTACTTGGATATTAGTTGCTGATCTTTTTCTACCATTCAAATTGTGAAATGGACTACAATTGAGAAACCTATTCTTCGTTAATTTTCAACGATTTAAGTATATATAGGTTGCCACAAAGCAATCTATTGCACCGTACCATCTAATACATTGTTACAATAAATTAACGAAACACACCAACAACTCGTACTTTGAAGCTGGATGCTAGCGCAAGAAAATTCAATCATCGGTTCTAGTTCAATAAGATGTTGTGAGTTTTTGTAGGAACAATCACTATGTGTCGTAACAGTTTTCTTGGGATTGAAGCAAGCATCGGTAGTATTATAACTCTCGCAGGTGAAGCATTTAATTGCAAAACCTAAAAAAAACGAATGTGTACGCTCTCGACTTCAAATTGGCATATACGCATAAAGATCTAAATCATGTTCAGTCTGAGTTTAGGGTGTACTTACATCGCTGTACGATCATAGATAAGGCTATCATCACCAACATAACAATGGCGGTTGGAGTCATTTTTAAAATGACGCCCAAGATATTCTCTCTTATCTAAACAGACGTACTTATTATTTTACGTCAATTGCTGTTTACGTGAAAAACTGAGAGATGATATATAAATTGTCAAGTTTTGACAAATAAGTCAAAACTAATTTTGTCAGTTTTGATGAAATTGTCATGAAGATAATCAATTGGCTCTTACTTGGACGTATGTACGTAACGAATAAGTAGTTTGACTGTGTGAGAAGTGATTTTTTGGAGGTCCAACTGGATCAAACTGTTTCATCTAGAATTTACAGACAAATAATATACGCTAAAACTGTTCAATAGCTAATGAAGTTAATTAAAAGACACTAACTTATTCAAAGCCACTGCAGCTTCTGATATTCCTATTGGGAAACCTGACAATTCACTTTTTAACAAGTTACTTGCAAAATAGATCGATACCTGACCACTAATCTAACTCTGTTTAGAAGGAATACGTAGTGTATCTTTGGATAAGCGCGAACAGAAACAGTGAATGCATTAGGTAAAATAACTTCAATGGTAATTTCCCCTAACAATTAACAAGATATTGGAACAATTGTAAATGCGTGCAAGCACAATGATTCTGGTCAGGATACAAACAATTCTTTTTTCGGATACTGTAGCAAATTGATGAAAGGTTATCCTTTCATTATATTACACATTATTTGTAGAGTTTAAGCTCAATTTGTCAAAGATGAATTTCCCAATAAATTAATTAGTTCGTAGTACAAAGAAAATGTCTACAACGAAGGTAATGACACCTTATTACTGAACAGACAAATAATATCCAATCATAACTTGATGTAAAGTCAACAAAAAAGACTAAGGAACATTTTTAAATAACTAATGTAGCCGCGGTATGCATGTTGTGAATAAAGGTAGTGTTTCTTTTTTGGGGAAACGCCGCTACCACTGGTTCAAATAAAAGACTGTATCTTTCTTGAATTTCTATATTATGGTGTACGAGTATTGCTCTGCAGCCGCATAAGGCTAGAGCTGCAGTAGAACTCGGAAATGGTATACGAGATACAAAACTTCAACCGCACAAGGCTGGAGCTGAAGTCGAACTCCCCCTATGTATTATTCAATTGCTTATATATTACATTACTAACGAGTAAATTATCTCATTAGCAATTAGTGAAATGTCTGATGCCTGTGTGGATGGGGCTACAATAATGCGATGAGGTCATCGTAACAGACAAAGAGTTAATATTTACTACTTAAACTTAACTTATTATCTAGAGATTACATACAATACCTAAATTACGATTCATAAGTTATGACATACTAAATATACATGTAATTAAACTATTTAAGTATCATTATAGATACAATCTTAGCTAGTTGCTCAGATTATACCGAACAGGTAGTAATAAACAAATAATAGCGATCTTTGTCCTAGGCGCAGAACATAAAGTAGATGTGTTTGTATAGGCGCACGAGAAAACAAGAAAGTTGAACTGCGCTTTACTATTCCCATTGTTTTGCGGGTATCGTGAAAATTTTATATTTCTTGACATTAACCATTAACATGCTGTTGACAAGTAGAACATATCAGGTTGATTTTTACAAATGATTGCAATCCTGGTAGATATTAATTCTGACGTGAAGCTTTAGATTATCGGGGACCAACGGTTTTGAACAAGTCGATTGGTAGCATAAATATTTGTAACGAAAATGGACCTAAATTACTTCTCTGAGGAACTCCAGACAATGATGGGAAGTAGTCAGGATCAAAACCCACGTACGTCACAAAGCGTTTCATGTTAAACAGATGTGATTCAAATAATATCTAAGTGTTTACTGGAGACGACATTATCGGATAAGCATTGGGCATTCGTACATAGTTGTAATGTAGACAGCTGGGCATAGAAATCGTACTAGTTGCTAAAAATCCAGGTCTATTTAAACAGACATTTTATCTATTAAATAATCCCGCAGGGACATAATTGGAAACCATTAACTTTTGACTGCTCTCGAAACTATGTACTACTTTGGCAACTCGCTTCAGAGAGGAGCGTGGAATAAATAACAGAGAGTGGAAGGAATAACATGAGCACAATCATCCACAATACAAGCTGCAGTATAATCACTATTTGTCCCTTAGATATTTTATAAGCTGCAGATTGTTCGCTTCAGTCATGGAAGAAAAGCCACACAAGTTAGAGTTAGTACAAGGTAAACTGATTGGAAAAACTTACGAAAGGCTTCCACTGTAAGGGATAAATTGCAGTGTTACCATAATCATCCTTGAATGTTCTAGGAATACCTTCCCGATTTTTCCTGGAATGTCTAGCATTGGAAGAAAAGGAAACTTCAGTGGGTTAAATATATATTTTTGATGTGTTGAGGGAGGGAGATTATAGGGTGTAGGGGAGTAAATCGGTTGTGTTCGTCAAAGCAGATGGGCTGTCAGTAGCATCATGTCTGAGCAAGAGGTGCTTATTAAATTTTTGGTGCGGGAGGGCGTAAAACCTGTCAAAATTTTGCGTCGGCTAACTGAACAGTTCGCTGAAAGAACTGGCAGAAAAAAATGCTGATGGCCGAGAGTCAGTGGAAAACGAGAGCCATTCTTGCAACGGTTTTTTGGAATTCTAGAGGCATACTGCTCATTGATCTCCTCCGCGAACGGCGTACTACCGCCAACTGCTTGATGAAATGAAACAGGCCCATCAACAAAAGAGATGAGCCATGCCTATTCGAAGTGCGATTCTGCTCCATGACAATGCTCGGCCACACACAGCTACATTGACCCAAAATAAGTTGGCTAAATATCATTGGAAAACACGGGAACATCCGACCTGTCACCATGAGACTATCATACGTTTGCGCCACTCAAACAAAAATTGGAAGCTCACCACTTTGACGACGACGACGGTGTAGGAATGTTCGTGCGTAATTGATATTATCAACTAACAATTATCTATACGCGAGTCTTAAGATGGTAATCGTACTGTGTACGAAAATAAATTACCGGAGCTACCTTAGTATTAATATTACATTAAATCCTCCATAATTCACTTGAAATAAATCGTTCATAATTTAGATTTTATTGTAACGGCGTCTTATTGCTCTTAATGTTGAACTACGCTTACATAAATCAAGCTTATGCTAGATTGATAAGGTCGGTTTAGAAGGAAGCGGAGAGGAGATTAATTTACATATTTACTCAGATTTATTGCGGAAATCCTGAATTTTTATATTGCTAAGGACGGCTCGGTTTATCAAATTTGTATTCCAGAAATTTTAGAATAAGTTCAGCATTAAATCCTAATATTGTGATTGTGGATTAGAGGTAGTATTTGTTGGAAATTAAAGCCAGTAATTTTTTTGGATTAAACAGTTGGCTTGCGATATCGGAAATGGAGTTCAAATCCCAATAATACTAGAAGCTGTTACACAAAAAAAGAAATAGTATCGTAAGCTATTTCGGTTTGGAAGTTATAGTAGGTAGGGGAGGGAGTTTGCTTTCTACATATCAACACGCCTCGTGGAAAACAATTGACTAACACTAAAATTGAATTAATTCATACTCGGCGCGACAAAAATTGGTTAGTTGCAAAAGATATCATCAAGTACAAGCAGAAGCCACGTAATTCACGGTTTCTTAAAATAAAGGCGAAAATTACGGAAAAGCACGCAAATCCGAAAGACCCAAGCGAACGTGAACCTTGCGTAAATTTAAGGTGTGACAGTCAACAAATAACTGCTAGACAAATACTTGGGCAGAGGGGGGCGGGCCTTGCAGGAGCGGTTTCCATATCGCGGATAGATGATGTCCGTCCTCCCTATTAATATTGTCGGGGTGTTTTTGGATCTCCATGACCTTCCTGATTTTTCTACCATGTTTTCTCCTTAGGAAATGTCGAAATCCCAACGTTTCTCTTTCGTTTTTCTTTCTTTCCCCTTTTTTACTATCGGTCTCCCTTCTCTCTTTCCTTCTCTTACTCTTTATTTTACCTTTTCTCCTTTTTCACCCCCCTTTTTCATTTTCTTTGTTCCCTGTTTTTTATTTCTTTTCCTCTTACTCTTATTTCATTTTTATATATCTCATCATGACACGGTCCAATTCCGGAAGTAGTTCGCTTATTACTGACTCTAGCCGTGAAAGCCTATGTATTCATTTCAAAACCTCCATTAGCGCGTCGGCATAAAGAAACCAGGTTAGCATTTGCAACCGCGCGTTTACATTGGCATAAACGATGGCGAAAAGTCATTTTTTACTGATGAGAAAAAGTTTAATTTAGATGGTCTTGAAGGCTATCAGTGTTATTACCATGATCTAAGAAAGTAGTGCAATGATATGGGCAGGTATAATTGTAGCGTACAAAAGTTTAATTCAAATTTGGATTCATGTGTGAGATTGGAGTAGTTTCTTCCTTGAAAGGGTGCTACTTTTTTTTCGAGGATATACAATAACTAACTTTATTTTATTTTTAGAATACCGGTCTTTTTCAAAGATAACTGAAAAGAAAATCCTTTTCGAAACGGTCACACTCTAACGCGGCTTTTCTACGACGAACAAAGGGGAATATGAAGTCGCTAAAACCTTTCGGAAAGTCGAACAATGAACGAGTTTGACGGTTCGTTGATAAATCGCCATCCGCACGCAACTGTATCAATAAAAGCTTTTATTTAATTTGGCTTACTGTCGCACGACGATCTTTCCGATACTTTTGTACATTTGGAGTGCATTTAGGATGTTAAATGACTATAATAACTAAGGACGTGTGAATTTAAGTGCGACTCAGACGCTGCGCTACCGATATGTACACATAAAATCAAGTAGATGATCAAGTGACATGTTAACGACAGGGCACAAACGTAGAAGATATGGAACATACGGGTTGAATTAGATATACTATAATATACAGTTTATGTAGTATTATATGCAATTTTTGCCACATTTTAATTACGTGCGATAAGTTTTGATGTAGAATGATTTTTTTTCGGTATATAAAGACATATTGATATCCAAACGGATACATTTTACTAGAAAACGTTTAATTACTAACACAAACTGCATATTATTCTCTGAAATTTAAATATTGATATAATATTTATTCATAAAATTATAAATATTTATTCGTATTCTATTTCTATACATCTAGATAAACTTAACACATGGGCTGAAAAGTCCCGGGCCTAATAAAGAAAACACGGGTTTTTTCGTTCAAAATTAGCTTTATTCATCAACGTAATCTCCATCAAGAGCAACGCAATCATTCCAGCGCCGCTCTAACATTTCAATACCACTTTTGTAGAACGATTTATCTTTTGCCTCAAAATAGGCCTCAGTTTCAGCGATAACCTCTTCATTCGTGCGAAATTTTTTATCGGCGAGCATTTTTTTGAGGTCTGCGAACAGCCAGTAGTCGCTGGGAGCCAAATCTGGCGAATACGGTGGATGTGGGAGCAATTCGAAGTTCAATTCATGTAGTTTTGCCGATGTTTTGATTGACTTGTGACAAGGTGTGTTGTCTTGATGAAATAAAATTTTTTTCTTTGCCATATGCGATCGTTTCTTTTCAATTTCGGCCTTCAAACGCTCCAATAACGCTATATAATATTCACTGTTGATGACATTTCCTTTCTCAAGATAGTCGATGAATATTACACCACGCACATCCCAAAATACCGAGGCCATAACCTTTCCAGCCGATTGTAGTGCTTTCGGGCGCTTTGGACGAGGTTCACCAGTTGCTGTCCACTCAGATGACGATCGTTTTGATTCCGGAGTGAAGTGATGGATCCATGTTTCATCCATTGTCACATATCGACGCAAAAATTCCGGTTTGTTACGTTTAAACATGGCCAAACACTGCTGAGAATCATCAACACGTTCTTGTTTTTGTCAACAGTGAGCAAACGCGGCACCTACTTTGAACAGAGCTTTCTCATAGTCAAATGCTCATGCAATATAAAGCCAATACGTTCTTTTGATATCTTTACGATGTTAGCTAACTCACGCAACTTCACTTTTCGATCATTCAAAACGATTTTGTGGATTTTTTTTATGTTTTCTGGTGTTACCGCCTCATTTGGACGTCCACTGCGTTCTGCATCATCGGTGTCTCTACGACCACGTTTAAAGTCAGCAAACCAACGTTTTATTGTTGTTTCTGATGGAGCGGAGTCCCCATAACACTTTTCAAGCCATTGCTTCGCTTGAACGGTATTTTTTCTCATCAAGAAGCAGTGTAAAATTAAAACACGAAATTGTTTTTGATCCATTGTTTTGAAAATAACAAAAGTAGCGTGACTCTTAGCACAATAACTCACAAACTAATGAATAGAATATCATGACATTTTAACAGCTGTCTTTTGAAGGTTAGTACTAACTGAGAGAAAGGTGACTGCAATAAAACTAGCGTCATCTATGTGATAGGCCCGGGACTTTTCAGCCCATGTGTTATGCATGTCATATTCGCACTCTTGATTTTCAGTTAAACTCTTGTCACACCATAAGAGTTTAACTGAAAACCAAGGGTGCGAATATGATGCGAAGTATCTTTTTAAATTCGCCAACATCACATCATTAGACGCAGAACGCTCCTTTTTCAAATACACAAACATATTTTTACCTCGCCGTAGGAGTATGACCGAATCAGTATTGGAAGGCATGCTAATGTCACAAAACTACAGCAAACTTTTACGTCACTCTGTACCAATAACGCAATCAAAGTAAAATAACAAGTAATTATATTCATTATATTTGATATTGATAGTGACGGAGTCGTACGCTACTGCAAAAGCACTTGTTTCTGCAGCCTTGGTGAAGAAACACCATTGGTCGCGATTTTTTAAAAATAGCATCTCTGTAAAGCCGTATCCATACTTTACCTCGAAATTTATTACTGACCTAATCTAATCGAGCGTTTTCGGTACGGACGGCAATTAAAAGTGCCGGAGTTTTGTTTCAAATTTAAACCATGGCGCCATCGTTCAAGGGGTCGAAGAATACACATTTTCGGCTCAACTTACACTAATTGCTCAATAATAACGCCACCTATCAAGCCAATAAAAACGGTTTATTACAGCTACTGCTGTACGGTGGACGCGGACAATGGTTGCGGCGGTGATTGACGATAACGCTGCACGTTTTGCATCAATTAACCTCAAATTCTGACTGCAGACTAACAAATCAAGCGCTTATCGTCCGCAAAATAATATAAACATGTCCTCTCCGTTCGGATGTATGTAAACAAGCGACCTGATTATAACCCGCGTCTAGCCTATATACTACATATGTATATGTACTACGTCGAGCAACTAAAATGTCCGATCTACCAGTGAGTTGCAAATTTTTCTGCACTAACTGCGGAAGGTAAGTGAAAGTTCACTGTCAATTTATAACCAAAGAACGTGAAAATAACATCTCGTATAATTAAAATATCGTCTTGCTATCCAATATTTAACAAGTTTTAATACGAGTTGTTTCAGAAACAATGAAGTTAAACCGGACATTTTTACTGTCCAGAATAGTACATGTATTCGATATTGTACTGGATGCTCCTCGTGAATTATAACGAGCCAGTTACTTACTATTGCCGGCTATGCGCCTAGTAACGGCTCGCACAAATCGGACGGGGTAAGTTCATTATACACTAACAATCATCCCTATTAGTGTGACACCTGCAGTTGCAAAATGAAATTTCCGCCGGTATGCGGTTAAAGAACTCATAGCGAATATTTTCGTAAGCGTTCTTGCTAAGCGGGAACACGTATTTCATTGAAAACTCTGTTAATAGAGAGGATATTAAAAGAAGTCACTCCAAAATGTTGCGTTTTATAACAATAAGGGTCTCATTTCATTTTCAATTCTGATTACCGTAAGGTAGCAGTGTTATTGATTATTTCTCAAAAGTAACTTTTTCGCCATTGAATTTTCTGTTATAAACTGTTTGTTAGAAGTGGTTTTGGGTATAACATTTAGAAAGAAATTTAACTAAAGATGTACAAGAGCCTAGGTAAAAAGGGCCGTTCTGGAGGTGTTATATGGGATCGATAATTCTGTTATTATTTGAATATAAACACGATATAGTTGTTTTACTCTTAAAGCAAAGCTTAATACCAGTGGCAAATATAGGCGTAACACTTACAGAAGCGTTGATCAACTTATTATTGAGAGCCGAAGTTCCCTTAAAAGACTATGACTTGCAATTAAAATTACGTTTTACACGGTATATTAATGGATTACAAGTGTAGAATGTAGCGCGAGGAAGACGCTCGTGCACCAGGTCTAAGTGGGCCAAAAAGATAATAGAAATATAAGAGATTGCAACCACCGGATATTGCACAAAATTTCCAAATTAAACGTGTTATGTCTTTTTTTATCGGATTAATAATTATTTGCTGTTAGTTTTGTGCGGTGAAATTCTTTATTTCGTTATTTAGTTAGCATTTTTAGTTTTCTTAATCAAAACTATTTCATTTTATTTACTTAGTCATTTTTAATTTTTTTGTTGGTTTGAATTATCTGTTGGATACCGCCGCTAGTATTGATATGGTGTCGATGTCGACTAGCTGTTTACGAGGTCACGCACAGTGTCTTCTGCCAGTGCGTTCAACAAAACTTTTATTGTTTACTCTATCGTATTCAAGACGGAGCGGATTTAAATTTTCTTCGATTAGAGATCTCTTATATTATTTCCTATTCGTCTCCGATTGTCGCGTACTTTTAATTTTTACTTTTATTTGTTTATTTCATTTAAATATTTCCAATTAACAGAGGATTATTAAATTTCTCAATTTTCTCTTCCACCCTTATCATTAATCGCATCTCCGTAGTGGGGAGAATATTAGCCTCAGGAAGATTTTCTGGCCCTTTCACTTGTGACCATTAAGGGATTAGCTGCTTGATAAAAATAGCGTTACGACTAACTGTAAAATAGCGTTTTTGCAGTTAATTTGTGAAGTTTCACATAGTTGTGGATTTGGTTGAAATCCTATCGTGCCGCATTTTTATTTTTTTATTTCTTTTTAGAAGTTTGGTTTTTGTTTTTGGTTTTCCTTTTTTGTTTTTGTCTTTATCTTTGTCTTTGTCTTTGTCTTTGTCTTTGTCTTTGTCTTTGTCTTTGTCTTTGTCTTTGTCTTTGTCTTTGTCTTTGTCTCTGTCTCTGTCTCTGTCTCTGTCTCTGTCTCTGTCTGTGTCTTTGTCTTTGTCTTTGTCTTTGTCTTTGTCTTTGTCTTTGTCTTTGTCTTTGTCTTTGTCTTTGTCTTTGTCTTTGTCTTTGTCTTTGTCTTTGTCTTTGTCTTTGTCTTTGTCTTTGTCTTTGTCTTTGTCTTTGTCTTTGTCTTTGTCTTTGTCTTTGTCTTTGTCTTTGTCTTTGTCTTTGTCTTTGTCTTTGTCTTTGTCTTTGTCTTTGTCTTTGTCTTTGTCTTTGTCTTTGTCTTTGTCTTTGTCTTTGTCTTTGTCTTTGTCTTTGTCTTTGTCTTTGTCTTTGTCTTTGTCTTTGTCTTTGTCTTTGTCTTTGTCTTTGTCTTTGTCTTTGTCTTTGTCTTTGTCTTTGTCTTGGTCTTGGTCTTGGTCTTGGTCTTGGTCTTCGTCTTCGTCTTCGTCTTCGTCTTCGTCTTCGTCTTCGTCTTCGTCTTCGTCTTCGTCTTCGTCTTCGTCTTCGTTTTGGTTTTTGTTTTTGTTTTTGTTTTTTCTCTTGGTTTTTCGATTTTCACTTTACGTGTTTCAATTTTGGGTTTGGATATTTGATTTCTGGATTCCACCTTTTTTCCACGTAAACCTTGTAATACCCTGAGCAACATCAGAGGACAAGGCAACCTTGAAATTCAGCATTCCCTATTGAACGATACTACGGGAGAATCCAGGATTAAGAAAATTCCAAAAGAGTACCACCTAGAGTAAAGTAGTGGGAACTACAACAACAGCAAGCGATCTGTGAACCTATCACAAAACCGAGTAAAAAATTGATCGTAGAAGAAATCTAATGGCTGCACCGACAAGATATTTCAAACCAGAACTTTAACGGTTCTAAGAAAATAATTTAAAGTAAAAGAGGAAGTAGTTTTAGTTAACCAAGCAAAAATAAAAACTAAACAAAACTATACGTATAGGACATTAGATTAACGACATAAAGAATTTTATCGAACAAAATTAAGAATAAAAATAATAAAAAAAACAACGTAACAAAGTGAAGGGTAAAAATTGTAATTGCAGGGTCGCGATTGTTTGAATTTGGTTGATTGTGGGAAAAGAAACGGCATTGAATGTTTTAGTACGTCCGGATTTGGGGTAGCGTTCTCGACGCCATTTTATTATTGCACGTGGTGCTGAATTTGTAATCACCAATTTAATCCCCGTCCTTACGGAGGTTTTCATTACATTTTTCGTTTTCGTTTTTTGGATGTTGTTCTTTTTTTTTTTGGTTCTTGGTTATTAACTTGTTTTAAGGCTTGAGATTTCTGGATTCCACCTTTTGGTATCCAAATATTGTAATATGTGAATTGTGAAACATTGGAGGACAAGGCCAGCCCGACATTTTTGTTGGACGTTACTACCAACCCATTTCCTCGCCGACGAGCAGACTAGTACTCTGATTGAACGAGTTACTTATGATACTGAGTTGAGGAACACGCAAATGAGTTGACAATTTCTCTAATATTTTTTTTCACTTTTGTTAATTGAGGCACTATAGGCCGTCACAAATGCTCAATTACACCACGAAAAGGAAACCCATTGAAATTAGAAAAAATGAACGGGCGTGCGAAATGAACATGCACTAAGTTTAAAGATTATATTGTTTATTAGAGTAAAATTATTATAGCGCCAACAAAAAGTAACAAAAGTATGCAGCAAGATGTAGACCTGTGTAATTCAAATATACAATGAATAAATAAATGTCACATACAAAGTGTTTTATTTTGAAACACAATAAAAATTGCAATAATAATAATAGTTGGAGCAATATCAAAACAAGAAGGGTTAGCTTTTAAAGCGCTGTAGTATTTACCGACGTCATATTTTTATGGACCAACTTAACGAAATGTTTACAAACTTTACCTCAATATCGTACAAATATTAAACAAAATTTAATGCCAGTTTCCTTGTGCCCTCTTATCGCGCACATTCAAGTCATACCCTTCGAGCGCGATAAATACGGAGGAAACGGAATTTAACGCCGCGGAATGCCAAGAATGAGCATAATTACTAATTATGAACTACTTAGACGTGGTTGCGCGTTTTCCGAGCTTTCGCTATAAACTATAATTAGCAGGAAAGCGGTGCATGGAACCTTCACCTGACAACTTTAATCACAGCGGAACATCGCCGGAATAAACATTTACAAGGCAGTTTTTGTCGTCGTTTCAACGTCGCGCCGCTGCCTGCAAGATTGTTGAATTATTCTGCTTTTGTAAGCGGATAAATTACGGTTGATGTTGTTGCTCGCGCTAATGGGTAAATACGTCTTTCATAATTAATGTCACTATGTGTATTAAATAATTACTTGGCGCATATTTTGTGGACGTACTTGCATGGTAGACTGATTACAAGTGAAATCTCTGTACTGCGTCCTACATTTCTGAAACCAGATCCGGAACTGGAATGGTTCAAGGACGACCTGAAATGTTACCGGAATCGACAAGAAAAATATGGTATTGGTGAGCTCTTTTATTTTTATTTTTCGATGTAGTCCCTCTGAAGATCAATACACTTTTTCAAATGGTGCTCCAATCTCTTCAAGCCGTCGGAAAAGTAGGATGTTTCGAGGTCTGCAAAATAGCCATCTGTAGCGGCGATGAACTCATTTGAGGCAAGTCCTTTTCCTCCCAATGATTTTTTTCAGGTTCTTGAATAAGAAACAGTCGCTGGGGGTTAGGTCCGGTGAATATGGAGACCGAGAAACTAATTTGTAGCGCAACTCATTCGGCTCATAAGTGAGCCGGCGCATTGTCATAGTGAAAAAGCTCTTTTTTCCGCTGCAAACGAGGCCGTTTCTCCTTCAATAAATCGCTGTAGTATTGCGCCGTGATCGTCCTTCTCTTTTGCAGAAAGTCCACTGCTTCGACTGTTTCTTGGTCTCGGGTATGTGGTGGTGGATCCAATTCTCATCCACGGTTATGAAACGCATGAAGAAATCCCTAGGATTGCGTTGGATCCTGGCCAGACACTCCTCCGAAACGGTCACCCGATTTCGTTTTTGCTCTGGTGTGAGGAAACACGGTACCCATCGCGCCGAAAGCTTTTTCATACCCAAAATTTCGTGTAGGATATGGCCAATGCCTTCTTCTGAAATGCGTGTTGTCTCTCTTATCTCCTTCAGCCTCAATCGGCGACCAGCTAACATGATATCATGAACCTTGTCGACCATTTCATGGTTGGCAGCGGTTTTTGTGCGTCCACTGTGTGGTTCGCCACTTATACTTGTGCGTGGTTAGTACTTGTGTGACCATGTTTGAACTCGCTCGCCCAGAAGCTGATGATCGAAAATGATGGAGTATATCCGCTACGAATCTCCACCACAATATTTCGAATTTTCGTGGTAGTTTTCTCAGCCATCCACAAGTATTTTATGACTGAACGAAATTAGATTTTAACCATTTTTTGCGAAATCGCTTGACTTGCTGCACCAAACACACTCTTAAACAATAACTGTTGTCAGTGGACGTCTTCGAGCGCAATCTCTTGCTGATTCCCGAAACATTTCAGGTTGCCCTCGTATAGTGGAGAATTTAAGATAAATACTATTTCATTACTAGTTCTAATTTGAGCGAAGAATATAGATGATATCAGAAAGAAGGGCTCATATGTTTGAGAATCTCAGAACATTTGGAAGAATATTTTAGAATGCCGTTCCGTTAAAAATGATAAAGACTTAATTTTCTTATTCTCTTTTAATTAATAATGCCAGTATTTGCATAGTATTTGATTAGACGCCGAAACAATCTAAGCTCATGTGACGTTTAACCTTCTGATTACTTTTGGCATGGCCTTCAGTCGCTTGTTACCTTATACCTGATTACGTATTATTTGTTGTGTGTCGTGATAAGTTTCAGAATTCAATAATTTTTAAAAATTAGTTCTAGATTTATTACTTGTGACTTGCGATGTTTCTGAATTTAGTGCGTTAATTGCTCATTGTTCGTATTCACCTTTTGGAAGATTCCGATCTCTGCCTTCCGAAGTAGTTGGAGATTTAAATTAAATCGAGTCTACGTGAGATTAAATTGATGACAAAGGTTAACACTTTGAAAAAAAAAAGTTGTTTACTAAATTTTAAATGTGTTTGATTTAGTTTGCCAGAAATATTGTCTTGTTTGTTAGAAGGCCAGACATTTATTCTTCATCTAGGGCAGCTAAACACTTCGGACCGGCCCTGCATAGTGCTAAATTCTTTTCACGTGGAACCTTTGTGACAATGTTCACTTGAATATTACCCGTTTTCATGTAAAAAATATAATAAACCTTGAGCGTTGAAACTTGTGTATTCGCCTTGCATATGAAAGCACGCGTTGAAGGATTTATGAAGATAAAGGATATTAAAAGTTTAATATCGCTGTTGTATTATACCCCCACAAAATATCCTTGTAAAAAGCTTCGTTCAGTGCAGAACACTGTCAAATAAAATCGTGTAATAACGTTCTGCATTCGGCATGTCATTCACCTTGTTAACCACACTAGCGTGTGCCCGATCCATACGGAATATTGTAAATATTAGTTAAGATAAACGGTGTAAAACATATTAATGCTATATGTGCGCTAGTCATGAAGAGAAATAACGCAATGTCACCATGTAGCAACTATAAAAATGAAAACGCGAGCACATAGAAAAATTGTGATAAGGGGCGAAAAAGAAAATAAGTTCATTCCTAAAGATTTTATTGTTTCATTTATTTTACGTACAATGCATTCACCACTATTCTTTTATATACCCATATAAGCAGCGTATATATTCCCTTAGGATCCGTAATAATAAAAACGAGTATAAAATTCATTGTACGGCTGAAATAAAAAGGAAAAATAAACAAGAATACAACGGATGTCTTTAATTAAATTCAGCACAACGCAACAGCGATAAACATCAAATAAAAAATGGATTTAAATGAAGCGAATTTTATTTTTTTTTTAATTTAAGTTTGAGAACACGAGTTCTGTGGATTTTAATAGTCATACAAACCGTTAAGGTAACCCATATAGATGAAATTTAACGCTCAACTACTATAGTAGAATGTTTTAGCACAGTAAGCACAATTTTTGCGCCTGTATCCATTAAACTATTTTTTTTTACAATTATTTGATTTTAGGCATTCTTCTAGAAAATTAATGTTTCAATATTGCTCATTTTACGTTAGACCTTTTCAAAAGGAGCAAAATATTATTTACTTAATGCAATATTTATGTATTTTACATGCTCGAGTGGATTACACCCCTTGTGGTACTTGTTTTATTTGGATTTTTACTCATTTGCACTATATTTCGGGGATATCTTTAGCAAGAGAATTTATACTTATTATTTCTTCTGTTTTTCGTACTTTATATAAAGGAATCTATAGGTTATAATTTAATTCCATGCTACATAATCAAGGGGTCCGAGCATGTACTGGTCAAACCATTAATCGCTATCTTCAACTTGGTCTTGGCTATCGGTGCGTTTCTATGAGCTGAAAGAAAATCAGGACTGTTCCTGTCCCTGTATTTAAATAGTTGAAGAGGGACAGGAAAATTGAAGTGCAAACCTGTCTCGTCGCGGGACTGGACAGGCGACCCCTTGGAGAGACGAGGGGACAAAGAATATACAAGTAACATTTGTGTTAAGACAGTAAAAATGCAGTAGAAGTTAGATAGTTAGAGAGCAATGATTTAGGTTGTAAGAAAGGGACGATGTAACTATATAACCACCACCTGAACAAGTTTCTATTAATTAAACAGCTCCCTAACTCCTAACCACGTCACAATTGGTGGAGGTGCTAGGTGTCGTATGCAACGCACGAAAGTGAAACAAAATAAAAGTTAAAATAAAATAAAAAGAAAAGTACGGCTTTAAAATCAACATCGTCAACTGTTGAAGAAGAGGATTGTCGACGAGAACACAGCAAAAGGAAGAGGATGTATGGAGATATTATCTCGAAGTATTGAGGCTATATAAAGAGAAAAAAATCCGTTTTATTTTGAAGGGACTACAACCAAAGATACTGGAAAAGGTGCATCTCATGGACAATGGGACATTAGAGAAACTTCGCATTAACATCAGGATAGTAGAAGTAACATCTTTCCTGCTGGGACAATCGTTACGAGAACTAGGATCAAGCAGTTCATCGTAAAAGGAATAGAGGAATTAAGATGACAAATGAACAATTTGGAGAGTACACTACAAGGTAGGATACTTCCAAATTACACTGATTTTAAGAAAGACAGTACTAGTATCTCAGAAAAACGGGAAAATATTCGTGTCCCAGATGGTAAAGTAATTTGTTTTAAATGTAATACACCTGGACATTACGCAAAAATATATTACTCAAAAAATTTAAGTACAAGAAATACAAAAAATTTAATAGCCCAATTTGTTATTTTTGTAAGAGAATAGGACATAAGAAGAGATAGATTATAGAATTAGGTACTTCAAACTATTTGGCGATTCTTGATCGATTTATGTAATCAATAGTTATTCCTTAGTTCAATTAGAAGGGGAAATGAATAAGCAACCGGTCAACTTTCTTATCGATATGGACGCAAGATTCTGTATATCTCTATTAAATCCACCACAGGTACTCCGTTATGGGTGAACGGTCAAGGAACATTAAATTTTCTATTAAATTTGTATCATCTCAGCACACTTTTGTAATGGTTAATAACCTGACGACAGCTTATGATCCTAAGATAAATGGTTTGAGAGAAAACTTCAACGGTACTATTGTACCCACGCTCTCAATATATACAGCGTGAAATGACGATTGCAAGGACTGTGAATTATACGGCGTGAAACTAAAGAGATCGGTGTACTTTAGTATCTTTAGTAACCTTCGCGTACAACACCGTCAAAGAAGAGATGACGAAAGACTCACCATTTTTATTAGTTTACGGCCATGAGGCTAGAATTTCCATCGACGTAGCGCTTTAAACAAGTAACGCAACTGAAGAAATAGCTATCGAATGTTTGGGGAAGATTAGAAGAGTTGGGGATAGAGCATTGCAACGTAAATGAACTAGAACATGAAAAACAAAAGGTGAGATTTTAACTTTAACCAAGAACATTCTGACTTAATTAAACTAAGTAAATCTATGACCATGTTTAATGAAAAAATAGGTACCGTACTAAATCAAAGTAATTGTCGGGTTTATAGGAGTTCTTAAAGATACCTACTTTACTAATGAATTCTTCTTTGCTATTACTATTTATTAGTATTTTTATTTATGTCCTGTTATTGGCTAATAAACATATACCGTCAACAGGGGTGACAAACTTATATTTTGAAGATTTTATGCCATATCTCCTTTGATGTTAATTGAATTGGGCTGAATTTTCAAAACAATATAGACACATCTTTGCTATCAATTTAGAAATTTTAAAGGAATTTTAGTTACAATAGAAGGGAGGAAGGAGTTATTTTCTGTGGCAACAACCCACCCCGTTTGTCGGGGCGACCAAGTGCCTCACCTGGTTTCTCTTTGAAAAGATAGAAACGTTTTATGGTAACTGGTCACCCTGCAGAATTCAAATGTAAAGACTTATTTTGAAAACTGTTTAAAAAATGGGTAAAAACAAATAAGAGATAAAAAGGGGATCTATGTTTTATATTCGAAACCAGTCATTATAAGCTTGTAAACCATCAAAATAATTAAGATTTTTAATAACAAAGCGGCAAAAGGTTACCAATAAATTCCAAAAATAATCAGAAAAAACAAAACTGTGAGTTGGAGGGAACACCTCTTCTTTAAAATATCTTCCCTAAGCATTGAGCCAAACTCAAGAGGAAACTAACTTTAAAGGAACTACGTATGTACAATTGTCTTAAACTTCGCCGTATAGAGTTTAGGAACTTTTTAAAAATTGAATAAAAAAAATGGAAAATAACGGGATTAGTAATCCACCTTTCATTTTAATTTGTTGCACTTTATACCAAAGGACATCCGGAGGCTTAGGCCACTCCCAAATTTTTCCTTTCTTCGTCATACAGGATACCCTGGTTTCGTTGCTGACATCAAAGTTAGTCAACATTACATCTAGATAATATTTACCACGATATTCCGTGACAGCGAGTGACCCTTATAGGTACTTAGTCACCCCGCTTGACGGTATTATCACTGTAAATCGATGGAAAACTTCTGGTATATTTATTCAGAAATATTTGTCCTTACGGGTTCGTTTGTGATTTTTATATTTCATGGTAGTAAATAGCTGTTTTTTTTATTGAATAGCAACTTGTAAATCTTGAGACTTTTGACTGTTCTCGTGAATATCGATGGTGTCATTACTGACTACACGCAAACGTTACAAATGATCTAAAAACGGCTCTGCCCCTTCACGGACTAGATCGTCTAACATAGATCTTCATCTGCCAGGTGTAACAAACAAAGGACACAACTACTATCTTCATCTTTCAATGGAAACCATTACTTCGAATATAGATCGTTAGTTCTAGTATCCAATTTAGTGCAAACAAACTTAATGTTTCCACGTCATTACCGTTGCTTTACTTTTGCACATCAACGTATAATTCCCTCTTTCTTTCGGCGCCCACGGAAAACGTTAAGAGAAAAATACCAACAATTCAGAGGAATTTGTCACGACGGTAATCCCATTGACTTTATCTCTCGAGCAAAATCCAAACTTTCTAATTTCCGCGAACGTCGGCATTACGTTTTGCTCGACATCTGTTTCGGGAAGCTGCGACGCGCTAGTGGCGCCGTCTATACGACGAACGTCGCGCGATTTTTGTTCCGGCTTAACGATCTCGCTTACCGCCTCTATCTGTCGGAATTATTACTCATTTGCCCGGACTGACCGTACACTAATACGCTTTATACGGGGCGTGTAAGCTTCGGTGCGCCGAAGAATGCGGATCCACCCTTCGTTGCTAGTCTCAGACGCCCGCACTAATCCAATCAAACGCGGGACTTACGTTACTGTTATTATTGTTTGTTCTAGTCGGTTTGCTGTAATGGTATGACGGTGCTCGTTGCATACGGCGTGTACCTTCTTTCTCTCTCTGCTTTGAAAGTTCCGAGTCGAATGAGTGCAACTCGAAGAGCGTTGTTGTCTGCCTGCTAATTTCTTAATTACCGACGAAGGCAAAAGAATTAATTAGCTCTGAAGCTAGTTCGTAGGTACGTAGTTTAGAGCTAATAGTCACTGAAAATTACTTAATTGGATGTGTGCAACTATGTATACAGATAAAATAATGGCTCTATAGACAGGAGCATACAGCCCAATACGTTCACGAACAGAAAACTGATCTTTGTGGCGTTACTTGCAATTTTACTTATTGGTCTCCTATACCTATATTGTAAAGCAATATCATCTTGATAACTTTGAAAAATATTGGTACTTATATTCGGTTCAGCCCAGAGAAAGTTACTACTGAAGAGTAAATGCTATCTTTTACTTTGTGCTGGTGTAGAAAAGCAATCACCGCTATTATACTTTCCTATAGAAATCTGAGAACAATTTTCCATAACGTTTCAAATACCACAGTTCACTGAGCTTTAAGGAGTAAGCAAGAGTGTAACACCCATCCAGACCGCTTGCCTGATTTAAATATTGGTGATAGTATAACCATATTCAAAGTTGTCTGTGTGTATACGATGTAGGCACCATAAATTCTAGCTCTGACAGGCTTATACAGGTTCAGGCGTGTTCAAACATGCACATATGCAAGGTCTACGCTATAAATACGACGGTTCGAAGAGTAGTAGTTTTTAGTAGCCAGCCAACCAACGTGACTAGCGCATGAAAATGTCTGAAGTAATAAAAATTGAATACCGCGCGGTCATCAAATTTTTAACAAAAACAGGGCATACGTCAAATCACATAATACGACGTTTAAACGGCGTTTACGGTGATTCATCTCCTTCATATTCCACTGTAAAAGGTGGGCAAAATGTTTCCGTTTGGAACATGAATCTCTGGAAGATGCTGAACGGTCGGGTCGACCAATTGAAGTGATAACGCCTCAACAAATTTCAATTATTGAAGATTTAGTGCTAGAAGATTGCCGTTTCAAAGCGAAGGAATTAGCAGTAATAGCAAAAATATCCGAAAAAAGTGTTCGCCGAATTCTCCATGACCATTTAGGTATGATCAAAATTAGTGCAAGTGGGTACTGCGATTTCTTTCTACTCTCCAACGTGAACGTTGAGTCAAGTGAAAATGTGTGGAGACGATTCAAGACCGATTTTGGAGTCCATTATCACAGGGGATGAAACAATGGTTCTGTTTTACGATCATTTATCGAAAAGGGAATCCATGGAATGGCGGCGATGTGAAGAACCTCGTCCCAGAAAGGTGAAAGTCGTTCAACCAACGAAGAAGTTGATGGCCACAATATTCTGGGATTGTGAAGGTTTGTTGCTCACTTATTATTGATTAATTTTTTAATATTAACTGTCAAGAGCGTAATACAACTGTGAACGGCACATACTATGCATAAGTTAAGGGACAGCATTCGTGCAAAACCTAGTGGAAAATTAACAAAAGGTGTGCGATTATGTATGCCTCATCGATATATCTTCGTGGAAAGTAATATCTGTTTGCAAAAATTAGAGATACCTGCATCAGGGATTATTTAAATGAAGATCTCATCTGCGCAAAATTTTAAGGAAGTTGCTAATTTATATTTATACAAACACGTGCATTTTATATTGTTATGTAGTTTGAAACACTTGCGGATTCTTGTTCCAGATATGGTTAGCCTGAATTAACTGCCTTAATGAAAATCTTTTGTAAGTTACTACTTCTTCACCATACAGAGACACACTTCATTGTTATATGCTCCATCAATATGTCTTTGTGGAAGATAATATAAATATCGTATGTAAATGCAAACCATATTCCACAGACCTGTGCAATTTATCATAAAATTTTTTCATCCAACCTCCAATAAGGTTGAATTCTACTACAACTTTTCTTTCGCGCGCCATATCATGTACAAGAAATTGCCAATTCTATGCTTTGTTGGATATTTGATCACCTGATTCGGACGAACCATTTAGTTTAGAAGAAATGTTGACTTCGTTACAACAGCTATTGTAGCAATGGATCAGTAATGCTGAAAACCACAGAGCGTTATAGTTATAACAGTTCTAGCGATATATATTTCACACCCCCATCTTAGTGTTGAATTTTTTTAATTGCTTAAAATAAAAAATAAAAAGCCAATAAGTTATAAGCCAATTCAATAATTACCATGTCGAATATTTGCAACGGCAGATTATAACGGTATGCTAAATGATCTTAGAAGATAATAACTCTATAGAGTTCCCCTACGAAGTAAAATTAAACTCAAATTTTGACAAACGCTCATCTGTCACTTTGTTTACACTATCCTGTCACACGTTTGTGACATAATATTTCAAATTAGCTGGAAATCAATAGTATTCGTTCAAAATGTCTTTCGGCGAAACCTTGGACATGTCTCTGGATCCCATGGAGGAGACCAGGTTCAAAAAGAAGCACTCAGAACTCATCCAAAGGCTTTCTAAGAAGCTTCACTTTACCTATACCGAACTGGAGTGCATCCTCTTGATCTACTATAAGCTCCAAAAGGAATCGCCAGACCAAAAGCTGGGCATCAGCAAAGCGCAGTTTAGAGACGTTCTTCACGCGGGTTTCGACATGACCGATGACGCGTTGATGGACAGAATCTTCACTGCTTTAGAAAAAGGTACCACGCATCCGGCTATCATCTCGATGGAAACTTGGGCATCAGCATTATCGCTATTTCTGAGGGGTACTTTGGAAGAGAAGATCACACACTGCTTCATGGTGTACGATCTGATGGGTGACGGAATGATAGGTCGCGATAGCATGTTCCAACTGTTAAGGACATCGCTGATAAGCTCGGGAAGTGATGATGATGCTGAAGAAGCCGTTAAAGATATGATAGAAATTTTAACTAAGAAGATGGATCTGGATCGAGATGGCAAGATTTCTTTCAACGATTACAAGCAGAGCGTTACCAACCAGCCTATGTTGTTGGAGTGCTTAGGAAATTGCTTGCCATCTAGACTTGCAGTTCATGCATTCGCTACTAGTTTTACAGAAGCTGTGGGAAAGGTGTAACTAATTGTGCAGTAAATTTGAAGTTAAAAGTAAATCGATGTGAATTGGTGTATTTCGTAATTGGTGTGGTAATAAACCGTAATGTCTAACACACTTAATTTAATTTGTGACTGAACTACGTTAGAAGCGTTTCCGTTATTATTGCTTTTATACACCTCAAGCAATACAAATTATATTTAAAGATGCTCCCCTCGCTGTTAGGTTACATAATCATTGAATTTGTAAAGTAAATGAGGGTTCCAAATATGAATAATTCATTCCTCCGAAGTTGTTAACGGGGTTTATTAATACATGAATGTCAGCACTAAATAAATTAACATATATTGCGTTATAATTGCCGGAAAGGTCAATACTTCTCTCGGCGTGAATGGTAGACACCTCGTACGGTAGGTACGCTAGTTCTAAACTAATCGATGGTAACCTGAAGAAGATTTGCAAGTTTATTTAATTAATTCGCTTTCGGAGACGCAAATTTACAAGCAGGGACCTACACAGGCGGTTTATTCGTCTTGGCGGTGGATGTCATTTAGCTGAGATTGCTTTGATAGAATAAATAGCTTTAGGGAATGTATTTTCGTATACATTTCGTATACATACTAAAATTTAACAAATGCAATGACACCATATATGTTTTTTGAGCCGTTATTTTTGTCATATTACATAGTAAATTACTAAACGTATAACACAACACATCCTACATTTTAAATCTAGATGATAGGTAAAAAGGACAATCCATACTGGTAAACAAGGATATCTAACAATTAATCTATCTAAATTAGATAATAATTTTTATGTTTTTTACAAAATTTCATAATCGCGTCACACACGATTTTACGTCATAGGTATCGCAGTAAACTCCACAACACCCAAACTAAAAATTATTCGGAACGCAGCGTTTCGGGAGCACGTGAACTCCCATTCTCAACCGTGTTACCGACTGAATGTAAAACCTGTATCCTATATGCTCTGTTACGCTCGATAGTACAGGTTTATCGAAACGATAGTGTCTACTATGATTCTTAAACCTCATTTCAATACTCCTGTTTTTTGTCGAATGTAAACTTTATCACAATCGTTTCATGGGATTTGGTAAATTCCAGACCTTATCATCATATCCGGTTTATCTTTGGGATTGCGTAAGAGGTTCTAGAAGTTGTTTTTTGATACAAAAGACACGTTCATATTTTGTTGGCGGAAAGTTTTACTTAACCCTTTCACTGTTGAGTGGTATAGATTTTTTATTACCGGTGTTTGTCGATGTCAAGGTCGTGGAATTTCTGATGTGTTGCTTGAATTGGACCTTCCTTAAAATACAATCAACATTCGTAGAAGAGCAGCCATTGTACCTCGCTACATCTTTGATATATTTTAAATCCTTTTCGTACCTGCTCTTGTGGATATCTAACTACTTTATTAACTAGCACACAAATCGGGGACATTTTTTGTTGCTCGCAACGGTGCGAATCAGCCGTAATGCATCTATTGGAATTAGTTTCTGTTCTATAGATGTCTATTTCTAATTTATTGTTATTGCGTATGACTAAAGTATCTAGAAACGGAAGTCGATTGTTCGCTTCTTGTAAGTAAACTTGATCGTAGTGAATTTTGAGTTGTTCCGCTACGAAATCCTGTATGTTCTCTTTATTGGTATCAAACCCCTCGAAAATATTACTTACGTACCTCAGCCAAATTCTCGGAAAATATTTGGTTTCTTTTTTCAAGTTCGTTTCAAATTTTCTCATGAAAGGTTCGCAATAAAAGGAGATAATGGAATACCCATCGCCGTGCTTTTCACCTGTTTGAATAACTTTCTGCTTATCTGAAAACAATTTTTTGTTGTGTTGCACGTTGGCATACTTCAGTTTGGACTGAACAAGATGATAATATAGAATCGTTACCGTCAAGATGTCACGGAAAGCACAAGTTCGTATTAGGAACCCCAATGATTTAAAAGCAGAAGCACATAGTAAATATATGATTAGGGAAGGTTAGTCTTGATTAAAAAATACTCCCAATTCCTTTAGCTTTTCTGTTCTTGCAATAAAAATGTGGATTCAAAGATATAGTTGAAAACTATTAGATTAGAGCATTTGGTATAGGAGATCACAACATTTGCCAATATTTGAAGACACGCTATTTAGAGTGCACTTGCCATTACGGCGAAACATGGACAGGCTAAAAGCCTAAATATTACGCAATACAGTAAACGTTCGCTCATGTAAATACCCGGTAGTGGAAACGTCATGTAAACAGAAAATTGTTATTGTAAGATTAAATCGAACGCATCGGGCGTGCCAAAATTACTAAATTGTATTATCGAAAACTTCTACTTTCGTCTGCGTTATCAAAAAATCCTAGAAACATTTCTGAATCCTTAAAGCAAGTAACTTCACGTGAATCAATTTTAAATTTAGACATGGCGTGGAATGCCCTTAACCAGCAAACAATCAGAAAGTGTTGGAAAAATTTACTTTACTTCGGTGATGATTATGACGATGAAGACAATGTACCGCTAACCATCAGTAGAAGACAGCTACTAGTTGATGTCGAAGTTAGTGACAGTGCATCATCGGACGTTCTCAAGTTATTAAAAGCAATAAGTCCCGATATTGTTTGCACAATTACCGATGTTAGTTTGTGGAATGACGATAAAGAGATGGATGATGCACATGAAGAGGAAGATGGGGTGAGCGAAGATGACGACCCTCCGATTGAAATAAAAATATAGTGAGTGACGCGCAAGCTGTAGTAATTTTTAGTCAAGCGTATTCCGATATTTTAGTGCTCCGTAAACTACGGACAATGGCTTTAGAAAATACCAAGCGTAAATTTGGTCAAACAAAAATGGTACATTATCTTACAAAATAATATGAAATGCATTTTTTATTTTTTAATAAACATACATATTTTCTTTTACGCAATTTTTGTTTATAAATGAAATAAGGCCCGCTAATGTAAACTTTCAGTAATGTGAACAGTGCTTGGCTGATATAGTTTACATAATCGAGCGTCTATTGTAGTTGCAAATGATTTCTTCATGCTTATAGATCCTAGTCTGTAGGAGTAGACGATAAATGGTGCGGGAGTATTTTTAAGTTGACATATACCTTGGTTAACAATTTCCAATATTTTTCAGATAATTCAACAATTCAAACTCTCTTATTAAATAATGAAAAACCGAGTCTTTCTCAAAAATCAGGTAGCTCCACCTCAAAATTTTTCTTTCTTTTACAAATTGTGGTATTTTACCACAAAAACTAAGTTAAAAATATCGGCTACAACATATTCTAACAACAAGCAAATGCTAATCTTTTAAATTAGAAAAAAAATCGTTTAAACTACGTTGTTGTTAATTCCCAAAAGCTTACTAAAATGGACCTACCTGCTTATACACCATGTCCTTTGAATTCAACAAACAACAATCGTTAAAGTACGTACTTTAATCATTTCCTACCTACTCCATGTATGTAAGCATATCGGCTAGTAAACGTAGTATATTATATTTGTACATATTCATATTCTTTACTCTCTTGACAGCTAGACTAAACATGCATGCCACCGAGACGCGTTATACTTCAGTCGTACATGTACAATACACGATATCCAACGACACGACATCGTGACGGCTATGCAGTGGGAAAAATGAAAAACGCACGGCTCACCGTACGATAACACGTCGTTGACGCGACGCATGCTTTTCTTTCAGCCGCAATCGAGCGAGGAAACGGGGTCCGTAGCGAAAGAACTAGCGGCCTATCAAAACGTTTTCGTTAAAGAGAATTTACATATTAGTATTGATAAAGGCGATGAATTATATTCGCTTTTCGTTACTGCGTGAGTCGGTGGATGTAGCGCAGGAAGGAGGCACATTACTCTTTCTCGCAACCCACCTCAAAATTCTAGAAGGCTTTTTCCGACGACCCGGCCGCATATATGCGTGGAAATTGCTTTATTATTACGATGAGGAACATGCAACTGTTATAATACCGCAGTTGATAGATTTTTTTCGAAAATTTTTATCATATATTAGACCATGACGAGCTCTAACACATTCAATATTGCTTATATTATTATTCAATCTTTTCTGCGAAAAATTTTTTGCTTGCGAGTTCATATTTTGCTGCATAGATTCCACATCTTGGTGGTATCTGAGACTTGATTGTCGATTCAGGACGGGGAATGAAGAATGGTCGGAGAAGCGAAACTCAATCTACAAAGTTTCCAGTATTAAATTAAATTGAGTTTTACTTCTCCGATAATTGTTCAATATGGATTTCCAACAAGTATCGGCCGACTCAATCGAAAAAAATGGAAAATGGGGGCTTTTAGTATTTGTAAGAAAATTTTCTCTAGCTTTCTATATACAGAACCCTATTAAATTTTCTGTATTGGAGATCGATGGTGGTATTGAACTTGCTGGTATGTAGAAATAAATAACTTAAAAGTCGTTATTTATAGGCGTCCAAACTTGTAAAATCTTCTGAAATGCGTTCGAAAATGCACTTGCGTTTCCTTTTCTGTTTGCAATCAAATTAGTTGTAGTAATCTTCAGGATCGGAGAGTGGTGGCATCAGTAGTTGTACTGTATTGGACCACAATCTTATGTGTTGCTCCATTCAAACTAGATCCGATGTGATTAGTAATCCGCTCAAAAGACATTCTAATTTTATGGATATGAATATGCACGAATTCAACAACGTCTTACTATGCTCCAACATATATTTTGAATTTATAACGCTTATTTTTTTTGAGGTAAAGGCACTGAGATCGGTTTTTGCATTCCCAAGGGCGTACTTTAAAGATAGCAGAGGTGAATGAAATTCTGGCATTGGCCAATTTTATTTATTACTAGGCTTGCAGAACTTTGGCGTACTTTTTGTTAGTTTATAGTCTAAAATGAGCAAATAGCCTAAAAGTTCAAAATTGGTATGCGAAATAGTAAGCGGAGTGTATGTGGCACCAATATTATATTTAAAACCATCAAGAGAAAAGGGCCAAATAACAGCATCAATTAAAGGAACAATATCAGAGAACTGAGTTGTGTCCAATGTTAAGTAATTTATGTCTAGAGCCAACTCAACTAAAGCACCGTCTCTCTGTCACTTCTGCCAATGGTGCCAAACGCCCTGTCACTACGAACAACATTATATGAAGAATATTTTTGATTTACTGTGAGATTAGTGCCCTTCTTTCATTTTCTTGCATTTTACTTGTTTATTACATATTGATAAAGTCTTAACAACTGCCTGTCCTAGTTATTTTAGGTTAAAACTGATGTGATGTATAAAGGGTAATGGTAGTTTCATTTATTAAATTGGGATATCTGTGAGACTAAATTCCGTTTTTTAGACCCCTATAGATAGTGGTCGAATGATGAAATGGTTAGGAAATACGGTATGCGGCAAAATAAACAGTACTGAAATGCGCATGTGTCATATGTTGAAACGTACCGAGTGGTTTCCGAATGTGGTTACAACGTATGTGAATATCTTTTGAATGTTAGTTGTTTCAGGATGGTTCTTACTATTGCAGAAAAAGGTTGTTATCGTGGAGCACTATTTTCGGTCATACGGAAAAGGGCGCGAAAACGGCCCAAACTTAAAAGAAGTTGCCGACGCATTTAGGCCTAAGTTTATGAGACTCCGAGCAACGCCGTTTGTTAGCAGTTCAAGACCGTGTTACCTTTTGATGCGCTGTATCCGCATGGCATATTGGGCAGGTACTTTACTGAAGCAGACGATGGAACGCCGGTAACTGTGAATCAGGAAAGGTTCAGAGCGCAGGTTATCACACCATTTCTGCATGATCTTCAGCGATTTTGTCGTGCCAGGAATCTACCACGTAATCAACAATGGTTTCAGCAGCGAGTTGCTGTGAATGTTGCGCAATTATTTTGGGGATCGCCTTATTTCGCGTGGCACTGATTTCCTATACCCATCGCACTCAGCAGACCTAACACCGTTTGATGCTTACATATGGGAAATGCTAAAGGAGACTGTTTTTCGTACCGATTCATCGTTTGACATTCCGAAATTGCGGATTAAAATTCAAGGTTTTTTCGTGACATGCAATAACCTGCGTTCACAGATATCTTTGTGAACCTGCGCGAATGCTACAAATACTGCTTGAAACTGAATGGAGGACATTTTGAACATCAGTTTTATCGGGTACGTCGTCGTGATTAATGTTTGCAACACTGTGTAATGTTAAAGTATCGCTATATAATGTAAAGTAAATACATTAGTAATAAATAATATACGTTTCATAATTTCAGTGTGTAATTTTGCCGCATCTTGTACAGCTTCGAAGAGAACTTCTTTACAAAGTTAAGTTACAAGAAAGAATAGGCAAACACCATTGAATGGTATACAGATGTTTTCAAAACTTATAAAAGAACTGGTGCAGGGGTATTCGGGCCAGGAACCAAGTACTCAGAATCATTTGCAACATGCCATAGTGTTTTCCAAGGGAGACCAATGCAATTGGAAGATGTACTCAATTGTACCTCGACAGGAACTATCGAAAGCAATGCTGGTCTGAGACATTCCAAGGTATTCCTTGGAAACTTCAATAAGCAAAGAGCAAACACCATGCTAGAACTATGTAGAAACAAAGTACGCATCCTCGCAGGTTTTTTGTTGGTACATGACACTTTGGGGAATATATGACGAGGATAGGTCTGAAACAGCAACTGCAGGTTTTGCGGGACGTTGGCTGGATGTCCGGAATATCTAAGATCTAACTGCATTGCTATCGTAGATACCCGTGCCAACCGTCTCGGCAAAAACGTCATTGACGAAGGGGAAATACCTTCTCTGGAACCATCACAGCTACATTATTAAAGCTCTTAGACTGGATGGGGAGCTATAAGTGCGGAAAAATCCTAGTAGCTTACAGCTCATATAAGAGGGCATAATAGATCAGTAGGTCGCAGTGCAACATCATCCTCAGTAAATCTAATCTAATTTAATTGGTTTTTTTTTATTTTAGATTTAATTAGAACGAGATTGCCCTTGTGATAGCTAAGCTCTAATTCTCTTACATTTGCCAGCTATTAATCCAAGTATTGCAGTTTTATTGTTTGCTAAATCATAGTTTAGTCTGCATTACTTTGCTGTTTGCTACATCTTAACGGCTGGATAGTCACAGCAAAGTGTCAAAGAGTTCTGCAGATAGAAGGAAAATCCTCGTAGAAACATTGAATTATTTTTACTCCACAAACGTCAATAATTGTTGAGATGCACTTTTAAAGCTACAAAAAATAGGTCAATGACAATTTTCTTTACATGGTGGAACTATCGTTGACGTGCTTATTTATTCTTTCACGTTCGATAAACGCTCACGTAAATATTTTTTCTACTCTTTACTGGCAACCCCCGCCACACACATTTCAATTTACCAAACAATTTCGACGTAAATACGACGCGTGTATAACTGTTTGTCTCGTTTCGACTTCCGACGCATTTATCATTCGACGATCCAGCGCTCACTCCCTTTCTCCTTCTTCACTTTTTCGCTTTGCATTTTCGAAATTTCGCCCGACCAAGTGTCGGGGTGTTGACGTATAGTACCGCGCAAAAGAAAGTAGCGCCTATTTACATATGTAAAAGGTGCGCAACTAAGTTTTCGCTGTTTTTTTTTAAGAAAATCCAACTTTACTGTGAAAAAGTGGGTACAAATGAATCATTCAAAGTATTGGCCGTCGCTAGCTAACATACAACTTTTTTCCCATCTTTCTGGGAGAGCTCGAATACCGTTACGGTAAAGGTGTTCATCTTTTAAGGTCGTCTACGAATCAAGCCATGTCTCGATGTCTTCATATGAGCGGAATTGCTTATCAGCTAGTGTTACGTTCTCCTGGTTTGAAGAACAACGCCGCTGTAGCCTGCTCGTAATTTCCTAAATTACTTGACCAATACTTACTTGTAGAGTATGTTCGCTTATTTACTAGAGGAGAGGTTGTACAGTGAAACTCAATGCGCATGCGCAAAAAATATATTTAAAAATGAAATGGTTACACGGTTTCCACTCTTGCCTATGTACATGTACGATGTACGTAAGATATATAGATTTGCAATAATTGCAGTTATTCGAGCTCTCTTATACATGTAATGTACATTAGCATTTGTATATGTATTTTCATTGGTAGCAACATAAAGTAATGCCTCAGCATGTACGTTGCAACGCTATGTCTTAATTCTGTTTAAAAGGTTAAACTCTTATATGCTTCCGCTGAAGCTTTGTCAGAGGCATGTACTAATGCCTCTATCTGTTTGCATGCACCACTACCTTTTTATAGGGGAGCCAACCCTATTTATTTCTTAAATTTATAAGCGCACCTCGGTGCTATGTCCCTTTCCGGGAGCCTAATATACTTTCCTTGTTTGAAATTTGCCTAAGGGACTTGGCCCTGTATTATTGGCATGTATTTGTACTTGACCAAATACGTTTGTTATATTCACATTTATAGGGGAACCCACCCTATCTCTTAGAGCTTGAACGCCTGGTCGAGGGCGACAGTAGCGATAATAGCCGATCTCAATACAAAAGTAATGTCACAGCTACCCAGGCGTTCTCGTTTGAAATATTACGCTATGTGCAATCTTTAGCTCTTTACTACTGCGCCCCAAAGAAGGGAAAAATCCAGTAACCAGCAAATGTGCGAACTGCGCACCGACAAGTAAAACGGAGCGATGATGCCGACATTACATAAGAAAACTGGCCCGTGACACTCGTCCGCTACGACGAGCAACTAAATGAAAAATTTCTAAGTCCCAATACGACAAGGACCGAACAAACGTACAAAGACAACGGGCGCTGCGTACCGCAACGACCGTCAGCAAGAAGCGGAGTGATCGTACTTGTAGAGGAGGTCTATACATGCGCGCCGAGAATCTCACCAAAATAATTTCCGACACAAACTTAACTGAAGACTAAAAATATGTATAGACGACAATGGACACAGTAGCCTCGACGTACGATGATAGAAAATCGAGAATTTATACTTATTAAAAAAAACCTATAAATGTGGTCCGACGACGTTGCAAATGACTCCCGCCAGAAATAAATGTATAGACAACGTCCTCGACGATTCCCGCCAAAACTAGAAAAACTTAGAAATCTCGAATAATCTTACGACGACGTTACTGTACACGTTACGACGAGGCACGAAAGGTGACCGAAAGTGCACGATCGCTAATACCTCGACTGTCGCGCAGGAGACGACTGCCTATGCTTGTGTACCTTAAATTTCAAGAAAACTCCCATTACATATCCGACGACGTTGCAGTGAATGATTTCTAATTAGGCAGTTTTAGCTAGCGTAATGCGAATGGCTGACTTGCATACATATACAATGCGTAATGTACATACATATTAAAATAAAATTGGATATAAGAGAGCAAAATAAATAAATATAAGAATGAAAATAAATAAAATATAAAAATGAAAATAAAGTAATATTCTAAATCAAAATAATAATGTAAAGAAGATAAAATACATAGTAGTAAAAAATTCATAAAATATAAAAAACAATGTTAAGTCCTTAACAGCTAGACCATGTGCAATTGAACGGAACAATCGCAGTATTTGGGGTATATGGCGGGCGGTGTAGGACTTCTCATTTGATCGTTTCTAGGTAGGTTTTAACGGGTTCGGCAACGTGAGACTGAGCTGTAGAATCACTTTTTCGTGTCTCTGCTCGTATTGTGGCCGGTTTTCGTGCAGTGCTCGGCTCAATCGCATCAATTGAAGTCGATACCGTTTCCCAGTGATGGTTTCGTTCGGTTTCAACAGCTCATAATAAATCGCACCAACCTGGTTCCATCAAATACACAGCATAACAGAGAGAAGAAAAAAGAGAAAGGTGAGTCCCACCTTTCTCTTTTCTTTCTTCTTTTTCTTTTTTTCTTTCTTTTTTTCTTTCCCTCCCTTTTCTCTGTCTCTTTTTCGTTTTTGTACTCTCTTCACCTTTTTTCTTTTTCACACCCCCTTTTTTCATTTTTTTCTTCTTTTCATCTCTTTTCTTTTTATTTCTTTCTCGTCTTACTCTTATTTCATTTCTATATATCATCATGACACGGTCAAATTCCGGAAGCAGTTCGTTTATTAGTGAATAAACCAATTTGCGCTTTAAATACTACATATACTTTGATAAAGAAAACACTTTACCCTGCCTTAAGTCGGCATCGATTAAGTTAGAATCAGAATGCATTAGTACAAACAATCCTGAGGTATCAGCTGTCTATATTAGCCTATTTAGACATTATCGTCATTTAAGCGAAAATTCGAAGTCTGTGCAAATAGTTTCAATGTTTTAACGTTGTCGAATTTATTTCAAAAGGAAAGTATCTTTCATTGGTGTTACAATGTTTATAACTGCGTACTATATAACTAACTATACAGCATGTCCCACCAAACTGTCTTATTAGAATTTATCGAACTTTTTGTGGGAATTTGATTTTGAAACTTGCTGTGTAGTCATGCTGAACTACAATCCATTTGGAAAAAAATAGTTTCGGCTTAACAGGTTGTTGATATCAACTTTCTTATTTTATGTTTAATGGTACAGTTTTTATAGATTTGTTGAACTTCTCGCATCACATACGAACAACTTGCACTAGGGTTGCCTATATCTAAACTTAGTTTTTGAAGTATCTTTATTACTTAAGTAAACAAAACTCGTTTTTCTCACACAAAACACTGAGCACACTATTTTTTAACTTATCACAGTGACCTTCAATCACCACAGTATTGTAAATCATCATTGTTTAAAATTTTATAACTTTGCTTAGAAGCACAGAAGTGCTTAAAGAATTAACAAAAGACACCTTAGGTAAATGAGTTAAGTTTTTTGCGTCTAGTCAAGTTCAAGATAAGAATATTTTTAATCTGAAATCTAATAGAACTTAAAGATTTTCAACGAACATTTAGCCAGTGAAAAAAATTTGTGCGCGTTGGAGTCAGCATAACTTGACAATCGTTCAAAAAAATTCTCGTGTCGATTGGTGCAAAGAAATGCTAAAAAATAAAATCATGGTGCATCAGCAGCATAATATTTACAGAGGTGACGAATCTTGGATCTATGCGTATGAGCCCGAAAGTAAACAACAGCAATCGACTGTAAGAAAAATTGTTCGCACCAGAAGCACCTCGAAGCAAAGGGTTTCCTATTTTTGTTTTTTGGATAAACGGGCATGCGGATGTAGTGCCACTAGAAAATTGTAGAACGGTCGATTCTGAATGGTATACAACCATTTGTTTGCCAGAAGTATTTGAAGAAATAAGAAAAGCAACCAGCAACGTAGGATCATTCTTCACCATGACAGCGCGTGCTCTCACACCTCGACTCAAAGAACTAGATATTTAACCAGTCAAAACATCGAATTGAATGTCATCCATCATACAGTCTTGATTTGGCGACCAATAAGCGGTCGATGCGTCCAAAATGCACGTTTTGGAGATACCTCAAGCGGAATGGAAAAAGTTCTATGGGAATTGGTACAAACGTATGCAAAGGTGTATCGGACATTGCGGAGAATATTTTGAAAAACCATAAAACCATTTTCAATGACAAACATTTATTTTTATTTATTATTTCGGATACATAAATAGCAACCCTTGTACCCAATCTTATGACATAATATGCTACTTTATTTTACACATCGCTGTACATACACGTGAGTATAGCTACAAACCGTCACAAGTCGAAAGGGCAATTTATTATGCTACTTTTGCAAGTGGTTTATTCGCGTTCCGCTTTTTCTCCTTTTCCCAGTCTACCCCGTTTCCCAAAACGAAGGTATGACTGCGAAATGCGACAGCCAACGATGCGCGGCCTATCGGTATTTTATATTCGGGAGTTTATCGTACACGAGAGGGAGAACATTGTGGAAAATAACACGTAAACGAAAACAGCACGGTATCGTATTCGAGATAACTGCGAATTCGGGAAAACAATTTTATATTAGGTGAATTTTCCCCATATGTTGCGGTATTCAATATTTTTGGCGGCAGTATCGGGATGTATAAATTGACGCGTAGATAAAACAAAAATGTGTATATAAGCTAGAGATGACACGGGTAGTTTTCAGAATATACGAGCGCATGAATTTGGAAAAATATCTGCAGTACATTCAAAGAATAAAAATGTTTTTATCGTAACATTGAAAACAGTACCTTGATCAATATGGGACACACATTTAACTTCCGTAATGATTAAAAATTAAATCACAGGATGTGAATGAAATTTTGAACCAATTGCATCTCTAACACCCTTCAGATACTTTACCTATAAGATCTATTACCAGTTTCTCCAATGATACCCGAACACCCATAAGCGGACGTACAAGGCGGAATAAATAATTAAATTATAAACAAATTATTATCCACGAAAGTTCAGTAGTTACCACATAGAGATTCGGCACATACAATGGTTGTTACTACACACTCATACCAGAGATGCGTTATCTACAACCTCTTTACAAAAAAAATCGTATTGATGCTAGAGGTTCATGGTGGATGTATTCCATCATTTTCGACCATCCGTTTCTGGGCGAGCGAGTTCAAACGTAGCCGCACAAGCACAAGTGACGAACAACGCTGTGGACGCCCAAAAACCGCTACCAACCATGCATTTCGAAAGAAAGCGTTGGCCATATCTTACACGAAATTTTGTATACCACGTTTGCTCACATCGGAGCAAAAACGAAATCGGGTGACGGTTTCGGAGGAGTGTCTGCCCGGGATCCAACGCAATCCAAGGGATTTCTTTATACGTTTCGTAACTATGGATGAGACTTGGATCTACCACTACAGAGACAAAGGAACGGTGGAAGCAGTGGACTTTTCTGGGCGAATCTGCTCCGAACAAAGCAAAGACCGTTCCATCGTCCGGAAGGGCCATGGCAACCATTTCTTGGCATTTCTAAAATCTGATCCTCATCGACAGGAAGGAAGGACGATTGCGGGGCAATAGCGATTTATTGACCCGATTCGATGCAGTATTGAAGTAGAAATGGCCTCGTTTGCAGCGGAAAAGTGCTTTGCCTCCACGATAATACACCGGTTCATAATCACTGAAAGGAAAGAGATTTGCCTCAAATGAGGAGGTCATCGCCGCTACAGATGGCTATTTTACGGATCTCGAAACATTCTACTTTTCCGGCGGCTTGAAGAGACTGGAACACCAATACCATGTTTTTCTTGTCGATTCCGGAAACACTTCAGGTCGTATACATAGGGAATTTATAAAAAAATATAATCAACTTACAAGGGATCCATGGGGTTTGTTACCTACAACTTCTTTACAAAAAGAAATCAGAAGTTCAGGAACTATCACATACAAATTCGGCATGTGGAAGGAATTGTAGGTGACATACCTCGTGGACCCTTTGCAAGCCGATTATATGTTGCTTATATGAGATAGCTCCTGAACTTCCGTCAACATGAACTTTTTTGTAAACTGGTTGTAGGCAACGCACCCCGAGGGCCGCTTGGAACTCAATTGTTTTTTCTCTGGTATGAGTGTGTGGTAACAAGCATTGTATGTCCCAAATCTCTATGTGGTAGCTACTGAACTTTCGAGGATAATAATTTCTTTATTATTTTAAATATTTATTCAACTTTCTACGTCCGCCTATGAATGTTTGGGTATCATCGGAGAAACTGGTTGCTATCTTTGGCTGCTCTTTTCAGACCGATAGGTCTATTCACACTCCTGGATTCTTCGCCGGCGATGAGGATTGACAAGTGAATGTTCGACTTATAATCCTCACCAAAATTGGACGTTTGAATTTTATTGCTGTCTGTTGTTCTGACAGTACGTAGCAATAACTTCCAATAACTTCTTTAAGTGGTTTCTTTTCTCGGAAAAGATACATGGCTTTAGTTAAAAATACGTTGCAATAAAGTGATTTTTCTGTGTGTTTTTGTTATAAGGTATAGAAAAACAAATATATAATAAAGATAACGTTGAGCTTTTATAATACATTTATATACCGAATATATATAATATATTACATAATAATATATAATACAATAATATCTATATTTGCTAAACCTATGCCTCCTCTACTGATAGTACTAAAAGAACCTAGTGGCAAGTTTAGGCCCTAAGTACAATAAACCCTATTTTGAGCTGCAAACATTGTTATTCAAGCCTCATCTTCAGATAAATTAACCACTGATTTATTTAACAATTGATTTCTTAATATGGTTTTGGTGTAAGTAGCATAAGATATGACTTATTCTATACATTTGGAACACCCTGCATAATTGAAAATGCTTTAAAATCAATAAGGGGTGTCAATAGATTAACAACTTATGTTAATTTCTTTTCCATATTACTGCGATCAGCTCTAGCATAAGAGGGTGGCGCTTAAATCGTTAGAGGCTTCTATTTGTCAAATTCCTGCATCACTTTAAAGCGATAACATTGCGTTAGAACGGGACAGGAGTTTTTGAAGCTTTAGAATTATGCAAATACAGGACTGATCATTCTTTGCTATCCGTGTCTTATACTCAATATATTTAAAATCTAATTTAGTTCGTAATTCTATCTAACAAAACTGTGACCAAATTACATTCTTCGCTCAACCCGAAAGATTGATTACGCGCTCATATTTTTCGATGCGTAAACAGACAACATTTCGCTAACGCGATTTCGGCACATTCACCTCGACCGTAAACTGAATGGGCTGAACTTATTACTTCGTCGGACCGACTGATTGTCCTGCGTGTACGCCGTATATATCTATACTTGTTCGTTCGCTTCGACTGTAATTTATTCGAAATTTAATTTCACTTCCAATTTAATGAACGGCGCTGTTTTTTTTTCGTAAATATCGCGCCATTACCGTTCGATGGTTGGAATCGAAAATGCGCTTCAATTACCGTCTCCCTTGCATAATTATCGGGAATACGCGGAACGATAATAGAGAAGAAACGTAAATACTTTACCCCGCCTGGTGCTTCGCGGTAAATGTACCATGGAGAACGATTGAAATTGTAATTAATAGGTGAAACGAGTTTTAAATATATTTTTATACCTGAATTCAATTTTTAGAAGGTTTTGCAACATTCTTAGGGCAGAAATTCTATTAAGGATTTTAGATTAATGCGAAATAAAGGTTATTTTTCTTTTTGATTATTCGGCGCGGAGTTAGATTTTTTGGTGTTTAACATCTCAGAAATCACCCGAGGGACAACCAGATGAGGAAAGCAATGCAGTTTTTTGTTTTGGGAAATGCATATCACGAAAAAAACTTTTGTTTAAAATTCGGGCAATTGGCATCCAGCGCATATTTTGAGGAGGGGGCCGATTTTGAATTATTGACTTTCTAGTTGCCTTTTCTTATTTATTCGCGGCAAAATTTTTATTTGGAATTTCACTTTTAGAAACATACCTACTATTGTATTTTTGTCAATCGATCATGAAGTCCGTAGTTATTATGATATTGATGGGTTAACTCCTGATGAATTAAATAGTATCTAACACTTTCACGGCCGTTTGACATGGCTGTAACGGTTACCGGGTTCCGCCATGTCACTAGGTCTTTGTCCTTGACGTTCAAAGGTTCACCTCGCGGTTCGCGAAACGTCGGATAAAAACCTAGTGACACGGCGGAACCCGACAACCGTTACAACCATGCTGATGAATTAATCTAGGAATTTAAGTTTCGTTGGATATCAGTAGCGGTTGATAAACCAGTTGAGGCACTACATAGTATTTTACGTCCGTTATTACGTTTCGAAGTTGCAAATAAATCTTTGCGCTGTTATTGTTAATTCAGAGGATAAATTATAGACGTTGAAAAGGAAAATTTTAAGATTAAACTAACATGATGAGCAGGACTCCTTCGCCAGTTTATCACATAATTAATCTGGTAAATGGATTTCAGTTTGAAGGTCTTATTCCGGAGCAGGTTGAATTTCGATCTTCATTATTGGCTGACGCATTGAGTTATTTGAATGAAATGGATACGCGGTGTAATCCGGCTTTAGATACGACTTTTGAAGCAGCACCACACCCCAGAACAGTACATCCCCGTTTTGCTTTTAATTCAACTCGTGTTCAATCGTGTAGCAGTTCCCAACTGGTTCTTAAATGGTAAATTAAACTTAGCTATGATTCTCGCGGACAGTCCAGAATTTTCTTGCACGTGTGGAAGAACTTTGATTAGCTCGTGCTTTGAACATCAATTATTCAAATCTGCTATTGATTTGTTTGGGGAAAAGCATTATTATGGTACCGATCTCAACGTCAACGTTTTCATGATTGAAAAAGCAAAAAAGAAGTGATACGATTCGCATAAGGTTGAGTATACAGCATTGTGAAAAAGAAAAGTAATTAATTAAAATTGTGGACGTAACAGCATATGGTTTTGTGCCTTCAGAAAAGAAAGTATAAAGAAGGAAGCAGAATATGACAAAAATTTCGTGCTTTAGTGGAAATCATAGTAGGTTATGACGTAATAAAGAAAGACAATTTTTCTATTATTCCAACGATATCACACTTGACATATGAGGGTCATTCGTAAAGTAAAGGAGGTCTTTTCTATATACATTTTTATTAGATACAACACATGGGCTGAAAAGTCCGGGGCCTAACACATAGATGACGCTAGTTTTATTGCGGTCACCTTTCTCTCAGTTAGTACTAACCTTCAAAAGGCAGCTGTTAAAATTTCATGATATTCTATTCATTAGTTTGTGAGTTATTGTGCTGAGTCACGCTACTTTTGTTATTTTCAAAACAATGGATCAAAAACAATTGCGTGTTTTAATTTTACACTGCTTCTTGATGGAAAAAAATACCGTTCAAGCGAAGCAATGGCTTGAAAAGTGTGATGGGGACTCAGCTCCAGCAGAAACAACAATAAAACGTTGGTTTGCTGACTTCAAACGTGGTCGTAGAGACACCGTTGATGCAGAACGCAGTGGACGTCCAAATGAGGCGGTAACATCAGAAAACATCAAAAAAATCCACAAAATCGTTTTGAATGATCGAAAAGTGAAGTTGCGTGAGTTAGCTGACATCGTAAAGATATCAAAAGAACGTATTGGCTTGATATTGCGTGAGCATTTGACTATGAGAAAGCTTTGTTCAAAGTGGGTGCCGCGTTTGCTCACTGTTGACCAAAAACAAGAACGTGTTGATGATTCTGAGCAGTGTTTGGCCATGTTTAAACGTAAGAAACCGGAATTTTTGCGTCGATATGTGGCAATGGATGAAATATGGATCCATCACTTCACTCCGGAATCAAAACGATCGTCATCTGAGTGGACAGCAACTGGTGAACGTCGTCCAAAGCGCCCGAAAGCATAACAATCGGCTGGAAAGGTTATGGCCTCGGTATTTTGGGATGTGCGTGGTGTAATATTCATCGACTATCTTGAGAAAGGAAATACCATCAACAGTAAATATTATATAGCGTTATTGGAGCGTTTGAAGGCCGAAATTGCAAAGAAACGACCGCATATGGCAAAGAAAAAATTGTTGTTTCATCAAGACAACGCACCGTGTCACAAGTCAAACAAAACAATGGCAGAACTACATGAATTGAACTTCGAATTGCTCCCACATCCACCGTATTCGCCAGATTTGGCTCCCAGCGACTACTGGCTGGTTGCAGACCTCAAAAAAATGCTCGCCGGTAAGAAATTTCGCACGAATGAAGAGATTATCGCTGAAACTGAGGCCCATTTTGAGGCAAAAGATAAATCGTTCTACAAAAGTGGTATTGAAATGTTAGAGCGGCGCTGGAATGATTGCGTTGCTCTTGATGGAGATTACGTTGATGAATAAAGCCAATTCTGAACCAAAAAAACCGTGTTTTCTTTGTTAGGCCCGGGACTTTTCAGCCCATGTGTTAATTAAATGAAACTGTATCTTACATAAAATTAGATATCAAAGCTACTTTTCTACGTAGTCACCGCTCAAATGTAGGCACTTGTCATACTGTTTTATCAGCTTATCTATACCTTCTGCTTACTCAGCTGCCGCCAAGTTGTTAAACCACTGATTAACGGCTTTTTTTCATCATCGCTTCCGTAGCGTTGTCCGCTCAAAAAAAAATTTCAATTTGGGGAATAAGTGAAAATGACCTAGGGCTAAGTCCGGACTGTAAGTCAGATGTTGAAAAATTTCCCACTGAAACTTCTGAAATGAGTCCTGTGCCACTGCATGCCGACAAGTATTACCATGAAGGAGGATAACTGCTCAAAATTCCGCGCCGCTTGTAGTGTCCTGCTTATCGACTATATGGATAAGCAGGATACCTTTACGATCCCAAAACACAGCAGCCATAATCGTTGGTTAATAATTTGTTTTGCTTTTTTTGTTTCGTTTGATTACAATGTGATACTCTGATTTAAAACCTCATAACCACCCTTGTCATAGCGGCTGCGAAATGTCAATGCACTTGTTTGGTTTGGTGTTCCTCCGACAAAATTCGAGGAACCCACTTGACATATACTTTATTATAGCCCAGATCTGCACTAATAATTCCATAAGCATAGTTCATGAAATTTTTGGAAAGAATGTAGTTCAGACATTGTGAAACACCTATTTTCTTCAATTTTTGTTTCAATCCTAGCTTTAAGTCCGTCAGTCACCACAGAGAGCCGCCCCGAACGAACTTCATCGTGAACATTTTTGCGTCCGCCATTAAGCATGATACACCACCTCCGAACTGATGCTTCGTTAATCACATTATCATAAACCCCAGTTATTATATGTACATATAATAATTATGCGCACCTCACACTTGGCGGAATCGTCAATTTTGTCACGCATTTTAAAGTCACCCTGCTAAGCAGTACCGTATTGGATGTTAGCCAAAGTGAAACGGATGAATACCAAGATCATTGGAGGGTCGGCAGTTGTGGTGGAGGGACGTGGTCGCGTGTGAAAACAAGACGTTCTTTACTTTCCGAATAACCCTCGTACTTATTTCTACAAATAAATAAATTGTGACCACTTCCCCTTTTTAATTTAATTGTTATTTTGTCATTAACTGTAGTCATTCTTCTATTTACATTTTTCTTTTTTTCGGGAACCTTCCGTGGTAAAGTAGTCACACCTGATTACTAATATATAGGTGTTCCATTTAAAAAAATATATAAATCTCAAAACTTATCAAACATGCGTCAGGTAATTGTCTCTTCGTATACTGCATGTTAATCAGCATTAAAAATGCTACTGCTATGCTATCTATTATACATAACTTCGATAAACAATAGTAGCACCGATAGCAGTGGTGCACATTTAATTTAAATCAGCTTGTATACGTCAATACTATTGCCTATTAACGTTAATAAAGATAAACGGTAAAGGAACAAAATAAGCTTTTATTGAATTAAAGCAGATCGCTTGTAATATCAGAAGTTATCTTTACTCGTTTATTCTCAAACTAAATAGTGTTATTCACAACATCGCGTTTATACCGCGGCAACGTACACTAACCCAGTTTCATTATTTCAACGTTCCCTCAATCGCTACGAAATATGCGAACGAGTTTAATTTGTTTTCGCGGTTCCCGCGAACGCTTCCAGTACTCCGAAACGACAAAGCCATTTAATTCAATACACATTAATATTGTTTCCGCAGTTTGTCACGCCGGCAAACTAGCTTCAACTTTCCTAACAGTCGGTGCGCGAACAATGAATAGCCACTTATTTCTCGGTCGTAATGGGTGGAACCGGTTCGAGAGGTTCCTTGAGGAGTAACTAGCTGTTGCACTTTGCACGTAACCCACCGTCTAGCGCGCACTATCGCTAGAAGTAAGTAAGTATTAGCAGAGATGTGACGTTGTTCCAGTGCAAACTCGGACCAGTAATTAAAATAATTAAACGACGCCGAAGTTTGGCGCAGAAGTGTGAAGTTGGTAATTGTCTGCTTTGGTGGAGACACAACGCCGGTCCAAACGACGCCCAGAGTACCAATTAAGGAGCGTGCAAAGAATTTTGGGGGAGGTAAATGATGTACAGGCACGTTGTTGGAAGTCGGTTTTGATACACCGAGTCTTGAGAGAGCCTCTAAGAGAAGTTTGATGCCCTCTAGGTGGGCGTTACTGTCTTAGAAGTAACTAACTAACTATCTAGTGCTTAATATTAAAACGCTTCAACAAAATTTAGATTAACTGGACTTATTAATACGAACAAAGTTCATCTTCTTTCACTACACGTTAAATTCAGAAACTTTGGTATACACAATCTATTGATGGGATTTACTAATTTTTACGTGGTTGGAAGATTTCAAGTAATGGTGATAATATTTAAAAATTTTTCCAAGGCATTTTCCTGAGATCTTTTAGTGCCACAGATAAACACAACAGCATAAATATCGAAAGACTTAAAGCAGTGCTGCATATTTTCGCCCATTGTTGTTTAATATATATAAAACAAAACCTGGACGATTGGTTCAGAAAATGCGGTGTTTGGAACTCCCCATAAATGACGAAATACGACACTCATTGTTGTTTGCAGATGACCAATTTGTATTTGCACATTAGGAAAAGGACATGATATATAGGGCATGTCCGGGGATACATGTCCAGACGGTAGAGATAGCCATATCTATAAATTTCTGTCTGTATTGCTGGTAACTCGCGTATGCGATTGACTTACAAGGAAAGGTTTCCGGGTGTCAAATTCGCAACAGGGAGGAGACGAAATGTCTTGATTCGAAAAGGCAAAATTTATGGGATGTTCGGATGGCCCAGTTCGATTCTCTATATAACCTGATTTGTATCAGGTATATGCAAACAAATTGATATATTTAGAGGACGACAATTGATTTTGTATTAATGATTACAATTTCATTATTACATTATTTCGCAAATGAAGATCAACACCAAAACAAAAAATCATCAATTACATATTCGAAATCCATAGACTTCCAGTGGTTCTTTTTGGTATTGTCAGTATGTGAGCATACTTGTTGGACACGACCTCTCTATTGAAAGATTCTGGATTCTGTCCATGAATCTAAAAGTGCAAGTCCTTTTGGCCCAATGCTTGATAAATAAATACTAAGAAATCCATTATCAAATAAATCAGTGGTTGATTTACCTGGCTTGAATAACAACGTTTGCAGGTCGAAATAGGGTTTGTTATACTTGGGGCCTAAACTTGCCATCATATAACACTAACTATGGCTTTTCAAATAATAGGACGTGGTTTGTAAATATTTCGTTTTAAAGAAGTATATTTTTGAATATTTACGATAACAAGCAACTGCACACTGCAATGTGTCAATTTTGTCGGGTTTTATTTATATCTAGTTGGACCAATAACAGGTGCATATGATACCATATCAATTGGTGATTGCAGTCTTGTACTTCAGTAAAATTTAATCAATTAACTTAATTCAATGAATGCAAACCAAATTGAACTATGTAAACTGTATTAAGTGGGATTATATAGAGAAACTGTTGGCCTTTTTTGCGCCTTTTCTGATGCCTGCGTGGTATAAGATAAGTTCATACGTTAATATCATTTTTGGAACACCCTATATAATTGAAAATGCTGTAAAACCAATAAAGGATGTTAAACATGAACAACTTGCGTTAATTGCTTTTCCACATTACTATAATCAGCTGTAGCATAAGAGGGTGGCGCTCAAATGCTGTGTATACCACATTCGCATGTCCTGAACAATCTTTCCATAAGGTACCATATTTGCATTTACGATTGTTCTATCTATTTCCGTCCGAGAATTGAATCAGGTAAACTGAAAATCTGTGAATTTTCGAATTTCAGCACCAACAAAAAAAAATATTTTCAAGTCTCAACATACTCTACTTACCTACCAAGTTTCATTACGACCTGAATTTGACACTCGAGAACCTTACCTTGTGAGTCAGAAATGGAAGGCATGCTAATGACACAGTATAGTGAATTTTTGTATCTTACTAATAGTAAGTAATTGGATTCATTACTTGTAATATTGATAATAAACATCTATGTAACATCTTTATCTGGAAATGGGAGTGAAATAAATGAAACACACATCGTTCAAGAGTAAAATTATATTTTAGGCATTCCAAATTCACATCGTTCGTCCAAATAATCAATACACTCGATATTCCAATTTTCCCGTTTCTTCCCTCTTGATTTATATTTAAAGCTAATTAAATTATAAACGGTTTTACAACTAGCAACATATATTAAATAAAGTCATTCTTTCTTTCTTCAAATTTAATAACATATATAATATTATTATACGATTTTTATCACAAATATATATATTATTATTCTTTCACATAAAATTTTCTAATTTCTTTTTTATGTTAATTACGTACATTGTCACGTGATCCAATCACGTCCGCACAACCACATCGAAGATTGTGGCTGTCCCTTAAAGTGACTTCTTTATGGAATGTATAGGAAAAGGGTATTTCAAGTACTATGATTCAATCATGTGCTTGTGTACTTTGTTTGATGAATTAGTCCTGATGGTAATAAAATGAATTTCAGTGAACGTTATTTTAAGAAATGTATAAAGTAATTTTATAACACAATATAAAAATATTTACTTTATCAATTGTAGGAGTTAAAGTTAAAAAAATTGTTACTACCTTCAAGGTTAAAGTTTTCTTATACATTCCTTCAATATTTCATTCCTTTATTATATTTTTTATTACATATACAATTACATCATTAATATATTTACACTCAATAAAATTGGAACAAAAAATAACACCTTTATTTCTTTATATATATTATTTATGATTTAATTCTTTTCGTCGCCATAGAAAACATCCACTAAGTTTCATACAGGTATTATGCCTTGTACATACATAGAATATTGTAAATAAAGAGAAGTGATTGATTTCTTTACCGTTTTTTTTCACTTTTATGTAGTTATATTGTTGTGTACTAGAGAAACAGGGGCGAAAATAATGATTTTTCCTTTCTCTCGTTCTTTTGCTCTGCTTCTCGTCCTTGCGTACAATTTCGAACGACGTTCTACGCTCAGCAATAACTGATTTCGCCCATTTTCTCCTGATCCTGATCGATACTGATATACATATACTGGTTGCTTATTATTACATTTAGTTTTTAGTTTGTTATGAAATACAGCCCTCAGTTCCTTAGTGATTTTTTTTTAAGTTATACACTAATATTGTTGAGAAATTTATCCTTATCTTACCATCAAATCTTTAGTGTGTTGAATATTGGTTTATTAGCATAAATCTGAAACAAAAGAAAGAAAAATTAGTGACAATAGTTCTTACATATTAGGATGAATATAAATAAGATATAATTGATTGAATAGCGAATAATTTAGATAAACTCTCGTATACAGGGTGTCCATGAAATAAAATAGAAAAGCATGAACAATGGAAAGATCTAATTTTACCAGACTTAAATCCAAAATATTTTGCGAAAATTCCTTCGCAAAAATTAAAAATTTCTTTATTACTCACAGTACGTAAGCGTCTTATTAATCCTTTACCATGCTGTTTGAAAGGTAACAGTGCTATCTTGTAGTTTTTATATCATCGGCAGCTGTGTTATTGCAGTGTATGCAGTCTGGGTGTATGTATGTCAGCTTGGTTAGATGGATCTATTATACAATACAAACTCTGCATCCACAGGTGACACATATTCCTATCGTAATTGACTCAATTTTTTTTTTGGATTTGTTCTATATAATTATACCTTTTCATTTACCATAGTTTTTTATTTTATTTCAAAGACACCCTGTATACTCAACGATCTTTCTTTAATTTCACGTATTCTGTTATGGAATAAAATATTTGCTTTTGGTTTAACAATGAATTTATGGCGGCAAATGGCTGAGCAGGTACTTTTCGTGATTGTGTTAATGGTTGTTCGATCATACACATAACTTTTCTCAGAGCACAATTTTTGAGATAATTTTAGTTTGGAATAAAATTACTTATTTTTAATGATAACTTATAGCCCAACAGATTCATCAATACAATTACAGGACAGTGACAAAAGAGTTAACTAAATGTGACTTTTAGAAATTCAAATTACTATTCTGATGCTGAAGAAGAACAGTATCTCTATACTGTGAAAAGAATAAAAACTTTTTTAAGAAATGGCAAAGCACAAGAAAGACTTTCTGCATTGCCAATGCTTTCTCAAGAAAACTATTTTATCGAAAATGTTCCAGATTTTAATTAAAGAATTATAGATAAATTTTCTATTACCAAAGATCGTCAGTAGGTAAACTATACCAATTCTGGGCCACTTCAAGGTCACACGTCTCCCAGATCCGCGCGCGGCCTCCACGGGGATAACATTCCCGATCTGCTGGGGAGAAACTTTCCAAAACCTTCACAGGAACTTTCCAGCACTTTCCAGAAACTTTGTCGAACGTTTCTGGAAACCGCGAATTAAACCTCAAATAATTACCAGCAAGCCCCTCTCACCCCCAAGCAAAAGCTCTCCATATTGCCGTGTCAGCGGGTGCCCCCAGGAGGTCGCGAATAACTTCCAGCGGGCCGTCCTTACCCGCCCCCCTCCTCTCTCCAAACAAAAGCTCTCCACATTGCCGTGCCACTGGCAGCCCCCGTGAATGTCACCCCCACTCCCCAGTAGATCGCGAATGTCATCCCCGTGGAGGCCGCACGCGGACCTAGGGGACGTGTGACCTTGAAGTGGCCCAGAAACGGTATAGTTTACCTACTATCGTCGCATGGATTTTCTATCTAAATAGAATTAGTGAGTTTTAAAAATCCTTTTCTTATTTCTTCCAAAGTGCCCTAGCAAAAGCAATTTTTAATAAACCATACATGGTCACCTACTGTAAAACCTATTAGCAAATTTGCAACCTCCACATCTTTAAACACGAGCCGCTACTGACATGATTTGTAACTTTGTAAAATTCCAGGTCAAAATTTGAAAAATTATGCCTATTCGCCCCTTATTTCTGGCCAAGGTTGTATAACGTATGATGAAGTATAGTGCAACCTATTCACGTACGTCTGCGGACGGACCTACATGCTTATTGTATTGAATATACATACATATCTACACGGGTATAACGGCACAGTATAGCATGTAATGGCGGTCCATTTACATGGAAACCATAGGCACGTGAATAAAATGAATAGGGACGACAACTGCGACGGCCACAGCTATACCTCATTGAAAATTAATACCGGCACACACAATATGTTATGGTAACGAGACCGTGTTGATTTATGAGAAGAATTAACGTGTGACGTTTTGTCTGTGTGCACGTTGCGCAGGTGTATGTGTTGTGCGGAGGTTAGGTATCGATGTAGGTGTGTGAGTGTTTACGTAAGGCGACTATATAGTCTGGTATATAAGTTATACTAACTATAACTTATATACGTGCTCATTCGTTACACAGTTTCGAGTATTCGGCTTGTATTCTATGATGATTAATTCTATGATGATTATTTAGGCACATCGTCGACGAAGCGTTCGGCTATATTTATAACCGGAATTGATTTTAGGATATTACATGAATTTGGAGAAAATCTTTCTTCGTAGGCTAGATATAGATATAATAATAATAATTTATTACCCAACAGCATACAGCTTATTACATGATAACAATTATACCATGATAATAATTATAAAACAAGAATAAATGTGTAATACCAAAAGAAAATGCAAACATTTCTTAAGCAAGAGAAAATTGCTCAAACAAAAGTTGCTTCAAAGCATTGATAGTAATGTTAAGCAAATCAAGTCTGGATGCATATGCATTAACACTATTACCTATTGACATAATTGGTGATTGAGGATGGTGGCGCGTGTTAGTCACGGGAAGATAAAAAGTTAATTTATTTCTACTGTTAGGCCTCGGTATAGAAAAATTCAAAAGAGACAGTAAATCCGGAACTTGTAAATCAGCATTTACAATCCTATGTGCTAAAATTATTTGTGATACAACACAACGATCCGCCAAGGAAACAAATGCAAATTCCTTTAGAAAATCAGTATACAGGTAACCATGATGTAACAAAACATTTTTGACATCTAAAGAATAAGAATGGTTTGCATCCTGGTAATTTACATTGTTGATTAGACATTTTCATAAAAAGACCAGTGAAATGGCCTATGAAGTCGTACCTCCTTTGGTGGAAAGTAGGAAGTTGCAGCAGAACGTTGCTTTTTTAAATTTATTTTTTTGGCATTATTTTGTACGCATGTCTTGCATAAGCAATAAGCTACATCTACATGGAATTCGCGAAATTTAATAATATTGGGTTTATCTCTCTGTTGTGCTATTCTTTTCTAAAGTAACTATGAATTTACTAGCATCTGATGTAGTAGCTGGTAGTCAATTCTTAACCCAAACAAATCATTTTTATTTGTTTTTATAAATTAGAGCATATTCTTCGAAATGAAAGAATGATATCCTAGTTTTTGCTTCAACGAGATACTTGATTTATCAAAATCTGGGCTTTCGGTTGGATCTGTACCCTCGATTAATATTATAGCGGGCTTCTGATAAATGATTATAGATTTCACAAAAAATATGCAACATGAAACTTGTCGATGTAGTTAATGCATTTATTCAAATAACTTCTTCAATACTTCAAACATATTCTCCATTAGATTTTAACCGAGACTGTAAGCAGTCATACGTGAAATATAATATTTATTTATGAGTGTACCTCATACATTTTACTCGATTTCTCTCGTGCGCAAATTGTTCCATTGTTCCCGTATGCGGTAAGAGCTCGGCGTCGTGTGGATTTTCGACGGGTGTAATTCAATATATATTCGTATTCATCCGCATTAGGTGGCGCTGAATGTCGTCCGATTGCTGTTTTTGACGTGTAGAGCAATAATTTCGTTTTTGGATGGAAAGTTGCGCGAATTACACGCGTATTGACGCTGCTGTAATTCGTTATACATGCGATGAATTTAGGCGGGGTTAGTTATAGCGATTTTTCCGAGCATAAGCGTTGATTTTCAGTTCACGCTAAGTTGGGATCGCGGAATACGATGTAAAGAAGTGTATATGGGGAGGTTAGGAGAAAAATGAATGATATGATTTTGTTACTTCAAGCTGGGAAAAGACTTCTTTCAACACCTATGTTAGTGAAGAATATTATTAAAACTCTGTTATGTATGACGATTTGATTTAATCTATTATATGATTCTATTTTAGGTGAAAAGTTTTGAAAATTTTGTTTTCTTCTTCTTCTTTCTCTTTTCTGAAGACTTGGTCTTGTTTCTTCTCCTCTTCTTAATGTTGTCCAGCCTCTTGGGAAGCAGATTTTCAGCTCTCGCACCATCTCTTGGGAGATCAGCCAGACGGTCTTCTAGAATTCGGTTTTTCATCCCTTGCCCATTTCACCCATCGACCTTCTGTCATTCAGTCGACGTGGTCCCTCCAAAATCGTCGTCTCGCCCTCGTAAACCGTACTATGTCTTGAATATCGAGATATTCTCTTATAATTTTGCTTCTTATCTGGTCCCTCAGACTCACTTCCTTAATAGTCCTCAGTGTCATCATCTTCGCTGCTCTCATCGTATTTTTCGCTTTTGTTGCATCTGCTCGAGTTTCCGCTGCATATATGGGTATAGGTCTCACGACTCTTTTGTATATGCAAACTTTACTTTCAGGAGACATATATTTATTCCTTCATATGAGGTCCTTTAATTAAATAGCAAGCGACTCTTGAGGCTTTATTATTTGGACTCTAATTTCCTGTTGTAAGTTTCTGAAGCTTGTTATCGCAACTCCTAAGTACGTATATTGCATGCACTGGCAAATGGGTTTATCGTTTACAGCCAATTTACATCTAATACGCTCTGTTGCTATGACCATTAATTCTATCTTCTCCATAAATATCTGCGTATTACGGCTTTCTACCTTTGTTCGGAACCTATATAACAGTCGGTGCAGGTCGTCCTCGTTATCTGCATCGTTAGCATTGCATAATATCTTTATCGATTCTTGCTCTATCCGATACCCTCCAGCAACTTCTTTTACACTATTCATTATTTTATCCATAATGAAGTTGAACAAAACTCGGGTCATAGTATCGCCCTGACGAATTCCTGTTGGTACTGGTACTTGTTCGGTAAATCTTTGTCTAAGGATGAAGATTGCGTCCACTGTCGTTCTATTCTATTTGAAGCCTCGTTGTTCTTCGCTTATTTCTATTCTGCTCATTATTTTCGTTGTTATATTTTTTTTAACAATTATACTGGTTAGTAAAGATGTCACTCTGTAACTTTCCGAGTCGTTCTTGTTTCCCTTTTTATAGATCGGTATTGTGATGTTATTTTGCCAATCATTGGACACTTTTTGGGTCGAGATAATTTGTCGCAGTAATAATGTGATTACTGTTTCCAATTGTTTTGTTACAGATACTTATTTCTGTTGGTAATGGTGTGTAATGGTATTAAGCATGGTATACTTGAAACAAATTGTATAAAGTCTTGTCAACGTTTTCGTCTATATTAGTAACTAGCGATACTTGAAAATAATTGTGTATATACAGCAGTGTTTAGCTTTCTAGTTGAGAATGCCACAGAAAAAAAATACTTATAGAGCTATTTGGTCTAAGCAGATTTTAAATAATTCTGTTCGGCCCATACCACCATAAAAAAGTACGACTCCACAAAATGCAGTGATCTGATTGTTTAAAATAGTGACATCTTTAGTAAAATCACTTAATTTGGAGCAATTAGAGGTTACTCAACCTATAAACTACAAGAAATATACGACAGCGAATCAAATATGGACCTGACTTTCCTTTTTGACGCGTTCTAGGTGAAGTGAGTGGTGTGACGTTTTAATATGTGTCGGAGATGAGATGTAAGGTGGAGAGGTGTAAACCTGTTCGGTTCGCCAGAGCAGATGGGTTGTTAGCAGCGTCATGTCTAATCAAGAGGTGTATACGTTTGTTGAGCAACGAATTATTATTAAATTTTTGGTACGGGAGAGGGTAAAACCTGTCGAAATTTTGAGACGATTAACTACACAGTTCGCTGAAAAAATGATTTCAGGTACCTAAACCTATGATTGGTACAAAGGATTTTCCGATGGCCGAGAGTCGGTGGAAAACGAGCAAGCCGACCACGGACGAGCACCAGTGAGACGAATATTCGTGCGATCTGTGATCTGATTGAAGGAAACCGCCGCCTTACAATACGGGAAGTTGCTACACACGTCGGAATATTATATGGAGGTGCCCGGTCAATCATTTCGGATGATTTTGGGTTACCAAAAAGTGTCGGCAATTGTGTGTTGTTTGACTCTTGACGGAAGATCAGAAAGCAAACTGTCTTTTGGCACGATATCGAAGAGAGGAGAATGATTTGTTGAGGCATATTATGACCTGTGATGAGACGTAGGTGCACCATTACAGCCCGGAGTCTAAGGAGGCAAGCATGGAGTGGTGAAAACTATGTTTCTGCTGGAAAAGTTATTGCAATTGTTTTGTGGAATTCTAGCTGGGAAAACTGTGTGAAGAGAAGAAGAGATTGTATAGAAAAACAAAGTACCATCTAATTCTTTTTACTGTACCAATAAATGTTTTAAAACCAAAGTCCGATTTATATTTGATTCGCCCTCGTGCATACAACGGTCGGTACAAGGTCGAATAATTGGCGGAGGTGCCAGTAAGAAAATTAATAGTAAAACACTCGAAGCTTTCGTCCTATTTAACGACTTATTACGATTCAAAAAAGATCCGCGCCGAACACTACCAGACCGGATAACTAGTCATCAATTCCCTCTGCGGTAATTGCTTGACTTTCCGCTTTCGCCAATTACAGCAAACAATCCGCAAAATTACGTCACACATTGCGACCGACCACATCATCTACGTTTCCACTCCCACCGCTCCCCACCACGCTTCTCTTAACTCTATGTATTCAACCGTGGGCGATCTGACATGGCACGTACGCCGTCAAACATACGTTTACAAGACGGACCTTCTTGTCCCTTGACCCTTTATTACAAATTGTATCAATCAATCTATGTCACGGATCAGCGACTGATTAAAGACAGTTTGCACGTACCCTAAAGGATAACCGGGCTACCCCAATTAAAGTAAAGGTCACGTGTTCTGTCCGGTTAGTCGGTCAGACGTCACTAACATGTTCAGAAATCTCTACTTTGCAAGTACGTATGTCAGTGTATACGTATATGAGCTTGTAAATTCATCACAAAGTTAGATAATGCGGTTATTAGAGCAAGTGGCGGATGAATTAATGAATAAGCGATTTGCGAATGATACTAAGTATTGGAAGTCCATTCCAACAATTATAAAGGCGAAGTGTGGAAATCTCTGCCTTTTTGTATCACATTGTAAAATGCATGCTTTTCTCGTTTTCTATTATTTCTTCGTATTGTACTTGCCTGAATGCATACAGCATGTTTTCTTTTAATTGTTACATTTCATTTAATTACATTGTAACGTCCAAAGTTGCCCAAAGTTCTAATTTTCCACCTTTAATATTTGATGTTTTTATCAACTATATTATCGCTGCAATTACGTTTGAGGAACTTTTGTGAAGAGTTGACCTTATCTGATTTCGGCAAGGCGCTTGACACAATAAACCATTAAGTGTTAACTTCTAAATTGCTATTGATCGGCATATTGCCAAGAACTGTTGCCTTGATTCATGTTGGCGGAACCGGTCATATTATGTACTTTATAATGGATACCACTCCAACTACTTCACTGCCTCTAGTGGTGTTCCATAAGGATCAAATTTAGATCCTTTACTTTTCATTGTCTACATCAACGACCTTCTACAACTTGTTGACTGTAAACTTCTGGCATATGCTGATGACCTAAAAATATTCACTAATATATCATCTTCAGCTGATTGCTTCACCCTGCAATAAATCTTGGGATGATCAATGACTGGTGCAGTAACATCACTTAAATATAGACAAATATGCAGTGCTTTCTCTCTCTAAACGCATCGATCTTATTACTTTTCAATATTCAGTACCTGGTAATACCATTCCGAGAGTGGTGCAACTTAAAGATCTTAGTGTGCTTCTCTATGATTTCGGATATATGCTCTGCTGCTTATAAATCTCTAGGTTTCCTGATAAAATCGTGCAGAGGCTTTCACACTTTGCGTGCGTTGGCGGCACTGATTCATAGCCTCATTCGATCCAAGTTGGAATTTGCGTCTTTGGTACCTACACTATATCTAGTAATAGCTGCTTCTTGAGGGTGTTCAAGCATGAGTTTTTGTCTTTGAAAATGGATGGTGTTATATAACTGTTATCGAATTAACAGCCTCAGCCTGGATATTAAAATGTAGAATAATGTATTTCAGTCTTCAGTTTAGTCTAGTCACCTTTAGCAGTTAAATCAACAATAATTTCTTAATACGATATCAGGATGTTATTTATTGATTGATGAAGCTTGTTCTTGTGCAATACTTGAATGTCATCAAAATTATCTTTTTATTCAGTAAGCTTTATTACTAATAACAAGTCTTTCAAGAAGAGTGAAAAGTCTACACCTTGCTTTATTCCAGCTTTGTGCAGGATATAAATCAATACTACACTATCGCTATTATCTTAAGCGAAAATATGGTTTAAAGAAGGCGACATCACTTTCATTACCGTATTTTTCTAAAACCAGTATTTTACTAAAATCACTGACTATCAGTGATTTGCAATTACAACAAAATGAATAAAATCACTGACGCTATAACAATTCCAGTTGCATACAATGCCTACCAGTGCCTTGACGAATCCTTTCCAGACATTAATTTGTTTAATAAGCTCTGGTAAACAATTGAATGATTTATACTCCTTAAATGGTACCCCCTTTTGAGAAAGACTTGAACTGCGTATTAATGGTAACAAATAGTGATATCCTCAGGTGCTATAGCGATGCCACGGACTGTGCAAAAGGACTATTCAGTGCGTATACACAAAATATAAACGTCGAGTTTATATAGTCATACAATGTTAGCAGTTTATTGACTTTGAAATGCTCTTTACGGAACTCTACGATTCAATTCAGGACATGATCCTCATTACCCGCTTTTGTAAAAGGACTCCGTCTGATGGAAAGCTCATTTCCTATCAAAGTATATTGTACTCGAAATTACTAACGTACCTTCGAAAATTCTACGCATTATTTATGTGGTCAATGGGGTTGACCTTTTCTTTGATTATTGCCTCTAAAGTTTTTTCATTATACATTTTTCATTATTGATACCATATGATCGATTAAATTTACCCTCTAGCAAGCCATGAAATGTTTCTTCTTTAAACTTAAGTTGGGGAAATAACTTTAAAAACGTGTAAATTAACTTATTCTGTGGCGTTAGTCACAGCGCTTAAGTGCAGCTGATTCGGTTTATATTACACAGTTAACATGCGGTTGTCAAATTACGTTTTAACAAATAACAACACACAAGTGTTTTAGTTGGAAAAATAAAAAGTTTACTAGAAATATATATAACGCCACTTTTCGTTTGATGTTACTGAAGGTTACTGAATGTAATTATGTGGTGTAATTTCCTTGCACACATTTGCGATATCATCAGTAAGTTCGTTAATTTTATGATGACGATTTGTAGATATTCTATTTTTTTAGGTGTGGAAATATGAGATAATCTATAATTGTTAGTTCGGGAGATCGCGGTGGAAAGTGTACTATCCGATTATCAAAGAATTCATACAATAATTGCATTCTTTCCCTTGTCGTATGGGGTATTGTATGATCTCGTTGGAAATATCACTCGCGGGGTTCGTTACCATGTAATTTATTTAAAAATTGTTGTAATAAATTATTACGATATCGTTCCGCATTTATGGAATCATTAAAGCATTAAATAATATTGGAACAATAAGCAATCTATGCGAAATAGCAAGCCAGACTTTTATTTTTTGAGAATACTTTTAAGAATTTCATGTGGATATTTATTAGATCAGGTGTTCATTGTTTGTTTATTTATATAACCTGTGGCACCATGCTTCATCCTAGAAGAAGGATTTTCAAGGACATCATTATTATTCATCGTACCTAAAAACCATTGACAATAATAAAGGTAGGTTGAATGATTAATGAGCTCTTACACGCAATCAAATTTGTATGGAAATTTTTGTAGATCCCTTTTAAGAATTGTGTGGCAAAGTTGAAAATAGATTTCTTAGTGGATTGAGTTATTCGTTTCCCAACATATGTTGTATTTTCAGCAGTGCGTTTTGATGATCTACAGCTACCTGGTTTTCGACCTTGTTTCGCGAACTTTTGCTACTAATTCTTGAATGTGCCGCATATGTCATTTTTAAATTCTGCCAGAAATTTATGTATACGTGGTTGCAAAGAGTACGACCATTCCCCATTTTCTAATTTTATACCATTTCTGAAGTATGATGCGATAATGAAAACATTGCGATTTATTGTAAATACCTTTGTGTCAATAAAGCAATACAGCACATGTGAAGAATATATTTTATCTGTCACTGCCAATTCACTACTTTCTACCAACAAGATATTTTGAAGAAATAATTTCATGGCTTGCTAGAGGGTAAATTTATATGATCATATACTACTTGCTACCACCCGTTCATTTGATAGTATTTGACATGAATTTCGTAAGAGTTGTTAGAAATCCTTTTGGCCCCTAAATTTGATTTCCTACCACTTATAATAAGCCGTATACATTCTGTTATCAAGGTATGACTTAAACCATGCTTCAGTTATGTCATTCGCTCAATGTGCATATACGAGGGGAGGTCCAGAAGTTCGTGGAATGAAAGGGTTATAATAAAATAAAACAATAAATCTATTTTTCCTTTTCAATACAATCACCGTTAAGCACAATGCATTTATTAGATCAATGAATTAATTTTTCTAAACCATCATAAAAATATTTTTTATCTCTCGCCTCAAAATGGGCCAAAATTGCCTTTTTTACCTCATTGTCGTCGGAAAACTTTCTTCCACGTAAGTCTTTTTTTTAAATTGGGAAACAAATAAAAATCACTAGGTGCCAGGTCTGGACTGTAGGGTGGATGGACTATTGATTGAAAGCCATGCTTGTGCAGAGCAGCCATTGCAACTTTGCTCTTGTGAACCGGCGTATTGTCTTGCAAGACCAACACACCCTTAGTCAATTTTCCTCGACGTTTTTCCTTTATGGCCTCCTTTAATTTTTCTAATATCGCTGCGTAATATTATTTGGTTATGCTCCTACTTTTTCTTTGTAATCAATCAATAATATCCCCTCACAATCCCAAAAGACAGTAGCCATCAACTTTCCAGCCGATTCTGACCATTTGAATTTCTTTGGCGGTGGTGTCCCTTTTTTATGCCATTACATGGACTCCTGTTTAGACTCAGGCTCAAAGTGATGAACCCATGTTTCATCTTGGGTAACAATCCGCTCCAAAATCTGTGCAGGTTTGTCTCCACATAGATCCAAAGATTGTTTGGACGCACAGACGCGCTGTTTCTGCAGCGGCGTGAGTTTTCTCGGTACCCATCTTGCACTGACTTTTGTCATATCCAGGTAGTCATGTAGGATACGCAAAATGGTGGTATCCGATACTCCAACTAATGCCGATAATTGTTTTATCTTCAAACGGCCATCTTGCAGTAGACATTTCTGCACTTTTTCGACGATGTCTGATGTGGTGGCCTCGACTGGCCGTCCTGTGCGGGGGTCGTCTTCAATCGACTCCCGACCATGTTTAAAAAGACCATGCCATTTATAAATCATTGATTTACTAGGGCACTGTTCCCCATAAACGGTGTCCATTTCATTCAATATGGTTTGAGCGTTCTTTCCTTGCTTTGTAAGGAACTTTATCACAGCACGGTGTTCAATTTCCTCCATAGTTTCAGTTTTCTTCCGGATTGACTTGTTTAGCAGGCAACTATTCGTAAACGACTGACGCTATAGAGCTGCAACTTAACTTATATACTAATGATGAGTCGCCAATAAGAATGACACCCAGCGAGCGCCACTATCCCCACTCCATCCCCTCCATTCCACGAACTTCTGGACCTCCCCCCGTATATACGAGGGTTGCTATTTATGTATCCGGAATAATAAATAAAAATAAATATTTGTCATTGAAAATGGTTTCTCGAAATATTCTCCGCGATGATCGTACACTTTTGCATACGTTTGAACCAATTTGCATAGCCCTTTTTCCATTCTGATCGAGGTATTTTCAAAACATGTATTTTGGACTCATCAACAGGTTCATGTGGCATCGAAAATCGGTGTCCATAAAGTTTATTCTTTACAGACGGAACGAAAAAGAAATCATTGGGCCCCAAGTCAGGAGTGTATGGCGGATGACCCAATAAATTCGATATTTTAGCCGGGTAAATATTCAGCTGCTTAAGTCGATATGTGAGCGCTCGCATTGTCATGGCGAATAACGGTCCTACGTCGCTGGTGGGTTTTTCTCATTTCTTCAAAGAGTTTTGGCAAACAAATAGCTGTGTACCATTCAGAGTTGACCGTTCTACGATTCCCCAGTGGCACTGTAGCCACACGCCCGTTCATAAAAAAAAACTAACAGACGACCCTTTTCTTCGAAGTGCTTCTGACGCGGACAACATTTCATGGGTTTGGTTCCTCTTGGAAGACCCACACAGTCCGATTGTATTTTTGAGTATTTCTTTGCACCAATCGACACGAGCCACGCTCATATAAAATCTTGTGTATGCTTGTCATGTTAATGTCCAGGGACCCCTCAATCTCACGGTACGCCACATGACGATGTTCCTTTATCACTTCGAGCACATCATCGATTTTCTGACACAACAATCGACTTTGGACGACCTTCTCTAAATTCGTCTACGAGTGAAGAGCGGTCAGGATTGAATTCACTAAACCAATGATATACAATGATTTTAGATGGTGCTTCATCGCCAAAAGCTGAAGTTAGTTGATCAATGCACTGTTGTTGAAAGTCGTAGTAAATCATCGCTGGAAAATTCTCACGAGTTAATTCCATTTTTTGACTAAGATGAAATTTGCAAGTCATTAAACAACACAAATAGCATCCGTATGACAAAACGATCAAACTGCGTATACATTCAAATAATGTAAAACTGTACGCTGTATATAGCAGATGGCGCCTAACAACACAATTGTGGCCAATTCCAGATAAATAAATAGCAACCGTCGTATTTAACTAGTGTCATGAGTAACGGTATTAAGAGTTCTAGAGAGGTCAAGAAACGTCCTCAAACATTGGATACGTTACAATAAATATATGCCAAAACACACATTACTCGTTCTATCCAGTGCAGAATTGGATGTACCATGCTGGATTAGATGATCTGTACATGAGTCTCATAAATATTCGATGTCGCCGTCCAATGAACATCAATTATTAAAACATATCCACAAATTCTATCCGGACAAGTTTATAAATTATTCAGCAAACTTATTCGTTGAAATTTACGAGTTCAATTCCCTCAAAAACGTTTCTTGTAGTAGTAGCAGCAGTATCTAGATTACATATATCAGTAACGCTATTAATTACCAACACATATACACACATAACATCGATTTCAGACATGGAATAAAGTTCGAAACTATACGGACTACTACATCCACGTTACCAGAACTGCCGCTTACTGCTGTTCGGTCGGCGAAGATTAATTTAAAAGTTATCGGGTAGTAGGTGCTTATCGATTACTATAATACGGTTTACAGTTGACGCGGCCGATTTCTCTCTCATTCCTCTCGCTTGCCACGGCTTCGTAGCCTTACCGTTTTGACATTTCGTGTGAAACTAATAAGTGGGAAAAACGCTTTCATAATTCAGACTTTCGTTGAAGAGCGGGAGCGTTAGCTTCGTGTATATGGGGGTTGGTAATTCGCTTACTACGTACGCGAATTCTAATTATATTAGTCGATTCGTTCGGCGGCGGCAATGCCGTGTCAGCTTTAATGGGTTATGTTTGTTTTTCCCGGCGTCGTGTTGCTTTTATTGCTTGTATCAAGCGGGTGACGGTGAAGAAGTGCGGCGATACCGCGAGAATCCGAATTGATTTCATTAAATTCGGGAGGCGGGATAATATTCGTCGGTTTCCGAACGAATTAGGACGTTTCGAGTCGCAAAAGCGCGTTAGCTGTATAAGGAGGATTTAGTCATGCTGACGTAATTTGAAAGGGGGAAATATTACAAATTCAAAATGGCGTGCAATGTTGCCCGTGTAATATTACACGATTTGAAATATGTAAGACTTTGTTACGTGGGTTATGTACGAATTAAATAGCAGAGAGCTTTGTAATTGTAATACCACAGACAAGTGAAGGTACATATATCTGATCTTTTCATCTATATCAATTTATATCATTCCATTTCAATGAGCGTTAGGCTGTATTAGGTATTGTTTCTCGAATCATTATCTCTCCGACACTAATTATATGCAAGCTTTATTTTGAATGATTCAGATAGTTTCTTTAATTAAGTGGATGACTATGAAACAGCAGAGAAAGTATAAATTATTAAGTAGTTTTAGGAAAGTCTTACGAGGGTACACTGAAAAATCCGGTAACTAAAGCATAGGAAGTAGCAATATTTCAATGAAATGTGTTTTATTTTTCAACATAATCTGCCTCAATATCAATACATTTATGTACTCGATGCTCAAGCTTGTTTACAATACTCAATTTCCTCGAGCTCCTCAAAGTGGTCCACAACAGCTACAAGCTCCTCATCCAAAGCTAAGCTTGGGGAAGAGATGATAGTCCGACGGAGCTAAATCGGGTGAATAAGGGGTCTTTCTTCGACGACAGCTTTCAGTCGATACAAACGTTTAGAATAATATTATCTGGTAGTCGTTTGTCCCTTTGGGAGATAATCGATAGCCAAGATTTCCTTCGCATCCAGAAAACGGAAGGCATCACTTTTCGTGCAGATAGAACGATTTTGGTCCTCTTTGGGTCCGGTTCTCCACGTTTAGTCCACTGTTTACTTTCTGGTGTTTAGTGGTAGACCCACGTTTCATAGCAAAACAAATTGGCGCAAAACACTTGTTGGATGTTATCGAAACCGCTCCACACTGGCTCTAGAACATTCCATACGTTTAGTTTTTGCGGTGTTGCGAGCAAACGCGGCACCCTTCTTGCACACCGCTGAAAATGTCTAATTTAACATTTAAAACGTACGTCACCAATTCTCTGGAGATGTCTGTAGGCTTAGCAATATCTTTCGATGTTGATCACCGATCAGCTTCCACAAATTTCAAAAATTTTTGGGCGTCCAGAACGGGGATTGTCATTTACGCTCGCACGTCCTCTTTTAAATTCATTCACTCATTTGCAAACGATTATAAAAGAAGAAGCGTCCTTGCTTAACATATTTACCATATCAGCATGAATTTCTTTGGGCGAAAACTACTTTTTCCAAAGGTATTTAATGACGGCGCGAATTTCAATATTATCAACTTTTAAAAACAGCCAAGACTGTACACAACAAACTACTTGACAGAACGACACGAAGTTTAACACGTATGTCACTGAAACATGAAGCTCTAGAACAGCCTCAAAGATTGCTTCCTCACAGCGCATTTCTCATTGGTATTTTTTCCGCTTACCCTCGTACATATACAGAAATTCAAAACGTATATCCCAATGCATCTTCCGATCAATACATACCACATCGTACTATAATTGGCACCACAACAAATTTTGAAACTCGTTCTCATGTAGCCGTAAGAAAAGCTGGTTAATATCATGTTGGTATGAGGATCTACAGAAAAATCGAGTTGGAAATTTGGTGAAAGTTGAAGGAATACTGAAAGAAGAACAGTGTAAGGACATTTAGAGCAGTATACGGTTTTATCTAGTGACAGTTCAATTTGCTTGTTATTACCAAAGTTGAATTTAATTGGATTAGATTTTTTTGAAAGACCGGTGTGTATCCATTTACACCATGAAGACCGTCTGAAGAAATCCTTATTTTAATGGCCATATAAGCTACTAAATTTCAATTAGCAAACTTTTATATCTAGACACTATATTTTAATATTAATGTCGATTGCATTATCAATTAATTGTTGGAATAACTTCTGCTGGTTTTTCAATTCAATTTCCTTGTTATTACCAACGTTGAATTTAATTGGATTGGATTTTTTGTGAAATTTTTAATGAATAATAGTTATTCTAATAATTTAATCGGTTGCCATCTCATACACTCTTCGAAACCCTGCTAATAGTTTTTACGAGAGAAAGAAGACAAGATAACAAATATACAAAACACATCTAAAAGAATGCCAGAAAATAACACCAAGAGAACGCTGTAAATACAGCTTCCTCATGGTATTAGTGAAATCAATTGACACACGGACATGTTTCTGCCTACCCGGCGTCATCAGAGAGAATTACATGTGTTTAGCTTAAAACTGCTCGAAACCACTCTGATGACGCCGGGTAGGCAGAAACATGTCCGTGTGTTAGCGTTTTATGTCTCTTCACATGTCTTTCTCGTGAATTGATTTCACTAATACCACAAGTAAGCTGTATTTACAGCGTTTTCTTATAACAAATATAGTTTGGTTACCACAATCGCTAGACCTCAATGCAGTAGAAAAATTCTGGAACAGACTAGAGGGAAATTTACATCAGCGGAATCTAAGTTCAAGCAAAGAATTTACGGTAATGTAATGATGCCTTGATGGGTGTAATAAACTTGTTACATATGGCGAAAGACAATAAAATTATTCCGGAATTGAGGAAACGTCGACAATGACTAAGCCAGCTTCGATTGACAATTTCAATGCTATGCAGAAATTGCACATGATTATTTTCAATAAGATGTAGCCAGGATATATAACAAGCGACACGATTAATATGCTGTAACACGTCTTTTATAATCGCTTAATAAGCGCAAAATTTATTTCCACCAAGATCATGTGATACATATTATACTTTGCGACTTATTCTTATGGCCACTTTTAAAAAATATTTTAGTTGCTGCGAACAATGTGTTGGGTTAGTTCCATTTTTGTGCTTAATGGATAAATAAATAGAGTACGTAATCTCGGTAACTAATGAACAGTAATATATTTCAACTACTAAAGCATTCAGATTTCCGCTTGCATTCAATAAATAATTACGACTTTCTTTATTGTCGTTTGTTTCGTTTTCCTGTCAGACGCTGCGGTATCGGCAACGAAACCATTATTTTACCCGAGCCGTGGTCCCGATAAAATTTACCGTGAATAAAGATTTCAAAGTGCAGCCTTTACCGAATCAAAGTGCTCGTTAGAGTCGACTCGATGACAGGTTTTGATTTCGATTAAGGTTTCATATTTTTATGCGCACGACCGCGCATGAAAACCCCATCACTTTCTTTTCGTATTACTTCATTCTCCAACTGTCAAACGGTGGAATTGGTTATTTAGTGGAGCACGCGATAGCGGGCGCTGGTACCAAATTATTTATGTGGAAGGTATGCGGAACTTTCCGAAAGCTTTCAATCAATTCGGTGCAACGTGCGCCTGCAGCTTTTATAGGAATTTAGAGTACCAGTACACGTTTTCTGTTTTTGCTTGTTTACTTTGTAATACAGTTTTTGGATTGGTGTATAACTTTGACCTTTAAATTAGTTAATTATGAATCGTTTATACCGAGTTCTCAAAATGTGTAGAATAATCAGCTTTTGATTCTGCACTATGAGGGTGCCAGTTAAGCTTACGGGTTTACTAAAATTTATTGCTTGAAATTAATCTTAACGCGAAAGAGTTCTAAAATAAAAAAAAATGCTATCTTAGACTGTTTCAGTTCTTACTACGCCAATTATTTCAATTTATGTGTGCGTAATTCCTATTACAATCTACTTAGTATTTTATTGCCACTAGTAATGTATAGGATTGTATACTGCACCTCTTTGTTTAATACAAAAGATAATATTCTATTCATTATTTTTTGGAAACTGTTCTTTTTGCATCATATTATATGTATTTTTTTATCTTCCAGTATATCAACGACCAATAATTACGCCATTATTCTTTGCTGAAATTACCTGTAATTTCGGTAGAAACATATTTTCTTTTCATATGTCATATTTCACATCTTTATTTACAATTATCCATCGAAAAAGTGTAGCTGCGCTTTTTAAAGTATTTATCTTTCAAAATCGATACTGGGTATCGCTACCAGAATATAGATTATACAGAGTGGGGCATAATACAGCTTTATTGACCCGATTCGATGGGGCATTGAAGGAGAAGCGGCCTCGTTCACAGCGGAAAAAAGGTGCTTTTCGACCACGCAATGCACTAGTTCATTCATCCCGCATCGTCGTGTCCAAATTGAATGTGTTTTTGTTGTCGATTCCAGAAGCACTTCAGGTCACTCTCGAATACTTTAAAAGAACATAAAATATAGTTTTTTTTTATGTGTTTTAAAACTTATATCAGGCAGATGTGATAGTTGATCGGTACATTGAAATGCTGGAGAGCCTTGAAAAACGTATTCCGTTGCTTTCTAGTTAGATTTTTTCATTTTCTATACTTCTTTAAAATGTGGGAGATCTTTATGCCCCACCTTGAACTTTGCTGTGTAGACGATATCACATTCAATCACTGAAGTATGGGCGTGTAATTCAGGGAGCATGATTTATATGGAAGCCTGTTCTTGGTTGCATTTATTCTCGCCAGGAAAGTATCCTCTGTCAACTTTCTTGCTGTTTGTATTTTATCCCATTCCTTTCCCAGTTGTTCTTTATCCTTTCATAGAATAAATTTCCTTCAGAGCTCAGACTTGCTTCTATTTCTTATTATTTTTTTTGCGTTATAGAATGTATGTATCTGATTTTAAATTATCCTGTAATCATTGGATAACAATTATTATTATTATGTCTTATTACTGAGGGGGATAGTTTTTCAACGTACCGAAACTGACTAGAGTCTTGGAACGTTTCAAGATCTCATGCGAATATTCAAAGAAATACTTTTCGTTTCTTCTAATGAAACTTGATTTGATGATTGTAGGTTTTCTGAAAATGGTATAGATATTCACGTGCAGAATAATAGGAGTAACCAAAACAAAAAAAAAACCTTTATCTGATGCTAAAAGTTTGAGTAGACGCCTTTTTGTGCTTAAAAAGGCACACAATTTCCATGAAAAACGTGAGGTACAGTACATATGTCCAAAGAAAGTAATGAATGCAGAAACATCAACTGTCCAAAATATTAACAGTATTATAAACTACCTTGCACTACTTTTGTTAGCGTAGATATGCCTACAAATTTTCAATAGGATTAAATTCGGGGCCTTTGTATACAGACCCCAATTTTATGTAAATGTTTTATTTTTTTATTGCCAATCCTCAATCCCTTCTAGCTGCGTTTTTCGAGTCGTTATCATGCGTGTACTGTCAATGATTTATTCTCTCATCATGACCCAAAGTCCAAGGAAAGAAGCTCGAACTGGAGGGTTGACGAGAAAATTTACCATTGACGAGATATCTCTGCTACTACCAATAAAGTTTGTACATACGAAATAAATCCCTACATGACGATCTGGATGTGAAGAAGGTATCTATACGGTAGATTTCCAAAATACTTACATCTGAGGAAATATAGTTGGCGAAAGATCTTAAAGAAGTTTACTCCATTGGAGAGGGAGAGAAATTTATTCTCGAATTATCTCTGGGTGTCTACCACTAAACGAAAAACTACTAGGGATTCCACCTTCAACTTCAAAAGGCAATCTTTTGGTCATTGCGTGCTTTAGAAATGTGCCACATGTATACCATAACTTGAACAGGATTTTGTGAATAGACAATTAATTTTTTTATGGTAACTTACTTAATCGCCCATATCGACTAACTTATAGAAAAATGCAATCTCAATATTATGTGAAGGCAAACATTATGAAGCCTATAAGACAAAAAAGTTTCAATTTTCCGCAAAATCACATTTTTTTTATGAAATCTTTCAAGGACTTACTGTCCTTCATGGATTCTTGGATTTAAAATCTTGACTTATAATTACATTATTATACAGGCTATCTTTGAAATACAATAAAAGAGTACTGAAAATGAAATGGTGTAATTATATAGAACACTAATCCAAAAAATTTTGAGTCGATTACGACACGGACGTCAGAATACGTACGTTGGTATGCAATCTAGCATGCATATTTCTACTTTATCAAAAAAGAAAATGTTTTCATATAAGTTTATGTACATATCATCAAGTGGAATTATTATTAATCTGCAGCCTTAAAAGTTCCATAGAGTTTGTAATGGACTTATTTGTTGTGAATGCTAAGTATATTGAAAGAACTTTTACTTCCCTTCTTTTGAGAATTTTGAATGCATCAATGTAATTGTTGTAATAATTTTTGTTTGCGAAGCTTTTTCATTAAAGTAGGTATCCTCCGATAAGCAAATTTTCTTTGTAAGAAAGAATCTACTTCAAAACTATTACTTTACGTTGTTTTAAAATGCGATATTGTCACACATCAATAGTGTACCACAGAAATCACAACAACGAAACGCGAAAAAGCAATCTAAATCTTTTAATACCCTCAATCTCTGGAGGATTACAAAGAACAACCACTGCAAAGACACGAAATAACCACGATGTGCATGTGCTAATACGGAAACTCCAATATAACAATTAGGACACGCCACTCAACCTTCCTGTTTAATTTAAAGACGAATCGACGCGATGCTACCTAAACAACGGAAAAGGAAAGGACATGCAGTGCAATTATTTGCTCTTATATTAATGAGAGAATGTCCTTCGCGCAGATGTTGTACAGTTCGGATTTCAACTATTTAAATATTAAATGCCGACATCGCCTTATGTTCTGTATGTCCGACTATGATATTATTTATCTTACTTGGCCGCTTCCAGGAATAAGGTCTCGTAGTTCGAGACGGACGAGTGTGCATATATAAGCCTTCAATTATGGATGGTTACTAATTTAGTGACCGAATAGTCACGATAGGAGAAATTCGTAATGCTGGTTTTCGAAGTTTTCTAGTTCGCGTGGTTAATAAAGAATTAGGTAAACTCTACTGAAATACGAAAAACCCAATCGTAATCCTTGCTGTACAGTTAGCTGTGTTTTGGGAATATTTAATCTGACTATGGTTGAAATGATTAAATAAGTTAATCAAAATTAATACTATTTAAAGTGAATTGCTCAAAATAAAAGCCTCACACACTTTTAGTTACATTCCAGATGGGTACTAATTTTTTATTTCAAGCCACATCTTTTATATTTATTAGGCATTAAATATTAAAATTAAAACTTAAAACGTCAACCAAATTAACGTCTGAAGTATCTAGGAAACTGTTGCTGAATGTGTTTTTGCACCGAGCAACGAGTGGGATGCAGATAACTCTGCCACATGAGTCTTGGGAGTGCCATTGCTTTTTCAAATTGCTTGTATACATACCTGCTGATTAACATGCACACGTGCAATTTGCAACAAGTCAGCTTGTATAAAGCGTGCACATTATTTTGAACACTTCTTTGATAATTTTTATTACCATGAGTCAGGATCCTACATAAAGACAATTTATAACGTGCTACATATAACTATAAATATTCATATTGCATGTACAGTTCGTTATCATTCTATTATATCTCTTTCAGAACATTTTACATTCGCCACTTTAACATTAACAGTGGAACTTTACCTAATTATTGTGATATTCTTCATCCTCACCTCCTACTTTCATTTAAATAATGTGAACAAGATATATGTTAAAAGAAGCTATATCGTTACAGTTAGACTTTGCTCATTATAATGCCTAAATCAGTATTTTATGGTGGAATGTGCTATACAAAACATTACGAACGCAATCATCAATAATGCATCAAATGAAATAATACTTATAATGAGCTTTTATCAATGTACCTCAACATACTATCAAAATGATGTCATTCGTAGAAATGCGAAAAGTTGTTGATTAAGATTAGTCTCATGTAATTCGTCTGTCCAGTGCGTCCCACAGAAGCTCTACCAAATTAAAATCCGAACTCTCAGGGGGTAAAGTCATTATTTTTAATATTCCTTCATTCTCTGCATCAGCGAGGTAGTTTTTGTATGATAACCACGTGTGCTTCGGATTGTTATCGTGCATCAACACAAAATTGTTGCCTATTAAGCGCGGTTTGGTTGGTATTCCATCAATTTCTATAAGGGTCCCTGTCCTACTTAATGGAAAACAACCCCATACAAGAATGGAACTACGACCTTTCTTTATTGTTGGTATAGCGCACTTGGGCACTAGCGCTCTGCGGTTTTGAGCATCACTTTATATTTGGACTCATCAGTCCATAGTACATTTGCTCTATTGCCCAGTCTTTCCGAGTGTTAACCCACTGGATATGTTTTTGTCTATTCCCACGTCGTATCGACGGTTTTCGTCTAGCAACATGGCCGTGGAAGTTTGCTTCTTTTAAACAACGTTTCTTATTTGGTTAATATACACCTTATTTATTTCTTAATCTTTTTTACTTATTTGGGTATGATATTTCACCTAGTGTCTCATGCAATCACTACACGGTACTTGAACATATTTTCATGCGGTCTTGGGAGAATGTAAAATCTTGCATTTTTAATGTATGAAAAGCAGTAGCCACGGAAATGAGATTCTTAAAAAGAATAGAAGTAATAGCAAGGAGAGATAAAATCAGAAACTCATTTTTGTTTCAAATTGTGACGGATGACAAAATAAGGATTTATTTTGAAAACTCGAAGCGGAAAACATAGTGGTTTTCACCTGGCGAAGCCGGGTCCTTCAACACCAAGGCCAAATCGCTTCGGCAAGAAGACCATGCTCTGCGCCTGGTGGGACCCAATCAGTGTTGTATACTATAAACTTTCGCACAACGCTATCGTCAAGAAATGATTAATTCAAACCCAATATTAATCGAAAGACGACCGAAATGGGCCAGAAGATATGGTAAAGTGATTTTGTTTCACGGCAATGCGTCGTCTCACACAGAAAAAACCAACGAAAGACACCCTGAAATCGTTTCTATGGGACATCTTTCTCGGCACCTGCTGTACACCCCAGACCTGGCATCGTCTGACTATGTCTACTTCGAATAAATGCGGTATGTGCTCGCAGAGCAGCACTTCAGCAATTTCGAGGAAGTTGGTAAATGGTTTGATGACTGGTTTTCCACAAAAGGCAAGCAGTTTTTTTTCTGGCATGATATTCATAAGCTACCTGAAAGATGGGTGAAATTTGTAGAAGCCGATGGACAATATTGTGAGTTAAAAAATCAATTTCCCTTGAAAATTGATAATTGTTTGCAGTATTGTCGATTTCTGTATAAGCATTGACATAACGTTCTTACGACAAAGCCGAAATAAATATGTTTTTCATTTGGTGCTAACTCTTAGACGGTTAGTATATATCTGTGCTCCAAGGCGTGCTTACTTTTAAAGCCACGTATCCTCGGAAGCTTCAAATCGTTATCAGCATACAGCGCTCAGTCGTTTCAATCTGGTCCTACTTGATATTTAATGCAATAATTTAGTTATCGCAAAATGCATGTTATTACTGCAATCCTAAGCAATAGGTTTCATACATTTAAACTAATTTAGCTAGATCACAATCACAAAGAGCCATACTGAACTCGTTTTGCTTAGCTTAACTGCAAGGAAATTCTTGACAAATATTGCATTACGACGAGGAAGAACGTTTACTGTTTCGCTGCACATTTCCTTCGCTTGTTCTTGCATACGTTTTTAGGAGCGTAGGTATTCCCTCTCCGTCCATTCGCGCATTTTAGTGCATAGGGATATCGTCATGCGACGTCGTTACCGCTGCACATTATTGGATTATCTTAGCGCTCTTGCTAAGGGTTAAGTGACCGTGTTTCTCGAGCATTATCCGCGGAGAGACACAGTTCGCCCATTAGGCGACAATTTCGCGAGCGCAAGAGCGAGAAGGGTAGGGCTATTTACCTCAAGGCGTTTAATGGATACATTGGCTTGTGTCATCTAGCTGTTTACACATTGTTGTTGTTCTACTTCGGCGTAGGGCTTTCGTTCGCTCGCGGTAATAGCGGCTGAGACGCTGATGATGACACGCGTATAGCCGGTAACCGGTAACGATATCCGGACGTCGCTCGTTCCGCCATCTTTGTGTGTACACATGGCGGTGATGGTTTTCCCGTGGAATATAATCTTCTTAGTATGTATAATTTCTGCAGTAATGCGCATGGATTAAGCTAAGGACGTCACGTTGCACTACTTATGTACTAGGTAATTAAACTGATGCATAACATTTATTAACTCTACAGGGTGTTCGAAACAAACTTTCAACAATCCGAGGAAGACGAAGCTATTGCGTTCACTTGGACGCGTCAAGAGCTGCAACAGAAGATCGCCGTTGCGAGAACGGAGATCGAATGGAGTGGTCAGATTGAGTATCTTGAAATGATCCTTGATAAACGGCTCATCTTCTCAGAAGACCTGAAAATAGCAAGGATAAGGGCAATCGGCAGATCTCAGCTATACCCTCTCCTATCCAACTCAGCCCTTAATCACAAAACGGGCATAATGTTGTATAAGCTACACATTCGCCCCATTCTGACCTACGCCAACCCTTCATGGGTAACGGCAGCACCCAGCCACATCCAATCCATCGTGGGAATACAAAACCACTGTCTGTGGTTAGTACTCCACGTCGCTAGCCGCGCTGAAAGCTCTAGCCGACGAAGAAGAACTGCATAAGTTCCTAGACAAGCTGAACAGGGGTTTCTTTGAGAAAACCCTCACCAGCGAGAACCGGCGACCACACAGAAGACATACCGAGCAGGACAGTAACTGAGTCTCTCATGAAACTGTAACCTGCCAGGAAATCTAAAAAATCCGTACCGATCCTGATACTGATTCTATTTTAAGTAAAAGAAGAAAAGCCAGGAAATACACGGAAGACTTCGAGGACCCAAGAAGACACCCAGATGCCCCCAGCAAGTTCAAGGAAGGAAGATATTGGAGGAAGACGGACCGAAGAAGGAAGCCCAGCCAACCGACAATGGTGCACATCAGAAAGTTTTTACCTCTGGCGTGGTTAACACGTCCAGTTACCGTGACCTTCTTCCAAAGTGGTTTCGCCTCTAGCGTGGATTACACGTCGAGTTACCGTGCCACTTTGGTTTCCATGTTTTTTCCTGAAGAGGCCTCCTACGATGAGGCGAAACATCGAGCTCCCACCTTTCTTCTTTTCTTTTTCATTCCTTTTTTCTTATTTCCTTTTTCTTTTTGCTGTCTCCATTCTCTCTTTCCCCTCTCTTACTCTTTATTTCACCTTTTCTTCCTTCATCCCCTTTTTCTTTTTCTTTTTATTTCTTTTTCTTCTTATTCTTATTTCATTTTTTATATCTCATCATGACACGGTCCAATTCCCGAAATAGTTCGCTAATTACTGAATTTGGCCGTGGAAACCTACGTATTCGTTTCGAATTTTGATTCATAATACTTTATACCATTGCTTAGTTCCAATGGGCCAGTCCAGCTTCTTATTCGTGTTTTGTTGTTTCGGTAATGACTTTCTCACAGTTATTCTTCCCTTTAGAGAGAAGTCTCCGGTTGTCTCTATTGTCTCTACTGTTGTATGAGATAAAATGAACTATCGTAAAGGTAGGTGGTTCTACATGATTTACTAACATTGAATTATGTAACATTTTCACATGTAAACTTATTTTACTTGTAGCTCTTTAATACCTAACACATTTCACGATTCAAATACCAAGACGTCATGGAACATATTGCGAATTTTTCCCATCCGAATTATATGAAACTTATAAATTCAACATCTATAGATCACAGGATTCGAAGTGTCTACATACATATATAGCCATACAGCGTTATTACGTCGTAAGGAAATCATCCGCATTTGCAATACCTCCAACTCTTCGCCCCGTTCACCTAACATGCTCCGAAACTCAATAGCGAGACCTGCACCATACGTACCACAACGAACGTTGCATACCAATTCGGTAGTCTGTTGCTCCTTCGCCGCACGGACATTTACAGCCACATTCTGCATCTACAGCCGTAACGCGTAGTAGTCCTATACAACGTCGAAGTCGCGCACATCTCGCGTTATAGGAATCGAACGGAACTCACAAATCATTCCAAAAATTGCATCGAAATTTTATCGACTCGCGTATGAATTTACATAAATTGGCAACAAATAGCGGCACGCTAGATGCATTCCGACTACATCTGAATCCGTCGCCTTCGGAGATGTATGTTGTATGTACGTCGGCCTTATGTACGCTAGGCAACGGGCGCGTATTTTATTAAATTTGAATGATTCTCGAAATGCCGTACGTAGACGGAGAAGCGCAAATTTTTCTCGGGAATATTGATGTTTGTATTGCACACGACAATTGCATACGTACCTATTTGATCCGAGTACGATCGTGTTCTCCTAGTTTCTCGTCGATAGCTGAAGCTGAGGTAATATTAAATAACATCATTTGACGCTTTGCCACTATATTTTGTTTGAAATATTCGGGGGTTATTTTTCTAAGTAAGTTTGCAATAAAAATAAAATAATGAATTTTTCGATACCCTTCTAAGAAAATTTCGCTTCCTGTAACAATAATAGTTATTCATGATCGTTTTCACTTCATCGTTCCTGTCTCAAGGCTTGCCACCCAGGAAGGTCTTCAGGTGTCAGAAAAGTAGTAGTCCTTAGATGTAAGGTCTAGAATTTCTTCCAACCTAAAGAACTTAACACAGGTTCGCTTATCGGTGCGTCGTAACCACCCCTAGGAGGGCTGTAGCTGCTGGAGAAGACGACGCCTTGGTTAAGCTCGTTCAGACGCTACAGCGTGTCAAAGTTGAAAAGAATTTTTCCTCCCCTTTCAACTTTGACACTTCATAGCGACCAAACTAAGAAAGATAGAGCATTTGAAGCAGTCGCAATCGATTCCGCCAACATTTTTCGATCGAACACCCTCCATCCCTTTTTGAAAGGTACTCGCTAGCGTGCGAGACGAACAAAAGTCGTTCTGCTTTTGGAAAGTCACGAAACTTCGATCATCCACATCTCGAGAACGATTAGAGACAGAGGCGTTTTCTTTGCTAAAAAGAAACACGTAATTTTCAAGGTAAACTAAAGTAAAGTTTTTTATTCAAAATATTGGCCATCGGTTTCTACACATTTCACCCATCTTTCAGGTAATTTATGGATTACGTGCCAGAAAAACTGTCTTCTTATTGCTGCAAATCATTCGTCGAGCCATTTTGCAACTTCCTCGAAATTGCTAAAGTGCTGCTCTGCGAGTGCGGCCCCATCGATACGAGGAGGTGATAATCAGATGGCGCCAGGTCTAGAGAGTACGGTGGGGGTGGAAGGATGTCGCATCTAAGCGATTCCAAGGCGTCCTTCACAGGGCTTGCTGTGTGAGACGGCGTTTTGTCGTGTAGCAAAATCACTTTGCCATGTCTTTTGGCCCATTCCGGTTGTCTTTCGACTAATGTAGTGCTTTGAGTTGATCATTTGCTGGCGATAACGATGTGTATATACGTTTCGCCGGACTTCAAGAGTTCATAATACCTCTTTGATCCCACCAAACACAGAACATGGTCTTCTTGCCGAAGGGATTTGGCTTTATTGTTGAAGAACCAATTTCGCCACCCGTGACAAGTGGATTCAAAAATGATTTCCTTTTTAGCGTTGTAGCAGCATTTCACAGGTAACTTTGACCTTCATTCAAATCATGTGGGACTTATTTACCGAGTTTATTGATTTTCCCCATTGCTCGTAAACGTCTGCTGATTGTGTCTTGTGACACGTCTAATGCTTCTGCTAATTTTCGTTAAGTTTGAGTTGGGTCATTATACAATAACTCCTCGCATTTTGTGGCCTACCAAAGCGCTCACTGTCTTTCACATTGAAATCACGACTTTTAAATTGTCGAAACCATGTCTCACTTGCTCTAATAAGCTTTTACCTTTAGGTTAAATAAGAAAAGTAATGCGTGCCGCAAATGTTCTTTTTTAGGCACAAAACTCGACATTATTACTGAACGATAAAGCAAACGCGATAGTTTTTGGCGGACTCAACATGTGTGTGTTTGTAGTTTAAATATCGGGCGACGTATGTGTGAAATTAATGTGCTGCATACTTTTTGCTGGTGCCATCTCTTAATTAAGCCGGAAAAAAACTTATTGATAGACCTGGGAAACCCTCCTCTTTTCCTAGATGCTAACGCAGTAAAATTGCACAAAGTTTTATAGTACTTCCAGTAGCGTAAAAAGACCTTTCGAGATGATTAGTTAGTAAAAACCGGCATTGCAGTTGCTTTATAATCCCATCTGGTCATCAAGGCATAAAAAATTGAATGTTTCTACTATTTTGTTTATATGTTTCACATCCTGACTAGAAATATCAAAATAATCTCAAGACTACGTAGACGTAACACATTCAAATAAAGAATTCTTGTGTTGTTGTTTTGTTGTAATGTAGTAACGATCAGCAGTAGACAGATAAATATTCATACATTGTTAATGTTATTATCAAGTTCGTAATGAATATTACATTGAAATTGATTTAATAAATACTCGACATACTTCTAAATAATTACCGCAGCACATTTATTTCTACTAACTAAGTTATGGAAACCTTCATACTTACTTAAAATGACATATATCCACATTAAATGTACGTATATTGTAGGTGAGGTGAGTTCAAATGAAGATGCGATATTTTCTGAACCTGAAACAATAGAAATAAATTATTACATTAAACTCTAATAATTGTTGTAATTGTTGGTGATTAATCCAACTTGGTACTACAGTAAATATAGTAACTGTATGGCATAAATTTTATTCTATAACCTCCTATCTTGATCATTTAGCCATAGACACGATTTAAATAATCTCACATTGGAATTAGAAATGCATTTAGACAGCCTATATTTTACTAGACCTTTGTATTGTATAATTTTTTGTATATGGTTCTACGTTTCTTTCTGTTCTATTCTAAACTCATTTCGGAAATCAGTTAATTTGAATTGATAATTGGCTTAACTTATCTCAATCGGATTAAAATCGGAAGACATTTTGAACCAAACAACTCGCGTGTATCGAATTTCGTTTTTTTTTCTAAAGGAAACTCATCGGTATACTTTTTAATGCATAAAAATGTGAAATAACACATCAATCATCATTTTTTCATTAAAAATAAATTTGCTTCGATCAACCAACAATTTACGCAACATCATCACAGCTACATTAGTCTCCCGTCGAGATGTCATTAAAAGTGCCACCCCCGCACAACGAAACATATCTAATTTAAATTAAATTCGCTATGGTACACGTTTTATAAACGGTAGGTGACGTAAAAATATCCGTACAGGAAGATACTGCGCAAAAAAACACCTACTACAATGAAGGTTAGCTTCGTCAAAAGGTATAGGTAGAATTGCCGCGAGAAAAGTAAAGGGAATTTCAAGGAGGAGAAAGAGCGGGAGGGGGGGAGTTTTAATAAAATTTCTAAGTGCAAGCGCGACGTTTCCAAATGAATAGGAAGATTGCCGTCTGCGAACTTCAACTACAATTACGGAAAACAAATTAATAAGGGGTGAAACGGTATACGATAACAAATGAGCACAAGAGAGGCACAGAGAGGGCGTTTCAAAGGGCCGCTTTGAAATCTACTTAAGGGAGATTTTAATTTCATACGGTATTATTGAATGTGAAGGATGTGCTGTGTGAAAGCGTTTCTTTTGTGTTGCAATCCTTTTTTGTATTGTAAGTCGGCGTAAATTAAAAACATGACTTTTACCTTCTTTGAATTTTATTTCATCAGAATCCCGAAGGAGCATATCGAACCTTATTTTTCTCCATAGATCTTATAGAGTTTGATGGAATAATATATTTTATATTACGTGACAGCTTTATTGATAATAACAACTATCTCTGAGCGAGGCTTAGTATTGTTCTGCCCTTATTTACTACGCTTATAGAGCACGACCAATTCTATTTAGCCGGCGAATAATAAGTCAACTAATACGCGAGACTCTTCACCCCTTGCCTCTTTAACTTATATATTCTGCTGTAGTACAGTCAAGTACAATATCATATCTATTTTCGCCATTGACAGTTTTGTTTAAGTAACACATAGGTTAGTTTGGTATTTCTTGTAATTTCGTTAGTTTATCAGGTTTTCAAAAGATTTTGCATGTGTGTAAAAAAGTTTCCCATTGGTTATCGCATCTATTAATCGAAGAACAGAATGCAGCTAGGGTGAATTGGTGTCAAAAAACTAGACCGCTTCAATGGTGGAAATCCTAAAACAAGTGCAACAACGTCATTGATGATGGATCTTGGATTTACTTATACGAGCTATACATTCATATGAGTGTCTGTTTGGGTGATCCGAGGTGAAGAAAAGCCGACAGAGGTCTCGAACAGTCTCGAGAGTTGTCGACTTGTCTACAATAAGATGGTCGCGACATTTGTCTCGAAAGCAGGTCATGTTACGACAATTCCACTAGAAGCTCAAAAAACTATTGGTGGTGATTAATATACTACCACTTGTTTACTTCAAGTCATTGCTGAGCTTTGGAAAAGCAACCCTGAACGGTGAATCATCCTCCACCAAGAGAATACAAGTTTGCACAGAGCACGTAAAACAATTAAATTTTTAACATAGCAAAACATCCCCCGTATAGCTCGGACCTAATCCCTAACGATCTTTATCTTTCCGAAAATCAAGACCAGACTACGTAGTGAAAGGTTCCAGTCGCCAGAAGGAGCAGTGTATGCCAAAAACGCACCAAACTGTACCAACAATGTAGTGGAATAACTGCTTCTTGCATTGGTTCGAGCCTATGCAAAAATGCATTAATCTTCGTGGAGAATACTTCGGAAAGCAAAAAAGTCTTTAGAAGTTATCTACTGTTTTATTCCAGCTCTAAATGCAAAACTTAAAAGAGAGCCCTCGTAGCTGCCTGATCTTCAAATCTGACTCGCTCGATTCAAACAGTTGTTACAATTTCTAAGGATGCAATTTTGGGATTTTGCGTAAATATTTGCAAACTGTTGTATATGGCATACACAGTCATTTTGATTTTGCATTAAAGGTCACTGGTTTCAAGCAGATTGGTACTGCGTATGTTTTGATTTCATGCAAAACTTCTGCAATTTGAATACCATTAATCCATTGTCGTTCTGATCACTGATTGGTCGGTTACATAATCTTTTTTTTTCGCATATTTGTTGGTCAAACTACGATACGTTTTCTTTCAAACCCATTCTCGTACGTAAGCTCCGTAAACCAACAGTATAATTTTTACCATATTCGCAATAATCTTGCACTTATCTAATACTTGCTTGCAGACTAACTTTTTTAGAATTCAAGTCATTTGAATCTGTGAAAAGATCAGTTTTGTTTGGTAATGAATCACTAAAATGCAGTCGGTTTGTTTTGGCAATTTTGATAGCAGTAGCTTTAATTAAACTTTTGTTTCTCATAGATACTCTAAATGCTTATTACTGCGCCAACTAGGATCTAATTCCAACTCCAATTATTTCAATTCACTGAAATAATATAGCAACTAGTATGTTCGTTATCGTGTAGCGACTCCTTGGTACACAAACTTTTAAAACCATGAGTTGCCTACATTGTCCTTAAACTTTCTACCAACCCTTTATACTGAAAATTAATAACAATGTTCCTCAAAATGCGTTACACTGATTAATAAAAGCTAGCATAGTTTAACTCCCAGGCATTAACTACCCGTTTCCGCATTATTCACAAACTAAGGTTACAACTTGTATTCCCTTTCTTTGCCTTCCATAGCGTTTTATGTGGCGAGCATATGAAACGCGGAGAATTCGGGTGGTATTGCGTGAAAAAGGGAAAACTTCAAAAACCCTCACATATTCGCTAGGTTTTGACTGTATATTAGGCTTATTACAGTCCATTACTCTGCGACGGTTCCTCGCAGTTAAAGCGAAATGGTCGAGAACACTTGCTGCTTTATAGATAAGGTTTACGGTCTGATGTAAAAACAAACCAGAGGAGGGATAGAATTGGCGAACATTTCATGGTGCTCTACACAGAAACAAAAGGCGGTGTCGGGAAAATATTAGCCGAAAAACACTCTGACGGAAGAGATACGAATCATTAGTAAATAATATTTAATGTAAAATAATGGTGGAGGCCGCCAAGAAGGGCTTTTACGAAAGAAGTGCGGCTATTGCAAAAGATTGAAAATCAGATACCAAACTAAATCGTAACATATTTGTCGTCATGCAAGTTTTACGTTAAATATTTATATCTAGATAAACGCTAAACTGCTTTGTCTTTAAAGGGTGTTGATTAGAAATAGTTTTAAATCGGTTTGGTGACTTCAGTTCACAAAGTTACAGTACAGCACTTGTGTAGAGAACAAGTAGAATTTGCAGAACTTATTATACTAGATGTATGTATAAGTTTTTTCTGATTTGTTGCTAAAAAGAAACACGTGATTTTCAAGGGAAAATATTGGCCATCGGTTTGTACACATTTCACCCATTTTTCAGGTAATTTCTGGATACCATGTCAAGAAAACTGCTTGCCTTTTGCAGCAAACCATTCCTCGAGCAATTTTACAACTTCCTCGAAATTGCTGAAGTGCTGCTCTGTGAGCGCGTACCCGATTGATGCGTATAGGTGATAGTCAGATAGCACCAAGTCTGGGGAGTACGGCCGCTGCCAAAGCCTGTCCCATCCAACCGATTTCAAGGTATCTTTCATTTGGTTTGCTGTGTGAGACGACGCATTGCCTTGTAACAAAATCACTTTGCTGTTTTGTGGCCCATTCCGGTCGTCTTTTTTAATTATTTATTAATTAATCATTTCTTGGCGATAGTGTTGTGTATTAATGATTTCGCCGGACTTTAAGAGTTCATAATACACAATACTGATCTGAAAGATCAGCTTTGGCAGGTGGAAGGCACGATTTTTTCTGCTTCGGGTTTTCAACATAAATCCTTTTTTCGTCACCCATCACAATTCGATACAAAAATGGTTTCCTTTCGTGGTGTTGAAGCAGTATTTCACAGGTGACTGTGGTTTTCTATTTGGTGTTCATTCAAATCGTGTAGGGCCCATTTATCAAGTTTATTGATCTTCCCCACTGCTGATAAACGTCTGTCCGAACAACGGGGAAGGTTCGTAAACATCTGCTGATTGTTTCTTGTGACACATATAATGGCTCTGCTAATTGCTGTTGAGTTTGAGTTGGCTCATTGTCCAATAACTCCTTCAATTGCTCATCTTTGCATTTTTGTTATTATTTCTCACACTGAAATCACCATTTTGAAATTGTCGAAACCATGTCTCACAAAACATATTCTAATCGATGCAGCGTGTTCACCATATGTTTCTACCGCAAACAATGACTTTTAACTCTTGATTAAATAAGAAAAGTAATGCGTGCCACAAATGTTCTTTTTCATATACAAAACTCGACATGATCACCGAACAACAAACCAAAGGCGCTAGTTTTTGGCGGACTCAATTTGTGTGAATTTATAGTTTAAATCTCAGACGAACAAAATGACATGCATACACCTGGTATATAGTATGAGTTCAAACCACGATTTTGATTTGGCGCTTTGAAATAGTTTTTAAACAAATTGCAAATGGGGTTGAATAGCCACAGAATAATATCCAGTGGTTTTCCAATTTGTATACATTATTTGTCGATATTGTAACCCTTGATGTTACCCTTGAATAGATACTTCGGAATTAGCGCAGGTAGAATACCTTCCTGCAGAGTTATAGGGTAAGCAAACACAACATTTTATTAAAATCGACCAAGCCATTGGTAAGACTTCATTGCATTTCCACACCTAAGGCATCAACTTCTGTAACAATTTAAAAAAAAATACAAAGTTTTTCCCCCAAAAAGAAGAAAATTCCAAACAATATTCGCAACAATGGACTACACTAACAGAGGTTATGATGTGGGATACATTCAATTCCTCAAAACTTCTCGCGCTCCTCCCCAAACAGCGCCAGAAAAGCGAAACTAAATAAAATTCCACGGCGAACATTATAAGTTACAAAAGACTTCTGCTAACTCCGACTTATTTCTAATACTCTCCGCGGGGTGGCGCTCGTGTTCTCGCGGTGATAAAATAATATGAGGGAATTTAAAAGTTTAAAAACTCCGCCGCCCAGGAAAACTTTGCATCTTTTATTTGGAGCGTCGTCGTTCTACTTGCCCTCTGAAAAAACTTCTTTTTTGATGCTGCCGCGCTGAAAGAGAGGCGACGGAGAGGCTACTCAATGCTCGCTTCCCCTTTGGCGCTTCATCTTCTCTTTTTTGCGGCGTTTTTTTCGCTTTCGGAGCACAAAAGGACGCCCGGGAGGTGGAAACTTTGTATGCAAAGTTAAGAGAATGTAAGTTAATGTGACAGCAATCGAATGAGGGAAGGCGGAGTTACAGAGTGGTCTTTAAAGTAGTTAATTCACAGCTAATTTTCCCGTTTCAATTTTCGTAGGTCGTGTGATACGTTCGATATTTCGTTTCAAATGCTGTGAATGGGAGTTCTGCCATAATTATTCATTTATGGTAACTGGAAATATTTCTATTATGCGTACACATGTTTGGTAAATAACGAAATGTATTCCAACATGAAATAGAGAGATATAAATTAATGCAATGCTGCGTATTAGCAATATTATAATTTATTATGTATTCCCTGATAAATTATTGTAATTGGCAAACAGCATGTTCTTTATTAAATATCATATGGTTTTATTGTGTGATGTATTGCAATCTATAACAGGTATTAATTTTCGATTGTTTGACTTTGTTTGAAAAATAAATATTTTAGCTTTTCCAAAGTTTCATAATTTGTAAGTAATAAACGCACTATTTCCGGAATTGGACCGTCTCAAAAAGTGAAAAAAGAAAAGGGTGAAAAAGGAGTAAGAGAAGGAAAGAGAGAAGGTGGTCAGAAAAAGAACAATATACAACTGTGGCCATAAGTATTCGCCACCCTTTTTTGTTTTTTATTCCGACGAATATATAAGAAATAAAAGAAAATTGATCGATGAAAATGTTTCATTGTGAGTGTATACAGATATAATACAGATATTGCTTAATATTTGGTAGCTCCTCCCTGGGCTTTTATCACCGCACGAATTCGTCGGGGCATACTGCTCACTAAGTTGTAGCACTGTTCGGGGGTGATTTTATTCCACTCTTCGAATGTTTTTGTTTTTAAGCATTGCTTTGTGGTAGATGAGTATTTAGCTACATTTCGCTTTAAAATGTACCATAAATGCTCAATTGGCGATAAGTCCGGGGATTGTGCCGGCCATTCCAGGACACGCACTTTATTTTCCTCGAACCAGCGCATTACTTCGCGAGATTTATGGCACGGTGCATTATCTTGTTTGAAGTAATAGTCTGGCTCATCATTATCGAATGATTTTAACGCACACGGTTCCAGATCTTCTTCCAACATGTCGATGTACGTCCGACTGTTCATTCGGCCCTCGCAGACGAACAGTTCGCCGACGCCTGTTGCACCCCAAACCATTGTGCTACCACCCACAAACTTCTCGACAGTCGGGATGATACAGTCTGGATGGAAGGCCTCTCCTCGCAGCGTCGCACGTTTTGAGGCCCAGGTTTACCACAAAGCTACCAACAAAAACATGAATACTGTTACATTTTGGAACCCATTAAAAAGAATAAAAACACTGTAGATACCAGGAATTGAATACAGAATACCGCAAATACAATAATTATGTATTACTTACCTCAATATTTGACTCATCCGTCTACATAACATTGGCCCAATTGTCAATGGTCCAGTCGCGGTGACTTTTAGCCCACAGCAGTCTCTTTTTCTTTTGTTGCGGAGATAACCGTGGTTTATGTCGAGCTTTGTATCCACCTAAATTTAATTCACAAAGGCGTCTTTTAACCGTGCGAGGAGAAATAGCAATATTATGTAGCCGGAAAAGCTCACTATTTAGACCCTTTTTTCCGGTCTCGCAGACATCCGCTCTAAGACTCGCTCATCTCTGCTAGTTGTCTTCCTTCTTCGACCAGTTTTCGGTTTGTTTGTCAAAGATCCACTCTCTTTGTATCGTTTTGTCGTCATTCTAACTGTCGATCGCGCACATTTCTCTTGTCAGGCAATAGCAGACAGCGACAACCCTTGCTTTTCTAACACCACAATTTGTCCTCGCTCCACCTCCGTCAATTCGCGTGTTTTCGGCATTACTTTTTACTGTATACTATCGTATTATACAGACAAAATCACAGACACAATATCTTCACTCTAACTAGCTCAACTTTACTCTTACAACTTTTAAGAAAGACTGAAGAAACATTCAGAAATTACAATTTTACGTCTATTTTTTTACTCAGTATGGCCTACAATAAACCATTACACCCTCATTACCAGGTACGTAGTTAAGTCCGTCATCGACCCTGCTTCTTAGAAATACAATAATATTCGTGTAACACGTTCAAAACGAGAGTGGCGAATACATATGGCCACAGCTGTAGATGAAAAAAAGAAGAAAACAGAAAGGAAAAGAGAAAAGCGGGATCTCAGGGTTTCAAAAAAGGGGAACCAAAGTGGCACGGTAACTCGACGTGTTAACCATGCTAGAGGCGAAAACCTTATAAGTATCTAGGTACCTCTAGCCTGGTTAACACGTGGCGTTACCGTGATCTTCTTCCGACGTGGTTTCCCCGCAAGTGTGGTTTACACGTCGAGTTATCGCGCCATTGTGGTTCCATTTTTTTCTCCTGAAGAAGCCTCCTACGACGGGGGCGAAACGTCGAGATTCCCCCTTTATCTTTTCTTTTCTTTGTCCCCCTTCCCTTTTTCCTTCTCTTATTCTTTTTTCAACTTTTTTCTTCCTTTTTATTTCTTCGTTTTTCCTCTAACTCTTACTTCATTTTCTCTTATACCTTACACGGTCCAATTTCGGAAACAGTTCGTTTACTACTGATTCTGACCGCGGAAGTCTACGTATTCATTTGATTTGTAACTTCTATTTTTCTATTTTTTTAAATTAGTTGTTTGTTCCTATTTCCTACCACGAATATAGTCCTAGCATATCTTTGATTTGCGTTACTATAATGCTGAATTATTATTGATATGGAATGAAAACATATTTAAAAACACGGCACACACTATTAGACGTCTAGTATAAGCTCCTGTATATGAAGATTACGAGTGATAAAACATATAGAAATAGTATTTTATTAAACATTATGTAAGCTACTGCTACGATTATGTTTCGGAACTCGTTTGTTTTGGCGTTTGAGACTATTATGTTATTTTTATTTTGCTACTGTTGTTACATTATTTAACAAATCTGGTCATTTAACAGCAATTGCTTTGTAATTATGAGTGAATCAAATGAATACAAAAATCGTTTTCGAAACCGAATAGTTTCACCGAACGATCATTCGTTGAGGAGGAAGTATTCCAATATAAAAGAACTCGAAATATTTCATAGACCTCTAGTGAATAGCAGGATACATAGGTGTGTTATATACTATATACAACGTTGAGCTTGTTTGTATACTCAAGCGATAAGTTTTTGCTGACTGATTCACTTATTCCTTTTATGAAGCGCTATTTCTCACAGTTAAAGAAATTATAGAACCCAGTAGAAATTACCTTATAGTTGTTGTAAATACAAATTAATTCAAACATATTTCAATATTTATTTTTCCATAATTTCGGTTAAATGATTGGTTTTAAGTAAATACATAAAATGTACACAGGACAAGAGTAAACAATAACGTAAATAATGTGATTAAAAAATAAATATAAAATAAACAAAGCACAAAACATTTATTTACCTTTATGTTAAAGTGATAGCAGCCTTTTACTTAATAACAATTATACCATATGAATTTGTTTAAAGAAAATTACACGATGTATTGCAGCTACATTAGTACGATAATATTTTTAAGAAAAAGAAAACCCACTTGCAGAATCCATTACAAATATTTCCATTTTCCAGAAATGTCTCATTGTACTGGAAGTCCATACAATTTTCTTATTTGAAACAAAATAAAGCTGTTTTACTTATTTGCGTGATTGTTGCACACTATTTAAGCTAGGTTAATTTCATACCAGTAACTACAAAAAGTGCCACAATGCAAAAATAATGAAATGTAACACATACATTAGAAATCTCTTTTACCCATAAAGATGTCGGGTGACTAAATTTTTACTTTTAACTATAAACAAATTTCTTCCATAATTCTCTGTTACTGGCCGAAATTTTAGCTTCTCTCCAGTTTTTCCCTCTCTTCTGGACGCTATGTCCATAGGCGTGATCGCGTGCCGCTTGAGATCTTCTTCTTTTTCTTCTATTCTGTACTCTCGCTTCATATATTCATTTTACTGGTGTAGGTGTTCTCCATTCGTTGTAAATGTCCCCGCCAATTTAGTTGTCACTGTTCAATAATGTCCATTATAGATGGTATCTCCAGTTCCTATTGTATTCATGAGTTTTTCATTCTATACTTTCTTGTTATGTCCCTGACTCTCCTGAGATATTTCATTTCTGCAACTTGAATTTTGCTTTTTTGCTTATTATTAAGTATCCATGATTTGCATCCGTATGTCGGAACAGATCTTTAGACTGCTTTATACAGTTTTATCTTGGTGCTTCGTGATATTTCTTTTTTCGTAATGAAGTTCTTGTTCATCGCATAGTATAACACATGGGCTGAAAAGTACCGGGCCTAACAAAGAAAACACGGTTTTTTTGGTTCAAAATTAGCTTTATTCATCAACGTAACCTCTATCAAGAGCAACGTAATCATTCCAGCGCCGCTCTAACATTTCAATACCACTTTTGTAGAACGATTTATCTTTTGCCTCAAAATAGGCCTCAGTTTCAGCGATAACCTCTTCATTCGTGCGAAATTTCTTACCGGCGAGCATTTTTTTGAGGTCTGCAGACAGCCAGTAGTAGCTGGGAGCCAAATCTGGCGAATACGGTGGATGTGGGAGCAATTCGAAGTTCAATTCATGTAGTTTTGCCATTGTTTTGATTGACTTGTGACACGGTGTGCGTTGTCTTAATGAAACAAATTTTTTTTCTTTGCCATATGCGGTCGTTTCTTTGCAATTTCGGCCTTCAGACGCTCCAATGACGCTATATAATATTCACTGTTGATGGTATTTCCTTTCTCAAGATAGTCGATGAATATTACACCACGCACATACCAAAATACTGAGGCCATAACCTTTCCAGCCGAGTGTTGTGCTTTCGGGCGCTTTGGACTAGGTTCACCGGTTGCTGTCCACTCAGATGACGATCGTTTTGATTCCGGATTGAAGTGATGGATCCATGTTTCATTCATTGTCACATATCGATGCAAAAATTCCGGTTTGTTACCTTTAAACATGGCCAAACACTGCTCAGGATCATCAACACGTTCTTGTTTTTGGTCAACAGTGAGCAAACGCGGCACCCACTTTGAACAGAGCTTTCTCATAGTCAAATGCTCATGCAATATAAAGCCAATACGTTCTTTTGATATCTTTACGATGTCAGCTAACTCACGCAACTTCACTTTTCGATCATTCAAAACGATTTTGTGGATTTTTTTGATGTTTTCTGGTGTTACCGCCTCATTTGGACGTTCACTACGTTCTGCATCATCGATGTCTCTACGAGCACGTTTGAAGTCAGCAAACCAACGTTTTATTGTTGTTTCTGATGGATCGGAGTCCCCATAACACTTTTCAAGCCATTGCTTCGCTTCAACGGTATTTTGCCCACCAAGAAGCAGTGTTAAATTAAAACACGAAATTGTTTTTGATCCGTTGTTTTGAAAATAACAAAAGGAGCGCGACTCTTAGCACAATAACTCACAAACTAATGAATAGAATATCATGAAATTTTAACAGTTGTCTTTTGAAGGTTAGTACTAACTGAGAGAAAGGTGATTGCAATAAAACTAGCGTCATCTATGTGTTAGGTCCGGGACTTTTCAGCCCATGTGTTATTCCTTCAACCTGTATATTTAGTCGTACTTCACCGGTGGTCATACCTCTTGTTTTCTTTTATTTATTTTCACACCCTTTTTCTTAAGTGTTTTAAGGGTATTTCTCACAAAAATATGAGATTTTGAATGGTCTGAGAAAAGTAGCATATCTATATTCTTGGTCGATAAGCAATATCTTCGTTTGTTACCAATTTGACCTGCTTTGAAATAAGTTCTTCTATTTGGTAAAGTATTCTTTCGTTGTAATGGTTAAAAATCTAGTACTATCATTTCAATAATGCTATTGTATGTGGTCTTCTTGAGTTTTTCAGGTATTCGTTTTCCAAAACCAGTGCTAACCCCTGGTAATTCCGACGACGGGTGCTGTGTATCAGAAAGTATAAAAACAGTTTCAGAAGCGAAGCTATCAAATATGTCATTTGCGGACAATATAAGCATTCATATTTTCACCGGCGGATTTGCATATTTGCCAAGTTTTCGTGCATCCATTGTTGTGATTGTTGTTTTGTTTCGAGGGTGCAGTAGTGAACCCAAGCCTCATCTCCATTGATTTCAAAAACTCTTTATCGGAACCTCATAACGGGTGAGAAACGTCAGCACTGGTCCCATTCGAACTTTGTGGTCAGCAGACATCCTTGGATCCCATCGAATGCATAGCTTTTTGTAGCCTAGGTTGTTCCGTTTCAACTGTGTACACAGTTGATCTTCAAACTTCAGGAAATACCACACTCTACTCACTGATGATAAATCTCGGGTTTTCTGGTGCCATTTTGTCAAGTCATTGAAGAATGTCTTCTGATGCGACAGACTTGCGTCCTTGTCTACGTTCATGGTCAACATTGACTCTCCGTTCTTTAAACTTTCTACACCAATTATGCACAACACCATCCGCCATAGAGTTTTCGCAGTGCACAGCAACCTAGCTGAATATGGCGTAATTGCGTGGCAGGTATCATAGTGGGGAAGATCACTTTCTGGGCATCCCCGGCTCTCATCGGTCGCTTTGCAGTATTGAAGCAACTTCTGGAGTGACTCATTTTTCGTCTCAGTGAGTCTCTGGTCGCTGACGAGATTCTTACGCTCTACTTCAAATGTTGCCCCACTTTACTTAGAAGTCGCTAAAGCGCTGATTTAGCTGTGACTTACGCCTTTTCGATGCGCACCTTGGATACCTTCGCGGGTTCTGTCTGTTATAATCTTTTATTTCTTTACGTCCAGTGAACGTTTTGGGTTCTTGAGAAAATCTCATTTTCTCGTTACTAGGTCACGTACACTTCTAAACTCCTTGTCGTGTTGCTTAAAGTGGTTTGAGTTTCTTCGAGCCAACGCACTTCTCTTCTCACCGTCCATTCTCTAATCCATTATCCCCAAGTCTTGTTACAGTTTTCTCACGCTGACGTTATTTTATGACTCACTTTTATGACTCTGATGGTTCATCCGTTGTCACTACCCAATTACTGTATGTCTTCAAAGACGCTGCTCCCTCAATACGCAGTTGCAACACATAAAATAAATAATAATCTACTCTAACAATGTATAATTTTGTTATCTAATAAATGTTTAAGGAAAACCATTCAAGGATTGTTTAAGAAAATAGAACAAGTTTTAATAAATAGGTAAAATAAAATTTAAAAAATTATTATATTCTAGCGTTTCATTACAGCTTTAATTCGTATCTCCTCGTTCACAATATAACTATCCTAGTTTAAGACTTAACCGGTACGCTGATACTTCTACCCCATTTCCATATATCACATGGGATTTCCGAATGAAATGTCGGAAAAGAAAGGTCTTTTACTGAACGAGAGAAACGAAACGTAAACGCCCCCCAGCCCTCTCCACCCCCAAAAAAAAAAAAAGAACAAACAGAAAGGGCGCTACATTATTTCAGTGTGTAAACATTTAATCCAAGTATGCCATGCGTTCCGAATGCCGTAAAATACGCTCGATTCTCGGTCGGCGCCGCGCTATGCCGTAATAATTCTGTTGCGACGATATCCTAAGCGGTTTAGGTATTTCGTCGGTGTTTACATTTCGGAAAATATCATTTTCGGTTTAATACGCATTCATTTCCCCCTCGTTGTTTTTTTTTTCGGTTCGTTTCGTTCTACGTTTGTTTTACATCGATTGGAATATGACCGTTACCGGTCGAGCCCGGCTTTTTCCGCCTGTGCTTGTAGTAAGCGCAAACAATGCATTCGCATACATGTATGTATGTAAATCCTAACGGCATACAAGTACCGTCATCTCTGTAGGTGCGTCACAGCCCGATATGGATGCATCCCGATTTATTTTGTTTCGCATTGTTTTATCGTAAAGTTAAATGCTATGGGCTACGTGTGTTGAATAAAATAATGACCCTTCTCTTGTTTTCAAATAAAATCCTTTGGTTTTCTCACTTTTATTATTTGATCTACAAAACACGTGGGGCTTGCCCGTTACGAACTTACATAGGTAGTGATAATAGTTGCTTCCCCTTTCCGTCTACCACGCTCTGTGTCCTGTATTCTTCCTAGGTGGCGCACAGCACGACATTTAAAATAGTAGAGACAACTATACAACGTGCTTATATACTATTTGTGTAAAACACGCATTACACTCAACTCATACGAAGTATGTATGTAAATGTTTTCATGTTCCCAGAAGGATGGAATAGCAGACAGTGCAGAAAATACACTAGGGTGACAGAATAAAATAGACACCAGGTAAAGCGGTATAAATATGTAAACAGTTAAATTCTAAGAACAAATTAAGAACTTTCTCTTGTCATTAGGGTAAGGGTAGATGTATCAGAAGGAATTCGTCATAGTTTAGTATCGTTACAATTATGCCTCGCTTACAAGGTTCGAGTGATATTAGCGACTTCACCCGGGGTGTCGCATTGTTGGGCAGAGTGAACACGGCGCTTCGCAACGTGAAACAAGAAAATTTTTAAATATTCCGTTGTCCACAGTTAACCGTGTGATTACACAATTTAAACGCAAGGAAAAACAACAGCGGAGCCGAGACCAGGTCGCACCGGACCTTCTGAAAGAAGTAAAAGGGTGCTTGTGCGCGAAGTGTTAAGAGAACCGCGAAAAAGTACAGCTGAGCTGGCGGCAACTTCACAGAAAAGTCAGCGCACCGTTCTGCGATACCTCCACAGTGTGGAGATGTATAAAAGGGTGGCAAAGAAAGAACCTCTCCTTACGGCGTTTCAAAAACGGCGCCGAATGGCTGGCCAATCACCAGACATGAATCCGATAGATAATGTTTGGCACGTAATCCAGACAAATATGGCGAAACGACCCCGAAAACCCAGCAATAAGGAAGAACTCGTGGCAGCTGTTACAGAAGAGTGGATAAATATTCCAGAAGACACCATTAATCATTTAATAGATTCTATGCCACGAAGTAAAGGTGGATTGACAAAATATTAGTCTAATTTAAAAATTTTAAAATATTTTGTATATATAACGAGAATAAAATCTTTTTTTAATTAGTAGGTGTCTATTTTATTCTGTCACCCTAGTGTAGTATCTTGGGTTTCGCTTGATCTGCTCAATTCTCTACAAATAACCAAAGTTAAGTTGTGATTGGCACCAAAGAAGGGCATGACTGGACTGTATACAGAGACAAATGAAAATGCTGACACAACAAAAAATATTGAAATGAATACGTAGCATCCCACCTTTCTCCTTTTGTTCTCTTTCTCTTTTCTTTTTTTCCTCTTTCGGTCACTCTTTCCTTCTCTTACTCTTTTTCTTTCTATTTCACGCGCCCCTTCCTTTTTTCATTCTTCTTCTTTTTATCGATTTTTCCTTTTATTTCTTTCTCCTCTTACTCTTATTTCATTTATATATATATATATCTCATCATAACACGGTCCAATTCCGGAAGTAGTTCGTTTATTAACAAAAAATATTGTTTTGAACTCTTTGCGTTCGTTCAAGTAATCTTAATTTAAGTTAATACATTTCTATTTTCTACGAAAACAGCGACTTCGTTTGTTAATCTGTTACGTGCACAATTTTATTTTCTTACTTTTCTTTTTCACAAGGCTGTGTACTTGACTCTAGACGTTGCGAATGGTTTCACCATTTTCTGCTTCTTAAAATTCTATCAGGGTCAATTAAATAGATGCTAAATATATTGATAATATGCTGGATGCTAACTTAAACGATTTAGGAGCTTAATAAATCATCCAAATGCGAAAATAAATGCAATAAATTTCAACGAAGCACGTGGTCAGATCCCCTAATCACCGGAAAAAATTTACTAAAATTATAAACACCCCTAGACTTCTTTCTCCTATCACTTTTTTGTGTTTGTTTCAAATTCTCTCGTTGTTGGGCTGTGATATGAGAAAAAAGACTCGAAGTATTTGGAATTTTAGTAAATTTTAACCGTTGATTAGGGTATCTGACTACGTGCTTCGTTGAAATTTAGGACTTACTTTTGGATTTGGATAATTATTAAGGTCCTACATTATTTAAGTTAGTAGCTAGCATATTATCAATATATTTAACATCTACCTAATTGCCCCTGGCGGAATTTTAAAAAGGGAAGAAAGGTGAAAAGATTCGCAACACTTAGGGTTAAGTGTACAGCGTTGTCAAAAAGAAAAGTAACAAAGTAAAATTATGCGCGTAACAAATTCAAATAATGATTTGACTTCCATGTCAGCGGAACTATGAAATTAGTTAAATCAATGTGTGGCGTCAATTTGTTATAAATATCTATATTGTCACAGATTATATAACGCTTGATGAATTCGTATTTTAGTGTAGTTTCACACAAAGCCAAAAATGAGAAATGATTATGCACAGCTTGAATAAGAAGTATTTATTTTAACTACATGAATTTATGTACCCTGAGTCAATCATATACATATATTCTTGGTGCAGTATTAGTAATAGTATTTAAGTTAGTATTATTATTAGTAATTAATGAACTACGTTGATAAATAACGAAACTGGAATATTACTTTTTAAAATGGTGATGTACTTAGGTATAGTGCAAACTAATTGACACACTTGCTAGTAAAAGTTGTCCAGGACGTCCTCGAGCAACATCCAGGGGCGACAATAAACGCATAAAATTACTTAGTAAGAGAAATAGACGATTAGCGACTTCTGAAATTACGGCGAAAATGAATCGGGGTAGACACGGATCCGTTAAAATAGAGGCAAACCTCTACGGCCGTATTGCTACACAAAAACCGTTACTACATCGTGGGAATAAACAAAGACGTCTCCAATGAGCTAACACTCACAAAGACTGGATAATAGAACAATGGGGAGACCTACTATGGTCTGATGAGTCCTAATATGAAGTGTTTGGTAAAAGCAACAGAACATTTGTCAGGCACTCAAAACACGAGAAAAAGCTTTCTGAGTGCATTATACCAACAATAAAGCAAAGTGGTGGTTCCTTTCTTATATGCGGTTGTTCATTAGTGGTACAGGAGACCTTATGAAAATTGATGGAACAATGAGAAAGGAGAATTATCGCGAGATACTAGAAGAAATTGCTCTATCATCCGGATTGCCCTTAATAGGCGACAATTTTGAGTAGATGCACGATAAAAACCCGAAATACACGTCGTTATTATGCAAGTACTTTTGTTTTTTTTTAAGTTTTGAAGCTAGCATCAAATTTTGCATGAAATAGGAGTGTCCATACTATTATGAGTGGCAGTGTACATCAGCTTCGTTTAAAAGTAGTCGAAATACTTATTGTACTGCTGCGTGTGATGCATCAGAGAAGTGAGCAATCCTATAAATCTCAAATTAAATTTGCGCATATCGGTGCAAAAAGATGATTTATAGTAATTCGACGTTTTGTGCGCTAAAATTTTGGAAAATAGGCAGTAAAAACGTAAATTTCCGCTGTTCTCCATATTTAACCTCGGAATTTCTACTTGAATGAAACAATGGCTTTTAATGCCGAGTATGGGTCACACCAATGAGTTTTACACCCTTTCTATCTATATGATCCAAGAAAGAGCAATATACAAAACAAGGACAATTAATTTCTTCCAAAATTAAAGTTACACAGCATAACATTTGTTAAGGACTTAACATTGTTTTTGTGTTTTATCCATTTTTTTACTACTCTATGTATTTTATATCTTATCTTCTTTGCAACCGTATGGGTTAGCATTATTACATTATTTTCATTTAGAATATTACTTTATTTACATTTTTATCATTTATTTATTTTGCTCTCTTAGAATGTATCCAATTTTATTTTAATATGTATGTACATTAAGCATTGTATATGTATGCAAGCTCTACTAAAACTCTAGCTAAAACTGCCTAATTTAAAAATCATTCAGTGCAACGTCGTCGAATAAATAATGGGAGTTTTCTTAAAATTTAATATACACAAGCACAGGCAGTCGTCTCCCGCGCGACGGTCAAGGTATTAGCGATCGTGCACTCTAGGTTACCTTTCGTACCTCGTCGTAACATGTACAGTAACGTCGTCGTAAGATTATTCGAGATTTCTAAGTTTTTCTAGTTTTGGCGGGAATCGTCGAGGACGTTGTCTATACATTTATTTCTGGCGGGAGTCATTTGGTAACGTCGTCGGACCACATGTATAGGTTTTTTTTAATAAGTATAAATTCTCGATTTTCTATCATCGTACGTCGAGGCTACTGTGTCCATACATATTTTATACATATTTTTATACATATTTTTAGTCGTCAGTTAAGTTTGTGTCGGAAATTATTTTGGTGAGATTGTCGGCTCGCATGTATAGGCATCTTCTACAAGTACGATCACTCCGCTTCTTGTTGACGGTCGTTGCGGCCGCAGCGCCCGTTGTCTTTTGTACGTTTGTTCGATCCTTTGTCGTACCGGGACTTAGAATTTTTTTTCATTTAGTTGCTCGTCGTAGCGGACGAGTTTCACGGACCATTTTTCTATATATAATGTCGGCATCATCGCTCCGTTTTACTTGTCGGTGCGCAGTTCGTACATTTGCTGGCTACTGGCTTTTTCCCTTCTTTGGGGCGCAGTAGCAGAGAGCTAAAGATTGCACATAGGGTATTATTTCGAACGAGAACGCCTGGGTAGCTGTGACATTACTTTTGTATTGAGATCGGCTATTATCGCTACTGTCGCCCTCGACCAGGCGTTCAAGCTCTAAGAGATAGGGTGGGTTCCCCTATAAATGTGAATATAACAAACGTATTTGGTCAAGTACAAATACATGCCAATAATACAGGGCCAAGTCCCTTAGGCAAATTTAAAACAAGGAAAGTATATTAGGCTCCCGGAAAGGGACATATAAATAAGCATAGCACCGAGGTGCGCTTATAAATTTAAGAAATAAATAGGCTTGGCTCCCCTATAAAAAGGTAGTGGTGCATGCAAACAGATAGAGGCATTAGTACATGCCTCTAACAAAGCTTCTGCGGAAGCATATAAGAAACATACATATACACATGCTAATGTACATTACATGTATAAGAGCTCGAATAACTGCAATTATTGCAAATATATATATATATCTTACGTACATCGTAACTGTACATAGGCAAGAGTGAAAACCGTGTACACATTTTATTTTTTAAATATATTTTTTTGCGCATGCGCATTAAGTTTCGCTGTACAACCTTCCCTCTAGTAAATAAGCGAACATACTCTACAAGTAAGTATTGGTCAAGTAATTCAGGAATTTACGAACAGGCTACAGCGGCGCTGTTCTTCAAACCAGGAGAACTTAACAACATTATTTTTCTCTGTCAAATAAGTGATAATTTATAATTCTCACAGTGGCACTACTGCAATAGATTTCAAACGTGTTTGTCACTAACTGAGATGCTCTCCTGTATGTATTTGCTTTAATAATGATAATATCTATGCTATCTTTGAGGAGCTACTGAGTAGATGACTGTCACCTGTTCGCTAAATTGAAGCGTCCTTACTAGAAAACTATTTGTGGACACGAAACTGACCAACGCTAAGAATGTGTTTAAAAACAGACAAGCAAAACACTCTATTCTCTTAGCGCGGATCATAATCTTAATTGCTATTCCGTTTCCTCTACTGTGTTTCACTCACTACGATTCATATTCTCTGCTAATTGCGAAATTAGCTCGTGCAGTTTCATTTTCCGCAGGATAATCTCACTATTTCAACACTCCACACACACACGAAATTCCGCTGCTCTTTGTTTATGTTTGCTTGAAAATTTATCGCATACATCGTACGATTACTTAAGAAGATTAACGGACCGACGGTGAATTTATTATTTTACATGCAATTTTCGCCGTAGTAAATGGTTTTCTGCGCTTCGGGTCACGTTCTATGAGATTAGTTAATTAGCGAAGTATAATCGGTTTAGGAAAATTTAACTTTTCTTGTTGTCTTTTTTTTTGTTGGCGGTACGCAAGGAGATTAGGCAATTAATCATTTAAAAGTATCTATGAGGTTATATATATTAAAATATTCAAAAAAGCAATATCAGCACCTGCGAAAATTGTTATAAAAATGATCCTGACGCTAAGTATATAAAACGAAAACGTGTTCGTGCATTTAGTTTCCATGCTTCAGAGTTTATACTTGCTTGATATAACAAAACTTTGACAATAGTGTACTACCAGTGTAACCCCTCATATATTTTTAGCCACAACACTCCAAAACCTAGACACACGTTGCAACAGCTAAGATATCATCTTTAGCAGTAATACTGACCGATTATGATCATGCATGATTTAATAAAGAGTAAAGGCTGGGATTTAGAGAATCTGGATGCATTAAAGTATGTTTGTTTTTACAAATTTCCATACCTTCACAACAATTTAATTAAACATTGCTGTTTACATTTCGAATTTGCTTTATACTGCAATATATTGATTTCTTTCTAGCATATGTAGGGCGATACTAGATTTGTCAAACCTTCTAAATCTAAGATAAATTATCACATGACAGAAAAATTAAAGTTATGCTGTGTAACTTTAACATTGGAAAAATTCAATTGTCATTGGTTTGTATGTGGCCCTTTCTTGGATCATATAGATACAAATGGCCGCAAATATGTTTCAATTTGACGTATAGAAGTCAAATACTCAGTAGTTCCTCAAGGATAACATAGATACTATCATTATTACAGCAAATGCACACAGAAGAGCATCGCATTTAGTGACAAACACGTTTCAAATCTATTGTAGTAATGCCACTAAAATAAAAAAAATAGAAAAGGGTGCAAAACTCATTGGTGAGACTCTTATTTGGTATTGTTTCATCCAAGTTAAAGGAAGTTTCGAAGTTAAATACGTAGAACAGCAAAAATTTATGTTTTCACTGCCTGATTTCCAAAATTCTAGCATACAAAACGTCGAATTATTTATACTATAAATTAACTTCTTGTACCGATATATGCAGGCTTAATTTGAGATTTATGGGTTTGCTCACTTCTCTAATGCATCACACGCAGCAGTTCAAGTAGTATATCGGCTACCTTTAAATGAAGCTGCTTTACACTAGCACCTATAATAGTATGGACACCCACTATTTCATGCAAAATTTTATGCTTGCTTCAAAACTTTTGAAGAAACAAAAGTTTTTGCATAATAACGACGTGTGTTTCGGATGGTTATCGTGTATCAACTCAAAATTATTGCCTTTTAAGAGCAATCCATATGGTAGAACAATTTCTTCTAATATCTCGTGATAATTCCCCTTCACCATTGTTCCATCAATTTTCACAAGTTCTCCTGTTCCACTAATGAAGAACAACCCCATATAAGAAAGTAACCACCAGTTTTCTTTATTGTTGATGTAATGCACACAGGAAGCGTTTTCTCGTCTTTTGAGCGCCTGACACTTCATGTTTGGACTGATAGTCCGTAGTAGGTTTCCTCATTGTTCTATTGTCCAGTCTTTGTGAATGTTAGCCTATTGGAGACGTTTTTATTTATGCCCACGGTACGGCAGTGCTTTTCGTGTAGCAATACGACCGTGGAGGTTCACTTCTTTTAAATGACGTTCCACTGTGCTAACGGATATCTTCCTGTTTCTAATCCGATTCATTTCGGCCGTAATTTCAGGAGCCGTTAATCGTCTATTTCTCTTACTAAGCAATTTTATGCTTTCATTGTCGCCCCTGGATGTTGCTGAAGGACGTCCTTGGCGAATTTTGCTGGCAGGTGTGCCAATTTGTTCGAAGCAGTAAACAGTTGAACTTGCTGTGGATTACATTACATTGTCACCCGGAAAGATTCCGTACATAATATCCTTCTTGATTTAGCGTTAATATGGCTGATCGTGTTTCAACACTAAGCGATTTTCGATCAAGCATTTTTACACAGCAATTAAATTGTTTACTCCCAGAAAGAAATAACAATATCGAGCTGCACGTAACGGTATCTAATGATAAACTAAACTCACTGTTAACGTAATTTGTGCATACTTTATTGAGTAGAAGCCATCTCTACAGGAACTCATTTTTGGTGACATAAAACTTCTACCCGTATATTCTCTTTTTCTTTGATTGGTTGGAAGAGCAGATGTGGAATGCGATAGTATCCCTTCCTGAAACCAGCGTTCCCCATCTAATTATAATTTTGCTTGTAATTACCAGCGCTAACATTTTATGTGGTCTCGGTATGGATTGAACCTACACTCCCCCGCTATCCATCAAGTATCATTACTAAGGTTCATCACATCTTCGGCGTGTCAGGTTCGGACTCGTTCGCACCCACGACCGATACGAAAACATTGGCTAGCACTATTTTACATTTACATATTGCTATTCTACATGAAAGATGTACAGATAAACTGTTAAAATGTTCTACCCAATGGTGAAGTACCATATAAATACATTATAACGCGTAATACGATATACCATACGTGCATACACAGCAAGGAAACGGAGACAAATTGATTGAACGAATTCCGTCAATTTTCGTATCGGTCGTGTGTGTGGACGAGTCCTGACCTGGCGCGCCGAAGATTTTGTCAACCCTACATATGACCTTTGGCACACAGGAGATATTTCACGCTAGAATCTAATATCTAACACGAGACACGAAATCAATTTCGAACACACACTTATTTAATAGAAATGTCGCTGCTTTACGTAATACAGTTTGTACACCTCCATTTTTTCGCGTCTTTCATTCGCACTAGTTACTTTCTCGGACTAGACGGTATGTACACAACCATAACTCTTAATAAATGAAGATTTACAGCGGCGGCCATTTGATTTAATAAAGGCGCTGCCGCAGTCCTAGCTACATACATTTTAATGTATTTTCTAGATAACCATCGAAAGGGCTTATTAATAGTTATGACCTGTTATGCGGGTCTGATAAATTGGTGTTCGGGAACAAGTGGCCGTGCTTTTTTTTCTCTATCGCAATGAAGCGGGATGTAGGCAAATCGCGTAGAATTATGCATGCATATACACATGAGCGAATTGAATTTGTATGCAATTACGTGGGAAAAAGTTTCATTGTAACGAACGCGCGATGCATTCTGATTCTGTTTTGAACCCATAAATTATTTAAACGAGTACAGAAGTCGTTACGCGTGCTTGTGTAGGTAAACTACTGGTAATTGCAAAATGATGATAAACTAGAATGCTGTTTATTGTCTCTCTATAGCAGCCAATATTTCACTGTTTGCATTCTAATATTAATTCTGGTTGCTTAATGGGCTCTTTTATATTTCTCAAGGAAGGTCTATATACATACATATATTAGTAGTAACAATTTTCAATAGGTCCAGTATTTATTTTACTCCAGAGCATGAACTGAAGGAACGTGAGCTATTGAGTAAATCAGTAGGTGTCATAATCAATAGGGACGATTATTATCCAACGCCGAATACAGATTTACGTTGCAGCTAGATAATAGACTTAGTCTAATTTGGTGTGAGCCTGACACAAACAATAACCCACAGGTTGTTCATAAAAGATTTTAGTGTCGATTGACATGAACACTACAGAACATATCAACCTTATTTCATATAAGACGGAGCTCTTACTCGCCAGAGATATTTGTGTTAATGTTATGAAGAATTGGTTTCATGGATATGGTCTAGAGGGAATGGAGTCGCTAGCAATTTGCCCAGATCGTAATCCAATGGAATTGCTTGGAAGGACGAGTTATTGTACCAAATATGGCATCAAGAACGTTTCAAAAAATGTTGTCAGGCAGGAATGGGATTTGATTTAACTGTATGCCATACTATGCTCTTTGAAGAATAACCAATGCGGCTAAGTTGTTACTTAAGAATTGACAAGATACAAGCAAGGTAAAACATTTTAATAATTAATTTATCTATTTAGCTATAGAATATTAGTTACGAGTATAGCACAAGTATTTATTTTAATAAGAAGAGAATAGAATTGCAAGAGTACTTGTAAAGACACAAACAGTCAGGAAATTCATTTTGGTTTGACAGTTCCTTTGAATACTTTAACAGTAATCAGTTATCATCATATGAGGATTCCGTCTTCCTTGGTACCGAGCTTTCGTGGTTCTTTATGAAATCGTCCTCGTCTCTCGCCTTATTTAACGCTTACAGTACCTAAATTTTCGGGAAACCTATCAAGATGATTATGAAGGAAATTAAGCTATATGATAATGTTCCAACCTAGGCGGTGAAATTTTTGAAGTATAGATTTCACTAGATTTTTGTAATTGGATGCTTTTTTGTTTTCAAGAAACTTGTTCCCGATCATAGTAAAGGCTTCTTTCTCAGCTTCGTTCATAGAATTTTAAACTTTGGAAGATATCTTAGTTCATTATAGCACTCGAGGTCCACCATACGTTTAAACCTTTTATGTTTCACACGATGCTTGTACTTTAGTTTAATATTCACTATATGGTCATGGGTGATTCATACAGTATATGTTACTTGGACAAGCGAGTTGATTTCATTGGAATAAATTATTTAAAGTTCGTGGGTTTTTTCATAAAAACTATTGCATGCCTTATTAATACGGAAGTTGTTACTTATGGAATAGTAAATAAAAATAAAAATTTGTTATTGAAAATGGTTTTATTGTTTTCCAAAATATTTTCCACGATGATCCATATCATTTTGGATACGTTTGAACCAACTCTCATAGCACTTCTTCCATTCTGAATGGGGTATCTCCAAACCATGCTTGTTGTATGCAACTATCGCTTTCTCTAGCGTCGAAAATGATTTGGGTGCCCATCAACTCAATGTTTTGACCGGTTAAATATTGAGCTGTTTAGATCGATGTGTGAGAGGTAGCGTTGCCATGGTAAGGAATGATCCTACGCTGCTGATTGTTTTTATTATTTCCCCAAATATTTCTGTCAAACAAATGGTTGTGCGCCATCCAGAATTGATCGTTCTACGATTTTCTAGTGGCACTGTGGCCACATGCCCGTTTATCACAAAAAATAGGAGACCACTTTCTTCGAGGTGCTTCCGACGCGAACAACTTTTATTGGGTATTGCTCGTCTTGGAAGACCCATACAGTCGAATGCTGTTTACCTTCGTGTTCATATGCATAAGATTCGTCAGCTGTGTAAATATTATACATGGCTTTGGACTCACCATGATCGTATTTTTAAGCATTTCTTTGCATCGATGGACGCAAGCCTTTTCTTGGGCAATTGTCAAGCTTTGCGGAATTCAACGCCCACAATTTTTTTTCACGACCAAATGTTCGTGTAAAATCTTGTGCATGCTTGTCACATGACGATCTTGCTTTATCACTTCACGTACAGCATCGATGTTTTCTAGCACAACAAAAAATTGCACATGAGTGAACAACGGCCACGATAGAAATCGCCAAACCACTGTGTACAGTGGTTTTAGGTGGTACTTCATCGCCAAAAGCTGAAGTGAGTTGATCTGAGTTGACTGAGATGAAATTTTCAAGTCACTAAACAACACAAACAGCATCCGTATGATAAAACGTTCTAAGTACAGTCAAATAATGTCAAAATCTACGATGTATATGCCAGATAGCGCCTAGCAACATCATTGTTGTCAATTACCGATACATAACTAGCAACCCACGTAGTGGTACATATATAAATGTTTTGCTATTTTAAGCGATAGACGGCGTACGAGTATTAGTGTAGAAAAGATTTTAATTTACAGCTGGATGATACCTGTTAACCTTCCATAGGAGGTCACGAAAATTATCAAAACATTTAAGCTTTCTTTGACAAGACATAACCTTTCTATACACTCCAATTAATATTTGACTGGTTATTGTATGTGCAGAATATTCACAAGACATACAACGAATTCTGTTTCTAGTCCAATGTCAACAAAAGACAGACATTTGTGTCGAGCACCTCCACGCTAGCTAAATCCCCAAAAGTAACATCTTATTTCCAGCGTATCGCGACGGAATTAAAGTGTAGATTTGAGGCTGATAACGCTGTTGGCGGACGCTTAATGAGCCTTGACGAAAGTACGATGTTCCTACCCGAACCGGTGGATGTTTTTGCGTCGAAGTGAAGCTCAGTTCGCCGTCATCCTGTTTGTATGTTTACCCGACTGAGTTGATGTTTTCCACGTTCTAGAATATCGGCGACTAGGGGGAAAGAGAGAGACAGTGACTCTAGACGGACGTTTAGCCTTAATAAGTTTGCTATTTCAGGGCGAAGAAGTGAGCGGAAAAGGTGCGACCGGGTCGCGTCTTGCCGGGAAGTTTGCCCGACATTCGCGGCTAATAGTGTCGGTAAATATTTTGATATGGATCGTATTGCTGTAGTACCTCAATTTAGGTACTCTTAATATCAGCTAAATGAGGTCTTGTAAATAATATCTCCCATCTCCTTCTAAAAATTTTTATTATATATTAATGAAAATAATTTTTGTGGTATTTCAGCTCCTATTTGTTTGGTTTAGTAACCTCTTCGAAAGGAAAATAGACTTGTGTTTGTCGAACTCAGACAGAATATTAAATTGTCACTTTTCGTATTAATTTACATTTATATGCGTTATCCAACGTCACAGAAGAAGAATTGGCTAATATACTTCTCTTCAGAATTTTGGTGCTAGTAATAAGCATAGACGTCTCGAACTTAAGTATGACTCAGACGCTGCACCACGACAGTCCTAAACAAATAGCATCGCTTACTTATTAACGTACTACATATATATACGTTAATAAGTAAGCGATGTTATTTGTTTAGGACTGTCGTGGTGCAGCGTCTGAGTCATACTTAAGTTCGAGACGTCCATGCTTGTTATATGTCTATGTATATATATATAAAGAAGTAAAATACGAATAATTATTTATGATACACATTTTAGAGAATAGTAGACAATTTGTGATAATAATTAAAACTTTTTCTATCTTTTCTTGAGTGAAGTTTATCCATTTAGTTGTCATTTTTGAATATTGAGATGGACCGTTCCAAATCGCAACATTTAATTAAAATATAATAACAGTAAATAATATCTTCAATTAGATTTTGATTTAATATTTTTCTTTTAGAGAACTGTCTTAATATATTTCTATGGATGACATTATATCTATATAGCTCCATAAGGTTCCATTGCAAAAAGCAAGACTTAACAGAGTTGAATGCTGACGAAATGTTATCACAGATCTCTCTTACTGCATATAAAATACCTATTCTGTAAACCTAATGAAACAATTATTTTATTTTAACGATTAATTAAGACAAACAAAACAACATAACAAAAGTGAAGTCTAATTTTATAGTATAGTAAGTTTTCAAAGTGTCCTCCTTGTCTTTCAGAGCAATAAGCAAGGCGATCTATATAGCAACGCAAGATATTCCGAATAAATTCGTGTACTGTCTTTCAGTTCGTCCAAGGTACGTATTTGCACGTTATAAATGCTACTTTTCAGCTAACTCTAAAGAAATAATTTTTTTGGAGATAAATCAGCTGATCTTGGAGGCCCATGATATGGAACCAAACCTGCCAAGATATTGCCTTTGAAATGCGACATTCAAAAAATTCCTGACGGCGTCTGCAAAATGTGGCGTAGCCCCATTCACTTCAGTATCTCAATTGATGGAATAATGTCGTCTGGCAACAGATTCAGATATTTTGCTGCAGTGAGGTTGCCGTAAATAAAAAAGTGGGCCAATAAATCTATCGGTTATTATTGATTATTGAGGATACTGCGTTCGGGTCAAGTTTTGAGCATGAGAATTTATGCGGGACTAATATCTAACGATTTAATGGAAAGGAAATTTTGTATTTTTCAAAAGATAAATGCAGGATACTAAGCAGAGGTTCACTGCACTATTTACAATAAATGTAGCCTTACCAGTAAAAATTATTTTATTTAAGTCGGGACGCTTACTTTATCTTCATATAAAAGCTCTTGATGGCTTGACATTTTGTACGGGTTTCAGAGTTTTGTACACCGAACTGTATGATACTCTAAAATACCTGGCTACACCTAAGAGCGTTCCTATAGGCCGTTTCTCTACATACCACAAAACTAAAGGATACTCATCTTTATGTTTTCTGTTAAAACGTGACTGGTTCTATTTCTATTTTGGTGGGAATTTAGAATATAACCATCTTCTTTGAATTTGTTGAAAGTGTTTGGAATTCTTTTCGCGCAAGGTATAGGTCTGTCAGGATAATTAGTTGAAAACATGTTTCTGACTGTCCTTAAACTATTATTCTTCGGTACCACATTATCATTGTCACCTTCTTATCTTTGTTGTATAAATATATAAATATTAATTCAAATTTAATTTAAGATTCATGTATGAACAAAAAATCAGAAATGTTTATCAAAAAAACAATCTAATTTAATCATAATTCTTGAATTGTGTGTCGTGATTGTTCATAAGAATAGATTCTATAGAACAAGGAGCCGCAATAAAATACCTCCAGAAAAAGGACATGGCGCCAACTCAAATTCATAAAGACATTATGGCAACTATTGCTGAGTCTGCAGTTTCTTATGATATAGCGATACGCTGGTTTCGAAATTTGAAATGCGGAAAACCAACATGGCGGTGGTCCTCCCATAACGGTAACATCCGACAAAAACATTAAAAGGGTGCACGATATCGTACTCAAAACCGACGGGTATCACTCACTGACATTGTACAAGATAGTGGCTTATTGCATTATGCGGTGCAAAACATACTCACTAAAGAATTCAATATAAAAAAGATGAGTGCAAGATGGGTGCCCCGAATGTTAACCATTCATCGAAAAAGGAATCGGGTGTTGGAAAGGTACCAAGCAAACAAAGAGAACTTTCTTAGTCAGTATGTGACCATGGCTGAGTCATGGATGCACCACTATGATCCCGAGACCAAAGTGCAAAGTAGAGCGTGGAAACATCACGGTTCTCCTCCTCCACGCAAATTTAAGGTCATGTCGTCTGCTGGAAAGTTTTAGCCAGCTGTGTTCTGGGATGCTCGAGGAATCATCCTGATTGGGTATTTACAAAAGAGACAGAGTATTACAGGGGTCTCCTACGCACAATTGATTTCTAGATTGCGAGATGCTATCAAAGAGTGTGCTGTTCCATCGGGATAATGCTCCCGGCCATACATCTAGTATTGCTATAGCTACTCTACACCAAACAGTGCTTGAATTAGTGGAACACCCACCATATTTGCCGGATCTGGCTCCTAGTGATTACACGCTGTTCCCCAAATTAAAAGAAATCTTATGTGGGGCAAAATTTTTCCAATAATTATGGAGTGATGAGAGGTTTGCAGAGATCGGACAATTTTTTTTTCCAGAAGACTCCTGAGATGTTGTTGAACTGATGGACCAAGTACATTAGTGCAGAGGGAAACTACGTCGAAATATAAAAAAATATAATGCCGTTGTAGTTTTACTGTAATAGGTTAGAGACCCGATATAATAGTCAGCTATTTAGCTGACGTAAATATTTACGTAAACAGTTAAAGTTTTACTAATTATTTAAATAAACAGAAACTTTCCAACTTACATAAATGTTCGATCGACGCTACTGTAGTATCGAAGCTTTGCTGTGTATAAGACTGAATTCACGTTAAATTCCTTGCAATTGCACGTAAATTCTTATGTATGTATATCATTTCGTCCATTACATTCTAAACTACTGTTTTACGGGCTAAATGCGAACCAGTCATGCATTTCGAATTAACCCTCTAAGTGGTCTTGTAAAACGCTATCCATCCCCTTTTATCGCCATGTCAAAGACTGACGAGAGGCAAGAAGAACAACGAATAACATCCCATCGTCCGAAATTGCCTCATAACTTAACCATTGTAAAATTAGATCGGTCTTGAAGCCGCGCGCCGAACATTATATTTTATATAAGCCCATCGATATGGCTCTTGCAATAAGTAATCATCTATATTCTCGTCGAATTCCAGTCTTATTTCCTTCCGTTCCTGTCGTTTCCATCTCTGTTTCCGAGCTTGGAACGTTCGGCATGTCCCTCTCCTGTTTACGTTCGGCAGCAAACACCAATCGACCGACTCATAGCGACGCCAAACAACGTATAAATATTTTACGGAGCCCGCCGAAACGTACTTAGCCGTGTTCTTAGATTGGATTGCAGCGGCGGCGAACTTATTTTATTGTTAGTACTTGCGATGGTGCTTTGTACCCCGGTAAGTCCTTAGATTGAACAACAATCACGCGGAATAATGACTTCCTTTGTGCTGCGCGCCGTATTGCCGTTAAAGGTTGATCGTGCGACGTTCTAGAATGAAACGGGAGAGATAGGGCGATCGAAGCGACATCGAACCGCGAAATAAACCATCCATCGTCCTCCGAGTCAAATCAATAGCGTATAATGAAATCGTTTCCGTCTGAATAAAATAAATGTTGTACCCGACGGTGATGGCAATTAGCCGGATTACAACCTTTTAAATGAAACTTTCTCTTACAATTAGCCGAACGCTGCCGGGGAAACTAATTTAAATAATCAAAACAAAGAATACCTCGATTTAACTGATTGGAGCAATTGCTAAGTGTATGAACTGCATGCTAAGGAAAATAGAGGCATGGTTCCAGCACAGGTCATTGAGTTTTATGTTAGCATATAGGATCTACCGGGAAAGAAATATAATCTTGGTAAAAGTAGCCATTCGTTTAAGATAAAATTCAAATTTAGCGAGTTACTGTGTCAGGTGGGTTACAGTAAAATGGCAAATTAAATTGAATGGTTTTTAGAATGATTATTAGTTTATATTGCATAAAACCTACTGAGAATACAAATCGAATATACAGAATACGTTCGAACTACATTCATATAACGAAATTAATAGTTTGCATCAAATTAAAAAGTGGCACATACATCAAGGAACTATTTTCTATTTCTTAAATATATCTGTACGTTATGAAATGTCACTGGTTCTTGTAGTAAAAAATAAACTACTGTAATTGTTTTATTTGTTGTATTCGACGTTAAATAAGTTAACTATAAGCAGCCACTGCTGTTAATTGTACATTGAACATTTGTGTTGTGGTCAATACAATCTCTATATATATATACATAAGCCCTAATGAGCTCGCCCCTCCAATGGTAATTAGTGCGGGAAATTTGATTTAAATATATGGCGCCAACAGACTCCCCCCTTGAAAGATGAATATCTTTCAAAAGCGATTTTATGTAAATGTGACGCACTGGAACACGTTGTTGGATAATTTAGTCTTCGTTCAACACTGGCAATGGACACACCCTTGTCACACTCCGCTTAATTTGTCCACTAGAAGTTCGTATGGTGACTACTCGAACAACATTGTCCTTTCCCGGCCGAATTTCCGTGATACGTCCCAACTTCCAACGAGAAGGAGGCAGATGATCGTCCCATCATAACTAAATCGCCAACATTGATGGATCCTAGGTTGGACTTCCATTTGGTTTTCTGTTGCAATTGCTGATGTATTCACGAGACCATCTTGTCCAGAAATGTTGAGTCATTTGTTGAGTCGCTGATATCTTGAGAGGGTGTTTTCTTTGACTTCAAGTAAGTTGGGTTGTGGAAGAAAAGTGATGGGTCTTCCAATGAGGAAGTGTCCAGGTGTCAGGGCGTTTAGGTCATTGGGATCGGAAGACATAGGAAAAATGGGTCGTGAATTCAAGATCCCTTCTACTTGCGTGAGTACGGTAAGAAGCTCTTCAAAAGTAATTGAAACGTTTGCTAAAACTCTTCTGATGTGAAATTTTGTGGATTTTACTCCGGCCTCCCAAAGGCCGCCGAAATGTGGTGCGATAGGCGGAATAAATTTCCAATCAATACCTTCAGTAGCTAACGATTGTACAATTGAATATTCACTGTTTTCAAAAAAGGTTTTTAATTGTGATAATTCGGAATTGGTACCGACAAAGTTGGTACCGTTGTCTGAATACATTACTGTGGGCTTGCCACGTCTGGCGCAGAATCTATGAAGTACTGACAGAAATGATTCGGTAGTTAAATCTGTGACAGGTTCTAAGTGAATAGCCTTGGTAAACAGGCAAACAAATAAACTTATATATGCTTTAATTATTTTAGAACCTCGACCTCTTTTGTCTCTAGTTAGTACAGATCCAGCATAATCGACACCAGTTGCATAAAAGGGATGGTTTGCGGTGACACGATGTTTTGGTAGTTGGCCCATAATGGGTACTACTGATTCGGCCTTATACCTGAAACATTTGATGCAGTCTCGAACAATTTTTCGTGCTAGATTTCTACCCTTAGTAGGCCAAAATTCGTTTCTAATTGATGACAAAAGTAATTGAGGACCGGCGTGCAAAAGTCGTATATGCTCATGACGAATCAGTAATTTCGCGTTTACCACAACGGGGCTCAGCAAACCAAGCGCATCAAACATTTTAGATATGTCTGATAATAAATTGCGTTTAGTAAAAGGACGCGTTTTGTTGTAGTTGGGGATGGAATACGTCAAATTATCTGTACTCCAATTCCATTGAATGCCTAAAGTTTTGTCTTTGACCTCTGACTGTTTGAAAAGCATCACTTGCGGGGATGAAACCTTCGACGAATTTAATACGGTTAGGATTTGAGGGTTATTAGATATCCATTTTCGTAGTTCGAAACATCCGTCTTGTAAAATCTGGGAGACTTGATTGCATAAAAGTTGTGCTTCTTCTACAGTATCAGAACCTGATAAGAAGTCATCCACGTAAAAATCGTGAACAATGGCATTTGCTGCTCTAGGAAAATTGTCTATATGTTCTATAGATAATTGTTTGAGACATTTTACCGCTAGGTAAGGTGCCGAAGCGGTACCATATGTTACTGTGTTTAATTGATATATGTGAAGTGGTTTGCTTGGATCTGAACGCCATAAAATTCTCTGCAAGCATCTGTATTTAGGATCGATCAACACTTGCCTATACATTTTAACGATGTTAGCAGACACTACGTAAGTATGTTGACGAAATCGAATCAAAATTGAGAATAAATCGTCTTGAATTGTAGGACCCACAAGTTGAATATCATTGAGGGAGAAACCAGAAGAAGAAGGGAGCAGAAGCATCAACCCTTAACTTGGTTGTTAGACTAGACTCTTTGAAAACACCATGATGTGGCAGATAATAACACGGTTTGGTATTATCTACACTTTCGAGTTTCGTCATATGTCCTACTGTTTCGTATTCCTCCATGAAATTTGTATACATCTCTTTTAGCTGTGAATTCATTGATAATTTACGTTCAAGTGAAAAGAATCGTTTCCGTGCTTGCTCGTATGAATCACCTAAAATTGTTAAATCTTGTTTGAGCGGAAGGGAAACAACAAAACGACCTTCAACATTTCGACAAAATGTGTTCTGGAAGATTTGTTCACAATCATCAAGCGACAGGATATGGTTAGGATAAACTTCTTCGATTTCCCAAAATTGTTTCAACTGATCTTTTATTTCAAAGTCCTCGCTACACGCTTTACTAAAATTACAATAAATATTTTGGTATGTGTGAACAATTGATCCCGATACAATCCATCCTAACCGGGTATTTTGTAATTTAGGCAAGTTTTTTCCCAAATTAATTTGTCCTGAGTTAGTAATTTCCAAAAGATGCCAGAGCCTAAAAGTAAATCAATCTTTTCCCGTACATTAAAAATTGGATCTGCAAGAGGTATCTGTTTTGGGATATTCCAAGCTGAAGTATCACTAAATTGTGAGGGTAGGGTTCCACTAATGTTTTCTATAACGAGACATGAAAGATCTGACGTAAATGAGTTTCTAAGGGAACGAATTGTAATAGAACATTTTGATTCAATATTCGACGTTATGTTACCGATGCCTTTAACTAATAGATCGGCACTAAAAGCAGGTAATTTTAATTTCTTGAAGAATGCGGCAGTGATAAAGTTTGACTGTGAACTGCTGTCAAGAAGAACACGACAAATATGTCTGTTTCCTTCATTATCTAAAATCTCTACTAAAGCTGTTGACAGTAAGACATGTTCTGGATATGTTAACGCGTTGTGATTAGATACTACAGGAATAACATCACAATGTTTGGCTACATCTGATCTAGCCTTGTCTATATGCAGAAGGCTATTATGTTTTCATTGCAATTTTTGCAAGAACCGGATCGACAATCCTTCGATAAATGGCCGGTTCTCAAACAATTAAGACACAATTTTAATTTTTTAGTCTGTTGAATCCTGTCTGAAATTGGCAATTTTAGAAACTCCTTACAATTGTAAATTAAATGTGAATTTTGCACACTGCAACTAACGCTGTTAGAAAACAATGACGTTGATTGTTTCTTTCCTAAAGAAGATTTATTTTTTAAGTGATCATCATGATTTGCTTCTAATGTTTCTAAAATATCAGCCTTTGACATAAGAAATTTTCTAAACTCGTCAAATGTTGCAGCCATTTTACCAGACTTTTGTTCTTCCCATTCCCGCATAGTTATTTTATCTAATTTTGTAGATACAATATAGATTATTAAAGTGTCCCAATACTCGGTTCGTTCTCCTAGCTGTTTTAAAGAACGCAAATGTTTCGATACATTATCAATTAAGTTACGTATATTGACTGCAGATTCATGTTTGATAGAAGGTACCTCAAACAGTGCCTTGACGTGATTTTGAGTAAGAAGCCGTAAATTATCAAAGCGATCGCAAAGTGAGTCCCACGCTATTTCATAGTTTTCATTACTAAAGTCAATGCATTTAATGACTTCCGCTGCACGGTCCTCTAATGACGCCTTCAAATAATGGAATTTTTGAATGTTGTTTATGGCCGAGTTAGAATGTATGAGAGACTGAAATAAATCTTTGAATTCAAGCCAGTTTTCATAAGAACCTTTAAATTTAGGCAAATGAATTGTCGGCAGTTTTAAACTACTGAAACTATTGTCGGAAACTGAGTGCGTTGGACCTATATTCTGCAGCTGATTTGTTCTATTGCTAACACCTAGATCGACTAAATCTTTTGCTTTTGCCAATATCTGAAAATATGCTGTTTCAAAAATTGTTTGTTCAGAGCGAAACTCGCTGATCTCATTCTCATCTAATGAAGATTCAATTTCAATTTGTAAGTCGTAGTATTCTTGCAATATAGGTTGAATAGTTTGAATACGTAATTGTAATTCATTTTTATTAATTTCAACAATCGGCTGTTGACTAATTAAATCGATATATTTTGTAAAGAGGTTAGTTTATGTTCTAGCGCACCACGCTTACGACGAAATAATTTAATTTCTTCCGCCATTAGTAAATCGAAAGTAAATTGACAATTGATAAATAGTAATTGTATTATGAAGTACTCACGCAAATAGAATCGTGAAAAATGGTAATTGGAATAGGTAAAATGGATGAACTTACTTGAAACAATGGCGTTGACGACCACGTGGTGTTACGTTGAGTGAAATCTTGATATTTTCTGTTTTCACAAACGATACGGCTCGAAGGACCAAAAAATGTACATTATGAAATGTCACTGGTTCTTGTAGTAAAAAATAAACTACTGTAATTGTTTTATTTGTTGTATTCGACGTTAAATAAGTTAACTATAAGCAGCCACTGCTGTTAATTGTACATTGAACATTTGTGTTGTGGTCAATACAATCTCTATATATATATACATAAGCCCTAATGAGCTCGCCCCTCCAATGGTAATTAGTGCGGGAAATTTGATTTAAATATATGGCGCCAACAATATCTTTGGGATATTAAGCGGAATATAATAATAATAATTTATTACCCAACAGCATACAGCTTATTACAGGATAATCCTATAATAACTACTATGAAACAAGAGTAAGTGTGTAATACCAAAAAAAAGAAGCAAATGAAAATGCAAAAATTTCTTAAGCAACAGAAAATTGCTCTAACAAAAGTTGCCTCAAGGCATTGATAGAAATGTTAAACAAATCAAATCTAGATGCATATACATTAACACTGTTAGATATTGACATAAGTGGTGACTGAGAATGGTGGCGCGTGTTAGCCACGGGAAGATAAAAAGTTAAACTATTCCTACTCTTAACTCTCGGTATATAAAAATTCAAAAGGGACAGCAAATCCGGAACTTGTTAATCACCGTTTACAATTCTATGTGCAAAAATTATTTGTGATACAACACGACGATCCGCCAAAGAAATAAATGCAAATTCTTTTAGAAGATTAGTATATAGATAGCCATCCAAAAAAACGTGGTGTTTACGGAAATATAAGATTTTCAAAAATTTACGCTGTACCATCTCAACTAAATTGATATATTCCTGATATCCCGGATTCCACACAATAGAACTACTCAAATGTTTAGTATTACGAAACAGAAAGCTTAACGTTTTAAGAGACTGTTGACATATACTTACAATATGCTTGTTAAATGTTAGCTTAGTATCAAAAAATATACCAAGATCTCTGTACTTCTCACAACGCCTTAAAAGTTCACCGCCAACATTGTACGCATACCCCACTGTATCAGTTCTACGGGCAAACGTCATCGCTTTACACAATATTTAGACACCAAAGGTGAACAGATAGCAGATCACCCTGCAAAATGTCACAATCTGCAGTGGAGTATATACTGCGAAAAATTTTAAGGTCATCGGTGTATAGTAAGCATTTAGATCTAAGCCGGTCAGGAAGATCATTAATGAAAATAATAAATAGGAGCGGTCCAAGAACAGAGCCCTGTGCAACACCTGAAGGAGACTGGTATAAACCGGACCGAAAACCACGGTATTCAACGTAATTGGTACGCCCACTCAAATAGGATTGCAACAACAATATCAGATCGTCAGAGATACCCCACATATTCAGTTTACGTAATAGGGTTTGATGTTCAACCCTATCGAAAGCCTTAGCAAAATCTGTATAAATGACATCTGTCTGAAGACGTAGATCTAAAGCCTCAGACACATCATTAGATGTTGTACCGGGGACAGTTTAGCAGCAACGTGCGGATATATATATTTATATAACATAATTTCAAAAACTTTAGCAAAGTTACATAATATAGATATCGGGCGATAATTCCGAATGTTATTCCTCGACCCGGACATAAAAACAGGTGTAACATGAGATACTTTCCAACAACTTGGAAAAACACCCTGTCTCAATATTAGATTGTAAATGTGAAGAAGCGGCTTACAAAGAACGAATCTACAGTTCCTAACAACAAAATCTGGAACGTTATCAGGACCAGCTGTCATTTTTCCCTTCAATTGACACATGGCTTGCAAGACATCTTCCTCGTTAAATTCTTTAGGAAAAATGAATCGGAAGCGAAGGTATCGTTATCGGAATGGATAGTAGTGACGTTTGCCTCAGACATGGTCTCCGAGAAATACGAAGCAAAGGCGTTAGTAATCTGTTCAGGGGACGAAAAGATACTGTTGTTATCCGTCATAATACCTGGTATACGTGTAGAATTAATGTAAGGCCAGAGTCTGTTGGGGTCCGCCTGAATAGATAGGTCAATACCCCTAATATAATTATCGGAATCCCGTTTAACAGATATTTGAACATATTTTCTGTATTCTTTAAATTTATTATTATATAATTGTAACCCCGTGCTTCTATATTTTATGAAATAACAGCGCTTAAATTTTATATTTCTACGTGTTTCATTAGAGAACCAAGATGGAGATACATTCTTTTAGGTACTGCCTTTGGAACAGTCTTATAAAAATAATCAGATAATGTAGAATAAAGTTCATTGCAGGCACATTCAAACGAATCATAACTGATCACTGAATCCCACTGTGTGTTAAGCAAGAGTTCATAAAGGTGTACCAGATTGGCACGTCTGAAATTGAAGCATTGAATATGCTGCTGTTTTAGACGAAGTTCAGGAAAGTGCGTATTCGATAAACGCTGAATAGGTATTTAGCTCCATTTGCCAAATATATTGGAGCAGTATATTATTATGAACAAATATATTTTTGGCTAATGCTGTGCGGAAGTTCATGCATTTTTCTATTTATGTGAGAAGCTAGAAGAGTTAAATCAATTTAGAATGTCTATATACTACATTCCTAACATTCCTTCCACTGATACAACTTAGCTAGATTAGAATTATCCGCTGTAAATAAGGATGATTGTTCCGGGCCATAAATTATTATATATACATATATATAACTTAATTACTTCTTTTCTTCGTAATACTTTCATTACTTGAGCAGCAGATGTATTCAAGGCAGATGCTTATTAAGATTATCATCGTTGAATGCAATAAAGCCTATTAAATTAAAGTATTTGTGGATTATACGTATTTCAAATATGTATAAGATGCAACAAACATGTTTGGAGCTTTGACACTAAAAACTTTAACCATCTAGTGAATCATTTTAAGCTATTTGGATGCAAACTATAAAATAATACAGTTGGGAAATATCTTAAATTTGCGTGTGTGATCTAAATAATTTTATTTGTTACAAAGTTACTAAAATAAATCGTTAACTCTGCTGCAGGTTTTTTAAACATAGCGATGGCCTAATCTAGAAAGCATCTCCCGCGTGCTAGAAATAATAAGTTAGTCAAGCTATAGACTTTAAATACATGACAAGTACACTATGAAATACTTATTGAAGTCCTCAAATTACTGACGAGCTCTACAGATACATACTGATAAAAGCTGTCAATAAGCATCGGAAACGGTATCGTCCGTATACAATCCAATTTGTGTAACGTGGGTACTGGTTATGTTCGGGGTTTGGATAGTTGCAATTAATTAAACATAAAGGATATGGTATGTGATCAATATCCATCAATTGTTGTAGTTAAAGCTTTCGTTTTGATTACAAGCGACGTAATCCTATCTACATGTACAAATTACATTCTTTTGAACTTCTCTTCGTGTTTAATTTCCAACTGCAGCGGCTTTTGTTCCTTCATAAACGCACTTCAAACCAATTTATTTATGAAAGGAACTCTTAAACTATTCCCGCGACCTTTCCCCGCATTAAAATTCAAGATCTTCCCTCTCTCATAAAATCCCTGCAGACATTTCCATACGTAAATATCCAGGCGGCCGCGCCGAGCGTTTCGGCTCGATATAGCACGACATAGCGCAGTACCGTGGAACTTTCGAATGCAGAAATTATTCATTGTAAGTTGTGACAACGGATACAAGATTGCATAAAGCAGTGCGCGAACGTGTTTTACATTTGTTCTAATTAAATAGAGCGCAAAATACTCACTTAACTCATAATGTACGTTTTCTAATCTACGTACGGTGTAACGATGCGGCGTTCCCTTGACGATAGCCGTGCCGAGAAGGAAGAAAAGGGACGGCGAAGGCGGACAAAAGGACGGGGAAGTGAGGAGGGGGGCGATGGAGGAACTGCAACGAACATGTACGAAATCGCATAATACCGCCATAAATAAATTAAAGCAGATAAATATGCAAATACCTTCACAAATATATCTTAGCCTCGGCGGTAATTAGAATCTTGCGGAGTTGTGCGTTATTTATGAGGTTGTGTGGATATTGTAGGTAATAGAGGGCATCAGAGGTTAGATAAGATGAAATGAGTTACACGATCGGAAGTGTATAAGACGGAATATTATGGAACGACATCCTTTTATGCTATATTTTCTTGTGTAGATTGAGTTTTAACTAAAGCTTTTGAACATACTAATAGTAATTGCTTGATGTGATATCTAGAACTAATCTTCCACTTAATTTCTCAAAGTTTGCTTCAGAACCATCTAGATACAAAGAAATTCATAATCTTGATTAGCATCCTGAAACACTGCAAATCAGACCCGTTGACGAAACTGGAGATTAGCAACTATATCACGAAGAAATGTGCCTTAAAGGAGACTATCAATAAATATACCGCAGCCTGGACAACAAAGAAGAAAAAACACAGACTGTCACAGAGATTCTTTATTTTTACTCATTTTTGATAGAGAGTGTCATAGGTCAGTGGCAAAAAACGAAAGAACACAAAGAAATGTTGAAGATCTTGAAATGAGATAAAGTGTAATTTATAACACATGGGCTGAAAAGTCCCGGGCCTAACAAAGAAAACACGGTTTTTTTTTGTTCAAAATTAGCTTTATTCATCAAAGTAATCTCCCTCAAGAGCAACGCAATCATTCCAGCGCCGCTCTAACATTTCAATACCACTTTTGTAGAACGATTTATCTTTTGCCTCAAAATAGGCCTCAGTTTCAGCGATAACCTCTTCATTCGTGCGAAATTTCTTACCGGCGAACATTTTCTTGAGGTTTGCGAACAGCCAGTAGTCTCTGACGAATACGGTGGATGTGGGAGCAATTCGACGTTCAATTCATGTAGTTTTGCCATTGTTTTGATTGACTTGTGACACGGTGCGTCGTCTTGATGAAACAAAATTTTTTTCTTTGCCATATGCGGTCGTTTCTTTGCAATTTCGGCCTTCAAACGCTCCAATAACGCTATATAATATTCACTGTTCATGGTACTTCCTTTCTCAAGATAGTTCATAACCTTTCCAGCCAATTGTTGTGCTTTCGGGCGTTTTGGACGAGGTTCATCAGTTGCTGTCCACTCAGATGACGATCGATTTGATTCCGGAGTGCACATATCGACGCAAAAATTCCGGTTTGTTACGTTTAAACATGGCCAAACACTGCTCAGAATCATCAACACGTTCTTGTTTTTGGTCAACAGTGAGCAAACGCGGCACCCACTTTGAACAGAGCTTTCTCATAGACAAATGCTCATGCAATATAAAGCCAATACGTTCTTTTGATATCTTTACGATGTCAGCTAACTCACGCAACTTCACTGTTCGATCATTCAAAACGATTTTGTGGATTTTTTTTATGTTTTCCGGTGTTACCGCCTCATTTGGCCGTCCGCTGCGTTTTGCATCATCGGTACCTCTACGACCACGTTTGAAGTCAGCAAACCAACGTTTTATTGTTGTTTCTGATGGAGCGGAGTCCCCATAACACTTTTCAAGCCATTGCTTCGCTTGAACGGTATTTTTTCCCATCAAGAAGCAGTGTAAAATTAAAACACGAAATTGTTTTTGATCCATTGTTTTGAAAATAACAAAAGTAGCGTGACTCATAGCACAATAACTCACAAACTAATGAATAGAATATCATGAAATTTTAACAGCTGTCTCTTGAAGGTTAATACTAACTGAGAGAAAGGCGACTGCAATAAAACTAGCGTCATCTATGTGTTAGGCCCGGGACTTTTCAGCCCATGTGTTATACTTAACAAACGTTTTTCGAAGCGACAAAGACAAGGTCTGTTAACATTAACGTCACCAAGGGACGATCACCTTTCGCAGCTAGCATGTATAAATCTCATACTTAATGCAACGTATCTCCGAAGTGAATTTGTTACTACCATAGGAAGGCTAGTATCGATGTAAGTAATAAGAAATCGTCTACATGTCTTTAGCTTATGTACCCGAAAACTTATGATTTGCATTCCTTTTACTGCATAGTGTAAGAGCGCATAGAATGTGAACGATTGAGTATATCAACTGGGCCGGGGGTGGTGATGTTATGGTATGGACCGAGACAGAAAATTGACTGACTTACAGTTCTTCTGTATGGAGCATCAGCGAAAGGACAGAGCATCGCGAGTGAATGGTTTCATAAACTTTGTGTAAAGGGAATTGTGTGATCAGCTAATTTCCCGGTTATAATCGAATGCCGTATATTTTAATATGCTTTAGAAAAACGTGTTGCTGCACGAATTATGCCATCGAGAACACGTCTGGAATTACAAACAACAGAGAGGAATATGATTTCAAAAGAATTGTTTACCACTCTTACCCTCTACGCCATCAAGACGCCAAACGTTTTTAGCCGCTCCGGGGTCATACGCTTTATTAGTCTTTATTGTATTGTATTGTTCCTATTTGCAAAATGTAATATGTTGTATTTCCTCAAAAAAGATTATGTTAAAATTGGACTAAACAAGTTTAAAACACAATATTGCGTTCCATCACTTGACTGGTAATATTCAAAGTAATATACTGAAACTAGAGCTGCATGATACTATTTTTCTCTAAATTTATTATCATTTTCGTGAAATATCTGTTAATTATGTTGAGCAGTGTATATTTGTACATATACGCGTGCGGTTGCTTTGTGCAATGGCTTAAGCTTTTATGGTGAGAATATTTAGAGACGGATGTATTCTAAAAGCGCCAGAATATTTGCAGCGAAAACTTTAATTTCCAAATCGTTAATACTATAATTAATATCGCAAGAATTAGATTAATAAGAGGGCAACAAACTTTGTTAAACACCGCCTGTAATTTTCATTTACGTTGTCTTTTCCTTTTAAAGCTGAATCCCTTAAAATAAACCGTAATTCCGTTTTCCGAGAAATGTAGCTTGTTAACGGAACAACAAAGGTTGTCTTAAATGATTTATTCGCTTACGCAAAATCGGATAAGCTAAACCATACGCACACAAACGACAATGAAAATTGTAACAGTCCCGTCCGTATACTCTGAATTTTTATTAGATTTCGCTGAAAACCCGAGTAAAACCTTTCGAGCGCCAAAAGAAAACATTTTTAAGTATGTAAAGCGTACTTCGAGGGGAAAAATCAAAGGAAAACAAGAGAAAAGCGAACAAACCAAATACAGTTAAGAAAAACATTCGACATCAAAGCAGATACCGTCCAAGAATAATTCCATTACTAGCAGATGAGATTTTTTTGTCGCACTCCAGATAATACGCAAACTGGTATAGACGGCTGAAGTATATGACGGTTTGTTTGTCTTTTTAAGAGATGAATAAGCAAACATTCGTATTGAGATAGAAATAAATATTCTAATCATTTACGTAGAATACAAATCATCGTTTCAAAAATCAAGATATGTATGTTAATTTTAGGTTTGATATTAAAGTATTATTACTAGTTGAAATTCTAAAATTTTGTTTTATTTCAGTAGCGTGATCTCGGTTTAAAGTAACAGATTTCATCCAACGTAATTCAAGCTTCAATTTGTCTTCATAAATGCGACTTCATTTGAGCCCCACAACATATGAGTTAGTAGCCAACGATAGCTTTCCTGTATACACATACACAGGTAGCACATCATTTGCATACATAATTGTAATAACAACCCATGTCTTCCCATCCTCCAACAGCTTTCGTCAATTATAGAAAGCATCGCCCGCCATGAGTCATTATTACAGTACAGAAAACTTGTATGTTGAGAAACAAGAACCCCATGGTTGGAACTCAGAATCTCGAGATTAATATACTCAGCGCAATTTCAATTGTTCCACATATCCTTGTGGTTCAACTATAAACATTTAGCGACGGTACGGGTTGGGAATTTCCTCGCATTACATTTTTGAATGACAAAAATAAATAACGGAGACATATTTTGTCAATATCGCAACTGTTAGATATGTAGGGTAAGTACCTGCCGTATGAACGTATATATACTGGCTAAACTTCTATAGTTCTACAGAATTAGACAGATATCAAATCAGGCATTACCTTTCAGTGTAAAAAGTCTCTAATCATCTTTAAAACTTTATTGTTAAATATATACATATATTATCGAAGTATACATATCAATGTATAGTTAGAAAGTGGAGGGGTCAAATTTCTGGATATTATTTTGCCAAATCTTATTATATGTAGCTTTACATTCTTTTTATTTTTATCCTGGGTAATAGAGTGCAAAAGTGGAGAGCTGCTTCTTATTTTTTATTTTACTTTTAATCCTTAGCACTAACTCGGTGTTGAAGCTGTTTCGTTGAGGCTTTTTGATAATATAATTTAATTACTTGTCGAAGTTCTCCTGTGACAAAGGTGTATTGAGTGAGAGCACTAGAATGCTTTAGATACAAAGGCGACCTGAAATTTGTTCGGAATCGTTAAGAAAAATGCGGTATTGGTCTGGTTTTTATTTTTATTTTTTGATGTAATGTCATCGAAGATCAATACATTTTTTCATATGGTGCTCTAGTCTCTTCTTCAAGCCGTCGGAAAAGTAGGATGTTTCGAGGTCTGCAAAATAGCCATCTGTGGCGACGATGACCTCCTCATTTGAGGCAAATCTCTTTCCTCCCAGTGATTCTTTCAGGTTTGGGAATAGGGAAAAGTCGCTGGGGGCTAGGTCCGGGCAATATGGAGGATGGGAGAGTAAGTCAATTTGGAGACGACGATGCGGGATAAATGGGCCAGTGGATCATATCTTGGAAATCCCAAAAAGTGGTCGCCATGACCTTTCCGACCGATGGAACGGTCTTTGATTACTTCGGATCAGATTCGCCCGAAGAAGTCCACTGCCTCCACTGTTCCTTGGTCTGCGGTATATAGTGGCGGATCCAACGGTTACGATACGCATGAAAAAGTGAATTGCGTTAGATCCTGGCTAGACACTTCTTCGAAACGGTCATTCGATTTCATTTTTGCTCCGGTGTGAGCAAACGCGGTACCCATCGCGCAGAAAGCTGTTTCATATCCAAAATTTCGTGTCGGATATTTCCAGCGCATTCTTCTGAGATGCCTTTTGTCTCTGCTATCCCTTTCAGCTTCAATCGGCGATTGGCTAACACAACATCATGAGCTTTGTCGACCATTTTATCATTGGTAGCGGTTTTTGGGGGTACACTGCGTGGTCCGTCACTTGTACTTGTGTGGCCACGTTTGAACTCGCTCACCCAGAAACTGATAATCGAAAATGATTGAGTACGAATTTCATTGGCCGTTTCTCAGCCATCCAAATGTGTTTTATCACTGCACGAAATTCGATTTCATCCGTTTTTGCGAAACCGCCTGATTGCTACACAAAACACACCCTGAAACAACAACTATTGACAGTAGACTTCCGACATTTTGAGAGTTACCATAAAAATTGTTGCTTTGCCGAACAATGAATCCACCTCAACCTTTGTGCGCCATCTCTTGCCGATTCCGAAAACATTTCAGGTCGCCCTCGTATGTATGTATATAGTTGTCGATATGGGTAAGATATCAAATTGAAATTGCTTCTAATCGTTATTTTGAAGTCTAAAAATTGTATAGTGTTATTGATTGCTGCTTCATGGGTGAGTTTTATTGAGGGGTGTTGGTTGTTTACAAAGTTCAAGAACCTCTGAGGATTATTAACAAAATGTCATGCATGCAGCTAGTCCAAAATTTTGGAAATTCCAGTTCTAACACGAAACGGAAGGACAAAAACACTGTAGCAAATTAAAATCATTGCATTAAAGCTTACTCTATACATTACTGTTATTTTCCAGAGGAAATCTGTGTGAAATATGCTTCAATTAACAATCCACACTAAAACGAAACGAATTTTGTAACTGTTACAAATATTATAGATAATTAACCATGATATCCAATAATTATAGTTTCGTAATTATAGAGTAAATGCGGTAAAATTAATGATTGCTTATTGGAAAATTAACAATACGGACACATCCAATATACCAAATAAATACAAAGTTGCTATTTATAAGCTATCCAAAGCACCTATTATAAAGCAGAATAATGCTTCGTTAGCAGAAGCAAGACTTTTCCATCCCCCAATAAAATCCCAGTAAAACTTTTACAATTATAACGCAATTAAGCCCAAACCACGTATCAGATCTATATCAGGGAGAATTATTACCGCCAGTCGCTTGAATTAAATAAATGTAATTTACGTTTAATTAAACTTCGTAGGTAGGAGTGTGCCGCTCCAGAATGTGTTATAAAACGGCAATAACAACAGGTCCAAACGACGTTCGGCAGGAGATTATCTGTTGTTCGAGCCTGCCATTGGTCGTACCCGTGCCCCGCGAGGAGCGAGCTAGCAACGGTGGAGTGGAATGCAGAAAACGTCGGCAAAAAGTTCCGAGAGTCCGATTTCACCGGGATTTTCGGTAAAACGCAACGCGGCACCGCAACACCAAGGAATGACCTCCGAGATTGGACAACGTGCTTGAAATTTATGTGCGCCGTTTCTTCTTTATTAATTAACTTTTGAATGGGCGGAGGTACAAGCGAAGGTTAGATGTACGACTAGAAGACCGTAATGAATAATTTTCTGTGTATCTGGGCGGTATTGGAGATTTATTTTAAGGATTTTAATTAAACCTGGTAAGCAGAATTAAACGCGGGATGGGTAAGTAAGTTACTTTTGGAGGAAAACACTTCAAGATTAATGGCGATTCCTTAATTATTACGCAAGCATCGATGAAGTTTTGTCTAGGCAGACGATATGAAGTTAATTGTAACATAAGGGTTTATAGCGACTGCAGACTAGTGCGACGTCCAGATATTTTATTTTAAAAACTTATGAGAATCTGAAAGAAACTGCGTAAACGATTTTTTGTATGTAAGCTATGGTGAAACAAAAACGAAAGCAAAAAGACTTACAACCATTTTACGACTCATTCACCGAAATAAAAACTTCGGGGAAATGTCAGGAAATATAGACATATATAGTCTTTGTATTAAGATCTTCAATCGTTTATAAACTTTACATATTTGACGATTTAAACTCGTTTAAATCGGATAGTGTCTCCTAAAAATAGTTAGGTATTACTACAATTCTGATACGCTTACAAACCGAAAGTCGAATATTGTAAATTCCTTGGTATGTCGTGCAGTTTCCTTTTTTGAACCAAACAACCTATCGAAAGAGCTGCACCACGTTGTCATTGCTCCAAAATGATGGTTACAAATATCGGAATATACACAAGATCATTAATAAACATTTACATCCTTCCCATGCATACATATCTCAAGATTTCAAAAATTCTTAGGTACGGCATATCTTCCTTTCATGGTATTAGCAAATGTATCGACAGAATTCTTAGAAAACAAAATATCGAGATAGTATTTATTTTCCTTCGAAAACTGCCAGGATTCTCCCTTCCTCTAAAGATAAATCTCAGACACTATCCTCTAGAGGCATCTACAAAATTCCCTACTCTTGCGGTTTAGTATACGTAGATGAGACAGCACAAACGTTGTCTTAAATCCGGGCACGTATCATAATGAAACGAGCCAGCGTGTTATATTTGATAAAACTTTGATCATCGCGAAATATCCTAATTTCTGTAGTAGAAAAATCAAGGAGCCAATGGAGTTTCACAAACACTCAAATAATCTTAATAAGGAAGGCAGATATCATGTACCCGCGATACAACGAACTTCGCCCTCCTCCACTCAATCAACCGTTCAGGCGTAACTGTTGCGATCTATATAGACCCTAGTATCCTAGGGTACACCTCAGGGTTTGGGTTGAGTTACCGTGGAATTCTTCCAAAGTGGTTTCATCTGGCGCTTTGGATCCCTTATTTCTTTTTCCTGAAGAAGCCTCCTATGATGGAGACGAAACGTCGAGATTCCACCTTCTTTCCTTTGTTTCTGTCTCCCTTTTCTTTTCTCTTTTTCTTTCCCTTTTATTTCTCTTTTTTTTTCCTTTCCTGTCCTCTTCGTCTCTTTTCTATTTTCTTTGTTTTTATTTTTTCCTTTCAGACTTTATCACGACACGATCCAATTCCGGAAACACTTGGGAATTAATTTCCTTATCAACTTGGTGCACTACTACCGAAATCAATATCGATATGAGTGTGATAATGGAACTATAAAAATAAACAAAATGTTGATGTTAACATATAGAAGCACCGACGGAATTGGATTAGTATCAGTGGAGTGATATCATTTAAAAATGATAGAACATTTAGAATACCATTCAAGATATACATGAAGTTCAAGCCTGACGTGAAAAAAGGATCGGCAAGAAAGGAAACTTTGTAATGTCAGTATGAATTTCTATATTGATATATACTCACACACACAAAAGATGGATTTTAACTTTTAGTAATAATTTTTGTTTTGAAGTTGTTCTGAGTGATTTATTACAAATATCACTGTTAAAGCGTATTTTATTATTTAGAATTTAAAGTCGAAGTACAGAGGGCGACCACCAAAGGTCACTCTGGTGTGGCTTTGTCTTGTACGTTCTTTTTGTAGTATAATAGTAGCATAAGAGTAAGTAAGAAGTACTCGAACCGAACTCACCAAATAGTAGTTGTAAGTAAAATAGTGAACCAGTAAGAATAGGTCGGAAGTTTTTGTTTTGTTTCAATATATTTAGAAAAAACACGGCGATCCGACAATCGCGAATTCATGGAATTTATTATTTCATTGATAGACTGTTAGTAAAACTTTACTCTGTACTTGTAAGATGTCAAGATTCTATAAAATAATGTGTACGCTTTATCAAAAATAGCGACAACCACAGCTACATTCTAACATATCAAGAATTTAACTATACATATACACAACACAAACTTTCATGAAATAAATACACGGCTCTAACGCTGCACATTAAGTTAAACATTTTAATAGAGGGATTACAAACATTAGTTTGATTTAAAGGCAAATTAAAACTTTTTCTTTTAGAAACTATATTCCATTTACTACTTTATTACTTTCCGAATTCTATGTATGTCTACTACCGTTCATGAAAATGTAACTGCTATTTGAATTTGATGGTATATTCGTCGAGAATTTCTTATTTAATATATTGGTATATCAAGTTTTTATTGAGGTAGATTGCTTGCTTATTACTATAATATACTTCATTCCATTATTGTCTAAAAACTATATGACGGTGGAAACAACATGTGACAAGTGAAAAATAATATTTTGAAAATGACGACTTGGCCACTTCTCCTGTCCCACATTCAACCTAATTGAGAAATCACAGGAGGAATAGGAGCGAAAGAAAAAACTTATCCATGGTGAAAGTACGACTTGTGGATAATATTAGAACGTAACTTGAATAGTATTTCACCTGAAGTGTTGCAAAAATTAGTCGAGTGAATGCCCAAATTAATTCAGGCGGTGACAAATGCAAACTTTGATTTCTTCGAGGAAGAGAAGGTGTAATGATTCTTTTTTCGTGTATAATAATGAGCAGTAATATGGTAATATCTTCAATGTACTTCTGTATGCTTAAAGTGAAAAACATTAGTAATGTTTTACTAGAGTAAATATATGATTCCACTTCTACAAATGATAGTACGAAGCAAAGTCATTAAATAAGGCGCAAGCTGCTGTGGGAAAGCCGAAAATAGCACTGAGCTATTTCCCTATCTGTCACTAGGTGTCAGCACAATCTAGTTTTACGACACTCATGAGACAGTTGCCGTGGCAGTGTTAAAATGGAGACCGTGTTCTGTGGAAGAGCAGTGTGCTGTTGCGGGTTTTTTTTTTCTGGAGATTAATGTTAAGATGTGATCAAAATGAGTCTCCTTCTAAACAACAACAGTTGCAAGTGCAATCATTCATTACACTTATTGCATATGCGGCGTGGATACTTTGTAGGAATTTCACAACTTCCTATTTCCATTTTGTCGATGTATAGGTATATTGTTAATGGAAATTTGCCCTGTTAGATTACTTCTTGCTTTGATGATATTTCGTAAAATGCTTTAACCTATCACCGTTTTGTATTATTTAAAAAGTGTAAGCTGGTATAAATACACAAGAACACTAATCAACTTAGCGGGATGACTATATTAAAGCAATTGAGGTTAAGATTGAATAAATACCGTTTTTGCACCATTCAACAAGTAATATATACAGTTAAATCAATAGGTTAACATTCTTGAAGGGACTGCAACATTCTTTTTTGTTGAACTAACATTAAACACAAAAATAAAAATGTGTCTCAAAAATAGTTCTATCATCGGATTAACCGCGATCTGGCTGAGTCAACGTTTTATTTTTTAACACTGGAAGAACTGTTGGAATAACCATTTCATTTCTCGGTGTACTGTGGAAGAGCATAGCGCTGTTGTGCGTTTTTTTTTTCCGGGTAGAAGGATTTTCTGCAAAAGATATCCATAAGGAAATGTCTCCTGTTTACGGTGAAGTGTTTGTCGCGGAAAAGATATTCTCACCAAGAGCACTCGAAAGTTGTTGATGATCGGTGAAGTGGCCATTCCGTTCGGATTACGACAGATGCAACACTTCTCAAGGAGGTTTCCGAGACCATTTCCAGAATAGAAATAAGAATGCAACTGCCAAATCATACTGTTGGGTTTTGTTGTTGCTTCGGGATGCAATTCGACGAAAACCTCTAGGCCCACTGACGAAAGGAATATTGCTGCATCACGATAATGCCAGGTCGCATTTTATCCACTTGCCCCAAGCGGGAATTGCAGAATTAGGATGGGAATTGCTTGAACATCTGATTGTAGTCACGATCTAGCTCTAAGCGATTATTATCTGTTGGGTCTACTCAAAAAGCATCTTGGCGGCAAACATTTCGAGAGTGTTAACGATGTTCAACAAGAGGTACGCACATGGTTCAGACGGCAACCCAAACACTTTATGCAGCATGAATTAGGGCACTGATAAAGTGGATAAGTGTATTAACCCTTAGCCAAAGTAGTGCAAATACTGTAACGTCTTCACCGTGGTGCGATCTTGATGACCGCAATAAACAAACTTACTTACTTAATTACCAAAATATATTTTTTTAACCATTGGAAACATTCTTATTAGATTGAGTGTGCCCTAAAATAAAGCTCAAGATGCTTTTTAACATAGTTTGTTCTTTAATTAACATAATACTAAACAAAAATCCGTAAATGTTATATTTTACTCTGTTTTTGACACAAATGCCAGAATTTTTCTGTAGCAATATTATATATTATTATATAAACATGTAAGTCAAGTAAACAAGTAAAAGGTTTTATTTTAATCCTTTCTCTTCGTCAAGATCAGGAAGAGAAAGGATTCTACGAATTACAGTTTGCATGTTACGTTTTAGCTTTGTATTTTCTGCACGGCGAGGAAGATGGTATCCACTAATTCATCTGCAAGTATTTGCAGAAAATCTACTTTCTTTATTTTGGGATTCTCTTTGATGCATTGATGAACAACATGTCTATTGTAATACATTTTTCGTCAAGTGCGTCAACTCCTCCCTTTATCGAATTACAGAAAGATATAATTTCTGGTTTTCCCACATCCTTCTCGAAGCATTTCTGGGGGTATATGGGAAACTAAAGTGCTTTCTATGTGAACTCATGTAAAGATAAACCAACTTTCCTATTTTCTTCTATCTTTCGCTTATTTTGCTTTATGGCTCCGACATATGCAAGGCATTTTTATCTTAATTTTTTCTAATAACTTCAAGGACGAAAACCAATTATCAGTAGTAATGTTGCGATTCGTATTCTGTATGGGTTTGGAGAACCTCATAATAGATTGCGTCGGCTTGGAAAGCTTTTTCTCTTCTTCAGTGAGACCGATACCATCAGTTCAAATCCTGTCTGTTTCATGATCACTTACTTCACAATTCCCCTCATTTACACTGTCTTGGTCACTAATATCTTCATCTTCTGCCTCTTCATACCATACCAATAAACTTAAATTTACTTATTGTTCTCTGTAAAAAGCGCGATTGAAATACTAGCGTTAGCACCGTAGACCGGTCACTGTGACCGCTCCATAACAAACATCGACTTCAACTTTTTGTAGCATACGGACAATGCAGACACTTGAAGGTAACGAGAAGAGAGGTCCGTGGTATTAAAGTGCGTATAAGGTAAACAAAAACAAAAATCCACTGCGATCTCTGAGACCGCACTACGGTGGCTAAGGGTTAATGTTGATGGAGACTTTATTGAATAATAAAGTTTGTTTTTGCTAACTATTTCTCTAATTATTTTTCTAATAGCCTTTTGTTATCTATTGACCTACCTTTGTACAACTGTGTGCATGACAAGTCTAAACCTGATGGTAAATTAACTATTTAAAATAAAATAAACACCAGCTAATAAAGTTGTCTGTATATTTTGGGAGCTGACCCGTAGTATTTCAAATCCAGCTTAAAATAGCAATCATGTAAATAATGTATTGTTTTATTTAAATAAAGCTTCCAGTATCGAAGAAAACGTTTGATGTCTCTGGTATACCACCTTCTCGTTGAATAGATGCAATTTCATTGAAAATACAAAACGAAGTTAACTGTAAGTAAAATAACTCAGCAGTTTACATAATTACTGGATTGCTTCTTTATAACCGACTTTATCTAGCAAATTGAACCGCTTTTTGTATTGGATAATAATCAAGAATATAAAATTAAACGACGGCAATAAAAATTTAAGGCGTAAGATCTTCCAATTCCGTTTAATATTGACACAATTATCTCTATCTCCTTTCCACTCGTATACAATGGGATATACATAAGGGTTGCGAACGAACAAACGCCCACGAGCACTTACGATATTAGTTCAATACACGTAATGCACCGCAATTGCCAACGGATATATTATTGATGACACGTGTTCCAATAAAGTAACGGCCCGTATAAAAGAAACTGCGGCCCGATGTTATTTTTATGTCTCGTATAGTGTTATGTGCGATATTAGTCACGAAATGTCGCGCGAGGACCCCATCCAGATAAGGAAAGTCGGATTGATTTACGGCGGCAATCGATTACAAATTGAGGAGTTGACGATTTCGGTTATTCGTCAGACTCACGAGGGATGGAAGAGATCTTGAAAAATGTTTCGAGTTCAAGGTTCCTTTTTCCGATGCTGTACGGTAGATGTATGCGGAGAGACGATTGTGTCCATCGGCGTTTTAAGTGATAAATGGTCATGATAATTCCCTATTGGTACATATTAAGCCTGCGGAAACCAGTGCGCACTCATTGGCGGGGAAGATATATTTCGAAATCGATCGGACATATCCGAAATCGGGATCCATACGCGTATGGGTAGTATGTGTATGAATGCGGGATTAGATTGATGACGGCGAATCGACAGCGTTCTTTGTTATGTTCCACGAGTGTTAATAGATTCTCACATTCCGAATTGAACCGATTTCTGACATTAGAATAAACTGGCGCTATTATTAAATATATTGTTCGGTATATTAACATTTTACCGTGTAGTATTTTTGTATGTTAATAGCAAACAAAACCGGTTAAATGTGCAATATGATGTACCATATTATAAATTTCTATACGATTTTATTTATACGTTAAATGTCCGTAACATCCCACAAAATATTGGCGACAATGAAGAATTTCGAAAGTTTTGGAGGAACTACTCTCGGATAACCGAGCGTTATATGATACTTTTTCGAACTGTTTAGTTTAGCCCATATGTAGTTCTGTCTTTACTCTCGTGACAAGAAATAGTTCAGTCCATGTTTCCTTCAAATTTATTGCGTAACCATTAACAGTACGAATTTTACCCTAGTTGACTGTTACGTAAAATTATGAAGTGGTCACCTACGTCGAGGTAGCGAGAAGTAATTTTCGTACATATATAGAACAGAATGTTAAGATGTAAGAGTAGAAGTAGAATAGACTTAAGACAGTGTGGGTTTCAAAACATATATTGTAATTTTAATATTAAATTTTAATCAAACTGAGTTAAATTAGTAAGTGTTTCAATTCACAAAGTAAGACCCACAGCACTACGTTCTGGAATGGAGATTGCCAACAAGAAGTCAATTATAATATAAGTTTTATTGGGTGAAAAACACGATTACGGATCAAATAAAGGCAGAGCTAAAAGATCAAAAAATATGGCTGACGGTAGAGGAAACAACGGATGCAAGAAAAATTTATGAAAATGGTTCTTCTGAGCTAATTAGCCGTGATCCGTTGGAATTTCTTCTGGACGTTTCGTTTACAGCTGCGGTAAACACCTTCAGCAGCGAGATCGGAGTGTTCGGTGATTCAGCGTCGAATGATTCGTTGTCTGGCGCGCAGCCGTTATATGTCCTGCCCTGATCAGTTCTGTTAGCGGTACGTGTGACGGGCGCGTTTCGCAGAACCGGGTAGCAAATCTTGTTGATTGCAAGATTCTCTTCTCTTCTGTTAAAATTACCGGGGTGTTGGTAAATTTCTATCGCCTCTCTTTGTAACCGGGTGTGGTAGTACGAAAGTGTTGACAGAAGCTCGGTATTGGCAAAATTAATGTTATGATCCCCGTCCTGAAGAGCGTGTTCGGCCACCGCGTATTTGTCTGCTTGACCTAGACGACAGTTGCGTTTCTGCTCTTTTAGCTTGGTGTTAATGCTGGGTTTCGTAGTCCCGATGTATACTAATCCACAGAAACAGGGAATCCTGTATTCTCCGATCGATGTTAGGGGATCGCGTAGCTGGTGTCGTAATTGCTGCGTGGGTTTGTATATTGTAACGCTCTTGATATACGGTAGCTACGCTATCACCTGCCAATCTCTGGACAGTTGGTGTTCATTGGCGGTCCGCTTCGAGTTGCTTGGCCACATTGCCCTCTTTATCTGCGGATTCTCGTAGCTGTTGGCCTGCAGCGCTTGGTTCAGATATTGCAGCTCCTGTTCGATGTGTTGGGGTTCACAGATCCGCGCGGCACGGTCTTCCAAAGTTTTGATCACTGTTTTGGGTGGTGGTTAGAGTTTTGGTGAAGATAGCGATCGGTGTGTGTTGGTTTTCGATAAACCCTATGGCCCAGCGTGCCATCCCTGTTTCTGTTTACCAGGACGTCGAGAAAAGGATGCTGTCCATCTTTTTCCAATCCCATAGTGAACTGAATTCGTGGATGAATGGGGTTGAGGTGTTGTAGAAACTTACATAGCGCGTCCGCCCCGTGGGGTCACACAACGAAGGTATCATCGACGTACCGATACGAACACAGCGGTTTTTGAGCGGCGGTGTCAAGTGCCCTGCTCTCTAGAAACTCCATATAAAAGTTCGCTATGACCGGTGCCACGGGGCTATCCATGGCCACTCCATCCAGTTGTTCATAGAAGTCGTTGTTCCATTGAAAATACGTTGTGGTGAGCACGTATTCGAAGAGCTTAGTAATTTCCCGAGGAAAGATGTAGTTGTTTGACACTCTTGATTGGGACCATTGTGAACAGTGAAACTAGGTCAAAACTGACTAATAGGTCTGTCTGTTTGAGCGTATGTATCTTGATTTTGTCGATGAAGTGGGCAGAATCTTAAAAGTTACTGAAACAATCTTATTCTCAATTGCTGCATGTAACCTGTTTTCTCCTTGCATGTCATTTTGTAGCTGAATTTATTAGGAACAGTTACCAAAAGTATAGTTCCTACCAAAAAAAGTTTTTGTTAGATCTCCAAAACGCATCCGCGGTTTTAAACAGGGTTATCCGGGCATTCCTCAGCCACGTAGCCGGTATTGACGAGATGGGGAACGTGCCTTAAGGCTGTTTTAAATTATGAGAAATTTTTAAATATTATTAAACCTTGTATCTTAAATTTACATTCACAAGAAGCGTAAACAATTTTAGTAAACCAGCGGTTGGTTTCAGATACCAAAATCTCAAATAGAGCAAATTTTCGCAAAATTATTCAATTCTTCTAGATGCTATTTCAAAATTAGAGAACACCAAGCTGTCAGCCTGAGCTGAGCCTACTGACAACGCTCCGTAGTTATAACGCACACCCTCCTCCCGCATAGATACTAAAACATGCAAGCAATCTGTTTGTTAACTCTCATGTGAGATGACGGTATACACATTACTGCGGTTTTTTGGTATTAACAGTTAACTTCTTACCATGTGCCATAAGTGGAATTTGAACATGTTCTCGTTCAAATTGGCAAGAGCACAGCTAATGTCTTTACGAGTTGAAATTACTAATACTAATAATAATAACTTTTTCTTTGGTGAGTGGCCCAACAATTTCTAGAAGTACATCACTCTTACATCTTTTTCTATTTGTGACTCGCGTTGTATAAGTATCATGAATCGCTTCATTAATTCAGAAATAATTTAACCGACTATGATTAAGACCAAAAGCTCAAAGACTATTTACATATTTATACCACATTCATCCCCATATGCAAATTTAAACCAGTCCACATTAAATTATACGCATTTTAAACAACAACAGCGAAACACGGACCGTAAATTCTCTTCCCGATACAAGTACGAACAATAATAAAATACTATCTACTCGAAAATGTACGAAGTTAGAATACATAATCGTTAGCCTTTTTAGAGATAATTGAATATCAAGATCCATTAACATTCGCCCGGGCTAGGAAGCGCCACCTAGGCGCGAAACTTTTAACAAAGCATAATCGTAATTTAATATTATGCACACGTCGTGGCTTTTAATCATATTACAACACTCGACGTGCTCTGTAGTACAGCTCGTTCTTCAACTATTCTAACACGTTGTAGATGGGATGTGCAAGAATGTTTCAGGAGTAAACTTTTTCGTTTATCGTACATAGTGTGCAGCGCCATTTAAATGGGAGAATTTTGGTATTTGAGCGGTAATCCTTGTGCCAAATATGTAAATGCTAGTATGTTTTGAAGCACTCATTTCATAGCGAATGTAATAAATGCATTAAAAAGGTTCAAATCCGAACAAGGTGGATTATTGTTTTTCTTTTAATTGATTTCTCATATTTATTACCTCACAAATGTGAAATATTCCCCCAAAATTGAAATTTAGAGAATTCAGCTAATTTAACCTCAGACGTTCTATACAGCAAATTAATATCGCACATAAAAGTTTTAAAGAGCGAAAGAGATTCGGTGTTGAAGTACCATTACATGTAATACATTCATGCATACAGAGTATTCATTTCAGAATCCCCTTCCTAAATTTATGGAATCTGGAAGTTAATGAAAAGTTTCCAAAAACACGTAATATGCTTTAATGAAGAGGAAAACTTTTTATGCAAAAATTAACTCATGACTAGTCTTGGCAAAGAGGGGCAAGTTTCAGTGCTCACTACAATGAAGGTAGTGTTACAATTCGATCCGAGACATGCCAAAGCTATCTAGAAAAGCCAGAAAATGTTTCAAGATAGTCAGGTGAAATGTGATTTAAGAAGTATTCGCAAGAACTATATGGTCTCCGGTAGGATTCGAACCCTCAGCTTCTGTGCTTTAGACGAGTGCACTTCTAGTTACGTCAAGAACACCGTGGGAATTAATCATATTGAATACCTTGATATAGTAATGCCTGTAGATATGTCATAATATTTGAGCAGATACAACGTGCCAAGAACATAATTAATTGAATTAATGTGAAGCTCCTGTTGGTTATTTAAATGATAAGTTGTGACTTTCCTTGTATTTTTTAAATTATGTTCTTCTTACTAATATTGCGTTAGCTCAGATATTAAGATACATTTACAAGCATTACTACATCAAGGTATTAAAGGTGATGTAATTGAATATGCGATTGTGTAGCAAACGCTGTGGGTTCAAATGCTACGGGTAAATTTTTCCATGGAATTTCAACATTGGAATTTAAAGGAAAATCATAATTTGCCATTTAAGTAGCCAACGGAAGTTTCATATAAATTTAATCAATTTTGTTCTTAGTGTTATTAATATTGTGTATGCTCAGATATTACGACATATCTACAAGCATTACCACGTCATGGTAATAAACGTGACTCGTTCCTACGGTCTCCGGTCTCTGTGGCTTGTCTGAAGAAAAGGATCTGTGGGTTCGAATTCTGCCGGAAAGCATCAAACACTTGCCATTAAATTTTAGTATTGGAAATTACAAAGAAAATCGAAATGTACCATTTTAAACAACTAACAGAGGTGGTGTATTAATTTTATTATATTTATTTACCATTCAATAATGTTAGTTTCGATATAGTCAATTTCACTAAATCTCTTGGTTTTTATTATATTGATGATGTTTTAAGGTGGGATATTTAAGTTCAATGGATTCCGTTATGCAGTTAAAATATTGAAACCATGGCCAGCACAGTAATGTAAATGGAGCATCAATGAAATGCAGAATCGGCAAATAAACCGAATGTTAAAATGGAGCAAAATCAGAGTTTTATGTCTACGCAGGCCGTAATATAACATGTACATAATTTAAAATTGTACAAAATGAGCTTTTGTCCTGCTGATGAAATTTATATTTATGAGAATCAAACCAGTAGCTTTGCAAAATATAATTCCCCCAATTTCCAAACAATGCCGAAGTATCTGTAACGAATTTGTGTAATATAGAATTATTCATCAATAACAATAATGGATTTCTGCGAAAACGTGGATTAATATTTTGATGAAAAACGATATTGAAACAATGGAGATAGTGATTTTATTGTATTACGCCTGTTTCAACACGGTTTTGTTATAAATCGAATATATGCAAATTACGATTACTGTAATTTAATTTCAATCCATTAAATTTGCAATTGTTAAATATGGTCATATAATACCTACTGCAGATTTGTTCACCTTTATCTCTGTTTAATTAATTTATTTAATAATATTTGTGACTAGAACCATAGCTAGTAGAATCAAGATGAGGCAGCGATACATCAAATACTTTTTGAATTAATTTGGGAGAAAATGACAACGTTAACACTTTTATGAAGATAGTAATTGATTTCTGTTAGTAATAGTAATGTAGACGTGTTTATAATTACATAATTGCTAAATCGATTTTACTTTTACTACTTACTCGTTGATGCGATTTTTGAACAATCCAGTGCTCAACGGCCTTCCTTTTATAATCTGGAATAATTACTGGATTAATTACCGTCCTCCAAGGCACATGTCTTATCGTACAATCGCTATACATCCTCTAAATCGTAAGACGATGAAGGTACCCCTTCAACTACCATGTTAATAAAATTCAGACGATCCATGTTTTCATATTCTAATTCTCTGACGGTTCACCGCTTTACTTTTACTTTATCTTCCTCAAAAAGCACTTAACTATTTGATAGTTTCTATGGATTACAATTAAATTTCTTCAGTGTTTCGTGCACCGAACTAGATGGCGCTTTAAAATTTCTGGTTATATCTAAAAACGATCCTACAGACATTTCCTCTAGGTAACATGGGATATTCAGTTTCGTTTCATATGTTGTATTAAAATGTGATTGGGTCTAGTTTTCTTTTGTGGGAACTTAGAACAAAAACATCTATTTCGAATTTATTAAAAATATTGACCACCTTTCAGGATAATTAACTGAAAACATATCCCTAATCCTTCTTTTCAATATCTGTTCACGATTTAAACAAATTATCTAGTTTTCAATAAAATGTATTTTATTTGGGATTGATGTATAAATAATAATATAACAATAAATCATTCTATTGATATTGTGGTTGTAGCAAACTATGTATAATCAAATTTTTCAAGTTGCTACAAACTACTACATGCTATAATACCATCATCAAAGGAAACACCTGAGAAAAGATCTAGTTCTAAAACGTGCCTAACATAGTGAAATCAAGAAAAACAAACATATGCTGCCTGAGCAGATCAAACTGGGATTAATACAAGTTGGTGCAGAATGTTCGTTAATGTAAGTAAGCCGCAGCAATAAGAAATTGGATCTAAATTGAGTATAATTTAGACATTACAATATGAAGCATCAAAAGTCCGCTTAGAGCTCCATAATTCTCTATATTGAATGACAACAGAGTAGGGAAGGATTGAGCAAAAGCAGCAGAAGTCATGATGTCGGGGAATTTTCAATAACTCCCTACGACTATCAGTCCCTATAAATAAGGAAAGCAGAGGTCAGAGTGAGCTGTACTTTGAAATAGAGACAGGACGCATGCAATGCTAGGCCTCTAATTGTAATTTTGAGGTCATCAAACGTCTCCCAAAGACAATCTCTAAGAACTTGGATGGATTAGTCTCTAAAAAAATTGCTGCTCAAAAATGGAGCACAAGCACTAGGTCCTCAGCATCAACCACATCACTTATAGAGCAAGGGTGGCAAAGCTGAGCATCATCAGTATACATATGGTATTGACAAGTTTCAGCACGGTAGGGAAGAAGGATGTATATATAGAATACAGCAGCAATAATTGATCCCTATGGGATTCTACCCTTAATAAGTTTGGCGCCAGAAATATCGCTACAACAGAAACATAACTGCATTGTTGGATAAACCGATAAAATAAAGTATTGCGCGTAATAATTAGTGGTTCATAGTTTCTAATGCCTTGGAAAAGTCCAGTGAGACTAAGATTGTAATTCTTCTTTGATCAACTTCTTTAAAAATAACATCTGTAATACATGCAAGAGCTGTTCCGCAACTATAGTTTTTCCTGATTTGTTTTCTAAATAAAAACTAAAATAAGAGAATATTTTACATAACACATAAAAAATATATATTTGATAAAAAAGAACCCAGTATATATTGTATGATCGTACAAAAAGAACTTAGCAAATCGTTAGAGCAAATGTGCAAAAAGATATTTAGGTTTCATATATGTGCATGTGACAGCTGGAAATTTTCCAGACGGTACTAGAGATACGCGGCAAGTTAGTGAGTTCTATGTATATATGTGTATCAATATAACAGGCAAGAGCGGAATGGAAACATTTCATTTTCTTGTGCGCAGTATTAAGGGTATTGTTGTAGAGACTGAATGAAAACTGTTTCTTACGTACTTTAATAATACGGAATGGATATGAGTTGGACTGAACAAATGCACAAAATGAAATATTTCCATTATTATAAAAATGTCTGATATTGAAAGAAAATGTCATTCTGAAGAGAGAACGATATTAATAAATAGTATCTTTCTGAGTTTGTATTTTGTACTAATTTTGTATATAATATATATATATATATATATATATATATATATATATTTGTGTATATAGCCGTTTTAACAGAGGAACAAGAATTGCCGCGCGTTTCTTATATATTCTTTTATATTATGGATACTACATCTTGCTTAGAAACCAAAACATAACTTATGTGGGAGAAGTACACTCCGTGAAAAAGTATCGCATATTACAAAAAATAATTTATAGACGAAGACATTTTTGGTACATTCAATATGTGTACGTACCATAAGTATACCAAGGAAAATATACAACTAACTTTTAAATAAGTACTTTTTTTGTTATTACTACAAAATTTTAGAAAAGTGCATATGCACATGTGTTATGTTGTATAGACTTGCTGCATAGATTAGATATATAAATGTCATTATCTTTATCTATATCTTATTTATTGCTAAGTTATCAAATAATAGAAACCTTTCCTATTGAAATCTTCCGAACCCCCTTTCGTACTAAACGATATTTACAAACAACGATAAGGATGTGGAAGCAATGTTTGCACCTTAGAAATATTATATTGGTTTCAGTAAATGAAAGGAAAGGGCATTTTGTAACCATAACTGTAAAAGTGTGTAGTTGTCTTGTGAAATCAAACCTTCGGCATTGTGAATTCTACGGTCTACAGTGTAAAGTCAGATCCACGCCTTATTTTGGTGGTGGCTTTATCATGGTTTGGGGAGGCATCTCTTTAGCACGCCGTAAGGCCCCCATATATCTGTTATATACCTAAGGGCCTGCTAAACAAGCAAGCCCATAGGTATATAACAGACATTTTACAAGACCATATGCACCAGTAATAGGCAGCGAATTCTTCTTCTACAGAAAAGAAACTAATTCCAAAAGGTTCATCACGGCTGATTCGCACCATTGCGAACAACAGAAAATCTCCACAATTAGTATTCTGGTCAATAGACTCGTTAGATTTCCCCTAAGCAAGAGCAGGTGCGAAAAGGAATTAAAATATATCAAAGATGTAGCGAGCTATAATGGTTTCTCTTCTACGGATGTTGACCGTACCTTAAGGAAGGTCCAATACAAACAACACATCAGAAATTCCAGGACCTTGACATTAACAGACAGCAGTAATAAGAAATTTATAACACCTCCTTTCGATTCAACAGCAAAGGGTTAAGTACAATTTTCCGCCAACAAAATGTGAACGTGTCTTTTGTAACCAAAAACAACTTTAAGAACCTCTTAGGTAATCCTGAAATTTTACCAAATCGCATGCAATGATCGTGATAAAGTTTATACTGCACAAAAAAGGAGTATGGAAACGAGGTTCAAAGAACATGTTACACACTATCATTTAGATAAACCAGAACTGTCAAGCGTAGCAGAGCATATTGTAAAATTCGGACATAAAAATGATTTAAAATATCTTAAACTTCTTAAAAACGTAAACTCGTGCAGAGAATTAAACGCGTCATATAACGACAATTGTCCAGACATACAGTGATGAGGTTGGCATTCTAGTTTTATATTGGCCTACGATGAGTTCAGACATGAATTCTATCGGAAATATGTGGAACTATCTTCACAAAATTGTACGGACTCAACATGTTGCCCCAGTAGAGCTACATGGGTTAGAAGAATTTAAACCAAGCTTATATATGGAGATTAAGTGTATCCATGCGAAATGGAATGCAAGCGGTCATAAGAACCAGGGGCAATATCGAACATTAAGCTATCTGTAATTTCTTTATTCAAAAATATAATTTCTTTTACCAAATCTGCTTAGCAAAAATTTGAAATATGGGTGTCAGTTTTCATTTGGTCCCTACATTATTTAAACAATCATAATAATTGTTTTTTGGAATATTCTGGCGCTACAAAAATGAATTATGCGATACTTTTTTGCGTAGTGTATATTCTATTACAGACATGAAAATCTTTTTGTCTTATTTGTTAATCTTCTTCCAAGCTTCTAAAACGCGTCACTTACAGAACATGCATTTAAAAACTGTTAAACCTATCCTCCTGTATACATAAGAAATTGTAGTATAAAGCTCAGAGCTCCCATCTCATAGATTACATCTTCCAGTTCATCTTAAATCTATTTACTTTCAAAATGTACAACACAAATCCGAACCAAACTACAGGGGTTCCAATTTCCCAGACGGAAAACAACCGAATTTAATGAAAATCCCGCATGAAATATACCTCCAACGACGTCCTGTTCCCCGGAAATGAACCCAAGCCGCCGCAAAACGAAAAGCAAATGTCCACGTTTATCCCACGTTAGGTATAAAAATTACCTCATTTCCCTTTCCTTCTTGAATTATGTCTGATAGCAACGCATCTGTACGGTATTTTTATCCCCACGAAGATGTACAGCGGTGGCGGAGTTGAGGGTAGTCGCTTTTCGACGTAAAATAAGGCAGCCCGCGACTAATTGGACTTTAAAGCGACGTAGGGAGATAACCAGGGGTGAGTTTCAACTTCTTCTATGCGTAGATACGATTCTTTCTCTACTATTTTGGCTAGTACGATGTAGAATTACGTAATATATTAAGGAAAAAGTGAAGCAAAAATAAGGGTTTTGAAAATTCTGCCAAATATTGGGATCGTTACACAATTCTGTTTAAATTAGAAAAAAAAACACTTTATGGTGTGCATTCAATAGGAATTGTTATCATTTGTTTTCTAAATCTTTGCTTCGTGCTTGTTAGAAGGAATTTGGCCTGGCTTGTACTGTATATTCATTACATACGTTCATAAGTTCCAGACCACCACAATATACTCCGTTCTTCCGTATGACTAAGTAAAGTCCTGAATTCTTGAATGATTTTATTAAAGTTTGGATGAAATTAGTAAAAGCAAATTAAAACTACACAGAAAATTTCACCTAGCCTAGGCATAGTTGATGAAGAATGAAGTCGTTTGTCCATATTTTACAAGCCGTTTAGTTTGTCACAACCGCAGGAACCTTAGAGTACAGATAGTGTCTTTAACGTATTCCATGACTCCGTTACTTCACCCGCTCTCCGTTAAGAGTGAGCGATCATTAATTATTTCCCTAGCGGTGAATATTTACTCGGGAGAAGAACATATTTCCACTATGTCAACTTCGTCGGCAGACTCGAACACTCGACTCTTGATCGTGTCACAGTAAAATGTAGGTCCATTCACCATTGGGCCACGGTGTCGTATGCAAATTTTAATGCATAAATACCAACATTGGAGTATCTAATAGTATAATTTTGAAAGTGATTTTAGCGATGTTGTAATTTTAAGTACCCGTCGTTACCGAGGCACTGCTCAATCATACGTGAACTAAACTCGTTTACCTGGTCGCTAGGCTACACAGCACACACTTCTGAAGTATTAGAAAGTTACAAATAAAACTCTCAATCGTACCATCCTTTCGAAAAATTTTATTATCGTGCATGTTTTCAAGTAAATAATGGTTTGCGAACGCTAAACAGCTTTATAATGGGCATGTGAAGGTAGCATGCCTCCCATCACAACATCACGCCAACGCTACCAGTGTCTCGGCAATATACTAGATCCATACTGAATCTTCAATTTATTATAAGGCAGGTGGATGATTTAGTATCTGTTGAAAATTCTATTTCATAACTCATTCATCTCTAATTTCCTACTATTAACGCATTATTGGTGTAATGGAGCGTATATATTATGCCTACATCTGTTCTAAACTTGAATATGCCTCCATTGTTTGGTATCCTCGCTATTTGTACCAAGAACTTATGATCGAACCTGTTCAAAAGAAGCTTCTAAAGTACCTTTCCTTTCTGTTGAAAGGGGCATTTAATATTGTAGCTCACTTGTGGAGCATAATTTTCCCATGCTGGCCGCCGCAAGCGTAACAGTGTGAAGTTTCTTTGGAAAATCATAAAAAATAATATTGGCTCACCAACTCTTCTAGCGCAAATAAACTGTACAGTGCCCACTCATCATACTCGCTTCTATAATATATTTTAAGCACCTAGAGGTAATACCAACATTTCGCTTAAGGCACCTATTAGCCACATGATGAAGGACGCAAATAAACGGGATCTGTAACCATTCTTGTGACTCTCCCTTTTTTTGCTTGTTTCCTTGTACTATTTCATTATATATTTTCAGCATATTTCTTATTTCGTCTTTTTTTATTGCAAATATTGTTGTAGGCAATATAATTTGATTTTTTTTAATTTGAAATAAGAATTTTGTAAGTTTGTCCTGTAGTTGGCCCTCGTTGGGTAATAAAGGTTTATTGTTATTGCTATTATTATTATTATTGCTATTATTATTATTATTGCTATTATTATTATTATTGCTTTATTACCATTACAAAATTTAATGTAAGAACACATTCTTTTCGTGTTTCCATGGATTTTGCAAATCTTGCTTATTCTTATGTGTAAGATCGCTGTGTTTTCTCAATATATTAAAAGAAAAGCGTCCGATCAATTCTTGCTGGTTCACTACTTTATTTACTACCTTTACATTCACTACTTGATGAGTTCAGTTTGAGTACTTCTTACTTACATACTACTTACAACAAAAGAGCGTGGAACCAAAGATACACTAGAGTGACCTCTGGTGGTCGCCCTCTGTATTTCGACTTTAAAATTTAAATATAAAAATACGCTTTAACGTTATGAACATGTACTATCAACATTAGGTTGTAAATGCCATTATAAGAAGACTAGTATGAATTTCCCTAAATATTTTCAAAATAGTTCTAAGTATAACACAATATATTAGGTGCGATCAAATTTATGAACGGTAGTCTATGTATCAGCACTTTATTCGACCCGCTAGACAAATGAAACACCAATATTATCTGTAATCGGTTAAATAACGTGTAAATTACGGTAAAATTAAGACGTAATCTCAAATTGGAACATGCCTTAGTAATGAGCCCCCCGAAGACGTTATCATGAAGCATAAAGCTGCCTTAATGACTTACGCGTAACTCGATTGCGTTGTGATGCGGATGCGAATATTACATTCTCTGACAGATTTCAAGTTGATCTTTTTGGCAAAACCTTGATGCTTGATTTCGCGGGTTAACCAACTTATACACAAAACCGTACCGAAATTCATCCTTATTCTTTCGTTTCGCATCGCGAAAACGTTTTGCAAGTGCGTAACATATCTTCAAAAAGTCAGCTACCACGTCGGTCGTAAGAAGGCACGAAAGAATAACAATCTTTCAAGAGGAAGTTTACTTTCAATCTTAAAATAAATCCCAGAAGAGGCTCGCGACAGGATAGAATGCCGTATCAGCATCCGATTCACCGTTCATACATAGATACATATGCGGATATATGCGGGGACGGCTAAGGCACGCACACCGGAAAAAAAGGGCATAAAAAATAAATATTACAAAGTGAAGCGCGTACAGCGGGAGAGTCGCATTCCCGAGGCGTATATGTTAAACAGATTCAAGATCGACACGCAAGCTCTCCGCTCTTTCCGATTTTCATCCCGTGATATACGCTTTCCGCGCGACCCTAAATAATTTCCACTTCCGCAAAGATGTCTTTTATATTCCGGTAGATCTAGCCGAGCGAATGTGAGCTCTACTCTCATTCTCTTCTCTTCTTTCCCCGTCTTTCGAGACACGCATGATTGAAACTCGTCTCTTTTTGACGTACTACTAAAGAAAGTTTGTCTACTGTGCTTCCTTTGCATCCATCGCGTCTTTCTCTTTTCTTTTTTGGAGGGTTTTAGAGGGTTATGACGACGTCGTCGCTGCGTGCGGTAGATTGTGCGTCTGCATTTAACGGTTCTTTGGCTGGGAATTATTCAAGTTCGGCGCTTGTGATGTAAAACTTATGCAGCTGCCTAAAAAATGAATCACGCTCTGCATAACACGGTGGAGAATTTCGAATGCAAAGAAGACAGAAAAAGTTTGGTGCGAATGGTCCTCACGTCGACTAAAGTAAGTCGTAAGCAAAGTCACACACAATTGCCAAAGATTTCCTTGAATAAACTGAGAATAAACTTAATCTAATAGTAATTAAGAAGCTTTTAACTTTCTGCATTTATTGTAGTAGTTATTTATTTAAGACAACTTATTTATATTGTTGCGCAAGGTTCCATCAAATACAAAGTGTATGTATTTTCAGATATCATCGATTAATATACCCAGAAATTACATTAACGTCTTCATTCTACTAAAGATAGAGAATAAACTAATAAGAGATATTGGCCCTCGATTACGAAACAGAACTATGGGAAAGAAATTAAGTAATGAGGTGGAAAATGAAGGATTCAAACGATTACTGGGAGAAGAAAGGTCTTTTTAATTACACAACTCTACTCCTCCTACCAATTGTGTAAGTACAATCTTGCTTTATCCGTAAATAAAAATAATAGCTTCATAATAATTCGCATCGAATCTTCTTCTCCTTATAGTGCCTATTCGGTCCGGCTGTTGTGGATCATTCTGGCTATCACGACCTTGTTCGCTGTTGCACGGAATAGTCCTGTTGTTATTACTGAAAACTACGTCCTGAGATTCTTGGGCCATGAATTTTTCCGTCTACCCGCACTACGTTTTCCAGGAATCTTTTTCGCAGTATGTTTTGTAGTACACTGTTTCTTCTTTCGTTCCTCATTATATGACCGAGATACTTAAGTTTGCGAACTTTTACCGTAGTTATTAATTCGGTGTCTTTCTCCATTCTTCATTAGATACGTGTTCTGTTACGTTCTCCTGTTTTGAAGAACACAGACCGCTGTAGCCTGGTCGTAAATTCTCCCGCGAATTTTCTGACCCATACCTAGTTCTACAAAATGCTCACTTATTTGATAGGTTTTACAATGGAACTCAATGTGCATGCGCAAAAAACTATATATATAAAAAATAAAATTTATTTTTTATTTTATTTTCGGTTTCCACTCTAACCTACGTACAGCTACTATGTATGTAAGATATGTAATACCCGTAATATGTGCAGTTATTCAAGCTCTCTTATACATGTATGTACATACATTACCATGTGTATGTGTATGCCTTCACCTTCATTTTCTGCTGTATAAGGTACCACCGCAGCGTGTACGTAGCCAATGCTGTGTTTAAAGTCTCTCAAAGCTTATGCATGCATTGTCAAGTTCCTTAGACAAAATCAAGGCAAAGAAACCTTTGTATAGGGGACCCAGCCCGACTTAATTGTTATCCGATAAGCGTACTTCAGTGTTGTGCTTATTTCCAAATCTTATTTCTTTACCTTGACTTTGTCTAAGGGACTGGAGCCCTTTCCATTGGTTTGTGTTTGCAGAGAACCAAACACTTTACTTATATGGATATTTATACGGGAACCCAACCCTATCTCTTAGAACAGTTGCTTGAGGGCAACAGTAGCGATGATAGGTCATCTCAAAACAAGAGTATGTAATGCCACAGCTACCCAGGTGTTGTAATCGAAATTACATACTATATTAATATTTCTCTAGCTCCCTGCTACTGCCTCCTTATAGAGGCGAAAAGGCCAACAACAAAGAATTGTGCGAAATGTGTACCGACAATGAAAACGGCAGAGTTGAAGTCGACGTGGTATGTAGAAATTTGACACGTGAAACTCTAATTAAAATTATGAAAAAAATGCCCCTTTATAACGGAAGATCGGACACACGTACAAGTGATAACGGACGATGCAGCCTCGGCGACCGTCAACAGGAAGCGGGGAAATTGTAATGGCTAGGCTATATGAGCTCCGATGAAACTGCGAAAAGGGTTATCGTTAGCTTTCAACAGTAGACCAAATATATGTACAAATGACGAAGCACGCCGTAGCCTCAACAACTGTTAATAGAAAGCTGAGAGGCCATACTTGTGAAGCCTGATATAAATTCCGACGAAGCTACAAGAAAGGTTGTCACTATGAGCTCCGATTAGTTACGAGAAAGGCGAAGAATGAGCGATTGCTATTACCTCGACCATCAAGCGGAAGCCGACTGCCTGCACTTCAAAACATTGAATAGTGCAAACTGCCGATATTCGTACGACGAAGTTAGATTTAATGACAGAAATGAAAATAAAATAGCATGTAAAAAATAGCTGTGGTCGACAGCACGAGCATACCCATCGCAGTTGACGTCTCTACACTTCTGAAATAGCACCTATACACTGAATAGTGCCTCTCTAGTACCCACTGCATTACGAAACCCGAACAGTGTCTCATATAATCCTCACATGTTTTGTATATTGTTCTATGAATAATTTCAGGAATAGTTTTAATAAGTTGTTCATGAGACTAATAATTCTATATTCTCCATCTCTTTTTGGATCTAGTTTCTTAGGTATTAAGACAAACTCTGACACTAACCGCTCTTTCGGTATTTCGCTTTTTTCGTAGATGCAGTTGAACATGTCATCTGTGTAATTGCAGATTCGTTAAGAAGTTTTAAAAGTTTAGATCTAAAGATATCTGCCCCAGGAGCTCTCCCTCTTTCATTTGTTGTACTACAAATTGTACTCCTTCGCTAGTGATGGCGGACCCCGATTCCTCTGTTTTCCGTGGCCGTTCTTGTCTTGCATCTTGGAATAACTCAGCGACGTAACACATGGGCTGGAAAGTCCCGGGCCTAACACATAGATGACGCTAGTTTTATTGCAGTCACCTTTCTCTCAGTTAGTACTAACCTTCAAAAAACAGCTGTTAAAATTTCATGATATTCTATTCATTAGTTTGTGAGTTATTGTGCTAAGAGTCACGCTACTTTTTTATTTTCAAAACAATGGATCAAAAACAATTTCGTGTTTTAATTTAACACTGCTTCTTGTTGGGAAAAAATACCGTTCAAGCGAAGCAATGGCTTGAAAGGTGTTACGGGGACTCCGCTACATCAGAAACAACAATAAAACGCTGGTTTGCTGACTTCAAACGTGGTCGTAGAGACACCGATGATGCAGAACGCAGTGGACGTCCAAATGAGGCGGTAACACCAGAAAACTTCAAAAAAATCCACAAAATCGTTTTGAATGATCGAAAAGTGAAGTTGCGTGAGTTGACTGACATCGTAAAGATATGAAAAGAACGTATTGGCTTTATATTGCATGAGCATTTGACTATGAGAAAGCTCTGTTCAAAGTGGGTGCCGCGTTTGCTCACTGTTGACGAAAAACAAGAACGTGTTGAAGATTCTGAGCAGTGTTTGGCCATGTTTAAACGTAACAAACCGGAATTTTTGCGTCGATATGTGACAATGGATGAAACATGGATCCATCACTTCACTCCGAAATCGAAACGATCGTCATCTGTGTAGACAGCAACTGGTGAACCTCGTCCAAAACGCCCGAAAGCACAACAATCTGCTGGAAAGGTTATGGCCACGGTATTTTGGGATGTGTGTGGTGTAATATTCATCGACTATCTTGAGAAAGGAAATACCGTCAACAATGAATATTATATAGCGTTATTGGAGCGTTTGAAGGCTGAAATTGCAAAGAAATGACCGCATATGGCAAAGAAAAAATTTTTGTTTCATCAAGACGACGCACCGTGTCACAAGTCAATCAAAACAATGGCAAAACTACATGAATTGAACTTCGAATTGCTCCCACATTCACCGTATTCGCCAGATTTGGCTCCCAGCGACTACTGGCTGTTCGCAGACCTCAAAAAATGCCCGCCTGTAAGAAATTTCTTACGAATGAAGAGGTTATCGCTGAAACTGAGGCCTATTTTGAGGCAAAAGATAAATCGTTCCACAAAAGTGGTATTGAAATGTTAGAGCGGCGCTGGGATGATTGCGTTGCCCTTGATGGAGATTACGTTGATGAATAAAGGTAATTTTGAACCAAAAAAACCGTGTTTTCTTTGTTAGGGCCGGGACTTTTCAGCTCATCTATTAAGTGACCCATGTCTTTATCTTGTCTTGTTTGTCTATGACTACATTTCCTTGATAGTTTGTCAGTTTATGGATTATGCTAGGTTTAAACAAGCTAGCTTCTTATATATATATATATTCAGTCATATTTCTTCTGTAGAGCTTCTATTACTTGGCAATCCTCCTGCATCTTCTTTTCGTTAGCTATCTTGATTTTTCTTTATATTTCTCTATGGATCTGCAAGTACTTGGGTGTATTTTTCGCAAGTCTTCTTTGTTCCATTATACAGAATAAGACACATATCTTATATTTACTGCACAGTATACCAGATTTAACACATCTGTATTTTCGCTAAAATAAAAAATTCATTGAGTTTTTAATTATTCTTCTTGAAATGAGAATCAACTGCTGTATAAAAAATAATTCTTATCGGTTTTCGAAGAAGTTTGAACTCTTGTTTCACAAACTTCAAAGCTGATTTTAAATATTCGAAAAAGATGAATAACCAACTATCTGTGGAACAAAACTGATTTCGAAAATTTGTCGAAGGATTAACATTGCTTTGAGTGATTGACTTTTTATAACGTCTTTTCACAAGGGGAAATAATGTAATATTCTAGAAAGTGTCCTTATGCCGGTGCAAAGACTTTGCAAAACAACTTGGCCTCCTACTTTAGTAAGCTCCTCATCTTAATTGTTAACCTTCCTCGTACGAACTTCAGTAACTACATGCACGCTGGAAAGTGTAAATTAGATCTTTCCGGTTGGCTCGCCATCTTTTCAACACTTCGCAAGTTATAACCTTATAAAGGATCTCGCCATCTAAGACAAGAATCCGTAATAGTTGTCGACTAACGAACTTTCCTAAAAGCCTTCGCGATTTCATTAAATATTCACCGCCTTCGAAGGTGAGCTGCGGATGTCGATAGCTTACTTCAGCACCTTTTAACCCGATATTACACTTTTCTCGTTCATATTTTTTTTTTCCTTTATTTTATACCTTTTCTCCTTCTCGTATCCTTTCTCTGGTGCGCAATTTCAACGAGAACGACATTAAAGCGTCTCGATAAAGCTCCCCGGACTGTGCGAGCGAAACGAACGGGGTGACGACAGACAGTTTAGTGACATTTCCTCGGCACCCGGTTGACACTTTAGAGATTCGTCAGGCGATTCGAGGGCAATCCCTTGGAGCCGAAAGAGCGCGACGCCAGCCAGGTAGTGAAGCTAGACATTGTAAGTTGGTAAAGCTTCCGGATATTGTCGGTAGGAATTTTCAGTGAATAAACAGTCGAGCTTTAAGACTTAGACGGCTTACAGGAAACGATATTCCTGAATTATAGATGCTATCGCCTGCTCTATTATTCACGCGTGTTTTTAAAACTAATGGGTACTGAGATGACGCGTTCAGCAAACTTCGTAAGCTATGAATCTTTTAGGACTGAAACTGTAGCTTTATTAGAAGTAGAATGTGAAGGTTTTTATTAGACTTGATTTATTTTTTAACACCTGCTTTCTGGAGGATTCATTTTAACAGTAAACTCGACAGATAATTCCGGAATATTTATGACATGATACTAATGTGAATAAAATTACTCCTTCTCTGAGGGAAGATAAGGATATGGATAACTAGTTTTAGTTGTTGGAAATGTAAATAGACAATGCTCTACTTTGTCTTCTTAACCTTCTACAGTGTTAGAAATATAGACTTAGACAAGGTTTCTTCTAAGTTGAAGAAATTGAATTACTGATCAAGCTAAACAACAAGTTCGCGATTTCAAAAGCATGAAACCATGAGCTTTAGCAAAACACAGCGGTGCTAGAGCTACTACATCCGTAACAGATATAATGCATATAAAATTATGCAAATCTAGTACTTTTAGCTCAAAGGATCCACTATAATTATTTTAATCCAAAATGGAGATAGTGTTTATAGTGGCAACACAGAGCAAAGCAAGCTACGAAGAATTTCGTGGTTTTCAATAAAGAAAGTGCACAATTTCAGATTTCTATGAACAAATTCAGCTTTGAACCAAAATAATATTTTATTGTAACCATTAGCAAACAAAACAGCATAACTAAGGTGAAGTCTACTTATAGAGCAAGTTTTCAAGGCAATAAGAAAGACGTTCCTGGGAGTAATATAGAGTATTCCTAACAAATTCTAGGTTTATTCCATCAGATGCAGTTCCATTTCGGTCTTGCTGTTCGTCCAAGTTACGTCTTTACTCACTATAATAAACTTTACCTTCTAGGTAACACTAAGAAAGTAATCATTTGGGAATAAATCGACTAATCTTGGTGTTCATACCAATCCAGCATCTTTGAAATGCGTTAATCGAAAAAATTCCTAATGGCATTCGTAAAATGCGGCGGATTCAAATTGTTAAAGTAAAATTTGACAAAAAAATTGTGTTTCGTTTCCACAGCAAATTTAAAAAATAGTGAATTGCATAACTCGTTGCCTACTACGAAGGAGATCTGAAATGTTTCCGGAATCGGCAAGAGATGGCGTATGAAGATTGAAGTCGATTCATTGGCCGGCAAGGGCAATCTTTTTTATGGCAATTGTCAAAACTTCAGGCGTCTACTGTCAATAGTTGTTTAAGAATGTGTTTTGTGTAGTAAGTTAGGCGGTTTCGCAAAAATTGATAAAAATGTCGTGAAGTGATAAAACACTTCTGTATGGCAGGGAAAACGGCTACGGGAATTCGATATATTTTGCTTGAGGTTCTTGGCGGATGTACTCCATCACTTTCGACCATCAGCTTCTGGATGAGCGAGTTCAAATGTGGCCGTACAAGCAAAAGTGATGAACCAAGCAGTGGAGGCCCAAAAACCGCTACCAACGATGAAATGATCGACAAGATTCATGATGTTCTGGGATTTGTTCATACATTTCGTAACCGTGGATGAGACTTGGATTCACTACAACATATTGGAGACCAAGGAATAGTCGAAGCAGGAGACTTTTCCGGGCGAATCGCCTCCGAAGAAAGCACAGACCGTTCCATGGGCCGGAAGGGTCATGGTGACACTTTTTTGAATTCCCAAATTGCGATCCTCATCGACTATCTGCAGAAGAAAAGGACGATCACGGAGCAACACTACAGCGATTTATTAACCCGATTCGATGCAGTACTGAAGGAGAAACGGCCTCGTTTGCAGCGGAAGAAAGTGCTTCTCCACGACGGTAATGCACCGGATCATTCATCCTGTATCGTCGCGTACAAATTGAATGAGTTGCGCTACGAAATAATCTCTCATCCTCCATATTTATCGGACCTAATCCCCAGCGACGTTTTCCTATTCCCAAACCTGAAAAAATCCCTGATAGGAAAGAGGTATGCCTCAAATGAGGAGATCATCACCGCTACAGGTTTCCATTTGCGGAACTCGAAACATCCTACTTTTTCGACGGCTTGAAGAGACTAGGGTACCGTTTGAAAATCCAAAAATAAAAATAAAAAACCACACCAATACCGTGTTTTTCTCGTGGGTTCCGGAAACTTTTTAGATCGCCCTCGTAATTTGATGTTAGTGCATGGACAAATTGTTAAAGAAACATTTGTTATAAAACGTTGTCTTTTGTTTCCACAGCAACTTAAAGAAAATAATGAATTGCATAACTGATTGTCTACTATCTTGTTAATGCAATGATGATTTTTCTTTTAGGCTACACATAGAAGAAATGTATGTGTAATAAGGGAAAGAATCCGGTGCATAGATACTGTGCTTTTGGTTGATATATGTAGGTAAATATTTCTGATAATGTTTTTGTTTTAATTCGCTTGCCAATATTAATAACTGTGTCTATATCATAGCAATTATTTGTGGCTTTTGCAAGTATTGTATTCAGGCGTTTTCTATAATTTTCGTTAGATAGTGACATGTTATAAAAACAATTGAAGGGAAAGTTGTATGTTTGTTGTTGTTTATGCAACTATGAAAGTTGAAGTACTGTATGTGTATAGTTATAACCGAATTCGGTTATAGGACAATTTACTAACATAAGAGTAAACAACGCTTACTAGAATACGGGATTTTCTGTTCAAAAAAAATAAATTTATATACAGCTTTGTGTTGAGAAGTTTTTTATTAGAAGTACTATGCTCTGTAATACGCATTCGTACTTTTTTACTAAGAGTGCAAGCGCCTATATGTTTAATCTCCTTTCAAGCTGATATATCCTTCGGTAAATATATGTTTGCCAGTTAATCATAACATGTTTAAGCAAAAGCAAATTAACTTTTTGGGTGGATTAAAAAAAAGCGGCTTAACATGAAATCATAAAATCGGATATATCGGCAAAATTGAATAAATGACTTTTATTTACGGAAAATTTTGCTCACACAATCAATTTTTTTCATTACTAGTTAATGTACACGCTTTTTTCGTTTGCCCGGATTAAAACAGCACCATTAAAAAAGATTACAATATTGTATGGGGGTATTATTTTGCGTTCTATTCGAATCAGGTCGCTTATATTCGAGCATTATAACGCGCAAATTACATGCATATTCATTGTAGTTCACACAGGCGCCCGTATAACGCGGAACAAAATCGCATCATCAAATAATAGCCAAAAATCATACAGACGAATATTTCAATTGTTTCCCAAACCGTAAATATTAATTATTTCGCGAAACACGGCAGCAGTATGCGCATCTGCTTCCAGGTGAGCAATCCTCGCGTCCATTGATTTATTTAGGGAATATGAAAATGTAAAATTTATCATCCAACAAGCGCTCGACGCATAACAAAAAAAAATTATTAACTACTGCACAATGACGACTGATTGATGGAACTTTCGGACGAGGGAGAACGTAAAACGTTGCGATTTTAAGCCACCTAACGAAGTACGAGAGGCCCGTTATCGCTATTTTTCACAGTTTTCAATAGTCAATTACCGTATTTGTATTCGGAATTTAATTTGTCCCCCGCTCCTCTCCTCCCCTATTGTATCCGCTATACCCGGTTGCTTTGTTGGACTGATTGGAAAATATCTCTTAACGCAGCGCTACTGCAACATCGTTTAAATTATTGTTGCTTTTAATGAATGCGGCGCATCCGCCAAATTTCCGTTTTAAATTAAAAACGTGCGTAGTAAGGTGGAGCTGTATTCATTGTTGAGGAAAGTAGATTTATTTTGCTTCCACGAAGCATTCCTCGTTAATCTAAGAATGAAAATAAGCAGAAGCAGGCAAGTATTTCGTAATTAAGGAAGTGCTTTAACATCGATTAAAGTAAAACCACTTAGTTGTTCTCGGCACATAAAATGCATTAGCAGCGGGAATTTGTTTTCCTTGAAACAGAGAGCCCTGTACGTCCGTTATCAGCGATATCTCTGTACATTATAATATCGATGTTTACATATCAGTACTGCAATTACTAATTGGTACTGCAACGATGTGTCATTGCTACTTTCGTAAAATTTGACATTAGTTGCGGTTTGATTTCAGCGAGTGCTTAATACAAACAATTTGTGCAAAAACTGAAATTTCATATGGAGATCTACGTTGGATGATTTTTTGCGAAACATAGTAATAATAATAATAATTTGTTTTTGTGCGACGTGGCTGGCGCCAAACGCCAACCGGTAACAAGTGACCCCCTAAAAATCATATGTGCATAGGATGATTAGTGCAATAACGTAATAACTTCTCACGATTTGCCCAAAAATGTTGAAGTTGCGATGAGCCGAAATTTTGGTAGCTGTAGTGTAATGGTTTGGGGGGCTTTTACCCATAATAATAGAACCCTGTATGTTTTATTTCTACGCTAATGAATTCTCTAATTTTTATATGCAACTTCTGGAAATGGTTCCGATACAATGTGGTGAACAATTTCCTACGCAAGACTGGGTACTTCAGCAAGACAAAACACCTATCAATAACTCCAGACAAACAACGGAGTAATTTTTTAGACTTTTAGGATGTAGCTTGAAAAAAATCTTCTTTTTGTTTCAATGACCATATCAAAGTATACCAGATGTTTAAATCTTTCATGTAATCGCTTTCGGTTTCAAAAGAGATAGGAAATCAGAGATTTACAATTAAAAGTGCGGCAAATCGTTTACAGGATCTGCAACATTGCATTCGTATATCGAGGAAATTGAGTCTGTGATAAGAAAACTTACTTATTACTTCCATAACTGCTAAATTTTTTCTTTCTGCTCGATAAAAAAGTAATACAGTGTTATAGAAACTTAGCAATTATCATATAAAGATAATATCATAGTTCAGTTGCGTAGATGTTATGCGTGAGAAGTTTCTATTTAAAGAAAACTTTGTATGCTAAATTGTTATATTGTATTACCTTTGTAGTTTGTTTTAATGTTTTTATCGTTAGGAAATATGAGCATTACACATTTTTTCTTACTCCCGCAATTATGCAAGCTTCTCCCTCTATTCGATGGAAAAAAATACGCCCTCGTGTTCCTCTAAAATTTACTCTTTATATCATTTCCATTATCGCGATACCAGCGGTGCGATAACCGGTCCGATATACGGGCAAACGGTAGGATCGGCGGGGACGTGCGGTAAACCACCGTCGTTATCGGGATTCGTGCCTAACAACAGTAAAGAATATCGCACACGAGTTTTATATTAAATTAATGAACGATAGAGAGAAACGTAATCTTATTATGGACGAATTTATTTCCACAAACAGAGCATGAAATTCAATAATTCCATGCAGGAGATATTTCTATTTTGCATAGGTATAATCATGTTTTAGAGATTTTATGGTTTCGTAATGCGAATTTGATTTTATTAGTCTGTCTAGGGGAAACGTAATTGGCGTGTAGGTAGGTACCTTTAAAAGAGGATCATGTTTAATGGTCTGGCTTCTGATTTTGAATGAATTATGATCGTTGGAGATGGAAAACGAGGTCTTTTTAATGGCCGATTATTTATTCTAAAAGCTCCCACAATAAAGAATATCTTTTTCTTCCATTTTCATGAAAGGTTCTAAATCACCGACGTCTTTCAATGAAAAGAATTCTATAATCTGTTCGCACTTTAAAATTCAGTATTGGGTCTTATGGAATACAATCTTCCTTTCTATTGACAGAGAATTTATGTATGTACATCTCTTTTCAACCTGAGCTGAATTACTCATGATTCTCATGACGTTCCGCCAATGATTTGTATGTGTTTTGTTTGAAACTTTACTATTTCTATTCTTGTGTTTATAGCATCCATATGCTAGTGAATCTGTTCTTTTGAAAGCAAATTAGTCATCAGCGTTTTGAACTTGTAATAGAAAAGTAACGGATTGAAAATAGATACAGTAACATATTACGTTTATATGTGCTTTAGAATCTGGTACCAAGGCGAAGTGTGACGTAGCAAAGAAAGGCTTGATTTTGAATGCGTTTTGCTATTTTAACAAGACTATGAATGTATCTGCTGCTGTCAGAAAAACGAGCAAAGCTTTGGGTTGCAATAAAAGAATTATACATTAACTTCGCACAAAACAACGAACACTGAAATCCCCACCAAAGAAGAAACCAGAGAGAGAAGGTTACCATATGAATACTCATAAAGTATATTGCTTCCATTTAACTAATATTTCCGCAAGGCTTAACCGTATCCTAACATCTGTTAATATGCATAATGATATTTCACACACTTTTCACAACTTTAAGAGAACGACTCCTTGTACTTATTCCTAGATATCGGCTTTGTATTTGAGAAGCTAGGAAAAACAGGGTTATGAATGAAACGTGTTGAAATTATAAGATGGAGACACCGTTGGTTAGAAGATATGAAAAAATACAGACAAGAGGGTCGAAATATTGTATACACTGATGAATCGTGGGTGAATACTGATCTTTTTGCTGGCAAAGTTTGGTCTGATAGCACAATAATTTCAAAGAGACAAGCACTAGTAGAAGGTGTAAAAAGGTAGCTGTTTGGTGGTATGTTAAATGTTCAGATTATGTCAGAACATATACATAGGTATCTCAACTGTTTAATATCCGTTTAACTTGGACAAAACTCTGAAAGTAACTTGCTTACGTGCATACTATAATGAGGCTGAGGTTGGCGGGTATTTTGGCAGTAAAATATCCACCCCGGTGGTCAGAGAGACTCGCAAAATCCAAGAAAAAAAAGTACAAAAGAGTACACATATTTGCTGGCGCAGGTTCCTGCTCTGGGGCTTTTGGTAGTGAAGATACTGATTAAATAAAACTAATACGTAAACAGGACTAAATTTAATGTAATTGTACAGCTGTATTACTTTAATAACTTTAACCCATCTAATTAAAAGAAAAACAAAAGAAAATGAAATTACAAAAATTACATTTGGCGATTTTCATATGGAATGGACATAACATACTTCTGGCTTCTCTCATCTCAGTGCGGTATTGACAGTAACGATTTGGAAAAATAATAATTTAAAGATATCGGCTTTGTTTAACTGGGGGGCAAGGGAGGTCGCTGTCCGAAGACGTGTAAGTCTTTTTCTGAAGAATGTTTCGAAGAGGCCATTTTATTCTTAGGGTTAGGAAATTGTACCCGCTTGTTTTCGCTATATTTGAACCGGCAGACGAGTGTTGTCTTGTATTATTTTGGCACCAGTTAGCGCCAAGAACACTCACTTGAGCTGTAAGTCTAAATATGGTGATAGTAGTAGAGAGAGAATTGCAATTGAGCTAAGAGAAATCGCTCGAAACCATGCTGATGATCTCCTTTCTATGCGTTTTTCGTGAATGATTTCACCAATACTATGAATAACTGCATTTAGCAGCATTATTATGTTAGGTATTATTTTGTAGGTACTACAAAGCAAGTGAAAAGAAATAAACTCGCTTATCATGCAAATTTCTTTCCTTCTAGTAATCATATGTAACGTCTACAATGTTACTTCTGAAGTACGTGTAAACTGATCTCATTTACATTTAAATCTGATACAGAATAAACATGAAGTTTCGTAAGACCGCGTTATACATTATTTGAATGGCCCCCAGGGTTTATCTCTACGTTATCTAGCTTATTTATTTCAGAATATATGACGCAATATATTTACATAACATTACGAAGGTTAAACATGTGTAATTCTTTAAAGTGTTGCTGGTCCTAAAAGGAACTTCAAAAAGGCCCGTTAGGTATAGCGACACTATTGAATAAAGAACTCCTCTTCATTTTCGTACACGTAAGGTTGTCTACGTCATTTTATACTATTTACATACATTGCTTGCGTGTTTTGCCTAAAATATACGGTTCGAATAGCTTGCAAGGCGAATTTTACTAAAATTAAACGCCACTCTAGTCCTTCTCAAATAATAAATTGAAGTAATTAAGTCATTTTTCAAATTTCAAATATTCGCTTCCTTTTTCGGCGATATACATTATAAACGTTAATGATAGTCAAACACGCCGTGGATCTGAAACAGCGTCAACGTAATTAATTTTACACGTACCATAGCCTCGTTTAGATAATAACGACATGCGAAGACATTTGTCAAATTAATGGAAGACGTCTATTTTCTACAGAGGATACGTTGTTTCCTTACAGTATTAAAATAAAAATACTAGAAAAACGGATAAATGTTTAATCACGAATATTGAAATAATCTTTCTGTACATTGCTCAAGAACATTGTTTGATGATGTGCCATTCAAAGACTATACTGGAGCTGTTTTACTAGATGTAATAAATAAACAACAAATTGATACGTTTAAGTAAGAACAATTTAACTAGTAAAGCAATTTTTACTTTGGATAGGAGTAGACCTGATGGTAATATTTGTGGAATCAAGTTTATCGTTATTCGTAAAATGTGATTCTTCCAACCTATAACTTAGTTGACAATTCGTACATATATGAACTAGTTTTGATAAATTTACGATTTTCTTGCAATTAACCAACGTTTTTAAATGCCTGAAAAAATATCGGTCATGGTAAGATTTGAACCCACGACCTCTGCGTTATCGGCGCATTGTGCTACCGTTATATCACGAGACTGAATGTGAGTTCAAATCGCTTTTAATACCTTGATGTCACAATGTCTGTAGATATATGGTAATACCTCAGCAGACATTATTTTTAAAGGCAAGTTTTCGGTCGAAAGAATTGTCAACTAGTTGTGTTTATGCAACATCTAACCGAAGTTTGTGTAAAGTGGAAAGTTTTTCAAATTACATTTTGTTGTCATCAAATATGACTTAAAGAAGGAAAAGGTACTACGCAATTTTTTGTTTATTTAATGCAAAAATAAAAAGAAATATATTTTCAAAAACTTAAAGGACAAAACAGATATTAAAAAATGCATTTTCATGGTATATGATTTGAAGAGCTAGTTTTACAAACGTGCTTATGACTTATGGGAGCTGATAACATTCTGCGTTTCTTTTATTGCCGTTTGTTTAGCGTTATACAAGTTGGCAAAAACATCTACCCATGCCTGCCAGATATCTCGAATCGGCACGAATTTATTAATACTCCTTTTCTCTTAATTTGTTTGTCATTAAATCGAATCATACGAGATATCGTGCAAAATGTTTCCAATGACAAGGTAGTTTTAAACGCGTATTTATCAGTTTCTTTATTCAACAAGCATTTTGTGAATGATTAATAAACCCAAGCAAGCAACGACGAACCTATGTAAGCTTCCAAAGCAGCATAATTTTTTTCGTCCTTACTGTGAACTCTTCGCTCTTCAGACCCGTTATTTTAAATATTTTATTTTCATCAAAATTACGAAACGTAAAGTAACCCGAAGTGAGATTTTGATGCCACCACCAGCGAACAAGTTCTTGTATTTATTGTAATTACACTGGCAGCAGAAAAACGACCTTGTCACCGCCGTTCTTCCGACTTACATCCTATTTTTATATCCTTTGAAGAAAGACTTTGTATATTTGTATTTAGGTGCACATTATCGCCTTCACAATCAGATTTATCTGCTTCGGATGATTCACCCGTATGATGTTCATATTCGGAAATATTTTCTTAATTGTCAGATGTTTCGATACACGCCTGTAACTATTTGGTAGTGGATGGTCTGCGCTATGCCATATTCAATGTATAATTAGAAATTAAGTCATAACTGCATCGATGCTGTGTTTTGTACTTTCAATATTGCTAACAAGTGCGGAAATATACTCTTTTTAAATTTATCCCAATTCAAAATTGCAATTTTTTTTTAAAGCTAAAGTAAAGATTGATTAAAATGTTCATTTTAATGGTATTGACATCCCATAACAATTGCTTGTTTATAAAAAAAATTCTGGATCAAAGTAATGCAATTTTCTATTTATTGCTCCATTTCACGAATTTTTATTTATTTATATATAAAATATTTACAGAGCCATTAGAAATGTCGGATATCAAAAACACATAAAGTACTAATAAAACAGTTAACCCTAGGAAAAGTAAAACTCTAACTAAAATAAAGTGGCCTTTATGGTGTATATGACACAAAACCGACATCCGTACTTATTATTTGCATACGTTTACAAATGGGTTGGTCCAAAATCCTGGGTAATACCATAATAGACCCTTGGACTCTTATGCAATATGATAGCTAGCTCTTAATCGCACTAAAGGGCACCTTGCTAGGTGTTACTCTAGCTAGAAGACACTTAAATAATACAGGATCGAAAGGCTATAAGCCAGTAACAAAACGGTTACTGCTACAGACTAACAAGAGTAAGCATTTGGGATGGTCAGAATTACTAACTCCGGACAATGGTAAATAGAGAAGAGAGCCTGTAATCCCATGGTATACATATGAAGTAAATATGCAAGGGACAATTTAAAACTGTTAATAATTTTTAACAGAAGCTTAGAATACGACTACAGCAGTTTTAAAAGTGACCAGTTAATGTACATTATTAACTTTTTCTTTACTTCTTGGTAGCTTTAGAAGTGCCAAAGGTATACAGGCAGTTATTGAAGCTCGAACTAGAGTTTTAAATTTTAACGAATTGAAAGTGTTCGAAGACTACATACATATATGTATTTTTATTGACTTCATTGAATATTTCCCTGATCTGCTTCTTTCTTTCTTTTGACGGTTATCCGAGTATTATCCAAAGTTCCCTTTGGAGATACTTTTTTATTTCAATGTCATTGTCCCTTTTCCAGTTGTTATTATTTGAATTTTCTACATGACCGAATTAATTCCCCTCGCAGTATACTGATGCGCAAATGATACACTACGTTCTTGAAAATAAAGCCACGCATAGACTCACTTTACATCGTTGATTACAGAAATAAACTGTTCCAATTAGCATATTAGAAGAAAGCGAAAATATTTCACTCTGTCAAATAATGTCCGTCAAAATCCCCTTGACAATTTGAACTGTCAAAATAGAAATCACTAATGTAAAGGAACAATGCAACTTTTACCAAACCCTTTTGGCCAGGTTTTCCAAAATTTGCTGCGTAATTTTGTACGGCGCTGGTCCGCTAAGACGCCAGCAACTAAACGATGCACCAATATGAGAGCGAACAAAGTTTTAAGAGACAAAGTGGCTATAGTTACCGGCGGAGCTTGCGGTTTAGGTTATGAGTTCGTAAAGGAATGCTTAAAGAGAGGAGCTTCTGGCGTTACGATAGCCGACATCAGACATTGCGACGGTGAGAGAGCCGCCAAACAACTCTGCAAAGAGTTCGGACAGGGTAGATGCATGTTCATGAAATGCGACGTTACCAAATCGGAGCTATTCGATTGGGTCTTCAAGCAAACGCTGAGATGTTACGGGCACATCGATCTGTTGATAAATAACGCTGGAATTCTAAACGATAAGAAATGGGAGCAGGCGATTGCTACCAATATGGGCGGATGCATTATAGGATCTTTGCTGGCCATCCAGTACATGACTAAGGCTTGCGTTGGTAAAGGAGGCATGGTCATCAACATATCGTCCGTGTACGGGATTATTCCACTGTGCGGTTTGCCGATTTACTCAATGACAAACTCTGGAATTATGTCGTTCAGTAGATCGTTAGGTAGAAGCAGCCAATACGACAGAACTGGAGTAAAAGTTGTATCGCTATGCGTAGGACCCATGTGCGGTCCCATGTTAGACAAAGCCGCGGATTGCACCATGAATGACAAATTCAAAGTAGAACTCTTGGAAGAACTAGAAGACGTTGAGAGGCAACTGCCGGAAAAGGTGGCGAAAGGTTTGAGTAAGATTTTGAAGAAAGGTCGTTCTGGTTCAATATGGCTAGCATGCAATGGATATCAACCGTTTGAAATAAGTCTTCCCGAAGATCTGGATGCCATGAGGGTTCATGAATGATGAATGTTTTATGATGAATATTGAATTTTGGTTTCATTCTATTTGTCATGTCGCTATAAAATTATTTTGAAAGAGGTTTATTAGAATATGTTATGATGATGTCGTCTTGGTTTCGTCACATGTATTGTAAAATCAGTAACACTTCAGAGAAGTTGGCGATATACTGAACTTTAATGAACGATACCAATAACTCCAATATTCTGGCAACAATAAAACTGTATTTATGATGAATAGGATCGAGGAAAGGCAATAAAAAGTGTCAGTTTTGGAGCTTTTCCTGACGAGAAAGTTATGATTTTCACTTAATAATATTTGCATTAATTAAATTAATTGATTGGTCCTGTGTTCATTAAGCACGGAATGTATTTACAAAAAATAGAGAGATAACACCTGCTAAAGGAATTTATAATGTATGATATAATCTTCAGTTGGAGCAGATTATTCATGAGATTAACGAGTCAAATGAAAGTAAACTATTGCGCAGGAAGAACGGCAGAGAAAGAAATTTGTGAGCAGCTAAACAAAACGATGGTAAAAGCATACAATAAAGCTAAAAATTTTACAGAATCCTTCAACAATAGGGGCAAATAATGTTCTTCCGGAAGAAATCATATATCTGATTATATTAGTAATTCTCTTTTGTTTGAGAAAACTGATTACACCATATCATATTTTATCTGAACCGCTATGGGTATAGATGGATAATATGCTCACTATTCTAAATATGTTGCTGTTACTGCAATTAAGGAAGGCGTAGTGATGACGTAGTTATGCCTCATCAACATTCGGAAAAAGGCTACGAAATAGTGATCAAAACGTAATAGTGTTAATATAAAAGGTTACTTAGAATTTTGAAGAAGCTTACGCAAATGCGAACGCATCAGCAGATTTGTTACCAACATACAGAAAACATTAGTGGCTGCATTATAAGGTCACAAAGCTAATTGTCTATCTTCTTTGAAATATAAACAAAATCGTTTCTAAGTACTTATTTCTTGAATTTTGTGTATTGGTTATCAATAAAAATGCGCCAAAATAAGCATCTACTTTTAAATTAACAAACTTCCAAAGAGAAGCTGTAGTTTCGTCATATTTCTCTAGATGGAACAGAAATGCAAGGAATGAGTTAAATTATGTAACATTGTTAACTGCCAAGACAATGATACTACCATAGAAATATATAATTCTAATAAAGGATCCGGTAGAATTGTAATACTGATAATGGAATATAGTACTACACGCTCTAATTATTTAATATGTTGTTGAACATTAGTAGCAGTAGTAAAAAAATATTCAAGATGCTATCGTTGTTCTCAAAACAATTTCTGCTCTATATCTTCTGCCGCTTAGTATTTACAACCCGCAGAATTTTTTTTTATGTATAAGTTCCTAGGGAATTTTAGAATGCTATAGTCTCTAGAAATAGCCAGATGAAAAGGTCAAGAAGAGATAAGTCTAGTGATCCAGCACACCACGAAATTGGTCCTGTATTGCTTATCCATTGGTCGTCGATTGAATCGACTAAAAAATTTGTAACATCAGGAACAATGACCGTTAAACCCGTTAAAGACTAATAAGCAATTATTTGTTTTATTTTGTCGATTATTAATTTTTTCGTAGTATTGTTGCTTGGCGCCCAAAATTTCACGTCCGACAAATTTTTGTAAAAAATATTTAACCCTCAATCCATTTGCACATATACATGGTGCTCCATTTAAAAATCAAAGTTATTTTTTTAAGAAACAATGAGCAAAGAAAAATAATTAATTTTGTCATTATGTAGGAAGATTAACACTATAAAGTATATCATCTGGGTTTTTCTTGTATTCATCAATCAACCATCCTACAGGTCACGTACCAACAAGATCAGTAGGGTTTGTAGTGAGCGTGTCAACCTATTCTATATTGATGTTAATGTTTCATGCGTTTTCTGTTGAGGAAATATCAGGAAATTTACGATGCTGTGGCAGAAGATTGGCACGCGTCTTTTCGAAAAGGTTTACAGCAGAACCTCGTCGTTTAAGGATTCGTGTTACCATCTAAAGAAATCTTATTTTAAAATAACAGGGAAGATTTTATCCAACAATTTCTTTTAAGTGACGCTGGACTGTTACAACACCCCTAACAAACAGCTGATGGGTTTGTCCCCATGAATCATGATATGTCTTGACTACCACTATCTAGATTCTTTAGTAAACAGCATAAAGAAAACACATCGGCAAATGTTTGCAAAACAATACCTAAAATAATAATTCCGCTAAATTCAGCTACTCATGTAGAACCGTTCACGGGAAAGACAATGTGAGCAGATAAAAACGCTAACACACGGACATACTTCTGCCTACCCGGCGTCATCAGCATGGTTCAAGCAAGTTTTTGCTCAATACATTGCAATTCTCTCTCGGCTGTTATCACCCTGTCTAAACTAATAGCTTAAGTAAGCATTCTAGGAGCTATCTAGTATTACAAGAATAACACACTCGTCTACTTGTTCAAATACAGTGAAACAAGCGATTACAGTTTTCCAACCCTTCTCTCGAGCACCTCATGAGTTGCTAAACCAGAAATGGTGCGCGCTAATACTGCGTAGGGTAACTGTACATGTGAATGATCCCTCAGTCTTACCGTCACATATTGAAAACACATACAAAGTTCCTGGAAGACGCTGCTAAATACAGCTACTAATGGTATTGGTGGAATCATGCATGGGAAGACATGACAATGTGAGGAGCGAGAAAACGCTAACACACGGACATGTTTCTGCCTACATGGGGTCATCAGCTTGATTTAGACCGACAGTTTCCCTTCTCCTGCTAAGGGAAGGGTTGGGAAACTGTACCCGCTTACTTCGCTGTGTTTGAGCCGGCAGACGTAGGTATTGTTCTTGTGGCTGTACATGATGATAGTAGCTGAGGGGAAATTGCAACGTGTTGAGTTACAAAACTTTCGAAATCACGTTAATAGAGTAGGCTGTTAGCAAGTGACCTGGTGATTGAAGTCTTAAGGTCTGATCTTGAGATTGAAAGCGTAGGAGAAACACTTGATAATAGTGTTGCAGACAGATTTAAAAAATATTGATTATTATAATTTTAATCGTTATTATACGTTAGTAAGTAGTAATTTCCACACCACACAAAGTAACAATTTATTCAAAACGCAGCATTGCGGGAGCACATGGATCATGTCAACTGAGTTACCGATTGAGTTCGGTCCGAATAAATTATTAGTTTGTGTGTTGTGGAATTTACTGCAATACATGTGAATCATACTGCCATACAGTTCTTGCAATCGTTGTGTATGTGTCAAAATGCAGCATTTGCCCCCTCTGCCTACCCTCCCCCCTCCCAAAGTGGTAAAAATGTCTGTTCATGTTATAATTACAAGCAGATTTTTGTACATCAAAATACCAAAACTAATTATTTCTGTAGACCCTATTTGATCTACGATGACAGGTTTAAATACAAGTTGATCAAATACGTAATTACTTAGCTTTATTAAGAATTCACGTAAATTGAAGTAACTCGACAACTAAAGTTCTATTTCAAATTCAGTTATCTCCCTTCTCCACCCTTAACGTAGACCGGGCGTATTCGCTCACGTATTCCAACTTAGGAAAGTAAATTTTTTACAATTTCGTGGTCTTCATTCTCCCGCTCGTACATATCCATCCACTATCCTGCACCGTGTAAATATGTAAAGCGAGCGGAAGTGATTTTACAGCATAATAAAACTGTACCGGAACGGCTTTCCTCCTTTCCTGCGGGCAATGTCTAAGACGTTGTTGTTTCGCCGAGAGAGTGAACTTACTTGTAACGACTCGAGGCATCTGCAATTCCTGCACATAAGTTTCGCATCTGCCGGGGCCGAGGCGCCGGCGTTCATTTGTTTTATTAAGGCGCTGGTAGTCGATGCGGCCGGGCGAACAAATGAACGATGCCTGCTGTTTTGTTTCGCTTAGGAGTTTTATTCGTCGAAGGTTGGTATGCAGTAGTGGCCATCTCTTTTATTATTTCGCGTTGGCGGGCTGTGTAATGCATAAATCCTGTTTACGAGAATGCATGTGTACGTTTCTACGGTGGGTTGTAGATAGTAAACGTATGTGTTGCGGTAAGTTACAAACGAGGCGGTATTTATTGGTTGGTAGCGTTGAAAGAGTTTTAATGTCTGCAATATTAGTATGTGGCTAAACAATACATGCGATGTACGCTTTATTTGACGCGGTGCTTAGTTTAAATGGAACTATTTACGTATTTTATTCGACGTTAAATGCAAAACTAACGCAAAGTTTCGAAATGCAGACTTCTTTTATGAAAAATATTTACATTTATGAAGTCACCTATGGGATATAAGGGCTGATGGTTATAAAGACAAACCAAAGCCAAATGACAATCCAACTGTCGACAGAATGACTAGAGGAAAAAAGCAGTCCCCCTCTTATTGGTCAACAGCTTCAGGTGAAGGAGCTAATAACAGAAAAGGGCACTCTCTTACCCATAGTTCGAGAAATCGGTCATAGAGACAGATGAACTAATAAATAGCTAACGAGATGGAAATGCAAAAGGCAAGGAGAAAGAAGAAACCATTGCACTAAAGACCTATAATAGGCATCTCTAGTAGTATCAGCATGACTATGTTCAAGGATAAATTATTATCCGAACTTTCAAGTTCCCTGATCGGATCTCCGGGAGAAAGGTTCTTTTGAATAGTGATGAATGCAGAATTAAAGTTAGAATAGCATGGTAATCAACATCTGAAACGGATAGGAACTATTAGAAGAGGAAGAAGTCAACTCTTATATTTTCAACAAGTTCTATCAATCATTTACAAAAATCTTTCAATGAAAACTCTCCGTTGGTGGTAGTCGTACTCTTCGGTTTATGTTCTTTTTACTATGATAACAAAAATTATAGTTTATTCAAATGAAGAACGGATCGGCATGATTTTCATTCTTGGCGTATGTCTGCAAAATTGCTTACCGGATTCTTTTAGCTGAATAGCGTTATCGATTCAATTTAGATAAATTGGGATGTTAGTACAAAAAAGAACACTAAGAGAGGACGTGTAACAGAAAACAATGAAATCAAATTTGCATTCATTGCGTTCGTAACTGAAAAACCCATATTTGCGAAAAATATTATAATTACCCAAGTTAAGGATTCTTCGAGAACACACTTACCATTCCTATGAAATATAACTCTGCCAAGAACTTTCTGAAAACGATTTGGAGAAACGAATTGAATCTTTGTATGTGGATGTTAAATATACTGGCGAAAAATGAAAACTTTATTAATATTCTCTTGTTTAATGATGAATTCACATTTCACAACAATGAATTTGTTAATAGATATAATTTTGATTCTTATTCCGATTCCAATTCAAATCAATTAGGAAAAATTTGTAATCAAGACAAACGGAAGGTGAATATGTAGTGAAGTAATGGGTAGATATTTAAATTGTCCTTATTTTTCTGAAGAACATGTAATTGGAATATTGCTTTTAGACTTTTTGATAAACCAATTTCCAATCTTATTTCAAGAAATTCCTTTGGATATAATGATTTCGGCACATTTTCATCGTGGGGTACCAATATTTAGATGCCCATTAAAAAAAACCGATGGATTGGAAGAAATGGACACACACGTAATTAGTCCCCTATATCCCAGAGAGACCGCACACCAGTAGCGCTTAAGGTAACTGCACATGTGAATGATCCCTTAAAGACGACGTACTAAGAACCACATCGAAAATGCCTATAAAAGGATTCCTTACAAAATGCACTATTTATTTAGCATTATTATGTTAGGTATTGTTGTCTAAGTTATTGATGTTTATAATATATTTAGTATTAATTTTTGAACACCTTGTTTACAAAAGTAAATTTTTCGCAACTGGAACATCAAACTTAATTAACTAGTACACTCTGCCGTGAATATGGTCCAACAAAAGGAAATATATGTTGAGTATTTATAAATTTAAATTAGTACTACAAATGTCCATCCCTTTCGCTTTTTATTAAATAAGCTCCGAGGAATCCCCTTTAATAATGACATCATGTATCAAAACTGTCTTGACTTCACCAAAGCGCCAGATTTCTTTAGGAATGAAATCGAAAAACTGCCAGATCGTTGAACGCTAGTTCTAAATTATGGAGGAGAACATTTTCTTTAGTAGTTTATATATTTTGCTTGCCAAAAAATTAACAAACTTTAATGTCTATAGAAGCACTATGAACTTAAGCATCAATCTGATACAGATGAAATCATGGCTCAAATAAATATGTAATTTTGTAACATATTTCTTCTTTCATCTTTTAGAACATAACACATTTCCGCCAACTTTCTAGTACTAATACCAATTATTTCCATATCTTAGAGTTCAGTAAACCGTTATTTTGAGCATTTTGTTTTATTTTTTTTCCGATATATTTGCACCGCAATTTTACTCTTTATATACTCTAATATCCTAAAGTTCATTTTGGTTGCTTTCTTCAATTCTAGTTGCCTCATAAAATTGTATAAATGCATAACTAGCATCCAGAAGCCCTACGAATACGATATTGATTAGATGACGGAGTAATTTTCCATTGAAAAAAACTTATTTTAGGATAAAAATATATTTTATTTATCAAGATAATTGTCATCTAATTTTATGACAATTTCTTTAAGAAATATAAAAACACTCGTCTAAATAAATATTCGTTTTGGCTATCACATTTCCATTTTGAGGCTAAAAACGAGCTAAAATTACTCCCAAACAGATTTAGTGCATAAAACACCACTTCATGGCCTAATTCAACGAATTTGGCATTAGCAATAGCGGATAGATAGAGGAGCCTCTTATAATAATAAAAGCTATAGCTTTCTCTTCAGTTCGGCATCTAAACGTGTCAGTCTATCAGTGTAATATTAGCTGATTGTTAGCTGTAAATAGTCAATGGAGATATAGTCTTTATAATCTCAAAAATCACGGCCACAATCTTGTTGACTCGAAAAAAACTGTATTTGCCTTCTCTGTAGCACCTTTATCAGAAGAGATCCAATGATTTAAAAGCGCTTTTGTTTGTGGAGTATGGCGATATATCCAGGTTTCATCTATAGTAACATACTGACGAAAAAGAACTTTTGGACTTCGTTTGATACTTAGTTCTTAGGATCACCTTAAATTATTGGAAGCGTTCGAATTTGGTCAACAGCAAACAAAGGCAGCAGTCATCTTGTGCACAATGCCATGGACTTTTAATCTACTATTAATCATTTCAGGAGAAGTTAGTCCGGTCCATGGGTATCATACGTGTACATCAGATTGCGCCAAAATGTGGACATTAGGCTGTTAAAATTTTGCTAATGTCGGGAATGTAATTAGCATGGAGAAATAGTTGGCAGCTTTGGAAAGGGATCGTACTGTTAAATCACCCTCATAACAGCAAACCTACCGTTCTCTTTTTAACTCCCTAATGTCCAATATATAATCAATACTGACTTAATGAGGAACACACTTTTTTACTAACTCTGCTACTGTAGACATCTATTAAAACATATTTATTCATTACTCACTGTTGATCTATGGAAGCCCTAACTTACCTAATAGCCTTCAAAGGATTGATGAGGGTAACCGTTATCCGGTGTGCTATAATAACAAATTTACGGTCTGCTTGGCTTTGTTATCGAATTTAACGTAGAATATTCCTTATATAATCACCACGATTTGTTCAATTCGCAATTCAATCAATATTGTAATTCCACAAATTCAAAAGAATAAATACTTGTTCCATTTCAAATCGAACGTATTCATTCCATTTTCATCTTACTAGATCTACAAGTACGCCGGATGAAGTCTAAAATCTGCTGGAAATACGTATACATATCTGTATGCAGGTTATCTCTACGTTTCTATCATATTTCCTGCTTGGTATTCAATATCCGCCTATAGTCGAATCTATATACGCTGAAGCGTGCCATCCCCAAGTAAAATAGAAAAGGAGAAAAAATGAGGGAATCGCCCACCAACCGCGCCGATCGAATATAAATTTAAAATTAAATTATCTACATTTTCTGGGGTATCGGGGTCGCTTATCTGGTTTTCCGCGACCAGTCTACCGCAAGATCCGTTCGAGATAATCCTCCAAAACGTTCCTCTTTTGTTTCCCAAGGCAAATCGATACAAATCAGGTCGTCGCGCTTCTCTCCCCCACATTGGCCGAAAGAAAGCGCAGGAAACCAACAGATACACGCATACATACACTCGAAGCGGAAAACCCGAAACGACTTTGTATAAATATTTCATTCGGCGGGGGTCTTCTGCTTTTTTAAAGTCGGAACTTGAAATCCATTAGATGTACCTTTGTGCTAGTGTTTCCTTTCCGGTTGCTTTAAGGTTTGGTTACGTTTTCGCCTTCTTTCTGGTTGCGCCTTTTTTTTTGTTTTTGTAGGGCTTCTCTGAAATGGAAGTGTGAAATAATGATACAAGGAAAAGGACGAAGTTTCATTATTGTTCGCCATCATCGGAAGAGAAGAGAGGGGTGACGTATTCAGAATCAAAGTGTAAAGCCAACGTAATATTGTATATAGAGTTTGAACGAAAATAATTGCAAGGCAATACGTATTCTCAAAGCGTAGCAGTGTTTTGTAACAGATATTATTTTACATAATAGAGATAATCTCCTTTTTGCACGGTTGTGCGGCATGAAAGGCATCTTTGCTATTCTTGAGCCTTGCAATGAGACTTTGTTTTCATATTTCATTATTCACAACTTACCACAAATAATTATGAAACTCTTCTGAAAGAAACGATATCCAAAATTATTGAATGAAAAAGTTATCCGAATTGCTAAATTGATTAGATATTTCCTAGTGAATAATTTCATATTTACACAACGTATGTACCGGGTGAATAAACTGCGAGGTGTTGATAGCATTCTGGGCGACTGGGAAATGGATCGAACAATGGCATCAAAGTCTTTGCCTTTGGCATCAGTGCACTTTTGAGAACTAGTAAGAAACGTGTACATATACAGTGAGATCGAGAACTATGGAACAAAATTCGTGAAACTAACCAATTTCTTCTATAAATATTTTTGAAAATGTACAGTAACTTTTCACAATGCGCACACTTAGTAGTAGACGCTACTTTGCTTGACAATATTTGTCGAATATATGACGTCATCAATATTTTTTTAAATGGTTACCTATATTTCTTTTTCTTCTATTCGATAGAACGCTGTTATCGCTCCACAATAATTAGAAAAAAATACATATATTTCATTAGAAAGGTTTGAAGAAAAATGGGAAAAACTGTCCTATTGTTACTTGGTCAAGGTTTTTGCGAGGGTCATCCGGAAATTAAAGAACGTTTTGTTTTCTCACGTGACTCTATTTCCCCACCATCACCGCCGAGCCACCACTAACCTTGGTAGTCATCCGATTCAGTTTGGCGGCAGCTACGATCCAATACGAGTAATTACTGCTTAGCTGTGCAACTTTAAAATGACCCATTGAAATTAATAGATAAATAACTGAGGTTCACGGTAATGTGATGAAAGAAGCGTCAGTTTGGAAGTGGTGTATCATGTTTAATGACGAACAGAAGAATGTTCATGATGTAGATCGCTCGGGCCGGCCCTCAGTGGTGACTGACGGGCTCAAAGCTAGGATTGAAAAAAAACTACAAGAAAATAGGCGTTTCACAATTAGTGAACTGCATTCATTCTTTCTAGAAATTTCAAGAACTGCGTTGTACGAAATTGTGAGTGCAGATTTGGGCTATAATAAAGTGTGTGCCAGGTAGGTTCGTCGAATTTTGTTAGACGAATGCGAAACCAAAGGAACATCAGTTGTATTAACAGATCCCAGTCGCTGTGACAAGGATGGCGATGAAGCTTTGAATCGCATTGCTACTGGTGATGAAACCAAAAGAAGGAAAACAAATTTCTAGTGTCAGAAAGGTTATGGCTACGGTGTTTTGGGATCGTAAGGATGTCCTGCTTATTGACTACTTACCTAGAGGTAAGACCATAGATGAAGCGACCTAATAATACTTTAATTGAAGAAATGAAAATTTTGTGTTTGGGAAAATAACGCCCATGCTTTTGATGTATAAGGAACAATTACTGTTACATGATCGGTAAGGGTAAGATGTTCATCAAATACAATCCCAAGGTCTCTAATTTTAGTACAACGTAATAATACCTCAGTATCAATTGAGTAATCGAATAGAATTGGACATTTTTTTCTTAGAAAGTGTAAGTACTTTACATTTTAATTTATTTGATATACATCACCGAGGTACTAATTCCAAATTATACTAAAGTTTGAGACAATCATCAACCGAAGCAATATTTGCGTAAATTTTAATGCCGTCAGCAAACATCAAGATCTTGCAATCAATCGGATCCGAAATGTCGTTGACAAATAATAGAAACCGTAGGAGATCCATTGTAGTAGTAATTTTGGTAACAAAACGGAATCCACTGTAAAACACATAAAATTTGCCAATTACAGGGGGCATCGACTCGTCATGAATTATTATTATCATTGACTGAGGAAAGCCACAGAAAATCTCTATCCTAAGAAGCAGCCCCGAGCTCGAATCCGGCACCTCAAGACTGACAGACAAGTGCTCAAGTCGAGTCACCAACCCCGATTGTTCTGATTAATTAACACCTAAACGCTCCATATTTCTGAACCTTCATAACATAACATAACTTCAAATAAACCAATTTCTTTGGCAGAATTATTTCTTCCGAGTGTTACATCACGGAGAAATTTCTTCAGATTTAGAATTGGGGGAGAAGGATAGGATTCCACCCGTAAACGAAACTAAATTGTTACGATTGTCACGTATGAGTTTGCCAAAATTTTCAAATGCTTTGTCTCCTTCAATAAAATTGGTGAAACGCACAGATGCAAACAAGATAAAGAAATTGAAACATCTGTATGCGTTAGAAACCCCAAAATCTGGTTGTAAATGTTTTATTCCGTCGCAGAACACGCCAAAGGAATATCCTAATTTCTGCTTTTGTTTAGCACCCCCGTACACCTTTTGATTCAGACCCTTTGTTTTTCACCCTCAAGCAGGTTCTGAATTAGAATAATTAGTCCGTTGCGTTTAATTTAATTGGTCCTTCCGCCTCCCTCTTCCAATTGACGCGTCACCTCCACGTCCTGTATTTCGACGGCAATTCTTCTTCCACTCGTCGAAATTTCTATAAATTCAATTAACCTCCGCGAGAGGGCGTGACGGACGGAACGCCGGTAATAAATCCGAAATAATCAAATTTCGCAGGTTCTAATATTTTTCCCCGCGACGTCGACGAGTTCGCTCGTAAATTTCGAACATTTTATTAAACTATATTAATTAGCGTCGAGCGAGCGAAAGAGAGAGAAGTAGAGAGAGCGCGGGGGTCTTTTTAATGAGCGTCTGTCAATAAATTTATTACGGCCGCTTAAACCGCTTGACACAAGGCAATTTGGCAACGAATGAGTTTGCGCTTAAATAATTGATGCGTCAATAAAATACGGGAATTATGAATTTTGTGAGTCGGCCAAGTTTGTTACTTTAGGTCGGACGAAGCGGGTCGTCGAGCCGAAACGGCGCGCTTCCGGTCTAGCGACGAACGACAAACGGGAGGGCGCAAGGGTTGGTAATTGCCTTCGTGTGGTCGTCATCGCTGTGTTCTTGTTGTACACTCTTTAACAAAAGGAGTCGTGCGATTGCATACATATATTATAGGTGGGCATGTGTGTGTGTGCCTTGGCGGTATAATAATGCCTTCCAGTCCTAATTTAGCCCCGTTGAATAAATAACTATGTCGATTTACTAAGTAAACTCGATCCTACCATAATTTATACCTGAACGTTTAATTATACTCTACGTCCGTAAACGAAAATACCATGGCCCCGTCGCTTAAGCGTGAAGCCAGGTATTTTCTTTAAATAACGGGGGTGTATTTATTAATTTACGATGAAGTATTGACAAAATTTACATCGCATAGTGTTTTCAATTAGATCCCGAAGTGATTTATCTACGTATCAAACGAATAATTGTTAGCGCATTGCCAAAGGAAAATATTGTAAAGATCAAGCAAACAAATACATATGTAGTCTTATTTACTCTGATTCCAACGTCTATAGGGAAGGAACCCCGCCTTTCCTGAGCGATCCGGCCATAAGAGGACGCCTTAATATCGGCGATTTACCTGCGCTAGCTGTACTTATAAAACTTTAATTGCCAATGTCTTTGTCTTCATAAATTTATTTCTTTTTTTTGCGTTAATCGCGTCAGCTTGTTCGGTAGCAAGCAATTATTCGACTCACTGTTCCTTCTGACGACTGGAGCTTTTGACGACTGGAGCTTTTGACGACGCAGTTTATTCTTGATTTTCGGAATGCGAGGAAGTTCTTGGGACTTACGTCCGGACTGTATGGAGGATGGCCTAACAATTCGAAGTTTTGTTGTGTTAAAAATTTAGTTGTCTTGCGTGCGTGCTGCGTGTGAACTTACATTGTCTTGGTGGAGGATGATGATTCATCGTTCGGGGTTGGTTTCTATATAATCTTAGCGATGACTTGCAGCAAAGAAATGGTTGTATACCAATCAGCAGTAACAGTTCTTTGATCTTGAAGAGGAATTGTTCCTATATGACCTGCTTTCGAGATAAATGACACAATTTTTTTTTAAAAAATCGTAAGGGGTAATTGCTTGGAATTTTATCAAAATTTCATCACCTCGTATAATTCCGGCTACCCAGAACACGATTATGTAATCAGAATTGACGTAATACAGCTAATTTAAGGAAAACTCACGTTATGACGCTCATTACTATTTTTTGCAATAACTTTAGAAATATAAGGATTTCCTTCGAAACAATTGCTTTTTTTTAATCTGGAGACACATTGGGAATGAATAACTTTTGTCGGCATTTCTTCACATTGGAACAACCAAATAGATGACTAGCGTTTATTTTCTGACTCGTATGAGTGAAGCCAATGGGAAAATCATTTTTACGCACAATTCTTCATGCAAAATTTTTCGCGTTAAGATTTTTGAAATCCCCAGTGATGCCTCAATCTCGAGATATGTCACATATCGACCTTCCTGAGTAACTGAGGTTTATGGTACATCTGCTCGTGGATCATCGCTAAGAGTTGAATTCTCCAAACTTACGAGAAGTTATTAACTAATGTGGTGTTTCATTGCCGAAAACTTGTTGAGATAATTGTCTTCGAAAATTAAAAAGAAAAAATACTACGCGGAAATATTTTCGGGTTGATTTCATTTTTCAACTAACTTGTCAACTTTGAGAGTTGGTTGCAGCTACAACACTGCACGTATCGTATTGAAACTTTGGATTTAGTGCTGACTTTACGCCACCAGTCAAGGTGGCGTCCCCTATGTCCTAGTATACAAAACTTACGAGACGTCTCTTGTAATTTTATTCTTGAGTAGTGCGTTTATATGAATAATATGAAACGGTAATCGTAAAGGTACTACAATAAAAGAAAGAGACAAATTCATTATTTTTGTCCTGAGATTTTTAGTTTTCTTGGGTATTAACGTGTATTATGTCACAAAGATGGATCGTTACGTCGGTGCACAGAAGCGGTGCTGGTACGAATTTAGACACCTGGCAGGTTTACAAGGAACTCGATTGCAAAGCACATGACGGGTATGTGAGACACAGAGAAATACAATTCGTTTTTGAAATAACCTATACTTATAACAGGTGTTTAAAATATTCTACAAACCACTGTGGACCAAAAGACGATTTGTATATTTTGGGAAAATAGATAGATTTATTCAGTTCCGCAGTAAAATTGCCAAAAGTAATAAATAAAGTAACAAAAGTGTTAAACGCAGTGGAGTTTACGTTTGAGTAACTTGGAGAGCATGGAAATGTTAAGGCTGCAGATATTTGACAGATTCAAATCGTTAAATACGCAGATCACCTTTGATTCTACTCCTACTTTTCAGACATTATTCTATCATTGTCGTAGATCCCAACGTATTTGGTTCCACTTACTTTGTTATCCTAAACTTTCCGTTTTTGATTTAATCTAGCATTTTAACATTTAGATGTCTCTCCATTTACAATCTTTATTTGAAAATAACTTTCTTCTTGACTTTTCCCCCTTTTCGGCATTTTTATTTCTTGTTTATGTCCCTTTACAATTTTAATTTGTGCTTTTGAAAAGTTTGTATTGCTGCCGTAATACTTCTGATATTGTTTTTTTTGCACCTGTCGTAATTTTGTAGTCATTTTCTGGAGTGGTAAGTGTGCGATTTCTTACGTTCTTTTTTTTATTTTTGGTTGTCGCTTTCATTTGCTATTCTAGTCTTGGCCTGATGCAAATGTGCACGAAACCGGTAAGTATTGATTGATTATATTGTTTTTAAGATGCGAGATTGGTCTCACTTTCTTTCCTTTTGCTTAGATTCAATATGAACTCACACCGAGACGAATACGTTTCTTTATAAAAAGTAGAATTTAAAAAAAGAAACTATACACATAGTAGTTATCAAAACTAGAGGACCAAATCTATTAATTTTTTATGTTACCTCTTTTATAATTCCTTAAATATGTGACAAACTTTGTTATTTAATCTGCAAGAAATAATATTTTAAAAGTAATATGACTTCGCTCATGGTTTTACAAAGGTTGATGATGTGTTTAACATAATTAATACTAGTCATCTTATCCTTTATAAAACTAAAGCTGTAATTATGAAACTCTCATTCGGTATTCTTAAGCATAAATTCCTTTCTTATACTTGCTGTCACATAAGGAAGGTTACAATGTGAGAAACATTCGACTTATATCTAAACAGATTTTACTCCTTACAATTGAATAATATTCAAAATTAGCACCATTAATAATGATTTCCTTGAAAGCTTTTACATTCAAACAAATATTGGTGCATTATGAAATGTACACTTCATTAAAATACACTCTCTTTAGTAAATCTAAAGTATTATTTCCTTTTTTTTAACTAACACAGAAACGCAGTAAAATAGAACCAAATTTTCCGTAATAATATGCGTTAGTTCCTAACTTTGAGGAAAGATACTACTTATCTTGCATGGGATTCATTTCATTAAAACTTAAACAACATTTCACGCGAAGGTAGCAAAGCTACTAGCAACTTCCACCACGGCGAACTAAGTTTACTCACCGTCACCTTTACCTTTTTTTTTTTCAGAATTGCGCGGGAAGTTTTATCAGGGTGGATGTGGGATGTGTTGTGTTCTGGGACCTATGTAAAGTTGGGAACTTACATTTTTACCTTATCTAAGCAATATACCGAGTTTTTCGCGGAATTACGTACATACATCATTTCCTTCAAGAAAGCCAGCTTGGATGTTTCTATTTTCATGTTTAGAATAGCATTTCAGTAACAAATATATAAAAGTATTTAAGGTAACTCTAGCATTTTTTGCAGGGTAGGTAAATATTTTTTCGTGCAATGACATTTTTTCTTTATAAAAACCAACGATAATCCTATCATATTTTTTGGGGCGATATTACACCCGGAGGAATAAAACTTCTGAGAAAGTATGATGTCCGACGTAGTTCTTGTGGTAAAATATACTTTCTTCCACTTTTGTTTTATTTTCTACGTGAACTGTCTCGAACTTGTTATGGCTACATTCACATTTAGCGTGACCTTTAGGGCTTAATTTTTAACCGTTTTAATGGAGTTCGGACGAGATATAAGTTTTCTTTTTGTCCGCGTATTTAAGTTTGTACCATCGCGAAATAATCAGAACGAAACAAAATGGTTTGGCCATGAAGTTGCTGCAATTATACAGATACGCAAAATTTATATTCATAGGGGTCTAAGGCATGGCTAGGAAAACTGAAAGCATCGTATGTTTCTTAGAATTATAATATTGTCAGTGATCTTAGTAGACGTAGACATGTCGATGTAATTAAATATCGGTTTAAGCTGCTCTTGATTTGATATTACTTGGTGACTACTTAAAAGGTCTGATTGCTGCATACTATGGCTCTGTTTCGTATAGTTTGGTTTTATGTATTTGTAATGAAGAAATGTGAGTTTTTCCTAAAAAACTTTAAAGGCCCATAAATATATAAGGATGTCAGTGTCATGATATTTAATTTCCTGAAATTGTTTCTACTCATAATTCGTAAGATATCGTCTAAGGCGACTGGGAGTAAATTGATATGGAATATTCAATGCTTTACTGTCCACATATTCTCTGTGTGTTATTCCAATGCCGAAAAATAAAGCACCAGCTCGCTATGCTGATTTACGCCTCAAAAACATTTATGTGCCATGTCAAAAATCTTTGAGAAAACGTTTGAAATTCAACTAGGAAGCTACGTCGATAAGTATGACATTTTTACATCCTGCTAGTCTGGACATAGACTTCAATATAGTGACGCAAGTGCTCTGTAGACTGCCAATATTTGCGTAGCCACTAAGATTGGCAATAACATTAACTAGCATCCCAGGAAAAGTATTGACAAGAATACTAGAGAGAAACTGGAAACAACACTAGAAGATACTCAACATGGAATTAGAAAAGGAAGAAGCACTCAGGACTTAATATTTGTAATCAGACAATTAGGAGAAAAACTAATAGGGAAAGGAAAGGAAATACATATATGTTTTATAGATCTTAAAAAAGCTTTTGATAGGGTAAGAAGAGAAGATGTATGGCATAGCTTGGAAAGGAGAGGTTTAGAGAAAGGAATAATAGAGATGATTAAGGCATTGTATAAAAGCAATAAGAATTAGGTGAGAACTTCCAATGCAGAATCAGCTGAATTCGAATCGCAAATTGGATTAAAACAGGGATGCGTATTGAACCCATTGTTATTCTCTATATTAATAGACGACGCTGTTAAAAAAGCTAAACAAAAAGGAAAAAATATGAAAGTAGGAAACTGGAAAATAAATGCAATTAACGTACAGGAACTAATGTTTGCAGATGATATGGTACTGATAGCACACTCGGAAGAGACATTACAGCAAAACTTGAAGATACACCAAGAAGAACTAACAAAGATAGACATGGAGATGAACACGAGGAAAACAAACACAATGATAATAGCAGCAGAAGAAAGAAAACATGGCATTAAAATCGGGGAAAAAGCATTGGAACAAGTTAAAAGTTACAACTACTTAGGAACAATCATTGAAGACAATGGGAGAATAGGGAAAGAGGTAAATGAGAGGATAGGGAAATCCGGAAAAATATATAACATATTGAGAAATTCGTTTCTGGATAAAAAAGAAATACCAAAAAAATAAAGACAGAGGTGTATAAAAGAGTGGTCAGACCAACATTAACATATGGTAGTGAGTCATAACCACGAATAGAATCAAAAGCAGAGTTACGGCCATTGAAATGAGATTCCTAAGAAGAATAGAAGGAGTAACTAGAAGAGACAGAATCAAAAAGACGACAACCACAAATAGTCTGAGTATCAAACCAGTAGAAGTGGTCATAGAAGAGAGACAACTGGAATGGCTTGGACATCTACACAGAATGGAAGAAGGTCGAATCACAAAGAGGATGTTTGAAGCCAAAACAGAGGGCAAAAACAGAATAGGTAGACCCCGAAACACCTGGAAGGAGCAGGTGTATAGAACATTGGAAAAGAGAAGTATGGGATAGATTGAAGCCAAACAACTGGCTCAGAACAGGAACCTGTGGAAGATAAAAATAAGAAATAAATAGTCCGACACCGCAAGGTATAAAGGACATAGGCTTAAATAAAATAAAAAATAAAAACTAACATTGGCAAAATTACAGCTCTTTTCCTGCTTAATCATTAAGTATAATTTGCTTATTTTTAATTCAGTTCTTAGCGTTAAGGCTGTGTCTCTGTTTGAGAGCTATATATTTTTCAGATGTGCTCTCTGTAGGTGGTAGTGTATATAAAAAAATTTCGGGGTATAAAAAAATAATACTAAGAAGTCGATGGTATCCTTATATTCTGTTGTTATTATTAATTAGTATCAAATCACAAAACTTAAACACTGTGGCCCTGGTACACTGAAACACTTCACTAAAATCTGGACTCACATTTCAACAGCTAAACTGCCATCCTAAGAGATAATACTGAACTAACCAACTAAACTAAAACTACATTATTTATACCCTATCAAAGTTACTGTTAGTTATGGTCATGCATGATTTAATAAAGAGGAAAAACTGGAGTTTAGAAGGCCTAAATCTCTATTTATCAAAATATGTTTGCATTTGTAAATTTCCATACCTCTATAACTATCTAAATAAACATCTTGTTTACATTCCGAATTAGCTTGATATTCTCAACATTATGATTTCTTTGTAACATGTACAGGACTGCACTAGATTTGTCAAATTTAAGATAAATCAAATGCTCTTTGTATCTAAGTTTAATACATCTTTTTGTCTGTCGAATGTACAACTGACCACAATCTTTACAGAATATTTTGTATATTCCTGATCTTTCCATGTAGTTTCCACATAGTCTGGAGGATTTCCTAAAAAGTTATGACGTTACTGTTTACTGAAGAAAAAAGATTTTGCGACCAACTTTAGAAAAGATTTTTTGAAGACTTTTGCTACTTTCTAGTGTGCTTATATTTCTAATTCTTGTTCTATTTTTATGTTTAATAGCATTGCAGACTACATCTTCGGAGAATCTGTTAGAATTTACAGTTTTTATGATCTCATTGATATCATTTTTCCATGAGTGATTAAAATCTTTCAAGATGAATTTATAGTTATTAGGAGGTTTTCTATATGTCTATTTCTAGCTTATTCCTACCTCTTATAACTAACATATCTGGGAAGAGAATACTGTTTTCGGTTTCCGTTTAATGGGTAAATTTGGTAGATGAATGTTTTGAATTTAGCTGTTCTAAAAATCCGGTTGCTGGGCGTTTGCGCGTGTCACAGATGCAAAAAAATGTCGTCAATGTATCTAATGTAAAACCGTGGAAAATATATCAAAGTATTTTTCAGGCCAGTTTCAAATTTACCCATAAAGAGGTTAGCCCTGAAAGGGGATAGGCTGTTATCCTTTGAGATTCCCTCAGGTTTGTTGGCCAATCCAGCCAAAGAAATTAAACAAACGACCTCCTCGCTATCCACTTGGTTATCCAACAAAAGTTTTTCTAAATATTCTCAGGTTGCATTGACCGGGACGTTAGGAAACAGTGAACTTACATTAAACGAAACTAAAACTTCGTTGTCAGTAAGCACAATGTCCTTAATTTTCTCAAAGAACGCGTATGAATCTTTAACCGCAAAAGCAGGTGTTTTTACTGGTGAGCTATTACATTTGTCAGACAATCATCTGGAATTAATTGGTAGTGTGATCAATTGAAATGATTTTAACGATTTAAATCCTCATAATAGTATACATTTGAATAAGTTGTTCCGCGAAATATGTTTCCAGAACTAAATAAAAATTTATCGAATTCAACAGGCATCGGAAAAACTTTCGTAGATTTGTTTCACTTCTTCGTAACAGTCCCGGCCGGTATCGATTATGCAAATGTGGCCGCGCGTCTAGTTTACCTGAATTTTTATCCCCGAACAAACTAGATAAAACAGTAGTTTGTAAAGAAGGTATGTACGTATACTCCTCAGGCGTCTAAACTTCCATGTTATCGCGACAATTTAGTTTAAGTTTACGTCCTTGTAATGCAAATATGTACGTCAGGACGACGTCTCAGCGCTTCCGCGTCCTTCGACGTGAAGCTGCAAGTAGGGAAGAGACATTTAACCCCTTCCTTACCGGCTCGCCTTTTCAGCTAGCGCGCTTCCCTCTCTATATGTAAGTTGCATGCGATATAAACTTGATACGCTGAGTCAATTTAGATATTGAAATTAAACATTGTATCCGCCCGGAGATGTTTTATCTGCAAACAAGACGTTAAGCTCGAAGTTGTTAAATCCTTTGAGACGGTAAGGTAGTGCCGGGATAATGCAGACGTATCAGCGTTATCGATCAAACTCGACAGGATAAACGATACTGATGATTTAGGATCAGAATAGATGCTGCACTGTAATATAATACATAATATCCGCACCTGATGCATTCGCGTTGAAATGGATGTAGCTTTGTGTGAGTTATGAACTTTGTACCCGTCACGTTTCGGCGTGGGTAACGTATGCTACTTGATCGCGAAAGACTAGTAAAGCATCTGGTACAACTTTGTTCGCTTCGTACCGTGTCATTTTAATAATATCCCCTTTCTTAAACGGGTATTTAATCTCCTAACTACTTCGCGAATTCAACAAAGTAAAAACTTTTTGACGGTACTTCCGCAACCAGCTATGTTCTCTTTACTTTACTTCGCTAACGATAACGTCTGGCGTTTACGTTCTATTTTCGCTTGAATAGCAATTTAGAGATTTCGAAATGAAGCCCTTCCTCTTACCGAGGATTAATGATATACTTACAACGTGTTTTCAAGTAACTATAGCGATAATAATAGTAGTATCATTTGTTTGCAGCCAAGTAATTCCACACAATGTAAATGTACAGATGTCAACTTAATTGTACTTAATTTGAAGATATGTGAAATAGTTCTATAGATGAAACAAATATGTTTGCATGTGAATAAAACGGATGAATACAATCCAAAATAGGGAGTAGAAGAAAAATTAAATTAATATTAATATTAGACCATCGTTGGTATTAGTAATGATAAAATTATAATTAAGATGTATGGTAGAGCCGGGAAAGGAAAGGGATAGAGAGAGGAATGATACAGTTGATTAAAGCATTTTATAAAAACAACAGGAATAAAATCAGAACTTCCATCGTAGAATCAGCTCAATTCGAATCAGAAATTGGATTAAAGTATTGATGCATATTAAGCCCATTGTCATTCTCTATACTAATAGATTATGCGTTTAAAAAAACCAAATAAAGAGGAGAAAATTTGAAAGTAGGAAACTGGAAAATGAATGCAATTAGCGTACAGGAACTAAACATTCAAAAGCAAAAGTAAAGGATACCTGTATACAATCCAAAACAGTGCCAGTATGGCTTCACCTAAGGCAAGCCAACAACAAATGAAATCTAAAAGAAATAATAGAAAAGTTGTATGATATAGATAAAAATGTCGTGTGTTAATTTTAATTAAACGTTTCATCCTAGTAAAAAAATACTTTATGGGAAGTCACCGCAAAGATAACATCAGATTTACACCTAATTCTGTGACTCTATCATGGTTTGCGGGGCATCCCTGTAGCGGACCCTGCAGAGTTAGTATCAGTAAACAGAGGTACAATGACTGCCTATAAGTATACAGCAAACACTTTGTAATACCATACACACCAGTAATAGGCAATAAATTCTTGTTAATGCACGATAATGCGCAATAATGTACGATCCCAATAATCACCTGGAACTACTTTGATGAGGTTGGCATTCCAGTTTTGGGTTGGCCTGTGATGAGTCCAGACATGTATTTTATCGGGAATGTGTGAGACTATCTTCACAGAATGGTACGGAGCCAAAATGTTGCCTCAGTAGAGCTTCAGGAATTAGAAGGTGCCCTCCGTGAGGAGTGGGAGAATTTAGATCAAGCTTATATACAGAGTAATATCAAGTATTAAGCTACTATCCTGTAATTTTTTTTTCAAAAATATAGTTTCTTTTACCATATCTGTTTAATAACGATCTCAAATGAGTTTCTCTTGTCAACATAAAATAGTTCTTGAAGTATATTAGGATGCATTTGAAAATTCTTTTAGGCATAAAATCAGTCTTGTGCTACTAATGAATTATGAAGTATCGCATAATTAATTTTTTTGCGAAATGTACATTGGTACATATAGGCATTGCTTGTAGACAGAGATAAAAGTCTCGTGCTGACAACACGTCAGTTCCTCCAGTATTTAGTTTGTTATTGATTCGAAATAATTTTGGAATAACGTAGCGTGTACTAAAAATAAGAGATATGTAAAAAGAATAAAGAAAATATGAGTTTGCAGTGTAATCGCAATTTCACACATTTCGCCTTTCAATTTAACAGCTGCAATTTTTTAATTGTAGTTTTATCAAGTGATAGAGAGAAATTAGATGTATTTTTTTCTCATGGCCATATACAAGCATACTCAGAATACGTGTGTCTCGTGGTTTTTTGCAACTGTGAATGATATGAAAAGAGAACAAATGTATTTTTACCGGAAACTGTAATTAATATTTTAAGTAAATTAGCAGAGAAGAATTGTATATGTTCTATAAAAAATAATAAATTGTAATACGTATATATGTATGTGTGTGTCCTCAATAATAAAATTCTATTATATATGTATGCGTATATGCATCTACAGAATGGATGTGATGTATTTGTGTTTTTTGTATGCGACTGTAGCAATTGAGAGAAGTAAGGTGAAGCTCGATTGCATGGACTGTATGGCTGTATAATTCGCAGGTATCGCAATTAACACCATAATAATAACAAATTCATAATTTATTCGGAACGCAGCGTTTTAAGAACCCCCATTGTAGTAGTCGGTAACTCGGTTGACAATGAGAGTTCATATGCTTTTGAAACGCTGCGTTCTGAATAAATTATCAATTTGTGTGGTGTGAAGTTTATAGAAATTCCAAGTCCGAAATTATAGCTTAGAAGACGAGGCGTCGTCTGTACAGCTAAATGAGGACGACCTGCAAATTCTGATGGAGAAAGATCACACTGTGACTGTTAAGGAACTAGCCGAAAAGCCTGCATTTATCATTTAACCACTCATCGACATCGTGCCATTGAAAAAGTCAGCAAATTGAGACAATCGCAGAGGGTCATTGTCTCCTTTTTTGGATCGAACAGTGACTGGTGATGAGGACTGAGCGCTCCACGTGTCAGGCATTGAAGACAGTGTGTAGGGAAAGGGAAAATAATAGTACTCCTAGCTAAAGAAGGTTTCACTCGCGTATGGTGTTATTATTTGTTTGGTAGCATAAGAGAGGCTTAGTCTACTTTCAACTTTTAAACCTGAATCAAGAAATAATAAAGGAGACCTACCATGAAAACCTCGAGCATTCATGCCTGCTTTCAGGACGAAGAATGTCTATTTACGTTAGAGTTAATGGAATGTATACACGAGAGTAAAATAGGATAAGAGCCACATTTTTCTATGCGAATGTTAATATGAAGATAGAAAGTTTAATTTCATCTCTCAACGATGAACTAAACATTGTCCATATCATCTTAAACCCTTTTTCGAGGAAGAAAAAACAATTTCCCACTGTCGGCGCAATAAAATAAACCAGCAGACAATCTCGAGTAGTTGTTTATCCCTTTTCAAGAAAGCGAAACAAAAGACGGAAAAGCGAAACGATGAGAGAGAAACAACCAAGCTAGATATCTACTGGCGAAACTTGTAGTAATTAATTTTAAAACTAATTTCGTTTTGAGGCGGCTGTGGAAGAGGAAGTCAGTTCCTAGCGTAAGTATTTAGCCGTCAAATTAAAGACGTCTAGAGGGCTCTTAATCTTAGACCTTCCGGGCTGCATCGTTATGTATTTGCGCGCGAGATTATTGACAGGAAGCTGAAAAGTTTGTAAACTTTGAATTGCTTAGATAAAGTTTTATTGAGGCAATTGGAGTTGAGAAGTCCGAAAGACATAACTGTGGACGACCTGAGCGTCTGTGCTATTCTTCTTCCTCTGACGAGAATATAATTGCCGTTTGATAAAATTATGTTGGACCAACGATAAACTTCTACAGCTGAACTTGGAGGATGCTCGAGTTTTAAAATCTTTAAGAGTGATCTCTTAAGTAGAGAAGTCTCTTCGATTTGAATAGATAAGAGCTGGAAGAGGAAGTTTCATTTATTTAGAATCGATTATAGTAGGGATTTTGACATCTAAAGCGTGTCTGGTTACAAGTGAATTTATAACTTTAACTGCGTATGCGTATTAATAATATTAATCTACACACTTACTTCAGTAACTAGATTACCAATCTCAATAGGGGATCATGAGGTAGCAAGCAAAACAATTCGTATATATACGACAGAAAGTGTACTGCCACTGTTGAAAAGTTGCTTCGACTATAACCAGATAGCGTCCCCACCAATGTTGTTGACACATTTATGGAAACAGTAAATTGCGTAAATAACTTAAGAGTGATGTTAAATTAAATCAAGGAGCTTTAAGCAACATTAAATGTATCTATAGTTTTAAGAATTGCATTAAATCGTCAAATAAAGGTAAATGTTATATCACGTAATGATATTTCAGTATGTAAATTTTACGTTAAATGTATATTTTATAACAAGCAAAGATTCCAATGTGTTAATCACTGATCGGGCTGAAATTTTTGCGTTTTGGCGGGGTCTGATGTTGAAGGGGTTATTGTGAATAACGAATATTACGTGTACTACCAAATAGGTCTATCAAGCCAGTGCAGATGTGACGTTTTACTATATTTACCACCATACTCCCGCATCTTTGTTCACTGGAGGTTAAACGTAAAAGGACAAATACCACTTACGCTTATATACATACACAGTTGTTGTCCTCCACCCCTGGCTATCTTGAAGAAGATAAAAATTACTTGAGTAGCATACAATAGATCGAAACCATTTTAATAACCATGATTGAATTAATAATAACACATGGACTGAAAAGTCCCGGGCCTAACAAAGAAAACACGTTTTTTTTGGTTCAAAATTAGCTCTATTCAGCAACCTAATCTCCATCAAGAGCAACGTAATCATTCCAGCGCCGCTCTAACATTTCAATACCACTTTTGTAGAACGATTTATCTTTTGCCTCAAAATAGGCCCCAGTTTCAGCGATAACCTCTTCATTCGTGCGAAATTTCTTACCGGCGAGCATTTTCTTGAGGTCTGCGAACAGCCAGTAGTCGATGGGAGCCAAATCTGGCGAATATGGTGGATGTGGGAGCAATTCGAAGTTCAATTCATGTAGTTTTGCCATTGTTTTGATTGACTTGTGACACGGTGCGTTGTCTTGATGAAGCAAATTTTTTTTTTTGCCATATGCGGTTGTTTCTTTGCAATTTCGGCCTTCAAACGCTCCAATAACGCTATATAATATTCACTGTTGATGGTATTTCCTTTCTCAAGATAGTCGATGAATATTACACCATGCACACCCTAAAATACCGAGGCCATAAACTTTCCAGCCGATTGTTGTACATTTTGGCGCTTTGGACGAGGTTCACCGGTTGCTGTCCACTCAGATGATGATCGTCTTGATTCCGGAGTGAAGTGATGGATCCATGTTTCATCCGTTGTCACATATCGACGCAAAAACTCCGGTTTGTTACGTTTAAACATGGCCAAACACTGCTCAGAATCATCAATGCGTTCTTGTTTTTGGTCAACAGTGAGCAAACGCGGCACCCACTTTAAACAGAGCTTTCTCATAGTCAAATGCTCATGCAATATAAAGCCAATACGTTCTTTTGATATCTTTACGATGTCAGCTAACTCACGCAACTTCACTTTTCGATCATTCAAAACGATTTTGTGGATTTTTTTATGTTTTCTGGTGTTACCGCCTCATTTGGAGGTCCACTGCGTTCTGCATCATCGGTGTCTCTACGACCACGTTTGAAGTCAGCAAACCAACGTCTTATTGTTGTTTCTGATGGAGCGGAGCCCCCATAACACTTTTTAAGCCATTGCTTCGCTTAAACGGTATTTTTTCCCATCAAGATGCAGTGTAAAATTAAAACACGAAATTGTTTTTGATCCATTGTTTTGAAAATAACAAAGGTAGCGTGACTCTTAGCACAATAACTCACAAACTAATGAATGGAATATCATGAAATTTTAACAGCTGTCTTTTGAAGGTTAGTACTAACTGAGAGAAAGGTGACTGCAATAAAACTAGCGTCATCTACGTGTTAGGCCCGGGACTTTTCAGCCCATGTGTTATTAATAATACTTTATTGCCTAACAGATAAAGTAATTATCCAACTACAAGGCAATTATAATAAAAAAATAAATGTGTTCATGGAAAACTAGTTACATAGGAGTAAATACAAAACTAACTAATGAAAAAAAAGACTGATGAAATCGCAATACATATACTTATAATTAAATTACAACATACTATAACTCTCCACATCTACACCCAAAGTGGTATACTGTAAATGAAAAAATTTCACTAGCTGTTAAAAAAGAAATGAGGTAAGAACAATCAAAAAGGAATTTCTGCTAAGTATGATGTACATGCGGTCTATACATAATGTCAAAAGATAAGCGTAGTCAATTGGAATTGTTTTACGGGAATAAGTGACAATTATGCATTTGTTCACATTAGCGGTTAGCTTGTTGTTAATACATTACAGGTGGAATATACATATTAAGTTGGCTTTGTAAATAACAGTAATCCTGAGAATTATTAATTGTAATATATATTTTTAGGACATCTGACTATAACTTTGGACAGCTCAATTGATAACACAAATCTTTGATAGATACCAGAACCAAAAGTGGACCCAAATTACTTCTTTGAGGAACACTTAATATTGAATTTTCTAAAGGGCTGGTTTCCCTCTTGAAAGTTTCTGTAGAGAAAATGTGCATACTCTACATATCCACTTAGTTGTATTAAGATCTGGATATGATACTGTCCTTGTAAGTGAGATTTCAATCCATATATTCAATAAGGCTAAACTGGGTACAAGTGGTGTTCCGATAGTGAGTAATGGCTCAAACAGGATACTAGATCCACCAAAAGAATTTTCTCTATCTCCGACGTGTCTAAGGCTGCGCTACTGTACATGTGTCGGTGTTAGATTCCTATTGATGTATCTTCTATCACATGAAAATTGACTTATGAATCGTATAAAAAGGAATAACGAAAAATTAGGTAAAATAAAGCGTAAAGCCACATCGCCATAATTTTTAATCGAATATTACAACAACCAAGAACCACAGACACAAATGTGTTAAACATTTTGAATCACTCTGAACTTTTCTATTTTAACAATACCATCATGCTGTTAAAATTTCATTCACTGTTATCTTCTATAGGAATCTTGATGTTATGAACTGTTATTTTAGCAAGCAATTATAGAAGTATGCAATTTCAAATCCTTTCCGTAAATCTTAACCACATAAACACGCGAATTTATGACATTTCTAATGGGTTTACTTGATTTGATATTAATGAAGTCGTCTAAATATACAATCTCCAGACGACAAAATACGTCGATGGAATTTTTTGTGTATCGTTTTTTTTCTAAACCGACAATGGGGTTAATATCGTGCTTTCCAGACCATTTTAGCGACTCGCCAACGCGTTTTTAAATTATACTTCTGAAAAGAAAAGAAAGAAAAACAAAAGACCATTAATGTCTTTAAATATAATACGATCCCAAAAGAAAAATAAGGCCACAAATAACCGAAAGTAGGCAGTAACGTCGACGTTGTCTTCTCATTTTATCTCTCATCCTGCTTCTATCTCCTTCCTTTTATCATGCACGAATTTGTCTTGGTACTAGCGTCATATTATCGAATTTATTTCTTTTAACTTTACATTTCATATCGGTCCGAGGAAGTTAAAATTTATACCGGGCGCGCGAGCTTGCTAAAAGGGATCCGATATACCTAGAATTCTTTCATCTCGACCACCGCGAAGATAAAGAGTAATAAATTGTGACGAAGTATAAAGTAAGTAGTTTAAGGCATCCTTTTCTTTTGTTTTCGTTTCGCGAATCTTTAAAAACCGCCGCCGCGCCGTGTATCACGGAGTCGGAGTGCCTGCGCGAGACATTAATACCATCGGCTAAGTGCATATCTGCAAGTGCGCGTGATATGAAATACGGATCGTTTAATTCTTTACGTCGAGGGACAGGGAAAGAGAGAACGAGTGTTCGTGTTTCGCGGAATTTATGGAGACGCCTTCCACTATCAGATGTTCTTGTTCGGAGTGCTTTCGCCTATAGAAGGACGCAGAATATTGTTTATAATAGCGGCGTTCCGTTGAGTGCTCGTAATTCGTTATTTTAAAAGAAAGTGCATACAATTCTCGTAAACAGCGCAAGATGATGATGAAATGTTACGAAATGAAGTGAATGAATGCAAGTAAAATAGAGACGTCATCATTTTGCAACCAGTAGGTAATAAAAAATAACTAGGTATGTATGTAGCTACCATCTAGACGATTTACATGGAAGATTGTTACATTTCTATGTAAACAAGTTACTCGTTATAGTCTCGTATTTATACTGATGTCATAACTCAACATCTTTCCACGTTACAGCCCAAAGCCAAGTCTGAGCATGTAGTTCAGCGATTTCACTTTGTTATTTGAAACACTTTCTTGCCGACTAGCGATTTCAGAACGACGAAGGAGGTAAAGCGGGGATTGCATAGAAAGAGTTACATGAAAGACCCAATTTCAAATATTGTTTTAGGAAGCTATTTGCTTCTAGTAGTCCACTCCAGTAAAAACTTTTGTCGTAACTTGTACTATTTTCAATTGCATTACTTGTCATTTTGACAGAGTAGTCGTTCAGATGCATAGGAACTTATTAAAAATATGTTGTAATTTAAAATTGATTTAAAATGGTTTTTTAATTAATTTTAACTCCTGGAACGAGGTAATATAACGCTGGAGGGAGTTCGTAAAGCACTAGCAAAACAGGAAGATCCTGGCGCCAGATCAAATTGCTTAAGTATGGAGAATCTACATTAGAAATAGTAATCACATTATTGTTTCAAAAAATTATCAGGATCCAAAAAGTGTCCATTAGGTATCACAATACCTATCTATAAAAAGGGAAACAAAAACGATCCGGAAAATTACAGAAAGATGTCTTTACTAACCAGCATAAATAGCCTGTTAACAAAGATTATAACAACGAAAATAACATACAGAATAGAAATAAACGAAGAACAAGAGGGCTTCAGGCAGAATAGGTCGACAGTGGACGCAATCTTGATAGACAAACGATGTCGCGAATATAAAAGCCTCTGCTGCTTTGTATAATAGATTCCAAGAAAGCGTTTGACAGAATGCGAACAGCTGACGTCATAGAAATACTCCTGGAACACGGGACATAATTCCAATAAAAGAGCTCAATAGAAATAGCAAAACACCACAAGGATTTACCGAACAAGTATCACTACCAACAGAAATTCGTCAAGTCATTTGTATGAGCCTAGTTTTATTCAAATTCATTATGGATAAAATAACTAATAAAAGAAGTTGTTGGAGTGTACAAGATGGGGTAAGAATCGATAATGACATTATCCTATGCTGACGAAGTCGATCTACAGCGACTGCTGTACCGGTTCCAAACATAGGCAGAAGGCATGCAGATATCTATGGAGAGGACAGGATCAATTGTCGTAGAACCCTTTAGATGTAAACCACAAACTCATTCGTTAGTGCATATACTTAAGATTTGAGATAAGCTCCAAAAACTTACATCAGGAAGTTAGAACCGAAATTAATAAAGTCTCAAGAGGAATAAATACATGTCCGCTGAAAGTAAAGTTCCCATATATAAAACAGCCGTGAAACCTCTACTCACATATGCAGTGGAAACTCGAGCAGCTACAACAAAATCGAAGAACATAATGAGGAGAGCGAAGATGGAGACATTGAGGGCTATTAAGGGAGTGAGTCCGAAGGACCAGATGAGAAGCAAAGTGATAAAAGAACATCTTATCACTTTGCTTCAAGACATAGTACAGTTTACTAGGGTGAGACGACGATTTTGGAGGGACTACGCCAACGGGCGAGAGCTGGACATCCCATGAGGATGAACAATATTGAGACGAGTAGAAGAAACAAGACGAAGTCTTAGAAAGAGGGAGGAAGAAGTGAAGAATATTAGATGAATGTTATAATGACAATATTCTATTTTAAATATGTTATGAACATTTATATTTGATTAAATCTTGTAAATTGGTTTTGCTTCGGTTATCTCAAATAGCATGAAATCAATTGCATTTGTCAGATGTTTTAAAAATTGCTTTCTACTATACATTACTTTTTGATATATACGAGAGCAGATCCTCGTGGCCCTCCCCTCACCTACTTCCAATTGCTTGTTTGATTAATGTTTTTTTATTTTGTTAACTAACATTTGTAGATCGTATCTACATAACTGTTACGTTGTGGCTAATTTTTGAATAGTGTGTCGTGATTGCTCATAAAAATGGGTCCTGTTGAACCAAGAGACGTAATACAGTACCTCTAGAAAAAGGGCATGACGCTAACTCAAATTCATATTAACATTACGGCAACTGTTGGTGAGTCTGCAGTCTCTTATAATATAGTGAAACGCTGGTGAAGAGATATTAAATACGGAAGAACATCCCTTGAAAACCAACATGCCCTCCCATAACAGTAACAACAGACAAAACATCAAAGAACTACACGATATTGTATTGAAAAACTGACGAGTACGAATCAGTGAAGATACTGGCTTATCATATCATGTGGTGCAAAACATACTGACTACAGAATTATATAGTAGTAGTAAGTTCAAGATGGGTACCCCGAATGTTAACCATTGATCAAAAAAGAAATTGGGTGTTAATTTGTAGGGTATTTTGGAAATGTACCAAGCAAACAAACTTTCTGAGTCGCTATGTGACCATTGATGAATCATGTTTGCACCACTATAATCCTGAAAGCAAGGTGCAAAGTAGAGAGTGAAGGCACCACGGTTCTCTTTCTTCTAGCAAATTTAAGATCGTCCCGTCTGCTGGAAAGGTTTTGCTATCTGTTCTAGAATGCTCAAAGAATCATCCTGACTGACTACTTGTAAAAGGGACAGACCATTATAAGGGCCTACCACGCAAAATTGATTGCTAAATTGCAAGACGCTATTAAAGAGAAATGCTGAGAAGAGTTAAGGTACATTGCGCTATTCCATCAAGATAACGTTCCCAGCCATACATCTGGTATTATTATGGCTGCTATGCACCAAGCAGGCTTTGGATTAGTGGAGCACGCGGGGGTTAGTGGTACAGCTTAGAGATCCAGCCTCGTACATAATTTGGGTATATTCTAAATATTCGTTAGATGTTAACCAATAATACATATTTTATGTATTGAAGGAGTTTCTCTGAATTTTAGATTTTAAAATATCTATTCCCCGAATCCACACTATCATCTGTTACAGAATATTCTATTGGGAAAGGTAATGGGAAAGAGGAGTACTGGTAGAAGACGAATTTCTTGGTTGAAAAATCTCAGAACCTTGTTTGGTATGAATACGACATTATTCCGACCAGCAGTAAACAAAGTTAAAATAGCATGCATGGTAGCCAACATCCCAGACGAATAGGAACTATAACAAGAAGAAGATTTCTGAACACGGTTGAACATTATTAAATAATTTAATTCAAGCAAAATGATGCCATAGCTGCACAATATACAATGAAAATACAAGTAAACAGATATAAACGGTCATTTGGAGGGAAACCCCTCAAGTTTTCTATTTTTTAATTGGAGATTACAACAGTATCTTTAATTAAAACTACAAATTGAAAAACGTTACACAAATGTACATATGCCGATACATTACAATTAATTACTGATACCGTATCAAGCAACTGTTGACCGACCCTAACTAGTTCGCTACCACGTACATAAGTTATTAATTATTAAAAAGCAAACACAATAGGTATTAAATGAAACAACATAATGCAGTAATTCGAATACCTATACACCATCGTACCGTATTATCTGTTTATTATATCTACGAGCCCGTACATACGAATCTATGCGTGGACCTAATAATACAACACATAACCGTCCACTAAAACCACATACATAGGCGAAGCCACATACATTACACCCGCGGTAATATCAGATTGCCTTTCCTCCCCCTGCTTTCTATACGTGCTGTGGACCATTAGTCATCCTCCGATTAAACGAGCCAAGTGTTTGTATGTGCTACTGTAATTGCGGGCCCTCGTCGATGGTGTCTGCCGCTACGTTGGTGATGATAGCCGGAAAGCAAAAGAGCAACAGTCTAACACCGCGCGGCCTAACTAACCTGGCGTTCGTTAAATTAAGCAAAACTCCCGAACTCCATTCGAAATATCGTGATGAATAGGGTTCGCCCGATTTATAAATCCATTAACCTGCATTTTTGTTCGATGTTGGTCGATTAAAACCGTTTCAATACCGGACAGATTGTATCAGGCGGTGTACAGCGGTTTTATTGTAGGTTGCTTCTTTGTATGGAAAGGATAAAATTCTTGATTTATGATGTGTTTATCATTTTGGAGAAAGACGAATTTTAACGAATGATGTAAACAAGTATTATCATTAATCTTTTTTATTATCCTGGCGTTCATAGATTATGTTTTTGATTAAATGCAAAAGCCTGCGAGGATTATTTGGCAAATAAATAAAATATTTTATGGAACATATGAACACAGGTCACACTTAAAAGCTTGTGAGATGAAGATAAAACTCTTCTCCCAAAGGTATCGTGTAAACTTAGAAATTTAAGACAAAAGTAAGTAGAAGCGTCTTCTAGATTCTGTATTGCATATAGTTTTTCAAAGATTTAGCAAATGCTCTAGAATGCACGTTTACAGTCGTTTCAGGGATGCAGAGGATAACGCTAAGTTAGACGTCTTACCAACTTATGTTCAATAAATTTTACCTAATCAATTGAAAAGTTTGCTGAAACCCCAATACAGCAGATTCTAAGCCTTATAACGGGGTGAAATTGCGATATTAAGTTCTGCAGTAAGACACAGTGTTGATTTTGTACTGTATCATAAAGATATATTTCGTACACTCGGAAAACAATTTTAGTGAATTAGTGCACCTACAAACACGATTCGATAGAATTTTATTCCCTAATACTGTGACGTAGCTGGGAGTTATTTTAACGAATGGCGAAACTTGTTCCGGTTTAGGTTATGCATTTTACAGCTACATCTTGCTTCCTTATAATCTAACACCTTACTTACTAACTATCTAACAAACTACTACTCCACACATAAAGAGACTTGTATCTTCATTTTCTTCCCCCACCCTTCCAACGGCTCGCCTAACCATTCCCGCGACGCCATGGATTTGGATTATACAGTAGAACGTGTGGCACGTTGCCTTTGAGGAATTGCGACATCCAGATATGCAAAATACCCAAATATGCGACAATACGATGAAAATAAAATCTTTTAGGTTCACATAAAGCTTATAATTTCAAATATCGCTTCGAAAAATAGTAATTTGTTTGGCATAAGTAAATTTAATTTTGAAGGTCACAAGGACCTAGAAACACATCAAGAATGCCTAGAAACCAATACCCGCCATTAATGCTGCAATATACAGCCACTCATGGTATTAGTGGAATCTTTCATATGAAAGATAATGCGATGAGTGGAAAGCTTTTTTTAATTCGAGGTAGAGAAAGACGCTCGAAACCGCGCTTATGATATTTCCTGTGAATGATTCCACCAATACCATGAGTAGTTGCATTTAGCAGCATTTATTTATTTATTTAGCATGTTAAATTCTGGGATATTTTTCTCAAATAACTGGAGAAATTCACACAAATTGCATATGCGCATTTGATACTTCGTATTAGCTACTCACGCTAACTCTCGTTTGTCTAACGCGTCGCTTGGCAATCACGCTCAAACATTACCAACAGATCCTGACATTAGGTGACAATTGACAACGGTAAGGTTATCATGCAATGAAAGCATTTCCTATGCGTTTTCAGAGATGGAGATATAGGCCTTGTATGCAATCCTCGCTATTTACTGTTGTATATACGTTAAATATTATTTTATAAAATTTCACATTAGTTACATTCAATCTTATGATGTAAACTTTTTGTAGATTAATTTCATTATCCTCTTTTCCTGTTATGTAATGGACTCTCTTTCTTTACAAAAGAAAGGGAATCTTTTAAATAATAAGAGCGAAAGGGAATTTTAGGAATTGAATTTAAATGTAAAATATTTCACAAGATAACTGTAATCTACGATTATATAAAGATATTTAATAATTTAGTCTCATTGTAAGGTGCCACCCGATGGCATTACGGGGGACATGACCTCGACGCCGACGGCTGCGATGGAGACCATCCTTGAGCTTCTGCCACTGCAGCTGGTGTTGGGGTCAGAAGCCACCCCAAAAGCCTACTGCAAATGTAGTGTGTGCTACGAATTCTCTGGCAAGTTCGGAGACCATACCAGCATCTTCAACTACATGGAACAGGCAGCACCACTGCCAATGAGAACCGACAAAATTCGGCCCGTGTATAGCTTTGCTGGGGGACACAATGTAATTATTCTCAGTAACGAGACAATAAAGGCATGTGCACGCAAATCGCGACAGGGATCTCCCGCTGGTTTGTGGTCGCCTTGAAAACTTCGAACGGTACAGGTATTGGAATTCTTAAAGAGGGAGAACCAAATAGCAAGGCCATCAGTCTAGGGGTTCCCTCCTCCGTCTTTCAAGCAGAAGTAATTGCCATGCAGACATGTGCGGAGAACTCCATGGACTACGCACATGACTTGGAAGCGGTGGAAATCATATAGGACAGCTAAGCCGCTCTTAGGGCGCTACAAGCTGTCAGGTTTGACTCCGAAGTGGTGTTGGGGTGCCATAGAAGGGTGACGGGACATAGTAGCGTTACGCTGAGATGGGTGCCATTCCACTTTGGGAGCAAAGGGAACGAAGTAGCTGACTTACTAGCAAGAGATGTTAGTGGACGACCATTCTCGAGACCTGAACCGACGTGTGGGAGTACCTATGACAGCATTAAGACCCGTGCTAACTCCGAGCTGGCCGCCAATCACTGTGCACTGAACAAACACATGCATCGCATGAGTCTAGTATGCTCTCCTTCATGTAGAAGGTGTGGGACAGCACAGGAAACTCCTGTACACCTTCTTGTCGACAGCCCGGCAGTCTGCAGGGAAAGACAGGTTCATCTTGGAGATGCTCAGCTTGACGAACCCAAGTTAGGAAAATTACCGCTCGTGCGGATTATGAATTTTGTTGCTCAGGTATGATCCGGTTGAGTGAACTAAAATCACAAGGGTGCACAATCGGTGAGTTACTCCTCGGGATTAAAATACCCCTACCATGGTTATACGAAAAAAAAGGTGCCACCCGATCTTAGAGGGAGTCCAACAGTAGATGCTTCCTAGCAATACAATTAGATTAAAGAAAACTGCACATAAAGAAAATAAGTTCAATGAAAGGTAAGTTTATAAATACCGCAAAAACTAGACATGTTCTTGAGGAAAATAGAGCTCTCAAAAATCGCATTATAGTATGCTGGTAGATATAATATATAGGCAATACATCTCCAGTTTATTTATTATGATGTGTAAATTGTTTTATTTTCTACATTATATATATATATATATATATATATATATATATATATATGTAATATGTTATGTATAATGAAACGATAGCTTGATATTACGAAAACATTCTTTTAATACAATTTTGAAAGGCAGGCGGTACAGAACGTATTCCAGATTTTAGTTAGTTTTATTATGTGACACTGGTTGGTTATTTGGAACTGATAGGAAATCCATGCACGTGCACCATATGCGACGTAATAGTGTTTGCAGAGTAATGTTAAATTAATTAGAGTCTGTCACATCCTGCAGATTTGTTAAGGATCTGCTATGGCTATGTTCATTTTATTTTTAGCCTCCTACATATAACTTAAATTTGTATCCTTCTAACGAATACTATAGTTGGCTATGATTTCATTATTCAGTATATTACCCACGAAAACGTAAATCTATTGGATACTCTAGCGCTTTCATCACAAGCGTTATCGTGAGACCGTAGCTAGCTATGGCTTCCATTAAAAATGGAGAAGCAACTTTGGGCTGTAGCTAGAAAGGTATATACTAAATAAAATATTTATAGCTGATCATTATTCTTAATATGGATATAAAAAATGGATTTCCTTGACACATTTACTCTTAATTAAATAATAAAGGTAAACGATCTAATGCATTTGAGCAACCTTGTAACGATTGTAATGTAGAAAAACGACGTAAAATATAATATTGGGATCGAATTGAACATAAACGTTGCCAAAAACGTTAGCTACTATGAAAATTAAATGTATTCGTTCAATATCGGAATTGCCATCGTACCCTTGACGTCCGATGAATATTCATAATCCGAGAGAGAGAGAAAGGCTTTTGGGACTTTTCGAATAAGTTTCTAATTAATTAACGGAATTAGAATAGAATATAAAGTTTTACGGGCAGATAGAGAGAAGAAAACGTAATCGCATTAGTTAATTAATAAGCATAAGAGTAACGTTTTTAATTAGTACGGTCCGGGCTTAATTGGGAGGCGAGCTAGTGACGGCGTACTAACACGGCGACGTTATCGAAGAACCGAAGGTGAATTCTGTTTCACTTCTACGCCATGGTGATATTAAACTTTGAAATAAGACGGGCGATGCAATTAACTGTACGATATGCGCTAAATATAATGGAGCTTACCATAGTGAATTAATTATTAATGGGATGATTCTATTGAAAGTACCAAGAAATAGTCTACATGCTATTGGAGCTTTATTATATAGTATTACAAATTGAATTAGTAAATTTGTTTCTTTTTTCCATAATTAACTTCCCTTTGTTCCCGTGCTGTATTGCCACATAGTACGCGTTGCGACGGTGATAATTCATGTGACGGTAAAACCTAAAGTATATATACATATTCGAGAGCGGATTCTCATGCCCTACTCTTCATCTACTTGTAATTGATTGTTTGATTAATGATGTTGACAGTTAGTTAATAGACATATCTACATAATATCAAGTTTGTACCTTAAAGTGTTATTGTGCTGTGGCTAATTCTTGAATTGTATGTTGTTCATAAAAATCAATCCTGTAGAACAAAGAGCTGTACTAAAATACGTCCAGGAAAAGGGCATGACGTGAACTCAAACTCATAAAGACATTATGGCAACTATTGGTGAGTCTGCAGGGGATACAGCATAGAGATTCACCCTCGCATGTTGTATCAAGAATCAATCTTCTGACACGGATATTAAATCCATCGTATGGACAATATGGTACTTGATGGAGCTTATCTGGTTATGGTGAATGCATTTCTTATAGAGAATATATTTGAAAGACTCTATTTTTATTGTTTTATCACTTACTAACATTCCTATATCAAAAATTTCGTAGAGATCCACCCTCGTAAGTGATGCTCTAATACTTTCAAATTTTAATTATTGCGATTCTGTTTACTATCCATATATGCTTGCTGTAGATGTTAAAAGAATACAGAGGGTTCACAATTCATGCTTGATGATTTTCGGTATAAGTTCCAACATGTGTCGTACATAGAATTGAGAATACTGGTTACATATTTTGACACGTCGAAGACTTCGTATGCTTTTATCATAAAGTAAAGCTATATCGTATTGTCACACATCTCTGTACTTATATTATAAAATCCGACATCCATAATATTAATGTTAGATGTCTCCATACCATTAGTATTCCTTCACTTAGAACTGAGTTTTTGAATGCTGTTTTACTGATGAAGTTGCACAATTAAATTCATTCCGTCACCCTACTAGACTTCTATACACTTGCTTTTAAGTCTCATATAAGTCAGTTACTTAGGTAGCATAAAATTTGAATTTGGCCTTGAAAATGTTTACGGTTACTTTTTGAAGGAATGTGGGGTGGTTTTGCATGGTAAAGGAGCAGGTTGAATGTAGCGCCTAACTAGACTATTTTAAGTATAGTAAGTTATAGTAATATTGTTACGTTCTCCTGGTTTGAAGAACAGCGCCGCTGTAGCCTGCTCGTAAATTCCTGAATTACTTGACCAATACTTACTTGTAGAGTATGTTCGCTTATTTACTAAATAAAAGGTTGTACAGAGACACTCAATGCGTATGCGCAAAAAATATATTTAGTATAATAAAATGTGTACACGGTTTCCACTCTTGCCTATGTACAGTTACGATGTACGTAAGATATACATATTTGCAATAATTGCAGTTATTCGAGCTCTCTTATACATGTAATGTACATTAGCATGTGTATATGTATGTTTCTTATATGCTTCCGCAGAAGCTTTGTTAGAGGCATGTACTAATGCCTCTATCTGTTTGCATGCACCACTACCCTTTTATAGGGGAGCCAACCCTATTTATTTCTTAAATTTATAAGCGCACCTCGGTGCTATGCTTAATTATTTGTCCCTTTCCGGGAGCCTAATATATTTTCCTTGTTTTAAATTTGCCTAAGGGACTTGGCCCTGTATTATTGGCATGTATTTGTACTTGAACCAAATACGTTCGTTATTTTCACATTTATAGGGGAACCCACTCTATCTCTTAGAGCTTGAACGCCTGGTCGAGGGCGACAGTAGCGATAATAGCCGATCTCAAAACAAAAGTAATGTCACAGCTACCCAGGCGTTCTCGTTTGAAATAATACGCTATGTGCAATCTTTAGCTCTCTGCTACTGCGCCCCAAAGAAGGGAAAAAGCCAGTATCCAGCAAATGTGCGATATGCGCACCGACAAGTAAAACGGAGAGATGATGCCGACATTAGATATAGAAAAATTGTCCGTGAAACTCGTCCACTACGACGAGCAATTAAATGAAAAAAGTCCCGATACGACAAAGGACCGAACAAACGTACCAAAGACAACGGGCGCTGCGGCCGCAACGACCGTCAACAAGAAGCGGAGTGATCGTACTTGTAGAAGATGTCTATACATGCGCGCCGACAATCTTACCAAAATGATTTCCGACACAAACTTAACCGAAGACTAAAAATATGTATAGACGACAACAGACACAGCAGCCGCGACGGACGATGATAGAAAATCGAGAATTTGTACTTATTAAAGAAATCTATACATGCGATCCGACAACCTTACCAGAATGATTCCCGCCAGAATCGTAACACAAGACTAAATAATGTATAGACGATAACGTCCTCGACGATTCCCGCCAAAACTAGAAACTATTAGAAACTTACAATAATCATACGACGACGTTGCTGTACACGTTACGACGAGGTGCGAAAGATGACCGAGAGTGCACGATCGCTAATACCTTGACCGTCGCGCGGGAGACGACTGGCTGTGCTTGTGTATATTAAATTTTAAGAAAACTTCCATTATTTATTCGACGACGTTGCATTTACTGACTTATAAATTAGGCACTTTTAGCTAGAGTATGAGTTTAGCTGAATGGCTGACTTGCATACATATACAATGCGTAATGTACATACATATTAAAATAAAATTGGATATATTCTAAGAGAGCAAAATACATAAATGATAAAAATGAAAATAAAGTAATATTCTAAATGAAAATAAGGTAATAATGCTAACCCATATGGTTGCAAAGAAGCTAAAATCATATAAAATACATTTCCTTAGAAACTTAAAATTCATTTGTAAAAACACAAGAACAATGTTAAGTCCTTAACAAATATTATTCTAAATTAAAACACTTTTATGAGACTTGATTGTAAGATTATCTTGCTTGTAGTTTGAACACTGTACGCTTACGAAAAACAATAGGTTCGGGTGGTGTTGGGCTCGGCTTGTTGTCTATGAGAATCATCTCCTAATATACTGTATGCGATTATATTAGCTACTTCGTGATTAGGATGGTTTTATCTAGATGCGGGTAATATTAATAACAAATGCTCATATACATGCCCAATATGATACTACCCCTTTTGAGAACTCCACTATCAATTTAGGATATGCGTAGATTTTTTGTTTGTTGTTGTTAGCTAGGTTATCTAATAGATACCATTTTTTGTTCTTTGAACTTGGAGAACGTAACACATACGAGATAGGCGCCATAGATTCTCGGGCTGATATAGGGAACTTGGAACGATATAAGAAATTTTATTTTTCAATGTATTCCCTCCTAACTTATATACATTTATTAACACATGGGCTGAAAAGTCCCGGGCCTAACACATAGATGACGCTAGTTTTATTGCAGTTACCCTTCTCTCAGTTAGTACTAACTTTCAAAAGACAGCTGTTAAAATTTCATGATATTCTATTCATTAGTTTGTGAGTTGTTGTGCTAAGAGTCACGCTACTTTTGTTATTTTCAAAACAATGGATCAAAAACAATTTCGTGTTTTAATTTTACACTGCTTCTTGATGGGAAAAGATACCGTTCAAGCGAAGCAATGGCTTGAAAAGTGTTATGGGGACTCCGTTCCATAAGAAACAACAATAAAACGTTGGTTTGCTGACTTCAAACGTGGTGGACGTCCAAATGAGGCGGTAACACCAGAAAACATCAAAAAAATCCACAAAATCGTTTTGAATGATCGAAAAGTGAAGTTGCGTGAGTTAGCTGACATCGTAAAGATATCGAAAGAACGTATTGGCTTTATATTGCATGAGCATTTGACTATGAGAAAGCTCTGTTCAAAGTGGGTCCCGCGTTTGCTCACTGTTGACCAAAAACAAGAACGTGTTGATGATTCTGAGCAGTGTTTGGCCATGTTTAAACGTAACAAACCTGAATTTTTGCGTCGATATGTGACACTGGATGAAACATGGATCCATCACTTCAATCCGGAATCAAAACGATCGTCATCTGAGTGGACAGCAACTGCTGAGCCTCGTCCAAAACGCCCGAAAGCACAATAATCGGCTGGAAAGGTTGTGGCCTCGGTATTTTGGGATGTGCGTGGTGTAATATTCATCGACTATCTTGAGAAAGGAAATACCATCAAAGGTGAATATTATATAGCGTTATTGGAGCGTTTGAAGGCCGGAATTGCAAAGAGACGACCGCATATGGCAAAGAAAAAAATTTTGTTTCATTAAGACAACGCACCGTCTTACAAGTCAATCAAAACAATGGCAAAACTACCTCAATTGAACTTCGAATTGCTCCCACATCCACCGTATTCGCCAGATTTGGCTCCCATCGCCTACTGGCTGTTTGCAGACCTCAAAAAAATGTTCGGCGGTAAGAAATTTCGCACGAATGAAGAGGTTATCGCTGAAGATGATGCCTATTTTGAGGCAAAAGATAAATCGTTCTACAAAAGTGGTATTGAAATGTTAGAGCGGCGCTGGAATGATTGCGTTGCTCTTTATGGAGATTACGTTGATGAATAAAGCTAATTTTGGACCAAAAAAACCGTGTTTTCTTTGTTAGGCCCGGGACTTTTCAGCACATGTGTTACAACGATTAGTTATAATAATTCGATAGCCTTGTAAAAATAATCTATAGTTCTTCCGTCTAAATATTCTATAACAGCTACTTGCAATTCGTTGTCGTCCTTAAAACGACGTTGCTTGAGGTCTTTTTTAAAATGAGAAAACAAATAAAAATCACAAGGAGCCATATCCGCCGGAAACGGCGGCAGTATGGGCGGAAGCATTGCCATGCAATAATCGCACACCTTTTGTAAAATTTCAACGATGTTTTGCACGAATACTGTCCCTTAATTTATACAATAAAGACGCATAATATACGCCGTTCACTGTTGCATTGCAGTCTTTAAAGTCAATTAGCAAAATTCCTTCACAATCCCAAAATATTGCGGCCATCACCTTTGTCGTTAATTGAACGACTTTCGCCTTTCCGAGACGAGATTCATTTGGTCGCTGGATTCCATGGACTCCCTTTTCGATAGAGGATCGCAAAACAGAACCATTGTTTTATCTTCTGTGCCAATGGACTCCAAACTTGATTTTGGGTCGTCTCGACGCATGTTTAAAAATGACCGCGTGCATTCGACTCGACGTTCATGTTGGAGAGCAGAAAGATACCACGGTACCCATCTTGCACTAAGTTTATTCATACCCAAATGGTCCTGGAGAATTCGGCGAATACTTATTTCGGATATGCTTATTACCATTGCTACTTCCCTCACTTTCAAACGACGATTTTATAGCATTAAATCTTCAATAAATGAAATTTCTTGAGACGTTATCACTTCAATTGGTCGACTAAACCGTTCAGCATCTTCCAGGGATACAGTGGAATACATAGGAGATGAATCACCGTGACGGAGTTTGAATACGCTTGAAGCTGTATAAACCTGTCAAGCCGAGAATTTATGGCGCCCACCTCGTATATTGTTCTTTACATGGGTAGTTTCCATATCGAAGTAACTGTCTTTTTCTTCCGTATAAAAAGAAGCGACAAATTTAGACACTCACATCTATTTTCATCGCTAAAAACACAGACCGTTAAGTGTTAAGGAGGCTTCATTTACTCAGCGAAAAGTAGTCTTTCAAACCGGTTCAAATGAATGTTTACTTTACATGTACTCTACAGACTACAAACTCGTTTAAAAAGAACGTTCCCTATGTCCTAGTAGGAGAACGGCGTGATTGTGTTTCCTTCTGGAAAAACGCCGAACCGAGGCCGAAGCGCATAGATAGAGAGCAATAGAAGTACGCTGGTATAAAGTACGGTGTGAGAACTCGCGATGACGGCGGCGACGAGCCTCGCTTTGTAATTAAAAGCAACACAGAATCGCGCGTCCCGAACGAACCTTTATATTCGGGAGTGGCGCTCGCTTTCGCGCCGTATTCACTTAATTAAAAAAACAAGCGTCTAATTAAATTCATGGCGGCTGCCGCGTAGATTACCGAGGAGCAAAATATTTTCGGATGCTTTGGAAAACCCGCTTCCTCTTAATAAACTTCAAACGAAAGTCGAACGATTACAGAAGGCGTATGCTAACAAACAGCGTTAATGTACATAGCAATTAATGCAGCCTACATGTAAACGGAAGATTCGAGCGGGATATGTAACGAACAGTATTCAAATTGGTAACTGATAACATACAGATGACGTAAGCTATCAAAATTGGGTCACCTCCCGGATGAAACGTCTTTATAAGTGTATCTGCTTACGCAACTGCTATTAGAGCAGTATTCGTTTTCTATAAAATATGTATACAGACTGATTTAAATATAATGCACGTCATTGCTATCTCCGTTATTATTGTTTCTAGAAAATAGATTAGAATTATCAACGTTAAAAACAGTGTTTTTAACGGTGATAAATACGAAGTATACGAGAAAACAATTGCGTGACGCATGTCCGAGAATTGTTGTAATTTATATATTTTTTTAATTGAGCATCCTGTATATTTTAAAAACTTTTGAAAGATGCATGTAGAAGTTATGATTTAAAAGTTTTAATACACTATTGTCTTAAAGCGAATAATAAAGAAGTTATAGTGGATTTTAGTTGATTTGCAAGAATGCATTTTCATTCTTGTTACGTTCTCCTGGTTTGAAGAACAACGCCGCTGTAGCCTGCTCGTAATTTCCTAAATTACTTGACCAATACTTACTTGTAGAGTATGTTCGCTTATTTACTAAAGGAAAGGTTGTATAGTGAAACTCAATGCGCATGCGCAAAAAAATATATTTAAAGATAAAATGGTTACACGGTTTCCAGTCTTGCCTATGTACATGTACGATGTACGTAAGATATATATATTTGCAATAATTGCAGTTATTCGAGCTCTCTTATACATGTAATGTACATTAGCATTTGTATATGTATTTTCATTGGTAGCAACATAAAGTAATGCCTCAGCATGTACGTTGCAAAGCCATGTCTTAATTCTGTTTAAAAGGTTAAACTCTTATAAGCTTCCGCTGAAGCTTTGTTAGAGGCATGTACTAATGCCTCTATCTGTTTGCATGCACCACTACCTTTTATAGGAGCCAACCCTATTTATTTCTTAAATTTATAAGCGCACCTCGGTGCTATGCTTATTTATATGTCCCTTTCCGGGAGCCTAATATACTTTCCTTGTTCGAAATTTGCCTAAGGGACTTGGCCCTGTATTATTGGCATGTATTTGTACTTGAACCAAATACGTTCGTTATTTTCACATTTATAGGGGAACCCACCCTATCTCTTAGAGCTTGAACGCCTGGTCGAGGGCGACAGTAGCGATAATAGCCGATCTCAAAACAAAAGTAATGTCACAGCTACCCAGGCGTTCTCGTTTGAAATATTACGCTATGTGCAATCTTTAGCTCTCTACTACTGCGTCCCAAAGAAGGGAAAAATCCAGTAACCAGCAAATGTGCGAACTGCGCACCGACAAGTAAAACGGAGCGATGATGCCGACATTACATAAGAAAACTGGTCCGTGACACTCGTCCGCTACGACGAGCAACTAAATGAAAAATTTCTAAGTCCCGATACAAGGACCGAACAAACGTACAAAAGACAACGGGCGCTGCGGCCGCAACTACCGTCAGCAAGAAGCGGAGTGATCGTACTTGTAGAGGAGGTCTATACATGCGCGCCGACAATCTCACCAAAATAATTTCCGACACAAACTTAACTGAAGACTAAAAATATGTATAGACGACAATGGACACAGTAGCCTCGACGTACGATGATAGAAAATCGAGAATTTATACTTATTAAAAAAAAATCTATACATGCGATTCGACGACGTTACCAAATGACTCCCGCCAGAAATAAATGTATAGACAACGTCCTCGACGATTCCCGCCAAAACTAGAAAATCTTAGAAATCTCTAATAATCTTACGACGACGTTACTGTACACGTTACGACCAGGTACGAAAGGTGACCGAGAGTACACGATCGCTAATACCTCGACCGTCGCGCGGGAGACGACTGCCTATGCTTGTGTACCTTAAATTTTAAGAAAACTCCCATTACATATCCGACGACGTTGCAGTGAATGATTTATAATTAGGCAGTTTTAGCTAGCGTAATGCGAATGGCTGGCTTGCATACATATACAATGCGTAGTGTACATACATATTAAAATAAAATTGGATATAAGAGAGCAAAATAAATAAATATAAAAATGAAAATAAAATAATATTCTAGATGAAAATAATAATGCAAAGAAGATAAAATACATAATAGTAAAAAATTTAGAAAATACAAAAAACAATGTTAAGTCCTTAACAATTCTGTAAAATATTAGCAGGCTTCCTTCACTTTAAACCTAAACAAATAATATGCCCTTTGAAATTGTTGCTGTGGATCTGAGAGTTCCAACATATCACTCATACGTTGAAGTGGACGAACCGGTTGGATATGTTGTAGCGTCGAAGATTTCATAGCTTATGCTTATACTATAAAGTAAGGGTGCATCATATACCTCCTTATTTATATTACAAAATTAGGTACCGTACCGACAAACATAATATCAATTTCAGATATCGGCATACCGTTAGTGTTCTTTCCCAGAGAGTTTTTTAAATGCTGCTTTACTTATCAAGTTGCACAATTAAATTCTTTCCACCTCACCCTGCTAGACTTGCATCCAGTGGCTTTTAAGTCTTATGTACCTCGGCTACTTAGGGAACGTAAAATTTGGATTTGGTTTGAAAAATGTTAATTTTGTGATTACTTTGAGTGGGAGTGTAGGGTGGTTTTGCATGTTTGGGGGCGGGCTGGATATAGCGTCTAACTAGATAATCTTTAGCTTGATGTCTGTGAGCTTGATATGGGATAACGATATGGCAACATTACGCTAAATTGAGGTATTTTTGTCTGAATTGATTGCAAGATTAAGTCTTGCTTATGTTCTGCACATTGTATATTTGTGAAAAACAATAGATTCTGTGTGGTGTTGGGTCCTGCTTGTTCTCGATTGGTAGAGATCGCTCTGTAATATAATAACACATGGGCTGAAAAGTCCCGGGCCTAACAAAGAAAACATGTTTTTTTTGGTTCAAAATGAGCTTTATTCATCAACGTAATCTCCATCAAGAGCAACGCAATCATTCCAGCGCCGCTCTAACATTTCAATACCACTTTTATAGAACGATTTATCTTTTGCCTCAAAATAGGCCTCAGTTTCAGCGATAAGCTCTTCATTCGTGCGAAATTTCCGGCGAGCATTTTTTGAGGTCTGCGAACAGGCAGTAGTCGCTGGGAGCCAAATCTGGCGAATACGGTGGATGTGGGAGCAATTCTAAGTTCAATTCATGTAGTTTTGCCATTGTTTTGATTGACTTGTGACACGGTGCATTGTCTTGATGAAACAATTTTTTTTTCTTTGTCATATGCGGTCGTTTCTTTGCAATTTCGGCCTTCAACCGCTCCAATAACGCTGTATAATATTCACTGTTGATGGTAATTCCTTTCTCAAGATAGTCGATGACTATTACACCACGCACATCCCAAAATACCGAGGCCATAACCTTTCCAGCCGATTGTTGTGCTTTCGGGCGTTTTGGACGTGGTTCACCAGTTGCTGTCTACTCAGATGACGATCGCTTTGATTCCGGAGTGAAGTGATGGATCCATGTTTCATCCATTGTCACATATCGACGCAAAAATTCCGGCTTGTCCCCATAACACTTTTCAAGCCATTGCTTCGCTTGAACGGTATTTTTTTTCCATCAAGAACCAGTGTAAAATTAAAACACGAAATTGTTTTTGATCCATTCTTTTAAAAATAACAAAAGTAGCGTGACTCTTAGCACAATAACTCACAAACTAATGAATAGAATATAATGAAATTTTAAGAGCTGTCTTTTGAAGGTTAGTACTAACTGAGAGAAAGGTGAATAAAACTAGCGTCATCTATGTGTTAGGCCCGGGACTTTTCAGCCATTGTGTTATACTTATCTTCCTTTTATCTAGACGCGGGTAATACTAATACCAGATGGTCACATTCTATGCGCTCAATTTGACGTTACCCTTTTTGGACACTCCACTAGAAAGTTAAGATATACATAGATTTTCTTCTCTTTATTGTTATTAGTGAGATTGTTTAACAAATATTATTATTTGATTTTGTGTTGTTCTTTGGTTCTCTATTATTACTTTCTTGAACATTTTTCGTTATCTTTCGCTATTCAGTGTTAAATATCTCATTATGATGTTTTCCCATTTGGAGAAATGCGATATATTGCAAGTATACATTGCATGCGGCAAAAATTCAAGGACTGGCGAACATTATGCTGAACACCATCCTTTACGACAGCAGCCAGATCCACGTTACATTTGAAAACTTTACAAACAGTTTAGATAACATGAATGCTTAACAAAAGAACAAAGAAAACTATCATTATCAATGAAGAAGCGGAAACTACAGTGTTCGCATATTTTCAAGCCCATTGCGAATTTTCCATTAAAAATGCTACTAAGGAACTGGATTTAAGTTAAATATCAGGCCAGAGAACTTTAAACAAGCATAAGTATATCCCATTCAAGTACCAAACCTCACAGACATTACAACCAGGAGATTCAAACAGGAGGTTGGCTTTCTGTCAATGGTTTCTCAATTTTTGTGATGAAAATTTGACTGGAGCACAGTATATTTTATGGAGTGATGAAACAAACTTCTCCAATAGAGGTCTATTTGTAATAAGAAGAATCATCTCCACTGGCCGCAAGAAAATTTGTTAATAGTGCGTCCATATGCTGTACAAGTTCGATTTACTTTAAATATTTGTTGCGGATTAATTTGTTCGATAGTCGTTGACTCAGTGTTCTACAATGGTACGTTGACAGGACACATATATCTAGAATTGATAGAGCCAACTATCTGATGTGCCAAAATTTATGCTTTTTGCAGGACAGTGCTCCTGCACATAACTACCGCAGAGTAGATAACCATTTGGACACTATCTTTGCCGAAAAATGGATTGGTACAACAGGCCAAAGGAACAGTCTTAATAGGTACGCAGAGTGTACTCAAGCGAGGACGAACATATATTGAGAAGGAAGGTGATACTTTTGGGCATTACTCATAAGTTTTATATTTACTTTCTTGTTTTCAATTCAATTGAAACGACATTGTTTTAAGATGTAATGTGTTGTAACGTTAAAGACAGAGACATGTGTGTATCTGTTTTGTCAAAAGTTAGTGGAGCAATAACACTTAGAACAAAATGGAAATTGCTATAGCTTCTTTATTATTCTTTATTATTCATTTTAATACAATAGCCTATTAAACTGATGTAGTACATAACTTAATACATCTTTCAACATTTTTAAAATATACATACTGGATCATTTAAAAAAATTATAAATCTTAAAATTTCTCGAACATGCGTCATGCAATTTTTTTCTTCGTATACTGCAGATTAACCATTAGAAACACTATTACTTCGTTGATTTAACCTACTTTCAAAAAACAATAATAACAGAGACAGCAACGATCCGTACTTAATTTGAATGTGTTTGTATATTGTAAATAATGTTTAAGTCAATAATTTTGAATTTTGTTAATAAAATTACTTTGAGATAATATGGTAATTGCTAACGCAAAAGGTTTTATACTTTATACCTTAGCCACCATCGAAATAGCTACTATTAATTCTACCATTTTGCGAAAATGTACAGGATGACACATCTTATCTCTATTTCTTAAAAGTTCAACAAGCATACGCCCACTGAATCTCATCTTGGGCGATGTACAGCTCACATCGCCCATACTATTCTGATGAAAATAAAGGGCCTCTGGGACAATGCCAAGTTACCGTAAGCATGGGTCCAACAAAGTCTTCCAATGGAGCGACATAACGTTCTCAATCAACAGCCACTGATTCTTCATCCTTATTTCTCACGCTTGCCAAAAGCATCGACTCCACACCGTACTTTGAGAGAACGCAACGGTTTTTCATTTAGCTCATCACTGGACACAACTACCGCATGTTCTGTTTCCTGACAAAGCCCATAAGATGAAAATGGGCTAACTTTGGTATTTATTATTCTTATTTCGTAAAGGTCTTGTATTTTCATAAAAGTTCCTGTACTCTATCAAATTGAGGTTTACAACCGTTCTTACTGTTAATGTAAGCACCATACAAGTACGTTCCTGTACAAACGAGATACTGAGAAGACTATGAAAATGTTTCTGTACACAAATACAGATTTAATATTCGATTCTTTATTGTACATAATCCCAAATTTAAAACACATACCTGCACTAGGATTCAATTTCTTATTTAAAAATCATTTCTGATGAATCATATTGGGCAGGTAACGTACGTCATTGGAAAAGCTACAATTGCTTGATAAAATATTATTGAAAGGGTGTAAATCGATTCCCCATTCTATAGTCATGATCACTAGTCGCAGTAAATGTTCTTACAGTGTATAAGTAATTTTTAAAAATAAGAAAATCTGGCACCTCCACCATTTTTACTAAACATATTTTACTAGACCCGGATAATAAACAATATTTAACGTCCATTTATTTTATTCTACTTCAATATTTAAATTTGGCGTCTTTACATTGTCAATTTCCATTCGCTTTCCATTCGAGAAGATTACCGAACGTGCTCCTTTATGTCGTCTTTCTAAACTGCGAACAAGAGAGCGCTGATGGTTATCAAAAGAAATTGAAACGCCGTAGGGCTGAAGATCCTCCTTCAATGTCTATATACAGCACAATATGCGCTCGCGTACGCAGAAACGAGGTTCCTTAGCGGACTTATACCTCCGCATATCGACCGTAGCGCGCCCGAGGATTATATTATTGATTAAGAATTTCATTTAGTTTGTTGCGGATATGAAATGAGATTTTCTAAGTTCTCACAAATCTCTCCGAGCCAGCGGATATTTACGTTGGTCTCGGACGGCCGCTGTACGTCTTGTGCAATGTTCCACTATCTGTCTTCAGTTGAAATTCGAACGTTTTAATAAGTTTCGTGACCGAGAATGTCGGTAAACTGAAGTTGCGTTAATTAAAATCCTCTTTAATTGTACATTTTCCCGTTTGAGGTAATCGCCAAACTTATAATAAGGAGGAAGCTAATAACGAATTTTGACAGCGTGTATAATATAAGTAGCATTACAAAACAAAATTTAAAATGGACGATGTTCAGAATAAGTTGGGAAGAAATTTGTCATTCAAATTAAGTTGAACCCTACCTCCTTTTTGAATATGGAAATGATTATTAACAAGTGTATTAACTATCTATTGTCGTATGTAAATCCTGCAGAAGATAGCAAACAAATACGTCTAAAATTAGTTATTACTATAAAAGCAAGAGAGGAGTATTGACAACGGTTTAAACTGGCGTGCACATTACGATAATCAGCTTGTAGAGTCATTGTCAAGTTCCTCTGCTTTAAACAATGTTGTACTGGCGTGCAATTTCTGTGCAAATATTTTATTTAAGAGACCAATACCTTCCCCATAGCATAAAATGAATGTGTCGAAATACTAATACCTCCTTCGATGCACATGTGAAAGTCTGAAGACCAGTTTTCTTTCGACGTTGTTAACTTGCACAAAAGACCATTGCTGCTCATTATAAACCTTTTAAGAAGCTCAACAGTATGTATATTAAATATATTTAAAATAATAACGGTTTTAGAACCTAAATGCGATCTCCTCCTAAACAATACAAATACGCGGTATATCCATGCACAATCTTTACAATATTGATCTTTCAACGAAGTTACTCTTTCGAAGTGCACGCACACATGATAGTACCGGGCATGCATATGAGTTTCTAGCAATGAAAATGTGCCACCGCACATAGTAGAATAGAAACTAAGTGTCAAAAAAATATATTAAAAAGAAGTACTTTTATTCATCCAATAATTCTATAAGCATGTACATGCCAAAAGCTAAGCATAAAATAGGTAGACAAAGAATGCAGCTCAATATCCTCAGTAAGGTAGGACAGAGCTTATTTTTTGGTCAAATATAAATACGTACGGACATAGTAATGCTGATACTTTTGCACTTGTTGAATAACCTCATTGTTCAAGAAATATTGAGGAAGGAATAAAATTGATGGTAAAATGCAAACTCTTGGTATTAAGATGTTAACTGAATGCCAGGAATATTCACAGTTTGATGTTTCGAAATGTTTCCTTGTATACTTTTGAAGAACTTTAGAGAACATTGCACTACAGCTAACAAAAGACTAAACAGACTTTCACATCAAATAGTATCTCAAACTTTCACGGCTGTTTGACATAGTTGAAAATGCGGACACGACAACCGTTGCGACTGGACTATCACATTGTTCTGTAAACCATGTTCAACAAATTGCAATATAATATTCATGATTTCATTACTTAAAATTAGCTCTACTCTCTTTTCGGGAGCAGAAATTTATACCAACTAGATTTGTGATTATTTACAACATTTTCAAGTTCAGAAAAAAAATGACCCTTTGAGTTTATTTCACATTAAGCATTTCGCCTTCATGAATATTTTAACAAAACGTTTTTTATGAAGAATGACGCAAACGCCTTCATTTCCAAGTCGCAGACGAAAGCATCAACAAAAAAGAGTTAAAAAAAGGGGTTCCCGACGCGACACAAAACACCCAAGGTAATTTTATTAAAGTAGTAAATGCGATTACAATTTCATGAATTTCGAATTAAACGAAAGAAGTGTACTTAGTCCGGCGAAAAAGGAGAGAAATACTACATTATGGAGACTGCTGGGCTCTTCTTTTTCTTCTTCGTCTTTCGCCCGTTCCGTCTCCTTTCGTATTGCAGCGGTAACTTCATTAGAACTCTTGCAATTATACCGAAATACATTTTAATCTTTATTTGAAAGTTCGCGACGTCGTAAAGTTAGGAAGTTTTAAATGAAAACGAGGGAAAAATGTTGCCGAAGGATATTTTTTCGAGCTGTTATGAGCTCTGTTTTGCAGAATAATTTCCCCATTGGTTCGAGTATCAGTGAGACGTGATGGTAAGCACTCGATTGCAGTAAACTATAGGTAATAATGATAAATGGAACTTTTAGTACAATTAGAACTCAAATATGGGAAGTAAAATAGATTAGCCGACTATATAAGCAAATTCCTTCAATAATACAAGTAACTTTAACGCCTTCAGTGATCCAGTGGTAAGAAGGCCTGCACTTGAATTTGTTGACAAGTCAGATGTTGTGCGTTCGAAACCAACGTCCATCAAGTATAGTGGCAGCAGCTTGTTGGGCAGATTCTGTATGCTCCCGAGTCACCATTCGCTGCTGGGAAAATAACTAAGGGCTCTTCACCCTTCACAGCGAAGGAGTTTAGTATATAGGCCGTGGAATACTTGCCACACGCCTTCCTAGACCATAGTTCTCCAGAGATTATAATAAGCTAAATAATAATAATAATAATAATAATATTTAATGCCCAACAGATACAAATATCCAATTACAAGGCAATGTTAAATAATGTACACATGCAAATATAAATAACATAAAATTAAAGTATGTCAAATTAGAAAACTTAGTAACTAGTTGCTTTAATTTAAATTAAAAAAAAAAAGTAGTTTACCAGTGGTTAGGAAAAAAGAGAGAACGGAAAAAGTATTCAACTAAGTGTAACGCACCCGCGGTCTACATACCGTCAAAAGGGACGGTAAAGTGCAGGTATGTATATCCAACTCGGCAAACTCCATAGAGTTGAAATTGCTACACAATCTGTGTATTGGGGACCTGATGGCGATGTTTGTTCTAGGTGCGAAACAGTAAAAAGTATTTGTTTGCCTAGATCCTGAACGTGGTACAATGAAGTTGATTTTACTCAACAACTCAGGGACATCAAGACCATTATGAAGTAAAGTAAATAGGAATTTACACTCAGCCTGTCTTCGACGTAGTTCTAATGAATCAATATTAAATGCCTCTAGCAGAGCACTGTGGCTAAATCCTTATATCGGGTAAGTATTACATTTTTTAAAGTACAAGAACTTCAAACATCTTCTCTGAATCTGCTCTAGAAGATGTATCTGATAGATGTACATAGGTAACCAGACCAAGGACGCATACTCCAGTCGAGACCGAACAAAAGCGAAATAAAGAGGAAGAATTGCTGTTATAGAAGCAAATGGTCGTGTAACACGTATAATGAATCCTAACATACTCAACGCTGATGTACAAATACTGGATATGTGCTCCATAAAGGTCAGTCTTGAGTCAAAGACGACGCCCAAGTCTCTCATAGAGGTCTCCCTAGGTAAAGAAGATCCAGCCAAGTGGTAGGTATATATAATTGGAGTCGTCTTACGAGTGTAGGTGACAATTTTGCATTTGTTTACATTAACTGTTAGTCTGTTGTTGACACACCACGTGTGGAATATATCGAGTTGGCTTTGCAAATGATTACAATCCTGAGAATTATTGATTGTTGAGTACAACTTCAAGTCATCTGCGTATAACAACTTTGGACAGTTCAGTTGATAGCACAAATCATTTATATATATGAGGAACAGAAGTGGACCCAAGTTACTCCCCTGAGGAACTCGAGAGCTCGGCGCGAAGTAATCAGACTCAAATCCCATGTATGTCATAAATTGCTTTCTATCAAGAAGATACGATTGGAATAAAGACAAAAGAGAAGACGAAAATCCAATATTGTCCAATTTATTAATAAGCACGGTGTGGTCGATTCGATCAAAAGCTTTTGTTAGGTCAGTATACACAACATCTACCTGTCCACCGGCATCAATACTATCAGATAGGTATTGCGTAATTGTAACAAGATTAGTTACCGTAGATCGTTGCGCAACGAAACCGTGTTGGTCATTTGAAATCCAGGGTCTAACTTGAGCATAAATATACTTGTACAAACATTTCTCAAAAACTTTAGCAAAATTATTTAATAACGATATGGGACGATAGTTGGAAATAACACACTTCTCACCATTTTTAAAAACAGGCACCAATTTGGCAATCTTCCACACAGACGGGAAGGTGGATGTTTTGAGAGCGAGATTGAACAAGTAGCAAAGAGGAGAAGCAAATATATTTGCACAATCCCTAACAAAAAAGGCCGGAATGTCATCACTACCCGCCGTGCAATTATTCTTTAAGGATTTCATAGCACACACCACATCCATCTCAGTTACAGAACCTAGGTCAACCATAGTAGCGCACGAAGCAATTGGAGCAACAGGCGTTGGAGCAAATGAAGGAAGGTACACCGATTGGAAAAACTCCCGCAAGGCGCTCACTATGGAAGGTGGGTCGTTATACGTATTGCCGTAGTCGTCCTTCATAGTTCTAGGAATACCTCCCCCATCCCTCCGAGATCGCACAAACTGCCAAAAATGTCTAGGATCGGTTGAAATGGAGAATTCAGCGCTCTGAATAAAATTCTTATATAACCGCCTAGAATCTGTTTTCAGCATCCTTCTCATATCTTTGAAAGCATTTAAATCGCTTAAGCATCCTGTTCTTTTATACATCAATCGATAATGATTTTATGCAGCTTATACACTCTAGAAAAGGATCTAGTAAAATTACATGTAAAATCGTTGGCAACAAAGCTGCCATAGATTTGTCATGTAAAATTGATGGTGCTCAGTAAATTTACATGACATGGGTAAAAAATAATGCACCCATAAGTTTAATGAGTAAGTAATTTTCAGGTATAAGTTAGGTGAGCATGTAATTTCCAGAACGAACATTAAATAAGCATTTAATCTAGTACTTACATCTACATTAACAAATATAAATTCCTGAGAATAATAAAGGCAAGAGGGAATTTCGAACTCTATTTTCATCAGCGACAGAAATAGTCCTGGTAAAGAACTTCTAACTACTACTATTAGGACATGGTTCGCAAATCTCGGCTGGTTCCTATGATTCATCTGAATTGCTTCAAATACCCCTACAGTTGTCTTTGCTGGTTATATGCGAGATTTTGCTAAATCACTCATAGTATTAGCGCCAGCACTGGCAGTATGTGCGGTAGCCGTTGGTACTCCGAGATCATCATTTGTTCGAGTAACGTGGCACTGTATATCTGGAATTATGTTATACTCCGATCTGTTCCTGTATTCATAGTAACCTTCTTCCAACACAAATACCGTCAACCGGGGTGACAAAGTGCCATATCTTGAAGTTTTTATGTCATATCTTCTTTGATATCAGTTGAATTGGGCTGAACTTTCAATACAAATATAGACTTATATCTTTGCCATCAATTTATAAATCTTAAAGAAATTTTGGTTATAACAGAAGGGAGGGAGAAATTACTATATTTCTGTGGCAACAACTCACCCACGTCGGGACGACTAAGTGCTACACCTGGTGTTAAGGACTTAACATTGTTTTTTGTATTTTCTAAATTTTTTACTATTATGTATTTTATCTTCTTTGCATTATTATTTTGATTTAGAATATTATTTTATTTTCATACTTATATTTATTTATTTTGCTCTCTTATATCCAATTTTATTTTAATATGTATGTACATTACGCATTGTATATGTATGCAAGCCAGCCATTCGCATTACGCTAGCTAAAACTGCCTAATTAGAAATCATTCACTGCAACGTCGTCGGAAATGTAATGGGAGTTTTCTTAAAATTTAAGGTACACAAGCATAGGCAGTCGTCTCCCGCGCGACGGTCGAGGTATTAGTGATCGTGCACTCTCGGTCACCTTTCGTGCCTCGTCGTAACGTGTACAGTAACGTCGTCGTAAGATTATTAAAGATTTCTAAGATTTTCTAGTTTTGGCGGGAATCGTCGAGGACGTTGTCTATACATTTATTTCTGGCGGGAGTCATTTGGTAACGTCGTCGAATCGCATGTATAGATTTTTTTAATAAGTATAAATTCTCGATTTTCTATCATCGTACGTCGAGGCTACTGTGTCCATTGTCGTCTATACATATTTTTACTCTTCAGTTAAGTTTGTGTCGGAAATTATTTTGGTGAGATTGTCGGCGCGCATGTATAGACCTCCTCTACAAGTACGATCACTCCGCTTCTTGCTGACGGTAGTTGCGGCCGCAGCGCCCGTTGTCTTTTGTACGTTTGTTCGGTCCTTGTCGTATCGGCACTCAGGCGTTCAAGTTCTAAGAGATAGGGTGGGTTCCCCTATAAATGTGAATATAATGAACGTATTTGGTTCAAGTACAAATACATGCCAATAATACAGGGCCAAGTCCCTTAGGCAAAGTTAAGACAAGGAAAGTATATTAGGCTCCCGGAAAGGGACATATAAATAAGCATAGCACCGAGGTGCGCTTATAAATTTAAGAAATAAATAGGGTTAGCTCCCCTATAAAAAGGTAGTGGTGCATGCAAACAGATAGAGGCATTAGTACATGCCCCTAACAAAGCTTCAGCGGAAGCATATAAGAGTTTAACCTTTTAAACAGAAAAAGACATGGCTTTGCAACGTACATGCTGAGGCATTACTTTATGTTGCTACCAATGAAAATACATATACAATTGCTAATGTACATTACATGTATAAGAGAGCTCGAATAACTACAATTATTGCAAATATATATATCTTACGTACATCGTGCATGTACATAGGCAAGAGTGCAAACCGTGTAACCATTTCATTTTTAAATATATTTTTTTGCGCATGCGCATTGAGTTTCACTGCACAACCTTTCCTTTAGTAAATAAGCGAACATACTCTATAAGTAAGTATTGGTCAAGTAATTCAGGAATTTACGACCAGGCTACAGCGGCGCTGTTCTTCAAACCAGGAGAACGTAACACCTGGTTTCTCTTAGAAAAGATATTAGAAACGTTTTGTTGTTACAGGTCACTCTACGGAATTCAAATGGATAGATTTATTATGTTGGAAATTGTTTAAAAAATGGGTAAAGGATAAAAAGGGGATCTACATATGCTTTATATTTGAAACCACACACAAACTTGCAAAACGTCAACATAAAATATTTAATAATAAAACGGCAAAAGGTTACCAATACAATCCTAAGAAAATAAGAAACAAACAAAATCGTGAGTTGGTTGGAACACGTTTTCTTTAAAATATCTGCTTAAACATTGAGCAAAATGCAAATTAAGAGGAAAATCACTTTAAAGGAATACAACTCTCTTGAACCCCACTGTACAGGGTTTAGGAACTTTTTAAAAAATTTAATTAAAAAAAGGAAGGTAAGAGGATTGGCAGTCCACCTGAAACTTGTAGCTGCTGATTTCAGTAGGTGGCACAATTTTCTTTTTAATTTCTTGCTCTTTTTGCCAAAGAATATCAGGAGGCTTAGTCCACTCCCGGAATTTTTCTTTTCTTTCTCATACAGGATTCACTGGCTTCCCTGTTAACATCAAAGTTAGTTAACATTAAACCTGGATAACATTTACCACGATATTCCATGACACCGAGCGACCCCTATAGGCACTTAGTCACCCTGGTTGACGGTACCATCCCAATGCAACCGCTTTTCGAACTGGAAACAAAAATACTGGTTGTTCTTGCAGATTTACCCCACAATAAGATGCCATACCACAGTCTGGATTGAATTTCAACATAACACAGTGACATAAGAGCTTATCGCGGTACTTCTAGGCGCGAGCAGAGAAACAACTACGTTTTTGCGATATATATTATAAAAGTGTTCTCTATAGTTATGTCGAGAAACTTCAATCGGTTACAACTTGTTATTTGGCTGCCCGAAGTTTCTCTAAGATTGCCATATTTTAGTGGTATTCCATACTAATGCTCACAAGTTTTAAGCTTCTTCAACTTGCGTTGAGATTTATTCGCATGCTTCGAGCTTCTTCCAAATATTAAAAACAATTGCCTTTCCGATTTTTGTTTCTGACAGGAACCCTAAGACCACTCCGAAAGAAGTCAGAAAAATCAATACTTAGATTGCACCTTTGGCATAAGAAGGAGGCGTGAAAGCCTCTATCCGAATATGCAACCCAAACTTGACAAGAAACAACGCGCCATATAATTTTTTAATTAATTACCGACTGCAATATGTGAAAGCGGTTATTTATTTATTCGATTATACTTAAAACCCATAATTTGAATTAATTAATTGCGACACGCAGCCTAAGCTGCCCTTTTCAACTTTACCGCTAACCTTTTAATCCAAAGGCGATTTCGCCCGCGCTAATCTTCGATTTTAATAACGCGGATGATGCCGTCGGGATATAATTCAACCAGGTATTAAATGTATATTTAATCGAAACCTGTATTAATGCCAGCGAACTACCAGCCAATGGCGGCCGTTCTGCGGTAAATGCGCGTGAATGTTGAACGATTTTCGGTCGACGTAAGCCCGCATAGCCGCAATGATTATACGTCGAACGTCGCTTGATCTCCGTATGCAGGTACATGGCTGCATAGCTGGGTCGTTTCGAAAAATATTTTGAATCAGCAATGTTTGGCACTTCGATACCGTACGATAGCTGAATGCTAGAATTCGCTGACGATATACCGAAGAATGCCGTAGATTGGATTTTATTGGGATCCATAGATTAAAATGGGAAAGTTGTTGGATCAAATTAGATGTAATAACACAAATCGTCACTCGTCATCACAAGACATGCTGTAACCAAGCATTACATTGGGTAATTTATATTTATGTTAGATATTTGTATTAATTTTGTTGGTGTTCCTTAGTTAATAGTAATAAAAAGTCTCGGCAAAGAGGGGCAAGTTTCAGTGCCGTGCGGAGCACAACGTGGAGGGGTGAAGCGCTCGGCACGGAGTATCGAGTACCCCTATCAAAGGAAGCTTGTTCAGTATTATTCGACTGGTCGTTGTGAGTGCTTGTCAGTACACAAATATTAAGAAAATGTCGCATTTTGGTGCGTTGCAGAAACTAGAAAACGTAATAGCGAGTATGCCGCATTTAGAATACGAAGGCGATAGAATTAAATCTGTAAATTGCGACAACTGCTTTACGTGTACCTGTAGGTGGAAGTGTGAACGCCACCTAAAAAGTATAAATCGCCGTTCTGCAATTCGTAGCAAACGATACACCAAACAATTAATATTTGTTTTATTCTATGTAATGAACCGTTCACTTTACTAGATCAACAAGCATTTGTCTCCTTTTGGAGCAAGTATTCGGATTGTACATTACGAAGTCAGAGATTGCTAAGAAGCTAAGAAGTCATCTCTCTCGTCAAAATTCAACTGAGGAATCCTTGCTTTCAAAGATGGAAAATGTTTCAAATCCTTTCCGTTAATGATGTTTAAATGCATTGTGACGTCCGTTAAAAATGATAAATCGGTCAGCCATTTTTCGCTTTTAAGCATCTGAGTGTTATCACCTTTCTCGTATAAAGAAGCAATTATTTCGGGCTACAATTCTTGAAACTTTTCTGGCTATTTTTCCAGACTAAAATGTCTGTGTGAAGAACTAAATTAGCGCATGCAGCAGATTCACTTAGAACTACAATTTGTAGAGACGTCGTTGCAAGTTTCGGGCACGGAGCTCCTCCATGTTTAGAACTTTTGAACACAAAACTCGCTGATGGATAATGCAATGGAACGAGAAAAGCGATGAGAAATCGTCATTAACTCGGCCCGATGTAAAAATACCATTTTTGTCTCTAGTCATGGCTGGTGCTTCATCTGTTGTAATGCACACTAGTTTATAGGCTGGTAGTCTGCAGCGTGTCACTAAATTTAAGAATGCATGATCTATAGCTTCGCCACGGGATTTTCTTTTCAGAGGAATCATTGTTAAAAATTCTTCTTTAGCCGAAATGTCATTAAATACCATTGGAAAAAAATATACAGCTGAGCATTGTCTGTCAAATCGGTGGATTCGTTAAACTGCAAAGAAAGGTATGTACATTGCATGATATCATATTTTAGTTTATCTGCCACGTCCTGACTCATGACTTCAACACGCCTTGTGACTGTCGGACGAGGTAACTACTTTTAAAATCTCCAAATAAAATCGCACGCGCTGCAAAATATTGCTTTCTTCACAACCATTCCGTCTTCAAAGGGTCTCTTGTGTTTTGTCAATATATGAGAAATTTTAAATGGTGCGCTCATTGCAGCTTCTGATTGTTTGTTATCAAAGTTATCAAATCATGCACTTTCCGTTTTCTTAATCCAGTCGTAGGTGGGAAATCGTTTCCATAGTTTTTGTGATATTTCTCTATGTTCTTAGGTATTGCAATAAAATAATACCATACAGATTTTAGTGAAGCGGCGATTTATTTATAAACTTCGTATTGCATTCGAGTAACTACTCGGACTGACTCGAATATTTCTTGTAGGTAGTTTCGGCATGGTCCGTTAGCGATCGTCAAACGCGGCGCCAGCGGGTTTTCTTTGACAAATGTTGCACACTCCTTTGGCCTTTCTAGCTAGCTAGCAGTTATTCCGATATACAAAAAAAAGTAACAAGGGGATTATTCTGGCTTAACTGTGAATCAGCTTAAATGTGAGTCATGTCGTCATCAAAAGAAAAGTGTGATTCGACCGATATCGGCTAATATTTCTCGAGATCGACTCAAAAAACTCTGGCTATAGACTTGTCAATCTCGATCGAAAGTGTGAACACCTCTGCTCTACACTGTTCAAGTTATTACACGCATTTTGCGTATCAGAAATTAACTTACCATCAACTTAAAAGATTTTACCTCATTTCACTGTTGTGTTTAATCAGTATAAATTACAATATCCACCTGAAAAGTAGGCCAAAAAGAATTTTCATAAGCTCATTCATCAATCGTCCTGACAGGTTGGTAAATTCTTCAAATTGCGCGTCAAACAAAGGCTAAATGTTTTGCAGCGAATTGCTTTAATTAGACAGAGTAGCGCGACACCCATCATTCTTCGTCCAACAACTTCTATTTATCGTATTGTTTGTTCTCTTCTGGTCGACAAACAATCGATGACAACTGGTAAAAAAACGGTTCGATATCGTGCGCGCTTGTTTTTGATTTTGCTTTCCTCTTGTCACACCTTTTTTGCAGACATTCACGGTTACTGTCTACTTTTAAGGTATTTCCATTCATTTAATCAGTGAAATGGCAAGTATATGTCGGTTTAGAAATTATTTACAAATTTTTAGCGATGGTAAGTAGTAACTTTTTTTAAATACCGAAGTTTTATGTTGCTAGATTTTGAGATTACTGCCTATTTTATAACTACGCAGATTTTATATTGACAAAACATTAATTGCACTATTTAATTTGAAATATAATTTCAAACATTTTTAATTTTACACGGCCTACTCTTTTTTAAAATACTGTTTAATAACTTAAGTTTAAGTTACCACTTTTTTACATTGCTTTCACGTTTATAATTCTCTTAGTTATAGCGCGGATCTGGAGGCTTAAATCTAGTTTGTCATAAAATGCTTCTTCTATCGGAGCTCTAGGAAAACTATAAACAATAACTAGGTTTGTCTGGGTTTATAAATCAACTCTCATCACATGCTTTTGTAGACATTATTCATTCATTATTCTTTCTAGCCTGGCTACACATATACTTAAAGTTTTTTGGAAATTGAAGCTAGAGGTTTGGGCTTCACATGTATTACGGTAAACTTCACACCACATAAATGAATAATTTATTAGGAAGGCACCGTTTCGAGAGCACGTGGATTCTCATTATTAAACGAATTACTGACTCGAGAGTGCATGTGCTGTTTAAGCGCTGTGTTTCCAATGGATTATTATTTTGTGTGGTGTGGAGTTTACTGCGATACCTATGAATTATATGGGGATGAATATGAACCGGACTTTTTTTTAACGCCCTCTAGGTGAAGCGAGTGGAGTGATGTTTTTATATGTTTTGAAAGGGAGTAAACTGCTTCAATTCGACAGAGCAGATAGGCTGCTAGTAGCATCATGTCCGAGCAAGAGGTGCAGACATCTTTTGAGAAACGTATTATCATTACATTCTTGACGCGGGACGGCCTATAGAAATTTCGCACAGTTCACTGAAAAAACGCTTTCAAGAACCCAAATTTACGACTGGCACAAAATGATTTCCGATGGCCGAGAGTCAGTGGAAAATGAGAGTCGTGCAAGCCACCATTTCTTGCAACGGTTTTTTGGGATTTCAGATGCATATTGCTCATTTATTTCCTCAACGAACGGCTCACAGTTAATACTGTGTACTACTGCCTACCGCTTAATGAAGTGGAACTGGCCATTCGATGAAAATGGCGAGACATGCCTAGTCGAAGTGCGATTCCGCTCCATGAGAATGTTCGGCCACACGTAGCTGTATTGACCCAAAATAAGTTCAACAAAATTCATTGGGAAACACTGAAACATCCTCCCTATAGTCTCGATCTGCCAGCCTTGCGACTCCCATACGTTAGGGCCACCCAAAGACAAACCGAGAGGTCACCATTTTGACGAAGACTAGGGTGTGGAACTGTTCGTGCGCAATTAATTACAGATGTGACCGCATTCATTCTTTGATGATGGAATTAAAAAACTTCCTATACGGTGGGAAAGATGTATGAATAAAAGAGGAGATTATATAGAAAAAATAGGTGTATTCAATTTTTTTACTGTGCCATCAAATGTTTTAAAACGAAAGGCCGGTTCATATTTTATTCGCCCTCGTATAACCATACAGTCCTTGTAATTATCGTACAGGATCATAACATTTTTCTATAGTAAGTTTCTATCAAATAACTATGGATGAAATTTTGAAATATCAAAACATATGCTTAGTGCAACGATTACAAAGGCTTGCGTAATTCACAGGCATCACAATAAACTCCAATCCACGCCAATTAATAATTTATTCGAATTTGAAGCATACGTTCAAGATTTATTGCTTTGCATTAGAGCAGCGTTAAGACCAAATTTTGATGCATCTACTGTTGGAATAATTAGTTTACTTGGATCAATATATTGGAGGACTTAAATAATCATTTGTTTTAGCTCATTAAAAGTTTGCACATTGCTCTACGTAAAGATATTTTGTACAATAAGTTCTCTTAGTGGATGAGTTTAATGGAAGAGTGTAATATTATTTTCACAAATCTACCAATGCAGGGAATAAGACCTAGAAATCTGTGAATATTGTTTCTAGTTTATGACTCTGAAATATCAAAAATAACTTTAAAATTTTGTTTATCAATAGATGCCTTTTCCAAAAATTTGTAAGTCAAATGGACTACCTCTTTAACTCCTAAAACTAAATTTGCATGTGCTTAAGTTAAATTTTATATATACACGTTGACGAATTCTGAAAATTTTTTTCTAGCTTTTTGTTGTGTTCTTCTTTGGTACTTCCGAAAACTGTGTTTCAACAGCTTCAATACTGTGTACACCATAATTAGAAAAAAGACTATAGGAACCTTTATACAACATATTTTCTGTTTTAGCTCTTGGTTTATTCAGAAATTGAGTATTTCGATACATTCACCCAGTCCTGTATAAACAATGCTACAGATGAAGGAAATATTGAACACCTTACGCAGAACAAATAGAATTTGTTCTCCAGAATTTTTCCTGAAAGTCGTTAATAACCAAGCTGCCAGGAAGATAGCAGGATACCTAGAATCCCAGGCCACATATTACATGCTCGATACGGTTCTTATATCGGTTCTGGGCGAGACCGTGCAAGCTAGTACCACCTCACCTCGTCAGGCCCGGACGCTACGGACAGTTCCCCGGACGAATTCCGGATGATTAATGTCGGGTTTAAATTAAGCCGTGACCTATTGCAACCATTATATTACTCTAACATTATATCCCCATGCTATCCGTTGCCCGTTCGCCAAGTGTATTATTAATAAATTTAGGAGGTGTATCTAGGCAGATAGGTGTCCGACGTTCGCCGCCGAATTAACGTCTGAATTATGACGTCCACTTCGACGCGTTAAGACGTCAATTAATTTTCGACTTTCGGCCGTCTCCGCGGGCGTTTGATGTCTAAGATTTATTGCCCGTGGGGGACGAATGGATCGGGAAGATGAAGTGTGAAAGTTATGGCAAAGTTTTGATTTAATTTGGAGTGATATAACTTACGGAAAGGAACGAGATTCGTTAATCTTCGATTGGAAAACTTTATATAGGCTGAATAATGAAAGTTTACCAGTTAGCAAAACCGGAGTACAATAGTAACTGTAATTCCTTATATACTTGCAACAATTTAAAAGTTTATGTATTTTAATCGAATAGTGTTAAGGCAAAAGCAATTCGTTTAAAATAACCTTTTGCAAAATCTTCTGAATACACATTGATAAATTTATAATATTTATAAAAGAATACGACGGAAAGTCATTAAATAAGTTATAAACTGCTATGCGAAAGTTGAAAATAGCTGTGACCTATTTCCCTATTTACCATTAGGTGTCAGCGCAAGTCAGCTTTATGATACTCAAGTGAGAATGATCGAAGAGTGTACTGTGGAACAACAGCGTGCTGTTGTACGTTTATCCTGGCCAAAAGGACTTCCTGCAGCAGATATACATAAGGAAATATCTCCTGTTTACGGTGAAAAGTGTCTATTGCACAAAGCCGTGTGTAACTGAGTCAAAAAATTTTCTCAAGCGCGTTCGAATGTTGATGACGATCAGCGAAGTGGCGACCCCGTTCCGATTGCGAAAGATGCAACACTTCGACGGGTGGAAGAGATAATTCGAACTGCCAGGCGAGTAATAATAGACAGGATAGCAACTGTGATAGGTAGTTTTCATGGTTTAGCCTACGACTAACGCACGATCGTTTGATCACGGTGGGTAGCTAGATAACCGATCGAGGAACTCAGAGGAATTCAAATAGGCTTGTTCTTGCAACACCTATCCGAGTATGCAGAGGAAGAGGGGACTTGCTTAACAGGGTTGTTAGCGGAGATAAGGCATGGGGACACTACTACCAACCTGAAATAAAGCGTGCTTCACCAAAAAAATTCAAGGTTGTGTTCTTAGCTGGTAAGGTTATGCTTACCGTGTTATAGGATTTTTAAGGAGTGCTCCTAGTCTATTTCCAGACTAGGAATGAGAACACGACTGCTGAATCATGCTGTAGAGTTTTCTTGTTGCTTCGGGATGTAATTCGACGAAAACGTCCAGGCCTGCTGACGAGAAGAATATTGCTACATCATGATAATGCTAGGCTAGGATTTGACCCACTTTACTCAGATGAGAATTGCAGAATTAGGGTAAGAGCTTCTTGAACATACGGATTACAGTTCCGACCTAGCCCCAAGCAACCATCATCTGTTTCGTCCACTCAAAAAGAATCTTGGCAGCAAACATTTCGAGGGTGATAACGATGTTTAGCAAGAGGTACGCACGTGATTCAGACAGCAACCCAAACACTTTTATGCAGCAGGCACTGGGGCATTGGTAAAGCGATGGCATAAGTATATTAATATAGATGGAGACTTTGAAAAGCAACTTGTTTTTGGCTAACGATTTCTCTAATTATTTTTGTAATAAGGTTTTTGTGACCTACTTATCGGCTTCTCCTCGTAATTTGCAGAGAATCATGCTTATAATAGATCGTTAGCTAGCGTAACATTGTATACAAAGGCAAAATGACGAGATATTTATGTAGGAAATACTCTAACAATAGGACAACGTTTGCCGTTTGTAAAATAGGCATACATTTCTTTACAAAAATCTTGCTTTTCGGAATACCAACAATGATGACGCGTCTTGTGATTAAGGTGAATTTCGTTTTATAAAAGTTAGACAGATTTCACAATAACAGTAGGAACAACAATAGTTTAAAGACTTATTCTTAATTCACGTGACATAAAGTTATCATAGAAAACATCGAATTTGCGAATTAGATACGGCTGTTAATACTCGCAAATCAGGAAAAGAGCGAAAGGAACCAAGCTTGTGCGATACAAGTCTGTGGTGGAATGTATTGTGAAAACAGTCGGTGTATACCGCATCTACTTGTATTTGATAATCCAAAACTTCGCTAGCGCTTAAATTCGATATTGAAATTTGTTCGGAAATTATACCATAATATTAGCTACACTATCTTCATTAACTGATTCGTGATTGAATTAAACATTTCCATCATATAATTATCCTTAACAGTAACTACAAATCCCAATGTTATATAAGCTACGAGATACGTTATATATTTATTAATGGATTAAGCAGCAATAATTTGTTGTTTAATCAACTACAAAGCTTCCTACTTCAGAAATAATTTAGCGGCTAAATGAAATTCCAGCAAATTCAAATGCATCCACTCTAGATGCATACGACATGCATAATACACCCATGATATTTCACAAACGAAATGTTAATTTAACGGGTAATTCGATTAGCAAGAACGGACTCCTGTATACCGTTTAATATGTAACGCCCTCTGTAATTCAAACAGCGAACCTAAATATTTCGTTTTGAAAATGATCGTGGCAGATCAACTGCTAGTAATGCAAATAGCAAATGTGACGGAGGAGAAGAAGGAAAATAGAGAAAAAATTCTATAACATAGGAAGTTACACTTGGATATGGTAACTAGGTCAACTTCTCTGATGACAGAAAATTGCACTACTTGTAATTGTTCAGAATCTACACTTCACAACTAACTTCTTTCTCCTCAAAAGTACAGGTAATATTAATGGTGTTAGTGTTTGCCTCTCTTTATACTCAACATCGCAATTTATGAAGTTGGCAGAAATTGTGGCTAACCTTCTTGAAATAAGGACTAACTATACAGGATGACTCAAAACATGTCAAATAAACGACGTCATTATATAGGACACACCGTTTTAAGCAAAAAATAGTTTCTAGAAACCCATAATTTATAAGAACTGATTACGAAACAAGAGAAGGAGGGGAGTACATAATGGTTGACTTTTAAATTAGCATCACGGTGAATAATTTAGAATAAATAAATATTTTTTTCCTGTCTTGCAAACGATCTGAATTTCTTTCCTTGCCGGGCTAACTTCGCATTGCAATAGATATCAATCCCATATCTTCTTCCTAAATATTAACAAATATTAAAACTTCTACCAACAAGAAGAAGAATATCGTTTGCTATCCCTACACGTTAGACGATGTAACTCTGATCTCGTGGCTCACATACAAGATTCAGACGAATTATTGGACACTTCTTTATCATTCTTTTTCTTTTAATCTGCATCTTCATTATATCAATTGTCACTAAGCTAGGTGGATCCACTAAGCGATAAACCGGTGATCTTACTAACATTACTATCAGCAGCCCGGGTTGCAATGGAAGGGTTACCCCAGCTTAAGTCTCAAGATATCCGAAAAAAGTTGCATCTGTTTGAACGAATCTCGGCTTTAAAAAGGTGTTGAGTTGGATATGTACTGGATTTTAGCTATACAAATAAACAGGAAGCCTTTCATTAATTTATTTTTTATCGTTTCAGCGACTTTCTGTTGATTTTGGGTATTACATAAGGCTTGAAATTAGGCCCGCTGTTGTTCAATATCTATATGAATCATCTGTTGAAATTATTACCTGACCAGCTTTAACCTATGCCGCTGATGTTAAAATTTATACAGCGATAAATAGTAATGAAGACAGTCTACTCCTGCAACGGAATTTGTTCTTGCTGACGGACTGATGTGAAGCAAGTAATTTAAGTCCTAATCTGAGCAAGTGATATTTTTTAGAAGCACATCGTCTATACAGATATCCTATCATGTTGGTAATTATCACGAATCCCTTCGGTGTACAACCTTGACATCGCATTTGACATACATAGGAGTTTCATCGGCCACATCGAACAACCGTGTTTGGCAACTCACTGTGTTATGTATAATCTCATTTATATGACTCATACTTTATATATGGGTCGTGTCAAACTGGATGGAATGTAATTTTTATTTGGTTTCCTGTTAAACTAATATACATATATTAATTATTATTGTTATTAAGGTTCCTTGATGGCCTTTTGCCGCAGCTTCATATAAAGTTAGGTAGAACCTTAGATGTGGTCCTAAAATAGATGATACCTTGACCACCTGTTATCAACGCCTAAGGGACCATTGATTTTACCATTAACCAAGATTATTGCAACCTTGAATGCTAGAATTCAAAACATCAAGCTTGCGAAAGACGTCTGCAAGATATGCCAATAGCGCGTTCCACATTATACTGTTCGATTTTTCCGGAAAATTCAGGATTTTCAATTTTCAGGAATAAGTACATTTCGTCATGAAGTGCTAGAATGCTATATGAAGTTTTGTCTTTAGACGGCCAGCGAATTTCTGAGTGGGGCAATAAATCCTTGTGATCCCCCGAACAACTTGTAATTTAATCCCGGCGTTAAATAGTGTTAATTTCTGTACTATGCTTAGTTATTGCTGGAAGCAATTGCATAGTTTGTGCATTTATAGCTCTTCCATTTTATCTTGGTTTCCTTCATTTGCGGTTAAGGCTACTACCCAGTATATACAATATTGTCTCGGTTTTCTTCCATCATTATTACACCAGCCCTTGACTATGCTACGCATTAGTTATTTTCGGTCGTTAATGGTAGACGGAGGCGAAAGGAAAACGTACCGAGATCCAATTAAATCGCACCCTACGCTGAATTCACCTGTATCGAGAACTTAATTCGATACAATAATGTATAGTCAGGTCGAAATTGCGCTTGATTTGCAACACTACCCAATATCTATCAACGTTGCCTCTGTAATTGACCTACGTAATGGAGGTAGAAATGGGAGCCGTAGTTATTAAGTCCGCGGGGAACATAATAGACGCCCATTACAACGGGTCGGACGATTTATCAGACACCACGTAATTTCAAGTGGTCAGTAATTATTAACGGTCAAGGGGCTGTAAGGGAAACGGTCTGTTCTAAGTAAAATACTATATTATACAAATCGCTGTAATTTCTCTGATGATAAACATTGTAGTAATGTTACGATTGTTACATTACATACATTTTCCTTACACGCTAGTTTAAGTTGAGATTTTGCTTTTCAGTGAAGAAATAATTTTGTGAGTACTGATTTTTTCTCCACTTTAGGATTTACAAAACCAACACTGGTATATCTGCTACGGAATAAACAAGAAAATAAAGGATACAATTCCATTATCTTCCTTAATCACAACTACAACAAGGATTAACTCGGTTGACAATGAGAACCCATGTGTTCTCGAAACGTTGCGTTCCGAATTAATTATTAATTTGTATGGTGTGGACTTTACCGCGATACCTGTGAAATACACAACCATACAGTCCTCGCAACCGTTGCGATTACGGCCCTCCAGCCCAAGGATTTAAACCGATTTAGTAATGTAAGTGGTTAGGTTAAGTTAATTCGTGGTGATATCTTGTTTCTAAAGGTAAAAGTAACAACGCTCTCCCTAAATTCATGAATGTTAACATTTCGCGTAACTGTAACGAACCCTTAAATTTTATCACACGAGCTAAAAGATAATATCTAGAAAACGAAATAGGATATCAGTACGATAGACGTAGTAACTCGAAACGTTGCGTTCTGAATGAATCATTAATTTGTGTGGTGTGGAGTTTACTGCGGTACCTGTGGATCTTCCTTAATGTTGATGTTATTTTTGGTAAAAAACCTAAGAGTCTCCCCTTTCATCAGAATTGACTCTACCTTGAAGATGACTTCGGTTATATCGCTTGACTCCCTGTAGTCGTTCCAAATCAATTCCTGATTTGTAATCAAGTTATTTATATAATGTTGAGTAATAGCTGCCACATAAGCAAGGTTATTAAAATAAGACATAAATTGCTTTAGAGAATCTACAAGCAAAAGGACGGCAACATAACGCAAACGAATATTTTACTACCAGCTTTGCCCGCACTGAATTTTTTTGAGGAGGTAGTCAGAGATTGAGAGACACTACTTGTAAATATGGAAATCTCACACAGTTACGGAGTAAGACAGAGGGACCAACTTAGGAAGTTCAAGGAAGGAGAATCTTGTACGCATTTTCGCACATCGGCAAAAAAGAACAAGCGAATACAAGAATTAAACATTGATTACAATATATACTTCAATTGAACAAGTACTTGCAAGAAATGAAGCTCAAATCTATCTGTGGAAAATTATAAAGGGCTACCAAGAAATGGACGGTTTCCAAGCTGACTCCAGGCTACACTCCGGGTGTTTTTGCAGAAGTTGTCCCAAATTGAACTCAAATATGAAAACAGTAACAGTGAAATATCGTTTGATAGAAACTATAAACACTAGATTACCGTTGATACCCTTTTCCATGAGAACTATTTTCTCTTTTATTTTTATTTTCTTAACCAAATCCTTTCGGTTTCTTTACTTTGACTTGTTTCAAATTTCAAACCATTTGACTTGTTATCTTTTTGCCTTATTTGGTATCAGCAAGGTCTCTCCAGACGTACGTAAAAATCTGCTGGTGCTAAGAGTGAACACAGTAATGAGTAGAAGGATAACAACATTTCTCGATATTTAGTTGCTGATACATGAGAAGGTTTCAGAGAAAAAAATATTCCAGCTCATCGTGGATCCAACAATGTTCGAAAATCAATATCTCTTAAATTTTGACTTACTGGCTATGAATTTTTTTTATTATTACCAGTCATTCGATAATTTCCTAGGTTTTCCAAAGAATTTCCTTTTATTAGCAGCCTCTGCTCTAAATACTATCCCCAAAAATTAATTTATCTCGAGGGGATATATTCATTATATTGAATGAATCTCAGTATTGCAGAAGACTTACAAAGAAAAAGAAATGGGAGACGCAATTTGAAAAACTAAAATGGTGGAAGGAAGGTAAGAAGTTGTTCATATTAGAAATACTATAGCGATAGAACAATGGCGTCCCAATTTCATTGGATCTTACTATAACTTTTCTTCTATATCAATTTTCGAGATGAAGAAAATAGATGTGAGACACCCTATTGTAAATATAAGAAATAACTCAAATTGGAACACCTTTTGAAAAATTACTCTAAGGAGCAGTTTAAAACATTTCCGAATATAGAAGGTGTAAGAATACTGCGGACGTAGAGAATATGGACGCCACTTCAAATGTTCTGGGAAAGTCAGGGCCACATGAAATGAAGACAGCTTCAATACTTCTTCAATGTAGGTAGAAAAGGTAAGTGAATGTGTTTTGAAAATCAAGGAGGAGATAGGCAACGCAATAGTAAGATATAAAAATACCCAAAACAACGAAAAAGGTGATATGTAGATCGTCGTGAGTGTTGAGGTACCAGATCGTAATGCAACCACTATACTATTGTAGTAAGTATAAGGACGATACTGAAGAGCCACCACAGAAACTTTTAATTAGAGGGATAAATGAAAATTTGTTGTAGCAAAATCAAAAAACTGGAACACACCTTTAGCACCAAAAATTATTATATTACTGTTGCCAAAAGGAGTAAAACATGTAACCTAGCAAATCATGAGAACTATTTACTTAGAACCCTGTAAAGAAATCATCTACGTTATTGGTAGAGGATTACGTTTAAATAAGAGACCATATGAACATCCAAAGGATGCTTGTACAATGTACAGTAGCCACTAGAGCCTACGCAAAATAATCTCGTTTGTTTATTCAAACGCGTAACTCCAAAGTATCCCGCTTAAGGTTGAGTTATAAATTTTTATCTCGCCGTGTCCCATTTCCACGAGCACAAAAACGTTCTTTATATTCTTTGTATCGTGCAAAAAGTCAAAAGATCGCGTATAATAGTTCAAATGTATAAAATATCTCATGTATTCCCTTCCGGAACGGGTAGATATATTGTCGGAAAAGTTCGATTACGTCGCTGTTACGCTGGAAATTACAAATTGCTCCATTAAATTAAACAATGTCGTCCTTTTTTCTGCACGTTCGCTAACGATCGAGAGAACGCATTAATCTCAGCGCAGTGATGCCGTATAAAGTCCTACCTACATATATACACTGCTGCTCGTAAAAGTTTGACCTAGAGAGACCTTTGTGTAAATTCTTCACTTAGAGTAGATGTTAAAATTTTTCAATCTAAAAACAGTGAGGGCTTTCGTACTTTTCACAAGTGCAATGTTTGCCTTTCTCATCATCCATAGATCAATTTTGTGTAAGGAGTACAATACAATGGACGTAACAGTATTCATATTGGTCAGATATTTCAGTATATACATAAAAGTCACAATATCACATAGATTATGTTAATAAAAAATGAGCACTTTTATTAATCATATATCCTAAATCCCAACCATATCTTTGTTGTTCCGATAACGTATTAATTTTCTAACGGATAAAAAAAATTACAAGAAACATATTTTCCTAAAAATATATGAGATAGTTCCATTAATTAATTTAATTATATTTGAATACTAAGAATGTATCAACCATGACTGACAATCAAGGCATCGTTCGATAGCTTTTGAACAGATTGTTACCGTACTTTCTTCGAGTTAGTTTAGGTACCACTGCAGAAGTTTTTAAGCGTATTTAAGAGAGTAAGAAATTCCGGAAAATTGAAGTACAAACTCTTCTACTACCTGTACGTATTCCAATCTTACTACCTTAGTGTGTTGCGATCGCCATAACAATCAATAAATATTCGTATTCACTCAGTTTTACAGTGATCTAGAGATTGCCCTTTTACGTCAATTATGTAAATGTTGAATTTTGAAATGTTTTACCTAAACTTCAATATCAAGTCTTATTTATTATTGTAGGATAATATTTTAAATTTGGCGCGCTTAGATAAAATTAGATCCCGGGTGGGGAATGAGGTACTTTAGAACAGTTACGTGTTATGCTTTGTTATGTACAGTGCGTTATGAAATATATAGAGTTTTGAATTTTTAGCCGGTTTTATTTCGGCCATCACCTGACCCACATTATTATATATAATTATTACTATCTTTGTAATTTTCCAACTTGTATTCATTCTAGTACAAGCTTTATGAAAGTCACCTTGTTGTCATTAGAATTGCATTATGCTTGAAGCAAGCAGACAACAGCGGTTCTATATTATGGCCCGCGACTTCTACTAATCTCAAACCTTTTTGACCTTTTTGCTTTGAGTATCATTAAAGAAAAGAACGACGAATTTAGATACAGAACTAAGTGCATCGTGGATTGTAGCCATACTTAGAAACAGACGGATTTCAAATCGAAAAAATACTTAGATAATAGTGTGACTGATTTATAGTTAGATAAATATCTAAAAATAATTAACTCTGTTATAAAATACACTGCAATTTAACATTTTTGTCTTTGAATTAAAATAAAAAAATCACGGAAAATGAAAAGCTGAAATTGTGTAGAACATAAGTCCAAAAAATTTTGAGTTAATTATGACGCAGGATTTACAAAAGCCTAGGAAATTGTAATATATGCCACCCATTGATGCAGAATGTCTATGCATAATACATTCATCCAGGCAAACCCATACATACAGACAAACTACATACACTGTGATAACATAGCCGTCAATGTTATAAAAACTAGAGGATAACACTGTCTACACGGCTATTTCGTAAGCGAATAATAAAGACACTTATTTTAAACATATTTTTTTTCTGGGGTTTGCGAAGGAATCTTCACAAAATATTTTGAATGCAAAATAGAATTAAATACAACAAATAATATATTGATTATAAACATATAGAAACCTTATTGGCAATTAAAACAAGACATCATAGTATTTTTTATGTGTATTTTTATATTTCTAGCATGCCATGGCACTCATTCTGCTAATTCTCGCCGAGCAAATATAACACCGTTTTCTTTTTTTTTGCTGCGTTATCTTGTATGGAAATATTTTTTGCAATGTTGATAAAGTCCCCTGTTGCGTCATTGCAGGTAAAGATTTATACAGGTTAGGGTTTTGCGATTTTCGTCGTATATATGTCAACACTAATGTTTGTACTAATTCCTTTCAATAAGTTCTACGTTTGTGTCCCTTAGAGCTTCCATATTTCGGATTCTATCCACGTACAGGAAGTAGCCATTTGAGGTATCCATATCTGTGCTGTTCATAAGAACTACAAAGAACCATTTTCTTGCTGTGACTGTTCAATTTTATTGCGAGACAATTCTGGTATAGGATAGAAAAGAATACATATGCTGTACGTATTTTGTAAAATGGAGTAAGCAGCTTGATTTACGAGCTAAAGCGAAAGAAAACCGTGCTGTCTGATTTAAAAAAGTTACTGGTATTTGATTTGTGAGTAGACAGAAGTTGTGCAAAGGGATTTCCACTGGTCCAATAAAAATCATTAAGCCCGGAAACCAACAATGGTCTCGCTTGAACTTATAGTTTAAGTTTGAGCTAAGGAAGAGTGTCAATTATGACAGGCAGCTAAGGTTAAGTAAAAGTTGAAAGATTTTCTTTTAAGTAAGTATTTTTTATGTTTGTATGACGGTTGTCTTTTAAGTTTTGCGTATATAATTAGAACAAAACAGAATATAGCTTTTAAAGACTTTACTGTTTTTCGAAGTATTCTCCAGGAAAATTAATAGATCTTTGCATGCGCTCAAATCAACTCTGGAGGCAGTTATTTCACTTGTTTGTTGATACAGTCAAACTTGTGTTTTGGAAAGCATCGACTGCTCTTTCTGACGACTGGAACCTTTGATCACGCAGTCCGTTCTCGATTTTCAGAAAGATAAAGATATCGTTGGAACTTAGATCCGTACTGTATGGAGGATGGTCTAACAATTCGACTTTTTGTTACGTTGGTAACTTAATTGTCTCGTGTGGTGTGTGCCAACTTACATTGTCTTGATAGAGGATCATTCATCGTGCGGAGTTGGTTTTTTAAAGCTCAGCGATGACTTGTCGTACTTGTACACCAATCGGCAGTAACAATTCTATGATTTTGTAGAGGAATTGTTGCTACGTAATTTGCTGTCGAGATCAATGTCGCGCCCCTTCATTTGGGGAAACTTCGAGAACTGGCGACTTTTGTCGGTTTTTCTACCCCTTGGAATACTCAAACAAACGGCTCGCATTTATTTTCTGGCTCATATGAGAAAATCCAAGACATCACCACTGACGATCTTGTAGACGTTTTTAGAGTTTCCGGCGTTGAAGCGGTGAAACTGCTTTCTGTTATTCGGTGAACAGCTGCGGTATTCAACGAGAAACTAGTTTTTTACACACAATTCTCCATGCAACATTTTTTGAATTGAAGTCTCACGATATGCCACATGCTGATGCTTGTTTATGATCTTGGGCACAGCTCCGACGTTTTCCTAAGTGAACACCGTTTCTGCATCTACCTTTGCATCATTGCTAAGACTAGTCACGTTTGCATTCTCCATATTAACGAAAAATTGTGATGTAGTGCTTCTTTGCCGAAAACAGCAACCAACTCGCCGAGGCATTCTTGTTGAGATAATAGTCTTCGAGAATTATTGCTCGAAAATATTCTCAGCTTAATTCCACTTTTTATGCTTGTTAACATTGACAGTTCGTTGTAGTAACAACACTACACGTATTGCAATGAAACTTTGGATAATAGTTAATTAAAGATGAAAGATAATTCTTAATGCTGATATTTGATTAGTGGCGCCATCTGTGTCCCAGTACGTAAAACTTAAAAGGCATCACTCGTATTTGGTTACTTTTACTGGATGTTAAACAATTACTGTAATATTTTGGAATATCTGGATACTGAGGCACTAAATATTATATTATTACAATCAAAATGCAAGCTAATAATATTTTATTGTATTGGATCGACTTTAATGTAAATTCTCTCCCGCGAACCGACTCTCCTGAGCGATAGTGCACATAGCTACGCGCTGTTGCCAACGCCAGCTTCCAGCATCATCACGTCGGAAATGCCGCTGGTGGTAATTCTAACATTCCTGATGGGTCAGAACTACAAATGGAAGATTAATGGACAATCGATCTTCCATCGTTTCCTCTTTTTTATCTTCCTTTTTTATTATTACGGTGTACATCTGACACCGCGTACTAGCCGCGCCGTATAACATCAATTAAAATCGACTGTGGCCACCATGCAAATTGCTTTTAATGAGAACGCCCTCTGTCGCGAAGCGGGCTAAGCGCGGAGGGAGTTTACTTTTTTTCATGCTTACGCGGCTGCTCTCCACGCGCCAAATAAAACAAAAAAAAATTAACGACGAGGGGGAATTATTTTCGCGATTTGCGGAAAGAGTAAACCGCAGGCGTTGATTGCGGATTGGAAAAACGGTTTTTATTGTTAAATCGAATGAAAAAACGAATAAGCGGTGTGCGAACGGAAATGAAGATAGGGCGTAAAATCTGTTACTGTATGTTTTGTAATCTGCCGAAGGTTGGGGGGAATGCCAAAGAGATTCGCTGTTGTTATTTGACGGCGTTCCGTAAACATTTTTTAAACGGCTCAAGAAATTTTTAGGAAGTAATTGTTTTACTCTGTTAATTTCGCATTTATACGCGTAAAAATGATTCTTTAAATTAAAGATGGTTATTTATTTTTGACGTACACTTTACATTGAACTTCGAAGTTTAAATAGGAAATTAATTAATTACTTATATTACACTACTCAACAAAATAAGTTTTTTGTCCTGGTGCCTGGTGAAATACGAACTGATTTAGGGTATTTCTGATGTGCTGGTTTCAAAAGTAACTGCTATTTCTCCCTAGCAGCTCTAGTTTTTGAGATAAACCACAGTAAAATTCTTTACTCATATGGATAAATAGCAAAATCAAAATAATCTAAACTAAATATTTAAGAGACCTAAATTGTATGTTTTGACCTGAAATTAGAATTATAATTCTCAGTATTCCCCATTAATGGAAAGATCTACCCGTCTAACCCAACCCTAATCACCAGTACTTCATATACCTCTAACATAGGGTTGCCCGTATCTCTGTCTGCATCCCATAGTTCCGTTTAGTATTGTGCTTTCATGTGATACCTGTGTCAGCATGTACTAAATATTTCCTTTAAACTGTTGCATGAATATTAAAAATTCGAATGACAATGGCTTCTACAAGCAAATGGAGTTGTGTGAACCACCCAGATGTTTTTTGTTACATTTGTGGTGAATACATTTCTAAGAAAAGTAAAATACCCATATCTCCCTTTATAAAAAGCGCATATTTGACATCAAGATGACTGCTATTTTTGTTTTGTCATCGCAATAACCGGCACAAATGGGTATACCGTAACATGGAGTGCAGTAACATATCTGTGCTTCCGGAGGATGACTTAGGCTCATCGTCTGATGAGGTGCAGTTCCAGGAAAGTGAAAGTGATAGTGATTTTGAAGGACCATCAGCGAGTCGCCAACGCTTCAGCCGAGAAGAGCATAATGATCTCGTCAGAGATCTGAACCTCTCAAAGGAGTCATCCGAATTACTTGCTTCCCGATTAAAGGAAAAGAGCGTTTCTTTAGCGAACTGTGCAGTTAGTCGCAAAATTTCGGCAGGTTTTACGGCCTTCCGCGGCAAAAATTTAATAATAATACGTTGCTCAACAGACGTATGCACTCCTTGTTCAGACATGGAGCTACTAGCAACCCATATGCTCTGGCGAACCGAACCTGTTTACTTCCTATCCACCTTACATCTGTTCCCCCTCTCCCAACGCATCACAGCGTCACGCCACTCACTTTACCTAGAGTCCGGTTCATATTTGATCCACCCTCGTGTTTTTTATTATTTTTTAATTATTGGCCTTGGAGTTGCGCCATTAGCCACTTACACAAATTAAACAGGCAAAGCCAAAAAAGAAAAAGGGAATTTAACAGCCCGAATAGACACATGGCTAACAGAACACGCTTGACACCCAGGACCGATCGGGTGGCTAATACAAACACACAGGTAGGCCAAAGAAAAGAAGGAAAATCCACAAAAGAAACTAGCTAAATAGTAAAACGTAGATTATACATGTGTTTGTATATCCTGCAATTGACATCTTCCCTCTTCAAAGCTACTAAATAATTTATATTAATTGGAAGCTGAATTTTGATGTCAAGCAAGATTAGTACATCCCAAAATGATATGATTAATATCTCCATATTCAGATTCACAAGAGATGTATGTACCACTATCCGAAATATGAATTTTATGAAGATTTGCAGGGAACCTCCCATGATTAAACGGCAGCCTTAGAATCAGTGAAAGCATATTCCTTTTAGTTGTTTCTATTGTACCACCAGTTATTTTTAATTTCGGGGAAAATCTTGTAGTAGTTGGTGTCATTATTCTTACACACGTTAGTGTAATGCCTCCGCCAATCTTTATAAGATCTATTTTTAATCTCATTTAAGAATTCCGAATGTGGTAATAATTTGTTTTCCACAGAGTCATTATTATTCCAAGGCGCTTTTGCGTCTATCTACCTCCTCTTTAAGCTCAACATTGGCATGTCCCTTTAATCCAAATATATTTTACAATCTTGCTACATTGTCTCAGACTATAGTGTAACAACAGCATTTCTCCGGTCAGTGAAGATGATGAGCAACTAATGTTTTGGAAGCCTTTGAGCACACTTTGGGCATCACTGGAGGTAGCCCAATTGTCCCTATCAATTCGTAGTATAGTTTCCATAGCTTTTGTAATAGCTGTTGCCTCTGCAGAAATACACTGTCTTCTTTCGGTAGTGAATATCTTTCGGTATATTGCATTTCCGGAAAAATAAACGCACAATCAACACCTACCTTACTTTTTGCTCCATCCGTATATATGTGTGAGTCTTGGGAAAATTGTTGAACAATTTCATAGTACTTTAATTTAATCGTGTGCAAGTCATCTGGGAGTTTAGTGAAAAATATTGCAGGCTTATGTTTCAGAGCTTCCAAGGCTAGCGTGTGTATAAAGAGATCTTGGGCTTTACAGATTTTATTATCAAAAGGGGAAGTGTCTATGAAAGATGCTGTAAGAGGCGGTGAGTTTTTTTTTACCGAAATTTGCGAGCACAAAAAATTATTGAAGACACATTTGAGTTTGCCTCTCTCCGTGGAAGTCTTTAGTAGAAGGGGAAATATTTATTCACAATGAAGCGAGATTAGAATGAGATTCGCTCTCTTATTACAGTGTATATTCACTACCAAAAATCGCTGCTTGTATTCTTGTGCTGTAACTGGTAGTTCTCGATGTATTTTATTATGATACGTAAATATAAGATAACTAAAGTTAATCTAGATACTGCGCTACACCCCACGATTTATGTAAACTAACTGCCTTTTCCAAGTAGGAATAACTTTGCACATTAGGCGGCTTTTTATTACCCAATCGATTCGCAAATCATAGGAATGCACTTACTTGCAAACTTATACAAAATTCGTGCTAATACGGGTAACAATTTCTAACCAGCTCCACGCAATATCATTTTAATTTGCTTCAATACTTCGCGTTTAAGCATGGGCGAGGATATTTTCTCTAAAGTCCTTTTACACATTTACCGCAATCTATCCTTATTTCGACTTCCATCATACTATAAACTTATTTTATACACGCACATAACGTAAATCTCAACCGTATATGAGGGACACACTCGTTTCGCTCCCATTTCTTCCATTACGGCGGAAAACTGGCGACATTAACATATTATTTTATCCCCCTTTATTCGTCCCCGGCCGCATAAATTCCGGGGTCCACGACCGACCGGCGTTCGCGTACGGAACAGGGAACGGCATCGAAATAAAGAAAAGAATTTGATGCGATAACTCACCGGGGAAGAAGACGGTCTCCTGTCGTTTCGTGTAGTTCGCCTCGGGTATCCGAACTTCGCAGGAGAATTCCTCGGGATCTTGCAGGGCCGGCAGGACTGCGGACGCCGTGATGTCAAATAATTGTCCCTTCTCCCTAACTTTCACTTCCGTCTCCGAAATCTCCCTGGAAAACATTTCGAGAGCTGTAGTATAGCATTGGGTCAACCCCAGTTACGCACATCTGCTCGATATTATTTGACAAAGGAATTGAAATGGAGAAAGAGGATAGATTTGGAGTGTATGAGGTCGTAAATTTTGTCAGCGTCGGTGAACTGGGTTGCTTCCTCGACAAGGGGTGGGAAAGATATTAAATTATTCATTAAAATAATAGTAGTGCTTATTGAATAAAAAGTTATATAAACTTTAGAATGTGAAATTTAATCAATAAAGTTGATAACAACAACATGAACATAATTGCCTTATTGCACTTTTTACTCTTTTCGCTCTCTTTTGATTTGTATCTTCTTGGTAACTAAACCCTTAATAATAGTAGTTTATGTGCTACCTGTTCGATTCAAAACTCACCGTCGTTAGATAATAGGTTAAATAAGAACACTGCACTATTTTTGTTGTGACAATCTTCAAGTGAACTAAAATCATGTTGCTGCAGCAATGTCACATAATTTGAACCACGATCAGATTAAGTACCAGTAACCTTATAGCTGAAATATCTGATGAATTATTTTCGGACATGTTCTATAGAAATCACCTGATGCATGTACTAAGGATATCAAACTAGCTTCGCATACGCAATTTGGAGTGAATAAAGGCATAGCACAGACAGACATGTCATGAAAACCACAAGTTCTTATTAGGAAGCCCAAGAGTTTAGGAGCAAAAAGACATAAGGCAGATATGTAACCAGAGAAGTTTAATTTTGAATCAAAATGTACTCCCAAACCCTCTACTTTGCCTATTCTTGTAGTAGACGGAGATTGAACTATGTAATTGCAAATGACGTGATTAAAGCGTTTGTTATAAGAGATCACTGTGAAGTCGCCTCATATGGTGAAAACCCGCGTCGCAATTTATCAACCAAATCATTTGGTAAAGTATTAAATAATAACGATCTAAGATTGGTACCCTACAGAACCCCAGATGACAGCATGAAGTAGGCGGATGAATACCCATTATAGAAGACGTAACCACTCCCGCCAAAGAAATACGAAATCAATTTCACTAATGATGGGCAATACCCCTAGTTTAGCAAAAAAGTAAATTTGTGGTCAATACGATTAAAAGTCCTCGCAAAGTCAATGTAGATGACATCATTCTGTCCTCGTTGATCCAATGTTAATTTCGCTAGCCGAACGAGAGAGTCCAGAAATTAAAAAAAAACATATGCATGTATGTAAGCCTAACATAAGCACTAGGGCATGTTAATGTTTAATTCAGCTTTTATCCACACAAAATTCTTATGGTAACTACACAAACTGCATTACCCTTGCCGTGATGAACCTCCCCATGAGGTGAACGTCACAACGTCCAACAAGAAAAAGGCAACTTATCATATTTAATTAGAAATACATTTACAGCCTTTAAAAAGCCTAGATTGGGTTTCCAGTTAGTCTTCTGGTATATATATATATATATTCTATTATAACATATAATATATATCGTATATTATATATAATAATACATCCAGCTAACTCACGCAACTTCACTTTTCGATCATTCAAAACGATTTTGTGGATTTTTTTTATGTATTCTGGTGTTACCGCCTCATTTGGACGTCCACTGCGTTCTGCATCATCGGTGTCTCTACTTCCACGTTTGAAGTCAGCAAACTAACGTTTTATTGTTGTTTCTGATGGAGCGGAGTCCCCATAACACTTTTCAAGCCATTGCTTCGCTTGAACGGTATTCTTTCCCATCAAGAAGCAGTGTAAACTTAAAACACGAAATTGTTTTTGATCCATTGTTTTAAAAATAACAAAAGTAACGTGACTCAGCACAATAACTCACAAACTAATGAAGAGAATATCATGAAATTTTAACAGCTGCCTTTTGAAGGTTAGTACTAACTGAGAGAAAGGTGACTGCAATAAAACTAGCGTCATCTATGTGTTAGGCCCGGGACTTTTCGGCCCATGTGTTATTATTATACATTTACGCAACCTCCTTGCTGAAAAGCGTTAAGTCACCTACTGAAGGCGCTGTTACCTCGACAAGGCATTTTCCTGGATTTCAAGTAAATTAGGGCGTGTCACAGATAAATTCCTGCTAGTTATACACTCTTTATAGGTAATTGAAATATTAACTAATCTTCTTTTAATATGATATTACACTCCCTCTAAAATGTAATAAATGTATAGAAGTTAGGAGAGATTACATTGAAAAATAAAATTTGTTATACTGTTCCAAGATTCTTTTTTCTATATCAGACCGAGAATTTATGGCGCCTTACTCGTGTATGTATATCCATAGAATAAGGCTCGAAAGAACGAATTTCTTGTTGCACCAAGACAAAGCCAAACTACATTGCAGCAACGAAACAATGAAAACAGTGACGAGTTTGTAACTAATGATTGTCTCGCACCTCTGTACAGTGTTCATTTGGCAATCTCAGATTTTTTCCTAAAATTGAAAGTCAATATTTTTCATCAAGCATTCAAATTCGGGCTGTTGTTCGCAATTGATCATCAGTAAACAAGAAAGTTTTTTCATTGACGGATTAAAGAAATGGGTTCATTGGTTGGGGAAATAAGCCAAATGATGATTACGTGGAAAAATAACTACGTACAATAAATTTACTTCATTTTGAAACTCGTTCCGTTATTTTAACATTTCTTATTCTTACTTCATAGAGTTGGAGGCGTTACATATTAATACGCCTTCGCACACAGAATACGTTATCTACTTTCTCTGTTCTATTACAAATTACTACAGAACTAATTCATGTCTCTTGTTCGTAATTATATAACTTCAAACACGACCGTTTATCAATAACTTGTTTAATAATGAATTTGTTTGCGTCAGCGGGTTCGATAGTATTTTGATGACGGAGGCGATTCCTCTTGGCTTGCTCCTTCTCCGATATTTAGTTTGCTATTAAGCATATTTACGGTGGCTTGACGGCGGAATTTATGTTTTAGTTAGCGCCGAAACACAATATGCGCTTCCACCCAAACAAACTAATTTTAATTGTGCAAACATTTAAACTAAACACCGCTCGCGTGTTGCTTATCGCTACGATATTTCGGAAGCAACGTTGACAAAATAAACTACCAGCATGGGCGTACTGCTAATCTATCTCGCGGAACGTTTTACATAGGAATTGTGAGGTTTCACTTGGATAGAATACCTTCTGGGAAATTGAGTCGCTATAGCAGTGAAGTTTAACCTAAAGGAGAGGGAAGTTTCTATGGAGAAAATTTGGGTTATCTTAGGGTTGGAAATTGGCATAACAACCACACCACTAAAAAGTAACTTCATTTTATCTGGCTTATTTTAATTCCGAGTGTTGAATCGCGTAGATAACTGGTTCTTGGGCACATATTCCACAACAATGAACAACTAACTCAACCTGAGGACAACATTAATAGTTCTACGCATCATTTTTCTAATGCATTTGGTGTTACCACATTATATTTGCGAATTATAAATACTAACTATTTCTCTTCCGGTGTTTCCTTCATTGCTGAGGTGCTGAGGAGTACTTGGAGGTGTAAGTATGATATTACATCGGGTAATGATAATATACCTAGTTTTCTAGATCGTAAATGTATCTCTTTGCATATTCACTGTGTATACTATACAATTTAATTGATGAAAGGTCTACATTTCCGACAATTTGAAGAACTTTGTATTTAAACATGTTTTATATAGTAGTATTTATTTTAAATTTAAACCATTATTTGTGAATTTATCAACACGGATTGACGAGAGTAAGCTGAAATATTCAGTAACTAAAGCATAGCAAATAGTAATATTTCAATGAAATGTGTTTTATTTTTCAACATAATCTCTCTCAAGATCAATTATTTAGTTGACACTCAAGTTTCTTTATGCCTTCACAGCACTCATTTTCCTCGAGTTCCTCAAAATGGTGGTCCACGGCAGCTATTAGTACCTCATCCGAAGTAAATCTGATACTGCCGGGGTGTTTCCTAAGTTTGTAGAAGAGATGATATTCCGGCGGAACTAAATCCGGTGAATAAAGAAGATGCTCAAGCGCTTCGAACTTTCATTTGGCTAATTTTCTTCTTGTGAACTGGATTATTGTGTTAATGGAAAGGATTTCTTTTTTGCTTTCTTCCGGGATTCTTTTCGACGATAGCAGTCTTCAATCGAACCAAACGTTTAGAATAGTACTGTCCAATAATCGTTTGTCCCTTTGGAAGGTAATCGGTAAGCAAGATTCTCTTCGCATTCCAGAAAACGAAACTCTATCACCTTTCATACCGATAGAATGACATTGGCCTTCCTTGGAGCCGGTCCCCTACGTTTAGTCTGTAGTGTTTTGATTGCCATTTACTTTCCGGTGTGTAGTGGTGGATCCATGTTTCACCGCAAGCCACAAATAGCAGTAAAAAAACTTATATTTTACCGCTCCAAAATGGCTGTACAACATTCCACGCGTTTGAGTTTTGGGGAGAAAGGGGAGGGGGGGGAGGTGAGGAAACCCGGCACCCATCTTGAACACCGTTTAGACTTATCTAATTTAACATTTAAGATGTACGTCACACTTTCTACAGAAGTGGCGGCTTTGGGCGTCCGGAACGGGGATCGTCATTTATGCTCGTACGACCTTCTTTAAATTCATTCACGTATTTGCAAACAGTCTTAAAAGACTCACCTAACACATTTACTATATCAGCATGAATTTCTTTCGGCGACTTTTACTTACTTACTCTACCTGACTTACTTTTTCTACAAGCATTTAATCACTGCGCGAATTTCAATATTGTCATTTTTAAAAAGCGCCACAATTGTGCTTTTAATGAGTGTACACAACAAATTACTTGATAGATCGACATGAACTTTAACACGTACGTCATTGAAACATCAACCTATACAAAACTGTCAAAAGTTGCTTTCACACAGCGCCATCTCATAGTTAGTTACCGAATTTTTTATCCTTGTATGTTGTAACCAACTTGCAAATATTACCTAGTACACATATATATATATCTAGAACATTGGATCAACGAGGACAGATTTGTGGACTTCTTCTCGGATAATTTTAGCGCCGTTAGCGAAAAGTATGGTGAATATTTTCACCACGATATATCAGAAGCGGAAAAGCGATACCAAGAGAGATGCAACAGTGCAATGCTGGTCAACTACTGCTGGACTTTACAAACAAACATGCCTGAGGCAAGGTGTCGCCTTATTGGTTATGTTATCTTAACATGTATTCAATTTTGCCTTGTATCTTTCGCGTCATTACATATTTTTTAGCAATGCACTTTTTTTGCAAAGAATTTGAATTTTGCAATGAAAAATCCTAATTGTTATTTTGTTAACACAAAGACAATGCATCTGTTCCTTAAGAATCTATTTTAAAGGACTAGAAAGAAAAGACACATTTCACAAGGCGTTCGACACTTAACGTATAACTTAGTTTGGCGTAGGTTTACAAATCAGATTCTAACATCTTAAAAATATAAGAAAAGCGAGTGTCACGATTCACATATCAGTTAACGAGATAACACTATGAACATATAATGATCCCAAAAAAATTCTGCCCTCAATTATCTCCTCTTGTACGCTCCAAATGCTATATTATACAAAAAAAGACTATTCAATTCCAGATTATATCTTCACATCAATGAATCGGAGCATGCAACGCGTTCACCCTTATTTTTTAAGACGTGGCAAGGTCCCCTTTCAAGTCACTCTACGGTAGCATCTGTTCCCGGCATCAAATCTAGCAGAACTGGGGCGAGGACGAGGTGTGAGACGTAGCAATCTCTCGCGAACAACTCACGTTGAATATGCATAACAAAACAGCAGAGACGTTGGCATCGCCGAAGAAAAGGGACTATTTTTAGAGGGCGACCTTTGATCCTTTACCGTTGCACACCTTCTTATAAACTGTCTGCTGCTTTCTTCTTTTATTGCCGTACTGGCACCGGGACGTTTCTTTAAGTCGACCTTTTGTATGCGTATTGCATGTGATGGGGAACCATCAATCTCGAATAATAGAGGAAAGAAGTTGACTTAATGGGGATTTACTGAATTAAAAAAAGAGAAGGAAGATATTGGAGGGAAGGTCCTTTGTAGTAATTTTCGTAGTATTTTAAAGATTATTTTTAAGATAGTGTAACGTAAAGAAGTTATTACATTTCCTCCAACTGAAGTAAACAGTAACGTATCAAACAGGAAAATAATAGGAGAGGAGAATACTGGTAGAAGGAGAACATCTAGCTGTATACGTAATCGTATTTTTACTGAATTTGATTACGAGATGTACAAGAGTGACTTCTACAAAGAAAGAACTAAATATCAGCCATATGTGTAACTATAGATACCAGGAAACGTCTAGAAATTTCGGTGATGGCAATTTCTTTAAGTATATCTTTGGCCAAGATCTTATCATGTTGTATCTGATATATATATATATATATATATACGGGGTAGGCACCATAAATTCTCGGCTTGACAGACATGACGGTTCCAAAAGTAGTAGTTTTTGGTAGCCAGCCAACCAACGTGACTAGCGCATGAAAATGTCTGAAGTAATGAAAAATGAGTACCGCGCGGTCATCAAATTTTTAACAGAAGAAGGGTATACGCCTAATCATATAAAACGTTAGACGGGGTTTACAGAGATTCGTCTCCTTCGTATTTCACTGTAAAAAAGTGAGCAAAATGTTTCCGTTTGGGATAAGAAATCCTGGAAGGTGCAATAGAAATGGTAACGCCTCAATAAATTTCAATTATTAAAGATTTAGTGCTAGAAGATCGCTGTTCGAAAGTGAAGGAATTATCAGTGACAACAAACATATTCCAAACAAGTATTCGCCGAATTCTCTGTGTGTTTTGCTAAAAATCGAAGTCATCTAAAATATGCAAATGAAGAGTTTGATGACTAAATTACAGAAAATTTATCTATCATAGTGAAATACTTATAATTCTAAAATTAAAGAAGGATTTAGCAACAGTCATTACATTTTTCACATGTTTTTAAATCTGTAGAAACGAATTCCGTCTAGATTAATTCTCTTGTGTGTGTGATTTTAAAATCGCTTTCTATATGATTAAAAATGTCATTTCATGAGCCTTGAACCAAATCCAAGATGATCGAAATTTTGACGAATTTTCAGAGGGCTATCCCTTGTGTTCTTTGCGAAAAATTGAAGTCATCCAAAATACGTCAAAATACGTATGCAGATGAAGATCCTGATGACTAAATTATAGAAAAACTATCTTTTTTTTAATCCTATGCCCTATGTAGGACTATGTATGTTCTTATTTTTATCTTCCACAGGTTCCTGTTCTGAGCCAGTTGTTTGGCTTCAATCCATCCCATACTTCTCTTTTCCAATGTTCTATACACCTGCTCCTTCCAGGTGTTCCGGGGTCTACCTATTCTGTTTTTGCCCTCTGTTTTGGCTTCAAAGATCCTCTTTGTGATTCGATCTTCTTCCATTCTGTGTAGATGTCCAAGCCATCCCAGTTGCCTCTCTTCTATGACCAGTTCTACTGGTTTGATACCCAGACTATTAGTTATTGTCGTGTTTCTGATTCTGTCTCTTCTAGTTACTCCTTCTATTCTTCTTAGGAATCTCATTTCCATGGCCATAACTCTGCTTTTGATTCTATTCGCGGTTATCCATTTTATTATTATTTATTAATAGTTATTCCTCACTACCATATGTTAATGTTGGTCTGATCACTTTTTTATACACCTCTGGCTTTATTTTTTTTTGTATTTCTTTTTTATCCAGAAACGAATTTCTCAATATGTTATATATTTTTGCGGATTTCCCTATCCTCTCATTAACCTCTTTCTCTATTCTCCCATTGTCTTCAATGATTGTTCCTAAGTAGTTGTAACTTTTAACTTGTTCCAATGCTTTTTCCCCGATTTTGATGCTATGTTTTCTTTCTTCTGCTGCTATTATCATTGTGTTTGTTTTCTTCGTGTTTATATCCATGCTTATCTTTGTTAGTTCTTCTTGGTATATCTTCAAGTTTTGCTGTAATGTCTCTTCCGAGTGTGCTATCAGTACCATATCATCTGCAAACATTAGTTCCTATACGTTAATTGCATTCATTTTCCAGTTTCCTACTTTCATATTTTTTCCTTTTTGTTTAGCTTTTTTAACAGCGTCGTCTATTAATATAGAGAATAACAATGGGCTCCATACGCATCCCTGTTTTAATCCAATTTGCGATTCGAATTCAGCTGATTCTGCATTGGAAGTTCTCACCTTATTCTTATTGCTTTTATACAATGCCTTAATCATCTCTATCATTCCTTTCTCTAAACCTCTCCTTTCCAGGCTCTGTCATACATCTTCTCTTCTTACCCTATCAAAAGCTCTTTTAAGATCTATAAAACATATATGTATTTCCTTTCCTTTCCCTATTAGTTTTTCTCCTAATTGTCTGATTACAAATATTAAGTCCTGGGTGCTTCTTCCTTTTCTAAATCCATGTTGAGTATCTTCTAGTGTTGTTTCCAGTTTCTCTCGGAGTCTTTTTTCTAGTATTCTTGTCAATATTTTTCCTGGGATGCTAGTTAATGTTATTCCTCTATAGTTTGAGCATTCCTTAGAGTCTTCCTTTTTATATATGGGCATAATTATTCCCATATTCCATTCCTTAGGTATTTCTTTCTTTATTATAATGTTGTCTAAGAGGTCAAGTAGTTCTTCGTTACCTTTATCTCCCATATATTTTATCATTTCAGCTGTGATTCCATCCTCCCCGGCCGCCTTTCCTAGTTTTAGTTTGCTAACTGCTTCTCTGACTTCTTCGTCGCTTATTGGTGTGATTCGTTCATCGCCGTTTTTTGTTTTATGCTCTTTTTCTCTTATGTAACCGTCTTGTTTTATTTTTGTGAGTTCTTCAAAGTACTGTTTCCATCTCTCCATTATCTATTTTTCCTCAGTTAGTATATTTCCTTTGTCATCCTTTATATTTCTCAATATCGGCGCCTTCTTCTATCTCAATTGTTTTATTGCTCCGTAGAATAATTTTTGGTTTTCTCTATAGTTATCTCTCAGTTTTATTCCGAACTCCCACCAAGAATTTTCTTTGGCCTTCTTGATACTCTCTTTAGCTTCTTTTCTTGCCATTTTGTACATATTGTAATCCTCCTCTTTCCTGGTATGCATATATCTGATCCATTTTCCAAGTTTCTTTTCTTTATATCAAGCCGAGAATATGTGGCGCTTACCTTGTATATAAACATATATATATATATATATATGTTTCAACATGTAAAGCTGCTACTTAGTTGATCCAAATAAGATGATACATAGTTGCTAAGCTTAATATTAACTTACAGTATATGGAGACAACAAAAGAAAATGCAACCACGTATCATGATATACACACGTTGTAATGCATTCAGAATTACCGTGGACAAAGTGGATTAAATATTCTCTAAATAATAAATAGACTCGCTCAGACAGCTAACTGATTCCAAGACATCCAACCGAGCTAATAACATCTTGAATAAAATTACTACGCTGTTGTGTTATAACGTTACTTATTAGAGGTTAATTTGCGAAAGCGTAAATAATGAACCGCCGAGTTTAGAAACAAACTTTGCACATGTATAATAAACTAGTTGCAAGCTTCTAAACATAGGTTTACAGGCGTCTTGTATAGCCGAGCATTGAAATCCATTAATTATGAGTCTGATACGTTCAGTGCGAATTTATCTGCTGTCAGTTCTCTCGCTGTCTAGATAATCTTATTGAAAGGAATATAACATGCGCCATGTAATGAAAACAAAACTGTCGAAAACTAATAAAATCTAGATGTTTTGCTACTACTATTTATAGACTAAAATATTACGACGAAACAGTAATAATCCGCAATACATCCAATTAGTTCTATATTAATGATGTGCGATAAATAACTGCTGAATAGGAGAGATCCGATATATTGCGAAGTTGGAAATATTGGGTAATGTGTTTTGGAAGTAATGAATACTACAGTTACCTTATTTTTATATTAACGGCGGAAAATTTAATGGACTTGATACAGGGAGATAGAGTGTGCATAATATAATAATAGGTAGTCCCGGTAAATTGGGGCGGGTTTCGGTGTCGTGTGGAGCGGTAAAACGCGCGGCGCGAAAAATCGAATACCCGCATCAAATAACGGTTCTTCAGTATTATTCGACTGGTCGGTGTGAGTGCTTGTCACTACATACATACTTAGAAAATGTCGCATTTGGATACGTTTCGGAAACGGAGTATTTCGAATAAACTAGAAAACGTAGTAGGGAGTATGCCGGATTTAGAATACGAAGGCGATAAAATTAAATGTGTAAAGTGCGACAACTATTTGACGAGTACCAGCAGGTGGAAGTGTGAACGCTACCTAAAAAGTATAAAATACTGTTCTGCAATACATGGCAACCGATACAGCGAACAATTCATATTTGATATAGGTGTTTGTTTTATTCTATGTAATGTACCGTTCATGTTACTAGACTAACAGGCATTTGTCTTCTTCTGGAGCAATTATTCCGTTTATACATTACCAAGTCGGACATCGTTAAGAAACTTTATGCCATGTGTTCGTGACTATATTGAAAGGAGGATTAAAGCAGAAATGAAAGATAAAGAATGATGGTGGTTATGTGTGGACGAAACAATCGGTGGGAAAAAACATTCTGTGTGACTTACTTGCTTCCAAAAGAGTTGCAAAATGTACTTGCGATGAAATTTTAAAAGTGGTGTTGAAGGCACTGAACGAATTTCACGTTTCAACAACCCAACTTTTATTGTTTGTGAGTGACGGTGCCGCTAGCGTGCTTTCCTTAGGCCGATCTCTTAAAGAAGAGAGTGGCAATCTGTTCCATATAACACGTAACATTCATGTTTTAAACTTTGTGGAGCAATTGGTCCCTAAAAGTTATCTACGAGTAAATTCTTTAATAGCTCATGCGAAGGCAGTATTTTTAAAGAACCCAAAACGTGCAAAAAGATTTCACGCACTGTATCCCAAAGTACCTGAATCACCACAGCCGATTACCACGGAAGATCGCAATTAGTAATCTGCGACGGAAATATAAATGCGGCAAAATATATCCAAATATTAACAGAAGGACTACTACCGATATTCGATAACGCCATTTTATCTAAAGAACACGCAACTTTTATGGAGGATGGAGCACCCTGCCACAAAGCAAGAACAACAACCACATGGAAAGAGGAACAAGGGATTCGGATTTTACCATGGCCAGGCCAATCACCAGACATCCGATAGAGAATGTTTGGCACATAATCCAGACAAATATGGCGAAACGACCCCGAAAACCCAGCAATAAGGAAGAACTCGTGGCTGCTGTTACAGAAGAGTGGTTAAATATTCCAGAAGACACCATTAATCATTTAATAGATTCTATGCCACGACGACTAGCAGCACTTCACGCAAGTAAAGGTGGATCGACAAAATATTAGTCTAATTTAAAAATTTTAAAATATTTTGTGTGACGAGAATAGAATCTTTTTTTTAATTAGTAGGTGTCTATTTTATTCTGTCACCCTAGTGTACATTATATATAAACATTTATGGAATTTTTAAGCAAATTTTTTACTCAATGGTAACATAAATCGATCAATATTAAATCCAGGTGCAATATTTGCTAGTAGTACCTGCCGATTTCTATTTATCCGCCAGGAATTGACCCTCTTACTTCATGTTGGAGAAAGTCGATATTTACAATAAATCCCAACAAAGAAAAAATACACGTCACTCCATTCTCTTTCCTCCCAAACACCACGGCTAATTGCTTCTCTTGCTGTCCGTTCTTACTTCTTCCTACCAATTTCTTCACGTTGATTTAGCGATGACGACAGAAAAATTTAACTCCTCCATGAACACTTTTCAAATTTGAATTGAGAATTAAATCGTTTACGAAACAACGCCCCCAATAGTGTTTGTCTCTGTTCTCGATGTACGCATTACCTGGTAGTAGGGGGAGAACTTTAACAACACTTAAAAGTTTCCTTGCTAATTCACTAATATCGTTTAACGGGTAACTTAACTGCTACGGTAGCGAGCGCGCTGAAGAACAACATCTGCCTGTTTGCCTGTCTATTCGTACGTATCAAAATTGCGAAACAACAGCGTATAAACTAGAAAATAACTTTGTCTTTGAATAAAGCAGCGAAGATACAGTACGCAAGAGATGTGCCGCCACATCGCCACGCGTTCTGAACAGAAAGACGAAACTCAGCGACGCTACGGTTCTTTTGCTATGGAAAACAGTTGGAAATATATGATGGTAATTTTAAAGTAAGATGTACGATTTTGAGACACGTACGAAAAGAAAACGCGACGTTCTGTTGCTTTACGTGTTAAACAAGACAGTTTAGATTTGGTGCTTGAATGCCGATGCCCGTTGAATTTGTTGAAGGAGATTTTATTGACATATGGGTTCATTTTAATGTACTACAATATTTGTACGTGATATTCTAGATATATATATATATATATATATATATATTTATATATATATATATTTATATAGTGAAATCTCCTTGGACGGACTCCAACGGGACCAACTGAAGAAGTCCGTTCAGGAGGGCTGTCCGTATAAAAGAAATATGTAGTAGATACAACAAAAATCGTGTTTTAACGAAAAATGAATATATTAAAGAAAGTGGCATTAAAATCGTATATGTATATATTTCTTTTAAAATAAATAAGAAACATAAACTTAAGAAAAAAAAGTTTATTTCCTTTAGATATATATACATACAAAGTATAATATATGTACATAGATACATAGATGTAGTGTGTAATACAAAACAAAGAAATGAATAGTCACTTTAAGGACGCAAAAATTCGTATATTGTTGTTTATCTTCTCTTTTTCTTTAAAATGGCGTCTTGAAATCGTATTTCTAATTTAGAAAGAAGCTTCAAAGACTCTGTATCTCCGTGATTTTCGACAAAACTTTTGAGCTTCTTGGTCAGGGTAATAGCTTTACCACAATTTGGGATAGCTTCTGTTGGCACTGGAACCTCATCGACATCAGAATCTTCCGAAAGTTCTTGTATTTCAACCGGATTTGCAATTTCTTGTTCTGAATCTGGATCTTCAACATACAAATCTTCATCTACCTTCAAAAAATCATTAAGGTTTTCATTATCCGTCAATTTCAATAAATTCTTATTTTTGAGGATATCTGAAAGTACACTAAGAGGCAAATCATCTTTTAGGTCAGATGTATCAGCCTCAGTTAACTGGTCTTCACTTTGCATATTTACATGATTAAATCCTGCTTTGCGGTTTTTTCTGAACTGCTTCTGTAGGGTTAGGAGATATAATGTAAATATCTAAGTTAAATAGGGAGCGGTCTAAGCTTGCAGTAGTGTATCCTAAGTTAAAAGTAGTGTAGATATAGTTAGGTAGATTGCCTCTGACGGAGCACTAGAGCTAGCGCATTTATTGTCATATAGTTTTACGAAATAAAGAGGGTGTCTGTCAACGATACTTTTGTGAACAACGATACTACATCAAAACTCACTAGGATATCACTTAGATTGAATTGTATCTTCCGGAGTTTTTCCATGAAGTGTACTGAATCGCAGACATTACCAGCTTTTTCGCCTACGAAGGGCTGCAGTAGTGTAATTACGTGTTTTGCTAACAAGTATATCGGTGTGCCTATACCCATGTCAATCGTTTCACTTTACGCACGCGTCTTAAAAACGTTTTTTTTTTGTTGGCGAAGGATTCGCTTAAATCTGCTTTCAGTAATCGCCTCTTGACGGTGGTAACAGAAACATTAGTTCGTCGTTGTTTATTAACGCGCGTTGTGATATCCGGTGCTGCTAAACGTCGATCTCGTTTCAATGTCGTTACTATAAATCTCCGGGCCAAATTGTAATGCATATCTTTCGTTGAAATTCCTAATCGTAGAACAATTTCTCTCTCTGTAGATCTTTCGTCGAGAAGAGTACAAATATTACAACGATGTCCTAGAGTCAATTGTCTGCTTTTTGGTATTTTTACGCTCAGTAATTTACCAAATTGTTACAATTGCGCACTGATCTAAAAAAAACTAATTTCGCACTGGTAAGACGTCAAGGATTAACACCTTTACCATATGCGCTAAGCGATTACCGAAGTGACACTAAGCCGTTTGATCGGAAGTAATTACAGCAGGTATCCTATCCCCATTCCTGTCAAACAATAGTCGTGTTCTTGGAAAAGGAGCCATAAAATGTATTCAGGTGAAATTTATACCTAAATGTTTGGACTTAACGGATTACGTGTAACAGTTTTATATGCGCATACAACAATTTATAATAGGGTTAACAATTTCAAGATAGGCCCATCACTCGTATTATTTTAAAGGAATTTCACCTTCCTTCCACACTTACGGACGGTAGTATATATATATTTAAGGGCGAAACAACTAAGAATAGCTCATACGTAGCTTAAAAATTCAAACTTAAATGAAGTTCTGTACGTAGATGCACGTTCTAGTAAAGCAATTACCTGACTTTAGACACTTCTTAGTTATTTCTTATGTCCGTATTATTTCCAATTTATTTGTTTATCCATTGTTGTTTCTATGCAGCCAAACAGAAGATGATGATGATGAAACGTCGCTGATCCAGTTAATTTGTGATAGATAATTAGCTAATGAAAATGTTTTACATAAAATTGACTGAAAACGATACTGAATTAAGAGAAGACGACAAAAAGAAAGAGGAAAGAGCACAGTGCATAGCTACAACGAAAATTCGTAAAGAAGCAGTTAGCAGATTAAATAATTTGGAGAACTTTTTTGCCATGAAGTCCCATCCATTTCTCATATAACAATAGGAATTGAAAGGAAGACTGCAAATAAAAGACTGCTCCTATGCAAAGTAAAACTATACAATTTATGAATTTACACTGACTTCCTTATTTAAATTTAAAACCAAATATATAGTTATTATTTTAAAATTTAAGCCATAAGTATTTCAATCTAAAAAGCAATGTTTTGCACGAACTAAACACCATTTTCATATACATTATCTTCGATTAAGAAAATATTAGTAAAACTCTACTCAACGGAAGCCTCTAAGTAGTGGATAGTTTCTAATTACTAATTAATGGCCCTTAAATAGAAGCTACACTGCAGTAGTATAACATACAACTTTTTTCTTTATTTAGCTAAGTAACTTTAAATTTTAACTCTATATTCTGCACAGAAATAGATAGAACGTAGCGTCTACAAAATTGCTTACTCTATTTCAAATGGACATCTCGAACATGTATGTTCTGAAATACGTCTTGTTATATAGCAAACATACATAACATTTCTGACGTAAGATGCTGTTTATGCGCATAGAATGGAATTATGCGCAGATACGTGTTTTGTTTGCAAATATTCGGTCCAGTTCATGCATTCGGGCGATATTTATACGTAGTGAGGCAGATACGGTAGCAGCTTGAACATACTTTAATAAACATGCTTGGTGCAATATACACATGCAATACATACATATGTATGAACGCAGTTATATTTCCGACGAATTTATATATGTGTGTATGGAGGTAGCTTTACGTCCATCGTAGTCATTATAAATTATACTCTACATGGATACTTTGTAAATTTGTAACAAGGTTGCTCAGTTGCTATGGTAATAATAAAGTTCATATATATATATTGTAATGATATGAACTGCTGTCTATTATTTACCAATGAATTTCTTCTAAAATTTTACTAGTTCACCTATTCCAGATACTTTCTCGTCACTGCTTGGTGCACGTCGTTATTTTTTTTATTTTGGTCGATGTTAGAAGTTGGAGGCGAAGTATCGTCAGTCTCTTTATGAAATTTTACACAGATATTCAATCTGTACAGGTTTCTGTGAAAAGTTCTACAGATATCTACTTTGGGTATTCTTATTAATAGCTACCTATTCACAATTTTTCTTGTTAAAAAATATATATACAGTACTCACACATTTCAATTACGTTGTATGAATATGCATTATTCCGAAATTGTACTTACAATCTTCGAAATTTCTCGTACGACGGAAGGATGACATGACTGGCAGCAATTTCCTTTATAATGTCACACATATCTAGTATGTGTGTGTACTGAGTGGCCTACCATATAGGCGGACGAATGCGTTGCCATGGATATAAAACAAAAGAAAAACGGACTGATGAAGAGCGTGTCAAAAGTCAGACATGTTGGCATCGTTTCTCCTGAACAAGAATAATTAGTTATTTTCTCATATAACTCCGTAAATTTATAAATATCTTCGTTTATATCCAATAATAAAGTGTATCAGCTGATATGATGCTGCTGATGAATCTTCTTAAGTTCTTCAAAATTATTTGTATGTTTCGATCTCATATTTCGTTTCGTAAATTAATTAGAATATTTCAAGTTTAGCTAGTAAGGGATTGCACTAGGTTTTCTGTAAAAACATTTTTTTTTGTAAAGAAGCGGTATATATTTTTTTTTATTTGTCAATATATTTGTCTTTTCAACTTTACATTTGGTATTTTAATTTAGAAAACATTTTCACTTAATTTAAAACAAATAAATTGAAATTTTAAATCCAAGAACCCAGTTTGTTTACGTTTTATGATGAATTTAATCTAGTCATTGCCATCTTATTTACTTTTGTGTTTTTTTAATAATCTTAGTTAAGGGCACCTATGACCATTTTTTATCTATTGTTTATCAATTAAACTTTCTAATCGAAATCTGCAATAAATTATTATTCTACTCGAACCCCATTGATGGCAATTTGGCGCCCAATGTAGCACCCAATAACTCCGATTGATAGTAATTTTGCGCCCAACGTGACACCCAATAACCCATTTGACATCATAGAGTAAATTAAGCTCCACTTGTAAAATTATTTTCAGAAACTTTTATCACTGTCTTCCATCCGTCTCATTTATTATTCGCAAAAAATATCAAATTTAATGCCTAAATAAACGATTTATTGCAATAAATCCACCTTGTCATTTTATTATCCACTTTGACGTCTTAAAATTTCCTCATGGAAACGAGGAGCAAAAGTTGAAGCAAATATATCTACAGCTTTAACCTAAGTGGAGAAAAATAGGAAAAATGTGTCAATCCGAAATTACGTATAAAGCAATATTGACTGTCCGAAAGAAGTTTCTTTTACTTCGCCACTTTCCAAGGAACCATATATACGTACAGCGTACACAATTTAAACTAAACGTGAGGTCCTTCTTTAGAACGAATTGTCCCAGCATCCATTGTCGCCGTCGTAAAAAGAACAACGGCTACAATTCCATTTCGACCGGCTACGGGGTCAGCAATGTGTGAAAAGATAAGACTTGCTGTCCGGGATATACAAATATATATGTGTGCGTGCATGCGAGCTTCTTCTCCAACATCCTGGACCGACCGCAAAGAGCCGTAGAGCAGAGGGAAGAGGCAGTAGAAAGGACGGGCGGGCTGCACAGGGAGGGGCGGAAAGGAATGAAAGGATATCGAGATTGAGAGAGACCAAAATGAAATCGGCTCCTTCTGCTATAATGTTCTACGGTCTTCTTTCGCTCCACTCGATATTTACCGAGAAATACTCTTTCAAAAGCGGCTGTAGTAGCACTTCCATCTTTTCCGATTCGTGATGTCCTCTCGCCATCGTATAGTCATCTTTCGGAAACGAAAACGAAAAGTTGCTTCCTACACTGGTCGTTTCCTTTCTCGACCGATATTCGCGATGGCGAGGGGGTCCTCGCCCATTCTCTTATTCTATTTTTGCTTTTTTTCTGTGCGTGCGCCAGTATTTTTTAAAGGGGTCTAGTGCGATCGCACGCCTTACCCTTTTCTCTACTCGTCCACATCCCACCGATGGAGGACTGCTATCCGCGTGTTGTACAAGCATTCGATAAAAATAAATTGTCACTCGCGGAGATATTGGGAAGCGGATGATGGTCGGGCCATCGTCGAACATTTATTGCTATCGCTTAGGCCATTCGAACGAAATTGACAGGTCGTACTGAGGTACCTTACGGCAGCCGATCACTTCCGAAGAATGGAACGCAAGAAATGAAAGCGAGGTCATGAAGGAAAACGCAATAATGGAATGCGGTTTAGAAGATATAGTGACGATTTTTTTCTGTACTTATTTCCAACATCGTTGTTCTTGTGGGTGGAATTCACATGGAAGCACCAAGAAGTTTTATTGACTCTTGGAATTACAGACCTCATACCGTTTGCATCGAATAAAGATAATTAAAAGAATTCAACAATTTTCCGTTTAAAATATAAAAAATGAAAAAGATGGGATCGATCTCACCGTATCCAAAATTTTATCAAATAACAGCTACCGGTTTAGTACAAATTTACACATCCTCTCCAAGATATTACACGAAAGGACTATAAAATTAAAACAATACCATAATCAGCACTACGACAGCATAACTGCATTAAAAGCCAACACGTTAAAATTATGTAACAAGGTAATAAAACTACTATTACTGGCAGATCTTGTTGACTTGTCTCTTTTAAGATCTTAGCTGTTTTAGTGTGAACTTACATCAAGTTAACAACGTTCTTATTGTTGGAATCTCAGCGGAATTTGTCAAAGCAGCAATGCAAATTGTTCCATTTGATATAATTTAATGTTAGGAAAAACCTGTCCGATGCGAGAACCTCCTTTTATAAATATCTGTATATTTTCAACAATTTTTAGGTACCTACTTACAGGTAGTGCAACAGTATGCGCGAGAGCAAAAGACCAATTAATAATAACTAGATAAATTTGCAAAACAAAAGGGTAATAATAAATAGTGACTCTGAACAGAAATATATACCTTGAGCACACTGTCGATGTCGGTAATTGTAAGACGAGGATGAAATAAGATTTTTATAAGGCAACAAAGTCGATAAATGCGTATGCTATTCTGTAAAAACATTCTCTACCCTCGTTTAACTGCTATTACAAAATCCAATCCTCACATCGATCATTTCAATTTGAATCGATTCCATGAAGTCCTCGTTCCGTATTACTGCGAGGTGAGGGGGGCATATAACTAGACATGCGTCATTCGCTTCAAGCGTAACCGGTGTTCGATTCAATTTTCGAATTTCCCAGAATGCAATCAATAGCTCGCAGCTTTTAATCCGGTATATACTAAACACTATACACAGGGAAGTAATATGGAGGAAATCACAGAGATCTTATTAAAAGTACTACACATCAATGAGGCAAGAGATCCTCCTAAGCCTTTGGTTCTGCTGGAGTCAGAATAAAACGTAATAAGTGACTTAGAGTTAGCTCTATTGATTTAATAGCCATGAATAGTCAAATTTATTAGGTAAAAGGGAAAGTAAAAACTTTAGTGCACAAGTAACCCTTCTTGTATATAGTGAAGTAAAAATAAATTTATCCAAAAGGGAACAGTACCCAGTATTTGGTTCAGGGTAACAAGTCCCATTAAGAAAATTTAAGAATTGCAGAAACCCTCTCTGAACTGGCTCAATGATGCTCGCCGATAACAAACGAGTGAGGAAAACGAGATGATAGAGGCGTCACACTACGCAACTCTTTACAATTACGGTAAATAAAACCATAAATTTCGTACGAGTTAGACACTACATACGCTATATGATCAGCGAATGACAAAGGATGAACGGATACCTCCAGATCTTTAAACGAAGTACACACGTTGTGCGGACAAACGGGTTGTAGTTGTTAAGTAAAAGCCACTATAAGGCAATTCTTCTTGCACAAAGGCAACATGGTTGTTGTACACTGCTCAGAAAGGAGCTTGATATCATATTGAAATGATCACAATTTTCTGACCCGTGAATAGATGAGATCTGAATATATAAAACTTCACGCTTAACATTTTCAGCAATGCTGTTAATAAACAGAAGAAACAGCAGAGGTTCGAGATTAGACCCTTGGCTATTTCGCAAGTGGCTACATGTTTGGATGAAATGAAACTTCTGTAAACAAACCGACGGCTTCAAAAGTTCATACGATTCCAGCTTACAAAGGAGAACGTAGCATAGTAATCAATTTGATTAAATGTTTTCTCAAAGTCCAAATTGATGACATCAATTTGATTTCCTCTATCTATTGCTTCGTAATACTTGAACGTGGTACATATTCCCCATATACTCGTCTAATAACATCTGAGTAACCCCGCCGTCCGTATATACCAAATGTAAACTTCAATTGTTTTGGAGGCGCTGAATTCTCAGAACATCCTGCTGAGTAATGCAATGGGTATACATACCATCTGCCTAGTTAAAACTTGATAAGATGAGTGTATTGTAAAGCGGGGACTTGGTCGCGATATCAAGAATATTGTGAACAAATATGGATTTGAGTGCTATAGGAGGTTTTCTTACTAGGTGCTTTCTTGACAGTAAACCGAATAATTGATATACATCTCGAGACTCTCCACACAATGCATCAATAATATTCTGCTACCTGGAACAGTCTTTGCCCCAAAAGTGACAAGCTGTGTTTTAGTTGGAGTTACAAGCAACTGATGGTTGTCACAATATACAGGTAGAGCGTGCAGATCCTCATTTATACGCACAAAGGCTTAAAAAATGATGTTTGCAAAATTTTATCACATTTGGAAGATTACTAGTACAGGCGGAAAATGGAGTAAGTATGGTGCTTTGTGGCAAACATACATTTAAAACTATTTGTTATACACACTTTCCCAAGTATGATCTCGTCATGGAAGATGAACAAAAACCAACGGATTCCATAATTGCTATTAGTGTACCGTAATGGACTCACGAGTCAAAAGCGTCACTGTAGTTCAGTGCAACTAATACAGCAACATCACCCCTGTCCATAGCCCGGAGAATGTCATCCGTGATGGAAGATAACGTTGTAATACAGTAATGTGCTGGTCGAAAACCAGACTCTAATCCAATCATTACTCTGTTGATTCTACATTCATTACAAGAATAGAAAAAGTGAGGAATTTGGGAGTACTTTTTGACGCAAAACTAAGGTTTTCTGATCATATATCTGCTATATATCTTTCTGCATCTAAATCTTTGGACTTTCTAATAAGAACTTGTCGCATCTTTCGAGACATCTCAGTGGTAAGGACCCTGTACTATGCTCTTGTTCGATCTAAATTGGAATACGCCAACTTAATTTGGTATCCTTACTACACAGGTGATTTCAGTTGAACATGTACAAAAGCGATTCTCCAAATACCTTAGCCACAAGGCTATTTACCCTGATCGTGGTTCAGATTATGTAACATTGCTGCAGCAACATAATTTTAATTTATTAGAAGATCGTCACAGTAAAAACAACACAAGATTTTTATTTAACCTGTTATCTAATGAAATAGATTCACCATCGTTATTAGCTTATGCCGATTTCGGAGTACCACCACGTTATACACGATCGCTTGATTTTCTCGTAACGTGTAGGCACAACACAAATATCTTGGCTAAATCGCCATGTTCCATATGGTCACCAGTTCCTATAGAATATATTTGTTTACGTTAGGGTTATGTTTATGTTTATGAAATGTATTGTACATGTGTGTTGATTTGAAATGGTATTACACATGAAGTATTTAATCAAAGTAACTACACCAATTCAAATTATAAGCCTTTAATTGACACTAAAATTATACCTATGGAGGAAATATAGTAAGTCATGTACTCAAATCTAATGTCAATCATGCTGAGATTATGTATTATTATTAGTATTTCTGGGGTAAAGTTGTTCTACATGCATAAACTCATTCTAACCTTATTGAAGAGTTCAAAATTTGTTTGCCTACCATAAATACTGCCATTACATCCAATCTAATCCAATAATCGAACGCATTACAATAAAATTAGATTCCAAAACATGCCAAGTTTATATACTTTACGTCGAGCATTTTTTAGACAACTACATTTACAATCCTTCTCCTTCCATTTTTTCCGTCATCGTTTCGCTTCCTATAAATTTCAACAAACATCTCACGCCGGCGACAACCAACGCACGGAAGGAAAAAAATAATAATCCCCTTTCTCGGCTCCGAAAACGAATTTTTAAGCGGCACCCGTCAACATTTGCACGTTCTGCACAAAATGCCCTGGCCGTTAAAGGAGGAACGACTAGCGGAGGGAACTTGTTTTCGTTTTTTCCGTCTCTCTCCGATTCCTTTTCGACGCGATAAGCAAAAACGATACAGCGAAGGAGAAGTGCGCCCCAAGACCTACATCAGATCTTGACAACTCCCGAGCATCAATACCAATTTCTTTTCTCTGTTCTCTCGAAACGTCGAGGACGAAGCGGTGGATCAGGAGGAGCAGGAGTATGTCCAATGATAGAGAAGATTAGGGAAGGCGAAACGAGGAGCATCGGCTGAGGAAACGAAGAGACGGTCGAAATCAAATCTTATGAAAAATAAAATACGTCTAAATGAAATGAAGCGCTCTGCCAATTCTTGCCTTTCTCTTCGTCCGGACGAGCCGGAAAAAAATCTATAACGGTGTTACGCATTGCAATGTAAACTGAATTGATGTTATTGGAATTTTCCAAGCGATAAATTTTTCGAAGAGAGTTACGATCAGCTGATTACTATAATTTAAATGCAACCAACCCCCATTTGTCCTTTGAAATCTGAAGGTATTCCTCTCTTTTATGTATAAGCGGCTTTGTCACAAGAACGACGTTGTCTTTAATCGAATTCCTGGCAGTGTGTTTATAGAATGTATATGAAGTATGAACTGAAGGCAAGTTCCAAAAAGAAATGCAAAGAATCTACTTTGAATTTTCTATACATTGAGTTTAGAATAGAGTAGTTATTCGCACAGAGTAAAAGAGAAGGAAAATGCAAGCGTAAATGACAAATCAGCCTGTACCTTCTGTTTATTAATTAAATGTATTCTTTTTATTCGAAATTCAATGAAAACCATATTTAACTTTCAGTCTACCGGCAAATCAGCATATCGCTACTTATAGCGTGGGATTCATTGGAACCATGTGGTAGTCATTTTCAAATAAGAATAGAATCAACATTGAAATGAATACGTAGGCTCCCGCGTAGGCTTAATTTTCTCTTATACCTTATCTTGACACGGTCCGATTCCGAAAACAATTCGTTTATTACAGATTCAACATTCTTTTTCACATTTACTGCACTTAAGATTAGAAAAGAGGCTTAGAATAAACTGCGCTAATATTAATATGTTGCGATATGTTGCGAATCTGTCACTAAACAGTTTCCATCAAACACCAACTTGAAATTTAATTTTCGCAAGGCAAACTTTCCGACCTTGTACAGTGATATAGCTGAAAATTGACTGACTTTTTGGAGAATCTTAATTGCGTTAACGAAGCAGTATCAGCTTTTTATAATTGCTTAGACATTGTCGTCCGTCGTTCTGTACCTTTGTCCAAACACCCTTCTCGAAGATACCCGCCTTGGTATAATTTCGAAATAATCAAGCTTCTTCAAATAAAGAATTATTACCTTCGTAGGTGGAACAAGAGTGGACGCGAGATTTACCACATTGAATTTAGGCGTTTGAGGAAATTAGTTAAAGACAAAATTAGAGTTGTATATGTGGAATATCAGACGGCGGCTGCAGAAGCTATAGCACAAAATCCAAAGCTAATCTGGCAGTACATAAACGCGCGCCGTAATGCATCAAGAATACCTGGATGTCTCACTTTGAACGGCTCCACTGTTGATGATCCCAGCAACATTGTTCAGACCTTCGCAGATGAATTCTCTAGAGTGTTTGTGTCTGGTTCACAAGCATTACTGGGGCCCTGGCCTCTTGATAGGATCTCATTAGTGGTAGTTCCTTGATTGGATCTTTTACAGCACACGATATCTTAAAAGCATCTAAGAAGTTAAAATCTAATTTTACTGCTGGTCATGACGGCCTCCCCGCATTTTTTGCACGTGATTGTTGTGTAGTACTATGCGAACCTCTAGCTAGAATATTTAACTTGGCCGTAAGTTCTTCTACCTTTCCTGACGCTTGGAAGATTAGCAGAATTACACCCGTGTTTAAGAAAGGTAATCGTCGTTCTGACTTCCAAAATTATAGACCAATAAATATTTTATCCAACTTTGCAAAAATTTTTGAATATCTTCTGTCTCATGAATTTACGTTAGTGTCAAGCCTGACTTATCTTCGCGACAACATGGTTTCATTCCAGGAAGGTCTACTACAACCAACCTTGCTGAGTTAGCACAGCATATTGCCGAATCCATGGAACGACGTCAACAAGTAGATGTATTATACACCGATTTTAGTAAAGTATTTGACACTATCAATCATTCCCTTTATGGTATCTAAGCTGAGTAGTTTTGGTTTTCCGCCAAGTGTAACAGAATTGATCCGCTCGTATTTAACTGATCGTTCATGCTATGTTCACTACAATGGATATACATCCTTAACATTCTCTGCTTCCTCTGGTGTGTGCCAGGGATCCAATTTGGGTCCCCTTTGTTTTAATATTTATTTGGATGATCTCCTACAGGGGCTGGACTGCAATGTACTGGCTTACGCGGACGATCTTAAGATCTGCAATACCATAACCTCCCGGCAGATTGTCTGTTTCTCCAGAACAGTCTGGATACAATTGTTAGATGGTGTACACAGAATGGAATTCATTTGAATCTGGATATGTGCTGCTGTGTTACTCCAGATGTCATAGACTATACAATTTTCACTATGCTGTAAGTCAGGCTATTGTTCCTAGGCACTCGTCTGTGATGGACCTGGGCGTGCAGTTTGATGCAAATTTGTCGTTTGCAGACCACATATTGTCCATACGAAATTCTGCGATGAAATTCTTAGGATTTCTCATACGATCCTGCAGATCATTCAATAATCCTGCCTCGCTAAAAGTATTATACTATTCGCTTGTCCGCACTGGGTTGAGTATGCCTCCATAATTTGGTATCCTCACTATCTCCATCTGCAAGTACTACTTGAAAGAGTGCAAAAACGATTTTTGAAATACCTGTCCTTCAAAATTGATGGCACTTACCCTGGACGCGATGTTGATTATGCTGGTCTGCTGAGGAGACACGGCTTTGTATCGTTATCGGATCGAAGGAAGGAATTTAGCAGTCAATTTCTACTTAAACTAATTAATCACGCTATTGACGCTCCATCCCTTCTTTCCAAAATTAATTTTGTGGTACCTCAGCACGATACCAGGTCCTTCCCTAATTTTAAGGTCCCGTCATGCAAAACTAATGTTCTGCTTAAAGCACCCTTTATGCATATGATTAGAAATGCCAATGAATTACTTCACGATCCTTTTTGTTGAAGAGTCTACATGGATTTACATTGTCGTCCTATTTTGTTCTTGCATTCTGATGTCACCGAGCCATTATTATATTTATGATTCAGTTGTATCTTTTTCGACTAATTTTAATTTATTACTGCGCTGTATATTATTACTACATATATATGCTAGGTTACATTATTCTCGCATTGTCCTGTAAATGGAATTATTTTCTGTTGGGCAATAAAGATATTATTATTATTATTATTATTATTATTAAAGCACCCATTACGCATATGATTAGGAATGCCAATGAATTACTCGATGATCCTTTTTGTTGCAGTGTCTACATGGATTTACAATGTCGTCCTACTTTGTTCTTGCATTCTGGTGTCACCGAGCTATTTTTATGTTCATGATTCAGTTGTATCATTTTTGTAATTTAAGTTTACTACTGCGCTGTATATATTATATCATTACTACATTATGCTGTATTATACTATTTTATGTTATTGTCACATTATCCTGTAAATGTAATTTTTTTCTGTTGGGTATTAAAGATTATTATTATTATTATTATTATTATTATTATTATTATTATTATTATTATTATTATTATTATTATTATTATTATTATTATTATAATAGTAAATATTGCAAATCCTAAGACAAAATAGCTTGATTAGATACATTTGTTACAGACAACTTCAGAATGTTCACCATACACATTATTTTTGCAACGTGCACAAATTCTTCTTGTCTTTCTCTTTTTTGAAGACAAACAAGTACTATGCCGTTTCTTTTTTTTTTTTTGAGGCTCTATACTATTAAATGATTCGGCTTCTTCTTCTTTCTCGGGATTCTTGTATCTTGCTAGTTCCTTTCTTATGGCGATTTTAAAATTGCATTTAAATTTTAAAATTTACATGCAGTAGGCTTCCACAACTTCTATAATATATACGCATTCGTGGCACTGATATCCAGCATGTTGTACAAAACTACTAAAAGACCATCCTCGTGTTATTCTTTTCACAATATATGATCGTGTCGTCTTGTCCATGTTATCCACAGTTGCTTTTGTTTCAGTGTAATCGAGAATTTCCTTGGGTTCTTGTTTTTTTAACCCTCATCAACTTTTTCCTCGTTGTGCAAAATACTATGTAACGTTGCAAGCTTACGTTTCTTTGGCCAAGAACAGTTAATCATTGCGTCGTCCGTGTGGAGTATACTTCACCATCTTTAAACTCTGTGAAGGATACTGGTAATTGAGCCTCATTCTTTTAAATCGTACCAACTATTGCTAGATTTTTTGATAGCAAGTAGTTTCTTAGGTTTGTGGGCTGTTGTTATATTGTGAAATTGTTCTTTCAGTTGCTTTTGATGATTTAGTATAGCCGTCCAGTGCGACGTAGTTTTTGGGTGTTTTTGATTTAATACATTTTTTGTCGTACCTAACATTGTTTTTAATTTTACATATTTTTTCTGTCTATATGTTTTTTTTTATAACGCTAACAGTATTTGCTTGACCATACCATAAGTAATGTGTGATTACTTATAGTAGAGAGTTATTATCGTTGTTAATAAGTTTTTGTGTCAATATACAATTCGTTTTCATTACTGCATATTTTCTAAGTAAAAAAATAAGCAATAATACAGTCCACAACACTAACTTTTCCGTAACTAAACTAATGGCCACTGACGAAATAAGAGAGCTGAAAGTTTGTTATGTTTTATTATTAAAGTTGAAGTATGTATTGTTTAGGCACGTTTTAAATGACTGAATGAATTCTTCTATGTCTAAATGTGTATGGCAGTTGGTATCTGTTAAAGTAATCAGAGAGGTTGCTGAAAGAAACTCTGAAGTCATGGGTATGGAGGGGCGTGTACAGCGAAATTAAAGGAAATGTGAATCAAAGCCAGTATCTATTTATTTAACAATATTAGATGTCAACTAGGCATATGAATATATAACACTTTTTTCAAATTGTGCAAGAATATAGATGGAAACAACAAGAACAGATTAAGCAATTTTAAGTGAATAATTGCTGATATTTTAAGTTGCGTTAGCAATTCACACCTTTTTATTTAAGAAAATATTCTTTTTAAGACGTTATTTATCTCTCTTGCAATTATTACAAAGCCAGTGGCATTAGGCTCTGTAACAATACATCGTATTTTGATTGAGAAATTAGCAATAAAAGCAAATTAGATTCGAATTAAACATGCTAACTAAACCAAAGCGGTGCGATTTGCAGTTATATAAACACGCAAGGTTTTTACATATTTCAGTTTTATCTAAAAGGAGAAAAGTTGGCATGTACTCTTAAAATAATAAGCTTAAAAATCAAGGACCACCCTAATAAATTCTATTTCAACATTGATACTTGATATTACAAATAGTTAAACTTGCAGTATTGAATTCACCAATCTCATTCCAGTATTGAATAGGAAGTGCCATTCTACACGATCCCTCGATCTTTGGTTTCTATATACCGAGGAAAGGAACTTGTCAAAGTACAAGTAAGGATTTGTTAATTGGGTTAGGCGAGAGTGTGACAAATACATAAGCTCCGAGGTTCGAACCATATCTGAGTAAGTAGTAGCGCCATCTATGTGTTCAGACCGAAGTTTGAAGATCGTGTGACATATCTGTTTCCGATAATACCAACTTTACTTCAATCTGTTGATAAATAGCAAAGTTATGTCAGTTCTCTCAAAACAGCTTTTGTGTCGATGTTGAAATACTAACATGGAAGAAAGAGTTGTTATCGAATTTCACGCGAAACTTGGTAAAAATACGTCAGAAACATTCCGGTTAATGCAACAACATACGACGATGATTATTTGAGTACAGCAAATGTTTCTTCTGTAGCATAAACGTTTCTTGGAGGACAAAGGGAGATTAGAAAATGATAATTGTGAAGGAATCCAAATTCCACCTAGAAAAAGTACGTGGTTTTATAGAAAATAATCGCAATATTTCGCCTAAAATGATGGAAGAGAATTTAAACATCGGCAGAGAAATAGTCCGAATCATTTTTCGCGAGAAATTGGGCGAAACAATGGTGTGTACAAAATTTGTTCCATGCACTTTGACGGATAGCCAAAAATAATTTCCCAGAAGCTGTTGCAGCCGTTAGAAATGATCCAAACTTCCTGAAATCAATTGTTACGGGTGACGATCTAAAAACCAAGCGCTAAAGTGCGGAATGGAAATCAAGAAATTTACCACAAGCCAAAAAAACACGAAAAGTTCCATCAAAAATCAAAACAATACCCATTACATTCTCCGATACCAAAGATGTTGTCCATAGGGAGACCGTTCCAACTCGGCAAATAATTACTGGCAAGTATAGTTCCGAAGTTTTGTGGGGTGTGATGGCCAGAATCCGCCATATTCTACCCGAATATCGTGGACCAGAGACCTGGTGTACGGTCACACCTCCCTCATTGGCCCGAAATAATGTCTGTGTGTTGAATCATCCACCGTATTTGCCTGATTTGGCTCCCTAAATTAAAATTGAAATTGAGAGGATGCCTTTTTGAAAATATTTCGACCATAAAAACATCTACAACACAAGCACTAGAGGCAATTTCACACAATGCGGTAGAACATGCATTTAAATTCACAGGTATAGCAGTAAACTCCACTCACACAAAGTAATTAATTAGGCGGAACGCAGCGTTTCGAGAGCACGTGGGCTCCCATTGTCAACCGTGTTACCGACTGAAGGTAAAAACTGTATCACACATGCAAATTATTTTCTACGCAGGCTCTAAAATTTCTAACCATATGACTATTTACAATCTACTAGGTGGCCTCATGCCTTTTACGGGGAAGGATGGACCGAAAGCGAACCGTATCATTTAACAGGGTCTATGGTAATAAATCCATCAGACTCGAGTGTGCAATTGGGGGTGGTTCTCTGTTTAATAAGTTTCCGTTCTTTTTCATGTATACCGTTTCGTACGCGTCTAATTCTCTATACGAGTTCACGTTTTTAAGTAGTGTCAGATTTTTTATTTTTCATGCATTTAAATAACTGTTAAATCGCTGTAACAAGTGCATTGAAACTGGATGAGAATAAAATATATATATTCAAATTTCTTGTATCGATAGTATATTTGCACGGCCCAAGCTCGAAACTTATTTGTCGTACAGTGTGTAAGCATTTATTTCGTATTTTACGGAAACTAGAACATACGTACACTCCCAGTAACATATTTTAATTATCACATGCTCTATCTCGATTACTACAACCATTTGCTTCCTCATAACAAAAGCAATACTACCCCGGGCAATATCATTACTTTATAATTGTATTTTAAAACAATAACGATAAATTTAATATCCTCTCGAACTGAAAACAGCAAGATGGTATCGCCACTATCCCCTTTTTGTCACCCGCAGTACATCCGACGCTAAAATTAAATTTTGCCGCAACATTCAATACGTCTATATTCGGAAATTAGCAAAAACTCTAGCCGTTCGCCCGATCCAACGGTTCTCGGTAGGTATCTTAAAGTTGGATGCCATTTTCAGATTGTTGCACTTCTATGCGCAATTATTTTTTACGAGCAGGTTGTTATGCGTCTTTATGGGTCGTATAACCGTTCTCGTGGGATCCCTATGCTAAAATTACAGTCCGGGTTAACTCTATATCCGTTGTCGATGCGCTCGTAAAAATCACGACGACCTAATTGATTTCCAGTCGATGTATGTATGTGCGGTGAATGAAAGTAGTTACTCTTCGCGTAGATAAAGTTCAGAGATTGATTCTTTCGAGTATCGCCGCTATGGTTTATGTCGTTTCTTTTCGATGGAAATGGGTTGCAGCGAAGATTGAAGTTTACGTCTTGAATTTGTTGATAGCATCGTATATAGTCGCTTCAGATTGTTAAGGAGATTTAAAGAGCTCCGTAGTGAAACTGTAGAGGACGAGTTCTTTGTCGTATGTATTTGTAAATCTACCTTTAAATAGAATAGACTACAATACACCTTCATTATCGAACATGTTACTCCAATTAACGGATAAACACAAAGTTTATTTGTAAATAAGTAATATGGTGGTTTAGGTATACTGGATATTCTCTTTACAGAAAGTAATTAATGAATGTTAATGCAATTATGATCTACAATTTATAAATATCGCCAGCTCAACCTTTTGTCGTTACGCGTCACTAATTCAGTTTTTACCTTTAGATTTTATTATAATAATCGTATAATCTCAGGACTTGAATTTCTATGATGTAAAAGTAATAGACAAATTACACGAGAATAATTATATTAATTAATTATAGAATACAAACATTAAAGAAACCCTAAATCCTGTTTTATATTTATGACTATTTTCTAAAAATCCCCTGATTCAACTTATATTATGGCGTTAGGATTCATAAATGTCAAGATATCATAATATTACGTTCATATCTATACTATCATAACTATATGCATTGAAATCTATATCAGTAACTAAGATTAGCCAATTCTTCGGCTCGCCAGGTCCGGACTTGTCCCCACACACAACCGACACGAAAATTGACAGAGTTAGTTAAACCAATCTGTCTCTGCTTTCCTGATGTACATATATGCACGTATAGTACATCGTATTACGAGTTATAATGTATTTATACTTCATTATATCGAAGAATATTTTAATAGTTTATCTGTATATGTTTCATGAAGAATACTAATATGTAAAATAGGACTCGCCTAATGTTTTGAATCGACGAAATCTAATGAAGCTGTAGAATGTGAGAATCGTTTCTTATATAAGTTGGTCCCTTTTGTTTTATAAATTAATTTATCTATTGATTTTAACGGAATAATATTAACGTGTATACCGAAAGCACAAAGAATTACTTTCTTTATAGTTGGTGAGTTCAGCAAGCCGAATTAGAAAGGCCTATGAAAAGTCTGCAAGTTTGCAGTTTAAATTATTTATATTATACAAATATATTACAACAAGAAACAATTATCTACGCAACTACGTTTTACAAGGATATTTGAATTTTGGGGTGAATACCTTCGCTACCAGATGGCGCTTGTACGTACTGTTTTATTTTCATTAAGTTGTATTCTGGATGTAAGGTATTCTATATGTGTTCAAGAATAACTAAGATAAATACCTGACAACTTTGAGACATGGATACGAAAGATTATATATATGTGGATCCGGATAACACTCTGGTTCAGAATTGGATGAATAGAACAGGAGATGGTGTTAATAATGGAAAATACAACATAAATTACCCTCAGTTTCTGAAATTTAATAATTAACTGCAAACAACTATAATGACCTGAAGTCATTTTTCGAACAACAATGCACGTAATTTAAAATTCAGTTTCACTCACGCATAGATGTTTACCCAATAAATGTTGACTATATTTCAGTATTTTTCTAAAATTCGTTGTGATAAACATATGTACAATTATATTTTGCAGCACAATATGATAGTAGTTCGTAAACAGCCTCAATAACAATTGTTGTTAAATAAAAACTATCTAACGTCTATTATATTACATATCAATAATAATTATTATTATATATTATCCAACAGCATATAGCTTATTACAGGATAATTATATCTTGATAACTATTTATAATGGTCATCATAGTACAAGAAGTGTAGAGTAAATGTGTAGTACCAAAAGAAAGCATTAGCGAACGAAAATGTAAAAATTCCTAAAGCAAAAGTTACTTCAAGACGTTGACAGTAATGCTAAATAAATTATATTGAGATGCTTATCCACTAACAGTCTGACATATTGACATAATTGGTGATTGAGGATGATGGCGCGTGTTAGCCACGGGAAGGTAAAGGGTTAAATTATTGCTACTGTAAAGACTCAGTATGTAAAGATTCAAAAGGGATAGCAAATCCGGAACCTATAGATCACCATTTAAAATCTTATGTGCAAAAATTATTTATGATGCAACACTACGATCCGCCCAAGAAATAAATGTAAATTCTGTTGGTGGATTAGCATATAAAGAACTACGTTGCAAAAATGTGGTGTTTACATAAATATAAGATTTTCAAAAATTTACACTACCATCTCAACTAAATTCATATATTCATGATATCCCGGATTCCACACAATAGAACCATATTTCAATCTGATCGAACAAATGCATTATATGCAGCAACAAAGCCATCACTACTAATGTGTTTAGTATTGCGAAACAGAAAGCTTAGTGTTTTAAGGGACATATATTTACACTGTGCTTATTAAATGTTAACTTAGTATTAAAAAATATGACAAGATCATATACTCCTCACAACGCGTTAAAAGGTCACCGTCAACATTATATGTATACCTTACTGTATCGTTTTGGACTTAGCAATATTTAGAGGTAAATGATTCTCCAGACACCAAAGATGAATAGATAGCAGATCACCCTGCAAAATGTCCCAATCTATAGTGGAGTATATTCTACAAGAAAATGTCATTGGCGTATAGTATACATTCAGACATAAGTGGTTAGAGAGGTAATTAATGAAAATAATAATGAGGAGTAGCCCAAGAACAGAGCCCTGTGATACATCTGAAAGCGATAGATATAATTATAACAGATGGTATTGCTATAATAGTATCAGATCGTCAAATATACCCCATACATGCAGTTTGCGTAATAGAGTTAGATGTTCAACCCTATCGAAAGCCTTAGCGAAGTTTATGTAAATGGCATCTATCTGAAGACATATATCTAAAGCATGAGAAAACGCGCACAAGTTGGACACCGTTCATATGCCTTTAATAAAACCATGTTAATCTGGAGACAGTTCAGCAGCAACGTGCGAATAAATAAAAGAAAGAAAAAATTTTTATAACACAATTTCAAAAACTTTAGAAAAGTTACATAATATAGATATCGGGCGATAATCCTGAACGTTATTCCTCGACCTGGATTTAAATACAGGAGTAACACCAGACATTTTCCAATAACTTGGAAAAACACCCTGTTTCAGTATTAGGTCGTAAATGTGAAGGAGCGGTCCACAAAGAAGAAATCGACAGTCCCTAACAACCAAATTAGGAGCTTTATCAGGACCAGTTGTCATTTTTTTTAATTGACACAGAGCTTATAAAGCATCTTCCTCACTAAATTCATAGATACATATAAGATGCATTATTAGTATTATAGTTTCGTTATTCTTTGATTTTTTTAAGAATATTTTTAGTTAAATTAATATTGTTGCAATTCATTACAGCAGATACAAAATAAAGCACCTAAAGTCACTCTCCAAGATAATAAGATAATTGTAATAATAAGATGTATTAGTTCTATTTATCATTGTGGTCAATTTTAAGGATTATCTTTGCCAATTCATTATAAACGCATGGAACTGTTTACAAAAGGCACCCATCAGTTTGCTATTGGTTATTTAATACTCACGAAAAATGATCCACTCTCCATCAAATCTTTTTCTTGTTATCATTAATGTTTTCTACTGCATCATACATGCACCTACCGCCTAAACGGTAAATGCCGAATAACAAATATTAATAGGTTTTGTGTAACCGCTTTAGCTGTTAAAATTTCTAACCCAAATTTCATGTTTCGTATCTCACTTTAAAAAAGAACCCGGTCGAAAATTATATTGTGTTAACGTATTATTTTTCACCCAGAAAATAAAATAATTTCGTGCTGATACAGTCATCCTATTAAACACTTTTTTTTATATCCATAAATCTACTATAAAAACCACTCCATAAATAAAAATCAAACAATTTTTTACCTATCTAACTCCCGCCTAACGGTCATATTTCAAACATGTGCGACTAGCGTCGGTCCTCTCCAGCGTGGCAAAAAGCAATAATTCACCGTTAGCATAACCTCAACGCGTGTAAAATGAAAACCTCCAGTTTTCAAAAACTCTCTCCTCGCCAACAATAAATAATTTTGCGCAAAGTTGATGTAGTGAGTTCCGTCAGCATACGTTGCAGGCGAAATTATTTCTGTTTATTTATGTAAACCGCACGTATAGAGTTCAAAGGGACGGGAGCGGGGGTATGGGTATTATATCGATATTACAAGAGGTGATATAATACTTTACACGCGCGCTGGTTAGATAGAATTTTGCACGTGTGAAAATGCGATAGACCGGGCAGTCGCGTTGATGTATTCGCCCAGAAAATTAGATGCGATCGAAATCATCATAGAATATTTATTGAATGGTAAGCGCTGCGGCTGCAACTACACATTTTTCTAAAATAGACTGCCAAGTGACCTACTTCCTATAATAAAATCTGCTATGCTTTTACGCGTTACATAGGTTTGCCGAATTATGTACGCTAAATGTACTTAAAACATTATGAGGGAATGAATTTTGTTTGCATGTCTGAAAACAGAGTCTGATAGAAATTCCTAAAGAAATGTATTTTCTGACGAATATTTTTTTAAACTAAGCAGAGCTTTTGCGTTGAAAACATTGACTTGATCGTGATAAATATATAAATCGCACTTGGCTCAGCTCACTTGGGAAGAACACCATAGAATTGCATGGAAGGAATCAGCAGTCAATACTTGACAGAATCAGAAGTGAAGACCTACGACAATAAAGTAAAATATAAGACGTTGGAAAATGGCTAAGAAAACCAAGAAAATGCTGGAACAAGAACGTAAGCAGAATGAGCGGTCATGGACTGGTAAAAAGTGTCAAAATAAACAACCCCGTCAGAAAAAAAAAAATTAGACTGGCCATCAACACGCTGGAAAGAATTCCGGACATCTACATCCGGAGAGGCATAGGAAGAAAACAGGCAGTAGTTTTCCTACCACATGTAGAAAGGAAGAAGAAGACATTCTGAAAAATAGAAAAACAAATCATCTCATATTTATTCAGCTAGACAACATTCTGTTCAAACCTTTCAAACTTTGTTATCGCTCTGTATAATAGGCACCAATTAAAGTAATTACCAGTAAGTGGGTTAATAATATCCAACGTGCGTGTAATATATGTACGAGCGTAAACCGTAGTATTTTCTTTCCAAACATTGCAAAACCCTCAGATGCATTTGTTTGTTTCCCAAACACAAACACCGAATTTGCAGCGGCGCAGCGCGTCAACAGTTTATGCAACCGAACACGCTACAAAGAACACATAATTTGTTATTGCGATGTCGCCGAATATAGTGTTATTAGTTTAAAGCCAGCACATTGTACTAAATTGCAACTTCTCGTACAATTTTATCACCGTGCGCGTACCAGCGCGACAAATAAACAAACTTTGGATGTTTTCCCTCGGTTTGTGTAATTCTCGACTCTATGTTTGACGGGCGTATGTTTGCATAATGGCGAGAAAGACGGCTACAGACTCTATCGGTAGGATTAGCGATGGGGAAGAAGAGAGGGGGTTAAATAATGTTTTGGTGTTGGCGTTCTGTTCATTGAACAGCGCAAATTTTAATTAACAGACATTGGGAATATCAACAACTGGCAAAAGCTGGATTCTCTATTGTCTATACCAGAGGTCGTCAAACTCACGTCAGGCGAAACGCTACATATACCGTTCGCTTGTATTACGCCCACGGCGATTTCCGAACTTGTAATCGGCGGACACCGCTTTTTCGACTAAGATCTGGCAGAAAATGAATGTGGATTTTGCTTAAATATCGATCATTTTAACATAGCATTAAATTAACGCCATATAATGCAGTCGAAAATATTGCCATATATCTTTGTAAACACAGTCACTAATAAAATTTTTCCATAAATAGAAGTAAGCAAATAATGCACACTACCGTCCATATTAGTTTGGCATGCAAATAAATTTTAAAATGCCGAGAAAATATTCAAATTCTTTTTCCCAAAACTTAAAATTTTGATTGCATTTTATTAAAAGCCAACTTAAAGTGTAAAAGTAAGTTAATCTGTTAAATCTGTATCCGTTGATGTATGAAAACCATAAGTTTTGTATAATTGAAAATAACTGCATTTATTTGAATTTTGAGAACACCCTCTGTAGTATAATAAAGATGTTGCCTATGAATTATTCAATTTCAAACATCGTCACGGTAATACCCAAGAGCTATTATAAAACAATTGCTAATAAAGATTATATTCATCTTCTTCGAAGACAAGTGCAAATGCCGTTTCAAAAGCTCAATACAATAAATCGCATTTTCTCCAAATCTAGGTTTTTGTCTAGAACGGTAGTAAATTTCTTGATTGCGTGATGCCTTCTGTTATCCGTCAAGTTTGCCTGGGATGTTTTCGTATTATTGAGTATATTAAGCGGTTTCAATAAAAAAAAATACAACTGTCAAAATGATTCTCTGATAGAGCGCTTCAAATGGATGATCTGAAAACACTTCTTGGTTTCTTTAAATACCTTCAGAATTCTTGGTTCTAAGGTGAAAGGAAAATATGTTTTAATAATCTTCCAACTTTAACCCTACTCCACCTGCCTAACCTACTTAACGTCACTAGAGTCATTAGCGCCAAAAACTGTACCAATGACGGCAGGTAGGCAGAAATGTGCGTTTTTTTCCCATTTCGCATTGTCTCTCGTGAATTATTCTACCAATAATATGAATTGTTATATTTAGCACTATTATTATATCGGATACAAGTTAAATATTTTAACTAAGAACTAAAAAAGGACCAAAATATAGATCAAGAGGTGAAGAATTATTCACCAAAAGAAAAAAACAAAATTATTGTAATCAGGAGTTTAAAGATCAATAAAATTCAAACAGAGCTCTAAAGAAAAATCTTTAGATTAAAATATATATTATTAATATATTATAAATAATATTACATTCACTATGGTGCGCTATATTTTAAATTCATCAATAACTCATGAATGATAGAACTGTAAGGATTATTGGCATGAAAACTATCGGCATACTCTGCACCATTCGTATCTAATTTACTATCTAATAGAAGAGCATTTCGAATCACAGAGCTACACTGACGAGGTTAGTTGAGCTATTAACCGAACATTTTAAACACTCTTAGCGAAGGTCTGCTGTTGACAATATTGTATCCGGCATAACCTGTATTATAACCATTATTACTTGAGTTTAAGGCGTGTTAGTGTTCATAGTGGTTGTTGCAATGCCTAATTTTCGGAAACAAATATGCAAGGTAAAATTTTTACGAGAACGTTTCAATTTTTGACGAAGATGATGCCCTGCATCGTAATCAATATTCTGAGTGGTTTATACTATTGAAAAATGGTTGTTAATCAATTGAGGATAACCCTCGATTTCAACTGATGACATATTATTTGGTTGCCAAAGAACTTACAGAAAAGATTAGGATCTCAATGAGGTCATGCCATGACATTTTGACAAAAAAATTGAACATCTAATGAGCTCCAGCAAAGCCTGTTCTCGTCTGATGACGGAACGCGAGAACGAAAATCTAGCGGACATTTGACTTTTTGAACAAGCCAAAAACAAGGACTCATTCAAGTAGAAGATTGTAACGGTAGACGGAAACTGGATTTACGATTCGACATTGAGGCAAAAGTTCGATTGTCACAGTAGACTGGCAAAGGATTTCCTAAATAGACATCGCATGCTTGATACTTACACTTCATGAGGTACAGATTATGTAGAAATGCGACGTTTATATTCGATCTTTCGATAAAAAATCTAATTTTTGTTCTTTACTGACCGAAGAAAGTAAATAATCAGAAACAAGACTACAACAAAATATGTGAAGAAAAGACAGCAGTCGTGAAAGCCTTTGCATTCAACAATAATAGTTTCTCACATACAAACATACACATACGTACGTACACATACATACATAAAAACAGTTTTGAATTAGGTCAAAAAAATGAGATGCTAGTTGTCTTTTGATGAACTCTATTGCAATAACTGTGGTTTGCCTAATATTTAAGATTGTGTTCCTGGTTTAGGTATTACTAAGTCGATCTCTATTACAAAGATAATACCGTTTTACTCCAGGAGCATCGTTTACAATACAGCAAAATTCAATTTCTTTAATGTCTTTTCATCAGTGTTCTAAATCGAATACCATATTTTAAAATATTGAAGTAACGGTTTCCACAAGGAAACGTATCCTGTATAAAATTTTTACCTTAGGTGTAACTTACCAACACCCTCAAACATTGCCGTTTCATTTTCATTTTGAGGTTTTCTTTCAAATACGTGGAATGGTACTCGTAAACACAACATTTTGATATTCTCTGTTCTATTTCCCATATCATGGATACTCGGCGGAATTAGACGTCAGAACTTTATCTCCTTAGTTCCAATAATCATAATAATTACAATACGAAATGTGTTTGTGTAAGTAATGCGAGTTTTATTGATAGCGTGCTCGCAACGTGTGCCTTTAGTATCTTAAGTGAACACGGCAATTAACTTAGGACGCCATCTGTGCTCCCAACACCGAAGGTGTATATACTTCCCTACTTTACGTTCACAATGCAGCACTGGTGGCTATAATATTAGCGAAAATATACAGCGGAGAGCCAACATTCGCTGAGTAGAAAGTTTTCTCCGACCGCGCGATATGGTTGCTGTTTTGAATAACGCGTTTAATACGTTCCGGGTGTTGTAGTCGCTGAAACGTTTCCGGCTAAGATGTAAAATTAGTTTTCGATATGCAGCGGAGAAGACTGCATGTATCGACGTGGTCTTCTTTTCTACATCTCCGACGAGAACTCTTGCAAAGTAGCTGACTTTAAATTTGTTTTTCAAGAGAACGTTTTCTTGCGGAGGCCTTTAATGTGTTTCAGCCAATGCAAAGTGTCTTGCCTTTGGGTAAAACAGTATCGATCGGTAAACGAGGGAGTATGATCAAATATTTACGGTAAAGCAGAAGTAGTATGTCAATCTATTAGCTAAAATTTCCAATAATAAGATTTAGTCCTTCAGAAGAGAAGGTTCTTCACAGAAACTTGATAGTCGAGATGAATTATTGTGGATTTTGACATAGTCGTAACGGTTGTCGGGTTCCGCTGTGTCACTAGATTTTTGTCCCTGACGTATCACGAACAACTGCGGTTCGCATTTTCAAAGGTACTTCAAGTACCGCAGTTATTCGCTAAACGTCAGCGATCAAAACCTAGTGACACGGCGGAATCCGAAAACCATTACGACAATTTTCTACAATTTATAATAACGCTTTCTCTATACTTCTGGCTTGACTTCCAAGCTTCCAAGCTTCCAAGTTAGTGTTGTAGAGACAGTAGAATTTAGTACATTACATGTACAAGTATGGCGATTTTAAGGATTTCCTTTAGAGAAACCGGCACATCTTATTTTTATCACTTATACCTTTATTCTACCACCACGAAAAGTTTCTTCCTTTATAGATCAATTATCGGTTTATTTCAATATAGTATAGTTATGAACTACCTCTTTACTATGTCTAAATAGTAATACCAGTTGATACTCGCAAAGGACCATTGCTAACCCGAAAGAGCAAATTTCGATGAAACTTTAAACAATGAAGTTAGATACCTTGAGATAGCATGTGTTTTTAGCTATCGAATTTCTTGATTTCGATGTTCAGTTTTTTCCAAAAATTTTTACGATTTTTAAATCGCTGTAAATAGATAAACAACAAATATTATATCAAACTTCTTGTACAGTATGAATTTGTAGTTTGGCACAGTGGAGGCGATTAGTATATCTAATATGTTAAATATGTTACTGGCAATGTTTCAGGTAGCGAATATAACAGCAATTTCTTCGATACCCCAAGAATGCAAGTTAAATAATGGCTTGAATGGTATAAATTGTAGGTATTCAACAAGAAACAATATTCTCTTTTATACTTTTAAACGAATTCGAGTTTGGATGGTTGGAAGAGCAACATGCAACGCAAGAAGACATTTTCGAAAATATAAAGAGTATGATAGATGGCGGTAAAATATTAACAACGGTGACACCGATAAGAAAAAATGTTAAGAAAATGAAAGTTTATTATAGAATATGATGTTACGAAATTACTAACATCAGCAATGGAAAAATAATTCATCACATGAATCTTCAACGATTCGACACGCAAAATTTAAAGCTAGACATTGGTAGATGTAGTATTCCAAAGTAGTACATAATAATGTGTAAGTAAAATAGCAAAATTAATTTCCCGTTCTACATATACTGCTCTGGATGACTGCTGCTTTTTGAAATAAAATCACCTTTCCATTTTTGTTGTTCTTGTTTATGGTGCAAATAAATATGTTACTTTCCAATAAAATTTTATGAATTTTTAATTCGGAATTGATCCATGAGCAAGAATTTCGAATAAATTATGAAAGAAATATCTGTCATAATTTTTAATCTCCATAGTAGCTTTGTTTAAGAAATAGTAAAGTATCTCAGACTTTCACGGCCGTTTGTAATAATCGTAACGGTTGTCGGGTTCCGCCGTGTTACTTGTTTTTTTTAACATGCGTAACACGCCAACGAGACCCCACGTCGTCAGTGGTAAGGGAAACAAGCAGATTAGTTAAAGTATCATCTCTTCCGGATGACGTGAAGAAACAAGTCACAGTAATAGAAGCACTACCGTCGAGGTTATATGGCTTACCCGAAATCCACAAGCGAAATATACCACTTTGACCGATAGTACGCGCCATAGGCGCACCAACATACCTATTAACAAAACACCTAACTACACTACTGCAGCCCTACATGGGCGAAAAACCTAGTTATATTGGCGATTCAGCGAAGTGTACAAGAGGTACCCTAAAATAACAATATTTTGGTCTTTATATAAATATTTTTTGCTTGTTCCCATGTCTACGATTAGTCAAGAGGAAGTCGCAATGTACCATTGGATTTAGCTTCTGCCAATAACACGGGTATCGGACGACCATAAGTTATTATTTCGCCGAGGTGCGTCTTAAAATATTCACCTTCAGTATCAGCCAAGAAGTAAAGAAAACCAAAGAAAACCTCTATTCACACATTAACATCTTCGGGGTTTGAGCTCGGGACTCTGAGACTGATACCTAAACGCTCTAGGCACTGAACTAGCAGTCTCAATGGGAGTATGTATTGGTAATTTAGAGGTGATTTTCAAAGAAAGTAATTATTTTTGTTTATATATTGATCGTAACGTTTTAAGATTTAAACTACTTTGTACGCAGTTTAATTCCAAGACATTGGGAATGCTTGCTTGTTTACAATAAGGCTCTTCAACACCGTAATTCACAATTTCTTTATATAGCACAAGTATCGTCTGTAAAGTAAGAACGTGTACGGGATCTTTTATACTCCATGAGAAGAAAAATGCTATACCATTGATAATGAATCCAGTCATCACAGCCATGCATTGACAATTGTCTGGTATCTTCAAGGGATATCTTCTCCTAGATTGACTGCCTATTCGTTCTGTAGAAACCCCCACATGAGACGAATTTGTCGTGTGCTGCTTCAAAGTGCACACTCTTTTTCCTGATGATGAGATGCCTACATTTTTAATGGGATTTGCATCTGGCGACTACGATGGCCAATCAAATGACGATGCCAGACTGCTTTTTCCACTCGATGCAAAGCTTCCTTCAGTGTTTTGGGTCATGGTCTTCCTGTAAAATCCAGTCCTCGTTTTTTACGAAGCATCGTTGAGCAGTCGGAAACAAATACTTCTCTAACTTTTAAGTATTATTGGAGCATTTAAATTGGATGTAAATAGATGTAATACTCTAAGAACCTGATTCGAAAAGCAGCTACAAAGATGAACTTTTACAGGGTGTTTAACAGTCCATTGTAGTAATCTTAGTGGTCAAGGTTGACTAGGAACATCAGATGGATCCCCAAACAGAAGCTTCGATCCAAATTCTGCTTCGCCCAAGGGAGGCTCTTCGTCACATCTTTTTATGTAACAGTGGTTTCTTCATTGTACTTTGATATTTGAGATTGTGCGCAAGGAGATGGACTCGAATAGTTATACCTGATACTTCTATACTCTTCTGTTTTAATTTTGCTGCTCCTTGTTGCAATATTAAGGTCGAGTTCCGCTTAAACAAATTCACAATGTTCTTCCATATTGCCTATTCAGTCACGTTTTGGCAAGTCATCGACATTTCTGATCTTCTTATATTGCTGAATCCATTTAGCGACGAGATTTTGACTTTGCTGTGTATTTAGCACCCACTGCATGTGACAGTTTTGGTCCTTTGGAGTGAAGAAAAGGAGCACAACTTACTGACGCGATGTGTGTGTGGCACCTATTGCGGTTAACGCATTTCTCAGGTTAGAGTTCGACACCAACTGAATCTTTTGTGACAAAACATTTACGACAAAGACTTCGTAGATTGGTTTACAAAAGTACTAGGACGATATTTGAAACCAACTGCGATTTATACAGTACTCGCTCTTACTTTTCAGACTGTATATTACTAATTGCTAGAGACCGGCTTATATGCAAAGTGCAAAAATTTAATTTAATTTATTTATTATATTTTAGGTCTATTTGTAATGTCTTACACTCATTAAAGCTAATTAACGCTAATTAACTCTAATCAGTGTAAGACATCTACATAGAGACGTAAAATATAATAAATAAATTAAATTAAATTTTTGCACCTTGTATATAATCCGGTCTCTACTAATTACTATTGCTTCAATGTGTGCTGTATACAAGTTGAGTTTATTTACTTTTAGCCAGTTCGAAATATTTAGCTCACAGGTTGAGCATGTCCACAACAAAAGGAAATTACTTTACAGCTATTAATCGCATAGGTGATGCCAATAATATACACGAAAAGATCCCAATATAATACCTTGGGGAATTCCTTATAAAATATTCTAATATTATCAAATTCTAGCAGTTATGGATTTTGTCGATCATCTTGGAAAGTCTTTTTTGGTCTAGGAGAATGGCTACAACCTTCACAATGTCTTCTTTCCAACTTCTTAAAGAGAGACACTCTATACGTATTAAATACCTTCTATAAGTCTTATTAAATATGCCGTTTTTCCTCAATCTCATAACTCTATAATAGCAGCAAGATTTCTAAATATGCATAAATATATTCTTGGGCACGATATTGCTGTTATTTCATCAAACTTATCTTACGTTCTCCTCATGCCGAAAAGCAAGTTTCCTACTTATAAACCCAGCAGACGTTCTCGAATTAACCCAGCACATCCAAAACAGCTCCTCTCCTTGAATGACAAACAGGAGGCGGCGGATTCGTGACACATCCTCGTCTTGCCATGTTGATATCAAAATCATTACTTTTAACAAGTCCGCGCCGTTCCTCCTAATTTATGCGCAATCGTTTAAGGGAATATTTCAGCCGGTTACGCGATAAACAAAGAAACCCCCACCCCGAGCACGTAAGAGACTGAAAGAGGGTCGACGGTGGAGCGTAGGAGTTGAATTTACTTTCCTCCTTTACTTTTGCCGGAAGGGCGGAGAGCCGTAGTACATTTGTCTATTTTAAAGCGGGGCTTTATGCCACGTTTACACTTTTACATCACAATCCGGGTTGGCGTTGGCGCGGGCAAGTGATAGTATTTCTTGCGATAAAATCTGAACGGTTGTACTACCTGTACCGGCGGACAAATTTATAGGGAGCTTGTCGTAAACAGAGCACGTACCAGAAGTTAATTTGCGAGAGAAATACGGTTTTGGAGGGCAAGTGTGAACCATGTAGGTGAGAGAAAAAGTGAAGATTTCAAGTTAGTGGAGGATATGGATGCCATATAATAGAGGGTCTATTACTACCATTCGTAGGGGTTATGTTTTCTTGTCACTAGATTCGTGGAAAAGGGAAAATATGGGAAAGAAATAGAAGTTTTCACACCAATACTATTCCTGAAAATAGTTGATAAATTATTAGTTAGTAGAGTTCGATTCACATACTATTGGAAACTAGCACTCCCTCAGAAAACGATTAGGAAATATAAGCTATATACGAGGGCCATTCAGAAAATAAAGAATGCTTTGTTTCGACATGTGACCGGGTTCCCCCACCAGCACTGCCTACCCATCACTGACCCTGGTACTTATCCGCTTCAGTTTGTCTGTAACTACGATCCAATACTGTTGATTACTGCTTAGCTCTGAGACTTTAAAATGTTTGACAAAAATTGACAATCCCGCCAAGTATGAGGTCCGCAGTATTGTCTGCTTTGTAAACTCACAAAAAGTCTAACGAATCGAAATTTATAGACAGATAATTGAGGTTTATTGTACTGTGATAAGCGAAGCATTCAGCGGGAGTAACACAGGACTTCCTTCAGCAGTTTCAGTGGGACGGTTTTCCGCCATACAGTCCGGACTTATATCCCAAATTTTTCCCCAAGATTTTTTAAGTGGACGACTCCATGAAGTAATGATGAACTTAAAGAAGCCGTTAATCAGAGGCACAACAACTGGGCGGCAACTAAGCGTGCAGAGGGTATACAAAAGCTGATAAAACGGTACGACAAGTACCTAAATTAAAACAGTGCTTATGCAGAAAAGTAGCCTGGGTGTCTAATTTTATGTAAAATGCAGTTTCGTTTAATTATATCTAATAAAAATTTCTATAGAGCAAAACTTTCGCATTGCCCTCGTAAAGCGGGAAAACGCCTACAAAGTGGGGCGGTATAGTATATGGGACAGATATATTGATCGACATACGCAATGAGGTCCTAAAGTATTACGTCCGCTTGCTAATTTTAGAGCAATAACGTTATCGAATGATATATAACGACTTTTATTTCTTATATGGTACACTACACCAGGGATTCCCAAACTTTATTAGTCCGCAGCTGATTTTATACTGCACTGTGTATACGCTACGGTGGCTCGTTGTGCCACAGCGTACGCTTAAGGAACTTCTTTGCATTGAGAAATGAATGAAAAGTTAACAAATTGTAGTAATTGGTCGAACTCTAAGAGTAACAGGATATCTTCTTTCTAAACAAACGTATTCACTCAGATACTGTCCGATGGCAAAGCAATACAACGACAATATGCACATAAAAATACGGTCTAACACTAACACTGTTTCAAGCTGGAATTAGAGAATTTTTCTAAATTATAAACATTGGCTCAAAGACGTTTTGTTGATACTAAAGGGGATATTTGATTTTAAATCTTTTTTAAAAATAGTATGGATGTCCGAATTGATAACTGCGCTTTCTGTGACAATTTCGCAGTGAATTTCTTTGGTGACTTTTCTATTTAATGTGGAACATCTTCAATCCATTCTGCAGTTCTTTATTAGGAACTCAGCTCTCGGATTTACGTTCATGAAATCTGTTAACACAGCTATGAATTTGCATAACCAGCTATTCATGTGTAACTAGAAAATCAGGGACCTGTTGATGAATATCCTGTATATATTGATTACTTGTACAAATCCTCTGCATATTTATTAATTTACCAGTTCTAAAATAACTTTCAACAAGAAAAATTTTGCGTTCTGTTTGTAACATTTTAGTAAATGATTTAATTGATAAATTTGAAAATAAATTGACTTTACTATGACGGATGTTTGATTTTCGAAAAATATTAATGTTCCATAGAGTTCCCAATTTGAATGAAAATCATAGGCTACTCTCCATGAAAATTTAATGGACAAGTAAAGAGTGACGTCACCAAGTATCGTTGCTACACTGAAAAGTTTCCAAACAAAACTAACGCACGCGATAAAACACGTATTCCTGTCGATCCGTCTTGTTTACCGTGCTGTTTTGCGATCGTAAGCAGCATTATGTTCTTCGATAAGTAAACTTATGAAATTCATTACAATTATCATTAGAATCTCTACTCATTTGCTTAACTTTAAAACATGTATAGGATGGACCGCAGTAAATGCACTTAAAGAATATCAACTGTTAATTACACTAATGAAACGAAGCTTTAGTTAAACTTGCATCGTGGAGATCTGGCTTTACATGAGATTTTGTGTTACCAGTTGATGAAATATATACCAATCTCTACGAAGAATGGAACGTAGACCATTATGCTTTAGTACATTTATAAGTTATCGTATTATACTAGACTACACTAAAATAAAATCCAGAAGGCCTGCTTTACTTGATTTGCAAAAATTAGGTTACATTTCGAATAAATATATGAATACTGCCCAAGGGCATGTTAACATGACTCTAAATGGTGTAGTAGTATATATTGACCATTAGTACTCTACTTTAATGTTAGATAAAGAACGTGTTGAAGATTGTGGTGTATTGAAAAATATGGTGTTTGGTTACTTACTGCTAGTTGATAAAGGATTTTTTTAAAGACTTATTATTTGTATGCACGTGTGTCAGATTTGTTTGTATTCCGCTTATTGTATAGTTTTGTCAACCCTTTATCTCCTTTTAAATCCGTAGTAATTATCTACATTTGTATGTTCATGTGTACATTTAATAATTTTTTATAAAGGTAACTGTATATTTTTATAACTATAGCTTGATAACATGCTTTAAATAACAAACAAAGTGTTTAAAAGAACCTTTTTTATTGATATTTACATTTATAAGAATACTTTACAACGATGCAGTATAAAATTCTATTCTAAACTAAAACATTTTTAACCTTTGAAATTAAAGGAAATTGAATATTGATTAATGCTGCCCTAACTTGAAATATGATTGTGTTATAACTGCGTAGTGATATACTTAAAAGGGAAATAAGTCTTAGTTCCTAGCAGTATTCATACATTTATACCAAATGTATATATTTCATCAATTGCCAACACAAAGTCCCACGTGCAGCCAGATCTCCACGATGCAAGTTCAACTGAAGCTTTATTTCATTAATGTATGTAATTCTTTAGGTATATTTACTGCGATCTATCTTAGATACGTTTCGAAGTTAAGCAGATGATTAGAGATTCCAATAATAATTGTAATGAATTTAACACGGTTGACAATGGGAGCCCACGTGCTCTCGAAACGCTGCGTTCCGCATAATTAATTAATTTGTGTGAGTGGAGTTTACTGCTATACCTGTGAATTGTAATGAATTTAATAATTTTACATAGCGAACAATATAATGCTGCTTATGGTCACAAAACACCATAGTAAAGATGGGGAATTGAAAGGATAAGTTAGTTTTAACACGTGTCTTTGTTTTATTTGGAAACTTTTAGTGTTGCCATAATATTATTGACGTCATTACTTTCCTTGTCCTTTGGAGGAATGTGTACAATCTGGTGATCTTTTTTTTGACGGTTTCGAAGTAATTTCCTGTGGCTTGTCTCTTGTTCTTCTCGAAGGACTAGTAACTGCACTAAGTTACACTTTCGAAAATACAAACGCTTTCCTAACATTACATACAGTTTATTTTGACATACACACTACAATCATACTTGTGTCTGTTACGAAGATTAAATGTTGGATTCGCAATTCGTGTTTTAGTTGTTGCCGAACTCCTTTTGACTAGGGAAAACTTGTGAACTGTGTGGTCAATGCTACTGAACTGTCTTACGACTCTTTCGAATGTTTCAATTGAGATGCTACTCTTGTTTTGAAGGTTCTGATGAACTAGTGTATTGAATTGAGTGAACCTGTATACCCCGTGATGATTCTGTTGAACTTGAGTTAACTTATGTACAACTTCTGTACTGAATTTTATCGTCTACTGTGGTTATTTATAAGCAACTTCGGCCATGCATTAAGGAACAACCCTAAGCTACATGATTGTTGTAGATAAAATATCTAGACATTTGGTAATGATTTCATAGTAGTAATTAGTAATCACAGCAATAATATTAGAAAGGTGAGGTAAGAGAATAATTAACATCATAGTAATGAATGGATTCCTAATTTAGTAGATGGGGGTAATTGCAGGGATCTCCTTACGTGAACATTTTCTACCTAAACTTTAGCAATACTAGTTGCTAAGAATATATAGGTTTGATTATAATAACAGACGATATACTAAATACATCTGTACAGATGAATGAAAGGCAGAAATGAATGCAAATACAAATAAATTAATTGCAATATTAGGAAGATATTAGATCTGTAAAAGATAGAGTAGAAATTCGTTCGATTCTATTCGAACAGAATGGTGTATTTACTGTTGCTTGTATCCCTTTGAAGTGTTGGCCACTTGATTATAAATAAAATGTCTCCTTTGTGTTGCGGCATATATACTACAATAAACAAACTTTAATTCCAGTAGAAAATTATAATTTTATCCGCCACTAAGCAAGATAGCATTCTAATTCACTTAAAGTCCTCTTCATTGTATTATCTCACAGTATTCTTTTGCTAGAACGAAATACACTTTTATATTTAACAATGGCGTCTCGAAATAGCTTAACCATGATATTAAATTACAATTAATATAGCGCCGCGGAAAGCCGGTATATTATTTCTAAAAACAAATCCGTGAAAATCATGATAAAATAAGAATTCCTTTTTTTTTCGAGTCGACTTTCTACTGACATCGAACTTCCTTCCTTTTTTTTCTCTTACCCCATACACATAGTTCGTTCTCTTTAATACGCCAACGTTCCTTCTAATTGCGTCACAATTAAAAGAAGTTAAGCGCCCCGGCGTTGCGCGAACGAGGGCGGCAGCGAACTCTCATTAAGAATAAAACACAAAGAGCGTTCACAACAAAAGACGGAGAAAGAGTTAGGGAACGAGGAAAAGGAGCTTAAGGAACGGGGTTTCTTCTTTACCTTTGCCGGGAGCGCAGTATGATCGTCGGCTGCGGAAAAACACCCTCCGCCGTGCATTGTACTTTCATGACGCCCTGTTCGGACCTCATCCGCTTCAGTATCAGGCTCTTTTCGGGCACTGCAACGAAAAGAAAACGATAAAAATGAGTCCGGGAATGAAATTTATTGCTTTACAAGTCGGATACTAGCGACACGACTTTGGCGCTGTCGTCGGATATTTGCGGATACGGTCGAAATTAGGTAATTCTCGGGTAGGCATTTGGATAAATCGAGAAATGGCAGAAATGGATAGGGAGAATTTCTACGTTTCTGGGTTTAAGCTTGTGGTACCAAATATAGCACATAATATATACCGAGTGTTTCAACCGAAGGTGGTTTATTTGATATTTTAGAGCTAAAAATTTCAAATAAGTATTATCCCTATTTAGACGGTGTATAAAGCATTTCTATTTTTACAGAATACTATACAAATTTATTAGTCACATACATAGCTATAATAAAGTTATCACAGGACAAAATAAAACAATAGAAACGGATTGTACGAGGGCGAGCTGAAATGTTTCCTGAATCTACAAAAAAAACACGGTATTGATGTGGTTTTTTTATTTTTATTTTTCGATGTAGTCTCCTCGAAGATCAAGTAACTTTTTCTAATGGTGTCAAGTCGTCAGAAGAGTAGGATGTTCCGAGGTCTGCAAAATAGCCATCTGTAGCGGTGATGATCTCCTGTATAATTATCATCATTATCATATACACTATTTCGTAGTAAATACAGCCTCTATAACTATTTTCTGAATTTTGGGTAGGAAAGTGTAATGTACGTGTTGTTCCATCTTTGTTGCAATATCCTTTAAATGTCGATCCATCCCACTGAAAAAAACCATTCTATGTTTAACTGTACAGAACTCATTTTGGGAAAACGAAATTGGGATCAATTTCAAGGCCCAAATTTACCTCTTATATATGCAGTTCTGCAGCACCCGGCGGGGTCTACAAACCAACAAGGTTTCACTAAAATTGGCGATTAACGTTTCGGTGACTTCTCTTGTTATTGTTTACGTATGTACGAGGTGCGACAATTAAGTTCCGGGAATGTAGTTATACTTCGGAAATTCGCAACACTGAATCGTTCGTAAACATGTCTAGAAAGAGAGACTATCTCTTAGTTCCGGTCAAAGTTTGAAGTCGATAGTACGCCTGGTTTGCGTTTTATGTGTGTTTCTTGAAAGTAATTTTTTTGGTGGCGTCGTGAAAATGAGTGGCTCAGGTTACAAGCAACGTGTTGTGATCGAATTTTTAGTGAAATCAGGCGAAGAATTATCCGAAAATTGAAGGCGGTGTACAGGGACAAATGCATGTCGAAAACGCGCATTGATGATTGGGCGAAGTGGTTCAAAGAGAGGCGTGAATCTATACGAAGGCGACCTGGAATAATATATACTATATAGATACGGCACTAATATAGCAATGGTAGGAACACGGTTAGAAACTGGGCTAATAGTTGGTGAAAGTCCCGTCTAGGTATCGCTGGATGAACAAAAGTTGCCTCCATTTTAAATTTGTGATGTATTTGGTTCGTTTGTTGCGCGTGGGCAAACCTAGTCAGTTAGGTTATGTTGATGTGTTGAATGTAATAAGTACTAGTTACTATAGTGATTGCTGGTGGATATTAACTTTTATTTTCCGTGTAATTAGTAGTAGAAATGGTAAACTTATATATTTTTTAATCCTACTTTGATAAAACGAGAATTTGCTTCATTTCTGTACCAAAAGAGTATTATACTTTATAGCTTATGTTAAACATTGATTGCTGATATACCGGACGTGTAGTGTATGATTGTGAAGATCGCAGCTCAGCCCGCTATGGCTTTTCTGATCCTTCCAGATACATGGACATATTTAAAAGATAGGTGGAAGCTTGCCGCAATGATGATTTAAAGATACTATCAGCAGAGAATGTATACAGAAAGAAGAAAATGTGTCATACTAATTTAATTGAAGACGACATAAAAGCAAATACGTTATTGAAAAAAAGTGCCATCCCAACTATGAATTTGCCAGTAGTAGTACTTGGAGATAGGGCTCATTCACCTAAAGAATTACCTTGTATAAAAGATACTGAGTTAATTTTCAATGCCGGTAAATTTATATGTAGCAATTATAATTCAAAATTAAAATTAAAAAGTATATTTAAAGTAAGAAGCAACTCCAAATGAAAGGCACTAAGCATAAAATTGTATTTTCTGTTCCTATGCATGTAGCTGAAAGAATATATAGGTGAAACGGTTTTATATTTTTAATTTCAGAATCAGATTCTATTTGGTCGATTCCTTCCACAAGCAAAGAAGCTACAGCTGGTCCCTTTAACACCTTCAGCATTACAATTTTTTCCTACCATGGGTCCAGATGTAATAACGCAGAACATTTCTATTATCAATGTAACACCAAAGAGGAAAAGTAAGTAAAAGTTAAATTTGCATAAAAGTTTTTGTTAGTTTTTCATTTTTTTTTAAATTAAGTTATGCTTTAACTTATTTGGTTTATTGAAGTTAATTCTTGTTTGAAATGTTTTTAAAATTTCGAAAATTTGAGACAGTTTTTGTTCTTGTGGTTGCATTGCCAAAGGCAAGATAATAATATTTTGTACTGCTGTTTCGCTTGGACGAATTTGATGTTCAGTTCGTCGTTACGTAGAATTCGCTCTCATTTTAATAATAGTTTTTGTTTTGATATTTACGCTTCCTAGGATCAATTCTAAATTTAATTAATCCTTAGTAATACTATTATTTATTTGTTTAATCTACTTTATTTTATATTCTTTAAATACATTATTGTTTACACGTTCCATTTATTTTTAATACATGGGCTGAAAAGTCCCGGGCCTAACACATAGGTGACGCTAGTTTTATTGCAGTCACCTTTCTCTCAGTTAGTACTAACCTTCAAAAGATAGCTGTTAAAATTTCATGATATTCTATGCATTAGTTTGTAAGTTATTGTGCTAAGAGTCACGCTACTTTTGTTATTTTCAAAACAATGGAGCAAAAACAATTTCGTGTTTTAATGTTACACTGCTTCTTGATGGGAAAAAATACCGTTCAAGCGAAGCAATGGTTTGAAAAGTGTTATGGGGACTCCGCTCCATCAGAAACAACAATAAAACGGTGATTTGCAGACTTCAAACGTGGTCGTAGAGACACCGATGATGCAGAACGCAGTGGACGTCCAAATGAGGCGGTAACACCAGAAAACATAAAAAAATCCGCAAAATCGTTTTGAATGATCGAAAAGTGAAGTTGCGTGAGTTAGCTGACATCGTAAAGATATCAAAAGAACGTATTGGCTTTATATTGCATGAGCATTTGACTATGAGAAAGTGGGTGCCGCGTTTGCTCACTGTTGACCAAAAACAAGAACGTGTTGATGATTCTGAGCAGTGTTTGGCCATGTTTAAAAGTAACAAACCGGAATTTTTGCGTCGATATGTGACAATGGATGAAACATGTATCCATCACTTCACTCCGGAATCAAAACGATCGTCATCTGAATGGACAGCAACTGGTGAATCTCGTCCAAAGCGCCCGAAAGCACAACAATCGGCTGGAAAGGTTATGGCCTCGGTATTTTGGGATGTGCGTGGTGTAATATTCATCGACTATCTTGAGAAAGGAAATACCATCAACAGTGAATTTTATATAGCGTTATTGGAGCGTTTGAAGGCCGAAATTGCAAAGAAACGACCGCATATGGCAAAGAAAAAATGTTGTTTCATCAAGACAACGCACCGTGTCACAAGTCAATCAAAACAATGGCAAAACTATATGAATTGAACTTCGAATTGCTCCCGCATCCACCGTATTCGCCAGATTTGGCTCCCACCGACTACTGGCTGTTCGAAGACCTCAAAAAAATGCTCGCCGGTAAGAAATTTCGCACGAATGAAGAGGTTATCGCTGAAACTGAGGCCTATTTTGAGGCAAAAGATAAACCGTTCTACAAAAGTGGTATTGAAAAGTTAGAGCGGCGCTGGAATGATTGCGTTGCTCTTGATGAAGATTACGTTGATGAATAAAGCTAATTTTGAACCAAAAAAACCGTGTTTTCTTTGTTAGGCCCGGGACTTTCTAGCCCATGTGTTATATTGTAAAAGCACTGTGTTGTGTTAGGTGTTAACTTATGTCTCTATATTTCATGTGAATTTTCTATGTAAACTAAAAGAAAAGAATATATATTTTTCTATTCTAGGATCTACTTGATAGATTATAACCTGCAAGTGACTACTGGAAAATGTGGGTTTAATTATATTGCAATTTGCTAACGTGACTATAGCATTAATTGTTCGATTCTGCTATGCTTGGTGTTTCATTATATATATTTTCCTAAATTTTAAGAAATAGAGCAAACACTTCATAAATTCTCACATTAAGCAAGATGTAATGATATTACATTATTATCAAATGAATCGAATCACTAGTATATTAAAAGTGAGATTTGAATTTCGCGCTCGCGGCACCTTTAGTTGGAGAGACAGCTGCTTCAAGCCACCAATTTGATTTCTTGCTCTTAGCCAGTAGATCCCCATCTATATGTTATATTATCTATGCAAGAGATGATGCATGAAAGTTGAAGTGGATTCAATGGTCGGCAATGGCAACCTTTTTTATGGCAACTGTCAAAACTTCAGAGTATGACAACGTACTGGCTCGTTTCTCCTTCATTGTGCAAGAGATTTTGCCGAAAGAAGACACTCCAAGGTTGCCGCGTCCACTCTACAGCCCCGATATTGCCCCCTGCGACATTTTCTTATTCTCCAAGATGAAGTCACATCTCAAGGAAACTCATCCTGGCGCTCTACATACTGAAAATATCCTTTGATGATAGTTTGCTAAATTTCATAGAGTTTAGACAATATTTGAACGTTCTTATACATTTGGGTAATCCTGTACAGGAAACGCTAATTAAAATTTTAATTCGTTTTCGGTTTGTTAACTCGTCCGTTGTTTTACATGCTTTATCGAGAAGTGGTAAATCCGGTAATCTTCGGCCGTTTAGAACGTAGTAAATTCGTAAATTACGTAAATATTTAATTATAGCTTCGCGAGAACGGCATAAATTTAGTTATTAACGGGTTTAATTTTACGTATAAGCATTTTCCGAGTTCTAAATAAATTGTAAAAAAGAGCCTAACATATTTATGCGCACCTACAAGAGGTTTTAAATAAGTTGGGGTTCGTGTATTGTTAAGTAGGCGTCGGACGACTCAAACGTGAAGCGCTAAAATGCCGGAAAAAGAGCAACTGATTTAAAATTAATCATTTAAACGCTGTACCGAACCCACTCGAGCTTTGAAATTTAAGCTCTGGCGCTTAAGCGAACGTTTTATTGTTCCGTTGGATTCGTCCGTTTCTTCTTTCTCCTTTTTTTTCCTCTTTCCACATCCCGTTCGGCTCCAGCCGTGTTCCGCTTTTAATTGTAATTTATTGCGAAAGTAACGAAAGAACGAACGGCGAAATTACCAACGCGAGATAATAAAATACTTGCAGTTTCTTTCCGTCGGGTAAGGCGAGAAGCGAGGGCGAGAAGTGTTTTACAAAGTCGAAACATCTGTAAGTATCTTTGTAATGTTTAGCGCTGTAGAAAGGGAGCAAGGAGAAGGTAATTGAAGTAAAAAGGATAAAATTTGTAGCCGGTATTAATTTGTGTAGTTGTACGTTACGTGATACTAACGGGTGAGAAATAAAATTACAAGTCTACATAGGTTTTATTGCTTTAAAATCGTACTAACTGGAACGTATAATGCTTAATGTATTGCTATGTGTACCAGGTGTATGAATAAGTTTTTACCATTTTTTTGCTAAGAAAAAACACGTTTCAAATTAATTTTCTTTATCCAAAATATTGGCCATCGGCTTCTACATATTTCCTCCATTTTGCAGATAATTTATGGATACCATTCCAGAAAAACTGCTTGCCTTTTGGGGCAAACTATTCATCGAGTAATTTTCCAACTTCTTTGAAACTACTGAAGTGGAACTCTGCGAGCGGGTGCCCTACCGATGCGAATAGCTGATAGTCAGATGACATCAGATCTGGGAAGCATGGCGGATGTGGAAGGATGTCCTATCCAAGCGATTTTAATGTCTTTCACTGGTTTTGCTGTGTGTCATGTAACAAAATCGCCTTGTCATATCTTCTGGCCCATTCTGGTTGCCTTTCGATTTCGCCAGGCTTTAAGAGTTCATAATACTGCTCTGGTCCAAGCAGACACGGGGCGTGATCTTCTTGCAGAAGCGATTTGGCTTTGGTGTTGAAGGACCGGTTTCGCCAGGTGAAAACCACGATTTTTTCAACTTCGGGTCTTCGAAATAAATCAATTTTTTGTCACCCGTTACAATTCGATACAAAAATGATTTCCTTTCGTGGCGTTGAAGCGGCATTTCGCAGGTGATTTTGTGATTTTCTATTTGACGTTCGTTGAAATCGTCTGGTACCCATTTACCGCGTGTATTGAAAGGTCGGCTGCTTGTTTCTTGTGACACCTGTAATGCTTCTCCAAATTTCCGTTGAGTTTGAGGTGTCTCATCATCCAATAACTCTTACAATTGTTCGTCTTTTTTGGTCTACCAAAGCGCTTACTGTCTTGGTCTAATAGATGGAGCATCTTTACCACACGTTTCTGCCAGCGAACGATGACTTTCAACAGTCGTTTTCTTTTGAATAAATAAGAAAAGTGATGCGTGCTGAAAATATTCTTTTCCACACACAAAACTCGACATGATCATTGAACGACAGAGCAAAGAAGCTAGCTTTCGGCTGACTCAACTTGTGTGTGTTTGTAGTTTAAACGTCAGACGACAAAATGACGTACGTGTCAGGTTAATACACTGCGTACTATTCGTTGGCGCCATCTCTTAGTTAATCCCGAAAAAACTTTTGCCTACACCTGGTGTAGTATCAATTGTGAATGTTTCGAATTACATGCGTTCATTTGGGAAATTGATTCAGCGAATTAATTATTTAAATACAAGGTTTCTCAGAAACGTGGTTCAAATCCTGCCTCGACTGATACTTTTTTTGGTAATTTAAAAACATTTATTAAATCCAAGGAATCAATATCTTAATCAAATTCACTTGACCTTGAGTCACCATCACCAAGTGATATAATAAGTTAATTATTCCAAATTGCCGGTGTACACTGATCTAGTGCTTCTTTCCACATTGCATGAACTTATCCGTCTCCATATCGATCCCTGCCAATATATTTGTCGTAATAACCTTTTCCGTCGCCCCATATTAATTTATTAGCTGTGATAGGGTGGTGTTCGTAATACTGTGTGCCTCTTTTCTTTTAAGATTTCATCTACTTGATATTTCGTTTCTATTTAGTGTTGTTTGGCTAACGAGAGCAACTCATCTTTGAATAGTGCTTGATCAAATGGAATGTTATGTCCGGTTAGAAAATTATTCCCATCCATCCGATGCAATAGGTGGGCGATGAGACAAATTTGTTTTTTAGTTAAAAATTCATGAACTTTCGAAGTTTTGTGAGGTGGTGCATTATCGTACAATAAAATAGTTGTTTTCCTGTTGGATATTTGGGCCCAACTCGAACAATTTTCGGCTACAAACGATGTAAGACTTCTAGATGGTATTCTCCATTAGGAGCTCCACTTTTTGGAATCATGTCGATAATATGTTTTGAATCATAAAACGTAATCAGTAGAGACCGGATTATATGCGAAGTCCAAAAATTTAATATAATTTATTTATTATATTTTACGTCTATTTATAGATGACTTACACTGATTAAAGTTAATTAACGCTAATTAACCTTAATTTGTGCGTCGGTCTGTAGTAATCAGCGTTCTTTTGATTGTAAAAGCGCAATTTTGTGTGTGTGTGTATAAACCTAGTGTTCAAAATGTATCTTTCAACTCTTTTCTCAATTATAATAATTTTTGTGTTCATGCCTTCTCTGAATTAGATGTGGAGAACAGTATCAAGAGACTTAAATCTAATATGACAACTGGAGATGATGGAATACCGAGCTTCCTTGTACGTGATTGTGCTCCTGTTCTGTCCTATCCACTGTCAACTATATTCCACCTAGCGATAAGCACGTCAACTTTTCCAAAGGTTTGGAAAATTAGCAGAATTACCCCCGTATTTAAGAAAGGAAACCGATCTAACATTGCTGATTAAAGGCCTATAAGTATACTGCCCAATTTCGCTAAGGTATTTGAACATTTGCTTTACAAAGAAATATCTGCCTGCATAACTCCTTTCATATCTGAGCATCAGCACGGTTTTGTTGCAGGTAGGTCGACGATCACTAATTTAGCATGCATTGGCCAATATCTTAGTGAAGCGCTTGATAAGCGAAAGCAGGTGGATGTTATTTATGTAGATATTTCTAAAGCTTTCGACTGCATTAACCACGAGATGCTACTACAAAAAATGGATAAATTTGGTTTTGGTGTGGGTTTCCTGACGTTGATTGAGTCTTACCTTACTGGAAGGGAGTGTTATGTCTACTACAACGGTTATTCCTCTACGCCGTTTTCTCCAACATCAGGTGTTCCTCAAGGTTCAAATCTTGGACCACTTCTCTTTAATTTTTATATAAATGATTGACTATCTCTCTTTACGTGCCACGTCTTAGCATACGCAGATGACGTAAAGATATTTAATACTGTTGGTAGTATTTTCGATTGTAAACATTTACAAGACAATCTTCTTCGCATTAATACTTGGAGCAAGGTCAATTATCTCCCTCTGAACATCAACAAGTGTACTGTGGTTTCCTACAATAACACTCACACTACTTTACACTATAACTACCAGATTAATGATGCAGCCATACCACGCAATATCAAAACTTTGGATCTTGGTGTTTTGTTTGATAAGCAGACTGTCATTTACGGAACATATTTCGTCCATGTGTTCATCTGCTTCCAAAACTCTCGGTTTTGTCATGCGTTCTTGCAAGCATTTCTCAGACTTAGGTGTAATGAAACGTTCATATTATGCCTACGTTCGTTCTAAGCTTGAATACGCCTCCATTGTTTGGTATCCCTGTTATTTACACCAAGAGCATTTTGATCGAACGCGTTCAAAAGAAATTTCTAAAGTATCTCTCCTTTCGAATGGACAACGTGTATCCTGCAAGAGGTATCGAGTATTATAGCTTACTTGTTGAGCATGGTTTTCTATCCCTTGCTGACCGCCGCGAGCGTAACAGTGTGGAGTTTCTTTGCAGGATCCTGAAAAATACTATCGACTCGCCAGCCCTTCTAGCGCAAATAAACTTTACCGTACCTACTCATCATACTCGCTACTATAATATATTTCAAGTATCTAGAGCTAATACCAACATTTTGCTTAAGGCACCTCTCAGTTACATGGTGAGGAACGCAAACAAACGAGATCTGGAGCCATTTTTGTGAGTCTTTCTTTTTTTTTTTGTTTTATTATATACATTTTCAGCATGTTATTATTGTAGGCAACACGATTTTAATTATTTTATTTTAAGTAAGAATTGTATTGTAATTTGTCCTGTAATTGGCCCTTGGGCTGTTGGGCAATAAAGGATTATTATTATTATTAATTTTTGTGGTTTTAATTCGCCTTTGGATTTCCATTGTGTAATCTACACAACGGAAATGGCCCTTAGTTTCACAATATCTCATCAGTTATGACTCGTTTTCAGCAGTTTCAATGATGTCTGTACAATGCGCTACACGAGCGTTTTTTGGTCTTCATTCAATTGATTTGGAACAAGACGTGCAATCGATCATCAAAATTTGTCGAACAGTTTCTTTATTGGTAATTAATTCTTCAACCAACATTCGCATAGTGGAATTCTCGTCGACAGCAATAATTTCTTGAATATTTCGCACCAATTCAGCGCAATTTTCATCTTGCAGACGTCCAGATCTTGCGCCATCATTTAAACCTTCACGACTGCTTGTAAATCGCGTAAATCACTCATAAACTCTTGTACGAGACATGCACTCATTATCATACATGTGTTTCAACAGTTCGTAGGTCTCAACAATTTTCTTTTCATATTATAAAAGGAAATTTAACATTTGCTCTTTGTTCTATTGTTAATTTCACAGCACAAGTGCCTAACCTACAGTCACTAACATGCGTGTAACTTCATAAGCTACCATCCGATTTGTTCGAATTTCATTGCGTTAAAAGGAGGAAACCGGTGTGTTTCCGATGTTTCTACCGTTCAATACATTACGTTAACTGTTCTATGATTCAAATTAAACTTCCGTTATTTAATAATCAGACTATGTATATATTACATTCTCTTGCATTCAAATATTAAAACAGCACACAAATTTAACATCAAAAAATCTATAGTTGAAGTACTAAATTATTTTATATTTAGCAGCACCTTCTCTTACAAGAACTTTATTCAATTTTCGTCGTGTTACCCTCCGCCGAGATTTACTATGATACTGTAACAACTAAATTATCTTCGAAATTAATCAACTCCCCTCCCCTGAACAAACCTGCTTCTTCTAAACTTCCAACGTTTCAACTAGGTAACGCCACGTTACGATCGGGAGATAAGAGCTAGGCGTTATCTCAGAGGGCGATAGCAACGAACAATTTCATTTTTTTGTGCGGAAGTTCGGCAAGTTTTCGGAGTGTTTCGTGCGGGCGAAAGCGCCACGGGAAAGCGAAAACCTGCGATATACGTACGCTAGATGGTGGCGAGATTAACTTGAGAACGACAAGGTCTGGAGAGGTTCGAATTTGGCCCAGTTAGCGAGGCGTGCTAGTACGTACGTATATGCCTACGAACGCTATACACGGTGTCAATAAATCATAACGCAAACGAGTTTGATAAACGCACAGGACGTTTTTGGGCGATTATTTAGGAGACGCCCTATTAGTATATCGCTAATTAATGCTGAAATGCGCCAAGTTTCCCGGCGGTAGTAAAATTTTATCACGAATTAAGCTCGCTGTGGGTATAGGAAAGTAGGGTCGTTAATTTGAATTCCCTTTAGAGCATACTGGTTTCATTTTGTTTACAAAAAGAAAAGGTAAACGTTAGCGCGATGGTAATATGTAACACATACATATTTCAGTATACCTGTTCGCAACTTCGGCTTTTTTTTTAATAGAACGTTACGTTCGGTTCTCATCAGTTCATTTCATAATGGGGTCGAGAAAATGAATTGCTGTTTACATCAATCACGTGTGGAAAAAAGTATTCTGGTGAAGGTCAAACTAATAATAAACGAACTGTTTTCGGAATTGCACCGTGTCATGATAAGAGGAGAAAATAAAATAAAAGTGAGAGGGCGACGAAGAGATAAAAAGGAAATATGTCATAGAAGGAGGAAAGGAAACGAGAAAAAAGAGAAGGGGGACAGAAACGAAAGAAAAGGGAAAGGTGGCATCTCTGAGATCCCACGAAATCCAATTCCTGAATCAGTTCGTTTATTACTGACTCTGGCCGTGGAACTCTACGTATTCATTTCAAGATCAAACTAGCAGTAAGTTAGACAGTACTTAAAACCTGTTCATTGAAGGTTGTTACGTTCTCCTGTTTTAAAGAACAGTGACTGCTGTAGTTCGCTCGAAAACTCTCTCGTGAATTTCCTGACCAGTACTTACTTGTTGAAAATGCTTGCTAATTCGGTAGGTTTTACAATGGAATTCAAATTGCATGCGCAAAAAATATATACTTAAGAAATAAAATATATTCTCGGTTTCCACTCTAGCCTATGTAGCTATATTCATATTTTGATTTTTTTTGTTATATGAGCTTTATTTATTTTTTACTCTATTTTTTGCTATATCAGACATTACTTGTTCTTTTACTTTAGTTTTTGCTATATTAGGTACCGCCACAGCGTGTACTTAGCTACTGCTGTTTAAAGTCTGTTAAGGCTTCTACATTTAATTGTTGTTTGATAAGCGCAACTCAGCGCTGTTCTTATTTATATATATTTTTGTGGGACCCAATTCTTATTTCTTTGCCTTGATTTTGTCTAAAGGGCTTGACACTTTTTCATTGGTTTGTGTTTGTAGAGGAACCAAACATTTTCATTATTTGTATATTGCTTGTAGGGGAAGTCAACCCTATCTCTTAGCGCCTGAATGCCTGGATGAGAGCGATAGTAACGATAACAGCCGATCTCAAAACAAGAGTATATAGCGTTACAACTAGCTAGGCGTTCTCGCAACAGAAATAATACGCTATGTTAATATTTCTCTAGCTCTTTGGTCCTGCCCCCTTATAGAAAGGGAAAAGCCAACAACCGACAATTGTGCGAAGTGTGCAGGGACAAGGAAAACGGCAGAGTTGAAATCGACATGACATACATGAAATTTGGCCCGTGAAACTTGTTTGTATCGAGTCCCCTTATAATGGTAGACCGAACATACGTACGGATAACAACGGACGCTGCAGCCTCGGCGACCGTCAACTAGAATCGGAGAGACTGTAGTTGTAAAAACTATACTATATGCGCTCCAACGAAACTACACTACAAAAAGAGACCGTCAAACAGGAGTCGACTGCCCGCACTTGAAAACATTGGATATTGAAAACTGCCGATATTCGTACGACGAAGTTATATTTAATGGGTATTTAAGTGTTTTACTAGTTGGACTATTGTAAATGGATGAATGCCTACATATACAGTGCGTAATATACATACATGTTATAAAATAAAATCATATATAATACGTAAAGAAAGAAAATATAAATAACAAAAACATGAAATGAACATTAATGGTAACACATACAGTAGTAAAAACATACAGATATATGGGGTATATAAATTAGTGGAAAATGCATCAAATAAAATGAACTTCCTCGCAAAAGTAAAATTCTTGCAGAAATACAAACAAACAATGTTAAATCCTTAACAACGGTGCTAATGAAATACATAAAAGCTCATAAAAGTAAAAAGAAGTGAAACGTGTTTAGCTAGGGTCCAATATTTGTGTACATAGTCCTGTCTTAAGTTCTGTCCTTCGCGCAAACGTACAACAAAGGGAAGTAAGGTTATTGGTAGTTATTACTTACGTTACAGAGAACTTAAGAATGTAAAGATTATTCACAATATCCTTCTTTTGCTTTCACTGCTTCAAACGATGCGCTCACTCGTCAATCCCCACACGGACCACTTTTAGAGGTTTTGAAGCCGTTGCTTTCACCGAATCTGCTTGTAGTGCCTCGATATTTCGGTGCAGTTTGGAGCAGAGCGTCTCGTCTAAAGCATTCTAGAGGCGATAGTCCGGCTGATTGCGATCGGAATTTCCCGAGGGCCAATCTTCAATAGCGAAAAATTCGGTCAAACTTGCCTCTAATCAACGCTGCGTGGACTTTGCCTTGTGGGCCGGTGCAGAATCTTACTGAAACGCTCAGTGCGTTCCTACGAATAATCGAAAATTTTTGTTTTACAATGAAAAAGATTTGCTAATGCCTTCCGTTTACGTATTCCTGAATTAAGTCATTTGATCTGGTCTTCCTAATGTCTCGTGGTTCTTCGATGAGTTCCAAAACCCAAGTCTTGTTTAATAATGGGAGATACTGTTCTAGGAGTTATTTTCATCCCAGGGGTAATCATTCTCCATTTCTGCGAATTCTGACAATGACTGTTTTTACGATTGTTGGAGTCCTAGTTTCGAGTAGCCGACCATTTCCGATAAATGAATTTTGTTGATATTTTTAACGCCTTTAATATGTTGAAAATCTCCGTAGCAGATAATACATACAATACATTTGTACAAAGAAATACCGGCGATAAGGTTTTCATTTTTACGCCAGTCCATGTTTATTGCTTAATGTATGTGTAGACGAACTGATTTCCTTGTCATAGTACAAATATTCATTTATAACTACGTCATAAAACAACAACGTGTCGATATTTGCAAACATCATCAACATTAGGAACAGAACTTATGGCAGGACTACGTCCATATTCCACCTGCATTTGTCTATTTCCTATTCGAAACAGGAGTTTACAAATAGCAACACGACTACTCAGACCCTTTAAATAAGAATTTAGACAATAATTTATTTTTAATTTGACCTACCATTTTTATTCGTAACTTCGAACTTTTTTGTTTGAAAAACTGGAGTGACGTTATCTTGAAGAAGTGACTTCGAATCGAAATGCTTTTTCATGTATTGTACAATCTACATATATACCTCTGTGTAATTTGCTTTTAATATCTAATTTTGCTTTTAAAGGAATAGTATCGCCAATGACATGTTATCTCACCAAACAAGTCTGCTCAACTAAATAAACAGCGCTTTATTATTTTACATCAATTGTCGGATTTATACTCCCATTTAAAGTATTAAAATCACATAGAACTCATCCACTATTTCGATGTTTTTGAGCGTTACAAATTATTTGAAATATTTTTCGTTTATTAGGGCTTTCTTAGAATAATTTACACCGCCGTTCATAAGTAGATGGACACTAAATTTTAAAATATTTTGAATGTACTTTTATTCATGTAATAATTGTATAAACACGTACACAATTTACTGATTAAAGAACTAAGTTGATAAATGACGAAACTGAAATATTACTTTTCAAATATCGTGAAATAATTAGGTACAGTACAAACAATACCAGATATAGATATTTTAAGTAATAAGGAGAGATGCAAAGTGCATATATTTTATTTTATTTATTTATTATGTTTTACGTCTTCATGTAATCCAGTCTCTAGTAATACGTAATATACGAGTAGACATTTCATGACACTATAAGTGTATATACTACAATATTAAGTACAAATGCTATAGAATAACAATTATTTCATGTGGCTGTTGTATTTCAACACGATACTAAAATTAAAATGCGAAAATTATTGATTGGCCTGCGGTAATTTTAATTCCGTGGAAATATAAATAATAGGTAATACAATGGGAGGTCCAGAAGTTCGTGGAATGTAGGGGATGGAGTGGAGATAGGAGCGGTCGCTAGGTGTCATTCTGATTGGCAACTCATCATTAGTATATAAGTTAAGTTGCAGCCCTATAGCGTCAGTCGTTTACGGTTAGTTGCCTGCTAAACAAGTCAATCCGGGAGAAAACTGAAACTATGGAGGAAATTGAACACCGTGCTGTAATAAAGTTCCTTACAAAGCAAGGAAAGATCGCTCAAACCATATTGAATGAAATGGAAGCCGTTTATGGGGAACAGTGCCCTAGTAAATCAAAGATTTATAAGTGGCATGGTCTTTTTAAACATGGTCGGGAGTCTATTGAAGACGATCCCCGCTCAGGACGGCCAGTTGAGGCCACCACATCAGACATCGTCGAAAGCGTGCAAAAATTTGTACTACAAGATGCCCGTTAAAAAAAAACAATTATCTGTATTAGTTGGAGTATCAGATACCACCATTTTGCGTATCCTACATGACCACCTGGGTATGACAAAAGTCAGTGTAAGATGGGTACCGGGATTACTCACGCCGCTGCAGAAACAGCAGCGCGTCTGTGCATCAAAACAATTTTTGGAGCTGTGTGGAGACAAACCAAACCAAATATGGGTTCATTACTTTGAGGCTGTGTCCAAACAGGAGTCCATGCGATGGCATAGAAATGGGACACCACCGCCAAAGAAATTCAAAGTGTCAGAATCGGCTGGAAAGTTGATGGCTATTGTTTTTTGGGATTGTGAGGGGATATTATTGATTGATTACAAAGAAAAAGGTAGGAGCATAACCGGAGAATATTACGCAGCGATATTAGAAAAATTAAAGGAGGCCATCAAGCAAAAACGTCGAGGAAAATTGACCAAGGGTGTGTTGCTCTTGCAAGACAATGCGCCGGTTCACAAGAGCAAAGTTGCAATGGCTGCTGTACACAGGCATGGCTTTCAATCAATAGTCCATCCACCCTACAGTCCAGACGTGGTACCTAATGATTTTTATTTGTTCCCCAATTTAAAAAAAGACTTACGTAGAAGAAAGTCTTCCGACGACAATGAGATAAAGGAGGCAATTTTGGCCCATTTTGAGGCGAAAGATAAAAAATATTTTTATGATGGTTTAGAAAAATTATTTCATAAATCTAATAAATGTATTGTGCTTAAGGATGATTATATTGAAAAGGAAAAATCATTTATTGTTTTATTTTATTTAAAACTCTTTCATTCCACGAACTTCTGGACCTCCCCTCGTATTTGCTAAAAGTTAAAAACTCAAGACAGACACTCGTAATACTGTGAAAGACATTCAACACATTACTTTATAATGCACTATTGTTGAAGCTCAAGATTCGCATTCTTTACTGTGTATCTGCTTACACTGTGTCTGAGCTCGGCGTTAAAAGCAATTTGCTTTAAAATAAGATTACACTGCAGCTTTTCTGACATTTAAATTGCCATCTATACTCGGAATATTTCCCGAAGTTTACCCGCTTTGAACTTCGACTTTAACAGATTCCACCAGCTTCAGTCAGGAAGTTGGCGTCTAACTCCGCAGAAACTACAAAATTATCTCATTACCAATTAACTTCCGCTTCTCTAATAACCTCCACAACGAAGGAAAATACAAGGACGAAGAAAAAAAACAAAAAGCCTGAGCGCTTTTCTCGCTTTTATATTCCTCATTCGAGACACGGAACCAGCTGGATTGAGTTTTCCAGCGGGCGGAATTTAAAGTCGTATTTCAACGCTCTCCTAATTATTTACAACTTTTCACTCCATTTCCATTTTTACGCACACATACACGAACATGTACAAATAGCCAGTGGTGCACATATGACCCTACGTCTCATGCTACGACAGAGCGAAAATCGCGTCCGGAAAAGAGGAAAGTTTTCAGACCGTTCCTACTGGCGATTTATCTTCCGTGCTGCCCTCTATCGGAACGGCGCACGGTAGCCAGTGGAAAAATGATGACGTTGACATTAAAACGGGATCCGGCTGAGATAAAGTTAAATATATATACGATAACGTTAATAACACGTTTTCGTGATGGCCATAAATATGAACTTTTTGAAATGTCATTGCGATGGCAAGTACTTATTTAATGTTTTAAATAGCGCTCGTATCGTGACGTTATTACCTCTATATCGCTTCCGGTGAAATTTGTTGGTGTATTGCGCCGTATACGTACAGTCATGCTAAAACATAATGTGTGCTGAAGACGAATAATTAAGTACTTAAGTAAAGTGAACCTGCAGCCTATCTCACGTAATCTTAGATGGCGTTAGATTAATACGATGTAGTCCAGTTCCGATTGGATCGGTATCCGTCAAACAATACACTGACAAACTTGATTATGTACGGTGAAAATGTTTTCTTTTCATTTTCATCATCCACAGCGCAAATCGGATATTGTAATCACGGATAATACCATCGACCAGCGTATATTAATTACATACAAAGTGATCAATGTGTGTATTCGTTTTGCGAGTTCTCTAATTTAGTTTTGTGATCTGTTAACTTGAATTATTGATTTACAATCATGGCAAAAGAAAAAGAAGGAGCGTATAATTCTTTTCTTTTAAATTTCCCAGCCATTTCTTTGTATAACCTTAAACAAATAGACCAAAAATAAAAACTACTCAAGTTTCAAACCAGAACATGGACATTGGCATCAAAAGTTTGGTTTAACCAAGTTCACGAAAAGAATGCTCCGATCAATGGATCAATTATACGTCAAAAAGCAGAAGAAGTAACAGAAACTATGGTCAAAGAAGATTTTGTTGCAACTGGTTAAAATTTCAGCAGATGGAAAAGATGTGAAAATGGTGATGAAAAACGTACTGGCGTTTTACCAGCCAACGAGAAAATAAAGACTGTGCAGTCAAAAATTATTGCTGGGTATTCACACCAGAATATTTATAATGAAAATCTTAAAGGATTTAAAGCAACGAAAGAGCAAATAATTGTTCTTTGTTGTATTCATCTGAGAGGCGAAACACACAGCCTTCTAGCCATTGGAGGATAAAACCACTGGTTTTTGAAAGGTGTTAAAAATTTGCCTGTCAAGTACTTTTATAATGGAAATGCCTGGATGACAGGTATAATTGTTAGAAATTGGTTAATTAAATACGATCTCAAATTAAGTCGCAAAGATTATATTGTTAATAGAAAACTGCGGGTCACATACTAACAAGTTGTCTTTAAGAAATATCAAAATGTTTCTTTGTCTCTAAGCACTATATCATTCAATTAGTTGGTCAATTACGAATATTAAAACCGTCTTAATGTAAGCAAATTTACAAATTTTATGTAAATGTAATTCCAAAAAAAAATTTAACTGTTCAAAGGATTACATTTGAAAGTAGATTTCGAAGTGGTTCTTCTTTCTATTGCATTAAGATAAATGATGCCTTTGCTTTTAAAAAAGTTGGATGTATAGCTGCAACGAACGAAGGCATTTTAGGAAACATGCCTAAAAATGAATTGATACTTGAAGTTACTATAATGACTATCTCAGAAATACGCCAAGAAGTTGATAATTCTGAATTATCAATGGAGAGAGGGTGTAACCCGTATAGAGAAAAAGAAATTTCAGGTGCTTCTCCAACTAATACTCAGGTAAAAGATGCGCTATGAATTCTCTCTATTGGTGTTATACAATACAAAAGCAACGGAGTTTGAAAAAACATTGTAAATATGAGGATTATATTCGGGAGGTAGTAAAGAAGAAACAACAGAATTCATGAATTTGTCAAATAACTTTTGGCAATCTTCCTTTATTCTTCTGCTTAATACTATCTAGCTGTTATTGGCCCCATAGTGATCGCAATAGGCAGCTTCTTCTGTACTAAGTTTCATTTCTTGGTGCTTTGTCTAAATATAACGTTACTGCTTACGCACATTGTTTAGAGCTTAATCGAATTCCTTGCAAATATGTTAAATTTCTGTGGTTTAAATCAGATGAGGTTTATCCGGAGATTGAAAGGCGTGGCGTACCGTTATCCAGTTCTACAACTTTTGGTGAACTGCCTATACCTATTGTAAAACATCTCAACCGAAATTCTAAATGAGATATCTTCATACGACAGCATAAGTTTAAAAATATGTTGTACTAACTTAGAGACCATATTTTGTAACACACAGTATAATAAAATATGATAAACACGCTGATTGCATGCTGGCAGTGGTTTGCATGTTTCGCATATTGTATTATATTATATATATATAATAAAATAAAAATTAATAATATAAAACAATAAAATATAAATAATAATATAAATTCTATCAAGTTGTATCTTATAGAAAAGCCAAAATCAATTGCTAAAATTTATCTGCACCGATCACTAGGATCTGAAGCTTGAGTAGGATACTAGATGTAAATATGTGTGGATTTAGACGGTAAAATAATTTCTTCCTCAATATTGGACAATTTACACACCCCCTTTTGTAGTATCATGTCTCTTATATATATCTGTTTGTTATCTTGGGCTGCATCTTGGATGATAATTAATTAACGTAACCACTAGTAGGGAAAAAGGAACCATCACGGACACTATGTTTTTGGACGTTGTAGATATCGTTTCCTTCAATGTTTCTGATTCTGTACGGGCCCAGATAGTTTGGTTTTAATCCGATTTCAAAGTCACCTCATGAGTGATTGATGGCAATGATATAACCTACTTAAAATTAAGCGCATATCTCCCTTTTCGATTAGAACTTCTAAATTCTAAATTCTCCTCTCTACACCTTTAAAATTTGCTTCCTAGCCCCCATTCTCACCTTCTCCCTTCAACCCTTCATTCAAAATCCTTTCTATTTCTTTACTTCCAGTTTCATTTTTGTGACGGTGGAATCTAGAAATCAGTAATTGCGATGCCTCGATTGTATGCATTGCTTATATCATGTACCGTTTTATAAGGTCATTGCTTTGCTCAAAATGAGTCTTGTAATTTAACACGAGGAAGTTCAACAGTGATGGTAATGTATTTCTGGGCGAAAGCCATCTTCTTTTCAGAATTAATTTGGGTCAAGTTTTCGAAAAGCTCGTCCAGTGATTCCAGTTTGGCAACAATAACTTTAGGTGTTGCAGTTGTTATGGGATACAGCCAACCATATTTCAGTGGTATGGATTCTTAATTAAGGAGGTTCTTCATAGACAACATGTTTATCCACCGTGACAATCGGAATTCCGTTTTCATCACAATTGCTCCACGCCGTGTGTACATCTTAAATGATACTATCAGTTCTTTGGATAACGATATGGTCACCATTCTATCACCATTGAACTTTAGTGGAGCATTTGATGCTATCAATCACGATTTGTTATTTCCCATCTTATATTACGTTCGTTTATACGGCAACGTCGTTGAATTTCTTTCAGTTAAATTTTTGGTAGCTCCCAAATTGTTAGACCAACCCAGAGTATCTCGAAATTTAGTATTGTTCTACTTTGGATGCTCTCTTGTTTACTATGTATGTTTCAGCCTCACACACTTGTGTTTTTCATTATCGATGCCGCTGATTACGCTAATGTTATAAAAGTTCACGTTTTTCCTTTTCCTGATAAATTAGCTTTGACAACCGAATTACTTAGTATCTTTCTAGACTACTGAATGTTCTCCATAGTATTCTGGCTTTCCAAACCCGCCTAAATCTACGGCCATAGTTTTTCCCGGGAGGGCAGTTATTTTTGACAAAGAGCCTGCCATACCGCGCAGAAAAAAATGTCAAGAAAACGAAAATATTGAATTGTCAATTTACTTCTCTGTCCAACTTGCTCTAAAACCCTTCCAATGCAAGCCCCTTCTGCGAAATAAACCTCATATATCTCTATACACTGCCAGCGTGCATGTTGACGTACAATAAAACTTACTCCATATCTCAATCCAATTAAGCTTAGCGCCGTATTAAAAGGAAATGTAGCATGAAAAAGGAGAAAAGAAGAGAGCGAACCGGCGAGGAAAAAACTGGGAAAAATACGTTCTAGCGTGAGCTTTAATTCATGGCTTGAACGTGACTGGTTCCCCTCCCACCCTCGTGTAGCCGATGGCGCCCGAGTAGGGAACGGTACGCTTGCTCTCACATTCAAAAAGCGCACACGTAATAAATCGATCTGTTTAGAATGACCAAGACACATTTCGCCTTCATCCGGCTCGCATCTAGCCTATAATTATCGAGTCTTATCGGCGAAGGAACGAGTGCATTTTGCACTGAAGTAACAAAGTTGTTACTAGTTAAAAGGGTTTGGGTAAATTAGCGCACTTAGCGTCATTACTCTTTAGTTTAAAATATGAAAAATTACGTGAAAATTGTTGCAGGTTTAGGTAAAGGTCGAGTTTCTCATAGAGTAGTATTAGTGAAGATTATACCTCTAAAGATTTGCTACCTTTAGGTACTTTTGCTGAAAAAACTAACCACGCAACAACTATCGCATGTTAAATTATTTATGTTTACCTTATTATTATGATAATAAGCTTAGTAACTGTGAGTAGAAGACCTTGGACACAACACATACACAGTCTGTTTAAAGAACACCGACAAGTGTTTAAATGCGATAGAAAATAGTAAGATAAAACAAAGTATTTTAAAGAAACGATGCGCAAAGTACAAGAAAAAGAAAAGAAAACGGGATCTATCTCACAGTATCTAAGATAACTTAATCAGTCAATGGCTACAGGTTTTGTGCACATCTGCGCATCATCAGACAAAGACTGGAAAAGCAAGTGAAAGCGACAATCAAAAATTTAAATAAAAAACCGAAAAAATCGCACACTTACCACTCCATATGCATGAGTTTGAGTCTGAACATATCTTGTCCAACAATAACTTTTCAAATAATATTTTTGTTAGGTTTTACAAACGTTATGTCGACGACATTTTAATTGTTTGGTTTGGTACGAGAGTGACATGAAATGTTTGCGATATTGACAAGAAAAACACGGCATTGGTGTAGTTTTTTATTTTTTGTTTTTCGATGTAGTTTCCGTCAAGATCAGTACACTTTTTCGAACGGTGCTCCAATCTCTTCAACCCGTCGGAAAAGTAGGATGTGTCGGGATCTGCAACATAGCCGTCTGTGGCGGCGACGACCTCCTCATTTCTTCCCTCCCCGTAATTCTTTCAGGTTGGGAATAGGAAAAACGCGGCGGGGGCTTGGCCCGATTAATATGGAGGATGAAAGACTAATTCGTAGGGCAACTCATTCAATTTGGACACGACGATGCGGGATGAATGAGCCGGTGCATTGTTGTGGTGCAAAAGCACTTTTTTTTGCGCTGCAAACGAGGCCGTTTCTCTTTCAATACGGCATCAAATCGGGCTAATAAATCGTTGTGGCATTCTGCCGTTATCGTCCTTCCCTTCTACAGACAGTCGATGACGACCACACCTCGGGAATCCCAAAAAATTGTTGCCATAACCTTTCCTGCCGATGGAACGGTTTTTGCTTTCTTCGGAGCCGATTCGCCCGGAGAAGTCCATTGCTTCAACTGTCCTTGGGTCTCCGGTATGTAGTGGTGGATTCAAGTCTCATCCACGGTTAAGAAACGCATGAAGAAATCCCTTGGATTGCGTTGGATCCTGGCCAGACACTCCTCCGAAACCGTCAACCGATTTAGTTTTTATTTCGGTGTGAGCAAACGCGGTACCCATCGCGCCGAAAGCTTTTTCATACCCAAAATTTCGTGTAGGACGTGGCTAACACGCTCTTCTGAGATGCCTGTTGTCTCTGCTATCACTTTCAGCTTCAATCGACCATCGGCTAACACGACATCATGAATCTTGTCGACCATTTCATCGTTAGTAGCCATTTTTGGGTGCCCTCTGCGTGGTTCGTTACATAACAATATCTGTTCCAGAAAGAAAGTCCAATAATTTGATTCATCCTGTCTACGCAGCTTTTTCGCCGTTTACGGAAAATATGCTCCGTGCACTTGCATACTAATTCAATTTTAATAGGATACATACAAATATTATAGAAGCAAATTCTATGCACGAGAATTAATAAAACTGTTTCTGCTTTATTTTGTCGAAGATAAAAATAATATCGTGTATTCATGTATTCTCTTTATTCTTTTTCAAATTTCATACCCCGAAACCCATTATTCAACTAATCTCTAAATTCGATTTAAGTGTAGATATAGGTCATTAAATTTTCAATGCGTAGTATAAATATGGAATCATAAAAATGATTTATTATACGAAAAAAAGCCGTGTCTGATAGATTCAAGGTAATAAAATTTCGGACGCATAGGCAATTTTACCTGCTCAAAATTGGTATTCTTCGCTTTTTTTTTATCTTTCTGCTATAGCTTATTACCAGAAATATATATATTCGAACGAACCAGTAAAGTCCGAATTGAAAGGTATTAAATTTATTGCTGATAATGTAACTGTAACAAAGACTTTTATCAAAGCAACAGATGATTATATTACAGCAAATAACTGTGTTGCAAATATTGTAGTTTCCGACTACTATAAAACATAGAGCATTAAACTTTTAGCTTGCACACGGCAGCACGTCATTCTACAAGCCCTTGTCTGATTTAATAACTGGACGGAGGCAATATACTTTCGCAGAATCTAACGTACGCTTAGCCGCCAATCGGAGTTCTGACCTCCTAGAGTTGCAGCATTGCTTTCTCAAATTTAGTGGATGATACGTTCAGGGTTGACGATGAATACCTGATAAATATGTTTATTCATATGCGAATTAACTGCCCTTGCAAAAGACTCAATTACTAACTTTTCATCAAGTAGTATATAATAATGGAGGGTATTGTACTCGAAGCTGTTGCTGTTGGAAGCGATGTAACGCTAGGTTTAGCATTAGGACCAATACGATTTAGTGCCAACACTGTTTTGCAATATTGTAAGTACGAGGGTTGTCTTTTAAGGTATGCATATAGAGCTGGAACCGAACACTAGGTGGCTTTTAAAGATTTTCGAAGTATTCTCGACGAAGGTTAACGCGCTTTTCGCGCACCCGAACCAACCATTCCACTTGATTGTTGGTACAACCAAAATTGCGTTTTTGAAGGCATCGACTGCTCTTTCTGACGACTGGAACCTTAGAATACGCAGTCCGTTCTCGGTTTTCAGAAAAGTAATGAAATCGTTGGTACTGAGGATAGTCTAATAATTCAACATTTTGTTGCGTTAAAGATTCAATTGTCTTGCGTGTTGTGTGCGAACTTGCGTTGTTTTAGTGAACGATGATTTGTCATTCAGGGTTGGTTTCTCGAAGCTCAGCGATAATTTGCGATAAACAAGTGGCGTGTTTTCCAGGCAAATGTCGCGAAAACCTTCTTAAAGGTCCTTGAAGAATGAATGACGTTTGTCGGTTTCTCTGTACTTTGGGACGCCCAAACAGACGACTGGCGTCTATACTTTGGCTCCTGTGAGTGAATCCAAGATGCATATTATCACTGATGATGCTGTACACGTTTTTCTGGCATTGAAGCGGCCTAAAGTTTTTTGATATCAATTCAGTCTGGCTACTTTCTGTTCTCCGGTGATCACATCGCGACATCCAACGGGAAACTATGTTTTTACACGTAGTTTTTCATGCACAATGTTTTGCGTTTCAAATTTCCTAGTGATGCCTCAATCTCGCAATATGTCACATGTCGATCTCCATTGAAGATCTGCGCACACCATCAATGTTTTCCTGAGTGACTGCTCGATTTGGTACAGCTGCTCTTGGATCGTCAGTAAAGATGGATGACCACTCGTTTATTACTTTATTCGTTGTGCCTATCAGTTCGAGATCAATTCGGTTTTATATTTCTTCGATTCAGATTTTTACTATAAGTACTACATATATGCGTTCAGCCTCTTCGAAATGCTTCTCACGTAAACGGCAGAGCTGTTCTTCAGTTTTTCCAAATTTGAATAAATGATATTTCAGAGTTACATATTCTGTTCGTAGTTTGAGGTTCTCTTGATGGGAAAACAGCAATGCTTATGGCATACTTGGCGAAAACGAAATTGATAACTTCGCATGATTCTGGTCAGCGCCTCCCCATTGCTGTAAACCATAGGAGAGTTTTGGATCCATAATACGCAAGCTCGCTGCATATTAGGCTTTCAATTTCTGCAGGCAACAGATTGCTCCAGCCGCACCATCAATAGAACAAATCTTGCAAACAATACCTACCATACCGCTAAGAACGAATTTTAGAAGACGCTTGTGACTGTATTGAAGGATTGAAACACTTAACTACTTCCACACCCGCAACATTTCACTAAAAACTGGACTCACGTTTCGACAGCTAAACTATCATCTTCAGCAGTGATACTGAACGAACAAACTAAACTAAAACTATACTAATTTATACACTATTAAAGTTGCGATTGACTGACTATGGTCATGTATGATTTAATAAAGAATAAAGGCTGAAATTTAAGGGGTCTAAATCTGTATTCATCAAAATATCTTTGTTTTTGTAAATTGTAATCCGGTCTCTACTGATCACAATCTTTATATATTTTGCAAATTCCTGATTTGTTCATGTTATCAACTTGGTCTTTAGGGATTCTTAAATAGTTTTTGAGGTAATTGTTTACCGAAAAAACGATTTTACGATCAACTTTAGAAAATGTTTTTAGAAAATATTTCGTACAAATTGGATTAAATAGTAACTTTATATACTTATTATTACTACTGCTAATACTTTCTAGTATGCTCTTATTTCTAGTTTTTATTGTATTCTTATGCTTCTTAATTGTATCAGATCTTCGGATAACTCGTTAACTTTGCAATTTTTATAATTTGATTGAGCTCATTTAGGTACCTGTCTTCACTCGAAAGTTTATGTTCCCATGAGTGACTAGAATCTCCCAAGATAAATCCAGAGTTTTCTATATGTCCAATTCTAGTTTATTTCTAATGCATATAACTAATATAGTTAGGAAGGCAATCCTGCTATCGGTTTCTGTTTCATGGGTAAATTTAGTGGATGGAAACTGTTCTAAGAATCCAGTTATTGGGTTTGGTGGTGTCAAAAATACAAGAAATATCGTCAGTGTATCTAATCGAAACTCGTGGAAAATAACTCAAAGTATTTTTAAGGTCAGTTGTGTTGAAGAAGAATAGAGAATAAATAGTTGCTACTATTACAATTCCAATCCTCATATTTCTCTTGCTTTTGTAGTAGGATACTCATTAACAGTGTGTGAAGTATTCACGTACACAGAATTAATGCGACAGTATTTGAGGAAAATATTTTTCTTTTGCATCAGAATAGTTAGTGACGATTTGAATCTTTTAATAAGAAGATCTAAGCAGATTGTACCTTCTAGAAGCTGCATTGGCGTTAAGTAGTCGATTATTGGTAATTTGTGTATTATAACACATGGGCTGAGAAGTCCCGGGCCTAACAAAGAAAACACGTTTTTTTTGGTTCAAAATTAGCTTTATTCATGAACGTAATCTCCATCAAGAGGAACGCAATCATTCCAGCGCCGCTCTAACATTTCAATACCACTTTTGTAGAACGATTTATCTTTTGCCTCAAAATAGGCCTCAGTTTCAGCGATAACCTCTTCATTCGTGCGAAATTTCTTATCGGCGAGCATTTTTTTGAGGTCTGCGAACAGCCAGCAGTCGCCGGGAGCCAAATCTGGCGAATACGGTGGATGTGGGAACAATTCGAAGTTCAATTCATGTAGTTTTGCCATTGTTTTGATTGACTTGTGACACGGTGCGTTGTCTTGATGAAACAAATTATTTTCTTTGCCATATGCGGTCGCTTCTTTGCAATTTCGGCCTTCAAACGCTCCAATAACGCTATATAATATTCACTGTTGATGGTATTTCCTTTCTTAAGATAGTCGATGAATATTACACCACGCACATCCCAAAATACCGAGGCCATAACCTTTCCAGCCGATTGTTGTGCTTTCGGGCGATTTGGACGAGGTTCACCAGTTGTTGTCCACTCAGATGACGATTATTTTGATTCCGGAGTGAAGTGATGGATCCATGTTTCATCCATTGTCACATATCGACGCAAAAATTCCGGTTTGTTCGGTTTGTTACGTTTAAACATGGCCAAACACTGCTCAGAATCATCAACACGTTCTTGTTTTTGGTCAACAGTGAGCAAACGCGGCACCCACTTTGAGCAGAGCTTTCTCATAGTCAAATGCTCATGCAATATAAAGCCAATACGTTCTTTTGATATCTTTACGATGTCAGCTAACTCACGCAACTTCACTTTTCGATCATTCAAAACGATTTCGTGGATTTTTTTGATGTTTTCTGGTGTTACCGCCTCATTTGGACGTCCACTGCGTTCTGCATCATCGGTGTCTCTACGACCACGTTTGAAGTCAGCAAATCAACGTTTTATTGTTGTTTCTGATGGAGCGGAGTCCCCATAACACTTTTCAAGCCATTGCTTCGCTTGAACGGTATTTTTTCCCATCAAGAAGCAGTGTAAACTTAAAACACGAAATTGTTTTTGATCCATTGTTTTGAAAATAACAAAAGTAGCGTGACTCTTAGCACAATAACTCACAAACTAATGAATAGAATATCATGAAATTTTAACAGCTGTCTTTTGAAGGTTAGTACTAACTGAGAGACAGGTGACTGCAATACAACTAGCGTCATCTATGTGTTAGGCCTGGGACTTTTCAGCCCATGTGTTATGTTCCTCGCGCAAGCAGTAGTCGTGCTCATTGTACGTATGGATCTGCAATACTTTATTATGAGTAAAATGTGCTCTTTTTATTGACGTAATCTTATTCTGACATAAAGCTGAAAGGAAAACGAGAAATACTCGCAGCATCCACTTTATATCCTTGACAAGGAAAATAGAGGCAGACTTTTCATTAAATTGTCACCATCGCGTGGGTGATATTCGATCGACAAGCGAAGAACTTCATCTCTACCGAACGCAGCTTACCATCGCAAGCATATCTGCGTGATCGGTGTATCAGGGTGGGCGTCCCTTTAAGGTAAGAATCGAGACGTTCTCCTAATAAAACTTCTTGCGCTTATCGGGGATTATTTTAGGTAACCCCCGCAATATAAAAAAAGAAAGAAATAGTGACAGATGAGGGCAAGCGCACGAAAAAGGGACGCGGAAAAAGAAAGCAGCAGAAGAACAAAATGAAGACGGAGAAGAAAGAAAGGAAGAAAAAAAAGAGTGCAGCCGGGAAACCTTTAGTAAATTCTTGAAGCGGAAGAGATAGCAACTTCGGCTGACTTTTCTCGGCTTTGCTTTTCTACAAGATCGAAACCAAGGGGGAGACTACGGCTTCACTGATTACCTATCCTCTCTTATTAAGTTATTTTTTACAGTTGATTGCGAATGGCGATAAGAATTGTAATTACTGATAGTAGAGGAGCCTTCTTACGCTCACGAAAGCGAATCGGTAATAGTAGGTACAGTAGTATCCTGTTTTATCGGCTGATTAACGATTATGACAATTTGCTGATTTACCCTCTCGCACGGAGTTCGAAAGTTACGGTCCGGCTTCCGCCCGATTCACTCGAAAGAAACCGAGGAAAGTAAACAAATCAAAACGAAAAGTTCCGAACGGAAGAGGGTCCGTAACAAGCTTAGACCCTGTTCTTTCTATTGACGTTAAAAGTTTATATAATTTAATTGAAGCGCCCGATATGCGGTGATTTAATAAATTGAAAGGATCACGATCGTATCAAATTATTTGCTCAGATTATCCTAAAGCGAATTACAGACAAAGAAAATCAATTTATACGCCATTCCGTGCCTCGTGAAGGGTTCGCGAGTACGGTATATTAGAAGTTTATCGACTTTGGGTGGATATTGAGTAATGGAGTTTTGGTGGCGGTCTTTTTAATCTGCGACTAAAATAAATTAATCTAAGACTAATGAAATTGGTACTTTCGTTCAAAAATAAATGGAATTTGAAAAATCTTGAGCCTGATATCTATTTATATATAAATTGAATTTTGAATTAGTAAACCTCACATTACTGGAGATACAGGAACCGGAGTCGACTGAATTTCTAACGAATTTATGGCATAATAGCACGACACCAGTACAGGAGATTTTCAAATCTAGGATAAAAAGAAAATCTCCTGTACTGGTGTGCTATTATGCTATAAATTCGTTAAAAATTCACTCGTATGTCTCCAGTTCCAGTACATGCGATATTCCATATACGCACCTTGTATCCTCCATACGGTGTTGGTATCTTTCTTTTATAAGTTCTCTTATTAACCACGAACTTGAAGAATTATTATCACAGAAATAAAGCAATTTTACATAATTTACACTGACGATTATTGCAAGAATCGATGGTTGGTTATGCTTTCTATGACCCACAGCTACAATATCCATAGTCTGATCCATAAAGTCGAACTTCTATGGGTTAAGGGGCACATAGGGATAGTCAGTAATGAAACAGTGGATACGTTTGCCAAATTAGGATGTACTTCATCTGAAATTCTAGATAATAAGCTATCCCCAATTCATTTGGGTCAATCTGCATTAAAGCCCATTTACTCAGAGTTCAAAAAATACTTTGTTGAAACTGGCATGGGGAGCTTCTATAAAACCTTGCAACCTACTCCTTCAAAAAACCTTGGTTTAATGGCGTGTCATCTAAGAGTTCTGTTAAAACTGTGTGTCGACTTCGTAGTAATCATGGGCTTTGCTACAGCTGTATGTTGAAAATTAAACTACGAGGTAATGATACATGTGAATGTGGGGAAATAGGGTCACTGGAACATTTAATTATGCAATGTGTCAAGTATAATAATTATCGCTCGATTTTTTTCAAAATGTCTCAAGGATGATAATATTTTAATTTAGTACGTTCTCCTAACATAGGAATCGATAAAGAAATATATTCATTCGTAGTTAAAAGTAAAATTATTGCTTGTGTAATGGAATGCCTGTTTATCCTTCCTTTGAAACCACATGTGAGTTTCTTCCTCTCGTGGTTCTGATTTGTTTGTGTTATCTAAATGTGCCCTGATGAACCCGTGGGCAAGAAGCCTGTATCCTTGTATGATCCATAATATAAGTGTATAAAGTATGAATCAGAGTTGCTGGTCATGGCGTATAGCCAAAACCATTGTTATAGAATATTATAATAGAATAGAACCTCTCATTATGTAAAGTCTATAAAGTGTAAAGCATAAACAGTAGTTGGTATATCATCCTAGTTCTTCTATAAGCCAATAGATAAAATCTTTGGTAAAATTACAATTTTCTTGCAATTTCCAACGTAATTAAATTACCGGAAAAATATCGGTCTCGGAGGGGACTTGAACCCAACATCTCTGCATCTCCGGTGTAGCGTGCTAAACCAATTGCACCATGAGGCCATTGAATCCAAGTCGCCTAAAATGCCCCTAGATGTCACGATGCCAGTACATATATTGTAATATCTCACGGACACTATATTATTAAACGGCAAGTACATAGTTAAATAAAAATAGTTAAACTAACATCCATATTAATACTAATATTAATATGAATATCAATACTAAACTGCCGTTGGCATTAGTAATGATAAAATTACAATTTTCTTGCAATTTCCAACGTAATTAAATTTCCGAAAAAATGAATGATAGATGAAATCTTTGTCGCTAATGCTTTTTCACAATAGATTGAGTTGGCGTCAAACTCTAACCTGAGAAACATGTTATCCGTCATCAGTGCCACTTCCCCATCGTGCTACGGGGCTGTGTTCCTTTATTCCCACCAAAAATGTTATATGCAGTGGTTGGTAAATACATGGCAAACTCAAAATCGTTTGTCACTAAGTGAGTGCAGCAAAATAAGATCCAAAATGTTAATGACTTGAAAGACCGTGGCTCGATAGGCAAAGTGACGCCGAAAATAGAAAAAGAAATTGTGAATTTGTTTAAGCGGAACTCGACCTTAACATTGCGACAAAGGCCAGCAAAATTAAAACAGAATTATATAGAAGTATCACATACAACTATTGGAACCCATCGCCTTGCGCATAACCTTAAATGAAGCACAACTAAGAAACTGTTAGGCGAAAAACATGTGATGAAAAGACTCGTTTGAGTAAAAGAGAATTTGGAGCGAGATCGGAGCAACATGATCTTTACGGACGAAGCTTCTGTTTGGGTATATATTGTCATTGGACGTTCCTGGTTAACCTTGACCAAAGGATTAATACAACGGACTGTCAAAAAACACCCTATAAGGGTTCATCTTCGGGGCTGCTTTTTGAAACACGGTTTTGGAGCATTACATCTATTCACATCCAATTTAAATGGTCCAAAAATGCTTAAAATTTATGATAAGTGTTTGTTGCCGATTGCTGAACTGCATCTTACCGGAAGACATCGACCCAAAACAGAGAAGCAAGCTTTGCATCGAGTGGAAGGAGCAGTCTGTCATCGTAACACTTGATTGACCCTCGCAGTCGCCAGATGCAAATTCTATTGAAAATGTGTCGACATATCTCAAACACAAGCTTCGAGGAAAAGAGTGTGTACTTTGAGGTAGTTACCACGACAAAGTCATTCCATTTGGAGGTCTTTACAAATAAGCGGTCAACCTAGTGGAAAATATATCAATGCCGGTGGTGACTGGATTCATTATTAGTGGTAGAGCATTTTCCTTCTCTTCAAGTACAACAAATCCATGCTCTTAAAAATCAAAAAAATATCTTTTTCTATACATTAATCCATACACGTTCTTTCTTCAGGGACTGTATACGAGGTACGTTTCAGAATTAGTGAGAACGAATACTTTAAAAAGTGTTAAATTGAACGTATTTACAACTTAGTATTGTCCTTTTCAAAGTATACTCCTTTGGAGTGCACACAGCGTCTCCAGCGAGTTTTCGTTTCCTGGTAACAATTGTAGAAGTCTTGTTCCGTTAGGCTGTTTAGAGCTTACGTTGTGACTCTATCGGAACAAGTCTTTCAGAATTCAGGAATTAATTTTAAAATCGCAAAAATCCACACAGAATGATTAAAATCAGCGAAGGTACTGCTTATTATGGTATACAATGTAGCTTAATTTATATTCATATTGTAAAATAGCCCAAACAGACTATCTAATAAATCACTATTTGGTCATAGGCTATTGCGTAATAACCTGGAAAACGTAAATTCAACAACATTCTTGCCATATCTGCGGCAATAACTTCCATATAACTAAATATAAATTATGCTTTTTACGACGTAATAAACCAAAAACGTGGATAAACTTAGCGGTGGCTACAGAGCGCACATAAGACCTGACATTAGGGATTTTAAAACTGACGATAAAAATACGGAAATCACGTAGTATAAAGCACATATTTTACGGTATAAAGTTTGTAATTTAAACGTCCTTGTATTTATGTTTCAGGTAGAGGGTAATTTGTAGCTGAGAAAGGTGAACGGGTCAAAAGACAGAGAGAGATATTCATGTGATATATATATATATATATATATATATATATATATATATATATATATAATACTTTATCCTTTTTTAATCATTTCGGTTATTTCATCAATTAGTTAGTAGAAAAGAGTATACAAAACATTTATATTCTGAAATGTAACAGGCAGAACCTTCTCTTCCAAACTACGGTATTATTTATCACTAAAAAGTAATAATAATATGAAATATAGAGAAACAGATAGTCTTTTACCGTATAAAGCTTTACCTATAAATATCGACTGCCGATTTCTTTGTTCGTTCTGTAGCGTTCGTTATTCAATGAGTCATTTTCTGAGATATTTTCTATATTATATTCCGCAATGCTTGAAAACAGGTTTGTTAGTATTGTATAGGTGTATATGTTTCACTTTTCTAATTATATGTTTACAGTCATACCAAATAATTTTATTAGGTTCTTGGTTCAAATTTTTAGAAGGGGATGATTTCTCCTGAGTATTGTATCATGTCTTGATAAACAAAAAACTTCCTATAACTCACAATACAAGGATGAAGAACTGTATAATATAATTAAATTAAATAAGCTGGTCCATATTATCCGCAATCAACTTCAGTGGGATAAATGTGAGGGATGGTAAAGAACCGTATAACTGTAAGAGATGTAACTTGATTTGATAATCTAAAGCAGCTCCATATCACAGTAGATAACAGTAGATGTGTGTCAACATGTAAATATCGAAAAAAGTATATTGATAATGAACCTGTAACGGATCAGCATTTTGGTTTCAATATATATATATATATATATATATATATATATATATATATATATATATATATATATATATATATATGCGATCGCATGCATCTTCTTCTTGAGGTCGACTGCGAGCAAGAATATGTATATATTGAATCAATATGTAAATGTTAATGCCTTTCTGCGTTTTGACAATACATTGTAATGTTAGAAGATTACAAATATTATTTGTTTCAAACTTGTTGTGTTCTATCGTACGCATATAGTATTCAATGTCCTGTTTATATTCTTCATTAAAGTAGATATAATTTTGCTGGATACAGACACATACATGTTTAACATACGATTAAGAAAAATATTTCCATATTTTTATTTTATTGTAGAGATTATTACCGGTATAAAGAAACTTGGAATACAATATACATATTCAAAATATCCTGCTAATATAAAACAATTAAGACTACTTCTGCAAACATTGCTACACATAAAGCCACTGCGCATTGCTATTAATAGCAACGTACAACGGCGAATCCCCATACTCCACCCCTCACCTACTTCCAATTGGTCGTGTGATTAATGTTTTAGACATTTAGTTAATTGACATTTGTGGATCATATCTGCATATCAACTTTGTATCTCAAAGTGTGGCTAATTCTTGTATTATATGTTGTGATTGTTCATAAAAACGTAACCTGTAAAACGAAGAGCTGTAATAAAATACCACCAAAATAACGACATCACGCCAATTCAAATTCATAAAGACGATATGGGAACTATTGGCGAATCTGATGTTTCTTGTGATATAGTCAAACATTGGTGTCGAGGTTTTAAATGCGGAAGAACATTTTGTGGAAACCAACATGACAGTGGTTCTCCCATAACGGTAACAATAGGAAAAAACATTAAAAATGTAAGCGATATCGTACTGCAAAACCGACTAGTACGCAACAGAGACATTGCGAAAGATACTGGCTAATCATATCATGTGGTACACAACCCACTGATTAAAGAATTAGATATGATAATGATGAGTGCAAGATGGGTGCCCCGAATGTTAACCATCGATCAAATAAAATCGGGTGTTGATTTGTAAGCCTTTTTTTGAAAGGTACCAAGCAATCAGAGAGAACTTGCTTAGTCTGTATGTGATCATGGATGAGTCACGGTTGCATCACTATGATCCCGAGAGCAAAGTGCAAAGTAGAGAGTGGAAACATCATGGTTCCCCTCCTCCACGTAAATTTAAAGTGCTGGAAAGGCTTTGCTGTTGTGTTCTGGAATGTTCAAGGAATCAGGACCATCATATCACGCGGTGCACAACATACTGACTAAAGAATTAGATATGAAAAGGATGAGTGCAAAATGGGTGTCCCGAATGCTAATCATTGATCAAAAAAGAAATCTGGTGTTGATCTGTAAGCGTCTTTTGGAAAGGTACCTGGTAAACAAAGAGAACTTTCTTAGTCGGTATGTGACCATGGATGAGTCATGGATGCACCACCATGATCCCGAGACCAAAGTAGAGAGTAGAAACATCGCGGTTCTGATTCCCCGCGCAGATTTAAGGCCGTGCCGTTTGCTGGAAAAGTTTTGCTATCTGTGTTCTGGGGTAATCAAGGAATCATCTTGACTGACTATTTGCAAAAGGGACAGAGAATTACAGCTGCTATTAAAGAGAAACGCCAAGGAAAGTTAAGGCACGGTGTGCTGTTTCATCAGGATAATGCTCCCAGTCATACACCTGGTATTGCTATAGCTATAGTTGGTGGAGCTCCCGCCATATTCGCCGTATCTGCTCCTTAGTGATTACAGGTTGTTTCCCAAATTAAAAGAAACCTTACCTGGGGCAACATTTTCCAGTAATTATGAAGTGATGCAAGCTGTAGATATGTGGTTTGCAGAAATCGGGCAAAAATTTTTCCAGGAAGCTGTTGAGATGTTGGAGCATTAATGCTCCCGTAGTTTTGCTGTAAGGGGATTAGAGGTACAGCATAGGGATTCATCCTCGTACATGTACTGGTCAAATAAAGGAATATATAGAAACAAAATAGGGTAAATAATATACTTACATTGTATTACACAAATGTATTGGTCACCTGTGTCAGTAAGAAGGTATTTGTTAAGGACTTAACATTGTTTTGTGTTTTTATCAGTGAATTTTAAGTTTCTAAGGATGTAAAATGTATTTTATATGATTTTATTTTCTTTGCAACCGTATGGGTTAGCATTATTACCTTATTTTCATTTTGAATATTACTTTATTTTCATTTTTATTATTTATTTATTTTGCTCTCTTAGAATATATCCAATTTTATTTTAATATGTATGTACATTATGCATTGTATATGTATGCAAGCCGGCCATTCACAATACTTTAGCTAAAACTGAATAAATAATGGAAGTTTTCTTAAAATTTAATATACACAAGCACAGGCAGTCGGTCACCTTTCGTACCTCGTCGTAACGTGTACAGTAACGACGTCGTATGATTATTAGAAGTTTCTAATATTTTCTAGTTTTGGCGGGAATCGTCGAGGACGTTGTCTATACATTTATTTCTAGCGGGAGTCATTTGGTAATGTTGTCGAATCGCATGTATAGATTTCTTTAATAAGTACAAATTCTCGATTTTCTATCATCGTCCGTCGAGGCTACTGTGTCCGTTGTCGTCTATACATATTTTTAGTCTTCGGTTAAGTTTGTGTCGGAAATCATTTGGGTGAGATTGTCGGCGCGCATGTATAGACATCTTCTACAAGTACGATCACTCCGCTTCTTGTTGACGGTCGTTGCGGCCGCGGCGCCCGTTGTCTTTTGTACGTTTGTTCGGACCATTGTCGTATCGGGACTTAAAAATTTTTTCATTTAGTTGTTCGTCGTAGCGGACGAGTTTCACGGACCATTTTTCTATATGTAATGTCGGCATCATCGCTCCGTTTTACTTGTCGGTGCGCAGTCCGCACATTTGCTGGCTACTGGCTTTTTCCCTTCTTTGGGGCGCAGTAGCAGATAGCTAAAGATTGCACATAGCGTATTATTTCAAACGAGAACGCCTGGGTAGCTGTGATATTACTTTTGTTTTGAGATCGGCTATTATCGCTACTGTCGCCCTCGACCAGGCGTTCAAGCTCTAAGAGATAGGGTGGGTTCCCCTATAAATGTGAAAATAACGAACGTATTTGGTTCAAGTACAAATACATGCCAATGATACAGGGCCAAGTCCCTTAGGCAAATTTAGAACAAGGAAAATATATTAGGCTCCCGGAAAAGGACATATAAATAAACATAGCACCGAAGTGCGTTTATAAATTTACGAAATAAATAGGGTTGGCTCTCCTATAAAAAGGTAGTGGTGCATGCAAATAGATAGAGGCATTAGTACATGCTTATATGCTTCTGTGGAAGCATATAAGAAACATACATATACACATGCTAATGTACATTACATGTATAAGAGAGCTGGAATAACTGCAATTATTGCAAATATATATATCTTACGTACACCGTAACTGTACATAGGCAAGAGTGGAAACCGTGTACACATTTTATTTTTTAAATATATTTTTTTGTGCATGCGCATTGAGTTTCACTGTACAACCTTTCATATGGTAAATAAACGAACATACTCTACAAGTAAGTATTGGTCAAGTAATTCAGGAATTTACGAGCAGGCTACAGCGGCGCTGTTCTTCAAACCAGGAGAACGTAACAGTATTAATGCCTCATATAATCTTCCAGAGAGAAAACAGTGATGATTAAAATTGCACTCAACAAAACTAATCATATTTACAACATATTGAATTACCACAAAAAGGCTCTGTTAAGCGCAAACCGTGGGCAGTACGGATAGTCAGTATAAGTAGAAACATATCTCAAAACAACTAATTCTGTAGCTTCTCGCTCGAAATAATGTACACGTCGTTCCGTTTCCTCAAAAGTAGCTCCGCATCACGTCAAGAAAAACATCATACCAACATTTCCCAGCGCACAGCAGATATATCAAACTATGCGGACCTTTTACGGTAGCTCTAACTTACTCTCTTCCCTAACGCTACTTCCTAAACTTTACTCGTGTAATAATAGGAATTTCTCGGAAGTCCCGCGAGATCCAGTCGCCGTTTTCCGCGTGGCAATCATTTCCTACTGCATCGAAGTTTATCTTTCTTGAATGGAGAGAGCGAAGGAGAGTCGCGAAACAAGTTGCCGCCTCTCGTTCCGTGTCGTCGTCCGCTTCTTGCGAATAATTCGAGTCTAAGCGGTGCGCGAGAGACGACGGACGATACAGAAAATGATTCATTTCCGGTTTAATCGGGCTACACCGAGGCGGAAGGGAAACAGGAGAGACATCTGGTGGAAATAGTCGAAATGTAGTAGCGTTGCGGATGATACATACTTTTAGCTCTTTTAAAACTGACTTAACACCACTGTTTTTGTTCAAGTTTATCGTCGTTGAATCGAAGAAAAATTAAGTCACATGGTGTTAATGAGTTATAATTTCATCGACTAAAACATGAAGTTCAATGTCAAGGCGTTTTACATTGAACAAAAAATGCGGAAATTTGAACTACGATAAAGCTCTAACTGGTGTAGCTTAATTAAAATATTTGAAACAAGTTTGTTAAGTGTCCATCCAACAAGGACTATTAGGGCTTAGTTATAATCAAGTTGTAGAAGTTCTTTAGGAAGATCTGGACATAACTAGAAGTAATTTGGCAAACGTGATGTCCAAACGAATGCCAGATAATTACGGTGTGGAAAATTTGATGCAAAATTTTAAAAATGTATCCATGCAAACTACGACTGCTGCTAAATTGAAGTTGAAAGTTACGATTTTGCTTAACGAATAGTCGATCGAATGGAATAGTTGATCAAATAGAATGATAAAATGATAATTTCCTTGCAATTTCCAACGTAATTAAATTTCCGAAAAAATATCGGTCTCCGAGAGGACTTGAACCCAACATCTCTATATCTCTGGTATAGCGTGCTAAACCCTTGCCACACAAGACCATTGAATTCAAGTCGATTTAAATCCCGCTAGATGTCACGATGCCAAATGAGATATTACAAGATATCTACTGGCATCATGATATCTAGCGGGATTTAAGGCGACTTGGATTCAATGGCTTCGTGGTGTAATTGGTTTAGCACGCTCCACCGAGATGTAGAGATGTTGGGTTCAAGTCCCCTTTGAGAACGAAATTTTTTTGGAAATTTAATTACGTTGGAAATAGCAAGAGAATTGTAATTTTATCAGTACGAATGCCAACGGTGGTGTAGTATTGATATTCATATTAATATTAGTATTAATATGGATGTTAGTTTAACTGATCAAATAGAATAGTTGGACTGGAACCAGAAATGTTGCATCCAATGTATAAATTGGGACAATCTTACACCAAGAAAATGAGGGGCACGTTGAACAATTGCGGAACCCGATTGCACGTATAGAAAACCCAAATATTTCCAAATATCAGTGATTATGGCTTCGTACTTAAGAAATCATAGCTGGTTAATAACACCTGTTTTATTTAATATATTTCTCATGCTTTGGATTTGTAAGGCCAGGTATATATTACGTTTACCGATATTTTTAAAACCTTCAAACAGATTGATCACTACATCCTCTTACAAAAGCTGTTAATTTAGTTTCAGCGAGTCTCTATTATCATAGTCCCAAACTTTTTATGAATTTACCTTCTATAATAAATATGGCCAGTTTGGATGCAACAAAAGGTTCAAACGTAGTTCCGTTTGTATTTGCACTATTTATCAACGACGTAACATTACAGGAATGTAATATTATACAAGCACCTAACATATACTGATAACTTGATGGTCTTCACACTTAACCATTGTCTGGCAACCCCAACCCAGTTACAGTCATAAGTAGTACGAGAAGATGCTTTGAATGGTAAGTGACGTCTTGTATGCGCAAAACCAACCCAATATTGCACGATTAGAGTAGCATGGGATCTATTATATTCCAATAAAGATTTAGCTATATTTTTTATGTAAATTTTAAGTAAATGCTGTAACTTTTTTCTTGTTAATCTGAATAATTATTTTTTTTACAGTAGCCTTGAACTTTGTAAATTACTTGTAAAAAGGTGGTAGATATTTTTTCTTAGTTATATGTGAAATTTAAAATTTTTAAATTATCTTATTGTATTAAAAATCCATCCAATATTTTATTTTAACGACTCAAAATAAATTCTAAACCAATGACATCCATATTTATAAATGGTAACCTTTCTGATGTTTGTTTTAATGTTTTATGTCTTTATGATGAAGTATATAGAATCTACTTTTTAATAATGATCATTTAAATCGAGGATTACGTCAATTAATCGTTATATATGTACATGTGGTACGAACTTTGCTGCCATCCAACTTACGTTCAATTTTTCCGACAAAATCCGTAGGCATACGTCATATAATAATCCGACAATGTTACAGGTGTCAAGAATGGTTTAAACCAGTTGTACGTTAGGATTGACCCAAAGTGTTATTTCCGAATGCTTCCCTTAATTGTTGTAGATAGTCTTTGCGCAGTTCAGATGCATGCTTTGAATCATTATCCAACATTTTTGTCTAAAATGTTTCAATACTGTTCTTTCTTTAACAATCCCTCGACCTTTACAATATCACCAATAGGCGTGCCACCAAAATAACCCCAGCTCATTACAGAACCACCGCCATATTTAACCGTAGAAACAATATATTGTCCTGTCGTACGCTAAAATGCAGATCTTTGAACGAAAACACGTGTTCTTGAGACAAAAATATCGAACTTCGATTCGTTGGTCCACAAGACCTTACTCCACTGTCCAACTGTCCATTGCTGGTGTTCATAAGCCCAGATTAAGCGTTCCTGTTTATTCTATCTGCGCAATAACGATTTTTTTCATTGCAAATCGTCGATACACACGTGTTTTTTACAAACATCGACGACCTGCATTAATTTCAGCAGCGATTTCTTTTACCACTTATTCAGGAAACTAACACTTTCTTGACGGTATAATCTACTGTGGTATTACTTAGCTTTAATTGTTTTGCAATTTTCCGGTTGCTTTTGCCAACTTGATGGTATCCAATTGTAAGAGGATGCTTTTCTATGTTTAACTCTGTTCGTTCCGATATATTTCATAGTCTTAACAACAATAGTCGCACAGAAATATCTGACAACGAATACAGAAACGTGACTGAGGGCAATTTTTATAATCTACCCTGAAACTTATCCGATGTCATTAATAAAAAGTATATTTAACAAAAAGACATTTATAATAATAATAATAAGCCTTTATTGCCCAACAGTCCAAAGGCAATTACAGGACAAATTACAATACAATTCTTATTTAAAATAAAATAATTCAAATCGTGTTGCCTACAATAATAATATGCTGAAAATGTATCTAATAATGAAACAAAAAATGGCTCCAGATCCCATTTGTTTGCGTTCCTCACCATGTGACTGAGAGGTGCCTTAAGCAAAATGTTGGTATTAGCTCTAGGTACTTGAAATATATTATAGTAGCGAGTATGATGAAGTTTATTTGCGCTAGAAGGGCTGGCGAGTCGATATTATTTTTCAGGATCCTGCAAAGAAACTCCACACTGTTACGCTCGCGGCGGTCAGCAAGAGATAGAAAACCATGCTCAACAAGTAAGCTATAATACTCGATACCTCTTGTAGGATACACGCTGTCCATTCGAAAGGAGAGATACTTTAGAAATTTCTTTTGAACGCGTTCGATCATAAGCTCTTAGTATAAATAACGGGGATACCAATGGAGGCATATTCAAGCTTAGAATGAACGTAGCCATAATATAAACGTTTCATTACACCTAAGTCTGAGAAATGCCTGCAAGAACGCATGACAAAACCGAGAGTTTTGGAAGCAGATGAACACATGGACGAAATATGTTCCGTAAATGATAGTCTATTATCAAACAAAACACCAAGATCCAAAGTTTTGATATTGCGTGGTATGGCTGCATCATTAATCTGGTAGTTATAGTGTAGAGTAGTGTGAGTGTTATTGTAGGAAACCACAGTACACTTGTTGATATTCAGAGGGAGATAATTGACCTTGCTCCAAGTATTAATACGAAGAAGATTGTCTTGTAAATGTTTACAATCGAAAATGCTACCAACAGTATTAAATATCTTTACGTCATCTGCGTATGCTAAGACGTGACACGTAAACAGAGATAGTAAATCATTTATATAAAAATTGAAGAGAAGTGGTCCAAGATTTGAACCTTGAGGAACACCTGATGTTGGAGAAAACGGCGTAGAGGAATAACCGTTGTAGCAGACATAACACTCCCTTCCAGTAAGGTAAGACTCAAGAACTTCCAGGAACTTTTATTGCACTAATTCCCATGTAGTGGCAATAACCAATTTTGGTTTATTGTGGGTAATAACGTAATCTACATAATGTTGCTTATGCAGAATTTCTGGAAATTTAATGCTCTTTCCATAATTATTCAATTTTGCAAGAGTGAATTTCCTAGCAGCTATGTTGTACAAATAGTTTTATAAAATGTTGGTGTGCAAATACTTTTGAACTGTAGTGTATTTGCTTACTTATTAATTGGTTGCTAAGTTTGCTCAGTTATGCACCACTAGTCCAAATTGCGGGAATGTTTAGGTACCACTTATAGAAATAATGGCAAATAAAACATTGAAACATTGAACAAAATACACAACATAAATATAGTACTTCTATGGTCTATTATAGCAGCATACGGAATTCAATGTATTTCCTTTTTATCATTACAAAAGTTAATAGAAAATTAAAAGAAAATTCAGAATTGTAGTTGTACTTGCCAGCGCCTACATCAGTATAAGCTTCAAATAAAATTTCGAATGTTTCAAGAACTGAAACGAATATTTTTTTAGCAAAACAGTGAAAATATAGCTTGCGTTTAATCAGTGCGAAGCAGGATAAGTGATATAATTAATCTACTCGAAATATATGCTTCGGTAACTTGTGGATTTCACAGAGTGAATAGCAACGTATACTACTAAAGCACTATCGTAATTCACCTAACTACCGCCTTCTACCCTGAAATTAATGAACCCAATTAAAATTATTTCAGTAGGGATACATTTAGTAAATATTTATCCTTTTATATCCGACAAATAGTACCGCCGGGACAAATTTCCACAAACCGAGGCGCCGCACATATTGCCGCGCACTATACACAGCTCAGAACTCGCGTTCTATGAACAGAAAAAAAAAGACAAAACAGCCCAACACGGTGTCATGATTATTATTCATAAGACAGAGAGCGACGACGACCGCGACGCGGAAACAGCATAGCAACCAACCACGCACGAAGATAAGCACTCTCGTAATAAAAAAGTTGTAAATAGCGGAGTATGTTAAGAGTAAATTTTTGATGAGGTGATTTTTCTTGACAATGCCGAGTTTTACGGACTGCAAGCTTTAAAAGTTTCAAAAGTATGTTAAGTACTTCGTCAAATATTTACATGGATATATACACACGTACATTTTTTAGTTGCTTCTACTTTAATTTCTATTGTTAGTAGTTTGAATGTGGAGCGAAGCTTGGTTTGGACTTTCTAAGTTTTGTCTAACATTAAATCCAAAGGTATGCAAAGGAAACACATTCATGTTCATGAGTTCGTTGAATTCAGATTAAATATTAAATATTTTATCATTCTTTCCGTTAATCCTGTTATTGTTTATTTAATGAGAAACAACGAATATATAGATATATTCATGGTTTAAAATTAGGACAAACGTATGTACATACATATCGTAACGTATAACGTAATTTTCTAATTAGTCTTAGTTTTATACTGTGAAGCATCTTTATTTGTTACTATTAACTTACACTTTCAAATATGTTTTTGCATGGCCTGTTCTGGCGTCATCTAATCAGCGTTCTATAGTGTAAATTTAAAATTGTTTCTTCTGTGTGACAATAACTCAGTATACTCTTGAGGAATGGTGCACTGATTTCTCTGTTTATCTCGATAGTAGATTTAATATGACTAGTTAAGTCGTTAAGACTTCCAGTATGTGGTCAATTTGGTTTTGTGTGGGCAAATCAATTTATATTTTACATCATCTGACACTGCAGAAATCTATTGGATTTGTTCCATATGAAGCTTGATATTTATTGTGTTGAACAATAAAATTGAGTAAATGGTATTAATGTAAATAGTCTGACTACTAAACAACGGACCTTTTTATATATCAGAATGAAATACCCATTATATTATAGTTGAACAATTTTTTTTATTCGCAATATGTTCCTGTAGGCTCAATACAGCGTCTGGCACAGGTGACTAATGCATGCTTCCATTTTGTAAGTCGGGTTTTTGGATGTTCTTCTGCACGTATGTCACGGATGCTTGAGTTGCTGAAACATTATTATAACAGTATCCTTTCAATGCAGTTTTTATTTTCGAGAAGAGAAAATAAAATGCAATATAGTGGAATAAAAACAGCTGTTTTTCTCCTGTATATTTGGGACTAACTCGACTATAAACTATGTAAATCTCGTAGATAATATTCTTGATTAACAGTTTCACCTTCTGGAACAAAGCCCTTATGAGGAATACCTTTTGAGTTATAAAAAGTGATCGACATTGTCTTAATTTTTGACTTCTGGGTTTGAATCGCCTTTCGACTTCCATTGTGAGGATCGACGCTCTGTTTCAGCAGTTTGAAAATAATATTTCTACAATGTCTTCATTCAACCGATGTGAAACAAAACGTGCACATACATTTCTTTTACTTAAATCGGTCATAAAAATTTGTCGAACAGTTTCTCCATTGGTATCTAATTCTTCAGACAACATTCTCACAGTGAAATTCCCATAGATATCAATAATTTCTCGAATTTTTGGCACCAATTCAGCGTGATGTGGACGTCCAGGTCTAGCATCATCATTTAAATCTTCACGATCGTCCTCTAAGCCACCCATAAGCTCTTGCATGAGACACACTCATACACTTTTTTCAATCGTTTGTACGTCTCAGCAACTTCTTTCCTATTTTAAAACAAAATTTAATATATGCTCGTTATTCTGTTGTCATTTGACGACACGAGTACTTAACCTATAGTTACTAAGTGCGTGTAACCTTATAAGCTGTCATCCGATTCGTTCAAACTTCAGTGCGTTTAAAAGAGAAAACAGACTGTGCATATTGAGTTTTGCAACTATACTTATGACAATTATTAGACACTATGTTTGTTTTCTCGTCTGTAGTGGCGAGAAAAAAATCATAACCGTGTTTTATAATGAATGTGTGTTTTAATGTTCTAATCATTTGTAAAATACTACGAGATTCTAGTATTCGTGGTGTATGTATATTTTGTACCTAGTATCTGTTCTTGTATGAGATCCCTCAAATTTCTCCATTTCCAGGACGTTTGTTTGCGGTCTGATTTAGGTCAATACTACTCTACAGACCAAATTAATTACGAACTGAAGTATCAAGTATCCTATAGAAAACTGCCATGAACCAGCGGTTAGATTTACTCATCCAAATGTATGTGCGTCCGCTAAATTCAACTAATAATTCGTCAGCGTAACGTTTAGTTCTTCATTATACATTTAGGAGAAAACATTTACCCATGCCTTCCAGATATCTTAACTCAAAGAATAGCATTGGCGAACAATGATCTTACTGCTAAGAATGCTTTAATAAGATTGTGGGAATTCTGTGCGACTGATTTCGAATATACCATACCATCAACTTCGCAAAATTGGTTCTAATTTCTAAGTAATTGAACACATCCATGAAAATATGTAAATCTACAGAGACATACAAAAATTCTATTGTTTGCCTTAGATTTACCCAGAAATTAATGAAAATTGTCTTACTTCATGCAAGAAAGACGTCTTGAAATTTATAAGTACTATCTGTTTTCTAATCCGATGAGCAGATACTTTAACATTTCCCATATCAAAGTGTTCTTTTTTGAAAATTGCTCCAGCTTTCGTATTAATTTTTAGTACTGCATGTTCTATGATCTGAATTGTGAATGTCATTTGTATCCCCTATAATGATTAAATTGTCATCGTTTCTTTGTTCCTCCAGCACCACAAAAACACTAAAATTAAAATTGTTGTTTTTACAGTCTTCACACTCTCGCAAAGACTATACGAGTTTTTCAAGATCTATGAGGAGCCCGAGATGTATCTTGTTGTCCCACTCCAAAGTGAGGTTTCACAAGGAAGTTAACTTGTTCCTTTTCTGTGTTATTGTTTGCTTGCTAGAAATGTAAAACAATGCTGAAGATTTTACGGTAACAAGTGAAGTGAAATGACAGTGTTAACGAACATGTTTCTTGGCATAAAATGCAGATTAATATTACTATTGCGCAGTCCTGTACAAAATTATCCAGGAAAGCATAATAATAGGGCGTACTGTAAAGCATGCGCAGTATTGCTGCATAATATTATAAGAATATTGTAAGGAAACTTTTAGTATATTGTTAAAAGCTCCGGTACCAAAAAAAATTGATTTTTTTTTCTTCAGTGCAATTAGCCAGCAGAGAGACTTAATGTTTAAAAATGAGAAGACCATTTATCTGTTAGTTAGTTTGAAATTTTGTTATTAAAGTATACCATAACACTACCAATAGTTTTGCAAGAATGTCTTGAAAACAAGAAATTTTTATGGACAAACTTATCTTGTACTTGTCCTGATACCACTGGAGAACTACGTTGTTTTAAGGAAAATGAGCACTTCCTTTAGTATACACACAGTAATTACACCCTCACTTTTAGTTCAGAAAAGACACACGCATGCAAACGTTACATTTCCGCATTTACCATCGTGTTACGTCATTTTTCACTTTACGCCCCACTAATTCACACCCATGAAGAAGAAAAGCTACAACAAAAAGCTGAAATAAAAACGAGAAGAGAGGGAAAGAAAAATAATCCAATTTAACTCAATGTACCGGCAGTATATGGAACGTTTATTCAAGCCAATAAATGTCCGTGTTTTGTTTCTGCTAGCGGCCGCCAAATTGAGAAAAACACCTAGATCGAATGCGGGTGCAAAGAAGTGCGCAAGCAAAGGCGAAGAAGAGAAAAGAGAAAGACCGAATTCGTTGAGAGGTAAGAAGTACATAACCTGAAACGGCGGGAACGTCACGATACGATATTCCACGAGCGGGCAGGACCCCCGAATCTAAAGGAAAAAGAATTACAATGTTTACGTTAACGATCTGGCGGATGGTGGATGGAAAACATCAAGTCGATCTTATTTCAATTTCGATGGCGGAAAAGGGAATGGAAAGCGGTAAAGCGGTAGAACAACAACCGGCGAGATGGAGCGGTGCGATGTGCGATCCTCTTTTACTTTCGTCGACGAGCTTTAGGGGCGCAACATAAAAAAGAGATCCGTTGTTTACTGCCGAAGGTTTCGTTGCGCTTTTCCCTTCAGGGTTGCTTACGGTCTGCATTACGAGACAGTGAGTTATAGACGTAAACATTTTTAAGGAATGTAAAGATATTACGAGCTTGGTGTTGTGTATGTAGATGGAAAGTTTATATTTATCTAGAGTGCGAGTTAAAATTGCAACCATACGTGTACGAAATATTTTTAAAGTTCGAAGTTACCACGTGCATCATGAAACTATGTAAATAGATCCATCGTCGAGATCCTGTGGAACATGGTTTGAGAATAGTCACGGAATGGACGTAGTACAGTCCGAAAAAGAACAAGACGCTTGCATTGAATTATCAGTTTTGAAAGATGGATTTCAATTTCCAGCTCAACTGCCGATGTTTGATTTGGTGGCAAAGACTATTCAATCATTTTCCGAAAAATTCGCTGTAGAATAAGATCCTTTGAACCTAAGCCTTAGTAACGGCATCACATTCAACCACTCATTGGTAAACACCGAAAGCAATGTTTATAATACTTATCCAGGAAAATGCTTCGATGGAACTCCAAATCTGAACCTTAAACGTGGGTTAACAACTCGAGAACTGCCGAAGACATCATTTATCTGCGAAAACATCCAGGATGCACATTATAATTATATTCCTTATGGTTTTAAAAATGTTTCTTTTACAGGTTCTTAAATTTAAAATTTTGCGTTGTACTGCTACCCTGTTCTGTTATGGAAAAAAGAGTAAGATATGAAATTTTTAATACAAAATGAACTCAAGAAAACAGTACCAGTCTCAAAGCAACCTAAGTACTTTTTATTAAATAATGGATGCCGCACTCATGCAAATTTGCACATCATTAGGTTAACACGCTGTAGAAAAGGTCTATAAAACCAAAACAGATTCGAACAAGACCATTTATAGCATGATGGAAGCAGAACTAACATTAAAAGACATCAAAGTTAAAATTATTTGATATAATGAGGGATTGGTCTCGTTATCTTTTCCACATTTTTATATGAACTCGTGTCGATTCAATAATCTTCATACATTTTTATAATTAAGAACGCTTTTATTCAAGCTACATTTAGCATATTGAAGCAGATCTGATCAGTGGTAAAATTACAATTTTCTTGCATTTTACCAACGTCTTAAATTTCTGAAAAAATATCAGTCATGGTAGGATTTGAACCGATGACCTCTGTGCTACTAGCTGCACCACAAGATTGAATATGAGTTCAAATCCCTTTTAATACCTACAGTGTCTGTATATATATCGTAATAGCTCAGCCAAAACAATAGTAACAAGTGCAAGTTTCTACTAATTAAATTAATATTGAATCACCGTTGTTATTAGTAATGATAAAATTAGGATTTCCTGGTATTTTACCAACGTTTTAAATTTCTGAACAAATATCAGTCGATGTAAGATTTGAACCCAAGCTTCAACATGTCACATCTATCTATTAAAAGCGATTTATTGTCTGAAGGTATCAAACTTTAACCAAATGCAAGACTTCATACCAAAACAAAGATAAAATCAAGGCTTTTAAAAGTAATCAGTTTGTGGCTTCCATATTTTTCATCAAATTCAGTAGCTACATTTAAAATATGGGTTTTTTCCTGAAACTTACTTGCTACCAGATTACTTAAAAGGCATTTTTGGTAAACTAAAATTTTCTAAATTTCGTTACTTGAAAGTTGGAACTACAGTACACTACATTCGTGACAATAGTTCACTTGAAAGTCAGAGCACTTTATATTTCGAATCATGCAATTTTCGTCTTCAAGAGCCAATATCTAATTTGCTTTCATGAAATGTAATCTTCTCCAAGACGTCCTGTAGATACATCCTAAGAAGGAAAAAAGCCAAACGCAAAACATTCTGTCTCGCTAGCGTTATACGATCCTGAAAAAGAATTGCAGTAATTTCCTTTTCGCGAAAACAATTCATAATTATTAGCACCTCGCTCTTGTAAATTTAATACTGCACAAAGTGTCCGCGAAGGCAGCAAGAATTTCATCAGCTTCGTTAAATTACCCTCATTAGAGGAAAGGGGTTATTTCTACGTTTGAACGAGCAACAAGGGGGCCGAACGGCTCGAGAACGAATGGGAGGGAAACCGCCCGGTCGGCTGGTGTTGCTATTTCGAGCTTCTTTTTCGCGTTCATTCGAGCAGGCACTTTGGACATATTTTTACTTGAAATTACACGCCGAGAGAACTACTTTCCCCCGCTTTGTTTCCCAAACGGATATATTTCAAAGTATCTTGCCTGTACCGCTATATCGCCATATATTTGCGCTTTTCTCCGTGTGTACGCGTGTAACTTTATAATTACTCCGGCAGTGCTTAAAAGCTAAAGTATGTTAAAAATGTCGGCCCCGCTTCGGTTGGGCTGAGGGACACCAGGGCAGGTATTGTTCTGCAGCCGCGAAGTGTAAATTTCCCCATGGCATTCATTCCATTCAAAACTTGGATGTTTCGGGGAGAAGTTTGCCTAGCGGAGCGGTTCGAGCAATGCTAGACGGCCTATTCGCCTGCTGCCGTCGTCGCCGTCGTTCTGGGAAGGTTTATTATGGGTGTTTCGACGGTGGCAGTGGCTGCGTTTGTTTTACGCTGCAACACGACGAAGGCTTGTTTTTCTTGACAAATGATGACGGTCGGGCATTTGCTTCACGTCTGCCAAAAATTAATTAGTCCGAACTCGCCCGCTTAAATGAAGAGTTGTAAATTTTCGCCCAATTTTTCGTTTTTAACCCGAGTTGAGCTATCGCTTTTTTCGTAGGTCGTGTGTTGTCCTCGCAATAAATTTTTCGCGCGATTTTTTGACAAATAAATTTGTTTGCGGGAAGTGAATATAAATTACTCAACCCGAATTGTACAACGTGAATTATTCTATCATGATTTGATAAATTGGCTGACATTTTGTTTGATTATAACATGAACATATTCTGTTGGATACGGAATTTCCGTTAAATCTACTGTTCTTTTGATTTTACGAGGGCACATCCTCATGCTCCACCCCTCACCTACTCTAATTGGTTGTTTGATTAATGTTTTTGACATTTAGTTAACTGACATTTGTAGATCATATCTACATAATATCAAGTTTCTATCTAAAAGTGTTGTGCTGTGGCTGATTCTTGAATTGTGTGTGGTGATTGTTCATAAAGATGGATCCTGTAGAATAAAGAGCAGTAATAAAATACCTCCAGAAAAAGAACATGACCCGAAATCATATTCATAAACACATTATGGCAACTGTTGTTGAGCCTGCAGTTTCTTATGACACAGTCAAACGCTGGAGTCTAGATTTTAAATGCGGAAGAACATTCTGTGAAAATCAACATGTCGCTGGTCTTCCCATAACGGTTACAACAGCCAAAAACATTAAAAAGGTACACGATATCGTACTGCATCAGGGACATTGGGGAAGATACTGGCTAATCATATCATGTGGTACACAACCTACTGATTAAAGAATTAGATAATGATGAGTACAAGATGGGTGCCCCGAATGTTAACCATTGATCAAAAAAAATCGGATGTTGATTTGTAAGCGTTTTTTTGAAAAGTACCAAGCAATCAGAGAGAACTTGCTTAGTCTGTATGTGATCATGGATGAGTCACGGTTGCATCACTATGATCCCGAGAGCAAAGTGCAAAGTAGAGAGTGGAAACATCATGGTTCCCTTCCTCCACGTAAATTTAAAGTCGTGCCGTGTGCTGGAAAAGCTTTGCTATCTGTATTCTGGAATGTTCAAAGAATCAGGACCACATCACCTGCATATAGAAAGCTACTCACTCTTACAGATTCTAGATTTCTGCACCCTATTACTGTGCTGAGCTGTTCGGTTTGCGCTTTATTCGTTTGACTACTCTGTTCATCTTTAGTACTAACAAGAGTGGACTTAGACTAGCACCTTGCTTTATTCCTGTTTTTATTTCGAATTCTTTCGATTTTTGCCCTGAAAGATTAAATAAAGAGTTGTAAATATTCGGCCATTTAAGGTCGTGCCGTCTGCTGGAAAGGGTTTGCTATCTGTGTTCTGGGATGCTGAAGGAGTCATCCTGATTGACTATTTGCAAAAGGGACAGAGCACTACAGGAGCCATAATTGATTTCTAAATTGCGAGACGCTATTAAAGAGAAACGTGGAGGAAGGTTAAGGGATGGTGTGCTGGTTCACTAGGATAAGTCCCCCATCTATACATCTGGTATTGCTATGGCTGCTATACACCATGCAGGCTTTGAATTAGTGGAGCATCCACCACGTTCACCATGTCTGGCCACTAGTGATTACAGGGCGTTTCCGTAATTAAAAGAATCCTTACATGGAGCAAAATTTCTAGTAATTATGTAGTAATGCAAGCTGTAAAAAGGTCGCTTGAGGATGAGATAGATGAATTACTTCATCTATGGAACATCGATCACGTAAGTGTTTCTTTAGGTTAAGCAACAACCAGAAATCACGCATGGCCAAATCAGACGAATAGGGTGGATGCTCCATGATTTTTACATTATTTTCACGTAAAAATTTAACTCTCTGCTGCGCACTGTGTGATAGTGCATTGTCGTGATGCATCATTAACTCGCGAATGTTAACCAACAAGAACTGCAGGTAAACATTTCATGGTGTACCAGTTTGCTGCGACCGTACGCTGATTTTCTAGCGTAATTGCTTTTACTAATCCTGTACTAGCAAGGAAAACTACGTACATAATTTTCTTGACAGCCCTCTACTTTTTGGCCATTGTTGGTGTTGGTGTATCTTCGTGGCACACACACGGCTCTCTTGGTGCGTAAGAATATCGTAAAATGGGATGTTGAATTTTGATCACGTCTTACTATTGTAGATACAATACGATGTTACCATTATTTAACATTTCTCACAGTTTTCGAGCAATCCTTATTCGCTTTACCTTTTGGATATCGTTAAGCGTGTTTACCACCTAACGAGTAATAATTTTTTTCATCCAAAGATAATCATGTGAAAGTAAATTTACTCTTGCGGAAAATACACCAAAAGTTGCCTCAATCGCTTAATAGGTGCATCTTGGATGTTCGTCGAACATACGTTTCAGTCTCTCAATGTTTCCAGTGGTTACTGAGGAACAGGGCCTATCAGAATGTTCAGCATCACCAAACGATATCTGCGCTTTTTAAATTCGCCATACCAGCCAATCACACTTGCGCGTGAGGGCCTTTCATCACCAAATGCTAGTCGTAATCGTAACACTTTGTTGTTCACTTAAACCGACCTCAAAGTCGTAGTAGATCATTATGCGCATATGTTCTCTTTACGAATCCATATTTCTATATGAAATCATATGTACTCCGTTTATTATATGAGACCAGTGACTCAATTGACCGTCAAAGCTTACTATCTAAGCATTGTGGTATTTAAAAATGCAGCATTGCCGGCTACAACTTCTCTAGTTTCGAGCATCTTAAAATATACGATCCGCATGATCCAACTGATCATACATGCAAACGGAACAGCAACAGGGTTATATATATTTTAAAATTTAACATATTTTTGGGGAGTTAGTTGAACAAATATCTCAACATATAATCGCGTGCGATACACATGTTAAAAGAAACCAGATCTCAAACACGGTATGCTACATATTTTACCGAGGCGAATGTATATACACAAAGCCAACGTGTTATGTTCTTAACATAATTAACCGGGGCATGTTTTTCTTGCACTTTAATTAAAAATTTGACCTCGTGAAAAGCCATTCAACGTTTCAACGAGGCGCGCTAATTGCATAGAAAGTTTCGGTAACTGCTCCGATGAGAAATGCGAGAATATTGTAACTTTAAGTAGCGCTACTGAAGAATTTAAGCAGCATCAAGTTTCGTCATTCGTATAAAAGAACGGTGAAATTTACGGTACACTACAACTGAAACACAACAGTTTAGTTTATGGTCGAAAAGCACTCCTTGCTTTGTTAGTAGAGGAAAACAAAATAAATATTGTATGACGCAGACCTACATCATTATTTATAAGAAAACACTGCGACGTTATGCGACAATAGCAAGAAGATGAGAAATAATATTTTGACTTATCAGGTGATAAATTTTAACTACATAACCGATCATAGTGTGTCATATAATTTATTGAATTGTAATCGACACGGTTACTTAGTTTTAGAGTTGGGATGTCTTCCCGCAGATCTGTTTCTTATTGCGCGTCCACGAGTGCAATGTAATAAAACGGATGAAGTGTAAAATTATAAGTTAGTATCGAGCGGATGTTTATGTAAGGCGAACGCATAATTATTAAGTATGGTGTGCGAAAGTGAAAAACGAAACTAGTGGGTGACCCAATTCGAAAGTTGATTGTCCAATTTCCCGATTTATGTTTACAATTTTACAATTTACTATTCACAATAATATGCCACCATCTCCACGTGCTTTCCCTATTTTCATTTTTTGTGTGGCTTCTTCCACTTCTTCTTCTGTTGTTTCATGTTGTTGGTTCAGTTCTTCTCTGCTTATTCTTTGTTCTGTATTTATTGCGTTAAATTTGTCTTCACAGTATTCTTTCCATATTCCTAGTATTTCTTTTGTTCCTGTATGTAGTCGATTATTCCTCTCTTCTATTGCTTCCATTTCATTCCTTTTTATTCCTCGTGTCCACTTTATTCATTTCTGTTATCTGTTCACCAAATTCCTTCCTTTACCTCCTTTTCTCTTCCTTTATAGTTTTCTGTACTAGGTTTCTCTTCCTACTGCAATCTGCTTTATCTTCTGCTGTTCTTTTTTGCATGTATTTTTTCCAATCAGCTTTTTTTTCTTTTACAATCCTTATTTTGTCGTTCCACCAATTCTTTCTCACTTTAAACCATTTTATATGTGACGTGTGAAGTTCATGCTTGACACGTTGTAGTACAAAGTGTTGGACAATGTTATCCAGAGATGCACGCATTAATTGCAAATGCCAAAAAAGCGCTTTTGAAATCTCCCAATGAATTCGAAAATTCCACGAGGCGACCCGAGACAAATATGGAAGCTTATGTCAAGTTGTAGATAAAGCAAAGTTAATTCAGCGTCCTAGAATTCTCGCGGTACTTCTTATTTTGGTTTCACTGGGAGGCATGCGAATAAATTTACCAAAGAAATACTGCGCATTTACCCTATTTTGTATTACGTTAGCTCCACTTTAAATATAGGTTCATAGATGGACATATCTGAAAGAGATCTCCGTACATTATCCAAAAATTTCACCTAACAACTGCGAAATTTAGAGCGTAAAGTGTATTAAATTAATTACGTTTCAAAATCGCGCGTACACGGTCCCCGTTTTACCGAGTTTATTATTCATAAAGCATCTGATGTTGCCGGAATAATTCCATTATATGATCCATCTGCTTGGCACAAACACGAATTTCGTATTATACTATCAGATATGTTACGCCGCCCACGCACTCGTACAGGAGGCGGGTGTGATGTGCCCTTCTTTGGAGTGAGTGTTACCGCATTAGTATAACAGCTTCACACATTACGGTTTTTTTTTTGTTTCGCTTATATTTTCCTGTTTAGTGAGCGTCCGGAAGAGACCCTTTTACACTTTGTATTCATAGAATGTATTTGTTTATCTGGGAACTTTGTAAATAAGTACATATACTACCGTCACAAAGTTTGAAAGCAAATATGAACGTTTTCAATACATAAATATTAGTGAAGGTATTTTAAACTAGATTATCTAAACGCATAATCTACGAATAAATTATTAAGATGTGAAATATAAGAAAAATGCAAGTTTAAACCCCTTTTTACTATGTTTCAAAACACAATTTGGGTTTAAGAAAAATTTGTCCAATCAAGAGGCCATAACGCACTTGGTGACGGATATACAATCATTTGTTGCTTCTGCTACCCTTGCTGATATTAAAGGTACTTATGATAATATCAATCTAAAACTACTCAACTCACATCTACCGGAAATAGGTTTGCCTAAAAGAATTACATCTATTACATATAACTTATACTCTGGCAGAAAAATCTTCCTTAATGTGAATAGCACCATATATGGTCCAGAAACTACCGGAAAATACCGGAATTCCACAAGGCAGCATTCTTAGTCCCATCTTATACAGTTTATACACTCAGGAACTAGAGATAATATCAATCTAGTTCAATACGCAGATGACTTATGTTTATATACCAGTAATAGATCAATCCAACGTACTTACCATTACTTGAAAAACGCTCTCCAACTTTTAATTTCATGGACAGACAAAAACGGCTTAGCAATTTCATATGAAAAATCAATTATAGCAACTTTTACTAGAAGCAGAGAAAATCTACTTGATCAAATAAAGGTGCGTAGTTCATATCTACCTATGATGCATGAAAAAAGGGTCCTTAGGTGTTACCGTAGATAAGAATCTGACATGGTGCAGTCACATAAAGTATCTAATTCAAAGCTGCGAACTCACTAAACTGTATGATTTCTTCTACAAAATGGCAGATACTTCTATTTCGTTACTTTTCCGTAGAGCTATTATTAGAGCTAAACTTGACTACGGTACAGTAATATATGGAGATGTCGCAGATTCTCTTTTAAAAAAATCGATGTAGTTCATAATAAATGCTTAAGATTATCTACTATTAAAGCTATTAAATAGCACACCTATAAATGTCAGAGGTGACTTGTGAAAGGCCTTTAGGTTTAAGAAGCAAATTAATCGGTACTAAAGACACATTTTAAAGAAAATTCATAATTTGTTTATATTGGACCTAACATCCAAATTTTGGATAAAAAGAAAATCTGCTGACTGGTATCGTATATTATGCTATAAATTCTTTAACAGAAATCAGTCGACTGCTTCCAGTTCTGGTATCTGCGATGTTCCATATAAGCACCCTGCATCCCGTATACAGTGTTGGTATTATGACGAACTCATCAACCAAACCTAGTTTATTAACTACGAACTTGAAGGATTATTATCACAGAAAGGGGGTAATTTCACATAATTTACACTGATGGCTGTTACAAGAATCAATGTTTTGGTTGTGCTATGTATGACCCACAGCTACAATATCAGAAATCTTATAAACTCAACTCAATTATGTCAGTATACACATTAGAGCTAATAGCAGTTTGCGAGGCATTGAAGTATGCAAAAGCATTGCATCTACAACGAAACGTGTTACTCATTCTGGACTCCAGAAGTGTTGTCGAAAAACTAGGCATTAACATGGCATCTAAAATAGATCCTTTAATTATCCAAATCTATCAGGTAATCCATAGTCTTATACACAAAGTTGAACTTATGTGGTTTAGTGGATACGTTTGCCAAATTATCTTCAAATAATTTGGTTCAATTTGCATTGCGGATCATAATGATTTTTCTAGCTACGGTTTCAAATTTCAAGCCATTAGAAAGAATTGTAACTCATGATAACGTCTTATGATGTATTAACAATGCTAGGATAATACAGCACACCACATCACCAGCATGTTATATTTAAGAAAATTGTCCTTTAATAACGTATTTAATTTAATTTTGGGCATATTACTTCGAATCATCTATCTTCAACACATTGGATGGCAAATTCTGTTGAAATATTAGTGTATAATGAAATTACGTTTAAGCTAATTTGCTGAGAATTAATAAATCTGAAATTTAGAAGTCTCTTGAAAAGATTAGCCACCACGCCAACGAGACGTTCCATTCTAAAACAGAGTAGTAAGTAATAATAATAATCTACGCCTTCACATTCCGCAACAGATTGTATCAATTATGCACAGGGATCATCAGCCGACCAAAAGTTATTACAATCCCTTCACCTGTGAAGCGTCTTAAGATATTCATTCTCGGCATTAGTCTTGCAGTGAGGAAAACCACTCAAACTCTCAACCCTGAGAAATAGCACCAGGACTCCGAAACTGATAGTCAAGACCGCAAGTTACTGAGCTACCAAACCCATAATTAAAAGAGACAAAATTAAGAATAAAATTCCAAGGTCAAAGTCAATTTATATTTTATAGAAGTTTCATTGCAATAATTCCTGCAAAAAATAGAAATCAATAAGACTAGTGATTTGCTCGTGTCAAAATATAAAACAATTCCCGAAGAATATATATTTCGTGGAGCAACGTGTCTTCGCAAAGCATCCCAGCGAATGGCTATCCAACATTTTATGCTTTCTTTGTCATACTTAAATTTGTCCGAAAGTGTAAATAAAACAAAACAATGTTTCAGAAACTTTCGTACAAGTATTGAAGCTAAACTACCAAATCTAAAATTTGCGAAATCAAATTTATTTTGCCTTCTATAAGCAATCCATTAATTATTTGTATTAATGTAGAATATAATACTGCATGGGGGCATTTCAACTGGTCAACGTTAAATTTTAGGTTACAGAACAGAAATCGATAACTGGGGCCTTCACCAAACACTATTTTACGATCTACAACGCTTTAACCATCGAATAAATTAATTAGCGATTAGTGCCCATTAAACATTAGTCAATTGCAGCAACACTCTTTTCATAATTCATGCTGAGTACGTACCGCAACAATAACTTTAGTTAATTATAACAGGGATAATTTGACAAAGTATTATTAGTGATACTGGTTACGCTGCATTACCTCCGGCTAACTAATTCGATTATTATGCACCCACTGTTGTTTTATATATTATCCCAGTAACGCATAATTTCATTGAAAACCCAGAATTATCGTATATGAGGAAAAATTACGGTCGGTCAACCGATACTCGTTACACTTTAGGATGAAGGCAATACGCATTTCTATATCTCGTAACTTGCGGTTAATGAATTAAAAACAAACTTAGTATGCGAAATTTACGCGCTGGGAAATAAATTCCAACCGTAGCGGTAAACAATTTTAATGCAATTTCGTATTCTAATGAGATCTCGCCGAAATAATGCCAAGTTTACGCCGGGAGGAAATTCTTCCGCGCGCAAAGAAGAAATTTTAAAAAGTTTTGCGATAATATTGCTCCGACCTGGAAAGTTACGTGCCATGAGTGTAGGAAAAGTTAAAGTTGCTCCTCTCGAGTTCCGGCTATTTGCGGACAGAAAGTGTATATGGAGGAATTTCGCCGTAATGCCCGTATTATCCTGCATATCTCGCTATGAAAGCAGATTACTTCGAATGTCGTTGAGATGAGAATTTTTTTGAAAAACATAGCGTTATTTTTCCCGTAGATACGACTCGGTTTACTTTTCTGACCAAGTTAGGTATTTACTTAAAAGAAAAGTGGTCACTGTAGATATTACACTTTGCCGTGGTTTTCGCTTGTAAAATCTACCCTTCGACAAAAATATCTTCGGGTTAGTTAATCATACTTCCTTGACACATCGAATTACGGGGGCGGATGAGCATGCTCCACCCCTTACTTATTTCTAATTGGTTGTTTGATTAATGATTTTGACATATAGTTAACTCACATTTGCAGATCATATCTGCATAATATCAAGTTTGTATCCCAAAGTGTTGTTGCGCCGTGGCTAATTCTTGAATTGTGTGTCGTTGTGTAAAAATGGATCCTGTAGAACAGAGAGCATGACACCAAGTCAAATTCATAAAGATATTATGGCAACTAATGGTAAGTTTGCAGTTTATTATGATATAGTCGAACGCTGGTGAAGGGTTTTGCTATCTCTGTTCTGGGATGCCCAGGAAATCATCCTGACTGACTATTTCCAAAACGGACAGAGCATTGCAGGGGCCTACTACGCACAATTGATATTTCTAAATTGCGAGACGCGATTGAAGAGAAACGCCGAAGAAAGTTAAGGAATGGTGTACTGTTCCATCAGGATAATGCTGCCAGCCATACACCTGCTATTGCTATAGCTGCAGTACACCAAGCTTTGAATTAGTTAAGCACCCACTATATTCGCCGGATATAGTCCCTAGTGATTACAGGCTGTTCCCCAAATTAAAGGAAATCTTAGGTGGGGAAAAAATTTTCTAGTAATTATGAGGTGGTTTTCAGAGGTTGGTGAAATTTTTTTCTAGGAGGCTGTTGAGATGTTGGAGCACCGGTGGACAAAGTGTGGTGGGAGACTATATCGAAAATTAACAAATATAATGTCACTGTAGTTTTACTGCAAGGAGGTCAGGGGTACAGCACAGAGATCCACCCTCGTATATAGTCCGTTCGCACTTTAAAATTCTATATGGCTCTTATGAAATGTTATGTTCTCTTTCTATTGACAGAGAATTTATGTATGTAGATCTTTCTTCAACCTGGACAGAGTTGCGCGATTTTGTAGTCTGCTCCAACTCGAAAAACCTTGTCTGCCCTTACTATCAACAGCTTTATGCCTATTATGTCATATGTATGCATCCTCAATAAATCAGTTTACTAATCGTATAGTAAATTGTAGAATCAATTCTGAAAGAAAAAGAAATAACACGTCTGTCAATTACATTTTAGTGAAAGCCGTTTCGTACAATTCGCTTCATTCCTTCATATATGCGACTGTAGAGTTTAAAATATCCTAAGAATATAATTTTGGTACAATGTGGCAATCTCGTTCACATTTCCAATAAGAGTCATGCTGAATTTTAAGCTGCGGAGCGAACTATAGAGTAATCAAATTTGATTATTTTACCTGACTGAAACCTCTCGTAAAAAAAAGAAAAAAATGTTTTTGGTAAAAGAAACAATAACAAAAGTAATTTCGTACAATAGGTTGATGAATATACTTTAAATTATGTTCTAACAAAGAATTTATATCTGTTATAGTTTCCGAAATATTTACAAAAATTTGAGAAATCATGAAAATTTTTGGAGACCGTTGTACACAGTAGAGGGGCGATTCAACCGTTACAAAGAATGGTACAAAGGTGGTATTTTAATCCCTACAGTTTCATCGATGTCGAAGCTGGTATTCGTAGTAGCCCCTTCCTTTTAAAATTCTAAGAATTTATACGTTTGCGTTAAACAAAAATTTAATAGGTAATTTTAAAATTACGGGCGATAACGTGGATATTCCTCTATTCAGACAACATTTACATTCGATGACAACATGTCTGACTTTGACACGATCCTTTTTTGTTTTTGTTCTTTATATTCAAAGCAACATATTTGTTTGCCTATGTGGTAGGCCACACAGTACACACATACTTGATACGAGTGAGATTATAAGGGTAAATGCTGCCAGTCGTGCCATCCTTCCATCGTACGAGAAATTTTGAAGATTATAAATATAATTTCCGAATAATGCATACTTATCAAATGTGATTGAAATGTGTGAGTACAGTATATTAAACGTTTTTTAACAATGAAATTTTGAAGTATTTATTTATATAAAAAATATGTTTACGAGAAGCGATATACACTACCGCTCAAAAGTGTTTAGGCACTCTCACTGACAGCAAAAACGTATAAAAACTCAGCAAAAATGTTAATAAAATTTATTTTTTATGTACAAATACACGTACATGAATAAAAATATATTAAATAAATGTGAAAATTAAAACGTTTAATTTAAATTTTACTTTCATTTATGTGACCTCCTCTTGATTTAATATTCGCAGCACACAATCGAGGCATTCTCGCAATAAGTTTTGCCAGAGTTTCTTGTGTTATTGAGGTCCAACTCGATTGCAATTTGTTCCACACGTCAGTAGCTGATGTCGGAGCCGATTTCCGTACTTCCCGATCTACTTCTTCCCATAGTAACTCGATTGGATTCAAGTCGGGGCTCTGGGGAGGCCATTCCATAATTTTGAGAATTCCTTCCTCTTCTAAATGGCGTAAATAGTCTTTACACAATTTAGAGGAATGTTTTGGGTCATTATCTTGCTGGAAGATAAAATGTTGACCAAAAAGTCGAATTCCGGAAGGTATTGCGTGGTTCTCCAAAATTTCGCGGTAGCCTTCTTTTTTTAATATACCGTCAAGTTTCACAATGTCCTCTACACTAGTGCCAGCAAAACAGCCCCAAATGATGATAGAACCCCCACCATGCTCAACGGTAGCAGCAAAATACTCTTCTCTGGCACGTTCACCCACAGATCTTCTTACGAATATGCGTCTTCCGGTTCCGAACAGCTCAAATATGTACTCATCCGTCCATAGGACGTTGTTCCACTCTTCTATGGTCCAGTGTTGGTGTTCACGAGCCCATTTAAGTCGCTTTTGCTTGTTTTGTTTGCGTAGTAATAGGTCTTTCATCGCAATACGTCCATGGAGCCCGGCTTTCTGTAGGCGAGGTTTGACTGTAGAAACACTGACTAGTTTTTGGCGACCAACAGTTAATTCTGCGGTGATTTCCGGGGCTGTTTTGCGTCTATTTAACTTGCTGGTAACCACTAATCTGTGATCATCTGCAGATGTTGTCGCTTTTGGCCTTCCACTCCGTCTTTTATTAAGAAAACTGCCAGTTTCCCGATACTTTTTACGTTATAGTCAACCGTAGCGTGGTGTATTTTCATTTTTTTTTGCAATTTGTCGATTACTTATGCCACTTTTATGGTAAGCTATTATAAGCGCACGTGTTTCCGTACTAATTTCTCTTCGCGGAGGCATTTTAAAAAATTGTCACACGATATTTCGCTCACGACGTGAATAGAGTAAATACCACACTGCAACTGACCATAGGTTACAGATTTCACTATAATCTTCTAGGAAGGTAATTTAAACATTATTACCTACAATCTAACAGATGACTAAATTTACCCAGTAAATTCAGAGGGATTGTTATTGCAATTGCACCGCAATAAACAGTTTATGGTAATCCGACCAAGTGCAGGTAAATGATAGTAAACCTTATGCGATATAATGGGTGTTTATCTTACTGAACTACATTTTAAATACGTATTTCATTTTATTATAATGTTTTTTGGTAAACATAATACTATATGAATAATCCATGAAAACAGGGGTGCCTAAACACTTTTGAGCGGTAGTGTATATAATAAACGATAGCAAAGTTTACGTCTCCTCTGCAAGTGATGGGACTATTTTTTTAAACAAGTAAATTGTGAATTATATCTTTAAAACTTTAGAAAGAAACCTGTACAGACTGAATATCTGTGATAAAATTCCACAAAGAGGGAGTACTAATGGTACTTTGCCTCCAACTTATAATATCAACCAAAATAAAAATAACGGCGTGCACCAAACAGTGACGAGAAAATATCTGGAATAGGTAAACTATTAAATTCAGAAAAATTTAATTGATAATTTTTCATATAATTACAATACGTACGAAATCGTTATATAAAAGTAATTGCGTTATGTTAGATTCAGCAGTGTTAAGCTTCGATATTATAGTAGGTACTTGATGCCTGTAATGGTTGTAGTTATACCTCACGATGTCAGATATACTCATTACACCTAACGCACTCATGGAATGTTGTGCCTTGTCATGTCACTCGTGGTAGATGTTTGTCAATCAACAAGGAGAGAAGTGATCCTATAAATCGATGTCCATACATATCGATAACACTTAAGTCCTTAATATTCCAACGCCTCGTGCTACTTGGTATCAGAATTACAATTAATCTTCGCGGGAGGGATAATTATCAGACTAAAATCGGTGCTCGAGCTTTAAGCTTTTATTCTCGTGCGGTTTCCGCACAATAAAGTATTTATTATCTCGTAGTTATTACCGTAATTTTCTCCATGATTGTTAGCGCTCCATTTCCATTCCTCGACGTGCGTATTTGCTACTGCACTAAAGCAAATTAGTAGTAAAACGTTAATTCGGTAACGAATACAGCTGTATTATTCGTAGTCTCGAGTATATCAAGGAATTTCATTACCGCGAAATGAATTAGGAAATAATTACGCGAATTAAATACGCCGTTACGATTTGGTGTAGTAAGAGATTAGGGAGCAACAACGAACGACGACTTTGACTTTAACTAACTATCTACAGAATATGCGTCCTTAGAAGATGAATCCACCTTTGTTCGATCGAGATTTAACCATCAAAGTATAAATTACGCAGGCGATATACTAATAGTAATAATATCATATATCTGTTCAACGGTTACCAAATTACAGGATAAAGTACAGTAAAGTTCGCTTATAAGGGAGTCGTATGTAACGTACTTTCGTTACACTTCTGTTACTACATTCAAAAATCTTGTTCAAAAAAGATTTATGTTTTTTTTATAACGTAGTTGACTTTTTAGTAACGTGCTTATTATATAAATCTCGTATAAAGCAGCATGCGATACGCGTTAAATACCATGGAATTACCTTTCTGAACGGAACAGTAGAAGCATACACACCACAATTGCTGTTAGCCGGGGGTATAATATAATGTACTAAAGAGATTTTCTTATTTCTCTTCGCACGAGTTACAGTTATCGATCGTTAACGTTAGAGACATTTATTTCGATAAATTATTAAGTGAAACTTTACGAATTAAAAATGAGGACTTCTGCTGAGCGGCGGCGCAGTTGAAGAGGAAATAAATACAGTTAAAGAAATTCAACGTGGTAAAAAACAGTCTGATATTTGTCTTGCTAAAGGTCTTAAAAAAACAACAGTTTCTAGCCATAATGAAAAATAAAGATAAAATTTTCCTATTAGAACGGACAAACAAAAATGTCAAGCGATTACATAAACCTCTTTGAGGAAGAGTTGATGAAGCTTTACTACAATGGTTTGAGTATCAACGAGCCAATAATATACCAATTGGCGGTCCTACTCTTCAAACTAAAGCAGTAGAATTTGCTAAACTATTCAACGACACGGAATTTAAGAGCACAACAGGTTGGTTACACCGTTTTAGAAAAACGTCATAATATAAACGCTAGTTACATTCACGATGAAAGTGCAAATGTAAATTTGGAGCAATGTAAGGTGTGGCTGCAGTCAACCCTAAGTAATTTTATGAAAGACTATCACATTATTGACATCTTTAATGCTGACGAAATATACTTGTTCTACAAACTTACGCCTAATCGTACACTAAAATTTAAGGGTATAAAATGCGTTGAGTGCAAACAATCGAGGCAGAGATTAACTGTGTTGGTGTGTGCTAATATGGCAGAAGATGAGAGACGTAAACTTTTTAATTGGATAATTCAAAAACCCAAGATGTTTTAAACATATTAAAAAGCTATCTTCTACTCATGCTGCTAATCGTCGGGCATGGATATCATCTAAAATATTTGAAGACGAAATAAGAACTTGAGATAAAATCCTAACAAAACAGAAAAGAAAAACTGTCCAGCTCATCCCCGTATAAGCGATCTTAAAGATATTCGTCCGGAGTTTCTATCACCGAATTCCACCTCCGTGATGCAGCCAATGCACCAACGAATTATTCATACCTTAAAATACTATTATCGACGTCTGTTAACAATGACGCACATTACGAATTTGGATACTGGAATTCCTAATGAAGAATATGCAACAAATTTCGCAAGAAACCATAGAAAATTGTTTTCAGCACGCCTGGAAAATTGATCTTGTTGTTTCAATGGCTTGTCAAATATAATGCGCGATGACGATAATTCGTGTGTGGTTACAAAATAATTTAGAGGATCCTAGTATCGTGAATCTAGAAGCAATAGATAAATTTGTGTCAGTGGATAATAATCTCATTACTTCGTGTTTCCGCAGTGATACAGATTTTGTTGAGGAAGTTTTGAAGCAAGAAAATAGCAGCGGTGATAATGAAGTAGGCGAAAAAGAAGGGGCAGCTGAAATTGTAAAACCCAATTACGAAGATGCGCTTACCGGAATAAGGACAATCACACGATATTTAGTGAAGTAAAGTGAAGAACGTACTGCCAATATAATTTTAAATAATGCATTAGGTATTGAACATTTTTTAGAATGTATTTGTTCCCAAAAATTGCAACGAGGGACTCTTGTTGATGACAATTTTACTAATTAAATTTTTATATGTATTTGCTTATTACCTATTATTATTGTGTATCTTCTTACTATTTTATAAATAAAAATACATTTTGAATGTATATACAGAGTGATTTTATATGTTTGAGGACAGTTTAAATTTCGCGCGGTGGATTCTAGGAGATTTGACATGTTAAGAGTGGCTATTGTGAGTATCGGTCCTGTCAACTGCCTGTGCGACACGTTATTTATTATTCGTTATTTATATTCATTTTATTCGTTATTATTTGCTTCATTTTTACTTGTAATCTGTTCTTCTTACAGCTACTGTTTATATTTCATTCCATTTTCTTTTATCACATTTACATTAATTTTCTGCTTAGAAAATCAATATGAAATCGATTTTTTGAAGATCTGTTGCCAATATTTTATCACCCATCCAAAATCTACTGGTTACGAATTCAAAACCAAATCGCCAACGTGACAAAAATTTAGCAAGGCGGGAAATTTAAACTGTCCTCAAACATTTAAAATCACTCAGTGCATAATCTTTAGTTATATTCTTTTGTTACGTACTGTTTTGTGTGACCCCGGAGAGGTTGCTATAAACAAGTTTTACTGTATCTCGTCGGCTGTAGATAAATAATGACAAAACATATACTTAGCATATGGTCGATTCCATAGTTAATTGGGTAAAATGGATATCGGCTAATTGAAACCGGACATGTATGGGACCTGTCAACGGCTAATTAGTAAATATTGCGCCGCTACACAGGGAAATTTAAATTTTAATTATTTCGGCCACCCCACACGAACTACTAAAACGATTAGGACTTCTATTAAGTTCGCCGAAACTCGTTCTTAGCGGTTATTATACAATGCGGTATCCATAACTAAATAACACTTTATGACTTCGACCCTATTAGTATGGCAAACAAGTTTTGCTTTGGCAATTTTCGCAAACTTGTTCCGTGTTAATTCAAACGAACTTTCAACGAAGTACGGGCGACTCGTGTATAGCTTTGATTCAGTTCGTCGAAAGCTCGCCGCAGGAAGTTTAGGTACCTTTTTGATGCACAAGTAGAAATTAAGGTATTATAGTTGCGCATTTTCGAGAATAAAACCTATTCGGTTATTTCCTTTAATATTTAGTTGGAAATAAAGATTTCTATTTTTTCTATAAACATACGAACGAATCAAAAATGATGGATATCCTGCAAACATATATAGCGATAGTTTCCTGAAGTTACCATCATTTGTTACTATGGCCAGAGTCCGGATTGTATGCAAAAAATACATTTCTTATTCTTGAAAATATAAATCCAATATATAGAATATCCTAGAACTTCATTGAAACAACAGAATCTACAATACAAAAAATACTAAAATTAAGATGTAGTGTCCTCGAAGGTTAATACACCTTTTCGAACGTGCTCCAGTCTCTTCAAGCCGTTGGAAAAGTAGGATGTTTCGAGGTTTGCAGAATAGCCAAAACAGAAAGACAAATGTCTTTCCTTCCAGTGATGTTTTTCAGGGAATAGGAAAAAGTCGCCGAGGGCGAGGTCCGGTGAATATGGAGGATGAGAGACTATTTCATAGCGCAACTCATTCAATTTGGACATGACAATGCGGGATGAAAGAGTCGGTGCATTGTCATGGTGGAAAAATTTCCCGCTGCAATCGAGACCGTTCCTTCTTCAATACTCCATCGAATCGAGTCAATAAATTGTTGTAGCGTTGCCCCGTGATCCTTCTTCCCCTCTGCAGATAGTCGACGAGGATCACACCTTGGGAAACCCAAAAAATGGTCGTCATGACCTTTCCCGCCGATGGAACGGTCTTTACTTTCGGAGCCGATTCGTCGGAAAAAGTCCACTACTTCGACTGTTTCTTGATCCCCGATATGTAGTGATAGATCCAACTCTTATCCACGGCTACAAAACGCATAAAGAAATCCCTTGGATTGCGTTGGATCCTGGCTAGACGCTCCTCCAAAACGGTCACCTGATTCCTTTTTGCTCCGGTGTGAGTAAACACGGTACCCATCGTACCGAAAGCATTTTCATACACAAAATTTCGTGCAGGATATAACCAACGCGTTCTTCCATTGTTACGAAACCGCCTGACTTGCAACACAAAACACACTCTTAAACAACAACTATTGAGAGCAGACTTATGAAATTTTGACAGTTGCCATAAAAATGGCTGCCCTTGCCGACCAATGAATCCACTTCAACCTTAGTACGCCATTTCGTGCTGATTCCGGAAACATTTCAGGTCGCCTTTGTACATTGTAGAGCATCAATTATCCGAGTCAGTCAAAACATCGATTAATCGGAAGCGTTCCCGTAGGAAGATTTAAATTTGCTCGCTGTGGTCAATCGGCTTACGTGACTAACCTCGTGTCATCAGTGGCGTACGAGCCTTTGCTTGTGGCATATCGTGCTACCGTTTGCAATAGCAACTAAACGTGGACCCGTTGGTCTCCGTGTTTTTCATAAACTCAAAAACCATCTGAAGAATGCTTTACGCAAAATTTGCATAAACAGAAGTCACTACTTTATCTACCTCTCGAAATTAATTCCAACAAACTCTCAAATTATGTGCATCGCATATGCCACACAAGTTATATATAACATATTTGCATAAATTTCTTTTAGTAGGGCTTGCCTTCAATATATATCTCGCTGCATCGCTAACAAATAAAGTCTGTGCCTTTGGTTTTGGTCAAATTGAGGAACATTTTCCAGACTGTCATTAGCAATGCTTCTTATAACTTCAGCGTTGATTGGATGCGTAATCCTTAGTCTCCGCAGAGAGGGGCAAGTTCCGGAGGATAACGTGGACGGATGCAGCACGCGACACAGAGAATCACATGCTTAGAAGATGTCGCATTTAAGTACATTTCGGAAATGGCATATTTCGAATAAACTAGAAAATGTAATAGCGACTATGGCAGATTTAGAATACGAAGGCGATGGAATTAAATGTGTAAAGTGTGACAATTATTTGACGTGTACCAGCAGGTGGAGGTGTCAACATCACCTCAAAGGTATAAAACTTTGTTCTGCAAATCCGTGGCAAACAATACAGCGAGCAATTAATGTTTCATATAGGTTTTATTCTATGGAATGTAGTGTTTACTTTACTAGACCAACAAGCATTTGTCCCCTTCCAGAGCAAGTATTTGGACTATACATTACCAAGTCGGACACAGTTAAGAAACTTTATGGCATCTGTTCGTGACTATGTTGAAAAAAGAATTGAAAAATAAGAAGATATAAAATTGCGGTTATGTGTGGACGAAACAACCGATGGGCAAAAACATTCTGTGGTCAATGTGATGGTACGTACAATGGAAGAGTTTGAACCGTAATCCTCTACCTTACTTGCTTCCAAAAGAGTTGCCAAATGTACTAGGGATGAAATTTTAAAAGTGATGTTGAGAGCATTGTATAAATTTCGACAATCCAACTCTTAATGTTTTTAAGTGACGGTGCCGCTAACATGCTTTCCTTAAGCCGATTTCTTAGAGAGAAGAAAGTGGCAATCTGTTACATGCAAAATCCATGCTTTAAACCGTGTACTGCAATTGATCCCAAAATTTTATCCACGAATAAATGCTTTAATAGCTAATACGAAGATAGTATTTCTAAACTCTCCAGAACGTACAAAGAAATTTCACGAGCGGTGTCCCAAAGTGCCTGCACCACCACAGCCGATTATTACGTGTTGCTAAGATTTTGATTACGTAAAGAAGGTAGTTTTACAATTCGGTCCGACACATGCCAAAGCTATCAAGAAAAGCCAGAAAATGTTTCAAGATAGTCAGATAAAATGCGATTTAGGAAGTATTCGCAAGAAATACTACGGACTAGCGGAGAGAATTGACAAATTATAAAACGATCGATGTCGTTTGTGGATTCTGTTCAAATTGTGGATATTAACATCAATATTCGTTCAAATGTATTTATTTTTCTTCAAAATTATACGTATGTAGTCCCTAATTAAAAAAAAAAGTATGAAACCGCGTTATTTTAAATACACCGGTCAATTCTTCGACACAAAACCTTGCTACGCAACAAAATCTGGAACAAATACGAATTAAATTTGACCGTAAACTGATTTATCATTCTAGATGAAACCTAGATTCGTGATTATGATCGTGAATTCAAAAATTTAAAGTCACGGCTTCTGCAGAAAGCTAATGGTAATCTTGTCGTTTATAACAGCGCACCATTGCCGCCATTTGATTGCAGATTCAAAGAAATTTAACATTTACCTTTTAATTCCAGTATTCTGTACTTATTTCTAATCTTTGTTTACGAATCTCAAAAGAAACATAGGTTGATAAAATTTAGGAAGAAGAATTAACTGCATAATTTATTAAAAGATACCCATTATTTTTCCATTAATTTATTTTTCTTTTAACTTTGGAGCACACAATGATCCTAATAAAATAATAATGATCTCTTTGTTACTTCTAATACCAATTAAGAAAGCAATTCGTCTATTACGTAACTGATTGTATTGGTTGTCCTCACAAGCAAACACGCTGGCCATTTACTGGAATTTCCTTGTGTACACACCACCAACAGCAGCGGAGCATCGTATTTACTCGCAAATTGCTTCCGACGGTCGCCACACCGATATAAATTGATTGATTTCTATATGCTACGTTCACTGTTTACATGTCATTAGCGTTAACTCTCGAATAACAGTTCCGGACGGCCCGTAACTGCTGATGAGTTTTAAATATTACTTCGATTAATAAGTAATAAACGAGAACGCATTAATGCTCGATAGAAAGTCTCGATACCGAAGAAATTACTGACTTAATCGCGCATAACTATAATGCAAACGACTGTTAGTTGTTTACTCTCGTAGGATAAGGGAGAGCATTTCCATTATGTTACGTGAAATTATGAACCTTTTGATGTACACCAATTACGCGAATGGCGCTAAATAAATATCCAAGCGAATGTATACATAAATCATGCACATCGATGACGATAGGAACGATATGTCAGCCGAAATAATGGCCTACTTTGTATTTTATTGTAGACAATAATCGCATCGATTTAGAAACGAAATATTAAATTGGGATTTGGGCTTGTGCAAAGTTCAGAAAGCTAGAGCGGTCATGCTTTCATTATAACAGACTAAATGTTCTTCTATTAGGAGGAATAATATACGCGGTAGTATACGATAATAGCATTCATTCTGATCAAAATAACCTATACGAGCATGTTGCGGCTAATTTTTAATGATTAACAACTATACTGTTCTCTGCAGCATATTTTAAAATGTGTACCCCTAATATATAGGTAAACATTGTCTACTTAATTTCTACACCTTGAATAACATTAAGGAATATCGCATTGATCTTAAAATATTTGTACTTAAGCGCCCATGGGATTGCTGTGTGACTCATTACTGCACCTAAATGTATTGTCGGTAATGTTCTGTGGTTTTGCGTGCTCCAACATATTTCTATTCCGTTTAGCCTTTTAGTTGCCATTTATGTTGAATACGAGTTTGTGACGAGCATTCATTGCTTCGAAATTGTAAAATGTCGTGTGTTCTTATTGCCGCAATGAGTGGTCAAATTACCGCTGCTAAATTACCCTCCGAAGCGTATTACTTCATAGTGAGTGGTTAAATGAACTTAAACGCTAATACTGCTCTTGTGACAGAGAATGTGTTTAGAAAAAGCTAAAATTCCCTCACAAAATTGTTTAAATTATATAAGAAAATTAGAAAATTGAGTGAATATCTAAGGAACAGAGAAAAGGGTAAAATTAGAAATACCGAAATATTAGAATGCAATTTTGTATATTTCTAATGCGTTACATGTATTATCTTGTATTATTTTGTCCACTTTGGATAGTTGTCTGTTGGGCATTTAGTAAATTATTATTACCCAAGTATGAGGAGGAAAATCAGTGAATAAAGGCGAAGTTATTATTAAGTGAAAATATAAAGAGGTACTTTCTAGATTAAAGTAGTCGTGACTGTTAGGATGGGGGGAAGAATCTAATATAAATAAGCAAAAATGGTACAATATCCTTGTTGAGATTCTAGGTGTGAGAGAATATCGAAATGGTAACGGAGTATAAGTAAAATATTCAACGTAATACACTAGAGTGACAGAATAAAATAGACACCTACTAATTGAAAAAAGATTCTATTCTCGTTATATACACAAAATATTTTAAAATTTTTAAATTAGACTAATATTTTGTCGATCCACCTTTACTTGCGTGAAGTGCTGCGAGTCGTCGTGGCATAGAATCCATTAAATGATTAATGGTGTCTTCTGGAATGTTTGACCACTCTTCTGTAACAGCTGCCACGAGTTTTTCCTTATTGCTGGGTTTTCGGGGTCGTTTCGCCATATTTGTCTGGATTATGTGCCAAACATTCTCTATCGGATTCATGTCTGGTGATTGGCCTGGCCATGGTAAAATCCGAATCCCCTGTTCCTCTTTCCATGTGGTTGTTGTTCTTGCTTTGTGGCAGAGTGCTCCATCCTCCATAAAAGTGGCGTCTTCTTTAGATAAAATGGTGTTGTCGAATATCGGTAGTAGTCCTTCTGTTAATATTTGGGTATATTTTGCCGTATTTATATTTCCGTCGCAGATTACTAATTGCGATCTTCCACCATACCATATCGCGCCCCACACCATGATGTTCACACCGCCGTATTTCACCGTCTGATGCAAAAATTTGTCGTCCAGTTGCTGTGACGAACATCTCCATACCCTCGTACGACCACTATCATTGAATTGGCAGTATCTGCTTTCGTCTGAAAAAATGACACCGCCAAAACTCTTCGGGCTTCGTTCGCATTTCGATTGCCCAAGCCATTCGGCGCCGTTTTTGAAACGTCGTAGGGAGAGGTTTTTTCTTTGCCACGCTTTTATACATCTTCACACTGTGGAGGTATCGCAGAACGGTGCGCTGACTTTTCTGTATAGTTGCCGCAAGCTCAGCTGTACTTTTTCGCGGTTCTCTTAACACTTCACGCACAAGCACCCTTTTACTTCTTTCAGAAGGTCCGGCACGACCTGGTCTCGGCTCCACTGTTGTTTTTTCCTTGCGTTTAAATTGTGTAATCACACGGTTAACTGTGGACAACGGAATATTTAAAAATTTACTTATTTCACGTTGCGAAGCGCCGCGTTCACTCTGGACAACGATGCGACCCCGGGTGAAGGGGCTAATATCACTCGAACCTTGTAAGCGAGGCATAGTTGTAACGATACTAAACTATGACGAATTCTTTCCGGTACATCTACCCCTACCCCAATGACAAGAGAAAGTTCTTAATTCGTTCTTAGAATTTAGCTGTTTACATATTTATACCGCTTTACCTGGTGTCTATTTTATTCTGTCACCCTAGTGTATTTATGCAAAAGCGTCAACGGACTGAGGTCAGCGCTATACTTTTAAGAAATTGAAAGGAATGAAATTGTAACATCATAACCCACTTACATTCTACATAAAATCTGAAATTTAATACCGTAAACCCCCTATTAAGATGTAAATGCATTTTAAAGATCGTATCGATCCGACGGCCGTCAGCCGCATCATAAATTTCCCACAAGTCATTCTCAAACGTGAACGCTGCATAGTGCTGTTCGCCGGCATAGCCATCGTCTAGGTCTCCATTGCGGACAGCCGTGTTATTAACCTTAATACCAAAACAAAATGTCAGGCGGCGCGGACAATTTTTCACATATACGCCGGCGAAAATTCGCCGCCAACTACGATTAATCTTGGCGGGAACGAGCAGGTAATTAATAGTCCTCATTCTCGTTCGGCGCATTTTTCATTTTAAATTACAAAGTAAGGACGGTCCGTGAAAGCCGCTCCCTAACCACCCCTAGTCATTGGAGATTTTTAAAATGTAAAGTGTACATATAATGCTTATTTGCGGTATATCTCCATATGTATATGTTTAAATACAATATATATGTATGTAGTATAATTAATTAAGGTTTAATTTATTGCGTATGAAGAGGATAAATATTTGAGTGTATACACTAGGGTGAAATATATTTTACTTTGTTTGTGCTAATGACGCGGTGTTTTTTGTGAACTTAGAACAATAAATCAAAGTTTTCATAAAAAATTCTTTTACAGTGAAGCGACTGTATGAGATTTATGTAACGAATATGATCGATGTGCTTTTAAGTATCCTTAAATACCTTAAGAAGAATTAAGACTGATTGTGTTGCAACAAAGAAGACAAGCTACTGTCACATTACAAATTATGTACTTCTCCAAATTCATAAGCAACGATTACAAACTTGAGGGTGGTATTTCGTACTTAGGGACATAAAATTCATAATAAGTTTGCAAGTATTAAACAAGAGTCTATAAAATAAAATACAAAGGAACTTTCTAAATGCAAACCTACTAACTTGTTGTAACATAAAAAAATAGTTGGAATACCACCGCTTTCAACTTGCAGAAGGCTTTCTAGGTACAAAGAGGGTCTACACAACCGTATGATATTAGAACTATGAACTTTGCAATGCGATTTGTCGGTGAACATAAACTACACCTAGCAGTAGATCGTTTAATTTTATTCATCTTATGTCTGGTCTAACGCTAGCGAATTTATTTTTTCCACCGTATCAGGATTCTATGCGAAATTTATAGGTACTTCTTCTTCTTCTCATATCCTTATACCTTTTCAAGTGTTTGATTAGAACTTCGGTTCGTTTTGTACTTATTTTTTCCACCCTCTCCTATTTCTTCCGTCCATTTTCTCCTAGGCCATCTACTTTTCTTTTTTAGGTGTTCTGTCCCCATTACTTTCTTTGTAATTCTATTTGTCTTCATCTTTACTATATGTCCGTGCCAATTTAATTGCTTCCTTTTTATTCTTTTATTATTCATTCTTGTTTTGTTATTTTTCTAATATCTTCATTCTTGGTCCCATCCCATTTGGCCTTCCCCGCTATTCTTCTTAGATGTTTCGTTTCCATTGCATTTAACTTTAGTTCATCTTTCTTTCGTAATGTCCAATTTTCACATGGATACGTTATTGCTGGGATTGTTGTAGTATTATGTATTTTAATTTTTGTCTCCATATCAACAACTAGAATTCTCTTATCTAAAGAGTAGTATATTGATTTATTTACTCTGTTCGTTAACTCTCTATCTATTTTTCCGTCGCCTGTTTGTATGCTTCCCAAATAACCACATGTGGTTAACCCTCTCCAATGTAATGCTTCCACACTTAATTTTTTTGTTGACTCTATTGTTTTCGTTTACCATCATTATCTTAGTTTTGTTCAAGTTCACTTTCAGCTTTGCGGTTTCTATTTCCTTCGTCCAGATGTTATTTAGCTTTTGCGTTTTATTTTTAGACTCTTACAGGTTCTAGATTTCTGCACGCAATTATTGTGCCGTACTGCTCGGTTTGTGCTTTTACTCGTTTGACTACTCTGTCCATCATTCGTACGAATGGACTTTACTACAATTACCAATAATTGTAGAAAAGTAAATAATAAAACTGGAATGTTAGCTCATTGTATAAAATTAAGATACAATGAAATATTTAAATTACAAGACATTTAGTGAGTAGAGCTACATCTTTGCAGTATTTTTACATTGTAAATTAATGTATCTGTAATAGAAATTTTCTGCTTTGCACTAACAACGAATTAGAATTAAGAAAGTCTATTTGTGGGACAAAACTGTATTTTATTTATTATTAAAGTAAAATATGTGCACAATAAATTAGAATAAGAGTAAATAAACTTCTAAATAAAATCTCAGACTTTGACGGCCGTTTGTCATAGTCGTAACGGTTATAGAGTTCCGCTATCGGCTTTTCTTTTCTTCCAGACGTTTCGCGAACAACTGTGGTTCGCATTAAAAACCTAGTAATGCGGCGGAACCCAACAACAGCTACTACTAAAATAAAATTCTATCTCTCTTTACATTTAGATTTCCTTCTAATTTCTTTTACAATCTATAAGGATATAACACATAGGCTGAAAAGTCCCGGGCCTAACACATAGATGACGCTAGTTTTATTGCAGTCACCTTTCTCTCACTTAGTACTAACCTTCAAAAGGCAGCTGTTAAAATTTCATGATATTCTATTCATTAGTTTGTGAGTTATTGTGCTAGGAGTCACGCTACTTTTCTTGAACGTGTTGATGATTCTGAGCAGTGTTTGGCCATGTTTAAACAAACCGGAAATTTTGCGTCGATATGTGGCAATGGATGAAACATGGATCCATCACTTCACTCCGGAATCAAAACGATCGTCATCTGAGTGGACAGCAACTGGTGAATCTCGTCCAAAGCGCCCGAAAGCACAACAATCGGCTGGAAAGGTTATGGCCTCGGTATTTTGGGATGTGCGTGGTGTAATATTCATCGACTATCTTGAGAAAGGAAATACCATCAACAGTGAATATTATATAGCGTTATTGGAGCCGAAATTGCAAAGAAACGACCGCATATGGTGAAGAAAAAAAATGTTGTTTCATCAAGACAACGCATCGTGTCACAAGTCAATCAAAACAATGGCAAAACTACATGAATTGAACTTCGAATTGCTCCCACATCCACCGTATTCGCCCGATTTGGCTCCCAGCGACTACTGGCCGTTCGCAGACCTCAAAAAAATGCTCGCCGGTAAGAAATTTTGCACGAATAAAGAGGTTATCGCTGAAACTGAGGCCTATTTTGAGGCAAAAGATAAATCGTTCTACAAAAGTGGTATTGAAATGTTAGAGCGGCGCTGGAATGATTGCGTTGCTCTTAATGGAGATTACGTTGATGAATAATGCTAATTTTGAACCAAAAAAAACCGTGTTTTCTTTGTTAGGCCCGGGACTTTTCAGCTCATGTGTTATAATATGCAGTTTCAAGATTCGACAACACATTCTGTAGACTAAATGCTCTTTGTTATCAATCGTTCAATCGAAGGCCAAAAAATTCCGGACAATGTTACAATTGAACGATTAACAACGAGAAATCAAAGAAACTGGAACCACATGAAATCGTTTGAGATATTTCAGACGAGAGTTCTTTGGAATATCTAGACAAGAACCAAAATGAACCAAACTGTTTCTTTAATTACATCCACATTAAATCACTTGCGGTATTGCAAATGCCAGATGTTTGTCTAAATCAGTCCAATATGGTTCGATATAAAAAGAATCCGGTGAATTCTAATATTGCACACATTAATTAATTATTGTTAACATAGGTTAACAAATAATTGATATCCATATGTATATTCAGTATATAACAAATTTTATTTGATAAAAGTTAACATATTTAATATAAAAGTAATTCATTTGCTCTTTTTGTTTTATGCTTGTGCTTCGTCACATTTCATTATTTTTGTTATTATTGATCAGTTTTAGATCGTCAGACTTTTTGCAGTTACTTGTATGAAATTAAGCTACATTAAATAGTTACGGAGGTAGAAAAACAACTTTACTTCGTTTCAAATGAGGAAGTTAAAATAAAAATGTTTGTAAATGATTCTGCAGCTTTTCTTAAAAATGTGTTAATGTAGCTGCAATAGATCATGTAATTTTCCCTAAAAAAATTCATCTAGCGTAATTGTTATTAGGTAAAAGACGGTGACTATATTTAATATTAAGATAAATAATTATTTCCCTTTGCTTATTTTATATTTATTTCTTTAATTACATTATTTATCTATGTTTAATCTTGTCCTGTGTGCATTTTCTGTATTTACTTAGAACCAATGATATATCCAAAATTGTGAAAAAAATATAAAATATTGAAATATGCTTGAATTAATTTGTGTCGGGTTTTATAGTATTGGGTTTTATAATTTTGTTAAGTGTGAGAAACACCACTTAAAAGGAAAAGGGAATCAGTCAGCAAAAACTTGTCGCTTCAGTATGTAAACAAACACAGCATTGTACATAATATATAACACGACTATGTATCTCCGCTATTAGATGGAGGTCTATTAAATGTCCCGACTTCTTTTCTATTCCAATTCTGTCTCCTTAACGAATAGTTTTATGTTAACGAATGACCATTCGGTACAACTAGTCGGTTTCGAAAACGATCTTTGTATTCGATTAGCGAGCGGGTATTCGTTTAGTCTTACCGAATGGTATTCTTATTCGATCTGCCCATCACTAACTGGTTCTCAGATCAACACCCGGAAGAATTATATCTCAAATATCATCAGTGAAAACCTTAAAGAAAAAAGATATATATATATAAGTCAAATACATATAATTATAATACATAATTGTGTATATACTATAATTATAATTATATATTATAATAGACTTTTTCGGAATGTGTTTGTTCATATATTTTTCCCTTACTACACGAAAACCCAAACAACGCAATAACAAAAAATAGCACAACAAATTCCATATACTAAAGATCTACATATATTAAACAAAGACAGCCATAATAGTAATATAAATATAAAGTCATTCATTTTTTTGAACACAGGACAGTATAGACGGGATAGAGACCCGATGCGAACCATAATAATTGCCAATAGTAGAACGCAACGTATACTACTCTACGGATGTGTATACTTCGCAGATGAATAGTTAGAATTGAAATTGTTCCAATTATTTCTAATACCAATTCAGTAAATGTTTCGCTGATACATTATTGTACTTAGTTAGTAACAATGCAGATGATGGTCTAAGAGTTGTTTATTTGTTAATCTAGGTTTAACGCCTTTTGTAATTTCCTCCTGTACAACTAATACGCTACTTTGTAACGTTTATCAACTTGATAATTTGAAACTGGAACTATATTTATTGGAGAGGCCCTCAAATGGTGGTTTTTACAATAAAACAAATGGCAAATTATAAGCCAACGACGTGTTCGTTACATCTAATTTAAATTGAATATATGATGGCGTGTATCGTCCTTTACTTTTAATACGTATTGCAATATTTTGTAGTCCCATTGCTCGCAGCACATTAAAGATTTATCACATACTATGCAAATTATTTTTGCATCATATTTTAAATCACATTTTACAATATACTTGTTTATATGATCAGCTAGCGTCTGATTTCTACCATCTCGTTCATTCAACTGATGATAACCACTGCCACTTATATCGGGCCACTATCCCTACTATACTACCCTGTGTTTCGGACGATGTAAGCGATTCTAGTTATGAGTAAACTGTGCTAGGACCGTGTCATGTCGCAATAAGACTGCTAGTATTCATACGTATAGGATCGTGCACATGCTGTATCGCTTAGATTGGAACTTTGAAACGCGAGTTTGTAGATGTAGTGGATTCCAAATAAAGAAAGTATTATTGCCTGTGGAGTATATCTTATTAACGAAGAATAATAAAGAGAGTCTTCTACGCGGCGGAATGTTTACATGAATGTATTTCCTATTTTCTTTGCCTGTTAAGATTAATGAGACCTTGTTACTAGTCTTAAAGGTAACTTGCTGTATTAAAATCACTTTACTGCAAGAATTTAATAAAAAGATGAACGTAGTAGTTCATTTCAAACAATACCATCAATACGTTTATAGATTTATAAAGCCAACACCAAACGCTTCGTGAACGTTCAGCCATAATTCATTTACACTGTTTACATTCGTTTATAGACGACTTCATAAAAATAGTATCCCGCAGAAATGATTTACACCTAAAACATCCAACGCAACGACATCAGAAAACGTGCACTTTGTGTATATTAGTGACTTTACTACTTTTCATAAATCTAATCTAGCACTCATAAAAACGCAATGTCGTAAATAAAGTTCATGTCAAAACCAATGTTAAACTTTTCTTATCAAACAACTGAAAAATTCCATCGCTTCATCGTAATAGGAAAAAATGCTGTAATAAAAATGTCAGTGTCGATACCGCTATGAATGCGCGGGTTGCCAACATTTCACTTCGGCATTTTCAACCTTATCGTCGCTACGACATTACCAACCTTCCGTTTCGATAATGTTTCCCCACCTTTTATCTATTAATATCGGGCCGAAATAAATGTGCAATATGCATGTTCCGAAGTCATCAGTTTCCTTTAGTCGGTCCCGGAATAAAACTTAGGTGAGGATACCTATTCTATAGAAATCCAGCTCTGGAGTGAGGGTGGCGGTTGTTTTATTAAATGGGAAATAGACAAGATGGGAATTTTTTCTTCAGTCGGCACCTGCACTTGTCTTGATTACTTGCTCATGCAGAACGGCGGGATTGGTTCTGGAGATGATTAATCAAGCCGCAGTGTTGTATTATGTAGTCTTTAACACGTGTCTTACGTTCTTCTTTCGTTTTTTGTACGACAGACAGTGGTACACACCCTCGCCAAGGCGATGAGTGTGGATTTCCTTCGCTTCTAGTCCCCCCATTTTCTTCACGGAAAAGCACAAATTAACATTTCTGTTTTTAAAAGCGCGTATGGCGTCAGCCGTATGTAACACTTGAATCTTTTCAATTGTCCTTCTTTGTTGCTAAGTAGTGAAATATTAGAAAATATGCTAACAAGCAAGTTTGAAGGCTGTGCTAATACAGTGACAAAATATCATTGGACCGAATTTTAATGAAATGACTTGAGGTGTTACTTCATTTTGTATGGGTCGTTTTTTTAAAAAAACGTTTAGCAACTTGATAAATGCAAGGTGTAAACTTCATGGTTTAAATATTATACCAGAGGCCACTAGAACCACTTAAACAAAAAACATGCTTCTTAAATATTCTAAACGAATTCTATCATTTCAGAGGCAGTGCTCCAGCAACCCTCAACCACCATAATCAATTCTTGCGCGTTAAAGAACATAGTTACAAGTAGTATTTTATTATCTTGAACATTTTCAGTAAGTCAAGGCCTTGATCCGAAAGAGGCAGTAGTTATTAAAGGAAACTAGATACAACTTTGACCAATTAACAAACCCGTTACAAGAATTATAAAGGAGTAGGATTTTAGATGTAAAAATTTTAACCACTAGATGTGGAACGGTCGTTTTCTTTGCACTCATAAGAGCACTTTTCATAGTAGCGAACAATGTTCATTGAGCTACTGCTGTTTCATAACGTTTTGCAGAAGGCTAAGTGTTTCAGAATTTTTTATATACGAGGGAAAGTCAGTAAGTAGGTCACAAAAAGTTATTATAAAAATAATTAGCCAAAAACAAATTTGTTTTCAAAAAAGTCTCCATCTACATCAATATACTTATCCCATCACTTATCAATGTCCCAATGTCTGCTCCATAACAGTGTTTGAGTTGCCGACCGAACCACATACATACTGTTGCTGAACATAGTTATCACTCTCGAAATGTTTGCCAACAGATCATAGTCGCTCGAGGCTAGATTGGGACTGTAAGCCGGATGTCCACAAGATTTCCATTCTACTTCTGCAATTCTCGTTTGGGTCAAGTGGGCCAAATGCAGCCTGACATGATCGTGATGCAGCAATACTCCTCTCGTTAGTAGACCTGGACGTCTTCATCGAAATTCGACAGTATGATTCAGCAGTCACGTTCTCAAAACTATTCTGGTAATAGGTTAAGGGCACTCCTCGAGAATTCCAGAACGTGGTAAACATAACCTTACCAGCTGAGGGCATAACCTTGAAATTCCTTGCTGACGGTGAAAAAGGATGTTTTCACTGCATTAAAGCACACTTTGTTTTGAGTTGGTTATGGCGCTCCTATGACACATCACCAGTAATAATTCTGTAAAGCATGACTTTTCACTATAAACAAAGAGATATTTCCTTATAGATATCTTCTGCAGGAAGTCCTTTTAAGCAGAAAAAACGTCACGGTCGCCATTTTGCCATTGCCTGCGTACGCAACTGTCACTTGAGTATCATGCAGCTCGATTATGCTGTCACCTAGCGATAGAGAAACAGCTCACAGCTATTTTCAGCTTCCCCACAGCAGTTTGTGACGTATTCAATGACCTTCCCTTGTATTATTTCGTATAACCAATATCGATTATTTACTATAATGCCGACGGCAATATCGACTGAGTTGGCAGCTGTCATAATACATTAAAATAATATCCTGTAGTAGTGGAAAATTTAAATATAGCTAGGCTCTTGGTCCTTAAATTAAACAAGAATATCATGTGGTGTAAAGTTAGATGCAGAAAATATTATGATAGCTACTATGTTCCTAGGTGTATACTTTCTGCGACTATTATAACTAGAGACCGGACTATATGCAACGTACATATATTTCATTTGAAAATTTATAAATGCCTAAATATGCAATTTGTGCAATCACTAATTAAACATTAGAAGTTAATTAGTGTTAATAAACGATTGCACATTAGGCATTCCTATCCATATTCTTTAAAAAAATATATATGCACTTTATATACAATTCAGTCTCTAATTATAACTGTGCCTACGTATGTCCCAACATGTAAATAATCAAACGTCTAATTGTTATCTACAGTACACACTTAAATATTTTAAAATATTTTGGTAATTTTGTAGGTAGCAAATAAATCTTGCTCTCATGAATGAATAGCTACAAGGGTTGCTATTTATGTATCCGGAATAATAAATAAAAACGAATGTTTGCTATTAAAAATGGTTGAACCAATTTTCACAGCACTTTTTCCATTCCGACTGAGGTATCTCCAAAACATGCATTTTGAACGCATCAACCGCTCCTTCTGGCGTCGAAACTTTACACCACGTAGTTTATTCCTCACGGACAGAAATAAAAAGAAATCATTGGGTGCCACATCAGCACTGTATGGCGGATGATCCATCAATTTCATGTTTTGACCGATTAAATATTAAGTTATTTGGGTCGATGTGTGAGAATTCACGTTTCTTCAAAGACTTCTGACAAATAAATGGCTGTGTACTATTCAGAATTCATCGCTCTACGATTATCTAGTGGCACTATTTCCACGTGCCCGTTTAACCCAAAAAAAAACAGGCGAGGTGCTTCTGACGCGAACATTTTTTGTTGGGTTTGGCTCACCTTGAAAGATCCATACAGTCGAATGCTGTTTACTTTCGGACTGATTGAGAGGTGTGTTGAAGCATGTCCTTATAATCTCCAGCGACGATTGCTTTAAAACTTTGAACCACATCGGTGTATCCGTTTTTTTTTTTTTTTGGTTTAAAAAAGTTGGTACTAGTTTATTAAAATATTGATAGAAGTTATCATTGGTAGCGCAGAATGATTGTGTAATTTATTTCATATTTCAGCCATAGAATGTGATGGGAGGGAATTTATACGAATATTTCGCATGAGGTTTCTTTCATATTATAACATTTAAAGCCAACAAATAAAAGGCACCAACAATTTTAATAACAACTGCAAAAAAACTAATTTATAACTAGTTTTTAGCAATGTATTAAAAAACTCCTCCCGAACTCCTATTTATTTTCACCCTACCTACGCATTATTATTAAAAATTGAACGGGCTTTCCTATACAAAAGAGATGAGAATTTGAAATTTTAATCGGGACAAAGCAACCGGAAGCAACAATGGCATTTTTTTGCATATAAATTGCATATTTCGCTTTTGCCGACGCGGATGCAAATTGTAATTTCCAATCGGCGCCCTCTGGTGGTGACGTCATCGAACTAAACGGTCTACGCTTCGACGAGTTGATGGAAAAAACCGCAAGGATGCACAGGCGAACAAACTTGCTAACAAATTTGAATAATTAAATCTTGGCCGCTTGAAGTTACCGAAAGTACACTATACACTGTTGCATATTAAAATGCATATTAATTTTGCATGTAATCGTCCAGTATAAGTGATTTAGTTTAAAGTGTAACAAATTTGATGAAGGTAAATTAGATACATAAAGGATTGTGTAATAAAGAAATGTAAGAGAGACAGTTTTACGAGGTGTATCGCAGAATTAATGAGTGATTAATTTAGTAAGTATTTAATTAAATGTATCTACAATGTATCATTGTCCATTTTAAAATATGCTCCTTTGGAATACACAAAGCATCTTCAGCGAGTTTTCTGTTCCTGGTAATAATTCTGGAGGTCTTGTTCCATTACGCTATTTAGAACATGCGCCATGACTCTTTGTTGTTTATTGTTCTGCAATGGGAACTTCCGCTTAAGAGCTGGAGAAAGAAAATAACCATACGAAGCCACGTGTAGCCCTATCTGTCATGTGGGGCGGGTGTGAGACTATTGGAATGTTTTCCTATCTCAAAAATTCTCTAACCAACAATAATCTATGATTGGAAGCATTCACGAACTGGCAATATTAGGTCGCTCAGGCAAAACTCCTGTCCTCAAACATTCAAGGACCTCGCGATAGATTCACTATCTGGCCTTGCGGTACGAATTATTTGTAGACATTTCCACGAGAAGAACATTCTAGTTTTATTTTTTCCAACGCTTAAGAGGAAATTGAGAGGTTCTCATTGCGGAACAATAAACAACAGCCTAATGGAACAAGACTTCCAGAATTGAAATTAATACGTAGACTTCCAGCGCCAGAGCCAATAATAAACGAACTGTTTGCGGAATTTGAATGTGTCATGAGAGAAAATGAAATACAAGTAAAAGGTAAAACAAGGAAATAAGAAGGAAAGAAAAAGTGAAATAAAGTGAAAAGTGAAAAAAGCAGAAGAAAAAGAGATGAAAGAGAATAAAAGCAGAGAAGGGAGACAAAGAAATAAGAAAAAAAAAAGAAAGAGAAAGGCAGGATCTTGACATTTCACTTCCCTCGCAGGAGGCTTCTTCAGACAGAACTGGTGGCACGTTAGTTCCCATATTCTCTTTCTCCTGAAGAAGCCTTCTACGACGGAGGCGAAATTTCGAGATCCCACCTGTTACGTTCTCCTGGTTTGAAGAACAGCGCCGCTGTAGCCTGCTCGTAAATTCCTGAATTACTTGACCAATACTTACTTATAGAGTATGTTCGCTTATTTACTAAAGGAAAGGTTGTACAGTGAAACTCAATGCGCATGCGCAAAAAATATATTTAAAAATAAAATGGTTACACGGTTTCCACTCTTGCCTATGTACATGTACGATGTACGTAAGATATATATATTTGCAATAATTGCAGTTATTCGAGCTCTCTTATACATGTAATGTACATTAGCATTTGTATATGTATTTTCATTGGTAGCAACATAAAGTAATGCCTCAGCATGTACGTTGCAAAGCCATGTCTTAATTCTGTTTAAAGGTTAAACTCTTATATGCTTCCGCTGAAGCTTTGTTAGAGGCATGTACTAATGCCTCTATCTGTTTGCATGCACCACTACCTTTTTATAGGGGAACCAACCCTATTTATTTCTTAAATTTATAAGCGCACCTCGGTGCTATGCTCATTTATATGTCCCTTTCCGGGAGCCTAATATACTTTCCTTGTTTTAAATTTGCCTAAGGGACTTGGCCCTGTATTATTGGCATGTATTTGTACTTGACCAAATACGTTTGTTATTTTCACATTTATGGGGGAACCCACCCTATCTCTTAGAGCTTGAACGCCTGGTCGAGGGCGACAGTAGCGATAATAGCCGATCTCAATACAAAAGTAATGTCACAGCTACCCAGGCATTCTCGTTTGAAATATTACGCTATGTGCAATCTTTAGCTCTCTACTACTGCGCCCCAAAGAAGGGAAAAATCCAGTAACCAGCAAATGTGCGAACTGCGCACCGACAAGTAAAACGGAGCGATGATGCCGACACTACATAAGAAAACTGATCCGTGAAACTCGTCCGCTACGACGAGCAACTAAATGAAAATTTCTAAGTCCCGATACGACAAGGACCGAACAAACGTACAAAAGACAACGGGCGCTGCGGCCGCAACGACCGTCAGCAAGAAGCGGAGTGATCGTACTTGTAGAGGAGGTCTATACTTGCGCGCCGACAACCTCACCAAAATAATTTCCGACACAAACTTAACCGAAGAGTAAAAATATGTATAGACGACAATGGACACAGTAGCCTCGACGTACGATGATAGAAAATCGAGAATTTATACTTATTAAAAAAATCTATACATGCGATTCGACGACGTTACCAAATGACTCCCGCCAGAAATAAATGTATAGACAACGTCCTCGACGATTCCCGCCAAAACTAGAAAATCTTAGAAATCTCTAATAATCATACGACGACGTTACTGTACACGTTACGACGAGGTACGAAAGGTGACCGAGAGTACACGATCGTTAATACCTCGACCGTCGCGCGGGAGACGACTGCCTATGCTTGTGTACCTTAAATTTTAAGAAAACTCCCATTACTTATTCGACGACGTTGCAGTGAATGATTTCTAATTAGGCAGTTTTAGCTAGCGTAATGCGAATGGCTGACCTGCATACATATACAATACGTAATGTACATACATATTAAAATAAAATTGGATATAAGCAAAATAAATAAATATAAAAATGAAAATAAAGTAATATTCTAAAATGAAAATAATAATGCAAAGAAGATAAAATACATAGTAGTAAAAAATTTATAAAATATAAGAAACAATGTTAAGTCCTTAACACCACCCTTCTCTTTCTTTTTTCTCTTCTTCTGACCCTTTCTCTCTTTCTTTCTCTTACTCTCTTTCACCTTTTTCTTTTTTCACCATTTACTTGTCGTTTTTTTCACTTTATCTTTCCTCTTTATTTCTTTCTTTTTCCTATTGCTTTTATTTTACTTTCTCTTACACCCTATCATGACACGGCCCCATTCCAGAAAAAGTTCGTTTATTACTTCTAGAATTAATGATAATAATAATAATAACACAACAACCCCAGAGTTTGCCCACCCCAGCGATGGAGAATTCGCTGGAGACGCTGTGTGCATTCCAAAGAAGCATACTTTTAAGGGAACAATATTAAATTGTAGATATTTTCAATTAAACACCTTAAAACTAATGACCCTCATGAATTCTGAGACATACTTTGCCTACATATATATCCATGGAAAAACAAATGCCTGTAAAATTAACATTTCTTTCTTTTTATACCCGTTTTCTTCTTTCTCCGAGGTTAAAGCTAAGTTAACATTATTTGTTTCCAATTGATTTCATCATGATTCAGACGCTTTACTACCAGCAGAGACTCATCACGCTGCACCTGTACTCACGTTTATCAACTTCCAATTAACTGCACCGTTTTCCTTGTCGGTGTAAAAATATTTAGTTCAACTAATAAAACTTCAGGTGCAGTATTTCCAGGAATGGAAGCTATATCTAACCGTAATGACTACGAAAGTACGCAAATTAGTGAAGGAAAAAACAGTATGAACCCTTGTAAGTTATACATGCGCAATGTTCAAAAGATCATTTTGGTAAAACGTTGGGTATTGGAAGAGTAAGTCCCGAATTCGTGGATGCTCAACACTTTGGATTGTTGGTCGAGAAATTGTTACGTTTTTTTGCTATTTGTCTGATAATGAAGATTGTGTCGATAGTAGACCTATTTTGCCGGAAACCTTGTTGTTCTTCGCGGATTTGTATAGTTTTACATTAGATTATTTTTGTCTTATTATTAAATCGAAAAGTCGTTAGTGCATGCAATTATTTTATGAAGATAGAAGCGATGGAATTAAACTTTGAAGAAACAGAAACTACTTTTCCAACTAACCGCTTAAATTAAGTTGAGGGAGAATCACCGCATCAAGATTAAACTTGTTTAAGCAAGCATTGCTGACGGATGCGCATTTAAAATTTGCCTGTAGGCAGTCCTTACGAAAAGTGCCCACTAATAGCAGATTGAAAAGTTATTTACTGTAATTTACTGTCGCAGCTGTGCTTCAAGCGTAATTGTTGGTTGACAAATGATTCATGCCTAATACGTTAATGGAAAGGGGTTGCAGCGCTATCTACCGGTACGTTTCAGAAATTAACTGACGTACCGTCATATATCGCCTAAAATAGAATTATTAGCGCCCTATATACTTCTCAAAATGACATCGAATTACTTCATATCGTCGAGCGAGCAGCGTCGATGCTTGATGTCGAGCGGGGGAGTGATCCCTCGTCGAAAAACGAATTAAATTCGTATTCGTTCAGTCACATCACATCCACTTCCGATAGGGTGTGAAACCACGGAACGTCAGGCAATCACCTTATCAATAATATAATTGCCAATTTCCCCATCTATCTCCTGTAAATTTTCGTGGTATTAAAGGTATGGGAAATGGATAAGACGCCAGTCGACAGTTTTATCGAATATTTTCGCCTTTCACCGACAGGATTGCGATGTTGTTAGACGTCTCCTAACGAAGTTGAAGTCTCTTAATCCCACGTAAGTAAACGTCTTCTTTCAGACGGAGATTATACTTGCGGAAATGCTTCTGTTATTAGTTCTGTTCATGACGATTAAAGGAATTTCGAGTTTTAGATTGGAAATTCCGAGTTGTGCAAGATGTCTGCAGGTTTTATTTCTGCTTCGATAATCGATTTGGCGCTTTCGTTTGGATTGCATTGGTTTGTGATGATCTAATTAAAATCACCGAGTTCCAAGTTAAAATCTACGCTATATACCGTCTCCACGTTTTATGTATTTGATTTTAACAATTTACCACACACATTTATTGTGTATAATAATTGCCATAAGTAGATTTACAATACTCACTATACACATTTTTGCCCAAATTATAAACTATCAAAATATTGTTTATAACTACACTCTACTATTGTCCGTAACTTCTAAAATTTATTGTAACATACACTCTATAGCAATGGATTCAGTCCTTGGTCTTCTTCTGCAATCCCGGGAGGGAGTAGTGGTATCGAGAACTTCTTTGTTGCTTCTTTTCTTTCTTTTATAGTGTGTCCCTTTCTTATATTTCTTTTTGTAGTATTTGCTGCTTGATTTTTCTCTTGTATTTTATGTAAGCTAGGTCTTTTACTGTTTTTAATATTTTATTGTAATTTTATATTGCATCTGTTGTTGGAACTTTTCCATACTGCTGTGATTGTAATTCTACTCATTTTGTATATTAGTTTTGGTATTTTATTTTGCAACCTTTGCAGTATGTTTATATTTTGCTTAGTTGTATCTCCCTATACGTTTATTAGGTAATTCATCTGCGAACTACGCATTGCACTGAATATAAACTTCTTGGCAAATTCTGGTATTATGCGAGGTATTTTGTATATCTTTGCAATTGCCAGCGCATTCTTATCAATTAGTTCGTTAGGGTGGTTGTTCCACTTCAAATTGTTTTGTATTGTTAATCGTATGGTTTTTATTTTTATGTTGAATTTTAATGTCTTTGTTCTATTTGAGAATATCATATACTCTGTTTTTTCTTCGTTTATTGTAGGGTATTTTCGTTGCACCATCGTTCCGGTATATTCATATCTCTGTTTATAGCTTGTTGTAGTACTTCCTTGTTTCTTATCCAAAAAAACAATACATGTATCATCGGAATACGTGTATATATTCCCAGTAATTTTTGTTTTGGCTAGGTCATTACGTATATTATGTAGGGTATTAAGAGTAGATTTCCGCCTTTTTCGGCTTTACCTTTCGCTTTCGTGTTTATTTACCACGGCATTTTTGTATGACTTTTTTCTCCTTTCCGTAGATACCTATTTTTTCTATTTTTTGGCTCGGTTTTTGATTTGCATGCAGCATTAAATTTTTTTTTTCATATCAATAGAAACCGCAATTACTATTTCGTTTTTCGTTGATGTTGTTTAGCAGGTCAATAATGGCAGACACAGTTCCTGAATATTTTGCATATTGATTTTGGTGTATTATACTGTACTTTACATTTTCCAGCCGCACTATTCTTTCTCTGAAATTCGCGTTCTCTCTGGTACTTTCCTTCAATAACACCCTTACTTCTTTGTTCTCCTTCTGAATTTTATCACACTTCGCCACCATGAATTCGATCGATTTTTCCATGACTTAGTTTTTTTTTTGCGTCCCTTGGTGTTCGTTATTTCGTCTTCACTTTCACTTGATTGCGTGTCTTCTTCCTCCTCCCTTATTATTTTCTTTGTTGTTATTTATTACGTTGAATTTCCACTTCACTTGTTGTTCTGTTCACTTTGAGCGGTGTAGTGTTCGTTTGTTATTGATCGAAATATCTGGCAGTTGTAAAAAATACGATGAAAAAAACTGGCCGGTGTACTCTTTTATATTTTTCGCTATTTCTCCTTGTAATTACACAGTTTACTTTTGTTTGACTTTAATCAATAATTATTCTATTTATTAATGATTAATAAACAGATAATTTAATGGTGTAAGTTGTTGATATGCTCTATTATCACATCTCCTGAAGATTTCATTTAATAATACTAAATTCTTTAAGTATTAACTAAATTTTTAAACAAATAGCGGGAAATAAGGGATGTAATGCCAAATCAATACATTTTTATATTAAAGGAAAAGAACTATAAAAAGCAATTGGTATCCAAATATGAAGGAAAAAACGGATAGCTACAAAATATTAACTTATATAGGACCAGTGAAAAAATGGGCAACGTATTAACTAAATTTAATTTAACGATAACCTACAAAACCAATAATTCATTAGGAAAATTCATCAAAAACAATAAAAGAAATAAACAAAGGAAAAAATTCAGTAGTTTATAAATTAACTTCTAATGATTGCCCAAAAAGGTATATCGGTCAAATAGGTGAAAATTTTGATAAAAGAATACATGAGCACTTCGCGAGTTATGCACATAAGAATAAGGATTCCAATGATGCACTCCATTTACTGGAGAATAACCATAGTTTCAAGAATAATTTTTAAATTTTACATTCCGAAACTAAAGGTCTAAAATTAAACTTACTCGAGTCTCTAGAGATAAATAAACTTAAATATTTAGATGTATTATTAAATCATTAAATAGACCTTGATAATTCACCATAGTTGAATTTGTTTGTGAAATCTAGTACTAGGAGTTTAAAGACTAATGAGTTAATTTTGTAAATACAATATGTACACGTTATCCTTAATTACAATAGGAGAAGGGAGTCTTAGATTTGAGTATAAATAACGTGTTTTTCAGGGATCAGTAGAACATCTGATGAAGCTACAGTGATAGCGAAACATGTCATATTAATACTGTATTAAATATATTGGAAATATTTGTAAAATTGAGCATTACCTCTTCGCCCATGTTCAATATGGATTTCCAACAAGTATCGGTCGATTCAATCAAAATTATGGTCAACCTATTTCTTTTTTAATAAAATTGGTTTTGTTAAATAAATACTTTGAGAAAAATTGAGGATGTATGAGCAAAATTGCATTCAAAATTCATAAGTCTCATTCGTTCTTCTTTGAAAAGGAATGGTTACAACGTTTTTATGTTGCAGCTGGTTCTACTTTTGAAATGTGTATTCTTCACCATTCCCTGTAATGGCGACTTAGTTGTAATATGACATTTTCAAAGAATATTAACCGCGACTTCCCCAATTTCAACTTAGGGTATAATTAAAACTGCTTTTGCTTCTCGAGAAGCTATTATCGTGGTGGATCCGTCATCGCGGCGGTAATTAAAAATATATTTCTGGAAGTTATTCGAAAAGTTTTCACCCCACAAAAGGGGACTGAAATGAACGAAGTTTATCCAATCAATAAGTCGTTAGTTGGAGGAATCGGATTAAGTACACTTTACGTTCCTTCGCCGAATACAAGTATGTATTTATAGCTTTCTTAATAAACGTGAAAATGATATTCTTCTAAGCATCATTAGGAAATTAATAATAAAAACTAAACTCCCTAGGAGATCAGGTATCCGGTTAATAATAAACGAAACATAGTAGGAGCAGAACACGTAAACCTTTTGCAGCTTTAATTTTGAATCTCACTCCGAATCATAGATTTTTATGAGCGACCATAAAAGGGCGTAAGATTTCCGTATGGACGAGGGCGGCGGTGGCGGATGGTCGTACGTCGTAAAAACGGAGTTGAAAAGCGTAAATTATAATACAATATCCGTAAGTGTTCGACCGTCGAATTGCATAAGGGCGGCCCTTGTAAATTGCAACAGGTCAGCGCGGAAATTACGGGCGTTTCACTTTGATACAAATAGGAAATGAAGCTCGGAGAGTGGCGTTGGTAGGTTGGCTGTGAAAGATTTTAACGTTCAGATAGAGTCGTTCCATTGACGGTTGCCGTTATGGAATGAAGATCGAAAACAAAAGCATTATTAACAGGTTTATGCGAGCGGAATATTTGGGTTTAAGGGAAAATGTGTGAAATCCTTTTCGAAGTCAAAAATAATTGGAGACTTCATTATAAAAGATTCCATATCCCCAAAAATAGATTACGTATTGTTGGTAAATACTGGGAAGCAATTAAAATTAGAAAACAAAGTGCTGATGCCGATTATAGCCAAACATATTTTGGTGAAACATCTCAAGCTCTTATTTAATGTTTGCTTTTCTGTTAGCGATCGGTGATGAACAGTTCATCTCCAATCGCTAGCCGAACGAGAGCGTCAAAACGAAGATGAGTGAGATCTCGGCGAAACATGGACCTAGTCGAAACGGTCCCTTTCAGGACCAATAGCACACGCCACCAGAAACCCGGTAGTACTCATTCATATATGAATGGTATTGGATGGAATGGAACCTCGTAAGGATAACGAAAACTTCGATTAAATGCATATAGGACAATTGGAACCCTATTCTCTGGTACCCACTTTGGAGCTTAACAAATTTTCTACTCTTTTCGAAGATTAATTTAACTTTCTCTTTCATGACAAGTCATTGAATTCCAAATTAGGTAGATTTTATCATTACAATATGAACAAATGTTGATTGTTATGATTATAAATTATAGACAATGGTCTTTTCCCTGATAATCCTCAGTTGGAGAGACCACCCTTCATTGGTCATGGTTGTTCTTATTGACGACAGGCCTACACACTCGCTAAGAAAGTGTTTCGCAGACTCGTCTTCAGCATGGCATCCTCTGCGTACCATAAGCTAGTTACACCTCGAAGAGGTTCTACCTTACCCCAAAATCCCCTTTGAAGAGTTTTAATTTTCATAAAGAAATGAAATAAGTGGTTAGACAAGGCGCCCATGACTATAAACCTTCATGCTAGCCAGACTATTTTCTTCAACAAGCTGTAATCTTTCAGCTAAATTAAGTTGCCGTTGATAGTTTCAGTACCACCTTTACAATAATCAAAGGTAGTATCTGAGTCTTTGCTTTAAAAACAACCGAAAATTATCCCGGAAAACGCTTTTGGTGTTTGGGCTTTGTTATAGTCAAGCGACCTCTTTCATTGCTCATGACACATATTTTTAAAAGTTTAGACATTTTCAATGAAAGCGTCTCTTGGTTTTTCTATCTTGCATTTGATTTCTTGTGTGGCTCCACTGCTCGTTTACTAATATTCCCGGGTAGATATGTTTGGATACTCGTTCTATTGATATTTTTGTATAAGTAGGATTTACTTTCTTCTATTTATTTATGAGCATAAAATTCGTTGTTCATTTCTAGCCCATATTGATCACTTACTTCTTTCACTTTATCCATTAGCTGTTGTAGTCGCTCCATACTATTCGGAAACATGACAGTATCATCTGCATAGTGATTGTTATTTCGCCGTTCACCGTTCACCGTTTAAAGAATGCGCAATAACGAAATTATATTCGCGCGACTTCATTACCACTAAAATAGGGTTGAGCATGTTGAGCAAGTTCATAGGGGCAGCAATATTATTTATCAGTTTAGAAGGTGGTAGTGGGTAGTTCGTAATTGGTGATAGTTGGTAGTTCGTAATTGGTGATAGTTGCTAGTTCGTAATTGGTGGTAGTTGGTAGTTCGTAATTGGTGATAGTTGCTAGTTCGTAATTGGTGATAGTTGCTAGTTCGTAATTGGTGATAGTTGGTAGTTCGTAATTGGTGATAGTTGCTAGTTCGTAATTGGTGATAGTTGCTAGTTCGTAATTGGTGATAGTTGGTAGTTCGTAATTGGTGATAGTTGGTAGTTCGTAATTGGTGATAGTTGCTAGTTCGTAATTGGTGATAGTTGCTAGTTCGTAATTGGTGATAGTTGCTAGTTCGTAATTGGTGATAGTTGCTAGTTCGTAATTGGTGATAGTTGCTAGTTCGTAATTGGTGATAGTTGCTAGTTCGTAATTGGTGATAGTTGCTAGTTCGTAATTGGTGATAGTTGCTAGTTCGTAATTGGTGATAGTTGCTAGTTCGTAATTGGTGATAGTTGCTAGTTCGTAATTGGTGATAGTTGCTAGTTCGTAATTGGTGATAGTTGCTAGTTCGTAATTGGTGATAGTTGCTAGTTCGTAATTGGTGATAGTTGGTAGTTCGTAATTGGTGATAGTTGCTAGTTCGTAATTGGTGATAGTTGCTAGTTCGTAATTGGTGATAGTTGCTAGTTCGTAATTGGTGATAGTTGCTAGTTCGTAATTGGTGATAGTTGCTAGTTCGTAATTGGTGATAGTTGCTAGTTCGTAATTGGTGATAGTTGCTAGTTCGTAATTGGTGATAGTTGCTAGTTCGTAATTGGTGATAGTTGCTAGTTCGTAATTGGTGATAGTTGCTAGTTCGTAATTGGTGATAGTTGCTAGTTCGTAATTGGTGATAGTTGGTAGTTCGTAATTGGTGATAGTTGCTAGTTCGTAATTGGTGATAGTTGCTAGTTCGTAATTGGTGATAGTTGCTAGTTCGTAATTGGTGATAGTTGGTAGTTCGTAGTTGGGTAGTTCGTAATTGGTGATAGTTGCTAGTTCGTAATTGGTGATAGTTGCTAGTTCGTAATTGGTGATAGTTGCTAGTTCGTAATTGGTGATAGTTGCTAGTTCGTAATTGGTGATAGTTGCTAGTTCAGTTGCTAGTTCGTAATTGGTGATAGTTGCTAGTTCCTAATTGGTGATAGTTGGTAGTTCGTAATTGGTGATAGTTGCTAGTTCGTAATTGGTGATAGTTGCTAGTTCGTAATTGGTGATAGTTGCTAGTTCGTAATTGGTGATAGTTGCTAGTTCGTAATTGGTGATAGTTGCTAGTTCGTAATTGGTGATAGTTGCTAGTTCGTAATTGGTGATAGTTGCTAGTTCGTAATTGGTGATAGTTGCTAGTTCGTAATTGGTGATAGTTGCTAGTTCGTAATTGGTGATAGTTGCTAGTTCGTAATTGGTGATAGTTGCTAGTTCGTAATTGGTGATAGTTGCTAGTTCGTAATTGGTGATAGTTGCTAGTTCGTAATTGGTGATAGTTGCTAGTTCGTAATTGGTGATAGTTGCTAGTTCGTAATTGGTGATAGTTGCTAGTTCGTAATTGGTGATAGTTGCTAGTTCGTAATTGGTGATAGTTGCTAGTTCGTAATTGGTGATAGTTGCTAGTTCGTAATTGGTGATAGTTGGTAGTTCGTAATTGGTGATAGTTGCTAGTTCGTAATTGGTGATAGTTGGTAGTTCGTAATTGGTGATAGTTGCTAGTTCGTAATTGGTGATAGTTGCTAGTTCGTAATTGGTGATAGTTGATAGTTCGTAATTGGTGATAGTTAGTATCATTGTTCCTTTAACAACATACAAATGAAATAATATATTGTCTTTGAATTTAGACGCATCAAAAATTAATACATATATCAAATTATAACAAATATCTATATTAATAATTTACGAATGTAACAAATTCTGGCTATATTTCTAGGTAAATTTAGAAACAATTAGCAATATAGTGTAAACAAACACTTTAATATATTTTCCTGCTTCCTAGCACCCATTACTTTTAATCTGTCTACGCCAGTGGGCGAATTTCCTGCGCATACTATAATGACGTCAATGTATCTTCTCATTCTGAACGAGCTACACACTACATTATTCACATAATAATTTTACAATTAAAATAAGTACACCAAAGTGTCAGCCAGGCTATGTATTTACAAATAAAATATGTAGTTGAGGAAATCTTTAGAGGTATTTCCGGGTGGGCGACTCTTTTACCGTGTAGTGTAGTTTAAGAGAATGCATTACCTCAATCATCATCATCATCTCATTTGTATATAATACAAGTAAGAGAATTAAATAGGATGGGAATAAAACAAATTCATCTATATATTGGCAATGTGTATATATGCATTTTGAATATTGTGTAAGAATACCGAAGTTATTGTTCTTAAAATAACTTGTTTATTGCATTAAATCATTAAATATGCAACATTTCTACTCATTTTTAATGCAAATCCAGTTATTAAAAACTTAGGGATATGCGCCAGAATGCATAAAAAACGAATTAATGATTACAAATGAGGATCTGACCACAATCCCGATATTATCGACATTTGAAGTTACAATTTTCGAAACAAATTCAATTATTCAATTTTACTGACATCTATTATTATACCAAACCAGCACGGAAACAAGCAGAGGGCAGCACTGCGCTCCAATATTTTCAACAAATCAATTTCCCAAGTGCGGTACAAAAAATTGCTTTTAGATGATAAATTTTTAATGGACTTCATTCATCTGCTAGTACACTCGACGCTTTCGGCGAAGCTTGTCCCTCTCTACTCCTTTTTTTTTGTAATCCCGATAGCCAACGCTATGCGATTTTAATTATGAAGAGTTGCAGGCGAGCAATTCCGTCCTTTAATAAATTTTAAACGAATTCGAAGTTTATTCTAACGGCGCGCCACTAGTGAATATAGAAAACGTATGTTATATTATCGAGAGAATAGGACGAAATGAAAAAAGAACAGCACGAAAACGCTTTCACGTTAAGTATAATTTCATTTGTTTTAATAAAACAGTAAATCTCCGGGGTTTAACATAAATGAAACCGTCACTCACATTGTTTGCAGTCAAATATAGATTCATTAGAAAAGTCATTGTTTGAACTCAAATATAAATTCATTAGAAAAGTCACATGGGAAGCAAACGTTTCATTACTTCGATAATATTTTTGAATTTAGGACTTTTTTAATATGTCACCCGCAGACCTTTGGGATAGTTGGGAGATTCATTCCGTATTTTGTATTCAATAGTCGCGGTATTGTGGATAATATCTCAAAAATCTTTCGAATATAAAATAACGCAGGATTTAATATATACATGGAGATATATCGCAAATTCCTTCGATAATGCTTTAGTAATATAAAGAAAGTATCCAAAAATCATTAGCATATCTAGCGCTACAGTCTAAGATTAATTTGCGTGTATATAGGGTGAACCATATATTATCACACATTTTGCTCCTATAGGAAAATCTGGTTATTTTGTACGAAATTACCTATATATAAACTGCTTTCGAAACATTTGCGCAGGATGAGAATGGCTTTTGCAGTATTGCATCCTAAGAATTACAATTTCCGTAATGTTTGATTGGTGGCTATCTGCTTCGAATATCATTTAATCCATGGGACTGAACAAAAAGAATACCTTGAGGCCATATGTCTATTTTGATAAGGTACCCAAAAATTTTATTCCTCATGTAATATTTTTGTCTCTATTTTAAAGAAGGCATCTGTACACTTTAAATTCTTTGAATAACTGGTGGCATTTTGCGAAATTTGTTTAAACCTTGCCGTTTTAACATATTATGGTCGAAATTCCTAGGCTCTTTACTTGCCGAATTCTTTTGCTTAAATTTTTTGATTTAAATTCAGATCTATATAATATGAAATAACTGAAATAGCCAAATATAAGGTTCTATAAATATATTGACAAAAAATATATATATGTTGTGACGGATGTTTTCGCAGTCACCGTATATGAAATAATTTTCCCGGGTTTCTGGACTAGGATGGAAACGTTGACCTAGTTGAAACGTTAAAAAACTCAAAGAAAGTTATTAATCATCTCCATATATCACTCGGAATTTATGCTAACTGTACGACCTTGTTGTCTTGAAAAAAGTATAGGCCAACAATTCCTTGCGCCGACAATCCACAGGAACTAAATTCCCAAGGAAGTTGCTACCGATCGGAAAACCCTTCACTTCTCACTGAGCGATTACTTTCGCACCGCGAATAAAACAAATTGAAAAAGGCTTTTGGGACACCCACTATTATTATTTATATCGGGGTAGACTAAAGATATTCACCAAGTTTACATTTTGTTGAAATACGAGACTGGATCTCTATGCTGTACCCCTGACCCCTGACTCCAGTGGCATTAAATTTTTAATTTTCGCCATAGCCTCCCTATACACTAATGCACCCGGTCCATTGGTGCTTCTACATCTCAACAGCTTGCCTGTAATTAATGTAACTAGGGGCCAGATCCAAGAATATGGCGGATGGTCCACTAATTCGAAGCCTGCTTGGTGTATAACAACCATAGCAATACCAGATGTATGTCTGGGAGCATTATTCTGATGGAACAGCACACCGTGCCTTAACTTTCTTCGACGTTTCTCTTTAATAGCGTCTCGCAGTTTAGAAATCAATTGTGCATAGCAGGTCCCTGCAATGCATTGTCCCATTTGCAAATAATCAGTCACGATAACTCCTTGAGGATCCCACATAGATATCAAAACCTTTCCAGCAACCGTGATGTTTCCACTCTCTACTGACTCACTTTGGTCTTGGGACCGTGGTGGTGCACTAATCCATCCGTGGTCACATACCGACAGAGAAAGTCCTCCTTGTTTGCTTGGTACCTTTCCAAAAAACGCTTACAAATCAATACCCGATTTCTTTTTGGGATGAATGGTTAACATTCAAGGCACCCATCTTGCGCTCAACCTTTTCATATCTAATTCTTTGGTCAGTATGTTGTGCACCACATGACATGATAAACCAATATCTTCCACAATGTCCTTGATGCGTATTCGTCGGTTTTGCATTACAATATCGTGTACCTTTTAACTGTTTTTGTCTGTTGTTACCGTTATGGAAGGTCCAGAGGCACGTTGGCTTTCACAAGATGTTCCTCTGCATTTAGAATCTCGACACCAGCGTTTTATTATATCACAAGAAACTGCAGACTCACCAATAGTTGCCATGACGTCTTCATGAATTTGAGTTGGTGTCATCCCCTTTTTCTGGAGGTACTTTACTACGGCTCTTTGTTCTACAGGATCCATCTTTACGAACAATCACGACTCTCAATTCAATTAGCCACAGCACAATAACACTTTGAGATACAAACTTGATGTTATGTAGATATGATCTACAAATGTCAGTTAACTAAATGTCAGAAACATTAATCAAAAACAACCAATTAGAAGTAGGTGATTGGTGAAGTATGAGGATTAGCCCTCGTATATTAACGCACCAATATCATACATTTCGTTTACTTAAATTTGTGCCTCATATAATATGTCGTTCATATTCTAAATTTTGTGTACCTCTCCTGATTGCGAACGTTTTTCGTATCACTCTCATGCTCCCCAACTTCGTCAAAGTGGTCATTAATGAGAAGATACCTCTTCGGTCTAAATTTCACCCCTACTCCCGCACGTCTTTATCGTTCTTAGGTAACTGAATATTTAATCTGTTCAGGCAATTTATCGTAGCCAAGTTTGATTAAACATTGATAATACCTTAAACAAAGTTAGTAGATAAACCACCTGAGTAAGTTGAATAATGTACAAGTGCATGGGAGGACTTCACGAGAAAGTAAATCGTCTTCTGTTTATACCGTTCGAATGAAACAGTTAAAAGTTTTGAAAGTTATAAAATAGTTTTATGAAAAATGGGTAGGGTTTAATGCACGCGATTGCATCTAAACTTCTATAAGATGGTACGAAAAAGGTTTTAAAGGAACCAAATCGACGTATTACGATTATTGAAGATTGTGAAGAATGTTCCGGCCGTCGCGAATTATATGTTCTTTGAAGGTTCTCATTGTGTTGTTCTGATATTCGATGTTAGCGTGAAATAAGCCTGTCCGTTGCTAATGTTTATATATTATTCTTATTTTCAATATGTCTGGTAAATACAGCATACAAATGTGCGATGTTAAATTTACACAATGTTCATTTAATAATAATACATTATATTCGGTAATGCCAATAAAGCGTTGAACAAGTCATATAAATGCAATAAATATAAATAACAAAGACACATTGTATAAACAACTAGATAAACTAAGAATTATTTACAACATAATTTAATATTGATGTCAACATGTAAAATTAATATTTATGTTGAAAAAATTCAACACTGAATAGAGCGTCATTTTCTGAATATTTGCACGCAATTGACTTAAACTTCACGACTTTACTATATTTCAGTAGGCACGGTACGCGATCGTACACTTTAACAGTCTGAGTCGTTATACTTTTAAAACCTAACGTCTTGCTTGTCTGTGGAGACGATAGGTGTCCTGACTTGATACAGTGGGTGTCATGTGCATGCATTAATAATTGATATTTATAAAGTTCGTGGTTTTCATGCGTAAACATCGCGCACTCAAATGTGCAAATAACAGTCGAGGTAGGTATTCTATGTTCTTTAAATAGATCTTTGCACGATATTCTAGGATATAGTCCAAAAATACTTTGAATGTAGGATTTTTGTAATCTAAAAGTTCTGTGAGCGTCCACGGATACACCCCCAATATATAGTACCATAGTTAATTGGACATAATTGGAATATGGATGTAGGAATAATAAATTCCAGCCCAGATATTTGTGAGATCGTGCTATTACACGAAGGGCGTACGCTAATAAGGTTAAGTCCGTCGACAGGGATTCAATATGCTTGTTCCAGTGTAATTGGCTATCAATTGTCAGTCTAAAAAAAGCTAAAATTTATCAATTTTGTTCTATCGATGTTCAACGCCACATCCTGTGTATTTAATCAGTCCGCAAATCTACTTAGTGTTGAAGCTACTTTGTTTTCTAGATTGTCATTTCCCGTTCTAATGATAACGAACGTATCATCAACGTATAAAGTGGTTTGATAGTGTGACATCTGCGAAAGATCGCTTGCATACAGTGGAAATGACAGCGGGCCTGGTATAGAACCTTGAGGAACTCCTCTCATTGTTGTTAACCAGAGTACATACGCTGTCCTGTTTCTACATAAATGTTCTCTACTGTCGATCAGACTGATTCCTTTTATTCCTAATAACTATAACTTTTGAAATAATTTCTTTCATTGTCAAAGGCCTTAGTCAAGTCCATGAAAATTCATTTCATCATTTCATACAGAATTCTGCTTGACATTGTGTCGCACATAATTTGGTATATTACCCGGCTTGCACCACCCTTTGTGACATATCCATTCTTCATGGAGGAGATAAGATTTCATTCTTCAATGAAGGAGTAAGTTCTATCATGTAAAGTTCTCTCAAATATTTTAGGTATATTTAAAGAATAGATATTGGGCGAAAGTTGTCGATCCTGGACTTTTCTCCCCCTTGCATATAAACTTTCTAGTGGATTTTTCGTTAATTCGGGAGTATTCTCTTCTTAAAACGGAGATTTATTAAGTGAACTAATGGATGTGCAAGATGGTGTGAACATGCTTTGATTAACTTAATCGGAATTTCATCATGCCCGACTGACCTAGTGTACTTGAGACAACATATCACATTGAATATTTGAGAACGTGGGCCCTAAAAACAATACGCTTGGGTTTATTTCCTGATTTAGAGATACACGTTTACATCCAGTAGTTTTTCTGGCAAATTTGGAACTTCCGTTTGTATGTCCTTAATACCTTTACCAACATTGTCTCTAATCTTAACGAAAATATTTAAATAATTTTACAGACAGTGTTGCTTCTTGGGAATCTCCTAGATTTCTTCTCGTTTGGCCCAGTCACAAGCTGTGATGTGGAGAGATTACCGTTCAGACCCAAAGACGATTTAACAAAGAAAGGTGGCTAATTTGCCGGAAGAAAACCCTAGAAAAATAATATACAGGTGCAGTAAATTTAGAATCGTCCGCCAATTATTTTTCCTCAACACCTACTAAGGTCAAAATATTAAACAGACTTTGAGAAATACATCTCCTTAGTGATAGCTACTGAATTCTTTTAGGTACCGCCAATACTTCTTGGTAAGGTGCTTATTTGCTTTTTTTCATCTGACTGCTTTACGTATTAAAATGCCTGTATTTTTATAAGGATGATCACCTTAGACCGATCAAACCAATTATCGAAATCCTTACCGTCTAGGACAGATAGCAATTTAAGCATCAGCACCTCTGAAATTCACTTACTCATTAATACGAAATTTTACGACCGTGTCTCGTTTCCGAATCCGATCAGCCTGCCTTGCATGGATGTCTCTCTTTAACGCACGTGAATCGATCAAACAAATGAGAACAGTAATAAGACCAATAAAGCGCTTTAACGGCCATTTTTTGCTGCGCCTCGTCATCCGGCTATGTGTCTCTTTCACGTAATTCGAACGCCGGGTTTTATACATACATTTACGTCCTCGAGATACGCGCTCGACTTATCATCGCCATCGATGTAAAACAGTAAAATATCTCCTAAAATTCGCGCCGTAAAACGCCCGGAACGGTTTTGATTATTAACTCAAACAGATCATATTGTCGCGAACGCTAGGTAACATAGTTGTAAAAGATATACGGGCCACTAACTCTCCTCGAGACTAATTTAATGCATTTTGCACAATTCGCCGTTGCCCCGAGGGAGTTCCGGAATCACGTTCCTGTCGGCATTTCGAATCACAGTACGGATAGAACACGGAAAATAGGTACGATTATGGACAATATTATGCAAATAACGCATGTGGTTGTTGATTTCTATTAACATTCTATGGAAAGCAATATCATAAAGTTCTGCGGTAGGTGGTCACTTCTACTTTGTTAGAACATAGTTATAACGCCTAAACAATATTAATATATTTTTATGAATTAATAACATTGGTTCAACGATGACTGCCAGGTGATCACTTATTCAACTACTGTTTAGTTCTGAGGGCCACTAATATAACCATCGTCATTGATTTCTAATAGGACCAGAAGTTGTACCTGGTTGTTCGCTATTTTGCTGAAGACTTTAATAATACCGAAAATTTTAGGTGTTTCCAGCACCCACGTAGATTACTCGGCGAGCCTAGCTTTTGAGATTTTATTTGAACCTACCCTAATGCAAAGGAGAAAGTGTCAGTTGGCTGTCCGTGTATTGTATTGAAGATCCTGTATACGCATATGAATGCTTTGTTTGTACATAGTCTACATCAGCATATACATACTTTCACAGCGATTGCAAGGACTGTATGGCTGTAAGTCGGCAACTCGGTCGACAATGAGAGCTCATGTGCTCTTGAAACGCTGTGTTCTGAGCAAATTATTAATTTGTGTGGCGTGGAATTTAATGCGATGTCCGGGTATCTGCAATTATGTTTGTAGAAAACGGTGTAAATAACAACAGTATATTGTTACAGTACATGGTTACCTTCTAGTATATTATTATAATTTATGAATATTAATCTAATTATATCTTCAATTTTCATTGTCTTGGAAAGTATCAACAGAGTGTGTAATTTATTTAACTATTTTGAGTGTGAATTGGAGTGTTTATGGCCCAGAAAATTGTTTAGCACATATTATGGTCTTACCAGATAAACACTTCTTTCATTCATTAGTTGGAACTAATTTAAATAAGGCAAGTTGAAATCATATCCTACAATGTGCATTACAGAATGATATACGAGGGCGAATTAGATATGAACCTGACTCTTTTCTTTCTAGCGCCCTCTAGGTGAAGTGTTGAGCAACGTATTATTATTAAATTTCTGGCGCGGGAGGGTATAAAACGTTTCGAAATTTTGCGCCGACTAACTACACAGTTTGCTCAAAAGTCTAAGATTGATACAAAAAATTTTCCGATATCCGAGAGTCAGTGGAAAACGAGAACTATGCATGCCGACCGAGGACGAGCATAAGTGAGGCGAATATTTGTACGATTCGTAAGCCTATTGAAGGTAATCGCCACATTACAATATGGGAATGCCTAATCAATCATTTGAAGCGAGGTATGCCTATTTGAAGTGCTATTCTGATCCATAATAATTCTCGGCCACACTCAGCTGCATTAACCCAGAATAGGCTGGACAAAATTCATTGGGAAACGCTGCAAGAGTCACCGTGTGACTACCACATGTTTGGATCACTCAATGAAGAACACAACTTTGACGACGACGAAGGTCTGGAAGTGATAGTGCGCAATTGGTTACAGACGCGACCACATTTATTCTTTGATGAAGAAACTAAAAAAATTCCGATACGGTGGGAAAACTGTATGAATAAAAGAGGAGATTGTATAGTAAAATAAGTTATACTCAATTTTTCTTATTGTACCAGTAAATGTTTTAAAACCAAAATCCGGCTCATATTTAATTCGTTCTCGAAGAATCTGTTCAATTTTCCAAAGTTTATTTTAGGAATCTCAATTAAAAAATTAATGAGCATTCAACACTTGGAACTTGTATCTTCCTCTAGGAATATTGTACTACTGCATTTTTGTCGTTTCTCGCTTCTCGCAGATTATTAGAAATTTGCTTTGAAGCTAACTTAAGCATCAGATTTTGCTCGAACAAACTTACTTACCTTTTTAACAGAAAAAAGTTGTTTTGATATTAATTAAAGTAAAATACAATTGAATATGAAATAAAGGTTGTGATTCGCAGTACCTACTTGAGTCTAGGGACACCCTTATTCTGTAATGAGGGGGTTTATCGTATTTCATAAATCTTACTTATTAAAAATGCTCTTTAGTGCAATCATTTTGAGGATGGTGGAGACATAGCTGAACATCCCTGAAGGATAGACGAATACAGAATATAGGGTGTATCGGTAAAATTGTGAATAAACTGTTGTAATGAAAATTAATTTATATTCGTCTTTCAACCTATCAATTCTTGGGTTGGTTACTGATTGATTCTTTGAAATACTTATTTATAATTACAGTACGAATTCCTTAAACTATTGTAATAAGAATCGCATTGTGAACAGGTTAATTACAAATGATTTGTATAAGGTTTCCTGAACGTACATTCTTTAATTGAGACCAAGTTCAGCCCATAGCAGTTTTTTGAACTATTAAGGACGAAATATCATTTTCTAAAAAAATAAGCATCTTTGAAAAACATTATAATGCTATAAGCACCCTTTTCTTTAATAAGAATGCGATTATATTTATAAAAGACGTCTTCCTGAAGGCCGCAGACAACCCCAGCTTTCATTTGTTTCTCTGATATAGCCCTATGAGAGTCTCCCTATGATGTAAAAAGTAGAACGATTTTTAATGGATTAACACATGGGCTGAAAAGTCCTGGGCCTAATAAAGAAAACACGGTTTTTTTGATTCAAAATTAGCTTTATTCATCAACGTAATCTCCATCAAGAGCAACGCAATCATTCCAGCGCCGCTCTAACATTTCAATACCACTTTTGTAGAACGATTTATCTTTTACCTCAAAATAGGCCTTAGTTTCAGCGATAACCTCTTCATTCGTGCGAAATTTCTTACCGGCGAGCATTTCTTTGAGGTCTGCGAACAGCCAGTAGTCGCTGGGAGCCAAATCTGGCGAATACGGTGGATGTGGGAGCAATTCGAAGTTCAGTTCATGTAGTTTTGCCATTGTTTTGATTGACTTGTGAAACGGTGCGTTGCCTTGATGTAACAAAATGTTTTTCTTTGGCATATGCGGTCGTTTCTTTGCAATTTCGGCCTTCAAACGCTCCAATAACGCTATATAATATTTACTGTTGATGGTATTTCCTTTCTCAATATAGTCGATGAATATTACACCACGTACATCCCAAAATACCGAGGCCATAACCTTTCCAGTCGACTGTTGTGCTTTCGGACGCTTTGGACGAGGTTCACCAGTTGCTGTCCACTCAGATGACGATCGTTTTGATTCCGAAGTGATGTGATGGATCCATGTTTCATCCATTGTCACATATCGACGCAAAAATTCCGGTTTGTTACGTTTAAACATGGCCAAACACTACTCACAATCATCAACACGTACTTGTTTTTGGTCAACAATGAGCAAACGCGGCAACTACTTTGAACAGAGCTTTCTCATAGTGAAATGCTCATGCAATATAAAGCCAATACGTTCTTTTGATATCTTTACGATGTCAGATAACTCATGCGACTTCACTTTTCGATCATTCAAAACGATTTTGTAGATTCTTTTGATGTTTTCTGGTGTTACCGGCTCATTTGGACGTCCACTGCGTTCTGCAAAGTAGCATGACTCTTAGAACAATAACTCACAAACTAATGAATAGAATATCATGAAATTTTAACAGCTGTCTTTTGAAGGTTAGTACTAACTGAGAGAAGGGTGACTGCAATAAAACTAGCGTCATCTATGTGTTACGCCCGGGACTTTTCAGCCCATGTGCTACATGTTGAAGATTACTTTTTTCCATAAAGGCAACATATTTAAGAAGAAATAATGAAATGGTGAACACCAAATCAAATAGTCAAAATAATAAAAAGTATCAATACGTTATCAAATATCAAATGCTGTTAATTTGTACTGTGAATCTATCGCTCATGCTCAGTTTATTACAGCCAATAGAAACAATTTAAGAATTATTTCATGGATGCGACAGAGATCCTTCAACTAGATCTTAAAGCGTCTGTTTGTTTCCAGTGTTTTAATTCATATTATATTTCCTATTACACTCATTTCACAAAATTCCGTTACTATTATAGTGTCCATCGCATTACCTTAGCAGATAACCTAGCATGAAGAGATCTTCTACTCATCTTCTTCGTCTTCGAGTTCTTCCACGAGAGCGTAATAAAAATTTAACAGCTTATTAACCTTTAAATACATCGTCTGTACCATCTTCTCAGTTCCGATATATATATATATATATATCTGTACGTGGGACAGGGTCACGTTACATCGGACAAACTTTATTACCGACTTCGAACCTTCGAACATAACTTTTTAATTGGGCTGACGTTTATAACGGAATTATGAAATCCCATCGGATAGACGATCGCTAGCTCGCACACAATCCGATGTCGGCGATAATGGTAGGAAGAGAAACACAAGGAAAAGTTGGTGATTCGTCGCATCGTGATTAAAGTCGACACCTCAATATGTGAGGCGTGTTTTGTTAGGTTCTAGTGCGATTTCGGCTTTGAAACGATATTTCGGCGTTCTAATCCTTTAACTACTTTGCTTCGGGCTTAAATTTCCATACATGTCTTGCGGCATCATACTCATAATATGCTAAATAAATATAACGGTCAGTTGGGATATAATAGGTTTTTGGTTTTAACGATCAAACTTTCTAATTGAAATAGAGAGACAGTCCCTGCTATTATTAGAACTGTACCCTTTATAGACACGCTGGTGGTGGTATTGGAATTAATCTGTAACAATAGTACCCAGGATTAAAGTTGAATTGTCCCAATCACAGAGGTTCGCCGTGTCTACGATATTGTTTGGGATTTTGAAGATACCCCTATATTTCTAGATACAATTGGATTTTCTACAGATTACTATAATACATATATAAATACACAGAAATGTTTTACACCTTAATATATTTTCTGAATATTTGTAGATATTTACTAGACTACAATATTTATATAGAATTTTCTGAGTAAATTCTACATTAAAATAAACTTAAACGCAGTTTAAATATTTTACTTACTTTAAGTGGTGTTCACCAACTCCAAGAGATCTCACTCTTATCATAAAGCTCTCACAAATTAATCAATTAAGGAAATAAAATTTAGTAACGCGGTACTCTGCATTCTGCCACTATATGTTGATGCAACTGAGGCAATAAACGCTGTGTACGAAGGTGGATCGCTACGCTGTCATCCTGACACCCTTACAGTAAAACTACAGTGCCATTATATTTTTTATTTTTCGACATAGGCTACCTCTACACTAATGCACTTGGTCCATCGACACTCCAACATCTCAACAGCTTCCTGGAACAAATTTTGTCCGACATCTGCAAACCACTTCTCTACAGCTGGCATCATTTCATGACTAGTGGAAGATTTTGGCCCACATAAGATTTCTTATAATTTGGGAGATAGACTATAATCACTACGGGCCAGATTCGGCGAATATGGCGGTTGCTCCACTAATTCAAAGCCTGTTCGGTGTATAGCAGCCATAGGAGATGTATGGTTCGGAGCATTATTACCGTGCCTTTACTGAGCGTTTCTCTTTGATAGCGTCTCGCAATTTAGAAATCAATTGTGCGTAGTAGGCACCTGTAATATTCTGTCCCTTTTGCAAATAGTCACTTAGGATGATTCCTTGACCATCCCAGAACATATATAGCAAAACCTTTCCAGTGGACGGCACGACCTTAAATTTGTGTGGAGGGGAAGAACCGTGATGTTTCCACTCCCTACTTTGCACGTTGGTCTCGGGGTCATAGTCCTGTTCATTTTATCAAAAACTAGAGACGTGGTAGTTATGTTTTAAAGATAGTATTGGTATATTTACAGTTCACCGGAAGCCCCACGAGGAGACATTGGGAGACGAATAACCGTGAAAACCACCTGTCTGGGTCGAGCTCAAGAAAAATTGACTAGAGAACATAAACAAGCTTCCGTAAGTACAAATAAACGATGATTAAAACACTTTCAAGTGAAGGGGCGAAGTAAGATCTTCAACGACTGGTATCGGCATGCTTTCTTCTTTGATTAACTCTGTAATTTGTTGTCCGTGTTTTAAGCAAGTTCTTAATATGTATAATTAGATTCCTTTTATGCCTATAGCTTTTAGTTTTTCAATTAATTTCGTGTTCGGTATTGAGTCGAATGCGTTTCTCATGTCTGTGATTGTGGTTACAAGTATATTTTAATCCTGCAATTTTTCCTTATTCGATTAATTAGATCATACTCTGCAGATATTGTTTCTGAATTCTCTATGCAGTCAGGGTATTTCCCTGCTTTTAGAGTAGCGTTTACTAATTTTACTAATATAGGTGCTAATATACTCTCATTGTCTTTTATTAGATCATTTGTTGCTCATATTCACAATAAGTGAAATCTTTATGTGGATATTGAAGCAAGTACTGGTAGTGGTGTCACCATTTCAACTTTCGGAACTATTATGGTGAATTTACTTTTAACAGGATATCCGTTGAATAGTATCGAACCACATATTTCCAAACTCACTACTTGAAATCGCAAAACCTACCTCCTTTGTTAATAAAATCGCCAAAATTAGATATAACATTTCTTTATGTACGTAGCCTTTCAAATATGACTATTTGATAACTGTCAACTGTCAACTTTCAATCATCAGTTAAAAATTTTCTTTTATAAGATTTCCTTGCGTGAGGTTTACCGGAACAGTCTCGTTGAAGATTCCAGCAGTAATCCGCCATCATATGGGTATCCCATCTTCCGTGCCACTTTTTCTCCATAATGGTGATGCCCTTGAGAAATCTTTCCCCCTGTTCCTTACTAACATCACCTAAGTTTTCTGGAAAATGATAGAAGCGGCTGTGGAGGTAATGAATCTTGATGCTCATGTTAGATCTGGGTGTGTAAAAGTTAGAAAGTATCTGTTTTACTAATAAATTTCACTGTGGTGTATCTCAAAAACTAGAACTGCTATAATGAAATGCCAGCTATTTTTGGAACCAGTACATCAGAAATATCCATAAATCAGTTCGTGTTTTACAGGCACCACCCCAAAAAAATTATTTTATTCGATGTTGTAATCTGTTGAAGAGTTTCTAAGCTTAGAGCATTTTCTTGCAACTTAGCAAAGGAAAATTAGAATGCGCTAACTGTGTTACTGTTAATCTTAAGTTTGCTAAATGAAAAAAAAATATATACCATTAATTATGGGATTATTTTTCTCATTTTAACATTCTAAATACGTCCTTTAAGTACTTCAGATTCATTTTAAAATCCTCTGTATATATTTCAGCTTGAAAAGAAAACGGAATGGGATATCTAAAAGGAACCTTACAACATTAAGGAGCGCTAAATAGTGACTTTGTTACGTTACGTATTAAACCCTCCACAGCGCGCTCAACCCAGGGAGCCCTCCGACAATCAACCCACTACGGCGACGAAATGAAATACGCCAGGAGTCTTTTTTTATTTACGGTCCGGAAAGCTTTTAACTTTAATTGAGTCGGTTGGATATTAACACGTAAATGGATAAAAAAGAATCAGGGCTCCGGCGACCCCGGATTTAGTACGGTGGTGGTCGCGTAACCCACCACGAAGATATATAAGTTAAACACAGATTTATGAAAGGTTATAAGGTGAGCCGGTGAAATATTACCGCGGCTAGATTAAAAGAGTACTTTTTGCAATAATTTAATAAAAATTCCCCACCGCTGCCGCTGCCGTTGCCGCCTGTGCAAAAGCAGGAACCGGATTAGATGTATGCCCCTGTTCTGTCCGTGCATTCACCGTGCATTATTCGATGTAAAATATCGCTTCCGCCTGCCTGTCTGGTGTCAGACGCATTCGCCGCTGCGCCTTATACGCTTCTCGTTTTTTCTCTTCTTCTTTCCGTTGTGGGACACGCTTTGTTTGATTGATGATAAAATATTGCTTTCGGATGGAAAAGAGACTAGAAGAGAATAACGCGATATGATACGTATTTAAGTAAATTTCGTTTTATTTCGTATAAAAAGCGTTGACTTTGTTTGGAGACGCTGTAGAGAGACATTTTTGTATGAAATGTGTCACCCAAATACATTTCGCTTTTAAATTTAATTTTACGGTTAGAAAGTAACAGAAGGCTAAAGGTGAAAGCAAATGATTTGTAAAATGCTAAAAGGATTAAAAAAAATATGCGTTGTATACAAGATATCTTTTACTTTCAAAAATTAACCAATCTTTCGGTATTCGTAATAAAATACAGTACAGCTCACTTCTAAGGGACTCATATATAACGTACTCTCGGATACAGCGTACACTTTCCTTGGTCTCAGTAAAGCCTTATTTGAGGTAGTGCATTTTTGTTCTGATATTACGTACATATTTATTACGTACTTCTGTAATTACACACAAAAATCTTGTTCAAAAAAGAATTATGTTCTTTTAATAACGTACTTTATTTTGAGTAACGTACTTATTATATAGATCTGATATAGCGAACCTTGCAGTACGTGTCAAGTACTGGGGAATTACCATTGCCGACGGAATAGTAGAAGCTCACACACCACAATTGCTGTTAGCCGGGGCGTATAATATAATATACTAAAGCGATTTTCTTATTTTTCTTTGCACGAGTTGCAGTTATCGTTTACTAAAGTTAGAGGCATTTGTTTCGATTGATTATAAAGGGCACCTCTACGTATAAAAAGTGAGCACTTCTACTGAGTGGCGGCGTAAAGCATTGTCAGTTGTCTTGCTAAATGTCTCAAAAGAACAACAATTTCTACCATAATGAAAAATGGAGATAAAATTCTTGAATTAGAATGGACAAACAAAAATGTCAAGCGATTACGTAAACCGGTTCGAGGAAAAGTTGATCGAGCTTTACCACGATGGTTTGAGTATCAACGAGCCAATAATATATTAATTAGCCTTTCTATTCTTCAAACTAAAGCGGAAGAATTTGGTAAACTATTCAACGACACACAGCAACGTCATAACATAAACACTAGTTACATTCATGGTGCCATTGTAAATGTATGTAAATTTGGAGGGATGTAAGATGTGGCTGCAGTCGACCCTAAGTAATTTTATGAATGACTATCACGTAAATGACATCTTTAATGCTGACGGAACTGGCTTGTTCTACAAACTTACGCCTAATCGTACACTAAAATTTAAGGGTAAAAAATGCGTTGGGGCAAACAATCGAAGCAGAAATTAATTCTGTTGGTGTGTGTGGTAATATGGCAGGAAATGAAAAACGTAAACTTTTTATCGTTGGAAAATTCAAAAATCCAAGATCTTTCAAACACGTTAAGAAGCTACTTACAAAGAAAAATGTTATTATTGGTGGACAACTATCCAGCTCATCCCCGTATAAGTGTAAATATTCGTCTGGAGTTTCTACAACTGAATTGCCAATAGACCACCTTACCTAAAAATCCTATTATCGACGCCTGTTAGTAATGAAACACATTAGGAATTTGGATACTGGAATTTCTAACAAAGCAAATTTGCTAGAAGCAATAGAAATGTTTTTAGCGCGCCTGGCAAATTGATTTTGATGAAGACGGCGATTTACCGTTGTCTCAATGTCTTGTCAATTATAATAATATCGATGACGATAATTTTCCTTTAAGTGTATGGTTACAAGATAATTTGGAGAATCGTAGTATCGTAAATATAGAAACAATAGACGAATTTGTGTCTGTGGATAATAATCTCATTACTTCGTGTATCACCAGTGATACAGATTTTATTAAGGAAGTTTTAAATCAAGAAAATAACAGGGATGATAATGAAATAAGCGAAAAAGAAGAGGCGGCTGAAATTGGAAAACGCAGTTACGAGGATTTGCTTACCGTAATAAGAACAGTTATACGATATATAGGATATGAAGAACGTACTACCAATATAATTTTAAATAACGCTTTAGGTGTAGAACATAAAATATATTTGTTTCAAAAAAAAATAACTCTTGTTATCGACTTTTTTAATAATTAAATTTGTATATGTATTTGCCTATTATCTATTATTATTTAGCATTATTATTATCTTTTCTATTTTTATTATTTTATAAATAAAAATAGTTATAGACATTTACGTTAAACTCAGCTTCTTTCATTAACATAAGGCAGAATATAGAGATATATTATGTATTCCACAACATACTATCATAAAAGATTTGGAAAGTCACTTCAGTATACTGGAATAAACCTATACCACTATCGAAAGGGCAAAAAAAACCTTGGGCACTATAGCAACTCCAGAGATACAATATTTTTCGCAATTTTATAATGTGTTACTCTACTGCCTCCATGAATTCCTGATGCACAGACAGTGCATGTCTGATTGCCACTGAATGATTAAAAATTTACTAAAGCCCAAGTATACACTATGCATCCATATATCGTCTTTTACCATCAATCCGCCGTAGTTTATAAATTAACGTTACTAAAACCGAATTTCACATAATCACCGGCGCCGCCACCAGAAATAATCCGCCTAAATCACCGTAACCCCTTTTTATACATTTTTACTCACCGACCCCATTCGTTATCCTTTATCCGGGCTACATAATTTGCAAAATTATCAGTTGCTCGTGCTCAACCGCGCTCATATTTGCAAAATAAATACAGCCGACGCCTGTAATACGTAGTAGCACTCTCATTTGTCACAATATTGCAGTCGGAGTACCGGTGGGTTAGCTATGCATGCATGAATACGAAGCTGTCCCATATGTGCGGTTTCATTCCGCATCTCTTTGCGCCGACTACACGACTACTGCATATTTATTTTCAGCACCGTCCGAACGGTGTCTGCTTTGGCAATTACTGTTTAATAATTTAATATAAACATTCGTCGCGGCTGAAATGTTGACTCGTTGAAATAATAATGAAAGGATGCGCGACAATGCTGAAGTGGAAATTTAGAATTTAGATGTAAAGTATGCGCATACGTAATATAATCTGTCTGGAAGGTCCCAGAAAATGAACAAAGGCAATGACCAATAGAATAAATTGACATCTATCCAATTATTTGCTTTAATATCGTTTTGCAATATAATATTTGCTCCTAATCGATATGCCGATCTGACACCGTTAAACAAAATAATTTTTTATCGTAGTGCCTGGTGAAATACGAACTGATTTAGGGTATTTCTGGTGTGCTCGTTCCAAAAATAACCGGCATTTCTTCCTAGCAGCTCTAGATTTTAGGATATATCACGGTGAAATTTATTACTCATACGTATAGATAGCAAAATCGAAATAATTAACTAAATATTTAAGGAACGTAAAGTGTCGCTCGGATGTAACATGAGCATCAAGTTCATCCTTTTCTAGAATACTGATATTAGTAGGAAACAGGGCGAAAGATTTCGAAGAGATCAGCATTATGGAGGAACGTTTCAAAGGAAGATGGGACACTCATATGATGGCCGATTACTGCTGGAATCTTCAGCAAGGCTGTTCCGGAAAAACCTTATGCAAAGAAGTTTTATAAAAGGAAATTTTTAACTGACGATAGGAAATTGTATGTGCATATTTTTCTGTTAAGTAAATACCTCCTACCTATTTTTTTGTGTTTAAGTTAACAGTTATCGAATAGTAATATTTAAAATGTAACGTACATAACAAAACATTATACCTAACCTTGGCGACCTTTTTCTAGATGGGGCAGAAAGAGTGAATTTCGAAAACTAGATCCGATAGAACAAATCTGGCGGCATTCTTCGATTAGACACCCCAAAATTCCTTAATTATATTTAAAAAATCCACGGCACCAATATTTGTGCTAGTAATTTGATTTATGAAAATCTCGCTAATTTGGAAGCACCCGGAAATATAACTTATCGATTTATATGATACTTCGTACACCTACAGACTCTATCGAGTTTTGCAATTCGTCCCTTTTTGTCCTTATTTAACTCAAAGAATTGCAGAAATTTCTACGATTTTCAGTTACTTCCCATTTACTCTGTTGTAGCGCATTCTGATGATATGCACTTTGTGTAAGAAAATTGGAGTTTCTTACATTTAGGTTGTTTTTATGTCTTATTAGAGACGAGGCTCCTCTAATAGTAGAGGATAATTTTCATCCCGTTCTTAGACGTACTTATAACTATATTTCTAATCACGTTTCCTTATTACCTACCAATACTTCCAATACTTCCAATAAAATCTACAATTTCAGGAAAACTAATTACATCGGCTTGTATAACGCGTTTAGTGATATTAATTGGCCATTGTCTGCGTACAAAGATATTAATAAAGCTTGTGATCCATTTTACAAGACGCTCTATAAATATTTAGATATGTATGTTCCTTTGAAGAGTAATTCTCCTTCCATGTACCCGATATGGTTTACACCCGAACATATCATGGGCTGAAAAGTCCCGGGCCTAACAAAGAAAACACGCTTTTTTTGGTTCAAAATTAGCTTCATTCTTTCCGGCGAGCATTTCTTTTGAGGTCTGCGAACAGTCAGTAGTCGCTGGGGGCCAAATCTGGCGAATACGGTGGATGTGGGAGCAATTCGAAGTTCAATTCATGTAGTTTTGCCATTATTTTGATTAACTTGTGACACGGTGCGTTGTCTTGATGTAACAAAATGTTTTTCTTTGCCATATGCGGTCGTTTCTTTTCAAATTAGGCCGTCAAACGCGCCAAAAAAGCTAAATAATAATAAATTTTTATTGTATTTCCTTTCTCAAGATAGTCGATGAATATTACACCACGCACATCTCGAGATACCGAGGCCATAACCTTTCCAGCCGATTGTTGTGCTTTCGGGCGTTTTGGACGACCAGTTGCTATCCACTCAGATGACGATCGTTTTGATTCCGGAGTGAAGTGATGGATCCATGTTTCATCCATTGTCACATATCGACGCAAAAATTCCAGTTTGTTACGTTTAAACATGGCCAAACACTGCTCAGAATCATCAACACGTTCTTGTTTTTGGTCAACAGTGAGCAAACACGGCACCCACTTTGAACAGAGCTTTCTCACAGTCAAATGCTCATGCAATATAAAGCCAATACGTTCTTTTGATATCTTTACGCTGTCAGCTAACTCACGCAACTTCACTTTTCGATCATTCAAAACGATTTTTTGGATTTTTTTTATGTTTTCAGGTGTTACCGCCTCATTTGGACGTCCACTGCGTTCTGCATCATCGGTGTCTCTACGACCACGTTTGAAGTCAGCAAACCAACGTTTTATTGTTGTTTCTGATGGAGCGGACTCCGCATAACACTTTTCAAGCCATTGCTTCGCTTGAACGGTATTTTTTCGCATCAAGAAGCAGTGTAAAATTAAAACACGAAATTGTTTTCGATCCATTGTTTTGAAAATAACAAAAGTAGCGTGACTCTTAGCACAATAACTCACAAACTAATGAATAGAATATCATGAAATTTTAACAGCTGTCTTTTGAAGATTAGTACTAACTGAGAGAAAGGTGACTGCAATAAAGCTGGCGTCATCTATGTGTTAGGCCCGGAACTTTTCAGCCCATGTGTTAGGTATCTATTACAACGCAGAAATAATCCAAAACTTCAGCAATTTCACTTCGGTCTCCGCTGCAGTACAAACCGGACATTACTAGACGCATCTCTCTTTAACGTGTGAACTTGTTACGGTTACATATGATACGCTAAAAGGCTATCATCGGACAAGAGGCGTCATTCGTTCCACGATTCGCAAAGCGAAGCATATTTGGCACTGGTTGCAATTTAACGGCGTGTTCGACCTAGCGCCGAGCGCATTTTCCAGGCTAAACATCGAATTAAATCCGATATAGGAATCTTCGGTATCATAATCTGAGTAATAGGATCGATGAATCGGTCCTATGCACATGGCAGCTATGCGGTATAGCGTAACGGGTGTTAGAAAAGGAAAAGCATAGGCAAGCCGAGAATGCAGCGAGGTACATTGAAAGGACTATTATGTCATCGTTTGGATTGCGAAATGGTTATGTTAGCAAGCTTTTAAGAGGATCTTACCCATAAAGCGATGTTTTCCAGTAAATTAGCGTAGTTCTTTTTCTGAAATACTGCAATTTGGGCAATGGCAAAAGTGAGTGTTATGGCAACATTATTACAACTTTAACATTAAGCTTACAAAAACTATAAATGAATCCATAGCTAATTCTTTTGCTTTAATATATATTGTTTTACCAACCGGTCAGGTTAAATAATTGATCATAGTTTTTATAGCGGTAATGTTATAATAATAAGTTTTATTCCCAACACACTTACATCCCAATATATAAATAGGACAAAAATATAAATACAAAATAGTCAATATAAAACGAGTACAGAAAATGAAAAAGAAAGAGGAGAGCAGTTACCGTCTTTAATGTCTTTTAGAATCGTGAAAGATATCACAATGTGAGGAAAGGCGATAGAAGCTAATGCAAATAACCTAAATTCGTGACTTTGGTAATACATTCGTTCGAGGAAAGAGTAGACAGAACGTATTAACATGATGGACACCAAAGTACAGGATAGAAAACTGTAGCCGCCAGAGCATTGCCACGTTGACGAGGTAACCTTTCCACAATTTCCAGAGGAAAAGATGTGGGTAAATTTCGTCTAACCGAAACCAAATAAATGTTGTAATAGACGCCTCTGAATCACATAGCAAAGAGACCAGATAACAGACACATATTTTAAACGGGTTCCTGTGGCAGCGTAGCCCTTAATGCACTTTCATTCGAAAATTGTCAAGAGATTTTGTCAAGAGATTTTCTATGTTACGTAAAGGTATGTTGTGTGTCAAATAAAATTCTCAAGTGCTTTGCCAGTTCAACACATTCAACAACCACATGATCAAGCTCGTAGCCCAAGGGTAATGGTCGTATATCGGTGAGAGAAGGAAATGACTTTGTGCTTGTTGATATCAATGGTTGTATTATTCAGTGTGCACCATCTAGATATGTTCATAAGTTCGACCTGTAACAAGCAGTTACAATCCTCAAGACTAGACACTTCACGTACCAATTTCAAATCATCAACAATAATATGAGATGATATATAGGTTACCTCATTCATAAACAAAATGAATATTAAAGGCCCAAGGTTAGATCCCTAGGGAACTCCTGAAGGAGGAATAAATTCGCGAGAGCTAAATCCATTGGAGAAAAGAAAAAACATACTGACGTCTATTAATCCGGTACGATTAAGAAAAATGTACCAGAGGATCACTAAATCAAAAGGACATAAATTTACAGGGAATCAAAGACTAACTGAAGCGATCACAGGCTGTAGCAAAGTCGGTATATATAAAAAATCAACCTAAATACCTGAATCTAAAGCATGAAGCGAGAACTTTGTAAATTGACATAAATAAAAATCACAGTTGATCGCCTTTCAACAAAACCACACTAAGGTGAAATGCTGTTTTTCATGTAAAGACAAATAGCAGAGTATAGGCATTGTACAAAGGCAAAGTTTGACAGGAAATGTATAGGGTGATACTCGGATATCGGCACGGTGAAGTACCATCTTTGAATCTAGGCACAGTGATAGCAATTTTCCAATTGTCCGGCAACAGCGAGGCTTTTAAGGCAGTAAGAAGAAATTCTAGACAAAGGATTGAATAACACATACTTGCAATCCTTAATGAAAAATGAGATAATTTAAGCATGACCAGAACTGCGAGTATTTTTTAGTTCTTTTATGGAATACAGGATAAAATTGATAGAAAATTCAGTGATGCTAATGTAGAACTCAGTGTTACATGTGTCTTGATGATTGCCGGCAAATGAATCGGTGAAAAGGCTACTAAAACATTCTGTAAATCCCACAACAATTTGTTAAGGGCTACTGTGGCTAACGTTGTTGAGCACCATATTACCAAGAATGTTTCGTCTCTCGGACAAAAGACCCAAATTTAGTTGGATTGTCAATAATATCTTTACGTCCGTAATGGAGTTACTTGAAGTTACACTAGGGGACAGAATAAAATAGATACCTACTCATTAAAAAAAAGATTGTATTTTCGTTATACATATAAAATATTTTAAAATTTTTAAATTAGACTAATATTTTGTCGATCCAACTTTACTTGCGTGAAGTGCTGCGAGTCGTCGTGGCATAGAATCTATTAAATGATTAATGGTGTCTTCTGGAATATTTAACCACTCTCCTGTAACAGCTGCCACGAGTTCTTCCTTATTGCTGGGTTTTTGGGGTCGTTTCGCCATATTTGTCTGGATTATGTGTCAAATATTCTCTATCGGATCTGGTGATTGGCCTGGCCATGGTAAAATCCGAATTGTTATTCTTGCTTTGTGACAAGGTGCTCCATCCTCCATAAAAATGTCATCTTCTTTAGATAAAATGGCGTTGTCGAATATCGGTAGTAGTCCTTCTGTTAATATTTGGATATATTTTGCCGCATTTATATTTCCGTCGCAGATTACTACTTGCGATCTTCCACCATACCATATCGCGCCCCACACCATGATGTTCACACCGCCGTATTTCACCGTCTGATGCAAAAATGTGTCGTCTAGTTGCTGTGACGAACATCTCTATACCCACGTACGACCACTATCACTGAATTGGCAGTATCTGCTTTCGTCTGAAAAAATGACAGACCGCCAAAACTCTTCGGGCTTCGTTGGCATTTCGATTGCCCAAGCCATTCGGCGCCGTTTTTGAAACGCCGTAAGAAGAGGTTTTTTCTTTGCCACCCTTTTATACATCCCCACACTGTGGAGGTATCGCAGAACGGTGCGCTGACTTTTTGTGAAGTTGCCGCAAGCTCATCTGCACTTTTTCGCGGTTCTCTTAACACTTCGCGCACAAGCACCCTTTTATTCTTTCAGAAGGTCCGGCACGACCTGGTCTCGGCTCCACTGTTGTTTTTTCCTTGCGTTTAAATTGTGTAATCACACGGTTAACTGTGGACAACGGACTATTTAAAAATTTACTTATTTCACGTTGCGAAGCGCCGCGTTCACTCTGGCCAACGATGCGACCCCGGGTGAAGTCGCTAATATCACTCAAACCTCGTAAGCGAGGCATAGTTGTAACGATATTGAACTATGACGAATTCCTTCCGATACATCTACCCTTAGCCTAATGACAAGAGAAAGTTCTTAATTCGTTCTTAGAATTTAGCTGTTTACATATTTATACCGCTTTACCTGGTATCTATTTTATTCTGTCACCCTAGTGTATACCAATAGAATGCAACATAAGTAGAAGAACGCCGCATTTTATATACAATGTCGTCCCAACTCGAAACTCCTATCTATAAGCCGGGGTAACTTATTTTACTGTAACTATCTCTACTGCTAAATTAATTCACGATTTAAACGCAGCTTTATTCGCTGATTTAATAGATTCCACTCATTTTATCTAGAAATATCTATTTTGGAGCTATATTCCGATATGACTCAATGTGAGCATAAATTAATGAGAATAATTAGCTTTAAAGCGGTGTTACAAACGTTAGATTTACGTATTAGACGTATATACTATATTATTGTATATTTATATATATATATATATTATACAGTACTATGTATTAGTATTACTAAATTCAACCATTATTCATTGTATTTATCATAATGTTTCTTTCTCCCGATAATTTAACAGTTTGTGTATTTAAATTTTTATTATTAAATCTTTGCTTCGTTAACTTGCCGATAACGTGTACCTTTAACAGTTTGTATATCTATTTTTCTCATTCATTTAATTGTTATGCTGCATACTTACAGTGTATTTGTTTAAATTTTGATTATTAAATCTTTGTTTGAATAACTTGCCGATGACGTATACCGTCTCAATTTGAACGTTACATTAGTTATTTAGATAATTGACAATTCACAGGTATAGCAGTAAACTCCACTCACACAAATTAATTAATTATGCGGAACGCAGCGTTTCGAGAGCACGTGGGCTCCCATTGTCAACCGTGTTACCGACTGAAAATAAAAACTATATCACACATGCAAATTATTTTCTACGCAGGCTCTAAAATTTCTAACCATATGACTATTTACAACCTACTAGGTGGCCTCATGCCTTTTACGGGGAAGGATGAACCGAAAGCGAACCGTATCTTTAACAGGGTCTATGGTAATAAATCCATCAAACTCGAGTGTGCAATTGGGGGTGGTTCTCTGTTCAATAAGTTTCCGTTCTTTTTCATATATACCGTTTCGTACGCGTCTAATTCTCTATACGAGTTCACGTTTTTAAGTAGTGTCAGATTTTTTAAATCAATCTTATGTCCGGATTTTACCATATACTCTGCTACGCTTGATAGTTCAGGTTTGTCGAAACGATAGTGTCTAATATGTTCTTTGAACCTCGTTTCGATACTCCTTTTTGTTTGTCCAATATAAACTTGCAACATCATCGCATCATTGCATGCGATTTGGTATATTCCAGACTTTTTTATCATCTCCGGATTATCTTTGGGATTCCCTAAGAGATTTTTTAAGTTGTTTTTTGACACAAAGGACACGTTCATGTTTAGTTGTCGGAAAATTTTACTTAACCCTTTTACTGTTGGGTGAAAAGGAAGAGTTATAAATTTCTTATTACCGGTGTTTGTTGATGTCAAAGTCGTGGAATTTAATTAATTTGTGTGAGTGGAGTTTACTGCTATACCTGTGAATTGTACATCCACACAGTCCTTGCAATCGTCATTAGGTAATTGACAGTATAAAATCTTTAACATTTTAAAATCTTAGTCATTAAGAAGTAAGAATTCTGCTTGAGTACATTGCAAAACCACATTGTGTATTTTAATAAATAAATTAGTATTAGTAGCATCTTTGAACATAACAGCGGTTTTAACCAATTTCCTGATGACCACCAATTTAAAGTTTACTTACAACTTCATATCTACATCAAGTATGTATACGGAAATTACGACTACTAAACCGTATAATAACTATCGAAATGGAGCAATGTACGTGACTAAATTATCTTAATTTAAGTCGGCTATGGTTTACAACCGTCTTCATGCTTTTACGGCAATCATTCGCGTAAATAAATAACATAGTCGTTCCAGGTCCTTCTACTAATAGCACGAATGAAATAAAATTGGCCGACATGGCCCCTTAATATACCCTAACGGTAGTGCTACCTATAGCTACCGCTTATATTGCGGTATGAGGGTGTAGGTTTATTCCTCCTCCGTTTAGTCAGGCCATAAATATAATTGCCGTAATTGTTTTAAGTGCACTAAACGGGCGAAAGAGGATAATAGAAATTTTATTATTGCGTGCAATTCTGCCGGGAGCCGAGGCGCAAATCAATGCGTAATCATAAAGAAATCGCGTAATTTATTACAACGACTATAAACTTTATCGCATAACATTTAACCTTATTAATTTATCTTTTTACATGAACGTTAACAATAGTGATTAAATATGGGACAAGTTTACAACGTAATATAATTACTTTGCGAACGAAGCTAATTGGTAGTAATAAAATTTAACTGTTTAGTAATTACATAGTTAGATTCGATAAAAAGGACCTGTGTGCGTGTAATAGCTGCGGTTAGCTACAGAGTACCAATAATTTCTAGCGCACTCACTGCAATTTTATTATGGGAAACATATTTTTCAGAAAAGACTTAAGTGCCAATTTCAAGTACATCAAAAGAAAGGAGTGCTGTTAACCATCTGAGATATCATATAAGAAATGTAGGTGAAATAAATAAGGAACGATATCTCATAATATCTGAATTTATTTACGAGGACGACCCGAAATCTTTCCGGAATCGGCTACCCTCAATAGTTGCTGTTTAAGAGTGTGTTTTGTGTAACAAATCAGGCGGTTTCGCAAAAATGGATAAAATTGAATCTCGTGCACTGATGAAACACTACTGGATGGCTGGAAAAAGGCTACGGAAATTCTAAATATTTTGTTATAGGTTCATGACGGATGTACTCCATCATTTTCGACCATCAGCTTCTGGGTAGGCGAATTTAAGCGTGGTCGCACAAGCACCAGTGACGAACCACGCAGTGGACGCCCAAAAATCGCTACCAACGATGAAATAGTCGACAAGATCCATATCGCCGATTCAAGCTGAAACAAATAGCGGAGACAATGGCCATCTCAAAAGAACGCATTGGCCGTATCCTACACGAAATTTTGGGTATGAAGAAGCTTTCGACGCGATGCGTACCGCGTTTACTCACACCGAAGCAAAAAAGAAATCGGGTGACCGTTTCGAAGGAGTGTCTGGCCAAGATTCAACGCAATCCAAGGGACTTCCTCGTGCGTTTCGTGGATGAAACTTGGATCCACCACTACGTACCGGAGGCCAAGAAACAGTCGAAGCAGCGGAATTTTCTGGGAGAATCCGCTCCGAAGAAACCAAATACACTTCCATCGGCCGGAAAGGTCATGGAACGGTCAACCTTGTGATACGGCGGAACCCGACAACCGTTAGGGCTATGTCAAACGGCCGTGAAAATCTGAGATACTATTTAATGCTACAGCGATTTATTGACCCGATTCAATGCAGTACTGAAGGAAAACGGCCACGTTCTTTCCTATTCCCAAACATGAAAAAATCACTCGGAGGAAAGAGATTTGCCTCAAATGAGGAGGTCATTCCCGCTGTATATGGGTATTTTGCAGACTTCGGAACATCCTACTTTTCCGACGGCTTGAAGAGACTGGGGCACCGTTTGAAGATGTGTATTGATCTTCGAGGAGAATAAAAATAAAAAACTACACCAATACCGTGTTTTTCTTGTCAATTCCGGAAACATTTCAGATCGTCCTCGTATGTAAAGATCACTTACTTCTTTTGGCCAGGTCAGATAGTCAAAATAAGGAATAAGAAGGCTTACTTCTAGAGGCGCGTCTAAGTCTGTGATGATAATATTTAACTATTTGTTGTTTTAATTTTTCTTGCATGCACAGATCTTTTAACAAACCTCGATTTGTGCCGAGTCGCTTTATTTAGAGATAATTTGGAGATAAGGCAAGTTAGTTCTAACAGTATAATTTATTACGTCTCAGTCGTCTCCAAGGCGTTAACACATTAAACGTGCACTATACATATTTGTATGCCTATTTGTTAGAGTGCACTCCACACAAACATGATAGCTTGAACTTACTATCTTAATACTATCTCTTCGTTGTTACGATAATCTATAATCTAGATTATGATAAGTAATTAAGATAAGTAATGAGTTGCGTATAATAAGCCGTTTCATAATATACGTGCGAGTTTAACAGGCTTCTGATATATTATATTTCTTTAGCAAGTGATAATTTATGTAAAACTATATATTGTACTATAAGCAGTAGTGTCTACGTTTGTACTATGCACATAACTGAGGGAACTTAGAAGAAAACAGAATCGTCTATTATTATAAATAGAGACCGGATTATATGCAAAGTGCATATATTTTATTTTTTTCATATCTTTAATTATAGTCTATATGTAGACGTACTACACTAATTGAAGTTAATTAGAGCTAATTAGGATTGTATATACTGGATATTTAGACATTTCTATGTATATTTTTACAAAAGCTGCATATATTGCATATTTAGGCTTTTTCTTATGCTTTCTATTAGTAAAAATTCCTAGTAATTTCTAATGTAGATCGACAACGGACAATTCTCAGAACGATACATCTTTTACATTGGTTTCTCTTATACTTTTTTCCAAGAACTGCACGTGTTTAATTTCGCCTAACAGAAGGGACGTGGCAAATACGTTTTATCATTATTAATTCCCAAATAAACTATTCATTCAATGAATATATTTGAGCTTGAGTTTTTAAATACTGTGCGTATGTACATACAATGAGTATAGCGAACAAAATTTCTTTATGGATTAAGCCATATCCTGAACTGGTAAAGGATGGCGACAAAATATTTTGACGAACCTGCAGTAAACTTGTATGTTTAATTTTACTCAAAGCTTTATAATTGTTTTTAAATTCTTTAACTTTTGAAATAAAGTGGCCGTTGTTGTAGGTGTTCTGTGAGAGAAAATACCTGATTGATCAACACGCTAAAACTCCATCACATATTGGAAAATGTGAAAAACTAAAGCGATCCGCATGTGTGCAGCAAACTATATATAAATGTGTAGCATCAACTTCACGAAACTGAGAACAAGAAGAATATAATACGGATCTGTGTAACGCATTAATTTCATTTAATATACCATTAGGAAGATTAAACAATGTTAATTTGAAACCATTTCTGCAAAAATATTCCAAACATAATATACCTGACGAAAGCACCGTACGAAAAAATTATGTCACATCTTGTTACCAGCAAACAATGGCAGAACTTCAACAATTGGTAGAGAATAATTTTATTTATGTCATGGTAGATGCAGGTACGGATAAGTGTGGTCATTATATTGCCCATTGGTTAATAGGAATTCTTCATGAAGATATTGTAGGAAAATCATATTTAATTTCTTGTAAAGAAAAAAATCACGTAATGTGACAATTGCTCAATTCGTTCAAGAAGGTTTATCAAATTTCTTATTATGTGGAAATATACCTTGTGAGAAAATTTTACTAATGCTGTCCGACGCTGCACCATACATGATAAAAGTCGCGCAAAATTTTAAAATTTTTTATACTAACATTAGGAACCAATTTCCTTTGATTCATGATTTAATTAGCAATGTCAAAAAAGTATTTTTAGAAGCACCTTTACGAATCCAATTTTATAAGGAGCAACTTCCCGGTGTTAAGTTGCCTCCTGAACTGATTATTACGAGATGGGGTACATGGTTAGACGCTGCAATTTTTTACGCCGATAATTTTGAATGAATAAAAAATGTAATTCTTGAAATCACTGCTGACTGCATTGTTCTAGGAAACTGTAAAAGGATAGTAACATCAACGGAAGTGCTACTAAACCTTTTGCATATTAAGTCAAATTGTAGCTTTGTTTCAAGTTCCATTCGTAAACTAGAAACGCAAGGGATGTCGCTCTCGGAATCAGTCGAAATAGTAGACGAATTTGATATGCTATGTAAGAAGGTTAAGGGTACAATAGGTAATTCTATATACGATAAATTTAAAAAAGTACGATTTCGACTTTAGTTTAGAATATATTGCAAACTTAAAAAATGCACCAATTGCATCTGTGGATGTTGAAAGAAGCTTTTCTATTTCGAAACATATGTATTGTATTCTTTTACGCAATTTTGAAAAACATTTAATTATAAATTGGTTTAGAAATATGTTGTAAAAAAATTTTGTGCAATAAAGTTAATGCTAAAATATTCGCTCTTATTTACTTGATGTAAAAATTTTGCATATTGTCGCAATTTTTTTGCATATATGTCCCAGGCTTATGCATATTTTCTCAAAAATCGATGCATATACATGCGCATATATTTCAGTTTTTCTTTACATATAATCCGGTCTCTAGTTATAAAGGCTAAGATTGTAAATGTAGGAAAATGTAATAATGGAAAGGATAAACAATAACGAAATAAGGAATAAAGAAATGTTAATTCATTATTTAGGTTGCATAATATGGTTTTATGTTACTGCTGAATCAGGATACGTAAAATATACTTTCAGTTATCGTCCGTGACGTGTTAGTAATTCTAGTGTATTCACTTGTAGACAAAATAAATTTTGTTCACTTCAAACATACTTTTGTTGCGTATGACCTTCTAGGCATTTTACCCTAATCCAATTATTGCAATTTGGAACAGATGAGATTACCATTCTATAAGATCTATATTCTCGCTTCAAGTCCTACATCTACAATCCAATTCCCTACATCGAAATTGCTTCACCGGTACGTAACATGTTTAATCTCGTCCCTCCTCCTAGTTCCTTTTTCTCCCTTCCTATCGTGTTAAACAAGCTATCCTGGCTTTAAACACTCCGGACCGTTTATCTGACCCCGATCTAACGATAACGTCGACGGTAGCGGGAGGCGGTGAAGCACAAAAAAAGCCGCCCGCGTAAAAACTCCCTAAAACATTACATTCCTCTTGTTTAAAAATATTTTCACCGTAATCGAAGATCAAATACACGTGCCTGCCTTTGTCAGCTTTTTATTCTGTCCGCAATTATTCTCTCTCTGCGTATCGTCCTCGTTTTTTTCCCCCGCTCTCCATTTCTGTCGGTTGTCGAACAAAAGGTTATGAACGGAAAGTGGGCACGCGTGTAGGATTTTTATTCTATAAAAATTAACGAAAAAAAACGGGTATTACATTCGCATGCTTGTATTAATTGAAAAAAAAGGTAAATCTCATCGTTTTCCCCAACGGACGGCACTGGACGTATGTTCTGTGCGTAATGTGTGACGGACAGGCTTTTTATCCATTTTTTTTATTCCTAAATTTACGATTCATGTATTTCATATTTGCGTAGGCATAGTATATGTGGTGTTTTTTGTGTTTATTTCGTGCTGTCTGTTTTTTCAATTAAATGTCACCCGTCTGGTATGGTTGTACGTTACACATTTAAATATGAGCATTTCATAAAAAAATTGATTAGATAATGCAGGGTTAGCGTTTTTTTAAAGGGTTTTTGCGTAAAATTTGCTTTGTACTGTGTGATTTTAAATTAGCGCATTAAATACCTAAATAAAATAGCATTTGAAAACGTTATTTTGATTTATCGCGATTGTTTTAAATGAGTGTTGTAACTAATTACTACACCAAGAGAAAAAATACGGTATAAAAATTTTAGCACTGCAGGCATTTTTTGAAAATTTCTAACAGCTGGTTGAATGTATCTGAACTGTTATAACTGTGAAAGTACCTAACTTCTAAAATTGGAATTCTTCAGAACTATTGGCGGTATATAAAAAACGAAATAACTTTTTAAAAACATTCTACAGGACGTTCGAAAATTATGGGTAAATTTAAATATAAATACAAAAAATTTACACACCTATTTTCCATTTTCTCATCAAATTGCTCCTACAAAAAAGAAAGGACTGTTTTCTATCCACCTCCGATAGCTTATAAAAAGAAGACAAGTATAAACAACAAAATTCGTTTATTACCAACACTTACGTACAAACATGGTTACTTTTCTAGATAATTACCGTGAAGATTGATACACTTGTCATATCCATGGACGAGCCTTCCAATCCCTTTTGTCTAGAATGTTGCCGCCAGTGCGTTGAGATGGTCCGTGACATTGTTTTGAATGAGTTTCCGCAATTCTTGTAAAGTCTTAAAGTAAACAGCTGCATTAGTGGCAGTCCCCAGCTCCATAAATTCAACAAGTAACACATTCTTTTGGTCCTAAAACACTGCAGCCGTAACATTTCTCTTATTGAATATTTGCTTGAACTTTGTCGGTTAGTTTGGCGAGTTTGAGTGCATCTATTGTTGTGACTATTGCTTTGTTTCATCTCCGGTCACAATTGATATCAAGAAATCTTCACCTTCAACCCCATAACTGGTGAAAACATCAGCGCTAATCCCATTCGGCGAACCTTGTAATCATCAGACAACACCGTTGAGATCCATTGAGCGCACAGTTTTTTGTATATTCCGCTACAATTGTGTCCACAGTTGATCTTGTAATATCAGGAAATTCCACACTCGAACTATTTTGCCAATTTGAACAATATCTTCTGATGCAACAGATTTGTGTCCTTGTCCCCCTTCATCGTGAACCTCCTAGCTCTACTTAACACTTTAGACTGTATTTTCAGAATCGGTCTTGTTACGTGCGTTACATCTGCTCCACAGAAAGACCTAATTTATGTACACTCCTGTTCAATACATTTCCAAATGAACAACATGGATTTAGAAAAGGAAGAAGTACCCAGGACTTAATATTTCTAATCAGACAATCAGGAGAAAAACTAATAGGGAAAGGAAAGGAAATACATATATGTTTTATAGATCTTAAAAAAGCTTTTGATAGGGTAAGAAGAGAAGATGTATGGCAGAGCTTAGAAAGGAGAGGTTTAGAGAAAGGAATGATAGAGATGATTAAGGCATTGTCTAAAAGCAATAAGAATAAGGTGAGAACTTCCAATACAGAATCAGCTGAATTCGAAGCGCAAATTGGATTAAAACAGGGACGCGTATTGAGCCCATTGTTATTCCCTATATTAATAGACGACGCTGTTAAAAAAGCTAAACAAAAAGGAAAAAATATGAAAGTAGGAAACTGGAAAATGAATGCAATTAACGTACAGGAATTAATGTTTGCAGATGATATGGTACTGATAGCACACTCGGAAGAGACATTACAGCAAAACTTGAAGATATATCAAGAAGAACTAACGAAGATAAACATAGAGATAAACACAAGGAAAACAAACACAATGATAATAGCAGCAGAAGAAAGAAAACATAGCATCAAAATCGGGGAAAAAGCATTGGAACAAGTTAAAAGTTACAACTACTTAGGAACAATCATTGAAGACAATGGGGGAATAGAGAAAGAGGTAAATGAGAGGATAGGGAAATCCGCAAAAATATATAACATATTGAGAAATTCGTTTCTGGATAAAAAAGAAATACCAAAAAAAATAAAGACAGAGGTGTATAAAAGAGTGGTCAAACCAACATTAACAAATGGTAGTGAGTCATGGATAACCACGAATAGAATCAAATGCAGAGTTACGGCCATGGAAATGAGATTCCTAAGAAGAATAGAAGGAGTAACTAGAAGAGACGGAATCAGAAACACGAGAATCACTAATAGTCTGGGTATCAAACCAGTAGAAGTGGTCATAGAAGAGAGACAACTGAGATGGCTTGGAGATCTACATAGAATAGAAGAAGATCGAATCACAAAGAGGATATTTGAAGCCAAAACAGAGGGCAAAAACAGAATAGGTAGACCCCGAAACACCTGGAAGGAGCAGGTGTATAGAACATTGGAAAAGAGAAGTATGGGATGGATTGAAGCCAAACAACTGGCTCAGAACAGGAACCTGTGGAAGATAAAAATAAGAAATAAATAGTCCGACACTGCAAGGTATAAAGGACATAGGATTAAAAAAAAAATGAACTTTTGAATTTGCTTGATTGCAAAAAGAAGAATCTCTCCGCTATACGTGAATGGTGTACCCGAAATGACATTCAGTTGAGTTTTGAGAAGAGCACTGCAATGTCATTTTATATGTTGCGCTAATTCACACATATTTTACTCACTAGCTAGGACACATCTAAAGGAATGCCTAGAAAATAAGACCGACGACAAAATCGCTGTAAATACAGCTTTTCTCATGGTATTGGTAAAAGCATTCACGAGAAAGACATGTGAAGAGACATAAAAGGCTAACACTCGGATATGTTTCTACCTACCCGGCGTCATCAGCGTAGTTTCGAGCGGTATCATGCTCAACACATGTAATTCCCTCTCTGCTGCTATCGCCATATCTAACCCTACAATACAAGTGACTATTCCTGGCGCTAACTAGTGCCAGAAGAACGAAACACTTGTCTGCAAAGTAGTGTATTTACAGCGATTTTGTCGTTAGTACCTCTTAGGGTTTCCCAGTATATAGGTCTTTATTTTTTTTTTTGGACTCGCTGCTTATATTTGCGCCTCATACTAATTAAAAAGGAAAAAAAAAATAGCAGCATTCCAAAAAAAACTAACAACTGCTTTCGGGATAAGCAAAAGTGTCAGACTATTGGGGATATAATATTACTTTGAATCGTTGTTATACTATAAAGTTTATACGCAATACAAAACATTCTTAGACAACGCATTGTATAATGACGGTGTATCCTTGTTACGTATGCTCTAAATTAGAGTATCCTTTCTTGAGCTCGATACTGTTTTACAAAGCTCATTCTTTTTCATTTGGGAAGACGTTTTCTAAAAAGTATATATAAACTTCAGATAACAAAATGTGTATCTACGACGAGGTTTCGATCGTACCACTTTATTAAATCTCTTTGAACTTCAACCTCTTGAACAGCAACGTATAATAACCGACTTGGAACTCTTGTATAATTCAGTGAGTAATGGTATTGATGTAAAACCGCTTACACGCAGTTTGTACTTTACTGTCCTCTAATATTCGGCCCGTCAAACGAATATTTTATGACCGCCGTTTTGCTCAGACCAATTTGATGTTCAATTCTCCGGTATGTATAATTTTCTCTTATTCTAACAATGTTTATACTTCTACGTTTGGTATTTGCGCTTCCTCTCTGAGCTCGTGCGCAAATAGTGTTATTTACTTGTTTAATTTACTTTATTTTATATTCTTCAAATAGATTATTGTTTATACGCCTCATTTATTCTATATTGTAAATGTACTATCTTCTGTTATGAATTAACCTCTTAAATTAAATCTTTATATATCCTGTCGTGTAAATGGGTGTTGGGCAGAATAAATACGACCACCGATCCTCATGCCCTATCCCACACCTACTTCTAATTGGTCGTTTGTTTTTGACATTTATTTAACTCACATTTGTACACACAGAGGAGCGTCTTCTTACATCAAAAAAATAGATTTTCTCACAACAATCTGTCTCTATTCAAGTAAATAGTTTTCCTTCAAGACTAAAAAAATATTTAATGTCAGAAAGTAATATCTCTTGAATCAAATAATTATTTTCATGGGGTTAGAAAATCAAATAAATGCAAGACAGAAAAATAGTTTTTCGAAGTAAATCATTTAGTATTAAGTTAAGAAAGTGTTAACGAAATTGTAGTTTATATATAGGTTTTACACAGTAGTTACTCAAATAACAAAATCAACTTCTCTGATTAATAAATGTTTTCAAATTTTTTGCAAGATTTTTTTGAATCGAGTTAACGAAATTCTTAAGCAAAGAAATACTATTGTTTCATTACAAATATATAATTCTCACTAGCGGAGAAAAAAAATGCTGAGAAAATATTTCTATTGATTTGAAACAGTAATTCTATTGTCGTTAAAACGATTATTTTCTTGAATGAAGGCGGAGAATCTTGATACGAGCAAACGTTTCTGTAGGTGTAGATCATATCTACACAGTACCATGTTTGTATCTCAAAGTGTTGTGCTGTAGCTAATTATTGAATTGGGTGTCGTCATTGTTCATAAAAATGGATCCTGTAGAACAAAGAGCCGTAATCAAATACTTTTAGAAAAAGGACACGACGTCAACTCGAATTCATAAAGACATTATGGCAACTATTGGCCTGCAGCTTCTTATGATATAGTGCAACGATGGTGTCGAGATTTTAAATGCGGAAGAACATCCTGTGAAAACCAACATGCCGACGGTTCTCTCATAAGGATGAAAACAGAGAAAAACATTGAAAAGGTACCCGGTATCGTACTGCAAGACCGATGAGTACGCATCAGACACATGGTGGAAGATACTATCTTATTATATCGTGTGGTGCACAATATACTGACTAAAGAATTAGATATAGAAAAAAAGAGTGACACTATGATCCCGAGACCAAAGTGCAAAATAGACATGGAAACATCACGGCTCTTCCCCTCCTTGGAAATTTAAGGTCGTGCCGTCTGCTGGAAAAGTTTTGCTATATGTGTTCTCGGATGCCCAGGAAATCGTCCTGACTAACTATTTCGAAAACGGACAGAGCATTACAGGGATCTACAACGCACAATTGATTTTTAAATTGCGGGACGCTATTGAAGAGAAACGCCGTTAGGATAATGCTCCCATCCATACATCTGGTATTGCTATGGTTGCTATACACCAAGCAGGATTTGAATTAGTGGAGCACCTGCCATATTCGCCGGGTAAGGCCCTTAGTGATTACAGGTTAAGGGTGGGGCAAAATTTTCCAGTAATTATGAAGTAATGCAAGCTGCAGAGAGGTGATTTACAGATGTCGGACAAAAACTTTCCAGGATGTCATTAAGATGTTGGAGAACCGCCGTTCCAAGTACATTGTGTAGAGGAAGACTATGTCCAAATATAAAGGATATAATGCCATCCTCGTATTATTATTATCTCGGAGATCAATTTGGTATGCTTGTCTGGCTAAATCTGCTTGTTTGAAAATAAAATAACACTCTATACAACAACATCTTTATTGAATGTACCTGTCAGTACTACTACGACGCTGACTCTCTTTCTTTCTATAAATCACCCATAACCCCCAAATTAAACGCTGCCATTTTTTAAATCATTTGTTTGGAGTTGTTGCTTTATTGCTTCATGGCTGTGTAGATAAGAGAAATAACCGTTCACATTACCGTTACCACACTATTCATCATTAAATCTTTGATTGTACCACACTACTGATATGTTAATACATGGTATTAGACATTACCTCATTACATACGACGTATATACTAAGCAAATCCCTAATTATTATTCGAATTAAACAATTAAATTACACAGAATTAGCTGAACATTGCGAATACAGAGAGGGAATTTCAATTCGGTTCGCAATTTACCGATTATTATTCGCTTCTTATTGGAATTAGATTAATGCTTTGATGTCGTCGGCGAACATTAACAATTCAATTATTTTGCCGCCGCTGCTATTTGTTGTTCCCGAACGAACGGATCCGACATCGGTATTACCGGCGTGCGCTACGAACGGGGCGGTAGGATTTCCGTACCGCGAGGCACAGTCGTCGTCGAATTCGGTTCAATTGATAAATTGGTTAGGTGGCTTGCGCGAGGTGCGTCGGGTTATTTAAAACGTAGGCCACCGCAACGACAATTACGTTAATTAATTGTTGTTTACTTTGCGAAATGGGTTTTTGGGAAGAATTACATTGGTGTAAATTAATTGCCTAGATAGAGCTACTAAATTCGCGATTATTTTTCAATTAAGTGTAGTTGGCCGTGATTGCGATGGTTTTTATTTTTAATTACATTGTTTCGTTCACGGTTAAATTGCTTGTTTCCGTGCATTATTTTCGATCAGACTAGATTGAATCATCTTTTACATAGTACGAGGGCGACCTGAAATGTTTCCGGAATCGAGAAGAAAAACATGGTATTGGTGTGGTTTTTCATTTTTCGATGTAGTCTCCTCAAAGATCAATAATAAAAATACATTTTTTCAAACTGTACTCCAGTCACCCCAGCCTTCTGCAAAATAGCCATTTGTAGTGGCGATGACCTCCTGATTTGAGGCAAATCTTTTCTATCAGGGATTCTCTCAGATTTGGGTTTGGGCTCAAGCTGAGGACTAGGTCCGGTGAATATAGAGGAGGAGAGACTAATTCAGTAGCTGTGAGAAACATATTTGACGTTAACAAGGGAAAGTTCAATAGTCTATATGCCGAGAATCTATGGAGAAAGTCCACAAACGTCTACAAGGCAAACAGTTCGGGAATTTCTTATTTATTAGTCATTACCATGTCCACAAAATAACAAAACTATTTTTTATTTATATGTGGTGCTATCAAAGGGTGCTGAGAAACTTTCCGTGTGTGTGGCGTTGTGGAATGTTATGATCCCTTTCCTCTCAGTGACTTTTTCAGGAAAAAGTCGCTGGGGCTGGGTTCGGTGAATATAGAAGATGATAGACTAATTCGTAGCGCAACTCATTCAATTTGGACACGACGATGCGGAATCAATGAGCCGGTGCACTATCGCTGCATAAGACGTAGTCTCTCGTTCAATATTGCATACAATCGGGTCAATAAATTGCTGTAGCATTGCCCCGTAATTGTCCTTCCCTTCTGCAGATAGTCGATCAGAATCACACCTTGGCCGATTCGCCGGGAAAAGTCCACTGCTTCGAGTGTTTCTTGGCCTTCGGTATGTGGTGGTGCATCCAAGTTTCATCCACGGTTACGAAACGCATGAAGAAATCCCTTGGATTGCATTGGATCCATACTCACTCCTCCGAAACGGCCATCCGATTTCGTTTTTGCTCCGGTGTGTGCAAACGCGGTATTCATCGCGCCGAAAACTTTTTCATACCCATCCATTTCGTGTAGGATATAATACATCATGAATCTTGTCGACCATTTCATCGTTGGTAGCGGTTTTTGGGCGTCCCCTGCGTGGTTCGTCACTTGCAAAATATTTCGAATCTCCGTGGCCGTTTTCGCAGCCATCCGTGTTTTATCACTGCGCAAAATTTGATTTTACCCATTTTTGCGAAACCGCCTGATTTGCTACACAAAACACACTCTTAAACAATAGCAATTGACAGCAGATGTCTGAAATGTTGACAGTTGCTATTAAAAAGGTTGTCCTTGTCGACCAATCCACTTCAACCTTTGTGCGCCATCTCTTGCCGATTCAGGGAGCATTTCAGGTTGCCCTCGTATTTATAGCTGTTTGAGTAAAACGAAGGCTTGGGAGTTTGTGGTATTGAATCAGTAGGCGGCAAGCAATAATGCGAATGCTTACAATTTGAATACAGTATCTACTCTTCCTCGCAGGTTAACGAGCGATCAAGGAATGGTATATTACCATTGCGTGGAATATTTGCCGAACAAATTGTAAGAGGATTTAATCTAATCGTTTGGCAATTTATGTGGGCCCAATATGCTTAACTTCCACGTCCTTCCTAGCTGATGAAAATGAATCAAATACTGGGATTTGCCTCCCAGATTATCCTTGTTAATTATTTTTTGTCTCCCAGTGCATGCTTCGTTGGTCAATCTGAGATCTCCCGAAGAAAATTTCTTTGACCTCTTCTGTCTGTTCGATCATCAACGACATTACCTCCGAAAGTGGTACATATTCTTCGCGTCGCCGCTGCAGCGAGTATCTCAGTCTATGAGTACCAAGTTTGCACTCATAGAGTAAGTGACCTAGAATTAGAGCTGTATTCATTGCCATTTTGTACTATTCAAATTAGGAGTTAAACAATTGTCGCCGAATCTGTAAAGTATATGACAGATAAACAAATGGTATCGTTGAACAACTAAAACGTATTCATGGCACTCTGCTATGTACAGAAGCCGGACGAATTCGTTGGTTACCTAATACAACTTCCTGTGTCATCAGATTTACTAACTACTACTACAATAATGCCACAATGAAACGGTATATTTTAATTGTTCCTGAATACTATTAGCCTCAAAACCTCCATTCTTACCTTGACTACCTTCATTAAAAGTACGTACTTAAGGGATCTAATTTACTAAGGACCTTTTTTTCTCGTAAGGTCTTTATATTCTAATCTATGAGGTATTTGAATCTTTAATTCGAGCCAGAGCGGAGAAAATTAAGTTGTAAGCGCCTTAAAAATTACGAAATCGGCTTCCAACAATAAGTACGTTGTTTCCAAAGACGCCGCCTTCGTAATAAAAAAGAACTTTTTCCTTCCTCTTTGACAATATGCTTCTCGTTTCGTATTTTCCGTAGAGGCGAGGGCATCATCCATTGTTAATAAAGCGGCGAAGCTAAAAGAGACCCTTTAAAAGCTTTAATGTTTCCTCGAACGTCCTCTTCTCCTTGTCGCGGCCTACAATATCGGTTCATTGCTTAGATGCATTCCGTATTCTTTCCGAAAATCATGTACTTTTCTTTCAAATTCTATCGTTCGCTATATGTAGAAAAACGGCAAATGATGTAGCAGCAAATCATTTCGTTTCTTCAATTCTAAGGGATCTAGACTTATAACTACCAGACATCTGTTTTGGTTTTTCACGGTTTGGAGGTATTGTATTTTCTCCTGGAAACCAAATATATGGTATGTAACGAAAATTATTATTTGAACAAGGTGTTTTTGGGAGTAACGGTATATATTTTAGGCAGAGATATTAAAAGCTATATTTAGTGAAAAGTATGGTTCGGGATGTATATCCCAAAAACTCTTACATAGTGAAGAATTCTTACAAAATCCCTACAGTACATTGTTTCCAACAACAACAACATAGAAACTTAAAATAAGCAAAACTCAAAATACGAGGATAAGCTGAAAAACTCGGTAACTAACTATGAGATGGCGCTCTGTGAAAACTATCTTTGATGCTATTATATTGCTTGATGTTTCAATGGTATACGTGTTAAACTTCATATAGATTTGTCAAATAGTTTATTGTGTACACTGTTCAAGGCAGAACACTTTTAGCGCTTTTTAAAAATGGATAATATTGAAATTCGCGTAATGACTAAATACCTGTGGAAAAAGTGTTTTTGCCCAAAGAAATTCATGCTGATATGGCAAATGTGTTAGCTGAGGATACTCCTTCTTTTAGAACTGTTTGCAAATGAGTGAATGAATTTAAAAGACGTCGTATGAGCGTAAATGACGATCCCCGTTCTGGACGCCCAGAAACAGCCATTTCTGCAGAAAGTATGCAAAAAGTTTTGAAACTTGTGGAAGCTGATCGCCGATCAACATTGAAAGATATTGCTAAGGCTACAGACATCTCCAGAGAATGGGTGACGTACATTTTAAATGCTAAATTATACATGTCCAAGCGGTGTGCAAGATGTGTGTCGCGTTTGTTCACACCACCGCAAAAACTCAAACGCGTGGAATGTTCTACAGCCATTTTGGAGCAATTTTGGCAAAATCCAACAGATTTTTAGACAAATTTGTGACTTGTGATGAAACGTCGATCCACCACTATACAGAAAAAAGTAAACTGCAATCAAAACAATGGACTAAACGTGGTAAACCGACTCCAAAGAAGGTCAAAGTCATTCTATCGGCAGGAAAGGTGATGGCTTCCGTTTTCTGGGACACGAACAGAATCTTGTTTATTGATTACCTTCCAGAGGGACAAACGATTATCGGATAATACTATTCTAAACTTGTTGATGGATTGAAGCAGTTATCGTCGAAAAAAATCCGGAAGAAAGCAAAATAATCCTTTTCCATTAAGACAGTGCGCCAGTTCACAAGAGTGGAATTGTCGAAGTAAAACTGACCAAATTAAAGTACGGAACGCTTGAACGCCCCCCTTTATTCATCTGATTTAACTCCCTCGGACTATCATCTCTCCCCTACGCTTAACAAACACCTTGTTGGTTTAAGATTTGTTTCGGATGAAGAGCTTATGGCTGCCGTAGAGCAGTATCTTGAGGAGCTCGAGGAAAATGAGTACTGTGAAGGCATAACGAAACTTGAGCATCGACTAAATAAATGTATTGATCTTGAAGGCGATTATGTCGAAAAATAAAACACATATCATTCAAATATTGCTATTTGCTATGTTTTAATTAATGAATTTTTCAGCTTACCCTCGTAAAATCGTTAGATAATTTTGAAGCAAATTTGTAATCATGTTCACGCTAGGAATATCCAATACAGTTTGTAACTAATACCTGCAATTTAATCAACTTACTGTTTAAATTTTAATATCGCAACTTGGTGACCTACATATAAAGTTTAGATGTGCCAGAGTTCAATTATCGCTGATTCCATTAGAGTTCCATTAGCTATGTGCATACATTCACGGTACTGCAGTAATATCTTCTATCTTTCCTCTTGCTATACTGTTTCATATTTCCCGTAGATACCAACAATAAGATCCTTACTAAGTTCCAAGTTATTATAGGGTTTTGAATGTACGCCAAATGCATGTATATATCACCCTAGGGAGAATATATTACGCTCGTTGCCGGCGGAACTATTAATAAAAATATCGCTAAGCGATATGGAGTACCGCAAGGTACGATATTAAGGTCATAATTCTTTCCGATCCAATTCTGTTATATTTTTTCGATATTTTCGCGACAGAAGTGCGGCTAACCGAGCGGAAAATTGCGAAATTGTTTCCTAAACTGTCTCTACTTCCGTTAAAATACTCGGGAGTCGGCATTACAACGCATAGCTCGACGAGAGTCGGTCCGCTCGCGAGAGAATTTCCCCGGACGCACAAAGGACATCAAGGCGCAGTTTATAATTCCCAGCACAATACATCGTTTAACACCTTATTTCCATGCCTTTACGACCGCATAAATCTAAAGCGCTGGAGACAGCGGATGCGGTTCGCCCCATGCGCGTACCCTTCGACTCCCTAACTCGCTCCCGTTTGTAGTAAACGATACCAGAACCGGAGCGCGTACCGCCACAATACAATCTATGCAGCAGTAGGGCGGCGTGCGCGCTTTATAACTTCAAATTTATACATTTCGGAGAAGTGCGAACGGCATTGCTGTCTCGCTAGCAAATAGCTACGATACACCGGTACATCCCCTTTGCCGTGAAACCGCAACTGTCTTGCCGCCACTGTCCCGGAGTACAGCGCTATGCCGGTGTTGCCAAATTTATAACCTTCTTACATGGCCAACTACGACCATGCGAAGCTTTACGTAGCTTTGTCTTGTTACGAAGAGGGTTGCGTATTATTTAGACGTGCAAGAATGGTAATATGCTGAAATCAGCACCAAATGGCAAGACTGATTAAATTGAAATTAAAGGAAAGAGAAGCTTCTGTCCTGTATTGCTCTAATTTAAAAAGTATCGTAGAGGTGTATGCAAATGCTCGAAAAGCGGAAAAAATTCAATATCTAGAGAACGAATAATCCTATCAAACTGCGGTTGGTGCCATTCGATTAAGGATAAAGAAATACAAATTAAAAAGATGGATTAGTATGATATACGATTCACTAATAAAAATGTACTCGAAATATACATTCATAGTTTACAATAAAACTATATTGCAATGTAATATTGTGCAACATTGCATAATGTTTTCTATATTTTTGAAATTCTGATTTACTATTGTTTTGTTTTTGGCATTTCTATAAAATGAAATATTTCATAAGGAAATTAAAAGATACCACCAACCGGGGCGACAAAGTGTTATATTTTAGTTTTTAAGCCATCCCTCCTTTGATATCAGTTGAGTTGGGCTGAATTGGCAATACAATATCGACTTATATCTTTGCTATGAATTTATAATCTTTAGTTAGAGGAGAAGAGAGGAAGGAATTATTTTCTGTGGAAACAATTCACCCCGTTTGTCGGGGTGACTACGTGCCACACATGATTTCTCTTTTTATTTTTCGTTTCGACAGATTTATTATATGGGAAACTGTTTAAAAAATAATTAAAAATTAAAAAAAGATTAGATGGGAATATATGTATGTTTTATATTTGAATCCAAATTAGAAACAATATGAATATCAATACTTACAATTTAGGAGCTACTGCTACAGATGGCTTCAAAAATTGGGCTAATAAATATTTTCGAAATTCTCAAAATGCCTAAAGTACGGTGAAAGGTATGTATAGATACCTGATGAAAATTCTACCAAAAGTTGTATATCGAAATTAAAAAAATTGAAAGACAACATTCTATTAAAAATAAATTGGAACTGACCGAAATTCAGTCATCTTGATAATATTTTCACGTAGTTGGCTATGGTTCAATTGACACAGGTCCATATTTTCAGCCCATAATATTTGGAAGGAATGGTTTCAATCAATCATCATATCTATATAAATTGTAACTGAATTTGTTTTTCTATTATTTTATTATGGCGGTTAGTAGGCAGCTAATTTTGCCATATACCGTGTCCCAAACTCCAAGAAACCACCTTCCTCCAGTCCTCTCTTGTAAATAGCTTCTTTAATTTCTTGTTCCAACCCCTCCTTGGTGTTTCCTTTTTCCCTTTATTAGCAAGCTTCCACTTCCAAACCTTTCATGGTAGTCTGTGTGAAGTCCTGGTCCATCCTCCTCATGTGGCCTTACCTTAATAGTTTCCCTTCTATTTCATGTATTAATGATGTGTCAATTTGCATTATTTCTCTTATTATTTCATTTATTTTATGATCTAATAATCTCTTCTTAGAGCAGCATCTTCAATACACCATCACCGTTGACATTATTATTATTTTCTTTTTTTATATGATAACAAATATTATGGAGATTTGCATAAAATGTTTCCAGGCGAAGTCGTACTTCGTCTAACCACAAAGTTCGGCTCAGGTTCAAGGTCAACGAAGAAATTACACGATCGATATGTACCGTGGGTTAAGGCCAACGCAGGAGGGCAGAACAAAGTCGAGGCCAAAATCGGGTATAAGGATCAGATCAACATAATTACGGAAAAGAACGACCCTGATAAGCTAGTCGAGATCAACGATAAGCTTGCAAAATAAGCATATGCGATTGGAGAAGGCAATTGCAGAGGCGTCACTACAACGTTAAAACCTAGATTGGGTTCAAGGTGAAAGATGTTACGAGGTAAAAGGACAGAAGTGGCGTCGATGTCGAAGTCAAGATTTGTAATCTGACCAAAGTGCATGTAAGTTCGACATGAGTGTGATATTGACATTGATGGCAGCTAACGCAAATGACCATTGAAGATTGTTATGCAAAAGGATGAGTTAGGTTTAGGTCATTTTACACATTATACAAGGGGAGGTGCAGAAGTTCGTGGAATGAAAGGATTTTAAATAAGATAAAACAATAAATCTATTTTTCCTTTTCAATATAATCACCCTTAAGCACAATACATTTATTAGATCTATGAATTAATTTTTCTAAACCATCACAAAAATGTTTTATCTTTCGCCTCAGAATGGGCCAAAATTGATTCCTTTACCTCATTGTCGTCGGAAAGCTTTCTTCCACGTAAGTCTCTTTTTAAATTGGGGAACAAATAAGAATCACTAGGTGTCAGGTCTGGACTGTAAGGACTATTGATTGAAAGCCATGCTTGTGCAGAAGAGCCATTGCAAGTTTTCTCTTGTGAACCGGCGCATTATCTTGTAAGAACAGCACACCCTTGGTCATTTTTCCTCGACGTTTTTTCGTTATGGCCTCCTTTAATTTTTCTACTATCGTTGCGTAATATTCTCCGGTTATGCTCCTACCTTTTTTGTTGTAAATCAATAATATCCCCTCACAATCCCAAAAAACAGTAGCCATCAACTTTCCAGCCGATTCTAACACAAATCTGTGCAGCTTTGTCTCCATACAGCTCCAAAAATTGTTTGGACGCACAGACGCGCTGCTGTTCTTGCAGCGGCGTGAGCATTCTCGGTACCCACCTTGCACTAATTTTTGTCATATCCAGGTGGTCATGTAGGATACGCAAAATGGTGGTATTTGATACTCCAACTAATGCAGATAATTGTTTTTTCTTCAAACGGGCATCTTGCAATACAAATTTTTGCACTTTTTCGACGATGTCTGATGTGGTGATCTCAACTGGCCGTCCTGAGCGGGGGTCGTCTTCAATCGAATCCCGATCATGTTTAAAAAGACCATGCCACTTATAAATCATTGATTTACTAGGGCACTGTTCCCCATAAACGGTTTCCATTTCATTCAATATGGTTTGAGCGTTCTTTCCTTGCTTTGTAAGGCACTTTATCACAGCACGGTGTTCAATTTCCTCCATAGCTTCAGTTTTCTTCCGGATTGACATGTTTAACAAGCAACTATTCGTAAACGACTGACGTTATAGGGCTGCAACTTAAGTTATATACAAATGAGTCGCCAATCAGAATGGCACCTAGCGAGCGCCCCTATTCCCATTCCATACCCTCCATTCCACGAACTTCTGAACCTCGCCTCGTATATGCGTGAATATCTTACGTGACTTTCAAGTTCGGATAAGATTAAGGCCAATCGGTGTATACCCTTATGGTCCTATTTATCTACTTATTGGTCTAGACAAAGTGCTTGTATGCGTGCGATCTGATAAAATTTGACTTATCATTAGAAATTTTACAGAACTCATAGTTTGAAAGTTTTTAAAAAATAGTCACAGGGCAATCCCAAAAATTACCAAATTTGAAGAAATGAAATCAAGTAGTAAGTACGAAATATTAATATTTCCTAAACGAAAGTGCTGCAAAATACAACAATAGCTAACCTAGAGTAGTACAAGTTGAAATTACTGATGTATCCTTACATCCATCCCTACGTATGTTATAATTTTGAATAGTAATGGTAATTATTAATAACGGAACTGTTTAACAGAAACGTGATTCAAATAAAGAGATACCTAATATATCCACTATGAGAACCAAAAGAACCCAATTCAGTTAAAGTCCACTGCACCCAAAGTAAACGTTTCAGGCTAGGCACAAAATCCATATTGCGTCTTTCCAACATGCTCGAAAGCTATTGATTTTGGATATATTTTTTCATTTGCCTATAGTGAATTGTGTTACGCAAGTATTAATATCTTCAAATATATTTCACTAGGAATCGATATATTTAAACTTTCTTTTCATCACGGAAATGAACCTCCCATTTCGAAATATTAATTAAAATATTAATCATTCCCTTGTCTAAGTCAATACGATGTAATCCTCGGTTCTCAATCGCGCGCCGTAGATGGCACTACGAGCAGCGCGATTTCGAAAGAAGCGCTTCTCGGTATTAATAAAGTGACACCTTCTTAATTAAAAACCTTTCATTTGAATTCGCCGAAAGAAAAACAAAAAGAAGAATCGGCGGAAGAAAAGGAGAAAGGGTATACACGGAGGAATCATTAACAATTTATACATGGCCAGATATTCCAATTTCCAAGCGGAACGTCGCGCTACGCTAAGGGAGATGGAGAAGGGGACGATGGAAGAAAGAGACTGTAGTGGTGGCTCAGATGTCCGCTTAATTATCCGCCATTATATAACAACAACATCGTGCCCGTTATTTCCGCAAATGAACACGGGCGAGGCAAGCAAGGAGAGAAGAAGAAAGTTTTAATGAAGGCGCGAATAAATAGAGAATATAATGAGGGAAGGCTAGGGTGAATGTCTCTCTTTCTGCGGGATACCTTGAACGTGGAGGCCATTGCCGAAATGGGTTGAAAGACTAGGTATCATGTTGCAATTTTAAAGGCTCCAAAAGAAAAACGTCTATTGACCCTTTATACTTCGCAAAATTTAACAGGTTTACTGATATTTGTGGATGCATATAATATAATAAGTTGGGTTGGGTTTGTTCATATACAACTGCGGTTGTGAACATCTTTATACACATGTACTTCATGTTAGTGTTTTATTTAATACGATTTTGTAGTGTTGTGGAAGGTGATTATATATTTTTAAGGTTTGGGTAACCACACTGTTATGCACTCTCGCAAAACTTGTTTAAGAAATACCAAGATTTCTCTTTAAACACTTGCTGGTGTTGTACCCATGGTTGGTCTCGTAAGATTTCATTAAGTTATTATAGTGCTTTTTAGCAAGGCGTATTCATATACGTAGACATTAGGAAAGGTACGTATATTGGACTTTTCGGAAACCTTTCTTTTTCTTCAGATAGAAACAGAATTTCTGAAGACTAGAAGTATGTTTGATATCTACGGATGTTTCCCAAAATATGATTCTGAGCGTATATCATTCAGACAACCTTTTTGGTAAGTACATTGATGTGTTGCTTCTAGTTTTGTGTACTGCTCAATTCTAACCCTAAAAACTTTATATATGGTGCGGATTCGATATGGGCATTCCCAAAATTTAACGTTGTTTTTTTCAGGTTCTTCAAGACCAAATTTCAAATACATAGGTTTTTTTTTGTTTAATTGGATCTAGTTGACACTAAACTGCGCTTTCGTTGAGTGCAATTTATTAATCACCTCGCCCTCAATGTTTGTGGCTATCGAGGTGCCATCCTCAAATATATTGACACTGTGCTGCGTTAGATTTGGTAAATCATTTGTATACAAGAAAAAAAGGAATGGCTCTAGAATGCCATTATAGCCATTATGACGTTGAAGGAACACTACTGCGAGTGTCAACATCAATCAAATGTTTGGGGGTGCTTTTTGATACCAGTCTTTTTTTGATCACCTAACTCAGTTGGTATCACGACGCCAGTACGCGACTACGCCGCGTTAGTTTGGTTTTCTATTTAAGATTCCTGAAATTGCTTTATTTTCTATCGGAGTGATCTTACTCATATAGAGGTTATGAAGATAGTGTACTGCTGCAGAAATTTAATTTTGTTTCTCTTTCTACCAGGAGAACGATTTCTCACCAGTTACACATTGCTTTTATTTTATTGGTGAAATTTAGAATTACCCTATTACATCTTCTCTTTGCTTCTTGAATGGTAGTATATAAATAAGAGCAATGTGTTTGCGATCGTTTCCAGTAATGCCATTGAATTCAATTTAACGTTAATTGAGTGCCCGAAGGCAAGTATGCTTCTGATACTGTTTTCTTAGACCAATTTTTGGTTAATATAATTTTAATTTACAAACAGAGGTAATGCCTGTTACTTACGCTAAATAATCTGTATACAGTATCATATTAACGTTATTTTAAGCATTACAATGTATATTGTAGAAAACACATTAATCTTATACTAACTTCCATGACATGCCAAGTCTATAAACACTTAATATATAATCGACTGTATTTAGACGCGCCAGAGGAACGTACCCCATCTAGACTAATTTTGAAAACAAATATTTCCACGACCATAACAATTTCACGCTATTTAATAGTTCCCTAGCGAACCAGGGTTATGTGTGGCCTCGAGCCACACATATACACACGCAAATATAATAATTCTGCCTCGGACATTATATATGAGAAACAGATACGTGTGTACGTGTCGCACACCATTGGAACGAGGCCAAATCAGTTAATTGTTCATTCGGCCGCTCCCTCGTACTGGAATCTCTGAAGAGGAGAATTTTAAAAACTATGCGCTCAAAAATCGATACTACCTTTCAAATTGAAACAGTTTGGTGCAGTATGATTGCCACGTAAATATTTGTAAAATAAGACATAGATATTATGAGAAATCTAAGATTATTTTTCGTCGGGTGTAAAGTACAATTGATACTGTTATTGATATATAACTTTTCCACGTAAAATGTGTCGAATATCGGCAACGTTATAGTTGTTGTTTAGGTTATTTCCATCGTTGAAGTTTCATATTCCGACGTTTTGGCAGTGTATCTATTGCCGTATTCAGGGTAGCTGATGTTACTTCGCTCTGACTTATTGGGGTCCGCTCGGTTCTTCTATGTACGACCATCTACATTCGCATGGTAAACTCAACAGAGTCAACAAGAAATCTCAACTTACAAATGCATCATCTATATCTTAAAATTTTTGATTTAAATACAAAAAATTACATGAGTGACCACAAAGAATTCATAATTCTATTAAACAGGAGCGTTTTGTTTTCTGCTGTCTACGTCAACATAAATGTTGGTACCGGATCTCTACACAATTCATTTGTAATTCCTTAATACACTAAAATAAACACAGTCAAGTGTTACCAGTTAAATTTAAATTAACATAACATTTTTAGTACTGCCTACATTGAGTTGCTTTATGTAGTACTTCGTAAGCGGTACCTACTCTTAAAACGATATAATAGTGGAATGGATTAACGTTTATTGTAGCAATCTCAAACTGAATAGCAGATATCTACTGTATAATTACGGTCGACCGTAAACTCCAATTGATTCCGTGCCATATTATTGCTAATGAATGCTATTATGATTATATATAGTTGAGGTAAATTAATAGCGAAGTTATTTAGTATTGATACCGTCGTAGATTAGAATTAAGGTAGGCAAGATGTTTAGTGAATATGGGGTATTCGATTAATTTGGTTTGCATTGGTATTAATCAATGTACTCAATACCAAGAAGGGTTTAATTGAAACAAGAAGATAAACATATTTTGTTTAAAAGGTTGGGAATGTTAGTATGGCTATTTCATGTTGAAAAATAAAAATAGTGTTATATGAAGAAACGATAACAAATTAGGACGCATTGATATAAATTTGCTCAATATATAGACAGGGTTCGAAAAAGCTAACTACTGAGTTCTTCGATCAGGGATTTTGCTTTTTGAAAGAAATTTAGAAGACGTTAATGAAATAAAATTAAATAAATGAAAAGTAGATTAGATTGAGATAAAAAAAACTAACAGTATATTAACAAGTTTGGAATATATCACTTACATCGGGAATGTGTTCGACAAAATACCTATCGCAATCCCTAGCTAACTAATAAAATCTGTATTTTAAATTTTTAAATAATAAATTATTTTATTACTTTCTTTACTCACACACGCACTTTGCTATTGTAGCACGGTATATCGCTAAGTTCGATGTGGATATGCATGTGTTTTAAATATATTTGTATAAAATTTTACATTAATTCATTGACTTTTGTGATATAGACTTTTGATAGGATAATTTGATTACTCTCGTCTCCTGCTGTTTAAGGGACTTTTTCTTTTCTTTTGTTTTGAATATATATAATAAGGACGAAGGGTAATTTTGGGAAATTGTAAAAAAATACATCGCAAGAAAACTGTAAATTGCATATACATTAAGATATTTAGTGATTAAATATAATATTAAAGTCCTATCCGATGTTAGAGGGAGTCCCTAACGATACCATTAAATTAAAGGGGACTGCATTTACGGTAAATGAGTATAATTAAATCAGCAAATACAATAAAAAATTGGCATGTTCTTGAGGAGGACAGGGGCCCCAAAAATCCCATTACAATAGTTATAAAGTACAAACTCAACAAACTACTTCGAAAGATAGCACTAAATACCGAGAAAGCAAAAATTATATTGATAAAAATATGCCATGAAATTTGAAATTCTATGTCGTAGCTTATTTCATATTTTTGATATAATTCTGGAAGGTTAAGTATCAGACTTATATTAATATTTAGAATATATTTTGTCTCTAGAATTTTAAATAATTTTTTAATAATGTTTTTCACGATAGCGCACAAAAGTTACATAATTCAAGTCTATTTTAGGACAAGTGTGGTAGTTAATGGAATTTGGCAATACAGTAAACGTATATGTTTGGACAATCTTCGTGAGCACTTCCCAGATTTCGCAGTAGTAGATTAGAATTTTTATGTGAGCCTTGCACCGTGTATTGCCTTGGTGTATTCTCGAAACTGGATCTGTAACTCACAAGAAAGCTGCTGAAAGGCCAACTGTTTGTATAGAAGAGTTGATTATTGATATTCGTAATCGTATGGAACAGGCCCCCACAAAAGCTCTGAGATGCCTTGCCCAAGGAATTGCAATTTCTTATGGAATGTGCCGCACCGTTGGAAAGAAGAACTTGAACAAGCATCCATATAAAATGCTATCATATCAAGCTGTTTTACCAACAAGCCTCTCCAGACGTGTCGCGTACTGCCAATGATTCATCAATAGATTAATGCATAACGATTTGCTAAACTTAAATTTTTTTTTTCTGATGAGACATGGTTTCATCTTTTAGTGTACGTCATGTCTCAAAATATGCGAATGTGGAACACTGGTAAGCTGGATTTCTTGTAGAATCTCCATAACATGTCGAAAAAAATGGTGATTGTACTGCAGTGTTCCGTAGACGAATAATTAGGCCGACTTCTTTTAGCTTCACCATCAATACAGAGAGGCACAGAAATAACATTTTGACTGAATTTGTTCAATAACTTCAGAATGGTAATTTTCAGCAGGACGGCGCAATAGCACATACGACACGATAAGCTATATCTCCAAGGTCACCAGGTTTGACTACTATGGATTACATTGTATTCTCTTGAAGAATATGGTTTTCAAAAGATAATTCAAAAGTGTACAAACATAACGCCACAAATGCTACAAAATGCTTTTGACAGCAATGATAACGCGCGTAAAACTTATGCATTGATCAAAACGGTGGTCATTTTTAACACCTATTGTAATGTTTTAATTTTCACTTAAATTAAAATGTCATTCAAACATATCTATTTTATCATTCCTTAAAATACACTTTTCACAGTTATGTACAAATATTAATGTCAGAATTATATCAATCAAATACGACATACATTTTCAAATTCTTTTGCATACTTTTATCAATATAATTTTCGCTCTCTCGGTACATTACAGGATAGATATACTACCTGTTCAACCTAGCAAACAGTCGAAAATTAATATCATCTCTTATATGAAATTTTCAATTTTCAGTATTTCCCAGTCCTAGTAAATATTTAATATATTCTAGTCTGTAAACGTAAAACTAGTGCAATATAGAAGGAATTCTTTTTTCGTAGAGATTAATTTCAGCTAGAGAATCGCGATCGTCTTCAATATACCTCGCCTTTTGTTCCATTTACTTTATCGCCGAAGATTTCCAATAATATCGCGCACGTAACGATCTCAAACTTCCAACTACGTACCGCTCGAAATTAAAATTTAAACACTTACTAACACGCACCGAATGAATATAGATCGGAAGAGTCCAGGATAGCGACGGTAGAATGAGAAAAGAAAAACGATTTTACATCTTCCGGAACGTCGAAATATGTGACAGAAATTTTAAACCGGGCGAAACGTCAATATCTGTATTGGTTCGGTTCACTCGATAAAACTCAATTTATAACCCAACACTAAACCCAGACAGATTATTATTACGGCGAGATCTGCGGTTTTTACCCGGAGATCCAGTACAGCTTACCCTCTACCCTACCGTGTAGGACGTTCGCTGACGGTGGCGTTCTCTATCTCGCCCGCGGCTCATCTTCTCCGTCTATGTACCGTACGAGTCGATTCGTAAAAGTATCATGCGTGCCGTCGCCATTAAAATCAATGGTACATGACGTTCTACGATCTTCTCACGTCGAATTTCGATTTTCGAACCGGCTATTTTTTTTTTCCGGTCCGCGAAGTCTCGCGCTGTTGGCAATCATGCACCCTCATGCGGAATTAAGCTACGTGTACGTTTCGGATCGCCTACCGCCGTTGCTTTATTTACTTTTCCTCGTCGTTTGTCCTTGGAATTTTTATTAAATTCTCAAACGCTTCGGCAATATCTTTTACTAAGAGCATTTCCATAAATGTACGCGTCTCTTGCGCAACGAAAACCTCAAAGAAACAAGGAATAACTGCGATAAGCAAAAATTTCTCGTTATTTCTACCCGATAAAACCTTTGATTATTTCCACGGATCCTCACTGTTTGTAATAAAATAATCTAGAGGCGTTGTTACATCTTTCTGTTTTCAATTTCACATGCTTCTTGCTAGAAAAATTTGAATAAAACGCCAAAAGGTTTTTTTTAATCCTACGTCCTTTGTACCTTGCGGTGTCGGACTACCGTTTTCTTATTTTTGTCTTCCACAGTTTCCTATTCTAAACCAGTTGTTTGGCTTCAATCCATCCTATACTTCTTTTTTCAAATATTTTATACCTTTATCCTTTCCAGGTGTTTCGGGGTCTACCTATTCTGTTTTTTCCTCTGTTTTGGCTTCAAGAATCCTCTTTGCTATTCAGTCTTTTTCCATTCTGTGTATATGTCCAAGTCATCCCAGTTGTCTCTCTTCTATGATTATTTCTATTGAGTTCTCCTTGTTACTCCTTCTATTCTTCTTAGGAATCTCATTTCCATGGCTGTGACTTTGCTTTTGGTTCTGTTGGTGGTTGTCCATGACTCCCTGCCATATGTGGTGATAGTGTTGGTCCTACCACTCCTTTATACACCTCTGTCTTCATTTGTTTTGGTATTTCTTTTTATCTAGAAATGTATTTCTTAATGTATTACATATTTTTGCGGATTTACCTATTCTATCATTTATTTCTTTCCCTATTCTCCCGTTGTCTTCAATGGTAAGTAATTGTAACTTTGGACTTGTTCCAAGGCTGTTCCTTCAATTTTGGTGTTAAGTTTTTTTTCTTCTTCCGCTATTGTCATTGTGTTTGTTTTCATGATCTTTATCTCCATGTTTATCTTTGTTAGTTCTTCAAGATTTGCTGCAATGTCTTTTCTGGGTCTGCTAACTAAACGACATCATCTGCAAACATTAGTTCCTGTACGTTAATTGCATTCATTTTCCAGTTTCCTACTTTCATATTTTTTCCTTTTTGTTTGGCTTTTTTAATAGAATCATCTATTAATCTAGAGAATAACAATGGGTTTAATACGCATACCCGTTGGAAGTTCTGACTTTATTCCTGTTGGTTTTATACAAAGTCTTAAAGATCTCTATCATTCCTCTCTCTAACCCTCTCCTTTCCAAGCTCCGCCATACATCTTCTCTTCTTACCCTGTTCAAAACTTTTTAAGATCTATAAAACATATATGTATTTCCTTTTCTTTCCCTATTAGTTTTTCCTTTAACAGAGCTTATTAACAAAACACGGGAATTATTCCTGAATTTTTGTTTATTCTACATATGTACTTGATAAGTTTGCTGAAAGTACTCTAAGGCAATTTATCCAGCTGAGTTTCCTGTAACCTTTTCAGTTAAAAAATTCTTTTATATATAGTAACGATGTATTTTTAGATCGTAGAACAAAGTAGGCGAAAATATCGCTAAATTCAAATAAAAAGAAACTATTACACCAGATAACAAGAACTAAATAATAGCAAAATTTACATCTTGAAATGGAATAAAAAGTATTAGCAGAAGTCACAAGTATGTATTTGAAAATTCCACGTAGCCGCAAGTTTCGAAAGAACTGTTGAGATACTCCTAAGATTAACTGAACTCTTCCTTTTAAGAGTGAAACCATTTCCCATGGGATAACTAAATAGCAAACAGTAAAATGTGATTGGAAAATACTTTTTAAAGCTACAATCTACATTGTATTCTCTCATATTCATATAGAACAACTCAAATGTAGAAGCAACATTCACTTAATTTTTATTGGCCCCGAAGTGAGGGAATATTTCTTCATAATTAAGCAGATTTCTTCGCATTAAAATTATAACTTTTTATCGTATATTTTCTTTCCTTTGTATATTACTGTCTCGTTTTCCTGAATTATTTCAATATTCGTCAACATTAATTAATAAAATCTATTGTTATCATCAATTTGTGTTTCTTATATCTTATTTTTGTAATTTCGCTTTAATATTAACAATCTTGCCTCCTCCAATTTTCACAATGAATGCTTAAAAAACATCATCTTTCTTATCCTTAATTTTGTGGTAATTATCTATGTTCATTACGAATTATGATACATGTTAAATATACACTTAATTCAAATATAAATATTCTATAAAGGAAAAGAAGTAGAGGAGGATTACAAATTTGATGGAGTTAAGAAAATCATGGCAAATCACTATATTCTGGGAATGTCAAAATATTGTGTCATAACGTAGTATTTATTAGATGGAAAATGACACTCCAAATAACGTGCAGAGCGCTACAATTGTACAAAATTCAACTAACAAAAGTTCTTACTTATATCCCATTCTTTAACAATCTGAGCTCACTTTCCACGAGCGTCTTTAACAGCGACCCTCCACCTATAAATTTTCAAACCTGAAATTCGAAATCGTAAGTCAGATTGTTAATGTAGCATGAACGAATCGCTTCCGAAGTAATTTACTCCAGAACGTGACAGATCGAAGTAAATTTCTTGTGTTTAGGTGAACTATACTTGTGTAATGTCAGGTAAATTGTCGTCCCTAGAATTGCTGAAAATGTCTGAAACTTCCAACTTTAAAATTCGATACGAAAGAGACCGTTTTTTTTGCGAAATACCTAACTATGTAGGCGCGAACATAACAAAAACTAATTATGCAAAACCGTTCGTAGAGGAAATAGCTCGCAAAGTGAAACTGTCAAAACTTTTGTGCGAGCGAAGATAAAACACTGTGTCGGTGGTAATTTAATTAATTTTAAATAACTTAAGGACGTTATCTTACGGAAACAGTAAATTCTCTCCTTTACCCGTTTTAAAGACGAACAAAGAAAGACAGCGAACTTGCATTAGTTATATAATATTGCTTCGGAAGAAGAAAGACGAAGTTTCCTAATCGGTAGCCAGACTTTGGAAAATATAAACAGTTTATATGAAAGTGTAAGATCTATGGAAACCAGAGCTATTTGAATAATTAGTTTTCTTAAACACGTTAAAGTATGAATAAACAAAGCAAAGTTTTGAAATTCGCTTTTCTATTTTCTATCACAGATAATGTCCATGATGACTTTTTGATATCTAAATACTTGTGCTTTATAAAATGGGCTGCCAATTTCAACTGGATCATTACTGTTCAACACTGTTGTCCACGTAAAAGCAAACGTAGGCAATTGTCCCCCTCCGATTTTGCTAACATCTTACGTGGACGTAGTACACAAAGAAAATAAAGTTATTCTCGAAGAAATGAGTGCGTAGACTTCCACGGCCAGAGTAAGTAATAAGCGAACTACTTCCGGAATTGGACCGTGTCATAGTGAAATACAAAAATGAAATAAGAATAAGAGGAACAAGAAATAAAGGGACAAAGGAATAAAAAAGAAAAAGACAGAAAATGGAAAAAAAATGAAAAAGGGGGCGAAACAAGAAATGAATGTTTTCGCCTCTAGCGTAGTTAGCGCTTCGAGTTACTGTGGTTCGAGTTAAAGTGGTTTCGCCTCTAGCGTAGTTTACATGTCGAGTTACAGTGCCACTTTGGTTTCCCTATATTCCGGATACATAAACAGCAACCCTCGTAGTTACAGTACCTGAGTATTCGAAACAGAAGAAATTTTAATTTCGAAAAAACATAACTTCTCATATAACTCTTAACTAATACTTCATACTTTTATTTTATTTTCCATAAAAAAGTACTGATAAAATATTGCACTAGAATCTGAAGAATTTCATATTATTTTATTATTTCAAAACGTACATAGTGATCTTAAAGCAAAATTTTAAATCAAAGAATCCGCTAGGTGTAATAGGTAAAATATAACTTCTTTACGATGCCCTGAGAAATTTCACAACAGTATATTTAATTGCATTTGATAACGAGGTATGACATACGTATACAAACATGATTAACCTGCTCATTGTAAATCTATAACTGAAAATTACACGGAATATACAAAAATATTAAAAAAATATTTGAAGAGAAATAGAACGAATCGAGTTGGGCATTTTATCCTCAAAAACTCTGTTAGTTATTTGTTCCTAGGGCAATTTTATCGGGTGTGGGATAAGTTTTCATCATTGTTTAGACAAAGGAAATAGTTTGAATATGAAAATATAGAACGATTTTATTCAAAGAATTTTCCATTTGAAGCGACAATCTTCGCCCATCTTTCGGACAATAAACGGATTCCTCGAGTGAAGAATTCTATTTCTTTCGTGGCGATCCAGCCATCGACCCATTTTTTGTATGGTGAAGCACTCTTCAGTAAGTGCCGACTGCATATACTGGCACAAATGATTGTCTGAAGGGGCAATTTCTGGTGAATACGCTGGGTGGGGTAGGACTTCCCATTTCACCCTTTTTAGGTATGTCCAGACGAGTTAACTAATATGTGACCTAGCGTTGGCGTTCCTTGTAGAAGCTTCCTACGACACGAAACTCTTTCCATTTTCTCTTCCTTTTTCTTTTTCTTTCTCGCTTCTATCTTTACTTCTCTTGCTCTGCATTTCACCTTTTCCTTTTCACCCCCTTTCTTTATTTTTTTCTTTTTCATTTTATTGCTTTTTCTTTTTATTTCTTTTTCCTCTTATTCTTATTTAATTTTTATATCTCATCATGACACGGTCCAATTCCGGAAGTAGTTCGCTTATTATGACCCTCCAAGAACACTTTTTTTACTACATAGCTGATATATATCAGGAACAAGACGATATAACGAATTTATTTAAAAAGCGGGTTGTTCCCTCTTACTAGCAGTACACTAGACCTTTCCTGTGGCTATATGTAATCCAAACTACCCCAAACTATCATTTATCTCCTTCAAATATACTAACAACTAAAGTAGTAACTCGCGCAATGCGGATATTGCAGGTTAAAAGGTATAATTGTATCTGGTTGCTGCAACTGTTTAAACTACAACTTCCATCTTCGTGAATCCACGCTCAGACAATGTTCGATTCATGTGTATTTCTAAATTAAACTCGCTTTGATCGTTATTGTAAATATTTTCTTAGCTATATTATTATTATTATTATTTGTAAACAGCTTATCTTGCCATCTACCGCATCCCAATCCCCAAGAGGCTCTATCCTTAAGACCATCTACTCCCTGCATAGCTCCTTTTTCCCACCTCCTTCTTGGTCTTCCTTTTCTCCTTCTATTAGCAACCTGCCATTTCCAAACCTTTTGTTCTAGTCTTCCCAGGTCCATTCTCCTTATGCGGCCATACAGGAATAGTTGTTTCCATTCTATTCAATGTATTAATGAAGAGTCTACAGAGTCATCAATAACGTTTTTATTGTCATCACACTTATTAGCATAAGATATAGCCAGGTCAAACCATCACCCCCACGAGTTATAATTGGCTCTGGAAGCAGCCGAAGATTTAGACATTTACTTTTGTAAAACGGAATGCACATTGAATCTTTAGAAATACTTTCTTATAGGGTCAGTGAAGCCATTTACAATAGGAAACTGCTTTCTCGCATATTCTGCAACTATGCTTTTGCTGGCAGCCAAACAAGGCATGTGGATTAAATTTTAATAGGATTTTTAAATATGCCTTGTGTAAATTTTACATTTTCTATGTGGTGCTGTAATATTGTGCAGGTAACATACACCTTCTGCTGACAAATTATAATAATAATATGCCTTTTCTTCATAATACCAGGTTAGGTACACAAGTAATGGAACACAATATTTACAATTCAATTGCATAGATTGAAAAACTCATTTGGATTACACAAATACTTCTAAATCAGTGTCTTTTTAAATATTTTTTGAGATCTTTTAGTCTATATTGTCCGCATTCATTAAATATGCTAATATATTTTTTTAGTACTTGTTTCACTACACCTTTATATATATTTATACGCATATGTTGCTTACGCCAGACGGACAAACGCTGTTTGGCATTCCAGAATAATATAATTGTACGTACGCGACAAGTAATTCGCTCTGTTTTTTGCACGCAAAACATGTTTATTACGATTTTGTTCCAGCAAAAGCGCACTTTACCGTTCTTTAGATATAACAGATGCCAACATATTTTTGCTGTCGTCAAAATTTATAGATCAACCCTGTAAATTCCTGTATATTTGGACTCGATTCTAAGAGTTTGCAGCTACAGTATCAACTGCATATTACATGGTTTCTTATTTGCAATTTTAATTTTGCTCAAATCCCAAATTAGATTCGCTTATCTCCTGTTGGTGCGAAATCAACAAAAGCAAAAGGTATGGATATATAAAATAAACAGATGGCTTTGAAAGCGTACGCTGCATAGTATTGATTTTTGAAACAGAGACAGCACCATTAAAATAATGAAACCGTTAACAAGTATATGTCAATTTTAAATACTTAGACATTGTTTTTGATGTGGAGATACGTGAAGTCAATAACTGTGTTACAAAAAACTATTAATCGTTGTTGAATATTCATAATAATTATTAACTTCTAAAAGCCATCTCATGTTTGTCAAATTTTTAAATTAATTTAATTGACGTGGCAGACAAAATATACTCTTCGGTTGATATATTTTAAAACTAAAACTTACTTCACTAAAATCTAGAAACTATAAAATTGTGGACAATCGTAAAATATTGTTGCGGAAAGTAACTTTATGGTTTACAATTTAGTCGAATTGGCTTATTTTCCGCGGCTTGGGATTAGATACGTCGACGACATCTTTGCATCTTTGACACAAGCAATTGGTCGATAACCGGATTTTTAGAACACCTGAATTCAAGATTTTCATCTATTAAATTAAACCATGAAACGGAAACCGATAACAGGATTCCCTTCTTAGATATATTAGTTATAAGAAGAAGAAGAAGTAAACTAGAAATAGTCATATATATAAAACCTACTAATAACTCTAGATTCATCTTGGGAGATTCTAATCACTCAAGGAACATGAACTTTGAACAATTAACGTTTTGGGTCATCGTTTGCTTAGTGTCGCAAAATCGTCTATTCGGCTAACAATAACCTCAGAAAGTTTTTAGACAATCCTAAAGACGAAGTAGATAACACGGAAAAATCAGGAATTTATGAAAATATTACGTAAAGATAGCTATCAAGTATACATTGGATAAATAAAAAGATCTATTAAAATTAGATATAAACAGCGCTTTGCATCTCTCAAATTCAGCTGGTTCAGCAAATCTAGTGTCACCCTGCATAAGCTTGATATTTATTTAAATTGTTATGAAAGTATAGAAATCTACAAAAACCAGCATATTTTAATGAATGCAAATTTAGGCCCTCTAAATTCCAGCCTTCGCTCTTTATTAAATCGTGGATGACCATAATCAGTGGACCGTAACTTTAATGTGTATGGTGTAAATTAGTACAGTTTTAATTTAGTTCGATTTTTCCTAAGAAATTAATGGTTCTAAGGTTTATTTCTAATATAATCTTTGTATTAGCTGAGTTTATAACTCACACTTCCTCGTTAAGTAAGGGATTCCTTTTCTTTTGGTTAAATTAATTTAATAAATGCGTCATGATATTGAAGCTATTAGAAACAATCTGTAGTATATAGAGCAAATAAAGAGAGCTATCCAATATCCTAGTAAAAAGCTAACAAAGTAGGAGAGAGTCCAACGATTCTTTCTCTCCAACAATAAATTAGTTAAGAGAAAACAGCAATCCCAATTTGAACAAAATTGAAAATAACTGTAAACAAAATAAATGTTGAAAAAGAAACATTTTTTAAATTCGAAATTGATCAACAGAAAATGCCATTAAAATGTATTTGAGTTATGTCTAATACAGTAAATTTTTTGTCATATTCATCAGAACGTTGCAGTAACAATTGAAAATATAATCAAAAATATAAATCATTCGAAAATATAGTTTGGAATGAGACAGCTCTAGTATTAATAAATAAAATCAATGTTATTTCAATCTAAATTTTCTCATTGATCAAATAAATCAGAACGGAATAAGTCGGCCCATATTTAACTGTAATATTACAAGGTTTTGTTTTCAGTGTGACTTAACGTTGTATTGGAGGAAAGCAAGTCATCCTCACAGTTAATTGCCCCAAAACTTGTTATTAGTTACTCCTTTCCCTTAGAACATGACTATATAACTCGACATTAGTCACAAGCGAAGTTCTTCTGGTACTAATGCTGCATCTCGAGGAATTAGTGCTGGATTGAAGAATCTACAAATATTTTCTAAATAGTAAAAAATAATAACGGCCCTAACACAGAGCATCGTCAAACATTTTGTTTCCCTCCTTCTTTGGAAACTAATTTCTAATTTCGTGCGTTCCCTTTATCGGATACAATTAATTAAATTACGTTTAGAATACGTTCAATAATCTGAACCAGCCCCCGCATACAAACTTAATTGGGAATACGTTTTAAGCCTATTAATATTTATTTATAGGTCCGTATATACTCGACCTAACAATACGCATCTGCTCAACGACCGCAGCAATGCGTTTATATTCACAAACGGAATCCTAATGTCCAATTTGCATTTCAATTTTCATAATGGAATTTACGATGAAGCGGTTGTTTTTCGTGTATAGGAAGTGGCACTGAAGCGCCGGGCTACGATGGACTTCTGTTAACCGCGTTTCGCTGCATGAAATGATTAAAATTATGCGGATATCTTGGAAAGATGTTTGCGTACAAAATGTGTGGGAGTCTTTGTGTATTCTAGGAATTGTTACATATGAACTGCATTACATGCAATGCTCGTGCGATTGCATAAGGGCAATTGATTAAGTTGTAAGATTCTATCTCATTTTTCAGTGGGATATGATCACATCTTAGGATAATAATAGATCTGAAACAAACAAAGCGTTATTTTGAAGGAGACCCATCCTCTTTCAGCTCAGATTTTGTTTGCTGCTTGTCGCTTTGAAACGACCTGAAAAGCAAACGTAATATTTGTTAATCTATTAACTAAATGCCTTGTGCCTCTTAAAAAACTGACTACTTGACAGTTATAAAACAATGCTTTTTTATTGTTGTTTTTAAATTCAATGATATGGTAAAAATTAATCACAAGTAAAACATCGCTGCCAAATACCCGTTTGGTCGCCGATTCGATTTACCATTATTGCAAGTATTGTTTGTATAAAAACGTAATTAACTTTCTTAATATTATTTTCTCTTGCAGTTGTGTTTCTTTGTAGTTCAGCATTAACTTCCATGTATAATTTGCTGAAAATATTAACAATTATACACCAAATATTTCTTCAAAAGTTCATCTGGAACTATAAAAGCTCGCTGAATGTAGATATAATTTGTCTTATTATTGAAGTATTCCTAGTATTAGCGTGGCCTTTGTACAGCAAACTAGACACATCCCGAACTAAAGTGATTAACGGGTGGTGGCTGGTAGTCCTCTATTGAAGGGAGTCCGAGTATTGATGCTTATTATTATTATTATTGTTATTATTATTATTGTTATTGTTATTATTGTTGTTATTGTTATTGTTGTTATTGTTACTGTTATTGTTACTATTATTAGTTTCGCGGTACGTGCAATATGTACCGCGCAAAAAGAAGGGAATTGCAGCATAGACAGAGAATTGTTATAATTCCAAACCACAACGGAGTGTGGCCTTTCTACAGCCAAATGCATAGACCCAGCCCGAAGTAATGTGATAAACGGTTCCGGGACTGGTGTTTAGAAGAAGAGGGGGTGTTTTAGTTGGTAGTCCTCCTTCAGAGGGAGTCCAGCATAACATGCGTCAATGCATTTCACCTCCGCAAAAAAAAAAATTCCTAGTATTATAAGTGCATTAAATGAATATAAGAAATAAATGTTTAAATGTTTTCTTATAAAGAATATGTATGTAACGTACATACACATGTCACTATCTTTCACGTCAGAAATAGAGATTTCCACCAAAATTAACACTACCCAATTAGCTAGTTAACATTCTTAATCTGTAATTGTGTTTAAATATACTACTAAACATGCTCTTGCTTAGTAATAAACGAACTGTTATCGAAATTGAATCGTGTCATGATAAGTTATAAGAGAAAATGAAATAAAAGTAAGAGGGAGAACAAAGAATAAAAAGAAAAGAAAAAGTGAAAAGTGAAAAAAGGTAAAGGTGAAAAAGAGTAAGAGAAGAAAAGGAAAGAGAAGGCGAGATCTCTACGTTTCGTCTCCGTCGTAGAAGGCTTCTTTAAGAGAAAGAAAAACAGGACAACCAAAGTGGTGTTTAAACCGTGCAAAACTCAGCGGTACACGTCAGAAGATTTCCGCCTCTAGTAGTACTGGATTTCAACGGGGTTTAAACTCGGTACTCACCGTTAGAAGGTTTTCGCCCCTACCGTGGTTAATACGTCGAGTTACCTTAATATTTTTCCAAAGTAGTTCCGCCTCTAGCGTGGCTTACCCGTCGAGTTACCGTGCCATTTTGGTTCACCTATTTTTTTTCTCCTAAAGAAGTCTCCCAGGACGAAGGCGAAACGTCGAGATCCCACCTTTCGCTTTTCTTCCTTTCTATTCTCTTTCTTCTTTCTGTCCCCCTTCTCTCCTATTTTTTGTTATACTTTTTCACCTTCCAGTTTTTCATTCCTTTTTATTCTTTGTTCTCCCTCTTACCTTTATTTCACTTTGTCTTATACCTTATCATGACACGGTCTAATGCCAGAAACAATGCGTCTATTACTGATTGTGGCCGTGGAAGCCTACGTATTCACTGCCCTTACTTAAATAGAAACCGTCAGATGTTTACAGTAATTACATTACAACACATTTATTTTCAGGCTAGTGTTTATAAGGGACTTAATTTAATTCGGAAGTATCGATTTGTTTCACACGAATAAAAAGCAATAACGTGCGCCAAAAGTTAAAATAGACTCAGTGTACCTTTAGGCCACATTTCGTTCACACAAGAACTGAATGTTTGGCTTTCGTATTTCGTAAAGGTGGTGGACTTTTTTGTAGCAAGAGTAAAATTAAACAATTGTTAATAAATTTTATTACGTTTCCACTGTTTAACTTTGTGAGTTTGTTATTGGATAGATGACTATGTTGTTTTTTCCACCAGAAACTCATTGGCATACTGGCAATAAAAACGCCAGAAGCCCTAGTTGCACTATATGCTATCCGATTTTAAAACAAATCAATAAAATAAATATATTAAAAAATATGAATATAAAATAAAATGGTTAAATAAATATCATCAATTGGTGGAACGAAAATATTACTGGGAATAAAAAGACATGCGATAGTCATTCGTTTCTTTTTGTTATGGCAACGTATATTGCTTTATGTTTCAAACGTACAGTGGGCAACAATATTTTATTGAACAGAAATAAGAAAAAAATTTTAAAAAGTTTAAAACTTTTTTACAAATGTTGCTTCTTGATTATTCCATTAGTCGTACTTAGTATAAAATTGAGAAGTATTTGGCGATAAGCATTGTCAGGGTACTTCTTGATATTTCGGATGAGTCAAAAATCCGATCTTGAAGAAAACTCCAGAATCAAAGATCTGGTTGTGTAGGGTCAGACGAATACACTGGCCACTGTTCTGCTCCCCCATCCACCTTTCAGCAAATATCGCATTTAACCATCCAAAATTTATTAAGACAGTGTAAGGGAGGGCTTTCTCTTAAGTGTACTGTAAGTACATTCTGTTTAGTTCGGCCATTGGCAAGTCATCTAAATGGTTTTACAATGTTTCCGTGCAACTGTTCATGGTATCTTATTTGGTTCCATCTATAAAAAAATGAGTCCACTCATCGGTCATCTCAAAGATCGCACCACGCAGTTACACTGAATCTTTCCTGAAAACTATTTTCAATCATAATTGTCCCTTCTGTTAACATTGCATTCGTCCGACCAAATAAGTTTCCGATAACAATTACGATCTCGTTGTACAGCATCTAACAAGAAATTGCGAAGTTGCATCCTTCAACCATGATCATTTTCTACCAGCCCATGTACTTTTTGAGGAATATATGACTTGAATTCACGCTTTTCCAGTGTGCTTTGTATAGTTTGGTACAATACGCTAACATCGTATGCAAAGAAGATCTAATTCTACTCTGTCTTCAAACTGCCGATTCTTAGGTTTGAACGTTTTAAGAGTTCCATAGTTTCTTAGTCTCTTCAATTCTTTAGTATTTAGTACGATCTAGAACTTCTCCATTCGGAAAGCAATCACCAAATCACAACATTATGTTCAATGGATTCAAAGTAGATCCTCAACTTGTCGGTCAGTTGATTGTTATCCTGGATAATAATGAATCAAAACCACAGAAGTAATAAAAATATTGAACAAATCCTACACAAATGTCACATTGAGACGTAAATGCCCCGATTACATTTGTTATTTATTTGGCAATGAGCCTGATTATTTTCCACGGTACACTTGAAACTTATTTTGGCAAATCAATTCGTTACACATCATGGCTGTTGCATGTCGATACACTTTGTTTTAAAATGAAAATTTGATGTTTTAAGATTGGAAAGTAAATACCGTCAACCGGGGTGCCAGATTTCGAAGTTTTTATGCCATATCTCTTCTGATATCAGTTGAATTGGGCTGAATTTTCAATGCAATATGGACTTATAACTTTACTATCAATTTATAAATCTTAAAGAAATTTTATTACAACAAAAGGGAGGGAGGAACTTGTTCTGTGTCAACAACTCGCCCCATTTGTCGGGGCAACTAAGTGCCACAGCTGATTTCTCTTTAAAGAGATATTAGAAACGTTTCATGGTTACAGATTTATTATATTAGAAACTGTTTAAAAAATGGGTAAAAACAAAAACAAGATAGAAAAGGGATCTGTGTTTTATATTTGAAACCAGTCACTATAAACTCGTAAACATAACTAATTTTTTTAATAACAAAACGGCAAAAGGTTACCAGTACAATCCTAAAAAATAAGAAACAAACAGAATCGTCAGTTGGTGGGAACACTCTTTCTTTAAAAAATCTGCCCTAAACATTAAGTCAAACTCAAGAGGAAATTAATTTGAATGGAACTACGTATGTACAACTGCTTTAAACTTCCCTGTACAGAGTTTAAGAACTTTTCAATACATTGATATAACAAAATGGAAAATAAGGGGATTAGCAGTCCACTTGAAACTTGTGGCTGCTGATTTCAGTCAGTCGCACAGTTTTCTTTTTAATTTGTTACTCTTTGTACTACACAACAACAGAAAAATATTCCTTTCTTCCTCATACATGATAGACCGGCTTTCCTGCTGACATCAAAGTTAGTCAACATTATCTATTACTCCTATTACTTACTCACTCCGGTTGACGGTAATGTGTTCATGTCAGTTATCCCATATAAATGATTTTTTTATGTTGTTTGTATTTTACTATACAATGAGAACTCTTTGAATTCACTTCACACATTTTAGAATAACCCTAAAGAATACAGTTTCCATTTATTAACAGTAAATCCATTGCACCACTGTACTGTACAGCTAGCATTTTATACACTTTAATTGTTACATCCCAATTTTTGAATATGTTATCGAATTTTCGACTCTCGCATGTATAGATTCGACCGTGTCAGGCATCTATTAATTAACAGAATGCACTTTTTTGCATAATTAAAAATAACACACTTTTAGCGAGGATCAAAAAGAATTCTATCGATCGAACGGCATGTTATTTGTTCGCATAAAATCAGCAAGCGCTTCCGTTTTATTTCCCTATCGTATATTTTTATTTACCTCGTTCGAAGGTTTTTTTTCGACTAGGTTGATTCGAACCGAAATGTTCTAGTTTTACATACTCTTTTCGTACGTTTAACATGCATACATTCCACTGGCCCTCGGCGGCATCCACTCGTGCGCTTTCAGGTTTAATGGGATTTAAATACAGAGCGGAACGCGTGTAGTGGCGAACACTGTAACGAGTCAGCTTTCAACGAATTACTACTCTCGGAGGCAAGAAAGTAATAATTATTTGATCAAGTTTTATCAATTACAATTAGCGAAATGAGAATGCAACCCGCCCATGAAGGAGGCAATGGCCGTGTCGTAATTGGCAAAGAGGAAGGGAAAATTTACTGGTGAAGAACCCAATCAAAGGAAAAAAAGAAATCTCGTGCTATAAATGAGAAAGTAAATCAAATAACTTAAAGATGAAACGAAACAAAACTAAAGCTTTTCAGACTTTTAACTCTCACCACATCATCTGCTTTTAGGCCATCCTCGATATCCGGGCACCAGCTGTGGAGTTGCATAAAAAGGGTTGGTGGAATATGTTATGGCTTTTGTATTAACGCAGGAATAAAAATGCTGGTGTAAAATTAATACAGTACATCAATCTTCCAGATTAAAAAGTTGAACTCAGGTCGTAGAATAAAAGATCTTAGTTTCTAAAGTAGCCGCAGTCAATTTGATTTATTATTTACCAAGTAAGGCAGACACTTCCTTGCCGAAACTATTCTTCTTACCTCAAATAAACTAAAGTGAACTTGGTTTAACACAAGCGAGAAATCGTAACCTCTTTACAACTAAGATCAATCAGAAATCTTAAACACTTTTCTTCTACAGTCCCAACAGAACCAACAAGGAAAGGTTTCCGGGTGTCAAATTCAGATTTTAATGAAACTTGATTGGTAAGTAGTGTGTTGAGACTTGAAAATAGAATCTTTTGGTTGTGTTGAAATTCACTCTTAGGGGTGGAAACTTCCTTTCAAAGATTCACAGTTTTTCAGTTTTCTTGATTTAATTCTCGAACGGAAGTAGATAGAACGAAAATCTACATGCAAATATTGTCCCTTATCGAAAGATCTTTCAGGACACGTGAATGTGGTATATACAGGGCGAAGCATGTTAGAGTTGATTATAGTAATGTGGAAAAGCCATTAACGTAAGTTGTTCATCTCTAAGATCCTTTATTGGTTTTAAAACATTTTGAATTATACAGGGTATTCCAAAGGCGATACTAACATAACTAACTTTTTATGCTACGCACGTACTACATATACATACACCAGAAAAGGAAAACGGTTACTATATATAATACAACTTCATATAGTTTAGGTAGTTCAATTTCCTTCGCATTAATTAATCAATAACATTCAATTAAAGTAATTAATTAAATTTTATTGTGCATAACTGCAATCGCCAATGGATGTATAAGTTGCAGCTGTTGTTAGTCCAACTTGATATCGTAAATATTCAAAAATACCACATTCTATTGGCGGTGTTTGCTCGATTCTAAATATTTTGATAATATACCACAAAATTGTGGTGGCAAGTTTAGGCTCCAAGTACAATAAACCACGTTTCAACCTCCAAACATTGTTATTTATGCTTCATCTTTATGTAAATTTACCAAAGGATTTATTTGACATTTATATTTATTAACAATTGGCTTCCTGATATTTAGTTATCAAGCATCTGGCCAAAAAGTTACGCTTTTAGACTCATGAACAGGTCACTGCCTATAGTCTTTCAAGATCCAACAAAGATATTCAAATACTGACAATACCAAAGAAAATAACAGGTATGGTTCAACCACTAGACGTCTATGGATTGCATTGTTGGCCATTCGAATATCGCATGAAGAAGACCTTCCATTTTCTCCCTCTTGCTTTAATGTGATGCTTTTGCATTCTTTCGTTCTTCTTGACGAAATTGATAACGTAGACTTCGGTCGGCTTAAGACTACGAAGATTGAAAGTTTTGACAATATTTGGTTTGTATCTGTATCAGAGAATATCAACTATTGCAGAATATAACATCGAACATATTTTAAATTTCTTGTTCTTTCTTCTCACCAGATGTGCAGTGTATTTACGTTTACTTTGTATACGTAACTTTAAGCACCTCGAAATTCTTTCTAGTTCAAAATTGATTGCCCAAACAGCAGATGCAAAATTCATATTTACCCTCCAAGAATACGTAATTTTATTCGGAAACTCCACTTCTGGATTTGGTAATTTGAAATACTTGAATCAAATACTTCTTAATCTATTTAGAGCAATTGTTTCTTTCAAAAGTTTTTTTAAAGCTAAAAGGAGTGGACATAACTTCATCACCGCTCTCTATTGTATCTTTCTAATTGACAAATACTGAATTTAACGATGTTTCTTTCACAGAAGTCAATAAAACATATTAAATTTGCCAAAATATTTTTTTAATGCATTCGAAATTTGGGAAAGCAATAAATTGTATATTTTCTTACAATCCATATCGTGAGCATCATTTCACATTCCACGCGGGCGCCTCCACCAAAATATTCGTTTCTCTTCATTACAGCTCCATCATTTTAATAGCTCCGCTGTTCTCCACTTAGCTTTATTTCCTCTTTTTTGACGCCCAAATAAAAAGGAAGATACGTCTTCGTCATCTGTTATCTTTGTCGTGGGGCTTGAACACGTCGACAAGCAATTACCTCCCACGAATTATACATATATATCAAACCGAGGCCCCGTATACCGCAGACAGGCACCTTGATACAAACTTCAAACTCAAATAAATTAACAGTCACGGAACGCCATATTTGCTAATTGAATTGCGAGTTTAAACTTGCCGATGCGGCGTCCCAAATTTCCCGTCGCAGCACCCGCAGCTTTCTTATTGCAAACACTTTAACGTTTCGGTGACAACTGTACGAATCGTTACCTTGTTCCGCCACCGTACGCTATCCGAGAGAGCTTCAACGCAGCTCCGAGGCGGTATAGGCAATCTCTTGTTACGAATCGGCACCTCGATAGGGTACCTAAAACTATGTCGATTCTATTAACAGTTGAATAGCAGTACGTTGAAGTACACCGAGGAGATTATTTGTCTTGGAGGTCTTAATTGAATGGAAACCGTGGTTTAGGAAACAAATACTGAAACGGAATCCCGCCATAATTAAATACATTGGAATTCTCTTGTCTCTAATAGCAAATTATGGAAAACGACATACGAAGCAAATAAAACCACTGAGTTAGGAAGCGAGTGTACTGAAGTACTCTTTCTTTTGCTATTGCACTAACGTTGGCGTTGAAATCAATTGTCTCATATATAGAACGATATAGAAGAGTACTTAATTCACCTAACAGAATTACTTTCTACATATATAGATTCCTGTTCAATTCTGCTATTAGGTAAATCGTAAACTACTTATTGGCTAAAAACTCACTCATAGCGAGGAAGAAATAAAAACTTATCTAAGGCAAGACACATATCAAGATATGAACATAATTAAGGACGTGCCGAGTTTAAGTGTGACTCAGATGCCGCACCAGCGATACGTTAATACATTGAATGGATGGCCAATATATTCGTATTTCTATACATACAGGGAAACTTATATATACATTAGTAAGTAAGCGATCTGGGTACTTTACGTGTATCTACGGAATATCTTTTAAGCCTATGCAGTTTCTAAGTTATACTTAAATTCGACACGTCATTGAATATAATATGCAGAGTGCCTTCAGGATAACGCTTCCTCTTTTAGTTGATATTTTTTATTGCAGATGAGATATCTGCTTTAGGATATACTTTCTGAATATGTGTAGTTCCTCCATATAGCACTAAAAACTTTTCTGCTGTTGGTGTAAAATTTCTTCGCTTTTTAGCGCTTGTATTTGGACGTAGTTTTATTGCAAAAACTTAACTTCAACATAAACAACGTAACAAGTAACCCAAAAAAAACGGAGAAAAAAATTCACTTCAGGCGACACAAAATAAGAACATACGTATAGACTTGAATAATAATGAATGTCGTGAATATGCTTCAGATTATATCTTTCAGCTTTAATATTGGATTTTTTACAGTTAGCAGCCTCTTTTGTCGAAATTAAAAATATATAGGGCAAGTCTAATACCTACATATACGCGAATTCGCAGCGACACAGATATGTTTTCAGCAAATCGAAGTTTTAATTTTCGAAAAAAACAGAGGATTGGTGGTGGTTCTCCGAAAGTAGTAGAGGCTACAGAAAAATTATTGACGTTATAATACAGTTTCATCCGAATAGACAAGAAGCTGTTTCTTAATATATCTCATAGTTACGGTGATATTGAAATAAATTATTAAGGATGGTGTTGCTATACGCTATTACCCGTTTAACTTCCCAAAAACGGACGATTGGTCACCTAACACATGCGCTGAAAAGTCCCGGGACTAACACATAGATGACCCTAGTTTTATTGCAGTCACCTTTCTCTCAGTTAGTACTAACCTTCAAAAGACAGCTGTTAAAATTTCATGATATTCTATTCATTAATTTGTGAGTTATTGTGCTAAGAGTCACGCTACTTTTGTTATTTTCAAAACAATGGATCAAAAACAATTTCGTGTTTTAATTTTACACTGCTTCCTGATCGGAAAAAATACCGCTCAAGCGAAGCAATGGCTTGAAAAGTATTATGGGGACTCCGCTACATCAGAAACAACAATAAAACGTTGGTTTGCTGACTTCAAACGTGATCGTGAGACACCGATGATGCAGAACGCAGTGGACGTCCAAATGAGGCGGTATCACTAGAGAACATCAAAAAAATCCACAAAATCGTTTTGAATGGTCGAAAAGTGAAGTTGCGTGAGTTAGCTGACAGCGTAACGATATCAAAAGAACGTATTGGCTTTATATTGCATGGGCATTTGACTATGAGAAAGCTCTGTTCAAAGTGGGTGCCGCATTTGCCCACTGTTGACCAAAAACAAGAACGTGTTGATGATTCTGAACAGTGTTTGGCCATGTTTAAACGTAACAAAGCGGAATTTTCGACGCAAAAATTCGTCGATATGTCACAATGGATGAAACATGGATCCATCACTTCACTCCGGAATCAAATCGATCGTCATCTGAGTGGACAGCAACTCGTGAACCTCGTCCAAAGCGTCCGAAAGCACAACAATCAGCTGGAAAAGTTATGGCCTCGGTATTTTTGGATGTGCGTGGTGTAATATTCATCGACTATCTTGACAAAGGAAATACCATCAACAGTGAATATTATATAGCGCTATTGGAGCGTTTGAAGGCCGATATTGCAAATAAACGACCGCATATGGCAAAGAAAAAAATGTTGTTTCATCAAGACAACGCACCGTATCACAAGTCAATCAAAACAATGGCAAAACTACATGAATTGAACTTCGAATTGCTCCCACATCCACCGTATTCGCCAGATTTGGCTGCCAGCGACTACTGGCTGTTCGCGGACCTCAAAAAAATTCTCGCCGGTAAGAAATTTCGCACGAATGGGGAGGTTATCGCTGACACTGAGGCCTATTTTGAGGCAAAAGATAAATCGTTCTACAAAAGTGGTATTGAAATATTAGAGCGGCGCTGGAATGATTGTGTTGTTCTTGATGGAGATTACGTTGATGAATACAGCTAATATTGAACCAAAAAAACCGTGTTTTCTTTGTTAGGCCCGCGACTTTTCAGCCTATGTGTTAAACGAATTATCGTTGTTATTACATGACATCAATCTATAAATCTACAAAGTTTCAATTTCTAAACATTCAGGTTGACAATTTGGCAAGAACTAGCACCTTCTGAGTTAAAACTTTTATTTCTTCCTAACACTAATTCAAATCAAAATAATCTATTGAGGATTGAGGATTTATTTTGTAACCGATTGGTTATAAAGTTACCTGTTCACGAAGTCACCTTAATTTTAGCTTTTCTGTTGGTTTGATTGACGAAAAACTATAACCCAAACTAAAGCTTGTAACATGTACCAATATTTTGTAACGTACACACTATTGTACAAAATTTTTGTGCCTACCAAGTCTTTGGGCTACATGCTGAAGGACCAAGATTTTATTTTAATTAAGAACAAAGATTATGTTAAATGTTTACTAAAGATAGTTACTATAGAAACTCTTGTATGGTGTAGTTACATTACTATTTAATGCTTGAACAGGTAACTTCAATTTCAGTTACATCATCAAAGGACGCTACACAACTCCCCGACAACGTTATAAACAACGCCTTTGTAGTTTACGAGCCATTGTCCTCTATTATATCTCGTTTTAATGCAGCTCTCTATGTTGCATTAAAGGAAGACAAACATAAAAAAATGTTCTTGCTTATCTTTCACGGTAAATGCACAAGTGCTGCACTGTACTTTTAATCTAATTTCTCATTACTTATTCTATGGTGTTGTATTTTGCAATTACTTTAGCCTTCTTTTCCAATTATACTAACAACTGGATATCCATAAGAATACCGTTACCTCATTGACGTAGCTGCAGCAACAATTTTTACAACAGCAAGTACCTGAAGATGACTGCAACTAATACGAAAAGTAGTGTAATGATATGGATTCTTTGTGATGGTGTGAGATTGTTGCTTACACGTAGCGATAAAAGGGCTGTGATATGTTAGAAGCAATATTTCCAGTTGAATTAGGGCAAAGAATTTTCTTGTTCTTTTAGAAAAAAAAAAATTAGGACAAGTTGGTGGTTTCTCTCCTTTTAGCTATGTGACGCCCGTAGTCTGGCATCGGCTTCCCAAACCTTAGTTATTTACCATTTAGAAAACCATGTGGGCATCGAAATATATCCATTATCTTGAGTATTCTCTCAATGTTATTACAAGCGTTTCACGTCAAGTGTTTTCTTTCTAGCACAGCTAAACCAACGAAACACCTTCTGTCATTATCGTGTATTATCTTTGGAAACATTTACCTCCGCATTGTTAATTCCACGTCCCGTATAATTCCTCGTTAATTCAATCCGACGGCAGAGTCGAATTAATCGCGTAATCCATTGGAAACGCGCCCAGCTAAATTTTTAAATTGGGCAGCAACATGCTACGGCACATGCACAGACACACACACACATACACAGAAGCGCACAATTCCCCAAATTATCGACGGTATTGAGAGAAACGTGGTCGACTATTCATTTGTTCGAAACGCCGCTCTACCATCGTCCGGTCCCTCGCCACTTAAGCGATCAGGAACAATTGCAATTTAATTCCGTAACACTATGTAAACAAAAAACGTAATATGTTTAAGTAGTACGGTCAGCTGTTTCGGCTGTACGATGGCGACCTACTCATGGAAATTCACTTGGTTATTTTTTCCGCAACTGCCTCCGCCTCGAACCGTTGTCGGTTTATATACACGGACGAATGCAATCTACTTCAACCAGCTAAATTTCCTTTAATCAAATTACTCCAGACGAACGAGAGATAGGAGAAAAACACGTTTGAGCGATGTATTTCGAGGTTTTTCCCGGCAGTACACGCTACGTCTTCGGTTTACATAAATTAGAACTCTAGGGGGTTACTTGATAGTATTGGAAATTAACTTTTCCACGGTAGACAATTTGTCACGACGGGATTACGTTAACAGGTAAAAGAAAGGATATTGGCATGGCAAAACACTAATCTGGTAATAAATAAGTTAATTTAAGTAGAGAAACCTAAGAAATACCCACGGAAAATTTCCAAATATTCGATATTCGTACGATATATACTGTGACCATAACTTCTTGATGGAAGAAAAAGCATATTTAAATTTTAAGTGATACTTGAACACCTACAAACTGTTGAAATATTAAACATCCAATTAAATTTTCAAACTTTTTATTGCCGATGCGTTTGATGCTAACTAATAGTCATCTTTTTCCGAATGGACTTTATTTATAATTTCAGCACTATTCGAAATATCTACCTCATTTGCAAATTTTGTAATGAACAATATGCGAGGCTGCGCTTGATTTAAGTTATGTGAACTTACAGTCTTTATGTAACCTCGTATTCAATTTGAAATTTTTATCTAGGCGGCAGTACTGTAATACTTAATTTATACACATGAACTAGAACTTGAAACTAGAAGAAATACTGGTACTATAAGCAAATAAAACAATCCATATTCACAATCACCAATTTATTCTAAATTACAAATTTATTCGCTACATTTATTTCTTTTTTAAAAAAATGTATCGAAGTTTCCTTGAGAAGCCTAAAAGACAATACCTTATATTATGTCGCGAAGAAGTAAGTGCGTCCACACCAAGTATGGGCGACCTTTCACATGTTGTGGGCCAAACTTTAGTGTGCAAATACGTTCGTGGGCCGCGTTTAAAAGTAGTGCATTTTAAAGTAGTGCTCATAATTTTTAAGAGTTAGATATCACACGTGAAATAATACGACAATGTTATTATAATGCAATTTATTAAAATAAGAAAATGAAAAGAAAGAAATAGATACAATATTATAATTACATTGTGAATTTTTTTTAATTGGATTTTTTAAAATGCTTCGTGGGCCGAATCAAATCTTACATCGAGCCGGTTGCTGCCCACATACGGTCTACACCGTGGAATAAAGTTTTGGGAAAAGGAACAGTGGAAAGTATTAAAAGCCAAGCGAATGGACCACATTGGGTGTGACAGGTAAAATTAAAAAGGAAAATATAAAACGCAACACATTTATTTTTGGTTTGACTTAAATAGTAGGGCAGCTTAATAAATCAAAAAAACATTCACAACCAATTTTTAGTATAGGAATAATATATTTTTATATCTAACCGGCATATTCGTCGTCCACGTTGTTTTGTACGCATTTTGGACATGTTTCCCTTGTATGTTGAACGCAGATGAAAGGGCCACATTCACCTACCCTTCGTACCTGGAGTAGCTGCCTCCTGACAAGTGTGTGGCAGATCTAAAACTTATCTAATGCATTTTTTCTTATCAGGTACCAAATTCCACGACAACTGCTGACTAAGGTGCTCCTTTAATCATTTCTGTGCTAAAGGCAACGCAAACTCTTCTGTAGATAATTTTTCTTAGAAAGTAATTTCGTCAGAAATAATATAACTGTTTAGTAATATTCAAGCTGCTATAAAAGATTGTCAGAAGCTAGCGGAAATTACAACAAGCTACTAAATATGTGGCTTTCATTTGGTCGACTAAATTTACACAGTGTTGTGACCATAGAAATCAACAATCTCTAATAGTTTTTCTGGGACTTCTTCGTTAATTTGGTCACCAAAATTGTCGAAGCAAGAAGTAGAACTTTATTTTTTTCTTTGATTTACGAGGGGAGGTCCAGAAGTTCGTGGAATGGAGGGGATGGAGTGGAGATAGGGGCGCTCGCTAGGTGTCATTATGATTGACGACTTGTCATTAGTATATAAGTTAAGTTGCAGCCCTATGGCGTCAGTCGTTTACGAATAGTTGCCTGCTAAACAAGTCAATCCGAAAGAAAACTGAAAGTATGGAGGAAATTGAACACCGTGCTGTGATAAGATTCCTTACACAGCAAGGAAAGAACGCTTAAACCATATTGAATGAAATAGAAACCGTTTATGGGGAACAGTGCCATAGTAAATCAATGATTTATAAGTGGCATGATCTTTCTAAACATGGTCTGGAGTCGATTGAAGACTACTTCCGCTCAGGACGGCCAGTTGAGGCCTGTGGTGGCCATCATCGAAAAAGTGCAAAAATTTGTACTGCAAAATGCCCGTTTGAAGAAAAAACAATTATCTGCATTAGTTGGAGTATCAGATATCACCATTTTGCGTATGCTGCAGAATCAGCAGCGCGTCTGTGCGTCCAAACAATTGTTGGAGCTGTGTGGGGACGGAGATGAAACATGGGTTCACCACTTTGAGCCTGAGTCCAAACAGGAGTCCATGCAATGACATAAAAAGGGGCGGTAGTGCCAAAGCAATTCAAAGTGTCAGAATCGTCTGGAAAGTCGATGGCTACTGTTTTTTGGGATTGTGAGGGGATATTATTGATGGATTACAAATAAAGAGGTAGGAGCATAACCGGAGAATATTACGCAGCGATGTTAGAAAAATTAAAGGAGGCCATCAAGGAAAAACGTCGAGAAAAATTGACCAAGGGTGTGTTGCTCTTGCAAGACAATGCGCCGGTTCACAAGAGCAAAGTTGCGAAGGCTGCTCTGCACAAGCATGGCTTTCAATCAATAGTCCATCGACCCTACCGTCCAGACCTGGCACCTAGTGATTTTTATTTGTTCCCCAATTTAAAGAGAGACTTATGTGGAAGAAAGTTTTTCGACGACAATGAGGTAAAGGAGGCAATTTTGGCCCATTTTGAGGCGAAAGATGAAAAATATTTTTATGATGGTTTAGAAAAATTAATTCATAGATCTAATGAATGTATTGTGCTTTAGGGTGATTATATTGAGAAGGAAAAATAGATTTATTGTTTTATTTTATTTAAAACCCTTCCATTCCACGAACTTCTGGACCTACCCTCGCATATGTAGGTAAAGTTACGTCGTTGAAAAATCCAAACACTCAAGAAAATTGTGAAAATGTATTGCTCTCTCCTTCATTACCTTCCTTTATAGTTTGACATTGATATGTAAGTTGCTGAAAATATTACAGAAAAGACAAATATCACAATATATGCAACTGTAACAATTTCGCTGAGTGTACATAGTGTGGTGGAAAATCTCATGCTCTTAATTTTCCAAATGGGTTCTTTTGTTTAATTTTTTTCTTCGTTTTAAATTCGAATATAGCCTTTAATAATCGAAATAACCAAATTTAAGATTGTAAAAATAAATATATTGGCAAACCTAAAGTGTATGTATATCGCCTTTTAACAAAAATTTCTTTTTTTACTAAAAAAACCTAAATCAATCCCTGTCTAGCTAATTTTATAAATTCTAAATGAAATACAAAATGAAATCAGAGCAAAACATCAGTAAATTTTGAAAATTTATTATAATTTGAAGTCTTCAATTTTGTAATCGTACTCACACTCAGACGTAATGTCCCGTATTTTAGGTATCCTGGTCTTCGGCTTCCACCAATGTGTCCGGAACTCGAAATTATTGTGATAACATCAGCTGATACACTTTCTAACTTTTGATAAATTCGAAGAATTTCAAATATTACGATTAATTCGAAAAATAATAAATTTTTCTCTGGAGGAACGACTTCGACGTGTGTGACTTTGACACAATCCTTATTTATATTTCCCCTCGTTACCGGGGATATACACATTATATATAACTTGTTTGCCTATATGTTAGGCCACATAGTAAGCACACTCTTGATGGAATGAAATTGCTTACAAGTAATTCTGCCAGACGTGCCATCCATCCGCCGTTCGAGAAATTTTGAGGATGGTGTGATATATATAGTAAACGATAGTGGGGTTCACGTCTCCACTTTTTTTTAACATTAAAATTGTAGATTGTATGTCAGTAATTAACAACTAAAGTAAATATCTATAAAATTTAATATACAGAAACAAAACTGTACGGCATAAATATTTGAAATAAATTTAATGAAGGAATCCCAACGGCACTTTGCCTCCAACAAATTACAATAAAAAAAATAAGGGCGTGAACCACGCAGCGACGAGAAAATATCCAAAGTAGATAAATATGTTAAGAAAAAATTTAGAAAAACATTGATATTATAGAGGATTTAAAAGACAATAAATAATTCATATCATTACAATAGAGTCAAGACGTACACCGTGGTGGAAACGTGTACATAATTCAAAAAAACGTGAGAATTATTTCGTCTTGCCGTAATAAAATATAAGAAAACCTGTGTAACTCATACTAAAGTACGTAACATCAAGACTGTCCTGCAAATAGATATTTTGGTGTCATCGCTTTTAAACTTGCGAAAGTTACATTTCAACGGTATCATTCCTACGTTCAAAAGGCATCAGCCTCTAAGTACGTATAATATTTCATATTAAGCGTCACCGTGTTGTGACAGAGACACAGACGCGAGCGAAATATTTCAACATATGAGATCTACGGAAAACGCTGAACGTCAAATAAAGTAAATTCTATCGTACGGGATTAAAGGAATTTTCCAGGCGTGCAGAACGCAATAAAAATGGCAGCAAGACGAAGAATATACTGTGTACATACGTACTGTACATACAAACGGCAACAGACATCAGGACGTACATACAATTTTCGAAGAAGCGTCGTATCGCGCGATGATTTCAACTTATCTGACGCAAATATGCGCGCAGATGCTATAAATCCTCTCGGAAATCACGGAGCGAAGACGAACGGGAGATGACGATAAATAGGAATAAGAAGAAAAAGATGAGAAATGGTGGTAGAGAATTCCAACAGATCCGTTCGGTAAGAAACCGGGGCGCGGAGAAGAGGGGAAATCATATGAAATTTCCGTCAGCCATTTTGGGCAAAGGAACCAAGGGTGTATTTGTGCAGCGTTGAATGTACGGACAGTTCTATTTGACGTATTCCTTTTTCCGCGCTTTAACAGGGTACTACTAGGACGTTGCGCGCAAAAATTCCCCGTTGTCATATCCGGCACTACGTATTTACGGATGCAAACACACACATACCGCATATAGATGTTCATACATACGAAAATGTAACTGTATATCGGACACTGTTAGCTGATATTCTCATAATGCATTGATCGAATAGTAAAAATATTTGCGATGCAGGTGTTTACTGCATTGCCGTAATATTATTCTTATTGTATTGAGGTTTGGACGGCAAGACCGCATTAACATTTAGTATTTTGTTACTGTATGTAGATTTCGGATTAATCCTAATATTTCTAAAAATGCCTAGAAAATCACACCAAAGATAAAAGCGCTGTTAAATACAGCTTTTCTCATGGTATTGGTGAAGTCGTGCACGAGAAAAACAATGTGAAGAGACAAAAAACGCTAAGACATGGACATGTTTCTGCCTACCCAGCGTTATCAGCGTGGTTTCGAGCGGTTTTTTGCTCAACATATTGCAATTCCCCCTCCCTTAGTATCAACATATCTAGCCCTACAATTCAAGTGATTATTGTTGGGGCTAACTAGTGCCAAAACAAAGAAACACTTGTCTGCAAAGCCAGACACAGCTAAAAGAAGTGCGTACAGCTTCCCGCCCTTCTTACGCGCAACATATAGATTGCTAGTCCCGAGAGGACGTGCGCACAAGGGCAGTGCATAGGGTAAGTGCACATGTGAATTATTTCTCAGGTTTACCGTGACGTATTAAAAACATATCCAAAAATGCCTAGAAAATGACACCAAAGATAAAAGCTCTTCACATTGTTTTCTCGTGAATGATTTGACTAATACCATGATAGAAGCTGTACTTAACAACGTTTTTATCTTTGGTGTTATTTCCTAGGCATTTTTAGATGTAATTTTAATACGTCACGGTAAGCCTGAGAAATCATTCACATTTGAGGTTACCCTATACACTGCCTCTATGCGCGTCCACGCGGGGCTAGGAATCCATGTGTTGCTCGCGAGAAGGGTTGGAAGCTGTACCCGTTTCTTTTCGCTGTGTCTGGCTTTGCAGACAAGTGTTTCATTCTTATGGCAGTAGTTAGCGCGAAGAATAGTCACTTGAATTGTAGGGTCAGATATGGTGATAGTAGCAGAGAGGGAATTGCAATGCGTTGAGCAAAAAATCGCTCGAAACCACGCTGATGACGCCCGGGTGAGCAGAAACATGCCAGTATGTTAGCGTTTTTTGTCTCTTCACATTATCTTTCTCGTAAATGCCTCCACCAATACCATAAGAAAATCAGTATTTAACATCATTTTTATCTATGTGTAATCTTAATATTATCCTATTGTTTTATAACTGAATAAACCAAGGAAGCATTAACTCGGCTTATACGTTACCCCTCAAACTCCTTGATCCTTTATTTTTCCGTCAATTTACTTTTCTTAGATTTTGTACTTCAAAACTAGAAAGGAATAATAAAAAATCTAAACTACTTTGTTGCTAAGAAACGAATATAATATAACACGATGTCCTAATTTAAAACTACCTTTCAAATTTAGCATTATTTCTGTCCTTTGGGCTACAATTGTATCAATTGTATATACAATATATATTATATTATATATATATGTATGCTATTTTATACACTACAGGTAGAGAAGTTGCGGTTAAGAAAAATGGAAAGGCAAATAAGTATCCAACGTATATTTGATGTTATAAAGGATATTTTAATAAGAGCGCAAGCTTTTAAGGTTCAATAAAATATGGTTTTCTGTAGCAAAGTATTGAGAGTTTTATTGATTTATAATGTATACATTTGTTCATTATTTATAAAACAAAATAGCTTGTAAGTGACACCTACAGCTTTGCTACCTACTCTTTTAACAAAATTTGCAATAACACTATTATTACATGTGGCGGTATTTCATTGATAGAGCGCTTAATTTTGCCCTTCAATGCTTCGGTAGCCATGGGCTTGTGGCATCAATCGCTGACTTCAGATAACCCCACAGCCACGAAGGTGCTAAATCGCAAAAATGTGGCGGCCAATTCTGATCACCAAACCGGGAAATGACACCACCAGGAACAAACTCCTGCAAGACAGTCAATGTTTCACGGGCGGTATGACACGTGGCACCATCCTGCTGAAGCCACATGTCGCCAAGAGCAATGTTTTCCAATTGAGGCACAGAAACTGCGTTACCATAGCACGATACCGTTCCCCACTCATCGCTACTGCATTACTTTCCTCGTCTTCAAAGAAATAGGTCCAATTATTCCTCCAGAACACAATGCGCATCAAATAGTGACACGTTTTGGATGCATTGCTTTCTGATGAATTGTTCGTGGATTTTCTGAACCCCAAATGCGACAATTTTGCCGATTGACGAAGCCATCGAGGTGAAAATGGACCGCTTCACCTTTTTGCTCAAGAATCCAATTCGTGAACTTTCTTCGCTGTACATGGTCTCTTGGCCGAAGTTATTCACTACCATTTGGACAACTTATATGTAGGAGAATCAATATTGGAAGCTATTGGTCTCATGAAATTACATGATTAGTGAATTTTGGGTTGGCAGTACATTTTAATGGAATTTAAATTTAATACTTTAAGTTTGAAGTAGTCATTAATTAAATTAGGACACCCTTTAACAGTACCTTTGGTATCTCTTTTCATAGAAAGTGTTTCTCTTAATTGCTGTACGGTCTTTACGTTAGCATTGTGTTGACTCAATTGTAATAATTCAGTTTGTCCAAAATAACTGTTTTATCTACTTTATCAGCCTTTAGGTAAAAACAATTTTTATTTCTGAGATCCTTGATAATTTCCACATTTTTTCCTATATTTATCGCAACTTTTAACCTTTCTCATGTTTACACAGATATTAATTTTATACGCGTTTCTAAAAAATCATTCGTAGAAACAACAGCGTCTATGATGTTTGTTTCTATTGATACAACCAATTACACACTGAAGTAAGCCAGGTTATTGGATAATTTGTGTCTTGAACGAAGTTCTCACAGTCGAACATCTCACAGATCATGTTATCAGTTGTTATACCGACTTAATCTGAGCAAAGACAACGGTTTTAATACGCATGCGCATCTAGCGTTATTCTTTCGCACTGCAGTATTCCCCTACAATCAGTCGATCAGTCAATGCAGTCAACCCCTCAATGTTCGACATAGCGCAGAGGGTATTACATTTACATTCTAGATGTAGGGATACTGTACGTAAGCAGTATTTCGCTGTTGCCCTACTACATCACGGGTATAGCTGTAGTGAAGATATGCAGGATTGTAGAAATCTCGCCGTCGTTGACTTTGACCAGATTATGTCTGTATATATTAGACTTCTACGTTTTATAGAACAAGTTGGGTCCTTGCCAGTTAGGTCTAGCTTCAAATTTGGTATATGAATTTGCTATTTTGATATAACTTCACGAATATAATTTCAAGTTTTCGATTCTATGTATCCCGCTTTATGTATTTTGACCGAAGCTCTTAGTAGCGTATTACACATAGATGTGCCTTTGTATATTCCATCCTTTAATACGTTAGCTGGTTATAGTTGCGCGTGACATTCACTTTTAATTCACTAAGCATACATCCCTTTCCACTACGGGTTGTACTGCTACCTTATACGTCTAATATCTTAGACACTACCGCATCTAATTTACGGAAATATGAATACCAAACAGTTAACATGTGTATGTAAGACGTTAACATACTCATGCATGAAGCGGTACACAAGCCGCCAACCACCATCCCAAACATATTCCTCCGCAACACACATACGAACTCAAATACATAATTAATATATGAAACACGAAGGGTTCTTAACTTTGCCACCCTCTTATTTGAATATATACGTACATATACATATACGTATTCGTGCATACACATTCCGACCGAAGTTCAAATAAACACCGCAGCTAATGTGTATCCTGTAACTTCGACGTCGTGTAAACAACGTTCACAATAAAATATGAAACGTGTTTCCCTTTAATAGCTCGCATATGCTCGCGTAGGCATTAACCTATTTGAGAATATGTGCCCGCGAAGATTATTTAAATGTATTCATATACGTGTAAAACTAGGCGAGGGGGGTGGTAGTAGAAGCGATTACTCTCAACACCAAAACAGCAATGTCACTTAATCAAACCCAGAAATGTTTCTAAAATATCTGATTGTCTTACTATAATTGTTGTTATATTGCCAAGAGAGTTAAACTAAAAAGAAGAGTGAAAAATACGAATTATCGAAATGTCCTGTGAAAGGATCTGATAAAATTAATGTATACATATGTCGCACCGTCCAATTTGTAAAGTTTTCTAATCTCTTTTAGTAAATGTCGAACATCCGAAGGTATGTAGTTCTATCTAGCAGCCAGTTTTACTTTATCTATCGCTTACTAAAGTTAACTAATGAATGGGGCGGTCACACTTGTCAGTTCGCTGTTTATAATGCAGAAAACAGAATGAGCGGAGAGAATATTTACTGTGACCGTACAGAAATTATTCCATCAGGGTATTAAAAGTGATCCATTTCCTCGGTTTTCGTGACGTAATGGTAACGGACCTGTCTAGAAAACAAGGAGATGTGGGTTCGAATCCCACCGGAAACCATAAAAGATTTTTTCATAAATTTTAAGGTTGGAAAATATAATACATATTATGCATCATTAGAAAGGCAACGGATGTTTCACGCTAACTTAAAGAGGATATTATTGAAATCAGATGTAATTAAATCGGCTGTCGTAAATATGTAAGTAGTAGTGGAGTAATGCCGTCCTTTCCAGAATATATTCTCTGTTTCTTATATTTAGCTTAGAACCATCTAATCTTTATCGAAAAATATATGGAATGAAGTAATGTTTCCAAGAAATCCTACACTGCAGGTATTATATGGTATCACGCAGAAGTTAGTACAGTGGACTGAAACTGCGACAAAAAGGAATTCGTTTTTTGTATTTGCTCTTAGAAACAAGCGCAATTGTATGTGATACCTAAATATTAAACGGCATAAGAACACTCTCTAAAAGAAAGTACTTTTTTATTAAAGTGAATACATATGGATGCTTTAGGTATAAGAGCACGCCAAGAAGTTATAGGTAACGGGGGTAACTCGGTATAACGAGTAAGGTCGTTCGTTGCAGCAGATATATTTGGAAATCTTTATAATTAAATCCCTGCGCCGCTAACTTTCATCTAAACCTCCATTATATCGCGCATTACATCCAATAAAAAAGCTACAAGATAAATTACACATTAACATGTCATATCGGATTATGTACTGTAAGCATTACAGGCATCAGTTAATATTATAGGAGCAACACTGTGAAAGTGCACTCAGCGAAATTTGCATAGTTCCATATGAACTTTGAACAGAATATTTTGATATCTTAGGCAAATTATGATCTACAAAGAAACACAAATAAAAAAGAAAATATTATTAAAAATATATATTATATCTTATACAGAGAATATTTACAATAATGGTAACTCAATTCGACGAAATTTCTATATTTTTCCATTAACATAGTATTAGTAAACAAAATAAATACATAAAAAAAATATAGTGCTTTCTAAACTTAGTAGTGAGTCTTAGATCGTCTATTCAAGATAGCTTCACACATCCGGATGGCTGTATTGGCATACACCCCTCTTACGAATATTTCCTAAATATTTTCGATCAGGTTTAGATCGGGCGAACGCGGAGGCCATTGCAATAAATTGATTTCCTTTTGATGAAACCACTCCTTTGCTTGTGTGGAATTATGGATAGCTGCATTGTCTTGCTGGAATATTCAGTTTTGCGTCGGTAACTGTTCACCAATCCTACCCCTTATAGCAATTTATTTTTGGTTTTCTTCGTCTGATAGTAATTTACCCCTCGGCATTTTTATTAACTGATGTGTATTGCAAAAATAATTTGAAGTTTTTTCCGTTAAAATGTTCTATAATAGCTGCTTGCAACTCACTGTCGTCTTTAAAACTACGTTGCCCAAAGTCTTTTTTTAAATTAGAAAACAAATAAAAGCGGCGGATGTTCCAACTCTTGAAAGCTATATTCACGGATGGCAGGTTATGAAACTGTGGCAGTATGGACGGAAGCATTTTCGTGCAATAATCGCATACCATCTATTAGAACCATTTCTGGAAGTTGTATATAAGAATGAGAATTCATTCACGTAGAAATAAAACGTATAGGAGTTTCATTGTTATGAGTAAAGTCCACCCAAACTAATTCACTACCTTCACCAAAATTTCGGCTCATCGCAACTTCAGTGCTCTTCGTGCTAATAATGCTTGAAACCATCAGGTCCGTCCAAGTTAAATTTCTTCTCGTAAAAAAATATGACGTTGTTCCACTCACGATCCCATCTCATACGATCTTGCGCAAATTTCAGTCTTGCCTGTTTGTATGACTCTTTTATGGATGGTTTTGAAACTTTTTCGGATAAAATTTGTTGTACACATCTGTTTGATGCCGAAAAATTTCAACTACAGTTTATTTGTTGTGTGGCTACATTTCCAAGAAGAGGTTAACTGAAATATGAGCGCTGCCTTCGAGTTAGTTCTTATCGCGACTTTTATCGCAGGAATTGCGCAATTTTATAAAATTGTTGGCCGAAATTATAGGATCGTCCTATTTTCTAAGCTACAGCTCGGTTTGAAGACCCTATCCCTTTATAGCAATTTATTTTTGGTTTTCCTCGTCTGATAGTAATTTACCCCTCGGTATTTTTATTAGCTGATGTGTATTGCTTAAATAATTTGAAGTTTTTTCCGTCATAATGTTCTATAATAGCTGCTTGCAACTCACTGTCGTCTTTAAAACTACGTTTCCCAAAGTCTTTTTTTAAATTAGAAAACAAATAAAAACGGCGGATGTTCCAACTCTTGAAAGCTATATTCACGGATGGCTGGTTATGAATATATATAATCGCATACCTTTTGGCAATTTTCCGCGGCACTTTGCACGAATACCGTCGCTTAATCTATGTAGTAAATACGCATAATATGTGCGTACACAGTTGTATTGCGCTCTTTAAAGTCAATTAGCAAAATGTCCTCACAATCCCAAAATATTGTGGCCATCACCCTTTTCATTGATCAAGCGACTTTCGCTTTCCTGGGACGAGGTTCATCAGGTCGCCGCCATTCCATGGACTCCCTTTTCGATAGTTTCATCCCCTGTGACAATGGACTCCTAAATCGGTTTTGGATCGTCTCCACACATGTTTAAAAACAACCGCGCACATTCGACTCGACGTTCACGTTGGAGAGCAGAAAGACGTCGCGGTACCCATCTTGCACTAATTTTATCCACACCCAATTGGTCATGGAGAATTCGGCGAATACTTCTTTCGGATATGTTTATTATCACTGCTAATTCCTTCACTTTCAAACGGCGATCTTGTAGTACTAAATCTTCAATAAGTGAAATTTATTGAGGCTTTATGACATCAATTGGTCGACCCTACCGTTCAGCATCTTCCGGGGATTCTTGCCCCAAACGGGAACATTTTGCTCAATTTTTTTTGCAGTGGAATACGAAGAAGATGAATGACCGTAAACGCCGTCTAAACGTTGTTTTATGTGATTAGGCGTATGTCCTCGTTCTGTTAAAAATTTGATGACCGCGCAGTACTCAATTTTCATTACATCAAACAGTTTGATGCGCTAGTCACGTTGGTTGGCTGGTTCTTAAAAACTACTACTCTTGCAACCGTCATAGTTATTCCCAGTTTATACAGTTGGTAAATATTTATAGGAGACTACAAAATTATATGGAGCTATAGAAATTTCGCTGGGTGTGCATTTAATTGATAACTCTGTATTTGGGAAGCATTCTTACGTCTTATCGCTAATTTACATTTCTTAATTAATTTTTATATGGTTTGCATGATTTACATGTTCTGCAGTGTAAATTTGCGATTTCTTTTATCGACGTGGATAAGGTAAATGTTCCATTATAACGCGGAATTAAATAATACAAACCCTTCTTACGCCCCTTAGAGAATACAAAAGGCAAGGTAACAACAATACGCCATTATTATATACAATAAAAGCGGCTTACGTGCAGAAATGAATTTCTTATTCAGAGCTATTCCATGGTACAAAATATCCTAGAATATTTCAAATAATAAACGCCGTATGTAATGTAGGGCATAAAACCGGAAATATTTTGTACATACATTCCCGTTTATATCCAGATACAAAACAGACGTACATACGCGCTTGATGGATAGCTGTATCTGGCAAGTGCATTTTATATGAATCCGGAATCTAAAATATGTAATACTTTTTTACGATTTTCCACGCTTCGGCTAGACGTTACATTCAGCAATGATCAAGTAATACGAAATGAATGTAGAATTTTACATACAATATCCCCTCGACCGCGGCTAGCGTTAAAATTTATGATTCGCCTATTTAGGTAGTGGTTCGCAAATGTTTACATCGTAAATGTTTGATACATCGCAACCTAAAACGTCCGCCATGTTACACGAGATATATTAAATTTAGAGCAGGTAACGTAGCGTTGCCCTTCTTATCTTCGCTTTTTATTCGTTACCTACCTGTCACCTTCAACGTTTTAATCAAACTTACCTGAAAGTAAGCAACGAGTTATCGCGAAAAATAAAACCAGGTCGATGTATATTTAAAACCAGAATTAGTTGCCGAGAAAGTTAACTCAATTATAAAGCGTTTACCTAAAGAATTTGGTAGAGGAAGAACTTTGGTAATCATAAAAGTTAGGATTAATTAACAGGCTAATAGAAATTTGAACCTTTTAATTAACTCTTCATCAAAACCTTCGACGAACGTTGGCGAGGTGTACTTTTTGCGTGTCTATTTGTTCTATCTACGTTATTGAAGTTTAAGTGTAACTTTCACTAGCGTATAAAATCTTTTAGAAGTTATCTATTCTCTGTACCCAACTTTTAGTTTCTATTTGTTTCTGGAATGTAGTTTGTTCTTCTTTGATATCTGAGATTTTTAATACCTTTCGAAGCCACAATATCTGTACATTTATCAGCTACTACAGAACTACGAGGGCTATTATCTTTTGAACCTTCGATAAGTTATAAAACAAGAAAAGTGTAAACAATAAAATGAATTATTACCAAAAGTTATGTATAAAGATGGTTACTTTTCTTCATAATCATCGTGAAGGTTGATGCATTTGTCCAATCCCTCTGCATAGAAAGTTACCGCCAGTGAATTGAGATGCTGCATGGCGTTGTTTTGAAGTTCTTCTGTCCCCTGAAAGCTCTGCCCCCCTAGCCACTTTCACAGTTAACGGTAAGAGATGGTAAACCTCGTTTGTTTCTAACCACTTTATCAACTTGTTGTACAATGTCTTCTGCTGCGACAGACTTGCGTCCTTGCCCCTCTTCATCATGCACATCAGCTCTGCCTTCTTTAAATATTCTACTCCATTCGCGCACAACACTATTCGCCATAAAGTTTTCGCAGTATACTCGACTCACTCTTCGATGAATTTCAGCTGCACTATTCCCTTTTGCTTGAAGAAGTCGAATTATACTACGTAACTCGCACTTGGCGGGAGAAGCAATTATAGCAGCTATATTAGTGTGCCTGTAATTCAGCTGAAAATGGCGTAATGATTGTGTAAATGGCAGATATTATAGTAGGGATCACAAACGACCCGAAAATTCAGGGTTCGATAAAGCCCTAAAGACTGAAAGAGTATCTTTATATACGAACAATTTTCTTCAGCAGGTCAGTAGCTTAACTGCGAAATACTATTCCAATAACAAATTCGCTCGATTATAAAATGTTGTACGAGGGGAGGCCCAGAAGTTCGTGGAATAGAGGGGATGGAGTAGGGATAAGGGCGCTCGCTAGGTGTCATTCTGATTGGCGACTCATCATTAGTATATAAGTTAAGTTGCAGCCCTATAGCGTCAGTCGTTTACGAATAGTTGCCTGCTAAACAAGACAATCCGGAAGAAAACTGAAACTATGGAGGAAATTGAACACCGTGCTGTGATAAAGTTCCTTACAAATCAAGGAAAGAACGCTCAAACCATATTGAATGAAATGGAAACCGTTTATGGGGAACAGTGCCCTAGTAAATCAATGATTTATAAGTAGCATGGTCTTGTTGAACATGGTCGGAAGTCGATTGAAGACGACCCCCGCTCAGGATGGCCAGTTGAGGACATCACATCAGAGATCGTCGAAAAAGTGCAAAAATTTGTACTGCAAGATGCCCGTTTGAAGAAAAAACAATTATCTGCATTAGTTGGAGTATCAGATACCACCATTTTTGCGTATCCAAAAGTCAGTGCAAGATGGGTACCGAGAGTGCTCACGCTGCTGCAGAAACAGCAGTGCGTCTGTGCGTCCAAACAATTGTTGGAGCTGTGTGGAGACAAACCTGCACAGATTTTGGAGTGGATTGTTACCGGAGATGAAACATGGGTTCATCACTTTGAGCCTGAGTCCATGCAATGACATAAAAGGGGGACACTACCGCTAAAGAAATTCAAAGCGTCAGAATCGGCTGGAAAGTTGATGGCTACTGTTTTTTGGAATTGTGAGGGAATATTATTGATTGATTACAAAGAAGAAGGTAGGAGCATAACCGGAGAATATTACGCAGCGATATTAGAAAAATTAATGGAGGCCATCAAGGAAAAACGTCGAGGAAAATTGACCAAGGGTGTGTTGCTCTTGCAAGACAATGCTCCGGTTCACAAGAGCAAAGTTGCAATGGCTGCTCTGCACAAGCATGGTTTTCAATCAATAGTCCATCCACCCTACAGTCCAGTCCTGGCACCTAGTGATTTTTTTGTTCCCCAATTTAAAAAAGGACTTATGTGGAAGAAAGTTTTCCGACGACAATGAGGTAAAGGAGGCAATTTTGGCCCATTTTGAGGCAAAAGATAAAAAATATTTTTATGATGGTTTAGAAAAATTAATTCATGGATCTAATAAATGTATTGTGCTTAAGGGTGATTATATTGAAAAAGAAAAATAGATTTATTGTTTTATTTTATTTAAAACCCTTTCATTCCACGAACGTCTGGACCTCCCCTCGTATATACCCCACAGTTCATGTCCCTGCGTCGCTGAAGTAATACTACCTCGTAACTATAACAGATATAACTAAAAATTTTTGGAAGGGAATGTATTAATTGAGCCGCTAAAAATTATGTTTATCTTATATCAAGGTACTTTTTCAGTTAACATGAGGCTTTCGTTGGTTTTTATAAAGAAATTACAATTTCCTTTCGCTTGGGATGTTGAGCACCTACAGAGGAGAATAACAAACACTCTGTTCCTCACAAAATTTCAAATTGGATGTCGTAATAACTGTAAATAGATTATCATATCCCAGCAGGCATAATATTATTTTTAATGCCAAGTTCCTATTAGAACTTACTGTGTCTGTTTTTTCTTTCTATTGCATTTCTAATTCTAATTGCAATTCCTTAATAATAAGTACATTATTAGCAACTAATTGTAATGTTTGCCAAAATTCGGTTCACCTTAGCTGCGTTGGATTATCAAATAATGATGTAAAAATAACGCGAGCTAAATCGCGTTCCCTTAAAGTAATATGCAACGTATGTAGCGCCAATATGTCTCAATTTCATGACTTTCAATCCCTCATTGACACGTTAATAACGATTTTGTAAGAGCTATTAGTAACTTAAGAAAAGAATTTAACGAAAAACTCGAGACTTCCAAGAACCATATTAATTACCACGAAGAACGAAGATATTAATTTTGAGAATATTTTGGAGGAGGTGAATGATCGACTTTCTAGAAAACGAAATATTATTTAGTTTGGCGTGGTTGAACAGTGGCTACTGACAACAATACTGTAATTACATCTGAGATTTCACGAATCTCTTCAATCTTAAAATCAGCTGAGCTTACTCTTCATATGTATGCAATAAGCTTTTATCGTCTTGGAAAATTTTTTCCTAACGCTTCTCGTCCTGGGCCTTTGAAGGTATCACTTAGTTCCGAAAAAGATGTGCATTTGGTCATAAAGAATGTTTAATGTATATTATAATTACAAATTCTAACTGGTCACCTGCTTGTAGCGCTGACTCTGTGGATGATATAGCACACCAATTATTTATTTTTGTTTTTTCCTACTCGGATAGCAAGTTACCTCTCGGCATTTTTATTAACTGATATGTATACTTCCAAAATATATATATTTAACTATAGACGGAGATGTTGTAGAGACTCGTTTACACTGAAAGGTAATGCCAGATTTCGTAGAATGTCTGTCTAATTTTGTGGAATTATAAAAATTTCGCTCATATTTATACGTTTATACAGCAGGTACTTCCCCTACATATCTAACAGTTGTGATATTGAGAAAATAATACCGCTGTTATTTCTTTACGTGTTAAAAATGTAGTTCCCAACTCAAACCGGTGTTAAAAATTTAGAGGGAAACTACAAAATTATATGAAACTATAGAAATTTCGTTGAGTGTACAATGTCTAGTCACAAATTACAGCTGATTAATTAAAGGCATGCTGGTTAAGTTCCCAGACACATGTTTTATGTAGGATGTGGTAAGTTTTTATAGTGTTGCATCGCGTTTATAGCGGATGGTTGTAAAACACAATACTGCTGCATCTTCTCTGGAAGACCTATCTTATTCTCCACCGGTCCACTTTTTCCTTTCCATAATATAACGCAACAATTCGTAAAATGAAGAAAAATACCTCACACGTTCAGCCTTCGTCCGCCTCACATTTTATTTCATTACACCGATATATACTTTACGACGGTACGTTTACGTATATCTGCAGCGCTTAGATTTAGTGCAGCTGCTTGTCAGGACTGTCGCTGCAATTCTTCTTCTCCGCAGAGTAAGTATATTTGTCCGAACAGGTCGATGTTGAATCGTACACATCGAGTTTAGAAGGAACGGAAGGGGTCGCAGAACGGCGTTCCGGATCGAGAGTAGGTTTCGCGTAAAAGTTATAGCGCGAGCGCATGTTACCGAACCTATAGCTATGGCCAGTAATAGACTAGCTGCCAGCGGACTAATCTCAAAATCCCCAAATGGATATGGCATGTAATTTGGAATCATCGGATCGGTCCGGCGGTGCGCGCGCTCTGTAAGTCCACTGATTGAAATAATAATTTACAAGGGGTCAGATTACGGTCTGATGAGCGTTCTTTTAATTTATCTCGCTTAATCTCGGAGATTTTCTTAAGAAAGGAAGTAAGGCGAAATGGACATGGTCAAGGCTAGTCCGAACGTTTGAAATCGGTTGGAGGTTATATACAAGCGTTCGGGTCAAAGTAATGGAGGTCCTGTTAGGAAGATATCGTATATTGTTCCAAGGAGGTAGTTACGGTGTTGCGTTTGTTTTTGCATATTATAGTAAGAAATCTCGGACGAAAATTAAACTAACCTGATTTCAAATCCATAAAGATTAGACAAAATATAATATTTATTTTGCACTCAAGTAAATAATTTGCTTTACTTAAAGCGTGTTTTAATGTACCCATTCATAAAGAATTCGTTACGAAATGGTTCATTAAAATATAATGATCATTAAATGAAATAATATATTCATAGCAAGACTTCAGAAACAAGTGATTTCGGAGATGGGTGCGATTCGGCTACTAACAATATTAAAAATAATTAATATAATTAGTTCGATTGTGTTGTTGATGTAGACTTTACTTCAATAAAGCCTGCATAAACAACACAATCAAATTAAAATAGTAAGTAATTATATTAATTATTTTTAATATTGTTAGTCGGCAAAGAGAGACAAGTTTCAGTGCCGTACGGAGAACAACGTGGAGAGGTGAAGCGTCCAGCACAGAGTATCGAATACCCGTGTCAAAGCACGCTTGTTCAGTATTATTCGACTGGTCGTTGTGAGTGCTTGTCAGTACACACATACTTAGAAAATAAACTAGAAAACGTACTAGAGAGCATGCCGGATTTAGAATTCGAAGCTCGCAGAATTAAATGTGTAAAGTGCGAGAACTGTTTGACGTGGACAAGCAGGTTGAAGTGCGAACCCCACCTAAAAAATATAAAACACTGTTCTGCATTCCGTGAACAATTAATATTTAATATAGATGTTTGCTTTATTCCATGTAATGTACCGTTCACTTTACAAGACCAACAACTCGGACGCTGTTAAGAAATTTTATGCCTTCTGTTCGTGACCATGTTGAAAGGAGAATTCAAGCAGAATTGAAAGATACAGAATTGTGGTTATGTGTGGACGAAACAACCGATCGGCAAAAATATTCTGCGGTGAATGTGATGGTACGTACAATGGAGGAGCTTGAACCATCATCCCCTATCTTACTTGCTTCCAAAGGAGTTGCAAAATGTACTAGCGATGAAATTTTAAAAATGGTGCTAAGGACATTAAATAAATTTCAAGTTTCAACTACCCAACTTTTAATGTTTCTGAGTAACGGTGCCGCTAACGTACTTCCCTTAGGCCGTCGTTTAAGCCACAAGCGACCCTGTTCATATTGTAGAATATCTTCACTCACACCTGTATACGGCGGAAGGCGAAAAATGTGATAGTGTAATACGAAAATTTGAAAGTTTAGCGACAAGGATTCACATTTCCTCATACAAAAATAAATTTGTGAAGATGCGTCGAAAGATCCATTAAGTTATCACTTTAAATTTGAACATCAATAGATGTGGAACGGTCGTTTTCATCATTAAAAAATATTTATCCCGCAAGCTTTAGTCATTTGACTGAAGCAAGTTTGCAAAACACATTTAATGATTCTAATATTTAATAGATGCCACCCAGTTAGTGATTTCGTGTAAACTTCTTAAAATAGTAAGTGTTTCAGCAAGTTATATAATATATTTATTATGTGTAAACATTCCTGCATTGCCTATGCACACTCATGATGATCATAAATGATGCGAGTACGTAAACGTTACTGAGCATTCGCCTTGCTACGGTCGCTCAGCCTCCCCACATTGTTCTCCGCACTGCACTGTAACTTGCCCCACTTTGCCAACACTAATGACTAGGAATAATATTTAAACAAATCGTTAGGTAACTAGTCGATTTTAGTAAAAGCTTCTGGTGGAACGCATGGAAAAATGTGGTTATAACAAGCTACACATTACCTCCTAATTTGGGCTTGATAAATATAGTGTACACATCACAGCTGAAATGATAAAATATATGGGAGACAAAGGTAACGAAGAACTACTTGACCTCTTAAACAACACTATAATAAAAAAAGAAATACCTAAGGAATGGAATATGGGAATAATTATGCCCATATACAAAAAGGGAGACTCTAAGGAATGCTCAAACTATAGAGGAATAACATTAACTAGCATCCCAGGAAAAGTATTAACAAGAATACTAGAAAAGAGACTCCGAGAGAAACTGGAAACAACACTAGAAGATACTCAACACGGTTTTAGAAAAGGAAGAAGCACCCAGGACTTAATATTTGTAATCAGACAATTAGGAGAAAAACTAATAGGGAAAGGAAAGGAAATACATATATGTTTTATAGATCTTAAAAAAGCTTTTGATAGGGTAAGAAGAGAAGATGTATGGCAGAGTTTGGAAAGGAGAGGTTTAGAGAAAGGAATGATAGAGATGATTAAGGCATTGTATAAAAGCAATAAGAATAAGGCGAGAACTTCCAATGAAGAATCAGCTGAATTCGAATCGCAGATTGGATTAAAACAGGGATGCGTATTGAGCCCATTGTTATTCTCTATATTAATAGGCGACGCTGTTAAAAAAGCTAAACAAAAAGGAAAAAATATCAAAGTAGGAAACTGGAAAATGAATGCAATTAACGTACAGGAACTAATGTTTGCACATGATATGGTACTGATACCACGCTCGGAAGAGACACAACAGCAAAATTTGAAGATATACCAAGAAGAACTAACAAAGATAAACACGAGGAAAACAAACACAATGATAATAGCAGCAGAAGAAAGAAAACATAGCATCAAAATCGGGGAAAAAGCATTGGAACAAGTTAAAAGTTACAACTACTTAGGAACAATCATTGAAGACAATGGGAGAATAGAGAAAGAGGTAAATGAGAGGAGAGGGAAATCCGCAAAAATATATAACATATTAAGAAATTCGTTTCTGAATAAAAGGAAATACCAAAAAAAATAAAGACAGAGGTGTATAAAAGAGTGGTCAGACCAACATTAACATATGGTAGTGAGTCATGGATAACCACGAATAGAATCAAAAGCAGAGTTACGGCCATGGAAATGAGATTCCTAAGAAGAATAGAAGGAGTAACTAGAAGAGACAGAATCAGAAACACGACAATCACAAATAGTCTGGGTATCAAGCCAGTAGAAGTGGTCATAGAAGAGAGACAACTGGGATGGCTTGGATATCTGCACAGAATGGAAGATCGAATCACAAAGAGGATATTTGAAGCCAAAACAGAGGGCAAAAACAGAATAGGTAGACCCCGAAACACCTGGAAGGAGCAGGTATATAGAACATTGGAAAAGAGAAGTATGGGATGGATTGAAGCCAAACAACTGCCTCAGAACAGGAACCTGTGGAAGATAAAAATAAGAAATAAATAGTCCGACACCGCAAGGTATAAAGCACATACGATTAAAAATATATATATATATATAGTGTATGTTTATTTATGCTAATGAGGTGCTTATACGAATTTAATTAGTGTGTAAATTGGTAAGTGCTATTATAGATAGTGGAAAACGGTTCAAATTAAAAAAAAAATAGTGATTACATTTTGTATAACTATTTTGTGCGGGCCTTTTAATTACTCTGAACATTATTTGTTTGCCAGTACAAAGAGGAATAATTCTTTCTAACTCTTGTCGTTTCCAGATGCTTAACAATAAAGCCAGTATCTGCGGCAGTTATGTTTCCTCTAACAGAGTAGGATATCTTCGCACTAAATGTATTTTCCTTTTATTTCAAATATTTGCTGGTAGTTACAACGGTCACTCTAGCGCTGTAGTTAGTTTTCGTCTGCTATCGGTGTCAGTCGTATATTATTGAGGTTAAGTGCGAGTAAAGCGCGTTGTTACAAATCAGCATCCAATTGTAGTGAAATTCTATACTTTTCAAGTAGTGAGGGGCGCTAAAAGCAATGATCGTATATTGTTGTGTACCGTATTGCGGAAATCGTCGATTGGATGGTAGCCCTATAAACCGAAAATTGCGTCCTGAGTTGACGGACAACCACATCAGAGGAGACAAAAGTCCAAAGAAGCGAGTTAAATGACTGCCCAAGTCTTTAGTCAAATGGTCCCATCCGCTATGAATTTAGCACAAGAAGTCGGTGAGTTAAGAACAGAAATTTGTTACTTATCTCGAATCATTTGATAACCCAAATGTTCGCTGTATCGGCGTACTGCATCAACAAATTGTTACCGATTCTTTGCCGTACGGACAATGTAAGAACAAGTATTCTTACTTTTTTAATTGTCTCCTGTCCGGTCCTCGAATTAAAAAATATATTTTTGGATGTTGTAATTAATTAGAACATTTATATTTTCTTGGATAAAATATGTGAACAAATTTCTGAAAGGGAAAACAATTAAGGATAAAATGTATACAGACGTTATTAAATCTGCGGCGTTAGAAAAAACGTCAAAGAACAATATCAGTTCAGTTTTTTTTTTCCGAATCTTAACCTATTCCTATTTGTAACGGTTGTTCACAAGCATTATATGTTGTGCAGTTCTACTTACCGTGGTTTTCTTTTCCCTCTCTAGCTCAACGAAAATTTATTTATAATTGAATAATAATTCCCGGTTGAAGATATTAATTTGTAATCTTGCCACATGGTGCTATCGGCTTTTACATCATACTCCCACTACTAAAATTACACTACTGTACTTGTTTCTGTTCTATGGTTTCTCTATACATTTCTCACGTATACGACCCTCTAAACTCATCAAATTATTTAATTTTCAAAATACGATAACCACCGTAATTTTTCCAGAATTGCAACAATACGCTTGACACCACCAGCTAACCTAGTCCACACGCTCTCCGTAAAAGTAGTGTTCCCCACATCTACTCACAGTCTTCACAAGACATACCTCATGCCCATTAGCATTACGAAGCCCTTTCTTCAAGGCTTGGTATCCAGCACCTTCCCTGGAAAACCAGCTACCGCAACATACTGACACATACAAAACTAAGTACTTGTATTCTTTTACTTTCAATGATTTATTCGCTATGTGTTTAGCATATTTGAACATCTCGCTATCCTAGAGGTCAACGAGGTGAACCTTGTAACTACCGCTCGTTACTTACCAGCACTACTACTCTTTTATTTACTCTGTTATTTAAGTTGTTATAATTAATTAATGTTGTATAAATTCATGAATAATCACAATAATAAAATTTTGTTGTATCTGTGACTTTTTGTAAAGTTCTTCGCCGCTTCCAAACTTTTGGACGGTAGTGTACATATGGAATTATAATTTTCTAGTGGTTTTAATCTGCTAATCTAATAGTCAACGACTATAGGAAAAGAACAACATCGTTATTAGTAATTACAAACCCCATCAACGCACTTCCTATAGATATCCACTTCTAATTAATTGGGAATTGTTGTCAGATAATAATTGGTTTGTAGCTTGTAAGATCAACTGTGATATATTAATTAAAAGCCGGTTATAATATCGTCCTTTTGTGACATACCGAGTTCCAAATTACCTATCAGGCCATTGCGCACGATAATTGTTTCTATGTTGACGATCTACCTTAATGAGAAATTAAAAGCACATATCTATTTTAGTACACAACACCCACATCCTAAAATCTATTTATCTACAATCGACATCTAGATCAGGATATAATTTTCGATCTCATTAGGCATCCGTTTCCTCTTCGCGAACCAACTTTATTTATATGCCTTGGAGCAATATATACATGCCACATGTAGGTACCAGCATTGATTAAGGTTAAACGTATATCTATCTAACTTCTCTTATTCGTAGCATTACTTGCGGTAATCGGCTATCTAATTCTATCTCCTATTCGGAGTAGGACGTATGAAATGTTTGTTCGAAGCCCCGCAGCTGGAGCGACGCGGCAGATAATGAAGAATAATTTCGGATGATAAAACTTATTGATGTTGACATATTACTCAACTTCCGAATACCGTCGAGGAAAATATATGACGATGGCGTACGTTCCACTGGATTTCCATTAGTTTCATTAGGGAGCGCTACGAAGAAAGAAATCTGTTGTAACCAGTCAATATTTGCGGGGCGAAAATAAATACGTTCTCATAAAATTCTTTTATGTATACCGATCTATTGTCGTCGTTTGTTTATTTATTCCTTGTGAGGTCTATATTCGACAGGCAGGGGGTACCTATTCAGAAGCCCGACGGCGTATTTCTATCGCGTTATTTTTATTGCTTATTGGTTTTCCGTGATGGAACGGGGAAGTAACATAGACCATTTATTATTGTCGACTATGGATAAAGTACAATCTTTATGGTCTTCGTAAATCATAAAAAAATATTAGTAATTTACTGGCGGAAGAACTTTGACAGAACTATCAAAATAATCAAGAAAAAATTTTCCGCGAGTTTATGATCACCAAAATACTTGCAAAAAAGAGGAAACCGCCATCTTTGGAGCCCGTTGAAGAAATTTTACCTGTTTCGGAAGCGAATGTCATGCAACTGTGTGAGTAATCCTGATAGCTTCTGTTACGCGCGGGGCCAAGTTATTTTCAAGCCTCAGAAAGAAATGTAAGCTCAATCGTCAAGAAAATTAATTAATTGTACTTCGAGAATAAAGTTGAAAGTCAAGATAGGGTGATGAGAACGAGTGAAAAAAAAGAAAGAAAGAGACCAAGAGAAAGGTGGGATCTGTTTTGGTCTCTTTGTTTCTTTTTTCTCTCGTTCACCCCTCCCCTTTTTTCTGTCTCTCTCTTTCTTTTTCTTATTTCTTCCCAACTTTCTTTCTATTTCGCCCTCCCCCCCTCTATTACATCATGACACGGTCCAACTCCGGATGTAGTTCGTTTATTACTAACTCTGGCCATGGAAGCCTACATATTCAGAAATAAGGTTGTTGTTCTACATGAAGAAGATTACAGCCAAACAGAAGTCGCAAGGCGTATGAAGTGTTGTCGGTGCAGTGTACAAAAAGTTCTTAAAAAATATAGCGATGCAGGTGACGTGGTAGATAAACTGATGTCTGGACGACCGAAAAAACTTACCAGAGCGGATGCACCCTTGTTGAAACTTCCAAGGAATAGAAAAAAATGTAAGCGCGAAACTGGCACAAGAGAAGAGGCACGTCAGTATATGCTTCGACTGTAAGGTGGTCTTTGAAGAAATGGGGATTATGTGGGTGTGAAGTTGCCAGGACGTTTGCGACGAGGCAATAAAGTAAAGGGATTCAAATATGCTAAAGATCATCAAAATTGGGCTGGTGATGTGTGGGGACAAATATTATGGACCGGCAAGTCTAAATTCCAATTACTTGAATCGAACTGGCGTCAATATGTTCGACGACGTGTTGGAGAAGCTCTTGCAGAACCATGTTTACAAGTTACTCTTAAACATAGAGGTGACAATATCCAGGCTTGAGGCTGCATTTCAACGCAAGTAGTTAGCAACATTATTAAAATTGAAGAGAAGCTTAGAGCGGAGAAATATTAGAAGGTATAACAACGTGTTATACCTTCTGGGCATCGTCCAAGTGGTACTAATTTCCTCATGCAGCAAAATAACGATCCCAAGCATACTGCTCGATTGGTCAAGAACTATTTGAGCTACCAGAGGACGGAGTAGTTCGCAAAATGCCCGGACTATTTCGACCGTAAAAAGATTAAAAGAGCACCATAGATTTTAAACGAGTTGTGGAACATATTACAACAAGAGTGGTGTCCTATTCTGGAAGATTACATCAGAACACTGAATGATAATAATAATAAATTGTCTTTATTTGCAAAATGGTTACAAAAGTAAGAACTGCCGAAGTCTAGCAAATGTTACTCTACTCAACCAGACCCCACAAGGTAATACAGAACAATTGATCAAGAGAAACCGCAATCATAAATGCAAACAAGATGTAGAGCTATCATACAATGATAAATATATATAAATAATGATATAAATTCACGAGAGAACAAGAAAGAAAATCAAAATGAAAATAAAAAGGACCATGCGTCACTGCAAAGAAAGTAGAAAGGTTTTAACAGTCATATTAGACCTTCTCGAATCAGTAATTTCTTTGTATGTATTGGGCAATGAGTTGTAAGTTATAGCAGCATTCTAACTAAAGGATCTTTTAAACAGAGATGTAGAATGTTGAGGTATGGTCAGTTGACATCGATGTATGAGTATTCAAAAATAAGGGTAGCCATAGAACATTAAAAAACTAAAAATTCTGAAGATATGCAGTATTTGTTGATGTAAATATTGCATTAGTTTCGAACAATTTAGTTACTTACATAACGGTAACACATTTTCTCTTAAATTTCCTTTCTACGAAATTTATCTAATTGCGTTTTTCTTTTGAGCAGTAGTGTATAATAATTTTAATGAAAGATGAAAAATTGCAAGCATAGTCCAGACCATACATCCAAAGCTCCAATCAAGTAGTAATAATAATAAAAGGTTGCATCTATGATACGAGACGCCCAGTATATCTACTATCTCTTTCTTTGACACCAACAGTAATCTAATACCAGCGAACCTACGAACCTGAAGCGATCGAAAAAAGTAGCAGTTTTCTCGGCATAACGCCCTTACTCCAGAATTTACCCTGCCGATATTTAAATGACCGTGCAGTTTTCCGGAACTTTATTGATCAGAAAAAGGTCCAGCGCAAAAAGTCGTTTCAATTTCTGGCGAACGATGCCGTTACCGGGAGGTCGTTCAAAATTCATTTAAATTTTGGCAATTTTGCCTTAATGAGCAGCGTGTCGTATGCAAACTAGACGAAAAAGAAGGTATATATATGTACACTTCTACTCATGAGAAATTGGACGTCTGAAGAGGTTTTGAAAGACATATTTATACCATAAGATAATTATGATGTATTACGACAATTTCAGTCGTTAAACAAGGTTATTGAGGGGATGAAATACGAATTCCTTACAATTTACCTTCTTAAGTGTTCTTTGCAATTCTACAATGTTAATCAGTATAAAGTAAAAAACCTTCTCGTGGTATTATCACGCGGCCATACGCGAAATTAGACTACATTAAGTGAAATTGTTTGAATAAATACCGTTAGAAAAAGCGGGAGGTCTTGACAAGCAATCCTTCATGATTACTCTACAAACAAACAGTTACTTCCTTCGAATAATTAGTCGAAAAGTTGGAATTATAAAATCTATTATCAATGATATCGAAACCGCAACATTCCATCATATGACATTTCACCACGCAGCATCTCATCACGGATATACATCACGATAAATAGGGATGTGATTAAGTGTTGCAGTAGTAAATCGTTGCCGTGACAAGGTATCTGTGAAGAGATATCACATGATGAAGCCTCGTCTGATGAAGTGTCTGGAAACCAATAATACTACACGCTGATTTTATCAAACAGGGAATTTAGAAGACAACAGTCGTCTAGGCTCTATCAAAGAAGAAATCTGAAGTAGACGAATAAGCATTGTTAATAAAAGCGATCAAAGGTTAACTGAAGCCAAAATAACCACTCAATTCATGCATACGAATTAGATTTAAATGAATACAATAAAACGCTGACCAATATAAATTTGCAATTAGCACAGACGTAAGTAGACACCAGAAGAGAGGATAAAAGTGTTTTGGATAAACGTATCACAGTTCAGACAAAAACGAAGAACTTTTGCAAAAATTTTCGTCCAATTTTGCACCAAGAATTAAACAAAGGAATGGTTCTATTCGGGGTTGGGATTGTTTTGTGCGTGTGGAGTTTCAGAAGATTTACTAACAATTGGTGGGATTTTAAGAACAGAGTAATATCGACACATGCTAGAATTTGGACGACCATCAACTAGAAGATTATTAGGAGAAAATTTCAAATTATGAATGATGATCCAAAGCACACGGCAGAATATTTAGAACCGCAACTAGTGTATGACGCATCAATAGTAACGATATCTTCCTCTTCAAAGTGCAGATCGGAACCCTATAGGGCTTTTATGAAAACACCTTGACATGCCAGTAAGGAAATAAGTTTTCACATCTAAATAACTATGGAACATTCCTTTAGAAAGAAAGATGGGGATAATGTACAGGCGACAATACGAGGTAAAGTCAGTAAGTAGGTCACAAAAAGCTAATATAAAATTAATTAGAGAAATAGTTATGCAAAAGCAAGTTCTATTTTTCAAGGAAGCTTCCACTTACATTATTATACTTATCCGATCGCTATATCAATGCCCCAATGCCTGCTATATAAACGTGTTTGGGTTTCCGCCTTAAACAAGTGCGTACTTCTTGTTGAACATTGTTACCAGCTTCGAAATGTTTGCCGCCAAGATGTTTTTTGGGTGAACCAAACAGATGATAGTCGCTTGGGGCTAGGTCGGGTTGTAAGCCGGATGTTCAAGAAGTTCTCACCCCAATTATGCAATTATTGCCTGGGTCAAGTGTGCCCAAAGCAACTATGACTTGAGGATCATAAAGCTGAGTTATGCTCACACCTAGTGATACATAGTCCAACAGCTCACCGCTATTTTCAGCTTTCCTACAGCAATTTGTGATTTATATAATGACTATCGTTCGTCCCTGTTAAGTGAAGTTATTTTAACAAGAAGAACGATTTTATTCCGCATATCTGGTATTTTATTAAGCGAATAAATAATATGATAATTTAGGTTACTTTTTAAGAATAATCTAAATCTCCAAACTTTTGTGAGCGACAGTGTAGATACATATGCATGTGCGTATATATTGAGACACGGTTGACTGCTCAACGTAAGTAAATGATTCTGTGTACCTATATAGAAGATTACTGAAAATGATACGCAACTATTTTCTAAACCTCTTTTTTAAGAATAAAATATTTGAATTTAGAATCCCAATAATAGGATCCTTAATAAGAAAGCGCACAATGTTTTATAAAGTACAGGTCCTGTAACGATATTGCGAGGTCAATTTAAGAAATAGTATTAATATTTTAGTATGTACTATGATTTAACTTCCAGGTAATTCTGCAAATAAACTGGGAATTGTTTGCACTTCTCCAGTAATACATAAAAACTAAAGAAATTGCTCCCAGTAACGCACATCAGGCAAAATATTATTGATGTACCGGTTATGGATATCGAGTAAACACATTAAATATTTACAATGCGATCATTCATAGTTTACATTCCGTATTAAATATTAGGAAATTCTTTGGCATAAATACGAAGTAAGGTTACATTAAGTTCTAAAATGTTCCTAGAGGTGGAGCCTTATTTAATTTTAATTCTGTATATAAAATAAACAAACATGAGCTACATATAACACATGGGCTAAACAAAGAAAACACGGTTTTTTTGGTTCAAAATTAGCTTTATTCATCAACGTAATCTCCATCAAGAGCAACGCAATCATTCCAGCGCCGCTCTAACATTTCAATACCACCTTTGTAGAACGATTTATCTTTTGCCTCAAAATAGGCCTCAGTTTCAGCGATAACCTCTTCATTCGTGCGAAATTTCTTACTAGCGAGCATTTTTTTGAGGTCTGCGAACAGCCAGTAGTTGCTGGGAGCCAAATCTGGCGAATACGGTGGATGTGGGAGCAATTCGAAGTCCAATTCATGTAGTTTTGCCATTGTTTTGATTGACTTGTGACACGGTGCGTTGTCTTGATGAAACAAAATTTTTTTCTTTGCCATATGCGGTCGTTACTTTGCAATTTCGGCCTTCAAACGCTCCAATAACACTATATAATATTTACTGTTGATGGTATTTCCTTTCTCAAGATAGTCGATGAATATTACACCATGCACATGCCAAAATACCGAGGCCATAACCTTTCCAGCCGATTGTTGTGCTTTCGGGCGCTTTGGACAAGGTTCACCAGTTGCTGTCCACTCAGATGACGATCGTTTTGATTCCGGAGTGAAGTGATGGATCCATGTTTCATCCATTGTCACATATCGACGTAAACATTCCGATTTGTTACGTTTAAACGTGGCCAAACACTGCTCAGAATCATCAACACGTTCTTGTTTTTGGTCAACAGTGAGCAAACGCGGCACCCACTTTGAATAGAGCTTTCTCATAGTCAAATGCTCATGCAATATAAAGCCAGTACGTTCTTTTGATATCTCTACGATGTCAGCTAACTCACGCAACTTCACTTTTCGATCATTCAAAACGATTTTGTGAATTTTTTTGATGTTCTCTGGTGTTACGACCACGTTTGAAGTCAGCAAACCAACGTTTTATTGTTGTTTCTGATGGAGCGGAGTCCTCATAACACTTTTCAAGCCATTGCTTCGCTTGAACGGTATTTTTTCCCATCAAGAAGCAGTGTAAACTTAAAACACGAAATTGTTTTTGATCCATTGTTTTGAAAATAACAAAAGTAGCGTGACTCTTAGCACAATAACTCACAAAGTAATGAATAGAATATCATGAAATTTTAACAGCTGTCTTTTGAAGGTTAGTTCTAACTGAGAGAAAGGTGACTGCAATAAAACTAGCGTCATCTATGTGTTAGGCCCGGGAGTTTTCGCCCATGTGTTATATTCCCCTTGTTTAAAATTCCTACTTTGGAGAATTACACCGTTAGCTTTGACTTTATTGCAAAGCATCTGATTGCAACTATAACTAGAGATAGATAGAACGTAGAACCGTCTTCAATGTCGACATATTTTATTCATTTTAACGGCACCTTTTTCTAATGATAGAATTAACGATCAGTAAGTACGAAATATAAAATTTAAATATTCAGCTAATGTAAATTTTAAATGCCACTTTAATAAGACTAAATAATAATAAAGCACTAACAATTAATCGAGCTCAGATTGGAATCTAAGGAAATAATCTCAGAGAAAAAACTATCGATCTATCTCACTTCATAGAGAACCATATATCACTTGAATCCACTTAATATTCACAGAACAAGTTCCAAATCCGGATAGTAACAGCGTCAGGATGCCAACCGAAACACATAACAACCACCTCAGAGACGCCATATTAATGTCGTGCATAATGTAGGAGGGATAACGACAGGAAATAATGGACTAACCCCCACGAACTAAATCAAGACTTCAAAGGCGACTATGACACGACAAACAGAAATATACAAACTAGACGTGTTTGGGCTTTCGTGTCTTTGACCAGTCTCAATTACGGCAGGGTCTATTCGTAAGTACTCAGGCCAGGGCAATCTAGTTGAAATACTTTAGATAAAGATTAAAGAGAAAATATATAGATGGAGTAAGAATTGTACTACATTTAACTTTGTTAATGTATAGATAACAATTTACAATGAATAATTAAACGAATTTAAATAGCGGGAGTTCCTAGTCCATAGTTAAAATATTATTAGGCTTTATTTGTTATATTAAAACATTAAGAGCTCTAACAACATACTTAGTAATATAGTATGAACATATTATGAAAACTGATTGTTAGAGGAAGACTAAAAGAGGTAAAGAGAATGTTCTTATAGAGAGTGTGAAGATACAATTGGGAGAAAACAACTGATTGAAGGAAGTTGACTGTACGCAAACAAAGGAAAAGTTTGAGTATTTGAAATTCAGAATTGGAAGAAATTAAGGCTCTTTCTTTCAAAGGATGGTTTGTGTGTTACCAAATAAAGCTGTTATTATTATGATCTATACTCTTGGTACCATAACAATAAAACTGCGAAACCAACAGGTTTGGTACGAACACAGGTCGATCTGAACTTTTCACTGGATTCGTGTGAATACGACGGATATAGTTATCATCTAAGTGGTAATATGGCCAAAAATAACGGTAAGACTGCTTTGAAATTGCCGCTATACCATTTTGAATCCAAAATAGGCTCAAATAAGAAATGCAATAGCTGCTAAAGAGCTTAACGTACAAACTCTCAGATGAGAGGTTTGAGAGACCTGTTATAAGCAACTCAGAACGTTACTGCCTACCAATTGAAAATGAGTTGATCATATTATTAGGAAGAACAAAGTATGTGTGAATTATATTGTGGAATCGAAAATATAATTCAGCTTTCTATAATTTGTGTTAACACTGGTTAATCTAGTGAAATTAGTAGTGTAAAAAGTGACCTGGTATAAAAGAAATGTCCATGAATAAATTGAATTTAATCGAATCAAATTACTACTTTCTGTTTCACAAAAGCATGTCATGTCGCATATTCTGTGTTTGAACTGAAATGGAATTTAGTAGGCACGGATATTTTATTTCCTGTAACAATCTATATATTGCAAAATTTAATTGCATTACTCGAAACAATAAAACGAGTAATGTAATGTCCTCTCTAAATTACTTTACAATGTAAATAATTATAATTGAGTAATTTTCTAGAAATTTTAAAATAGATTTTCATTGATGTACTAATTTATAATTAATCGTTTCATTTTCCAAATTTTCCCGAAAAATTAGTTAACCTTTTGTAAATATGGCTTCCTACTAAAGTATATTAGTTGATTGAAGGTGTTTATTCATAAAGAAGCCTGAGACATTGGTAAATGTTGTAAAGCCGTGAAGATATTTTGAATATTCAACAAGCGGTTGCCTCTTCTATGATATTTTAGGTTACGCCATGATCAATAACTCTGATTCACACCAGGGTTCCATCGTAATATTTTTACACAAATAACACAAGACAGCGATCGTATGGGCTGTGTCGATAATTCGATTAACAATGAGGTTCCATCCACCCTTAAAACGCTACGTTCTGAACAAGTAATAAATGTGTGCAAGATGAAGTTCACTGCGATATCATTGAACACAGATAAAATAGGGAGAACGGAATTGACATGCAGTTTGAAACAGAGGATAACCAGGTATTAACTTTTAATTATGAATGAATACATTTCTTTGTAGATTTCCGTGTCAGCGGAACTTGATAAACCAAAATAATTAAAAGGGTTAATTAAGAAGCTTGACACGTTTCTGAAAAAAAAAACGCTAGCATATTTCACAGATGAGATAATTAGGTAGGACCCTGTTTCAATCGCAGATTTAAATATACTCTCCACAAATGGGAGATGTCAGAGTCCCTAAGATATGACTGTGGCGCACCAGACTAAACTCTCAGTCATATAATACAAGAGTGTGTGAAGAGGAAATATAATGGGCCCATACAAGATATTTTCGAAGCTACAACTCTGGTGTTGGATTGGATCATACTATTTTTTATCCTATATTATTTGTATCTTATATGTTTAAATGTTTCTATACCATTGGAATGTAGATAACGCTGTTGTAACACCGTACGATACATAAATAAATTTAAATAAATAATATTCTTGTAAATCTGGTTGGTATTGTTGAAATTTGAATCAACGATACTATAACTGCTGAAGGGCACAAGGAATTTACATTTGGCGGAATTTTATGTTTTCTTATAATTCAAATAAATTCATTAAATATGTCTTCATGCAAATGAAAAAGAATGAAAAAAAATTTGGTTAAGTAATTCGATATTACAATAGAAGCTGGTGACCTAAACAAACACATAGGAAATTAAGGTACTAAAACATATATCGTCGTTTTATTGCAGTCAAGATAATAAGAAATAGCAGATCAATAGCAGTTTACCTTACACATTACTTACAAACAGTGCAATAAGTGGAAAAAGGTTACAACGAATGCTTCAAGAGACTCGCTTTAATTTCCGAAGACCTGCCACAGATCTACAATTCCAACATCGGGGATCGAAGGGAACGACCTTACTTTCTAGGTTTGCATGTAATTTAAATTATTCAGTAATGGAGCCAAGTACTCTTCACTGTAGTGTTGCGACTTCGCTTACAATCACTTGATGGTCGAGATGGGGTGTGGAGAAGACAAAATGAAGGGTGTGCAAATTACACCATCTATGAGCGGGTGCCCTTTCATGAACTCTTACGTGCGTGGAAGCTATTTTGCAAGAGGCTGCTGTTCCATTTTCTCATTCCACATCCGCAAAAACAGCAAGTGCTGAAGTTTTCGTAACTTTTTATTTTTTCTTTTTATTATTGGGATACAAGAACATCATCAACTAAAGCTATTACACCTTAAAATGTTAAAAAAGTATTGTCTTTTAAGTTTCGCATATAAAGCAGGAATAAAACAGTAGATAGATTCTAAAGGCTCTATTGCTTTTCGAAGTATACTCTGCGAAGATTAATACAATTTCACATGCGCTCGAACCAACTCTGAAAGCACTTGTTTGTTGGTACGGTCAAAAGTGCGTTTATGAAGGCATCCTCTTGGCGACTGGAATCTTTCACCACGCAGTCCGTTCTTGTTTTTCGGAAAGGTTGGTATCGTTGGTACTTGTTGAATCTTCGTTCGAGGTTGGTTTTTCGAAGCTCAGTGATAACTTCAGACAAACAAAGGTTGTACTACCAATCGGCAGTAACACTTCTTTGATATAGTAGGAGAATTGCTGTTACATAATCTGCTTTCGAGACAAATGTCGCGACCATCTTTTTCTAGACACTTAGAGAACGTGCTTAGCTTGGAGCACCTAAATATTCATCTCCACTAACGATATTGTACACGTTTTTAGAGTTTCCGGCGTTGCAACGGTCTACAGTTTTTTGACACCAATACACTCTAGCTATTTTCTGTTCATCGGTTAAGAGATGCAGTATCCAATGACAAACTAATTCCTTTATTCACAAATGTTTTGAATTGAGATCTTTGGAATCCTCAATCTTGCGAAAATTATTGCGCGAAAATGTTCTCATTTTAGTTATATTTTTCAACTAACTTATCAACCTTGACAGTTCGTTGTAGCTACAACATTTCTACACGTGTCGCACTGAAACAATGAATTTAATGAATAACTAAAGATGAAGGTTAATTTTTGTACTGTGTAATGACGCCGTCTATTCCGTATGTAAAGCTTAAAAACATCCTTCGTATGTATATTTATTAAACGTTTCACAAAAAAAATAAGTAAAAGTCAAGCTAGAGGTTAACATCTTCTGTAAAACAATTTTCTTTAAAGTATAAATCTAACCAACTGCAACTTCTTTCACTATTTACACTATTTGAGGAAGTAACTTACGTAAACTTTATATATCATTAGCCACTAAAATTGTTTAAAGCAGCATCTTAGATGCAGTTTGAGCAAGTGAATGTAGAAATATTTAATAATGTATCACGTATAAGTTTTAATTCGTTATGAAAATAATCTTTGACGCTCCGTGTAAATGCATTTAAAAGAAACCTACCGCGAAGTTAAGAGGTTGTATTTTTTTCACTACCTTAGATCGTACTAATTAATTTAAAATCTCACGCTGCCTCTAGAACTCGCAACGGCATTAAATCAGGCCTTAATTAGAGAACCTGCCTGAATAGAAGCGCCCCCTATAGTCATAAGGCTCCCTTGCAGCGCGAAAAAAGTGGAATCTTAATAATCGCGCCAGAGCATCAACGTTCAACAACACGACGCAGAATGTAAATTTCGCCGCGCCTTTCGCCTTTGATGTCGCCTACCGGCGGTTTAATATGCAGCGTAAACACGGATCGCAAAAGAAACAGAACGTCGTCTACTCCCTAATTGGCTGCGCGGCACGGCGCGTTTGTACGCGCTCGGGCGCTCGAAAGCTAAGGGTTAATTACTTTTTGCGTTTGATTATCAATTAATTAGATAATCGCGTTAGACGAATTTAGAAGATCTATAATTAAGACAAGTTATCCACGATTTGAGCCACACTCTTACGCAACGTTCGCGTAAAGCACGAAAAAAGAACTGCGCGCCCTCTGGTGTAGGAGGCAGCGACGTAAAGTCAACGGTTTAATAAAGCTGAGAACGTAAAACATTGTGACATTAATCTGTTCGCTAGAGTAACTTCATTAGATCGAAAAAACGAGAAACCGTAGACGGGTTTAATGTTAGGTTGGCTTATTGGTGCGATGTTTATAACTTCGCAGACTGGCAAAGGCGATATTAAGTGTTGGTAACTGGATTGCTTACTTGCTGCAGTATATACCTTAGGATAACACCTTATGTCCTAGAGGTTTTTTTAATACCCGAAGTACCTTGGTATTTTTATTTTACTAGAAAATTTCTAGGTTCAGTTTAAGCATCGTAGCGAAGAAATGTAGTCAAAATTAAACTAAGAGAAGCTAATAAAAAACTTAGTCTAGAGTGTGATAACTAATTGTCTTGTAGTAATACTAATAATAAACAGCTTTACTTCAAGGCACAAAATGTAAAGTATAAAGTAAGTCGAGCATGAAACAATACAGTAAATACAGATAAAGGCAATAACAATAATCAAACTAATATATAATAATAATAATAGTAATTTACTTCCAACAGGTACACTACCCAGTTATAGGAAACACTAAAATTAATATGCATGACAGCAAAATACAAAAAGAGAAAAGTAATATATATGTATGTAAAATCATTGCTAACATATGGGCTGAAAAGTCCCGGGCCTAACACATAGATGACGCTAGTTTTATTGCAGTTACCTTTCTGTCAGTTAGTACTAACCTTCAAAAGACAGCTGTTAAAATTTCATGATATTCTATTCATTAGTTTGTGAGTTATTGTGCTAAGAGTCACGCTACTTTTGTTATTTTCAAAACAATGGATCAAAAACAATTTCGTGTTTTAATTTTACACTGCTTCTTGATAGGAAAAAATACCGTTCAAGCGAAGCAATGGCTTGAAAAGTGTTATGGGGACACCGCTCCATCAGAAACAACAATAAAACGTTGGTTTGCTGACTTCAAACGTGGTCGTAGAGACACCGATGATGCAGAACGCAGTGGACGTCCAAATGAGGCGGTAACACCGGAAAACAAAAAAAATCCACAAAATCGTTTTGAATGATCGAAAAGTGAAGTTGCGTGAGTTAGCTGACATCGGAAAGATATCAAAAGAACGTATTGGTTTTATATTGCATGAGCGTTTGACTATGAGAAAGCTCTGTTCAAAGTGGGTGCCGCGTTTGCTCACTGTTGACCAAAAACAAGAACGTGTTGATGATTCTGAGCAGTGTTTGGCCATGTTTAAACGTAACAAATCGGAATTTTTGCGTCGATATGTGACAATGGATGAAACATGTATCCATCACTTCACTCTGGAATCAAAACGATCGTCATCTGAGTGGACAGCAACTGGTGAACCTCGTCCAAAGCGCCCGTAAGCACAACAATCGGCTTGAGAGGTTATGGCCTCGGTATGTTGGGATGTGCGTGGTGTAATATTCATCGACTATCTTGAGAAAGGAAATACCATCAACAGTGAATATTATATAGCGTTATTGGAGCGTTTGAAGGCCGAAACTGCAAAGAAACGACCGCATATGGCAAAGAAAAAAATGTTGTTTCATCAAGACAACGCACCGTGTCACAAGTCAATCAAAACAATGGCAAAACTACATGAATTGAACTTCGAATTGCTCCCACATCCACCGTATTCGCCAGATTTGGCTCCCAGCGACTACTGGCTGTTCGCAGACCTCAAAAAAATGCTCGCCGGTAAGAAATTTCGCACGAATGAAGAGGTTATCGCTGAAATTGAGGCCTATTTTGAGGCAAAAGATAAATCGTTCTACAAAAGTGGTATTGAAATGTTAGAGCGGCGCTGGAATGATTTCGTTGCTCTTGATGGAGATTACGTTGATGAATAAAGCTAATTTTTAACCAAAAAAACTGTGTTTTCTTTGTTAGGCCCGGGACTTTTCAGCCCATGTGTTAAGTTACATGTATAGAATGTCTCAAAAGTACTAAATATTACTATTACCTTATGGTATAAGAGTATATATAAAAAAAGGATTATTCAATGAATACTAAAATTAGAATGGGTGATGATAGGTTGAAAAATGTTAGGGGGAAGAGACCAGACGAAGAAGGACTGCATCGACGATTGATTTAAATGTGTCAGCATTGATGTCACAAAGATCAGAGATACTGTTGAACTATCAGGTACATTGGGGACCTTATAAGAACATTTGCTCGAGTGCAACCACAATAGAAGTGACGACCAGGAGCTAATTCTGGGAATACGAAAATTGCACTTACTCAAGAGCCAGGGACAAGTAATCTTGTTATGTACTAAACAAAATAAAAATTTTAGCAAAGAAGTCGTTCTTCTGATAGAAATAGAAACAAGATTAAATTTCTGCAGCAAAATGCCATGTTCAAAGCCTCTATATGTATAAGATCCATCCGACAGAAAATAGCGCAACTTCATAAATCTTCTCTGCACCGTCTTAATAAAGTATATGTGGGTCTCATAAATAGGAAACCACATCAACGCGGCGTACTCCAACCGAGATCGAATGAGAGAAAAGAATAATGCATATAGAGGTCGTAAATTGCGTAAAGTCCCTACATTACAGTAAATAAATCCATATACTTTATTACATCGCGATACCAACTGAGATATGTGATCAGAAAAAAACCGAATGGTGTCAAAAGCACCCCCAAATTTTTGAGAGATGTTGACACCTGCAGTGGTGTTCATTCAACGTTATAATTGTAGATAATAGTTTGCTGACGCTTAGTAAATGTCATGGTAGTGCATTTAGACATATTTAAGGACAATCTATTAAACTTACACCACTAGAAACACAATCAGTACTTCTCTGAAGCAAAACACAATCCGCAGTGGAATCAATGCTCAGAAATAGTTAAATATCATCAGCGTACATTAGCGTTTCGCATTCAACAATACTAGGAATGTCGGTAATGAAGAGCAGGAATATTAGAGGTCCAAGATTAGATCCCTGCGGTATACCAGAAATGTGCGTGAATGATACGTAGTTCCTATAACATATGTTTTAATGTAAGGCAAAACACAACATAATGAATCATTGCACTAAATCGAGAAGGTGGTTGGGACATCCGTGCATGCCGTCATTAAAGGACGCTATCATCAAAAAATTCGTCCAGCGAGTAGTAATATTTCGACAGTAGCCAAGCTTTAACTCTCTTCTTGAATTCATGCGTGCTGAGTGATATCCAACCATTCGAGAACCTATTGTAAATTTTTAATCCGAGTATATATACACTCTCTACGGAAAGATGTAGATTATGCTTCGCGATATGTATTTTGAGGTCGCGAATATTATAGTTGTGCTGGGTATTGGTTAGAGGTATTATTTGATTTCTTGTTTTTGAATGTGCTGGCTTGATTCTAATATATACAATGCAGATAACGTTAGAATTTTTAGATTTAGAAAATAACTTCGACAAGTAGTTAATGAATTAATACCAATAATCGCTATCTCTTTTGCTAGGGTGTTGGACCTCCACAGTAGTAGTCCGTGGTACACAATTTTTAGCGTATTAACGTTCAGTGCTTGCTTTAACTACCTTAGCTTATTATATCGAATTTAGTTTAGAAGCCAATTATCTGCAGTGATCGTCCCACCTCATAATTCCAACAAAGGTTACACCCAATACCATGGCGGTCCTGGTTCCCGAAATGCAAGTATTAGTGATATTCCAGCAACAATTTGCATTTAATCTCTTTTGAAAGGTATGAAAAAGGACGCATTTCGTTTTATCGAGATATAACGATAGGCCATTAGTGCAGTACTAAACAAACATTTGGTCTAGCATGGTACACGCATTAGTTTCAGTTTGGTGTTCTCCTCTCGCTGAAAGTAGTATCACGATTTATTAGCCTCAAGTTTAACCACTAGCAGTAAGCAAGACGTCTAGGGTAATCTACCGGCAAAATAATCTGGCGTGATTGAATCTAATACGGATGTAAATGTAAGTTTTTCTTTACAATTTCTTGGCATGTTTCATAGAAAAAGTCCAATCTGTTGAGAAAGACGTTTCAAAGATTTTGTGGGTTCATTTTCCATTCGTTGACTAAAATCATTTATAACTACTTCGGATCAAGCACTTAGTTTACCAGTACGTGATCTATGGCCCACAGAACTAGTCTCACGAAATATATCAATACCATTCGAAAGGCAATTATAGAAATTTTTGGGAATAATAGCTAATTCCAGAAAGTGCTCTCTAAAATTATCCAAGTAACATGTACGTTTCCTGTACTGTATCATAAACCATATTGGAATTCATTCAAACTCGATGTTCAAACTTACTTTTAGCAGCTCTAACACATTAATTGATGTCACTGTTAAAATATTCAAAACCGTTAAGTTAAATGACGATTGCAAGGACTGTGTGGATGTACAATTCACAGGTATAGCAGTAAACTCCATGTTACGTTCTCCTGGTTTGAAGAACAACGCCGCTGTAGCCTGCTCGTAATTTCCTAAATTACTTGACCAATACTTACTTGTAGAGTATGTTCGCTTATTTACTAGAGGAGAGGTTGTACAGTGAAACTCAATGCGCATGCGCAAAAAAATATATTTAAAAATGAAATGGTTACACGGTTTCCACTCTTGCCTATGTACATGTACGATGTACGTAAGATATATATATTTGCAATAATTGCAGTTATTCGAGCTCTCTTATACATGTAATGTACATTAGCATTTGTATATGTATTTTCATTGGTAGCAACATAAAGTAATGCCTCAGCATGTACGTTGCAAAGCTATGTCTTAATTCTGTTTAAAAGGTTAAACTCTTATATGCTTCCGCTGAAGCTTTGTTAGAGGCATGTACTAATGCCTCTATCTGTTTGCATGCACCACTACCTTTTATAGGAGCCAACCCTATTTATTTCTTAAATTTATAAGCGCACCTCGGTGCTATGCTTATTTATATGTCCCTTTCCGGGAGCCTAATATACTTTCCTTGTTTTAAATTTGCCTAAGGGACTTGGCCCTGTATTATTGGCATGTATTTGTACTTGACCAAATACGTTTGTTATATTCACATTTATAGGGAACCCACCCTATCTCTTAGAGCTTGAACGCCTGGTCGAGGGCGACAGTAGCGATAATAGCCGATCTCAATACAAAAGTAATGTCACAGCTACCCAGGCGTTCTCGTTTGAAATATTACGCTATGTGCAATCTTTAGCTCTATACTACTGCGCCCCAAAGAAGGGAAAAATCCAGTAACCAGCAAATGTGCGAACTGCGCACCGACAAGTAAAACGGAGCGATGATGCCGACATTACATAAGAAAACTGGTCCGTGACACTCGTCCGCTACGACGAGCAACTAAATGAAAAATTTCTAAGTCCCGATACGACAAGGACCGAACAAACGTACAAAAGACAACGGGCGCTGCGGCCGCAACGACCGTCAGCAAGAAGCGGAGTGATCGTACTTGTAGAGGAGGTCTATACATGCGCGTCGACAATCTCACCAAAATAATTTTCGACACAAACTTAACTGAAGACTAAAAATATGTATAGACGACAATGGACACAGTAGCCTCGACGTACGATGATAGAAAATCGAGAATTTATGCTTATTAAAAAAATCTATACGTGTGGTCCGACGACGTTACCAAATGACTCCCGCCAGAAATAAATGTATAGACAACGTCCTCGACGATTCCCGCCAAAACTAGAAAGTCTTAGAAATCTCTAATAATCATACGACGACGTTACTGTACACGTTACGACCAGGTACGAAAGGTGACCGAGAGTACACGATCGCTAATTCCTCGACCGTCGCGCGGGAGACGACTGCCTATGCTTGTGTATCTTAAATTTTAAGAAAACTCCCATTACATATCCGACGACGTTGCAGTGAATGATTTCTAATTAGGCAGTTTTAGCTAGCGTAATGCGAATGGCTGACTTGCATACATATACAATGCATAATGTACATACATATTAAAATAAAATTGGATATAAGAGAGCAAAATAAATAAATATAAAAATGAAAATAAAGTAATATTCTAAATGAAAATAATAATGCAAAGAAGATAAAATACATAGTAGTAAAAAATTTATAAAATACAAACAACAATGTTAAGTCCTTAACACTCCACTCACACAAATTAATTAATTATGCGGAACGCAGCGTTTCCAGAGCACGTGGGCTCCCATTGTCAACAAATCTACTAGTCGGTAACACGGTTGACAATGGGAGCCCACGTGCTCCCGAAACGCTGCGTTCCGCATAATTAATTAATTTGTGTGAGTGGAGTTTACTGCTATACCTGTGAACCGTTAAGTTAAACTCTAACTTTTGTACAAAAAGGACTATGTTCAATAAGACCTAAGTAAGATTATTAAAAATAGAAAAATAAGATATATTCGAGGATTAACGATCTAATAATTCTTAAGACTTCATTCATGAGATAAAAAGTAACAATTCGTCTTTAAGTTCGTTAATTTCTTATGCGTTTTCGAATTCACACGCAGATGTCTCAATATGCATGTAATGAAAATATCCGTTACTGTCCGTGTATACTTCAGACGACTATGTTGCAATATGCAGGTGCTGCTGTAGAGGTATTATACATTCTTGGTCATTTGAGGTACTCCGCGTTCCTACTTGTTCTAGCCAATATTACCGCACAGTATTTATGCTCCCAGAGGCTCAATTAACAATGGCGAACGATTAATACCGTTGAATTATTTGAAATTCCGTTACTCCTGTTTCCACTCCACCGTAATAGAGACGAACTTAATTGTTAATGTTGCAGATGCTTAGATCGGTCATGCTTATTTATTACCGAGCTGAATAAAGGAAGCAAATAATACCTGAACTAAATTTAGAATCCGAGACAATTCTGTTGCCAGGTGTATAAGACCTATAGCTGAAATAAGGTAATGCACAAATTTATAGTGTGCCGAATAACAGTAACATAAGGAAAGGGAAATGCTTCGGATCTTTGATAAAATTAAAAACAAACCACAGGTCCGGATGGTATTCCGGCTCGTATTGTTAAAGAATTTAAACCCGAATTGGTTGGCAAATTACGCACATGGTTAACACGTTTTTTCAGGCAGAAATTTTTCCTAAATCTCTAAAAATCGCATCTATCAAACCTATTTTGAAAAAAGGGGTCAGGACTTCTCTAGCAAATTACAGGCCTATTACTATACTTTCTTCCTTTGCTAAATTATTTGAAGGTGTTTAACAGAATTAATAGCATTTCAACACGGATTCAGAACTAACGAATCTATTATTACAGCATTGCTAGATATCCACCATAATATACTACGAAATATCGAATATAAACTATATACCATGAGCATTGTTTACGATCTAACTAAGGCTTCTGACTGTGTGAAACACTGTTCATTAATCAATAAGTTGGACTCAATGGGTTTTCGGAGAAAGGTTTGCGAGTGGATCACTTCATATCTTTTGGAGAGAGTGCAATTTATTGAACTGTCTATAAAAAAGGGTGACACAAATCAAATTTTCCGATCATCTTTGATGTCTAGCGGGATTGATCTAGCGCAAGGATCTGTCCTTGCTCCCACACTTTTCTCTCTATTTCTGAATAACGTTGCCGATTTTATTTGCGACTATCACATAGTTTGTATTTGGTTTGACAATTTAGCCATTACTTTGAATAATTCATCTCTTGTTGTGGAACCGGAAGAAGAACTGGAAGAATGCTTAAGCTAATGTTAAAATACCTCAACAAATACATTTGTACTATCATCAGGATCCACGAATAAACAAACTGTTTTAGATATATTTTAATCGTAATAAATTGCAGAGATATTCTTAAGAGTAATATCAATAAACAATTATATTGATCTGCTAGGACCTACATTTCATTTGAATAAATGGCAGCGGTCGGATTATATTTGTTGCAGTTTGTTCAGGGAAGACCGAACGATTATTCTATTCCTACCTAATCTCATTCTATATTCATATATGTTTAGTATTATTGTAGACAAATAGTCTGTCATCATTCAAATGTTCGCGGCATTAGTCTCATTAAGTATGTTTAAATTTTAGAATTAGTAGAAATCCCGGCAATGTCCTTATTTAGTATATCTTCTTAGTATTCATTAGCAAATTCCTCATTATCATTTAGGGTATCATTGCTGGGATTTCTAAATACCATTATAATATTATCGGTAATTATCTAGAATGTTCATTATTGCAAGGGCACCGAGGTAGCCCTGTAATTACCGATAAGACTAACCGAGGCTTATTTAAACCAAACGCAACACAATTTGAATCGAGTACAACGTGTAGTTGCATCAAAGAAAATTATGGTGTTAGATACAATATTAAGAAACAGAGTGTACGTGTTTCTACAAAGAAAGTCATAGTTATAGAAACAATCAAGTCATAGTTTTATACACATATTAAAAGTAGAGTGTCATGTGTGTTAAGGACTTAACATTGTTTTTTATATTTTATAATTTTTTTTTTACTATTATGTATTTTATCTTCTTTGCATTATTATTTTCATTTAGAATATTATTTTATTTTCATTTTTATATTTATTTATTTTCATTCTTATATTTATTTATTTTGCTCTCTTATATCCAATTTTATTTTAATATGTATGTACATTACGCATTGTATATGTATGCAAGTCAGCCATTCGCATTACGCTAGCTAAAACTGCCTAATTAGAAATCATTCACTGCAACGTCGTCGGATATGTAATGGGAGTTTTCTTGAAATTTAAGGTACACAAGCATAGGCAGTCGTCTCCCGCGCGACAGTCGAGGTATTAGCGATCGTGCACTCTCGGTCACCTTTCGTGCCTCGTCGTAACGTGTACAGTAACGTCGTCGTAAGTTTATTAGAGATTTCTAAGTTTTTCTAGTTTTGGCGGGAACCGTCGAGGACGTTGTCTATACATTTATTTCTGGCGGGAGTCATTTGGTAACGTCGTCGGACCACATGTATAGATTTTTTAATAAGTATAAATTCTCGATTTTCTATCATCGTACGTCGAGGCTACTGTGTCCATTGTCGTCTATACATATTTTTAGTCTTCAGTTAAGTTTGTGTCGGAAATTATTTTGGTGAGATTGTCGGCGCGCATGTATAGACCTCCTCTACAAGTACGATCCTCCGCTTCTTGCTGACGGTCGTTGCGGCCGCAGCGCCCGTTGTCTTTTGTACGTTTGTTCGGTCCTTGTCGTATCGGGACTTAGAAATTTTTCATTTAGTTGCTCGTCATGGCGGACGAGTGTCACGGACCAGTTTTCTTATGTAATGTCGGCATCATCGCTCCGTTTTACTTGTCGGTGCGCAGTTCGCACATTTGCTGGTTACTGGATTTTTCCTTCTTTGGGGCGCAGTAGTATAGAGCTAAAGATTGCACATAACGTAATATTTCAAACGAGAACGCCTGGGTAGCTGTGACATTACTTTTGTATTGAGATCGGCTATTATCGCTACTGTCGCCCTCGACCAGGCGTTCAAGCTCTAAGAGATAGGGTGGGTTCCCCTATAAATGTGAATATAACAAATGTATTTGGTCAAGTACAAATACATGCCAATAATACAGGGCCAAGTCCCTTAGGCAAATTTAAAACAAGGAAAGTATATTAGGCTCCCGGAAAGGGACATATAAATAAGCATAGCACCGAGGTGCGCTTATAAATTTAAGAAATAAATAGGGTTGGCTCCTATAAAAGGTAGTGGTGCATGCAAACAGATAGAGGCATTAGTACATGCCTCTGACAAAGCTTCAGCGGAAGCATATAAGAGTTTAACCTTTTAAACAGAGTTAAGACATAGCGTTGCAACGTACATGCTGAGGCATTACTTTATGTTGCTACCAATGAAAATACATATACAAATGCTAATGTACATTACATGTATAAGAGAGCTCGAATAACTGCAATTATTGCAAATCTATATATCTTACGTACATCGTACATGTACATAGGCAAGAGTGGAAACCGTGTGACCATTTCATTTTTAAATATATTTTTTGCGCATGCGCATTGAGTTTCACTGTACAACCTCTCCTCTAGTAAATAAGCGAACATACTCTACAAGTAAGTATTGGTCAAGTAATTTAGGAAATTACGAGCAGGCTACAGCGGCGTTGTTCTTCAAACCAGGAGAACGTAACAATGTGTATCTCCACCAAATTAAGATATAATTTTATATATAATATTTAGAACTGAATAGAGTTTCAATTGGTCATTGAGCGTGTTAACTAGTTATTCAGTGTATTAAGGATACTTTGTAACTAACTGTAAATATAGTGCACATATTGTATCTACTACTTTTGGTAACAACGTGTTACAAAGAAAAATACATCTCCTTCAAACCAGGAGGAGTTCAAACACAGTTGTAGTTGCAGACGGTAACAAGAGCGGTAAATAATCGCAGCGAGAAATTGTCAAAAGACCCGGTGGTACTACTGAAAAGAAGTCAAACTTATACCATAGTTTCATTGTTACAGTCCGGAATGAAGAAGAAGAAAGAATCTACCTGGTTAGCAGTTCGTTCCTTACAACTGTTAAAAGCAACTAGAATCTGAACATCATCTTAGAACTACGACATCCATATCAAACAACAGATGTGAAACCTATAGCAAGCCTACTGTTATTTTCTCGAAAGCTTAGACGTTGCTAAATTTTTAAAAACTGTTATGATTCTGCAGATAGCCTATAAAAACCTCAACAATGGAAAATTCTGTATATCAGATAGTTATTTCAGGATATATCATTTGTTGTTCCTGTTTCTTTATTTCCTTGCCTGCTATTAATTTTATTGCAGGGTGTGGTCTTTTATAGTTAGCTTGGAAACAAAGCACCATTTTACTCAGATAATCATTTCGTTTAGCAAATAGAACTTGATAAATATCAGTATATAGGCCCCTTCGCAAACTTTTCTGTTTTCCGAAAGTCTATTTTTTCTTGCCTCTTGTATTTAGACAGGAAATATCTCACCCTCTATACTCTGTGTTCTTCTTCCTCTCCATGTTTGTCCGATCTACCTTCGCAAGCGGCTTAGAGAAAGTAAATAAGCTATAAAGAAAACACGCGAAGGTTTATCAAGTTGTAGAGAAGAACGTGAAGCCTGGATGTATTATGTCTGCGGTATTGGTTTCCTGGAAACAGTAATAACAAGGATTTTTAGTATAAATGTAGCTTCCACGGTAAGGATGCATCGAGCGGAGACCGAGAGAAAAAGAAGGAACGACGTATTGCCTTGGGATTCAGATACAGATACGTATAAATAAAATACTGCGATTCCAGAATAGGTACAAATAAAAGGAAAAGACGGTGCGGTAGTAAGGAAGGTGTATATAATTTATGGCGGAATTGTAGATTTTATTTCGGCCAGAAATATCCGACGCCATTAAAACTTTTTCCAGCCGCGAACTTTTTAATAATGCTCCGGTTCTTCACGTAGTTCTATACAAAGTTTATGATTTATAAGCTTTTAAGTTTCATATTTTAAATTTTCACTTGCGCGAGATTATAATGGCCGCTAATTTGGATAGATTTAGGGCGATACTTGAATGGAAATCCCAGACTAGAAAATTCTACATTATATCGTTACATCAAACGATCTTTCTACAGGTCAAACAGCCGCATTTCATTCTCCAAAGTTGGGAGTAATTAGTTTTCTAATTGAAAAGTTTCAGGATGACCGGAATGGAAACTTTTTTCTGAGTTCAAAGGTTAGTTGCAAGTGCATCTCAAAAATTAATCCTAGTAGCATACAAAGTACAACTAAAGAACAGGGGATAGAAGCCAAAAGAAGGAAACGTGAAACAAGGATACTTGTTTTTATTTACATACAAGGAAAGTTCGGAAAAGTACACTAAATTTGAAGGTATTGATGTAGGTAACATATAGTATTTAGGTTGGACATTCCAACAAAATGGAGTTCGTACAAAAACTTTAAATAAATAAATGGTCTACTAACAAGGAAAGGTTCGTAGGTGTAAAATTCAGATCTTAATGAAACTTGGTAGGTAAGTAGAGTATGTTAAGGGGTGCAAATACATTCACTCTGAGAGGGTGAAATACCTTCGAAAATTCACAGTTTTCAGTTTTCTTGATTTAATTCTTGAACAAAATAGATACAACAAAAATTTAATTGCAAACGTTGTACCTTATCGATAGGATTTTAAATATGAACAGCTTCCGTATTAATATAATCAGCTCTAGCATAAAAGGATGGAACTTAAATCCAAGACCCTCTTATATACCACATTCACCTCTCCTGAAAGACCGCTCGATAAAGTATAACTTCTCGATCAGAATACATACTTCCCTGCAGAGAGAAGACGGTTCCTTTCAAGGTTTTGCTCACCTTACAGCACCTTTTATCAAGATTAACAATATTAATTGTATTTCGATTCAGTGTTGTGGTGTTCTCAACATTATTGAAATAATATTATTTATAGGAATTTAATAGTGATTGTTCCTGAAAAAGAACTGCTCTAGGTTTACTAACTTCTAACAAAAAAATAATAAATCCTATCTGCAGTAAGATTCAAGCTTCGATCTTCCATATACTTTTTCGTATATCATTTTAATATTTTATAGATAACTTTTCATGTTAAAATTTACTCCAGTACATAGCCAGGCTAACTTCCTCACTTGCAGTTGCCTATGTATAATATTTGGACGGGCTTCACTTGTAACACAAAGACATGGAGAGATGGACATCGTCTAACAAATTAACCTCTTTCGGTCATGGCTTCTAGGTTTCACCCATCGCTGAATACGATCTTTAACGAAGATATTGTTTAAACAAAAAAAAAATACTTGATTTACAATGTTGATGACGTTTTGCGCATTCATAACGTGCTCGCTTCATCATCGGTATTAATCTTGTCTTTTTCAGTGGGTGTCTGCATTTTAATCCGGCTTCGTGCAATCGTCTACGCACTGAGATGTCACGAAAGACGCGACAAGTTCTTATTAGAAAACCCAAAGATTTAGATGCAGAAAGACATAGCAGATATGTGATCAGAAAAGCTTAGTCTCGTGTCAAAAAGTACTCCCAAATCCCTCACTTTTACAGAGTGATTAAAAATGATCGGATTAGAGCGTCTGGTATAAGAGATCACTAAACATTTGCCAATATTTAGAGATATGCCACTCAGAATACACCAATTATTAATAAGGGTAAGGTAAATCTGCAACTTAACGCAATCAACTAGCGAATCGATAACATTGTAGATTTTAAGATCATCAGCGTAAGCTAAAGCCTCACATCGCAATTTATCTAGCAAATCATTCAGAAAAATGTTAAATAAGAGTGGTCCGAGATTAGAACCCTGCGGAACTCCAGATAGTATTCTGAAGCGAGTGGACGAATAGCCATTATAATAAACGTAACCACTCCTTCCATAGAGGTAAGATGAAATTAATTTCACCAACGCAGGGCAGAAGCCAATAGCTTCCAATTTAGCACAAAGTAACTTGTGATTAATACGGTCAAATGCTTTACCAAAGTCATTATAGACGACATCGACCTGTCCTCGGTGGTCCAACACTCCGGATATATACTGGGTGATATTAGCCAAGTTCGTTACTGTGGATCTACCGGACATTGTTGATGGATTGACAGAAATAGTTTAACATTAAAAAAAATATCATTATATAAAATATGTTCAAATATTTTTGCAAAGTTAGCTAAAATGTTTATAGGTCTGTAACTCGCAATGTGTTTACATTTTCTTGGACAGTTGTTTAACATTCTCTGAAAGCAGAACCAATTTCAGCCTTTCAGCGAAGGATCGAATTTGGCAGAAATGATCAGGGAAAGATATGGAGCCTGTTCTTTGCCATTTCTCAAAATAATAAGATTTAATTTTTAAAGTTTGTAGATATAAATATATAACATATATATATAATCTCTGATGGACCGTTTACAAGAATCATCGTATTTGCTCATCTACATGGAAAAGACTGATTTAAGGAAATTCAAAGTCACTTCTTTATCTTCCTTGATTAAAAGTTATCTTTAATAGAATTCTTAGCGTCTGCGTCCACTAATTCAATTACGTTCAATTTACAGTGGCAAGGTGGTAAACGTAATACTACACGTTCAATCTCAGCAGCTGCTTCCTGAAGTACGTACATATTTGTTATGGTTATACTTTTTCGCAGGCACAATGGTGATTTAATACTCCTTCCCAAAAATCAATGCCTTTCAAGTTTAACCAAGATTCAATTTCATGTTTTTAGTTGGCCATTGTTAGACCTGCGCTCGGGATCTCCTTACACCGCTGGCAGTTCACGCTGATCCAAAGTGACCAACATTTACCCACAATCCATCGATAAATAATAGTTCTCCTTTCATTATGGTTTTTCTTAATATTTTGCAGATGTTCATGGCGCCATCTTATTGTACCATCACGATTCGTTAAAATTACTTTCTCTTCCTCTCGATAGAAAAACCAACGCCTTTCAATAATCTGTGGAGTATGCTCCTTGAGGAGCTAGGTGCATCCTCTTCGTTATTTACAGCGTGTAAACTGTATCTAATGTGGATAGAATAGTTCGTAAGAAGACTGTGAACTTGATGTATGCGTTCATCGTATAACACATGGGCTGAAAAGTCCCGGGTCTAACACATAGATAACGCTAGTTTTATTGCAGTCACCTTTCTCTCAGTTAGTACTAACCTTCAAAAGACAGCTGTTAAAATTTCATGACATTCTATTCATTAGTTTGTGAGTTATTGTGCTAAGAGTCACCCTACTTTTGTTATTTTCAAAACAATGGATCAAAAACAATTTCGTGTTTTAATTTTACACTGCTTCTTGATGGGAAAAAATACCGTTCAAGCGAAGCAGTGGTCTGAAAAGTGTTATAGGGACTCCGCTCCATCAGAAACAACAATAAAACGTTCGTTTGCTGACTTCAAACGTGGTCGTAGAGACGCCGATGATGCAGGACGAAGTGGACGTCTAAATGAGGCGGTAACACCAGAAAACATCAAGAATATCCACAAAATCGTTTTGAATGATCGAAAAGTGAAGTTGGGTGAGTTAGCTGACATCGTAAAGATATCAACGTATTGGTTTTATATTGCATGAGCATTTGACTATGAGAAAGCTCTGTTCAAAGTGGGTGCCGCGTTTGCTCACTGTTGACCAAAAACAAGAACGTGTTGATGATTCTGAGCAGTGTTTGGCCACGTTTAAACGTAACAAATCGGAATTTTTACGTAGATATGTGACAATGGATGAAACATGGATCCATCACTTCACTCCGGAATCAAAACGATCGTCATCTGAGTGGCCAGCAACTGGTGAACCTCGTCCAAAGCGCCCGAAAGCACAACAATCGGCTGGAAAGGTTATGGCTTCGGTATTTTGCGATGTGCGTGATGTAATATTCATCGACTATCGTGAGAAAGGAAATACCATCAACAGTGAATATGATATAGCGTTATTAGAGCGTTTGAAGGTCGAAATTGCAAAGAAACGACCGCATATGGCAAAGAAAAGAATTTTGCTTCATCAAGATAACGCACCGTAACAAGTCAATCAAAACAATGGCAAAACTACATGAATTGAACTTCGAATTGCTCCCACATCCACCATATTCGCCAGATTTGGCTCCCAGCGACTACTGGCTGTTCGCAGACCTCAAAAAAATGCTCGGCGGTAAGAAATTTCGCACGAATGAAGAGGTTATCGCTGAAACTGAGGCCTATTTTGAGGCAAAAGATAAATCGTTCTACAAAAGTGGTATTGAAATGTTAGAGCGGCGCTGGAATGATTGCGTTGCTCTTGATGGAGATTAAGTTAATGAATAAAGCTAATTTTGAACCAAAAAAACCGTGTTTTCTTTGTTAGGCCCGGGACTTTTCAGCCCATGTGTTATTTCGAATAAAATGCGTAATTGCTTAATCACACCCTAGTGCTTGGCTGGTTTCTCCAACCACCTTAAACATATTCAAATTTTTGCAAAGACGTTGAAAAACATCTACTTTTCTTTAATGGAGTAGTTTTTACCCTGACGTACTCTTTTAGGAGTTACCATCTTAGAAACGTATAATTTTATGTATTATATAATAGAAAAATAAATATTCTTGCTTTCTTTACAACAAACGACACTATTAAAAGTTGAGTGGTTTTCAAAAAAGAGAACTGATATGCTCAAAAATTGAAAGAAGGACACTGTGAAATATACACAAAGGAAACAACACAAATGATTCGAAGCATAGATGACACAGTCTGTAATAAATAGTAAATTACAGTTAGCACAAAAATTAAATCTGGGAAACAGCCATTATAAGCCTTTTCGCCGTTTTTTTACAATTAAATTTGTCTCAGCACAACTAAAGATTTATCCCACAGTAAATATATTCTTTCCGCTCCATAGTCTATCAGGTGAGGAAATCTATAAACTTACATATACACATCCTTAACAAACCGAAGTTTTCAAGTAACTAAATTGCTTCAATATCACAAATATCGTATACTACAACTCTCTCACAGCCGTCGCTGTGTACTATTTACGGCATTTTGCGCTACTTGTTTTTCTATATGTTTTGGTAGCTCTATTTATGACAAAAGGAAACACACCATTGAGGTTCTTCTGGAATCGGTAAAGTGATGGTGAAATCAACTATAGAGGAAAATAATAAGTATTTGAATTCTGTTAAACAGTTCTGAACATAATTTTGTAACCCTATACATGTACAATATACGCAAATTTGTGATAATTATTATTTTCATACTAATTATAGATAACTTGATGTACATATATATGTATATATAGCATTGTAATGTTAGAAAATTGCTAAAAATATCAGACCAAATGATTGCAAATAGGGGGAAGGGATGTTTGCTTTGTATCAGATAAGAAATTAACCCGTTGATTAGTACCACCGGATATTAAATGGAACTAATGAGATTCCCATTTCCGCTTTATTCGGCAAGCTCACTGAATGCTCCCTCGAATTAGAAATATTCAGGAGATTAAATTCGATCAAAGCTGACGCAGTCGGTTAATTTCCGTGAATTTACAATTAACATACCGACACGTCCATCGAGACTAAACAATGGCATATCAATTTTAACAAAAATTGATTCCTAAAAACGCGTGGATGTGCAGATGCATATGTATAAAGTACATAAAACATTTTCATTCTATAATTGATATTACGTAATGAATTATTAATTCGTGTGAATTATTTTCTATTGTAGATTTATTTATCTGCAAAATGAAATCGTTCAATAAAAACGATCTTAATTTGTTACATACGATATCCTTAGCTGCCAATATCGTTGTCACTCTAACACCTGAAGAGCAAGAGCAACTCAGTGCTTTAAATAACATTATTGTAATAACTGAAGGGTAGCCTATATTTGCCTTCTAAGTCTAAGTCACACTCGAATTTGAAGACTTGAAAAAAGTCACAGGTGCGAGTGTTGAATGAGGTGATAGCAATAAGAATAAACTGTGAATTGCTCTGTGTGTATGTACGAACGCGTATCAAATACATTTATTATACATTTTATGTTAGTTATCAATAGTGTAATATAGTCTTTACATGAGAAAAGAGTTTCCTACTAATTAAATAAAATATTAAATTTTGAAATTATTATAAAAGTGAAATTAATTTAGAAATGTGTCTAACTACTGTTAGGGTATTTCAAGGAAACTAATCCATAGCAAATAAAGAAAACCATTCAAAACCTTGACAAAATATTAACAAAGCGGTAGGGAGTTCAACGGCACTTCCTTTTTATCAATGACTTAATTAAGAGAAAACTGCAATCATAAAATAAGCAAAAGATATACAAAGGTAAGTCACATAGAAATCCCATTACAGTATGTGTAAAGCTTTGACTCTATCTTTACTCAAGACAGACTTCAGTTAAGTTAAAGCATCACATAATTCATTTTTGTAGCACATGACTAACTTTATGACTAAAAAAACTTTTAATTATATCCTAATATACTCCAAGAAACAACTGTTATGGTTTTTTAAATAGTATAAGGAGAAACGGAGATGATGCATTGGAGATCGTGCTGTTAGAAGGCATTACTAGATCATGAAATGAAATCCAATGCTATCCAAGAAATTTCTTCATGCCTTTCCTAATCGTGGATGAAATTTGGACCCACCACTACATATCGGAGACCAAGGAACAGTCGAAGCAGAGGACTTTTCCGGGTGAATCGGCTCCGAGCAAAGACCATTCCATCGGCCAGAAAAGCCATGGCGACCATTTTTTGGAATTCCCAAGGTGTAATCCTCATCGATTATCTGCAGAAGGGAGGGACGATCACGGGGCAATACTATAGCGATTTATTGACCCGATTCGATGCAATATTGAAGAAGAAACGGCCTCGTTTGCAGTGGAAAAAAGTACTTTCCACCACGACAATGCACCGGCCCATTCATCCCATCGTCGTATTCAAATTGAATGAGTTGCGCTACGAATTAGTCTGTCATCCTCGATGTTCACCGGACCTAGCCCCCAGTGACTCGTTACTATTCCCAAACCTGAAGCAATCACTTGAAGGAAAGAGATTTGTCTGGAATGAGGAGGTCATCGCCGCGACAGATGGCTACTTTGCAGGCATCGAAACATCCTACTTTTCCGACGGCTTGAAGAGACTGGAGCACCGTTTGAACAAGTGTATTGATCTTCGAGGAGACTACATCGAAAAATAAAAATAAGAAACCACACCAATAACCGTGTTTTCCTTATCGATTCCGGAAATATTTCGGGTCGCCCTCGTATAATTTATGAAGTAAATGTGCCCCAATATTGATTGTCAAACACAATTCCAACTTAAATCTGCAAAATGGCAGATTAAAGATATTTTCTTCATCATTGCAATCCCATATAACTAGATTGGAATTGAGTTGGAAGTTAGATAATGTTTAATGGATACCTTTTTAAGTTTCTCCCCAATTGAATTTCCAAAGAGCGTGCAAAGTTCTTCATGAGGTAACCTACATGCACATACGTGAACTAATCATTCATTTTGTTTAATATCACTTCTACAGTGCACTTCACAGACTGAAAGCGTATTTTCGAATGTACGCCATATAACCCGAAATTACCTAATCTTTTACGGCCGTTATTGGCTAAAAACGGAAGCGCTTAATTCGATTCTTGTCGTTCGCTTTTTTCCGACCTTTCGGTCCGCCCGTATAGTCCGCTAAGTACGTGCCCTGTAACTAGTTAGAGTGCGTTTCCACGGGAAAAGGTTAAAAATTAAATTACAATTAAGAGGAAAAGTTTAACTCCCAACCGCGTGGACGGAAAAAAGAGAATGTTGCGCGGCACGTAGACGGACCGAAATGAAGAAGCCGTAGCCGGGGTTGAACGAAATCCGGCTTTATAATTGCGGATTTTACGCGGAAAGTCATTTGCTAATTAGTCATGTCAAACACGAAAACGCAATTTCGAATCCTCCTTTCGCGTGAGACGAGCGGACGAAGAGCTGGATATACTTTGAGGAAACCATTACCTAACTATATACCCACCTATCTCGCTAGTATGTTTCCTTGTCTGCGTTTTAGCGCATTTATTGCAGCTCTTTAGCTGTTAGGTTTTATTCATATATAGAAATGTGACAATGCGCTCAGAATTAGCAACTTCGAAATAAGCGGTTGTTCTTCCTCCCAAACAGGAAGATGGCATACATAATACTGAACTAAGCATGTAATAATGACTAGTCAAGCTCCTATAAACAAATCGCACGGTGTAGATCACCAAAAACTGTTAAACGAACTCGAGAAGCGGTAGGCCCACTGGCCCCATAGGTCACAAATATAACCTTGATAAAAGTTACAAAACGGCAATACCACAGAGAGAGGAATGGAAGAAAGGCTTGCCTATCAAAGTCGAAGTTATCTGGTACACAGGTGGCTTAAAAACAAAGACGGAAATAGGAGCCTGAATTTGGGGGTTTAAGCCAAAAATATCTAAATCATTTAGCCTAAACCAAGCCACTGCAACAGTCCAAGCGGAAATAGCAGCGGTGCTTGGGGTGCATTAAAGAATTAGATAAGCAAGAAGTCAATTGCTATCTATTCAGACAGTCAAGCAATAATAAAATTACTACACTCCGCACAGTCAAAGTTAAAATTGGTATGGAACTGCATGAACGCATTCAATAAGCTGGGAAGTGGAACTAAGGTGACCCTTGGCCTATGTACCGGGACATGAAATCCACCGAGGTGAAAGCAGACAAATTAGACCGAGTAGGTTCGTCGGCCGACAAAGATTCAAGGCACTCGGTAGGCATAGCATATATGGTAGTTAAGAAAACTACTAAAGAATGGAAGGATACAGGCCTACTCTTACACCGGACCTGTTAAGCAGAGACAAAAAGTCCGTTGGAATAGTAATGGGCTTACTAACAGGATACTCTAGGTTCAGGAGGCATATGAGTAATTTAGGTCGGACAGAAGGAGGACAGAGGAAAAATTATTTTTTTTTTAGTCAAAATATTGGCCATTTGCTTCTACTCATTTCAGTTTCAGGTAATTTATGGATACCATGCCAGAAAAACTGCTTGTCTTTTGGGGAAAACCATTCGTCGAGTCACTTTTTTGATGCGAAGAGGCGATAGTCAGATGGCACGAGGTCTGGGGAGTATAGCCATTGAGGAAGGACGTCTCATCCAAGCGATTTCAAAGTGTCTTCCACTGGTTTTGCTGTGTGAGACGTGAAACGGTGTATTATTTTGTAACGAAATCACAGTGCCATGTCTTCTGGCCCATTGCAGTCGTCTTTCAATTAATGCGTGGTTTAAATCAATCATTCGTTGGCGATAGTGTGGTGCGTTTATGGATTTGCCGCGCTTCAGTTCACACAATACAGTTCTGGTCGCACCAGACTCAGAACATGGCCTTCTTGCCGAAGCGATTTGGCTTTTGGTCTTGAAGGACCGGCTTCGTCAAACGAAAACGATTCTTTCCGCTTCGGGTTTTCAAAATAAATTCATTTTTCGTCAGCCGTCACAATTCGATACAAAAATGTTTTCTTTTGTTGAAGCAGCATTTCACAGGTGACTTTACGATTTTCTATTTGATGTTCGTTCAAGTCGTTCTATTTGATGTTCGTTTACCGATTTTATTGATCTTCCCCAATGCGCGTAAGCATCTGCTGATTGTTTCTTGTCATACATGTAATGCTTCTGCTAATTGCCGTTGTGTTTGAGTTGGGTCATTATCCAATAACTCCTACAATTGCTCCTCTTCGCATTTTTATGGTCTACCAAAGCGCTCACTGTCTTTGACATTGAAATCACCACCTTTAAATCGTCGAATCGATAGAGCTTGTTCACCAGCAAACGATGACTTTCAACAGCCTTTTTCTTTTGATTAAATAAGAAAAGGAATGCGTACCGCAGATGTTATTTTTCAGGCACAAAGCTCGATATGATCACTGAACGATAAAGCAACGACGCTAGTTTTTGACGAACTCAGCTTGTGTGTGGTTGTAGTTTAAATGTTAGACGAACAATACGAAGTATGCGTACTTTCGAATGACGCCATCTCTTAGTTAAACCGGAAAAAACTTATGCACACGCCTGGTAAATACTTGTAATAATAGTAAGTAACTATGGATATGCCAACCTTTATGGTGCGAGATAAATCTGTTTGATGAAATATTTTTTTTCTTTTTTTCTAACGAAATAGCTTCTTTACCGAAGAGTATTTACAATAACCTCACCAAGACAAAATACACAAGACAAGAAAGAAATAATCGTTGAATATAACCGAATGTCCGCACAGCGTTTAGACTGTACCGGTGGTCGCACATTTCAATTGTTATACTCTGCACCCATTCATTCCACCTACACTCGATTGAGGGGGAGAAAGGGGTGGGTCTTTTGACGAAGCGCCGCCGTTGTTTCGGGCTTTATACCGTTTGTACGGCAAGCTGCGACCTAAATAATTAACGCTCGGCGCGCGCGAGGAAATAAAAGAGGAGGACGGCGGGACGATTATAAATTAAAATAATAACCTCTTATTATTTCGAGTGGTACACGTTTCGAATCGAGGTAGGTAGGTTTGCATTCTGCCGCTACGCAGCTAAGTCGTACTTCGCCGCGTGGAGCGCCCCCGCAACGATCCTACCGTTGGAAGCTAATATAAAAGAGAGCACGTTAATAATTAAAGGGAAGCTTTTGAGGTTTTTCTTGCGACGATGCTGCCGTGTACTCGGCTTAAAGTGAATATCTAATTATTTGCTGTAGTATGAGCGTATTATTTTCCTTAATATCGCGCGAATAATTACTCCACGTCGCCTTTCGTGCATTGGGAGCAAGTAGTGAGGTTTAAGCGTTACAATACGAACGGAATGGTTAAGAATTCGCAGTTTTCAATTACAAACGCTAATTACAGCTTAGCAAATTTACGTCAAATTGATGCTGCATTTTGAGCAGCATACAATTACAAATTACTAACTAAGCGCCATCTGATATATACATCGTAAAGTTTGACATTATTTAAGTGCATACGTACTCAGAACGTTCTATCATGCGGATGCTATTTGTGTTGTTTAGAGACTTGAAGATTTCATCTCAGTCAAAAAATGGAATTAACTCTTGAGAATTTTCATGCAATGGTTTACTACGTCTTTCGATGTGAATTATCTTAACAGTGTGTCAACTGACTTCAGCTTTTACCGATGAAGCACCTTTTAAAGCCACTGCATATCACCGCTTTAGTGAATTTACTCCTGGCCGTTATTCACTCAGGGACGAATTTAAAGGAAGTCGTCCAAAATCGATTGTTGTGCCGGAAGACATCGATGCTGTCCGCGTGGTGGTAAAGCAAGATCGTCATCTGACCACGGGATGTTATCTTAATTCATTGTTCGCGGTTAATTTTCTTAGTTAAGACAAAAATCGGCGAGCGCTGTACGCCGCATGACGTGACACTACGTCGACCAATCAGAAAAATGCTGATCATTTGTTAGTTATAAAGATGATGCATGTTTATTCCGGTCTGTATCGCGTTGAATTGTTTTCTTTATAAGTCGAATCTTAATATTGTTTAAATCAAGGTGTTCCATTGTGTACAGTATTGCAAAAACACAGGTAAGAAAGTCGTAATGCGTCCAGTGGAACTGGATGTAAGCATAATATTACAATGAAATTATTTTTCTTATATATTTTGTAATTATTTCTTATTTTCTAGAAATATGTTTTAAACAGCAATCATTTGTGGCAATAACATTTTTTTTTGTTTAGAGATTCGGTCTGGACTAGGTTAATTCACAGGCCAGATATCAACTACGAAAAGAGATAAACCTATTGAGTACGTGGTGTTCACTTTAGCAATGAAGTGAAGTTCATTGCTAATCAAAACAGGACAAATCTCGTCCAAGACAGTGTGCCTAATCTGATGCTATTTGCAGGTAAATATTTTCTTTATTATAAGTTGTTGCAGAAACACGTACCGCAGATTTCATGTAATACTTAAATTTGTTCAGGTAGTAGTGCGTTTGGTGAGTAGGCAACCATCATCAAGTGGTGTAGAGTTAAAATGAGGAATATTTGCTACCATTATTTTACTAGTCAAATGAAAACTATTGTGATATAATCTCATATTGAATTAAATTTAGTAGCTTCTAGGTTATGTTATCTATTACGTTTAAATTGAAAATTAAATCAACAAAATATATAGTGGGAAACAATATAAATTCAAAGTACTAAATGTTTGTAGATAATTCTAGATCACTAACTAAATATTGAACTGTTGCAGTAAACTATAAGAAAGTTATATGTAGTGTGTATATAGCTTTCAATATTTGCATTAATTGAAAATATTTCAGCAACTTTGAAAAGAAGACTAAATATTCACAAAATTATGAACGTGTCAAGGCGTAGCATGACTCCTAGAAAGAAAAGCCTTGCGAGTATTACAAAAAACTTGGCAGAAACGGCAAGGAGGCCGTATAAAGAGAATTACGACAATAGAGGAAGAATTAAGAAGGCATATGAATATTCAATGTCAAAAGTTTTTGGCGACAAAGCTCAATAAGCAATCATTAAATTTTATCTTACCACAAGTAAAATTGCAATCCACGAAAGTAAAATATAGCAATTGCGACACCAACCTACCATTGTGAATATAGTTACCGGAATTGGGCATTCATAATTAATATTTACTTACAAAGTCTTCTCGAAAAGATGCTTACTATTCCTATTAATACTTGCATGTAGTTTGGTGTAAATTCGAATATATTTCAATAGTTTTAAAAACTTCTTCATATAACATTCACTTGCTTACATTTGTTTAGGTGTACAACATATTTCAATGCATCTATAATTGTATATTTATTTCAAGCATGTATTACGTTTTTTTTCTAATATAATACTACTTTTAATATTGTCTTTTATACATCTTTATTACTACTACATTGTTTATGTCACACAGAAGCAAACAATACATTAATTCGTAGGCAAACCATCTATTTATTGAAATTTACCCCATCAGTAATTATAATCTTTATATATTTGTGGAAATTAGTTATTTATGTAAAATCATTAATAGTTTTTACTATTGATGATTTTACATAAATAACTAATTTCTACAATAAAACAGGAAATCATTCAATTCAAAGTTTAAATTTGAATGTACCGCCACAGTGCCCAAGCAGCGCTCAGTGATCTTTGTCCTAACTGCATTATAAGATTGACACATAGGCAGAGAGTTGCGTAGCTATAAGGTTGGTTATCTGAACATCTGACATACCGTGAGATTTACGCATGATAAGCATACAGAAAGTTTTACACGAACATTTTTCCCCGTGAAAAAATTATGCGCGTTGATTTGACAGTCGTTCAAAAAAAGACTCGTGTCGGTTGGTGCAATGAAATGCTCAAAAGACAAATCTTAGATCTATGCGTATGAGCCCGAAAGTAAAAGCAATCTACTGTATTGATCTTCCAAGATAAGCTGAACCCAACAAAATTTGTTCGCACCAGATAAATGGGCTTGTGGCTACAGTGACACATAAGAATCGTAGAACGATCAATTCTGAATGGTGCACAACCATTTGTTTGCCAGAAATCTCTGAAGAAGTAAGAAAGAAGAACTAGCGACTATCTTCTGCTGGCGTCGTATTTTGTTGGAAAAACTACCACTGCTTGTAAATTTGTTCATGTTCCAGTCTACTGTTTGCTCAGTAATATTGAATTCGCGTGCAATTGGTCGATTGCTTTTACTCGTTCTATGATAACTGACAATTAAAGCAGGCATCTGTACGGACGATACTTTAGTGTTCGCCATAACAACACAAATAACTAAGGATTACCAAAATTCGCTTGTTTGTGTTCTCAGCAGCGGTATATTTCAAATTAACACAAACCACAATGATATGGTACACAGAGACCTTGGATTATAAAATGCAATATAGAAATTAACCACATTCTATTAAAATTTCAAAAAGAGCTCATTAACAGGGTACCCATACAGGTTAGGTATAGCTCAAATGAATTTTTATTTCCAAGACCTCATTAATGCGTGTTCTAATGAAACCTACTGATGATATACATATAATATATATATTGTAATGATGTGAAATATAGTCTATTAATTATCAAGGAATTTTTCTAAATTTTACTAGTTTACCTATTCCAAATATTTTGTCGCCGTTATTTTTTTTATTATGGTTGATGTTAGAAGTTTAAGACAAAGTGCCGTTAGTACTGACTCTTACAGAGGAGACGTGAACTTTACTATCGTTTATTATATATATCGCTTTTCGTAAACATATTATTTATATAAATAAATATTTCCAAATTTCATTCTTAAAAGACGTTTAATATACTATACTCACACATTTTAATCACGTTGTATAAATATGCATTATTACGAAATTGTAGTTATTGTACTTATAATATAAAATTTCTCGTACCACGGAAGGATGGCACGTCTGGCAGCAGTTACTTTTATAATCTCACACATATCAAGTATGTGTGTACTGTATGGCTTACCATATAGGCAAACAAATGCGTTGCTATGGAGACAAAACAAAAAAACAAGAACAGTGTCAAAGTCACACATGTTGTCATCGTTTCTCCTGAGAATAATTAGTTATTTTCTCATATAACTCTATAATTTTACAAAGATCTTCATTTATATCCATTCATAAAGTATATCAGCTGATACTACAAATAAAATTTGGAAGTTCCGGACACATATATTGGAAGCCGAAGACCAGTACATCTTAAAGGCGAGAAATCACGTGCGAGTGAGTACGATTTCAAATATTAAAGACGTCGAATCTTCTTAAGTTCTTCAAAATTATTTGTATCATTTTTGTTTCGCAAACTAATTAGAATATTTGAAGATTAGATAGACAGGGATTGCCTTAGGTTTTCTGTAAAAGAAATATATTCTTTTGTAAAACAGCGGTGTATATTTACTATTTTGTCAATATATCTATCTTTTCAACTTTATACTTGGTTATTTTAATTAGAAAACATTTTTGTTTAATTTAAAAACAAAAACAAAATAGAACAAAATTTAAATCAAAGAACCCATTTAAAGAAAATTGAAGAGCCTGAGACTTTCCACCACAATATATAAGAGGATTTTTTGTACCTACTCTTGTTATTTGGAGTAGATAATTCATAACGAAAAATTAAGAGAAGACGTAGGTGCCACAAATGCTTGTGGACGGTAGTGTAGATGATATCTTGAGATATAAGTGGAGCAAAATATATGCAATGTTTGTAATAGAGAATTATACATTTAATAAACTTTGAATTATAAGGTTCTAATATAAAACGTCTCATTCAGATTTACAATTATTATGGGTTCAATACTCATCCCCACTACCTGCTTCCCGTCAATATCAACTTTATATCAAATTATTTGTATGCCTTACACAGTCTTCATAGGTACTGGGTGTGCAACGCTCCAATGTTTCATTCCACATACTCAAGACCTTTCTACCAGGCTAACTATCCCGATCAATATTTTTATTGCATCCATCCATTGAGACACAGATCGACTCTAATACATTAAAGTCGCAACTATATGGGAGAAATTTTAAAATTTCGTAACCCTGCATTTTCATAACTTCACCAATAACGGACTCTTTTTTAGCATATTTAATATATCATAATTGCATCTGAATTGACTCACTTGCGAAAATTTTGTAATTATTTTTTAACCAATCCGAGATATTTTATTTGGAATTTTATTAACTACAGCAAAATAGTAGACAACATTACCCTTCACAAAAGAATTTTGTGGTAGGTTTGGGATTAGTTGCTTTGGCTATCCATTCTCCAAATTTTCCGCTTTCCATTGCAGAATGGAGCTTTGGAATGCAGCTTTAGAATTTGGCACAAATAATAGTGCTCATAAAATCGTAACTCTTCGGTTCTGGTATACCTATATTCGAAAAGTAGGTCATTCTGAGTACGTTGAAATTGACGTAGAAAGTTTAAACAAATTAGGAGAAAGAATGACACAGTTGTGTGAAACTGTAATAAAAAACAGAGGTGAATTTTTGGACAAAACTATCGTTACTAACAAATTTACATGTGATTTCATTAAAAATTATTTTGTTTTTAATAATATCTTTGTATAGATTTCTCAAAGAGGTCTTAAGCTTATATGTGGTAGTATACAAGGTATCATAGACAAATGCTATGGCTATGGTTAAAAAACTATATCCATACTTCGATATCTCTGAATTAATTCCACGAAATCTTAGATATAAAGGATGAGGTGAAAGGAGAGTATACGACAGTTGTCGTACGTTATTCAACTGTCACATCTCTGTGTTTGATGAGGTATTAAACACGTCATGTAGCTGCATACTTTTTAGCTCTACGCTACAAAATATTGACCTAATTCGCTCCATTCTATAGCTCCTATAATACCTACGATTAAGATTAATATTAGCAACTTCGGTAACACTCAAATTCTAATTACCACATCCGTATTCATGAGCAAGGTAGTCTCAACGGCAGCCATCAAAATCGTTACCTCCCGCTAATTGTTAAAAGCTCTCCCCGCCTTTGAATCAAGATTAAATAACAACTTTCTCCAGATTACTTATTCATTTCCGATTCGCAAAATTAATAGGTTTTTGGGGCGGCGTTAAAACCTTACTAAGACTGCTAATCCGGCCTAGAGTTGGATCGGCGCGGCACAAAGCTCGAATTCCGCATTACAACAGCGCAAAACCTCGAAAACCGAAGAAGGTGGAGGAGGCGGGTGTAACGCATAAAAAAGACTAATGGCGCTTCGGCGCGTAGGGGTCGGTTGCTCTTTTGTTAAATCCTGCGGCTGCACGCAAAATATGATTTTAACCCTAGCAAAACCGCCACTATACCGTCGCTGGATTGCGAACGAACGTTTAGGGAACATTTTGCCGAACTAAGCTGGTATAGGCTTAAGCACCTCACGGAAATGTACGCATATAGAGAATGCACGTGTTTGATTATAATTTAAAGCGCAAGGGAAATGATAATCAAACATAGTACGTAAGATACTACACATTTAATCATCATGTAGTCTATAATGAATAGAATTGGAAATAAATAAGGCCATTTCTATACTTAAATGTGTTTTGTAAAATGCATCTGCTCTGCTTCTTTTCCCTGTATACACAGATGAAAATTCATATCTCAAAAATTTAAAACATTATGCTACTTAGCAAGAAAAATGTATTGATCAAGTTTATTAGCTGGGAAAGGGGATCTCTACCAGTATCGTACACCATACTTTGCAATTTTTGTCCTATGTACCTTTATTTTATTAAGCATGGATATCTTTATTTCTTAGTATTAGTTACCTATTTATGATATTTAGTATAGTTTATTTCCATCTTCTTCAATTGTAAGTACGATATAAAAGCATATGCTGCAGTTACCAGTAAAAGGTTAAATATTAAGTGTTCAGATAGACTTCAAAGCAGATATTAAGTTAAAAAGACTTACAATTTTTGTAGCTAACTTTAAGGCAGTTTTGAAATCATTATCGTTTTAGGAAGCGTGAACTCTCGCATTGATGTTATAAAATCAGACTTCGTTTCAGTTTAGTAATTTAGACAAGATAAAAAGCTTTCAAATGTGGTACCAAGTTCATCAAAGAAACACCAGAAGCTTAAAATGTAGATTCAAATTATGTTTCGATAATGATTGGATGTACCTAAGGAAATGATTGTTTAGATTAAAATTCCCGGAATTGCTGTGGAGACACTACAAGCTTCCCTATTCTTGCTTTTGTGAAACATCATTTCCTTTTTTTTTGTAAGAAAAGATATTTTCGTAGCTGTTCAGATGGATCTGTGAAGCTTATGTAAACGCATACATGCACCAATAATTTACTTGATGAGTCAAAGATTAAAATTTGCTCAAAATTACTTGAAAGATTAGAAAAGTAAATATTCACATTGAGATGTATGCTGAAATGAAGAGTTACAAATAGATAAGATCTTTGGATGACATTTATTAGTTGGGAATAGCTCGAACAATAGTACGATCTCAGGAAACTGTAGGTAACACTGGACTTCTAACATCACCATGCATGCATGTTACTAATCATTGGATAAATGTGTAAATTAGAACAACAGCAACAAATATTCACATTTGAAAGATGTAGTTGTCTTGCCTAGTACTTACGTGTTGCCCTAGCACAGAGTATTAAGTAACAATCCAATCAAAAAATTGAAAGTACTGAAGGCAACACCAAAAAAAGACAAAAAGAACAAGAAAAAAAGCAGAAGAAAGAGGAAGACAATAAGGACTAGAAGATGAAAGAAATGATTGGAAGAAGAAGAGGACGGAGGTGAACGAGAAGAGGAAGGAAAAAAGAAGGTGAGGATTAAAGGGAGGGGGAAGGATAAAGAAAAGAAGAAGGGGGAGGAGAAAGGAAAGAGAAAAGGGGTAGAAGGAGGAGAATAAAGGAAGGAGAAGAAAGGAAACAGGAAAAAAAAGGGGAAAACGAAGGAGAACAAGAAGGAGAATAAAAGAAGGAGAAGAAGGAAAGGAGGAAAAAGAAAAGGGGAATACGAAGGAGAACAAGAAGAAGAGGAAGAAGAAAGAGGAGGAAAAATAATTTTGTTAATCATAATTTAAGAAAACAGTTTATCCAAAGTTTGTAAAAATTTTGGAGAAGGGGCAGGTTCCGAAGAAACTGTTTCAAATAGTGTTTCAGTAACGGAATTGGTACAGTCTGCCCAATCTAGTTCTGAAGATCGACGGCCTTTGAGACCTCTGCGTCCCAGAGTGTCGCCGAAAAGGTTAGTGTATGATTAAGTCTCTTTTTATTGTTTAGAAGTTTATTAGTAAGCTAATGAGCAAAGAAACTTTCTAAATAAGGTGGGAGAGGTGTAGTGTATTAAGAGAACAAGAAGGAGATGAAGAAGAAAAAAAGAGCAAGCGGAAGAAGGAGAAAAAGGACGAGAAGGGGTCGAAAAAGAAGAAGGAGTGGAAAAAAAAAACAGGAAACCAAAGAAGGCGAAAAAGAACGAGAAGGGGGTCGAAAGGAAGGAGTATAGGGGGAAGGATAAACAGAAGGGCAAATAGGAGAAGCAGAGGAAAAACAAGAAGAAAGGAAAAGAAAATAAATTGAAAAAGGTGGAAGAAGAAGATGACAACCCTGCTACCTTTCTACTGATTAATAATTTCTTAATTACAAGATGTTTTCAATATCTTGGAAGCATGTTTACATTATACATGTTCTTAATAACAGCGATAAAATCAACGTTGAAGATTATCGTCCTATTCCTACTTCAAGCACTTCAGCTAAAATATTTATTATTATTACTTATAATATTCAATGACAACACTTCCAGGAAAACAAAAAGCCGAATGTCTCACTCTTTTGTTGAAAGGTGTGTTACCTACGGAAATAAAGTGTGGGCGCTAAATAAAAAGATATACTAATATCAACGGAGATGATGTACTGCAGATGCTATTGTAAGAAGACCTTATTAGATCATGAAAGAAATGATAGAATAAGATAAATAATGCAAGTTGACACTTCATTAACACATGAAATAGAACGGAAACAACTACTACAGTAAGGCCACACGAGAAGAATGGACCAGAACAGACCACCAGAATAGGTTTGGAAATGGAAACTTGCTAATAAAAGTAAACGAGGAAGACTAAGAAGGAGTTGGGCAAAAGTTATTAATGAAGTCATGCAGAGGAAAGGACTGGGGGAAGATGATTTTGCATATATACTTATAATATTCTTTTTGATGAGCTTAAACAATTCGTTGTTTTAAAACAACATGGTATCTATCCTGGCAGATGCAGCCTATTAGATGGCTTATTTATATTACCCCTTATAAAATGTACGGCAGAATATTAAACAGCAGCTTCAAAATCATACCAGAAGAACTAGTAGAAGAGGAACAAATATGCTTTAGAAAACTACAGATGGAATATTCACTCTACAACAAATAAGGGATACAACAGGGAAACACACATAGGGTTTATAGACTTGGAGAAGGTTTTCGATACTGTTAACAGATGTAAATTATGGGATCCACTGACATCAGAATTATGATAAATATACGTGGAAGATTAACTGAGGAAATACCAACAAACAAATGAGTTAGACAAGGGTATGTTGCCAAAATTATTTAACATAATACTGATACTACTATTATAGAGGAATGGAAAAATAAATGCCCTGAACGAATATGTTTAGACCAGAATACCACCATAAACTCTATCTTATATGCTGACGTCTTAGTACTCCTAACAGAAACAGAAGATGATCTCCTGAAAGAAATTTACATAAAGTCTGCCAAAACTATGAAATGAAGATATTGGTAAATAAAACCAACCCTTTCCTGGGTAAATACCCAATTAGAATAAAAAAAGTCATAATCGATACTGTACTGGAACAGGTGAAATGCTTTAACTGTTTAGGCTAAGATGTATTTTATGATCGAAACAAAGACATAGAAGAAAAACTGAATTAATTCATACAGATCTGTGGAACAATCAGCGGAACGTTAAAAACAAAAGAAGAAAGGATACACAAATAAAATTTTTCAAGATGATAGCAGTGCCAACCTTCGTATATGGTAACGAAACATAGACAACAATAAAAAAGAAACAAGAAAACGGAATACAGACACAAGAGATGAAATTTTTATGAAGAGTGAAATGTTGCACAAAATCTAGAGAATAAAGTAAAGTAAAAGATGGGTATCGTAACAGGCAAAGTGCCTAAAACCCGAAGTGAAGAAGAAGAAGAAGATACACCGAAATAGCTCTCCCGAAACCTGCTTCTTCGCCATGAACAGAGTTTTCTAAAATTTTTGTGCAGGTAATCTGCTTCATGATAATACAGAAACACTTGTACATACGTGTTTTTGTATTAGCATGTTTTGCATGCTACAGTGTTTGGGGTACGTCTTGTATAAAATAAAATAAAAGTGCAGCTCGAGATTATGTGTACATATCACAGTAAAATTAAAAATAGAGCAATGTTTCAGTTTAATTGTAAATCTCGTAATCTATCGACATGCAAATTTCTTTCTAATGTAAAGTAAAAAAATCATCTGTCAGTATTTTAAAACATATCTTTCGACGAAATCATTAAAACATTTACTGCAGTATCCACTTCTGCAGAGTAAAAGAATAGCAATACTTAAATTCTGTGATTTATTAGATGGGAAACAAACACAAGAAGACATACTGACTCAAATGCAGCAACCTTTGCTTCCTTCACTTAATATCTGTTGTCAACTTATTATTAACAGGTATTCTCACCGTAGCGCACAATCGCTTTTTGTGTATTCCTGTGGATGTATGTTCAATGTACAAACAGTGTGCAGTTAATTCGGAACATCCGATATATAATGCTTATCGTTAGAACAAGCACGTTGAATGGGAGTAGTAAATTAACTTTTGACCGTACAGGTTCCGTTTGCACTAGAGACAGGCCGTTGAAATAATGCATCCTACACATCCCTACCTTTTAAATTACATTAGTCAATGAACGTGTGTGTGTTAGTTATAGATATAGTCATCATTGAGGACGACTAATGACTGCCCCAAAGGAAACACTATTTCGACGGCAAATAGCTCCTCTGGTCTTCGAAATGGGAGACGAACGTCGTCGGCAAGGGAGCACAGCGCTTCGGGTGAATACACGCATTTATTCCGCCGTACTTGTCGGCGTAGCGCGCGGGTCACTTGGGAAAATTGCAACGTCAAGTCGGAAATGCGGCGTTCAACTGCGGAAAGATATTCATCGCGATATTAAAATCATTGTAATAGCGAGGGAGATAGAGGAGAAAGAACCATACGAGGATGAACCGGAAGAGAGAGCCTTTTAATGGCTGCGCTAGATCTAGCCCGGTGCTTGGGTTGAAAATCATTAGCGCTGGCTGGGAAATTATTTAAAATAATAGTTTCTCTCGGTCTACTATGCCACCCTCTAAGATGGAAAGAGTCGACGCGAAGCGGACAAGGTGGAGCTCCGACCTCATAATGTAGATTGCGGACGATGAAAGCGGGTGTAAATTGATGAAAGAGGATGTGATTAAAATGCGAGGAAATATCGCGGAAGATGTACGTGAATTAAAAATTTTACTTGGGATTAATGTTGATCTCCTCCAGAACGACTTCATCCTTTAACTTCAAAGCTTCTTTTAGATGATATAATGGATCTGTTAACGACGACTTACAAGGAAACACCGGTAACCTGAAAATTCAGCTTTAAATGAAAGTTTATGGGTTCGTATGCTAATTTTTCAGCGACAACATTGCATAATTTAGGACATCAGACCACTCGAAAATGTATACATCTTTGCTTTTTGTCAAATAGTACTTAAGAAAATTGAAAAACAAACTGATGGTGTGTAACATCATTAAATTATTTATTCCCCTCCAAAACTAGTTTGGTTTTCCTCCAAGTCATGTAATGTGGTTCAAAATGTATTATGAAATCATATACAGATATAATCTGAGCAAAGTCAACGACGGGGAGGTATCTACAATCCTACGTTCCCCCACTATAGCTATAACCATGATGTAGTAGAGTAACAGCGAAGTACTGTTTACGGCGAATGACTGATAGACTGATTGTATTATATTAGATTATGCCTGTATAGAAAATCATACGCAGAGGAGTAGCAAATATATTAGCAGAATCCTTCACAAAGAAGCAAAGGAACATTATCATCACTAGCCGTAAATTTGTTCTTTAAACTTTTAATACACTGCATTACTTCATCTACCGAAACAGACTACAAACACAGAGGTGGCAAGTTAGAATTTGCATCTGAAACATTAGAGCCCAAAGACTCAGGTAGGAAAACACCAGAGAACGATGTAGCGAAAGCATCAACTATCGATGTTGGATTACTATATTCGTTACCGGCATTATAAACTTTTCCAGGAACTCTGGGAGCGTTCTACTGAGATTTAGCGCATTACCAGAAGGAACATGGACCTTTTTTAAAGGCTAAGTTCGCTATTACGAACCTATGATTTATAGATTAAATAAATGTCCACCTTAACTAATCCGCGTAGTCTTTGAAACTCCATTTTATAATAATTATCATATGTCGTCTTCTACTTTCTGTGATAATAAGGCTTCAGTTTTAGGTTTCTTTTATGCAACAAAGGAACAGATCGATCAAAGTTTGTTGTAAGAATGCTCTACAGCAAGGTTAACATTTTAGTGACTCTCAAGAAATAACTAGTTAGTTGTAGATAAGTCAGGGTAGAGGTTGTAATAACTTCCTTTATAAAAATTATATCGAAGGTTATTACTGGAAGGAGACGGAAGTACTTTGATAGGCTTAGCATTAGGTATGCTAATATCCAGAGCGAGATATCTTCTACTAAGAGAGGGAGAAAAGCATGCAAAATTTCTACTTCGTAGGAAAAACTAAATAAGACTAAACCTAACCCTTTATTATTTGAATTTAAGTAATAATAACAAGTTTATCCGAAATAGAGATTTCAAGTAAGCCAAAGAAATGTTCAAACGAATCATAATCCCTATCGAGAGGAATGTTAATTTGACATTAATTAGTAATAGCCCGTTTCAAATGCAATTTTAGTTAGTAGATTAACTAACGGCACTGATGTTTTAAATATTGAGGTGTTAACGATATCATAATCACTGCCTTACCAGTAGCTAGAAAATCACGATCACATTGAGCGACAGAGCAAGATGGAGAAAGAAATTCATTGTTCGATATAGAAGGACAAAGCCAAGTCTCATTAAAAAGAGAAGACTATCAGGAGGTGACGAAAAGCTGTTGGTCAATAATGTATGGGTTTTACTACTGATGTTATATTATATAAATGTCAATATAAATTGTTTAAACAGTGGATTATAGTTTACACTAGTAGTCGCATAAAACTTATTTGAAAGTGAAAATTCGAGAAATATCTCTACAACAAAACTCTATAGTGTGCAACATTCTATTTTCACTAGATAGTAATTTCATCTCTAATTATCTACGTATTGCTCATTTGGTCCAATTTCACTTACAAGGAAAGGTTCCCGGCTGTCAAATTCAGATCTTAATGAAACTTGGTACGTAATTAGAGTATGTTGGGACTTGAAAATAAACATCTTTTTGTTTGTGCTGAAATTCACTCTGAGGGGGTGAAACACGCCTTCGAAAATTCAGAGATTTTCAGTGTTCGTGATAGAACAAAAATTTAAATACAAGTATTGTGTCTTATCGAAGGGGCTTTCAGGACACGTGAATGTGGTATATACAGGGAGTTGTATTAAAGCGCCACCCTCTTATGCTAGAGCTGATTATAGTAATGTAGAAAAGCAATTAATGCAAGTTGATAATCTTTAACGTCCTTTATTGATTTTAAAGCATTTTCAGTTATACAGGGAGTTCTAAAGGTGTAGAGCAAGTCATGTCTTACGCTACTAACACAAAAGCCATCTATATATATATTGCATATAACACATGGGCTGGAAAGTCCCGGGCCTAACACATGGATGACGCTAGTTTTATTGCAGTCACCTTTCTCTGAGTTAGTACTAACCTTCAAAAGACAGCAGTTAAAATTTCATGATATTCTATTCATTAGTTTGTGAATTATTGTGCTAAGAGTCACGCTACTTTTGTTATTTTCAAAACAATGGATCAAAAACAATTTCGTGTTTTAGTTTTACACTGCTTCTTGATGGGAAAAAATACCGTTCAAGCGAAGCAATGGCTTGAAAAGTGTTATGGGGACTTCATCAGAAACAACAATAAAACGTTGGTTCGCTGACTTCAAACGTGGTCGTAGAGACACCGATGATGCAGAACGCAGTGGACGTCCAAATGAGGCAGTAACACCAGAAAATATCAAAAAAAAATCCAGAAAATCGTTTTGAATGATCGATAAGTGAAGTTGCGTGAGTTAGCTGATATCGTAAAGATATCAAAAGAACGTATTGGTTTTATATTGCATGAGCATTTGACTATGAGAAAGCTCTGTTCAAACTCCGCGTTTGCTACTGTTGACCAAAAACAAGAACGTGTTGATGATTCTGAGCAGTGTTTGGCCATGTTTAAACGTAACAAACCAGAATTTTTGCGTCGATATGTGACATCAAGACAACGCACCGTGTCACAAGTCAGTCAAAACAATAGCAAAACTACATGAATTGAACTTCGAATTGCTCCCACATTCACCGTATTCGCCAGATTTGGCTCCCAGCGACTACTGGCTGTTCGCGGACCTCAAAAAAATGCTCGCCGGTAAGAAATTTCGCACGAATGAAAAGGTTATCGCTGAAACTGAGGCCCATTTTGAGGCAAAAGATAAATCGTTCTACAAAAGTGGTATTGAAATGTTAGAGCAGCGCTGGAATGATTGCGTTGCTCTTGATGGAGATTACGTTGATGAATAAAGCTAATTTTGAACCAAAAAAACCGTGTTTTCTTTGTTAGGCCCGGGACTTTTGAGCCCATGTGTTATATGTCTTCCATTAAGAAGTGCCATCATTAATTAGTAAAATTGCATCAGTTATTATGCCCTAATGTTCATAATTTATATAAATATAAACACGTGATTAGATGTGATAACAAATCCTCAGTATTAATAAGAATGAATAAAGTATTTATTTTAATCCGTATTTAAATTATGCATTTATGATTTGGTAAGGTAATGAATGTCGTTAAGAAAAAAGATGTGTAAAGCATAAAATGGTTTCGCACCAAAAACAACGAATGAGTGTAAAAGCATCACGTTGAAAGCAGGGGGGAGAAAACGGAAGGTGTTGGTTTAAAAAGGAAAAATTCATGTGATGTTCGAAAGAACCAGGTCGATTCTCTATATAAGCGTACTTTTACCAGGCGTATGCAAACAAATTGATATATTTAGAGGACGACAACTGATTGTGCATGAATAGTTACAATTTTTTAACATTACACAGCATAAGGTATAAGTTCTTATGTTAATATCAGCCTTGAAACATCAGGTATAATTGAAAATGCTTTAAAATTAGTAAAAGATGTTAAAGATTAACAACTTGCGTTAATTTCTTTTCTATATAGCTATGATCAGCTCTAATATAAGAAGGTGGCAACATCTTGTATATACCATATTCACGTATCCTAACCTAACCCCCTAGGAGGTATACATTTGCATTCAATATTTTATTCTATCTATTATCGTTGAACAATTAAATAAAAAAAACTGAGAATCTATGAATTTTGAAAGGGACAAACAAAAATGTTTGTTTTCAAGTCTTAGCATACTCTACTTACTTACTTTCATTAAGAGCTGAATTTAACACCCGGAAACCTTTTCTTGTTAGGTATATGCACTACGTACTTCGCATTCAATTAAATTTAGAACCATGTGTGCAATATCTGTGTCACGACCAAACAGCATCAATGCACTACCGACATTAACCGGCACATCGGTACATAAAATTCAAAGACATCCGAAGGCGAAATTAGTTTCCAGAATTCGTTCTAGACTGCATTTAACATACCTAGTCGCGTAATACCAGCCTAATACCGAGAGTACATGCGACATGCGAAAGTTTCGGAAAGTTCAGATCCGTATTTACATATAGGAACTTACGTAAAACGTATGATACGGGCGGTTTACGTCGGACTCCTCTCCGCTGGTGTTATCGATTCGGCTTAGTTTAGCGTACACGCTTTATACCGAAGGCAACTATCAGTTCGGTAAATTTATATGCGGCCGACAATAATCGAAGATGAAACAAGCTCAGCGATCTTAAGGTATTACGTCGCGTCTATGTAATCCCTACCGCACTGATAAGTTTCATTCAGGCGGCGTAATTTGATCAAATAACCTTGGTAAATGGTAAACGCTTACGCTTGCACGAACAAAGCTTTACCGATGTTACTTCTGTATAACACTGATTATGCTATGTGAATTTCGGGATTTCTAGAATATCTTACGTAGACATATTTGAATATTTGGGTCATATTTGTAGTACAGTACCCAACTAACAGTTATTGGTATTGCATCTGGAAGGAAATGTAAACTTTTGTTGGATGATGTCATAATTTCTTTGAAAAGTTCATCAAAAATCAAAAATATGGTGTGTTCTTTTGTTTTCTTTTAAGCGGTTTGTCAATGTGTTTTGTTTTAAATTTCATGGAAAAGTACTAATAGGGAATGACGATTGCAAGGACTGTGTGGATGTACAATTCACAGGTGTAGCAGTGAACGGTTGACAATGGGAGCCCACGTGCTCTCGAAACGCTGCGTTCCGCATAATTAATTAATTTGTGTGAGTGGGGTTTACTGCTATAGCTGTGAATTACTAATAGGGAATTGCCCAAGATGCATACAGGTGAAATCACGAAAGTTTGTAGTTAATCAATGTTTCATCGATTAAGTAAAGACAAGCGCTGTATCAAAAAGTCAAAAGCGCACGTACACACAAGCGAGATAGACGTACATAAGTCGTAACCACTTAAGATAGACGTCCATATTTCATTCAGTATCAATGAACTAGTTGAAGTGAGATAGGATACGATCGAGTAATGCGGAGATAAGGGCTTTAAAAATGTTTACTACATGCAACCCTAATAATCATACAGAGAATACCGCACCGTTGACATTTGACATCTGCTTTTTATTGTTTATTCGGGCTTCCTTAGTTTAAAACATTTATTTTTATTTAATACCACTATTTCTTTTGTCAAAAGTTCCTTTCAGAGCTATAGTGAAGTAAATCGTTTAGTTTGTAGTAAGTTAAGAGATGTCAAAGAAGCATATGAAGATTTAAAACATTTTTTTTAAGTTACAGTCCAAAATGCCCAGTCAACGACTAAGTTCTTGTTGTCGAGGGTTAGTTTGTCGTTTACTAGTGTATTTCGAGACGGAAAAGGGAAATGGAAATCCTTTAATATCTGTTGATGCGGTCTATGAGGTAAGTTATAGTTGGTTAGTGTTAAATCAGAGGTTACATTGTAAATTGTAGAGAGCTGCAAATACCTTGGCCATTTCGATGGGTACCGTCTACAACATAAAACAGAAAAAGGAAACTACACCTGCTTCAACAGCTCCGTACAGGTCAACATTGATACCTAAAACATTTGATGTATCAGAGAGGATCAAAATGGTAAATTGATGTATGAGATGTACAAGGACGGTATGTTTATTTGCACAATTAAACTTCTAATTTGTAGTAAAAGTGTTACAAGAAATACTTGAACATAGAAATTACATGAAGTTTTAAAAAATTCTCCATATCACTGCGATTTCAATCCAATTGAGCTGATATGGGCACATGCGGAAGGGTATTATAATAAACATATTTAACGAGATATCTCTGGCGCTAGACAAGTATTAGATACGTGACAAGAAAGTTTGAACAATGTACACCAGACATCCAGCAATATTGCATAAAATATGGAGACAAAATAATTAAAGAGTGGTAGGAACGTGAAGCAAACGTAGAAGATTAAATACATATTTAATTGTCCTATCTGGTTATTTCTTTCGATATTGATATATTTTAATTTAATTTACTTCATGTTGTGTTTCGCGTATCACATTGTATAAAAATATATTTGTTACATAAAATAAACATATTTTTCGTTTTCGTTGGTAACAACACTTTATGTTTCTTATTTGAATATTTTCTACGTTTAAATAGGATTTCTCTTTCATATGAGCTCTATGTTGTAAGAGCGATAAAGAATTTTGCTAAGAAAACATTTAATAATTAGTTTAACCTACCCCCTAAATGCAAACGTATTAATACACTATTATGGGAGCATTATCAATAGAAGAGCTCACTGCTTATGGTCCTGTTGGTTGCAATTGCCCATGATTTGTTTTTTGAAATACATCGTTAATTAAAATGTTATATAACCAAGAAAATGTATTAAAGATGATAATAACCTCATAAAATTTGATAATTTGACAACAGTTCGTACAATTCATTGCATACGTCACAAAACTATGACGTAACTCCAAAGTTTCGCGGTTTCCAGTGTATATTACCATCCTAGCGATTATTTATCTAAATAAACTGTCATTTTAATTTGAAATTTATGATATGAATATTGCGTTTAATTACTTTGCTTGGTCTAACCCCAACCATAACCTTTCCGTTTTGTTGTTCAAAATTGGCTAGGATTAATTATTTTTCTTTCATCAATAAAACAGTTGGCGATTTTCTTTATCTACACGGACCAGGGTATTAGCAGTCTCCCTGCTCTACTCCAATGACTGTCCGACAGCTTTATTTACCACATTAGGACTTTAAAAGATAAGCTTGCGAGATTTTGAAACATTCAAATTGTTTCTGATTTACGCCTAGAGAATTTTTATAATTCGCAGTTCTTGTTAAGCAATTAAGGGCGTAGGAACTTGTTTGTGAATATTTGTACATCTTCCTTTGGCAGTAAACTTTTACTTAACATAATTTCTTGTACTTATTTTGGTATTTAACTACTCGCTATACTATCGTTTGCAAATTTTGTATTGTTCAACTACAAAGTTGTTCACACTGGAGACTATGCACCGTGGCGGTAGGACACTTTTCCAAATTTCGGACGTTTCCTTCAGGAAAAGGGAAAGCGTTACCTTGAAATACTCAAATTCGATAAATGCTCCCTCAATTCCGACATACATAAATAAAGGAAAGACGGTGCCAAGATAAACACACGCACCGCACAAAAAAGAAGAGAGATAGAAACCTAAATGGCCGTAGGTTGCGGCTACGCGATAGGAAAAAGCACTTCCAGCTAGCCGAAAACTTTTCATTCGATTTAAGTTTATCGTCGTCCTTTTCGTCGACTTAAACGTCTTCGGTCTCGCTTTTTTTTTTCATCCGTCCCAAAACCTAAACAGTGTCTGCCACCTGCCTACAGGCGCACACACACACATCGACCTGCGAAGCGCGGTAGCTGTGTGTGATGACCGTGCATCGTCTAGGTAGCCACGATTCGGGTCCGTACAGAGCGCCCTCTTCCGCCGGGTTCCCGACTTTCCATCACCGAAATCACGTCGTCGCATCAACTTTTTTCTTTCTTCTACTATTACTGCTACTTCTTTTTTTTTGCGTGTATGGCGGACGGAAAATGTCGTTATGAAAACCCTTTGAGATGACAAGTATACTCGAGAAAGATTTCAACCGCCAAATTAGATAGGGACTGTCCTCTCTGTGGATAGGCGTCAAGTGTCAGCGGTACCTATGCGCCGGTAAGCTTTTCGGAAGAGGAAGACGTGGATGTGATAATAGTAGTGAGTGGGCGAGCGTTTTCTAGTTCCTTCGTCCCTGTTTCCTTCTTCCTTTTGCTTTTACAAATAGCGGTTTCGAATCGTTGGAATGTTATAAAGTTCACATTTATACAAGGAAGGTTGTGGACCTTCATTGGTATTGTAGAAAAATAATGGAACTAACGTCATCCGTTGAAACAATATATAATCAGAAAGCTGTACATCCCCTCTGAAAAACAACACCGCGAGCATTAAATCGATCGAGAGGTAGTTAAGTTCTAGTGCTTAAAGTGACAGCACTTTTTATCGGTTCGTTACAAACATATGATGGAACAACGAGTCAATATTAAATTTTCTTTTAAGCTCGGTAAAGGCTGTACAGAAACACTTGAATCAAAGAAAAAATTTTATGGTGATGACTGTTTATCCTATACTCATGTGTTCGTCTAGTATAAGTGATTTCAGAATAGTCGTGATGCTTTGGCAGACAACTCAATGCCAGGCCGTCCAAGAAAGAAAGATCGCGAGGTGCTGGTTGAAAAAATGCGAGAAATTACCGCATACGATGCGAAAACAATTGTGAGATAGAGAGCGGGGGAATTAAATATTACCAAGGACATGATTAACGAAATTTTGACGACTTCACGATTGACGATTTGTTCCCTATGTCTTAACTGAGGACCAAAAAATTGCTCGCCATGAATATTGCAAGGACCTTATCGAAACAACCAGAATTGCACATTTTTAGAATCCATTGTAACTGGTGATGAGAGGTGTTTCAAATACGATCCACAAAAACACCAAAGTGCTATGTGGAAGTCCTCAGGGTCTCCGAGATTGGCAAAATTGCATTTCCAAAAGTCACGAGAGAAGATAATGTTGATTTGTTTCTGCGAATCTAAACGAATTCTACATCGGCAATTCATTTCACAGGGTCAGAATGTTACTGGCTATATTATGTGGGGATTATTGAGAGTTTGTGGAAAAGAATCGTTCGAGTGAGGCCCGAGTTTCGAACGCCGGAAAGTTGGTTTTTGTTGCACAATAATGCAGCATCACACAGGGCTGTCGCTGTTCGCGAATTTTTGGTGGAAAGAACAAGTATGTGTGTTACAACATCCTCCGTATTCACCAGACTTATGACCATGTGACTATTTCCTCTTCCAGAAACTGAAACTCGTTATGAGAAGAACGTTGTACGACAATGTTGGACATGTCTAAGGAGCCGTGATGAAGGATCTCGGAGGCGATTCTGAGAAATGATTCAAAAAACTGTAAGCTGTCATTAGTTGAACGTTCCCAGAGCTGTATTGACGCACAACGGATATATACTGGATAAGCATAAATAATTTTGGCGAAATAACTAGTTGTTTCTTTATTATTTGGAAGGTTCCTCTATTTTTTCCGACATACTGTATATTAGGTCATTCATTATAAGTAAAATACGGGTACATAGGATGGAGTATTAGTTTACTTGATGAAACAACGAAACCGATTCAATAAGGCCATTGTAAAAAAGACTGCATTGACGGGTGTTATGCCCAATTCCATTACACAATTCCAAAGATTAAACGTTTATTGCTATTAACCTTGATGCAAATCTTTGCAAAAAGTTTCTTTTAACATCATGATTGTTACTGTCAATTCTTTTTGCAAAAATACAAACAGGTTGAGAGGTTTGCTCTTCACCAAATACTGAAAAAGACATTACCCTGGGTAGCGGTATTGTTAGCTATTTAAGTTAAGAGGAACCTGTGTGCACTAACTTGCACATTAAATTCAAAGTAATATATTTTAAACATTAAAGTTGTACATGACTGTATAATTATCAGAACCTGTATGTTGAGGAATATTTTCGAGCTACGCGCATGATAAGTAGGGATGATCTTCTCCCACTAATATGTGAAATAGACCTGTTATCGAAGAAAAAACGGCTTAGCTCTGGGCTTAATGCACGTTCAGACTAACTCCAAACTTACTAACGCGTCAATTAATTCTGTTCGCAATATGTTTTAAAAAACAACCTCAATGAAAAAACAATTTCTTAACAAAGTTCTCGTTTACAATCCTTTATTTCTATAGAATTAAACAAAATCAACCGATCCTTCGTCTCGCAGACAACAGCATACTTTTAACACCAGATATTGAGTTTATTTTTAAATTTTCCTGTGTGTACTCTCAAGTTAAGAAGTACTGGTTTTCGAGAAATGACCAATTTAAACGAAAATAGCCGACTATAAACTATACGCGTAGTATGTCAGACGAAACGTCGGTGTTAGTGTAACGTTGTCTGCTAGGTACTACGACTCACGTTGCTTTAAAAATGTTTCAAATTCCGAATACATCACGAGATGTGCGCTTTACCGATCATGATTTTGAAAAGACAGTGTTAGAGTGCTCCAACGAGTGAAGCAGTAACTCGAGTGACATGGATCAAGATATAGATGATGACTTTCAAATTGAAAGTGGGCACGGTACAGCATCGGAATTGTCGTAGAATCTAATAGTGGGTTAGAGGATGGTATTGCTCAACTATCACAGAACGACATATTAATTATTACGCTAAGAACCGTTACAGGCGGTCAAAAACAGAAAAGGTGCCTAACAGAACATTGAAACATTGTTCTTCAGTTACCCGGTCTAAAACAAAAATGCTCGTTTACTTGGGAAGCTGATCCTTTAGAAGTGTCGAATTTGCTATTTAGTCCAGATATGATAGAGCAAGTTGTTCAGTGGACGAATGTGTAAATTGCGAGTCACTCTAGGAAATATATGAATGCTAGCAGAAGCGAACTTAGCGATACCGATTCTTTTCGAGGAGTGGTTCTCTGATATATTACATTATTTACCAGATAATGCTATCGTAGTGATGGAAAATGCACCACATCATAGCGGCAAGATTGAAAAGACACAAATAATAATTTGAAGGAAAGCGGATGTACAAAATTGGTTACAAAATAAGGGGATAGAGTATGAAGAGGTTACGGTTAGAGGAGAATTGTTGAATTTGGTAAACATGGTCGAAAGTAAATACAATTCATATATAATTGATGAAATTGCAAAGTCAAAGAACATCACTGTTCTTCGTTTACCTCCATACCACTGTGAGTTCAATCCAGTTTAACTTGAATAGCCACAAATAACAAAATGAGGTTGCTGCACACAATAAATCTTTCAAATTAAACGAAGTTAATCAATATTTACATAATGCCATCAATTTCATTATTATTTTATTATGTATGTAAAGACTATTTTCTTTGCTTATGTGGTTTCCAAGCTCGAATATGCATCCGTGGCTTGGTATCCTTTCTATAATATCAAAATCAATCTTCTTGAGCGGATTCAGCGCAAATTATAAGAATTATTATAAGAAATATCTATCGTATAAGAACGATGGGCGATATTCTGCGCGAGGTATACCCTACGACAAGTTAATTCAGAGGCATGACTTTGTAATGCTTGTGGAAAGAAGAAGCCGTATTAGTGCTTCACTTATGCAAGACATTCTCGCCAGAAGAATTAACTCTCCTAATTTCTTGTCTGGAGGTGGTCTCACTGTGCCACGCCTGGAATCGAGGCTGCAGACCTGCTACGGATCCCTACAGCTAGGGCAAACGTGCTGTGGCGAGCGCCATTGGTACACTCGGTAAGAAACTTTAATCATTACAATTTATATTTGCCATATTTTCATTTTTTTGATTTTGGTGTTTCGTATTATTGGTATTTATTATTTAATTATTTGTTATTAGTACATCTTTTTTCTTTTCCGGTATTTGCTTAATATATACATATACATATATATTTTTTCTTGGTTTGTTTTTAATGCATTACATGTATTACCTTTTATTTAATATTGTGTCAATCTTTGGATGTTCATCTGTTGGGCACTTAATAAATTATTATCATTATTATTATTATTATTATTATTATTATTATTATTATTATTATTATTATTATTATTATTATTATTATTAATAAAGTAACCGCAATAATATAGCAGAAGTACAAAAGTCACGTTATCAGAAAAGGAGCAAATATGAAGGATCGTAATGGAATTATCAATGGAGTTATAGAACCATTTGTAATACCTGTTGGAGAAGACAATCATAGTGATAGCTCGATTTCTTTACAAGTATAAGGTTAAATTAAAAAATCTTCAAATAGTTTTTAAATTAAATGGTGTTATTAACTTGGTCAGTTTTAATTTTAAATAAATAATTCTCATGCAGTGTTATGATTGTAAAATTTCTTAGGTATTTTCAACTCCATTGCTTATTATGTATTACCATATACACATTATTATCTGTATGACATAATGACATGTACTGTTTGAACTTTTTTCACCAAATAAATGAAATATGTGTTTCCTAGACAAACTTATTTACTTTCATGTATTGTAACTATTACATTTGCCATTCTACCGTTTTAATTGAATAGAACTATCTCCGGAGAATCCATACATGATTTTATTAGGTACAGATTTAATATTTCAGATTCTGAACAGACCCCAACCCAATTCTTTGGGTTTGGAGTCTGTTCAGAATTTTGTCTCTCGCTCTTTTTGAAATAAACTATAGAAGGATGAATAAGAAAAAAGGAAACCTATATATGTATATAAAATTATTTAAAAAATAAAAATACGTGCTTTTCTGAGGTAATTCCGTAGACAAAGGTACGGTAACAGTGTCCCAAAAATTTAACGTCGGTGGATAAGGGTTAAAAAGAAAAATCGACACGGAATAGGATATTACCCGTATTGAGCTGGAAATCTCCTCTACGTTATTAAAACCGGAAAAATTATGATATCGTAAGGTACACATTTACACCACGTAGGACGGTGTTCGGCACGGCTAGCGACGTTTACGGCGAACGTGCGGAACATTAAAATCATCCAGCGTAACTCAGAGGAGAAAAGAAGTAAAAAACAACATTTTTCAATATCCCCTGGAGTTCGCGAATGCGGTCTTTCAATTTCGAAAAACGTCGCGTCGTACCGAAAATGAGCAAACACATTATAAAATATAGTAGTCCACGGATGCCCATCTACGGTAGCCTTATATATACTTTCGTTCCCGTCCTCGTTCCCGGGCAATATCCATAAATTAAAACGTGCGCTCAGCTCAAACACTCACCGAACACGAGCATAGTTTTCGTCCTTTCGTCCTCGTTCTTCAGCGTCGAAACGGAGCAAGTGTACTCGCCGGATAGGTCCGGTCCGGATTTGAGGATGTGCAGGGCCCTGTGGACGCTGTAATTTTGCTCGCTGGCCGCGTACGCCAAGTTCAAACGTCCTTTCAAGATGCCGAGACCGACGGGACGCCTCGCTAGAACACAGAGAAAATCGTATCCATCTTGAGGTTCTGACGGGTTTTCGTACTTTGTGAGCGCCCGCTTTAAACTAAAACCTTTCTCGGCAAAGTTTTGCAAGCTTACACACGCAAAGTTTAATTCGAATTTAACCTTCCCGTATTATTGTGTGTGCTTTAGTTACGGCATCCAATCTCATATTTCGTATACACTAGGGGAAGCAATTTTAAAAGTAATTAAAATTTACTCCAAAATATTTTTCCTATTTGCATACCTAGATAAAACTTTTCTTTATCGACGTGGTGTACGAATAATTAAAAGAGCTATTCATTCTGTTGGCGTATCAAAGGTGCTACGTAATAGTTCAGACAAAATGAAATAGGTTATCCAGCGTCAGCACCTGATTTAGCTCGCTTAAATATCTACAGTATTTTGTAGATTCGGAACTGCAATGCAATAGATTAAAATAACTTTTGATCATTAAAATCGAAATGAATACGTAGGCTCCCACGGCCAGAGTGAGTAATAAACAAACTGTTTCCGGAATTAGACCGTGTCATGGTAAGGTATAAGAGAAAATGAAATAAGAGTAAAAGAAAAGACAAAGAAATAAAGAGGAAACAAAAGAAAACGAAATACTTGAACTCTTAAACAGCATCTTAATAAAAAAGAAATACCTAAGGAATGGAATGTGGGAGTAACCATGCCCATATACGAAAATGAAGACACCATGGAATGCCCAAACTACAGAGGAATAACGTTAACTAGCATCTCAGGAAAAGTATTGACAAGAATACTAGAAAAAGGACACCGAGAGAAACTAGGAACAACACGGATTCGGAAAAGGAAAAAGCTCCCACGACTTAATATTTATAATCAGACAATTAGAAGAAAAGCTAATAGGAAAAGGAAATGAAATACATACATGTTTTATAGATTTTAAAAGCTTTTGATGAGGCAAGAAGAGAAGATGTATGGCAGAGCCTGGAAAGGAGAGGGCTAGGGAGAGGAATGCTAGAGATGATTAAGTCATTGTATAAAAACAACAGGAATAAAGTCAGAACTTCGTCAAAACCATCTGCTTTATAAACTTAAACATCGATATGAATGCTGAAGCTGCTTCAATTACAATATGGCTAAGACAAATAATATCACCTTACCCCATGTGGATACATTTCACCTACCGATTTCCACTATCAAATCTTTATTCAAAGGTAAACTCCTAACTTTATAATAATTCACTATTAATGGCACATTTCTCTATGTTTATATTTAGATTTTTAAAATTTTTCAGATACTATAGAACAACTATGGTTTAATGTTGGTAAACGAATCTATACGTTTGTTCTAAAGGTTGTCCATAGATCCCCCACTTATAGTAATTTTATGAAAGGAACGCAAACATTATTTTTCAATTTTTTCTCATTAACTGATCGCTTGGTTTATGTAGGTGGTTTAAATATAAACCACCATAGAGTTATTAGTGGAAGTTCTTGATTTAAGGAGTATGCTGTAACTGTAGTTCTAGTGTCATTGATTTGGTAGTCGTATCTGATATAAGGTTTGTTCACAGGTCTAGAATTTGTAACGTTACAGTTTCTGATCATGAATATAATGCGATATTGCCTTATATCCACCATTCTTTAGCGATGACTTAATGCGCTGTAATTCCTTCGCTGAGTTGTCTCGTTCAGAAATAAAAACATCACGACGTACCAGCGAATTTATCTTGCTCTCGCGTTTTCCTTATTTGCATTTAGTCTACCCTGTATGGAGTTAATAGTTTGTTTATTACTGAGTCTAATCGTGAAAGTCTATGTTTCCATTCCTTAATGACATCTTGAGAGTTCTTACAATTACGTTACCTAGCAAGAAGCTCTTTACATGAACCTGGCACCAGAGCGCTTGCCTCTAGTCAACTAGTACATATTTTATATTTCTTAATTTAAAGTGTAATATGCAAATATAGTATGATTAGATTGATGTTTATGTTATATTTTCAATATATGAAGACTATCATCACATCAACATGGGAAATAAACCTAAATTGCTGATAATACTAAACATCGGTGTACATCCAATGCTATCTTTCGAATCGGAACTTCACTGTATATGTTTGAAATAGCCTTTGCCCTTATATTAAGATTTTTAAACTAAAAATTTTGTCAGGATGAAGTGACATATTATTTACTTCATCTTCTTTATTTCCATGAACATTCGCTGTGTGTCATTCTCATTCTTCTAGTCAAAAAATATCACATTTTGGCAGAAAGGACCAGACTTTCCTATCTCAGTCCAAATCTAAATTTTCTATAACATCCTTATTCAATTTCAAAACGTATCTAAATACAGATTGTGCTTTTAAGAATCCAAAATCAGAAACAAACCTTTAAAAGAAAACCTAGCAACGAATTTTTACACCCCTAATGAACGTTTTAATTTAAACGATCTGACTAACCCCCTAGCAATGCCCTATTACGTTACCTGGTATCCATTGATAAACAAGGGTTTTGTTCTTGTACCACTTCACAACTAGTTCGTCATCGCCGAGCGGCTCCAGACTGAAATCGCAGTCCAGTACGACCGGTGAGCCGTGCCTTATGACTTCCGGCACTTGGAGGTTGTTAATTTTTACGCAGATGCCGCTGCTTGTTAGAGCTGAAACAAACAGTTTATTTTAAGTTTAATGGAAGCGCTTTGCGAGATTGCTGTGCAGCACGTAGCGCAGCGCCTCTCTTAGAAAAAGAATAACTTAAATGCAATTTATTCTTGGAGTAAGATAAATATTTATTTGAGACGATTTAATTTAAAAGAAGCTGGTGGCTGCAGTTAGTTACGTGATGCCATAGCAACCGACTTAATTTTAATTTATTAAGTAATCATGAAATAAAGAATACATTGCAGATGGCGCCATAGTTTTAGAAGTTAATTCTTTTTGTCCTAGAAGGTGGAATGTACCTGTTTATTGTAATCCATACTCTTGCTGCAAGAATTTACAAATAGTTCTGGGAATTTCTTCTAAATCGTTGAACTATCATAAATAGTAAACTCGAGAAATGGTAGAAATAAACAAAGGAATTTTAAAATTAGCTTTAAAATTAGAAGTTATGCATTTTCATATCGCTATATGCATGCAGATTACAACAGTAGTATAAAGCAAGTAAGCTATAATACAAAAAGAGAGAATTGTTATTATTATTACCGGCCTTAACCTAGGTATACTCAACAAGCTTGCTATCGTCTTTCATTTGAAAGCCTAAAAGTAATATTTCCCCACTGAGTACAAATGATTTGTAATTGAAATTCTGCAAACTTCTAAGAACGCTTTTGGAATCAATAAAAATGTTACAGCCAGAGTTGTTCTGGTATTCAAGGTATTCAAGTGCTGTTTTAATGGCAATAGCTTCCATTGTAAATGCACAGGGTTCTTTGGCGAAGAGACACATCTTGATGAATCCATCTCTCAGTATGAGGGTGGCACAGCCAACCAATATTGGTTATTAATTTCCACAAAACATTATCGGCATGCCAGTTTTGTGTAAAATTTAGTATAGTAAGCACCGGTTAGTGGTGTAGCAAATATGTGAATGGGATATTATAGACGAAAGAGCCATTAGCTCTTTATAACTTATTATTATCGTACGTGGATGTGTGCACAATCTCCATTTATCTATGGCACAACAGACTGAAACAAGTCTGTTGTGTGAAATAGCACTCCCTAATTCCCATTACTTAATTAACTGCACACACTATAAGTACTCCTCGAATTCTAGCCTGCTATAAAAACAACCACTAATTAGCAATGCTTTTAACTTTCTCTCAAAAATAGCTAAAGTTGCAGAGTCGGCGATCTATTTCAGCAGTTTGTTGAACTATAAAGCACCAGTAATAAAAGGAGATTTTAAGTGAAAAGAGTGATGAGATTCATTAGACGTTAAGTTACCTTTATGACTTTTACGGTATTTATAGGTAAGAAGTTGATGTTTATTACAGTAAATGAATATTAAAAAATATATGGAAAACTAATATCGTAGCACTATATCCCGGTTTTGTTGGTTGCCGAGTTTTATCTTTGGTTTGAATCCCAGGTGATAAAATTATACAATAGTGATCAATAGACGCATGCATAATAGATGTTTAAAAGATTTATATATGAAAATGGATTTTAACCCTTAAAGTACTCTTTCAGAAGTGTTTAAAGTTTTTACAAACGACCATTAGGCGGCGCTATTGAGATGTGTCAATACTAGCTTCGTAAAATTCCACATGTGTTATTGCGAAAACAGTGGCGGCTTAGTAGTTTGTTTGCAGTAAGCGTTAAAAAAAAAAGCAGTTTTGTGAAAAAAATATAACTTTACTTGTGGATTTTCGTTAAATGGTTTGTTAGGGTTTTAGTAGAAGCCTAACTCAATAATAGTCTCTAGAAATGCTTCGTTCAAATGTTGTTAATGAAGAACCATCAAAAAGTACTATCGATAGTTGGCTTTCTGAATTTCACCATATCGAGCATTGCAGCACATTGGATTTTGCATGAATATTTAATTGTGAAGAGAATCTGTTCCCGATGGATTCCATATAATTTGACCGTAACTGAAAAAAAACTCATGTTAAGTGGTGTAAGGGAAAGCTTAAAAATATCGAATGAGAAACTACAAAATCCATATACGACATCGTGCCGAGTGATGAAACATTCATATGAACTAGTAACTTAGCAACAATCCATTATTTGGACGTTCGAAGATGAACCGAATCACACAAAAGTTCCACGAAGCATTTCCAAGAAGATGATGGCTTGTTTCCTCAGTTGCACTGTATATGCCGCCACCGTTCCTTTAGGGGATCGAAAATGAGTTAATGCTGAATAGTATACAAAAATATATTTGTGGAAAGTCATCAATGTATATTGATTATTTGAAAGGGAAAAGCATCGTATGACTTTCTCGCATTCACCTGACTCATCACTTAACAAATTCTTCGCGTTCCTGAATATCAGATAAGAAATACGTGGGCAACGATTTTCATCACCTTAAAAAGCTGTTGAAACCTTCAAACACCAAGTTTTTGAGATACCAACTACAAAGTGGAAACAATGTTTCGTGAAATCCACTTCTACTCCCACGACAGACTATAGTCCAGCTTGGTACCCAAATATTTACTTTCAATGACAATAGTTAAATCAAGACAACAATAAATATTAGTTATGTTTACCTAACATAATAATACTGGTAAACACAGCTACTCATGGTATTTGTGAAATCATTCACGGAAAAGACAAAGTGAAAAGAGAAGAAATGCTAACACATGACTTACCCGGCGTCATCAGCGTGATTTCAAGTGATTTTCCTCAACATATTGCATTTCCCTCTCGACTACTATCACCGTATCTAAATTAACAGTTAGCATTCTATCTAATGCCATAAGAATAACACACTCGTCTGCCTTTACCGATCCAATTACCCTATGCACTGTCGGAGCGCGTCCTCCGGTTTAACAATCCATGAACTGCTCAAGACTACTGCGGTAGAGGAGTCTGTTATTCTTTTCCGTGAATAATTTCACCAAAATTATGAATAGCTGCATTTAGCAGCATTATTATATTACGTTTTTTTTTTTAGACATTTTTTTCGATGTATTATTAGTAGAAACCGGATTATATGCAAAGCGTATATATTTTATTTTATTTATTTATTATATTTTGTCTATATGTAGATGTATTATACTGATTAGAGTTAATTAGCGTTAAATTAACTTTAATCAGTGTAAGACATCTACAAATAGACGTGAAATGTAATAAATAAATAGAATAAAGGATTTGCAATTTTCATATAATCCGGTCTCTAGTTGTTAGTTATGCTTGGTTGTCTATTCTTACTATAGAATTCCGTAATTTTAAAGATTTAAAGATTTTTATTGATATTAATCATTAGTTTATTAGTGATGCACCATTTATTACATTTTGCAATGACTGTTTCAATTTTACGTACCACTTGTAAATTGTCAGTGCCAGAGACTATTGTACACAAATCATCAGCATACAAAAATACTGTACCTGCTTCACCATTATGCGATTGTATGCAAGATTATTTGGAATATCATAAAATAAGTGCATGAGATTTAACCGTAAATCTTTGATTTGATCGTAGCCTTCTCAAATATATGTTGGACTCTATTACAACTTCAGCCATGACCTCATTTTCATAATTTACGCCTTATGTAAAAGAATATTAGTTAAACATTTCTTGCTAACGGAGTTTATACAAAGCAAAGAAAGTGTGACACCTTAATACATACCCTAGTAGATCCTCGACCGCAATGAAATAACTCTCCATTTTAACCACAGACACTCCAACAATTTTTCTAATATGTATGAGTTTTTTTTATTCCTGTCACACAGTTATTTCCCCAATATTAACAAAATCCAATCCACTTAACGATTTTCATCATCATCATTGTGACGCAGTAGGTCATTACGTAAGCAAGGGAGGTCCTAATATTGTTTTTATTTGCCAACTCCTATTATCGTTGGAAGGTATCAACATGGAAATGAGAAGCTAGAATAGAGGAAATAACAGAGTACCCACGAACTTATTTCTCGAAAACATTTGGTGTCGTTTGCAGACAACCGAAACCATTAGCTCGAGAAAGTGCCTTTAAAAAGATGTCATTCAAATGTCTCAGTAGAAATAACAGATGGTTTACGTTATAAGTACATACGTATATATATATAAGAAATACTTATGCATTATGTAAGGATATACACATAAATAACATTATATTATATTAGGTCGCTTTCGTTTAAGGTACATAAGAAAATATGAAGTCGTCCATCAGTGTCACCGTTGATGGAGTTGAACTTAGGGCGGAGGATAATTAAATAGAGAGACAGTAATGGGTCCTTTAATCTCGGTAAATACTATTCCGATGTTTGGAATCGGGGACAGTGGGAAAACGGGTCTCCGGCATCCCCTCTAATAAATACATTTAAGGGCGTTTATCTCTTTGTTTAATTAAACATTAATATTGGGTTTGAAAAGCAACCTTTCCCGCTGTGCGCCGCCTAGTGTTTGTTTTCGGGTCTCGGTTTTAATGTTGCGGATTGCGACTCGCGCGCTGCGGGATAAGAAAATATACGTGCCGAATAAAGGAAAATCTTCACCGGCATTAGATAAACGCGGATGTCTATTAAAATATAAACGGTAGAGATTACTCAGTTATTCATAAATTCTGTTACGTTGCCTGTACTAAACGGATGATTCTAAATGCCTTTACGCATTTTCGGAATGTCTTATACAATTTGTTTTGTTTAATCCATCCAAAATATTTCTCTAAAAGTTTTAGGGCAGCTTACAAACCGAGTTAACCCAGATATGCGTGTAACCCCACGTATGGGACGGCTGTTTAACGCATTACTGTATTATGTGTTGATTTTACAAAACGGCGTTCTCTATCAGAGTTCAAACGCATATTCATGGTCCATGTGTATTGTCTGAGGTAAAAACCACTTGTTGATTAAATTTTCAGCTTTTCTTTAATAACTTCTTACTGGCATATCACTACTAAATACACATGCGAAAGACTCATGATACTGTTGTACTTAAACATGGAAGGATATAAGAATTATAACCATAATAATAGTGATTTCTTTAACACTAAGTTAATTAATAACAGTGCAAAGTTCTATGACACACACAAGGTGTATATATATGCCTTAAAGGCCCTTGATATTCCCGCTCTCTATTTTTTTGCTTTAAGTTGGTGCTGAATACTAGTCAACGTCTCTGAAGTTGTGAAAAAAGAAAAAAAGCTGCACGATATCGTACTGCAAGACCATCAAGGACATTGTGAAAGACACTGGCTTATCATATCATGTGGTGCACAACATATCGACTAAAGAATTAGATATGAGAAAATGAGTGCAAGATGGGTGCCCCGAATGTTAACCATTGATCAAAACAGAAATCGAGTGTTGATTTGTAAGGGTCTTTTGGAAAGATACCAAGCAAACAAAGAAAACTTTTTCCTAGTCGGTATGTGGCCATGGGTACACCAGTATGATCCCGGGACCAAAATTCAAAGTAAAGTGCAAACATCATACTTCTCTTATACGCAAGTTTAAGGTCGTGTCGTCTGCTGGAAAGGTTTTGCTATCTGTGTTATGAAATGCTCAAGGAATCATCCTGACTGACTATTTGAAAAAGGGACAGAGAATTACAGGGGCCTACTACTCACAATTGATCTCTAAATTGCGACACGCTATTAAAGAGAAACGCAGAGGAAAGTTAAGACACGTCGTAAAATAAAATACATAGTGCCACTGTAGTTTCACTGTAGGGGTCAGGAGAATAGCATAGAGATCCACCCTCGTATACCTGTTTATTGAGAGATAATTAGAATAAAATTGTTTTCTAATTTTGATATTTTAAATTGTACTCCAGCTTAATTTCAGATTAAACTACTCAGCGAAAATTATTACAAAACTATAGTACTTATATATTCACCATTTAAATACTTTACGATTACACCATTTATTCAAAATTCTGCCATATTCAATTTAAACACAAATTGACCGTTCATTTTATACTGTTGAAAATATTGAGTAATACTTGTAACGCCATTTAGAGCTTCCCTAATTGTACGTTGTAATTTCTCCAAGCTATGGTTACGCCTACAATGAAGTTTACTTTTTAAATAACCAAACATGAAATAATCAAAGGAGGCCAATTGAGGAGGTCAGCGGTCTCTACTTATTAATCGGTATCCGAAAAATTATTGTAGATAGTCTAATATTCTCTGCGCAGTGTGGGTTGTTGCATCGTCCTGTTGTAACTAACCAAGTTGTAACTCGTCATCATGAAGTTGTTCAATAAAATGATCTAAAATCAGATTTTGATACGTATTGGCATCAATGTTTTGATGAAAAAGAATACGACCAATGATTCTTCTTCTTAACATCGCTAACCATGCTCCAATCTTCTGACGATGTAATGGAAAACATGAGGATTTTTTGCAGGCCAAATTCTATTACTCTGTGAATTTCCATATCCGCTAAGATGAACATGTTTCCATTCATAGCACTAGATTCCGAACGCTGCGTGTATTCAGTAAAGCGTTACAGTCGATACCTCGTCTGAAGCACAGACATTAACGTGACTACCAAACATGTGAAGCGTATTCTGATTTGCTGATGACAAGACCAAAGTACAGCTGCTTCAAAAGTAATGTGTTGCGGTTCAGCAGGGCATAACCAAGCCGCATGTTTTTGAAATTGAAATGCAGATAGAATTTATGTGACTAGGAAAACGTAGGTGGGTATCAAGGAGCACGCAAGAAAATTCTGTGTGCTTAACTTTGCGTGTATACATACATATAACAGCATTTACAAACAATTTGGTTTAAATAGAAGTTAGAACACCATTGAATGGGAATATATAAATTGTTTTGCAAGTGCAAAACACCATATCAGGTTGCGACCAAACTTGGGAAGAATTTTCCAGCTTGCTGATGATAACATCAAACTAGAGCCTCCTCAGAATGTGTTGTTGAAACATTTGCAGCTGCGCATAACAACGTTCAATGTTTTTAGCGCTAAAACAATGGACATGGAATTTATGTGACCAAAAAGCTTTTTACGGAAGCCAAACAGCACGCCAAGTTCCTGAATATGTCTAACATGTACATAAGTTGTTGAATCGTTGAACTACTTTCTGGAATTCTGACGCAGATGTCGCTATTTATCTTCGCTAAGAACGTTCCTTATTTTGGGCATCTTTCTGAGTACATTCTAAAAATATTCACACTTGCTACGATTTAAAACTAGGTATCTCCATTGAATTCATTCCAAAGCGAACATGTCCAATAAAGAATAAATTTCGATTTCAAATTATGAATTTTTCACTCCAAACTATAAAATTTCTAGGAAATTACATGATTATATTGAGAATATATTTTGAACATGTTTATTTTCGAGTGCTCTGTGTAATAGTAAACTTTGCGGTCACAATATGTTTATTGGTTTATTTCTTTTACACAGAACTGTATTTGTACCACAAAAACAATCTCCGTAATTTACAAATATACCCACAATAGAGCCATTTACGTCTACACACAATAAAGTCATTTAAATGCGATTACATCCATATAGCACCTCGCCGCTTCCATTTCATATCGTAATAATTAAAACTCGAACGATATAAACCATTGTAGTGGTTAGCTTTTAAATAAAGAAAGAAAGAAAGGTGCAGAATGCTAATCCACTTTTCGCGTGCTGCCGTATACAATCCGTATAAAGTTCCGTTCGGATTTTGTACCTGCCCACCGAGTCAATTTTCATTATACAATAATTGCTGTATAACGTTGAACGCAATCAGTACCCCGTGACAACTGCATTTTCCACTCTCGCAGGTGCTATTGCGAACGGATCCAGAGTTTGCAAGCTGCCACAGCTATACGTATAGCCAGACGATAATTCATCAACGTTAACATGTCATGCCATAGTTTAAAGCGTGTATCTATGTATGCATAATAAGCTTGGCACGTGAATATAGACTTGCTGTACACTTGCCGAGAATAGGGGCAAATGTGTGTATATGTGGGGCATCGATTTTGCAAGAGGTTGAATGGTACTAGATGTGTAGAACCCATAAGGAAGCACATATTCGTTCATAAGAAAGGCGGTGGTAGGTATCTATATTGAATTTTAGCTTAAAAGCTTTCTATTTTATACGCGCTTTTAGTATGTTCCCGCGCTTTCTGTATTTATGCAATTGTTTCTAGCACTTGCAGTAATATTAAAGCATAAAATAACAACATTTTTAAGCGAATCCTTTATACCTACTGTGTGTCTTGAAAAGTTGGAGAAAGCAGAGGTGCATTCATTGGAAAACAATATCAAGTTGTTAAATTGGCAGTCTATGATGTCGTACTGTTATTGATTTAGCGCACAATAAGATCATAAAACAACATAATCGAGAGCGCCACGTTTTTCTTCGAATAATTTCTATCTTCGTTACCGCTACATCTGATAGTTAAATCCAAAATTGAAACCTCAAATTATGTTTGACATTTGTTGACATTAAGTTTGTCACTTCAAATTAGATTTAATGACTATTGACTTATTTTACAAATTTTAAAGCATTATTGTTATTGACTTAAACTACCAAATTTGCCATTTACTCTTTGAATAGAAACTTATTCGTTTTATAACTCTGTAATACATATGTCAAACGTAATTTCAAGTTTCAGTCTTGCTATGATTTCATGAAAATTTAAGTATCAGATGTAGTAACCAACATAAAAAACAATTCGAGGAAAACACGGCCTTCTAGATTACGTTTTAATGATCATATATATGGGTACCAGGGTTTCTGGTCGCGTGTGCTGTTTCAACTAGGTCGACATTTCGACGAGATCTCACTCGTCTTCAAATCATCGAAGATGTCATATCAGTGGGGTTGGCCAAATCTTCGACGCGCCAGATCCGAACTTGCCCACACGCTCGACCGATACTAACACACACTAATACACAGCAGGGAAATAGAGACAGATTTTCCCAACGAATTCTGTCAATTTTTGTATCGACACGTGCGGGTGAGTTCGGACTTGGCGCGCCGAAGATTTGGCCAACCTTACTAATATGCCGCTATCACGACATCGGCGAGTCCCAAATGTATGCGTGCAACTATAGATTATATCACCCAGGCTTTAAAGTACTACGGTTTATATGGAGTCGTATGTAACTATTTTTTTTTGTTTGGAATTAGGAACATTGCCGAGTTATTTGTTTTTAGGATAATACATTTATTTTGTTTATCGTTTCTATCTCAAATTTCTCAAATTCGATTCGTTATTTACTGTATTATTTAACTTAAGTTTATTTTGCCATCTTCCCATTCATTTATATTTATTTTTGAGTGAATTAGTGTTTCTGAAACCTACTACAACTTCTAAAAGTCATCTATTGTAATTAAGACAAAAATAAATTTTGATTATTTAACATTTGTGAAATTATTAGTTTTCAAAGTAGAAACTCCTAAAAAACGAAACACCTATTGATATTCGAAACAAATTTTGTTTATCTTAGATCAAAGTTTACCAATATCAATATTATTTTACCGATAAATTGTACTGTTTTCGTTGGATATCCTTGCATAAAATTTAACGTCATCAGTGTAATTTAGACAAGGCGGCGGGTATATATGTTAGCAGATCATTTACTAACAGTATGAAAACCAGAGGGCCCACATTAGAACATTGAGGAACACCAGATATGGAGATGAACTTCCAAGATCCGAAGCTTTTATAGAAGACAAAATTGGTCTTATTTTACAGGAATGATTATGCAAGGTTGATAAAATGGGAAGACCGCTCAAATTTATCAAAAGCGCCAGAGAAATTGGTATAAACAGCATCCAGCTATTCCAGATTATCGATCGTCTCGCTGACATATTACCGAAAAGAAGCAAGCAGATCTTTCAACATAGAAATCACGTTAAAGTGGTAAAATGTGGAATTTGATATTATTATTGATACATGTGCAAATGTGCCTTTCAAAGACACTTGCAGTATTGTAATAGGGCGATACTGTTCTGCATAAGAACAATTCTCACTCGCTTTCATAATATAGGAAAAGCTCTAATTGAGATCAACATATTAATAATCTATTTGAAAGGAATAGCAGGCAGCGAAGGAAGAATATGGTTGCCTGGTCATCGCCAGAAGTAAACTTATCAGAAAGCGCTGAAACCATTTATATCAGTAATTTTTCAGACGCTACCCCAAATCGAAAAGCCAGAAGGTGCAACATTTCGAGGGAATTGCAATAGTAGCAGTTGTAGCCATATAAACGATTTATAATTTCATGAAGGCCAGTCAGCCATCCCATATTCCATATCTTCAAACCACATGATTTGAAATATTCTGGTATAGCTCCGTTAGAGTACCAATTCAGTAGGATATTTCTTTATGGCAGATTCAGTCTTAGTTAGGAAACTTATCAGAAAGCCCTGAAAAGACTCGCATGAGCGACTCTTCAGGCGCTAACCCAAACCAAAGAGCCGGAAGATTCAACAAAACTGCCGAGTGAAATTGAACACTACCGATTGTTGCCATATACGCGGCAGAGGAATCCTGGGCGAAACAATTCATGATTTTCTGACGGCCATCCAATCCCATACCTCCAAAACACATCGTTTCAAGTATTATGGTGGCGATGCACTTACCACGACCACATTTCGATGGAATTTTCTTTTTGGCGGATTCACTTTTAGTTAGGAAACTTATCAGAAAACCCCGATATGATTCGTATCGGCAATTCTACAGACACCAACCTAAATTGAAAAGCCGGAAGACCCAACAAGGCTGCCGAGGGAACTGCAGCAGCAGCACTTGTAGCTATAGAGGCGGTAGAGGAGTCCTCAGCGAAACAACTCACAATTTCCTGAAGACCATTAAGTCCCATGCCTTCAACTACATCGTTTGAGGTATTTTGGTAGTACTCTAGCGGAGGTAAACGTATAACTAGAGTTCAGTGGGATTTTTCTTTCTTATTGCGAATTCAGTCTTAGTTAGGAAACTTATCGGAAAGCTCTGAGATAATTCGCATCAATGATTCTTCAGACGCCAACGTAAATGGAAAAGCCAGACGGTCCAACAAAGCTGCCAACCGAGCTGCAATAGTAGCCGTTATAGCCATATACGCGGCAGAGAAGTCCTGGACTAAACAATTCATAATTTCCAGAAGGCCATCCAATTCCATATCTCCGAACCACATCGTAATCTTGTGGTACTCTAACGGAGTTAAGTGTAAGACCACAGTTCAGTGGGATTTTTCTTTATGGCGGATTCAGGAAGTTATTCTAAGCAGCAGAAATTAAATTCTTCCTTAAAGCTTACAAATTTGTGAAGCAGTTGTAGTATAGAGCATCACCAGTGATTCTCCATCTCTTATGGAAGTCAGTCTCCGATTTGAGATTAGTTCTTGTGTTTTGAGGTGTGAGAATAAAGCTTCATCCAATCACGATTCAAAATATAGTTGCCTGCCTCCTCGAAACTTCGCTTGTGGAAGCATGAGCAGATTGGAGCTAATTAAACGTTTGATTCCGCCACAGCTGTATAGTCAAAGCTCAACTTGCGTAAATTGAGGGAAATTTTTTGAATAGTATGCATTAAATTTAAATAGCAACTAGCGTCGACGCTAAAATAATACGCCCAATTAACGTAGACGGCGAAACGTATTCACCTCCGCGGTACTCCACACAGGTTGTTGTTCATCAAGTTCCCCGCGTTGTCGTTTTCTTTCTTTTTCGCGACGAGATATTCATATCGCTCACTAATTCGAGCGTGCTAATTATTTTCGTACGCGAGCTCTGGCTTTTCCGCGATCGGTGCGACGTGTGTGTTTTGCCGAACGCCCTCGCCGCACGTATAAAATGAAAATAAATTAGCGGCAAATGGTCTTTAGCCGTTGAGGCTAAACGACTCCCCGACCGGTTGGCATTCTTAATTCGAAAAATTTGTTTTATTACGTGAACGTGCGCGGAATACGACGTCAATTTAAGAGCGGCAAAGCGGTGGGGCGTAGTCGTACGTATATATATTTTTTGCGTGTACGCCCCCCGAACGTATATTAGCGACTACCTAAAATTTATATTGCTTTAACTCTCCACCCTTAACTCACATTTTCGTTTAAGGGGCATCAATAGTAGTTTATGGGTTTATATTTTTTATCATCAAAAAAATATTTTAAGCCAATTCTTGATTAGTTTTCTTACATGAACGGAGACTTGATAATACCATATTTGATCAGTACCTCAAAAGAATGGGTAGGAATAATGACGAATGAGGATAAGGTAACGAAAGGGAACGTTCTCTTATCGGTCTTAGGATATGAGGACAGTTCGATATTTTTCTTTCTAATGTTTCTTGTTTCTATATTCTTTGTTTTAGTTTTTAAATAAAGGCGTGAAAAAAATTGACATTCGAGCACACTGCGCCTTAGTCGAAAAGGTACCTGGATCAATACCCAATTTGGACACGAAATGGGGATAACCAATGCAGCTAACATGCCATACAATGGAGAAGACTGGACATGAGTAATGAATAAAGTAATATGATCAAGATAAGAATAAAAATTATTTTGTTAACCTAAGCAAAGGTACGTTTGGGCGGATACCGTTTAGATCATTCCGATCGGTTTGAAACTTGCACGCATTCCAAAAAAAAGAGAAACAAATTTCTGAACAGGCCCAAGTATCAGTTATATGTTATTTGTTGCTGGCAAGACGAATTCACATCGTACAGCATTCCTTTTTGCTATAAATTGCCAAAGATTTGAGCATCATTAATATTAGTTATATCACGTTTGGGTTTCAGCAGCTTTCTTCATAATTATTATATTACTTTAGCTATTTTGCGGTATAGATTAGTTCTTCTCAGAGCTTTGATTTGAAAATTAATAGATTATATAAGTAATGTGCAAATAGTAAATACAAAAGACTTTACTACAGAAATCACAATTCTGTAACAGTTCCTTTGAATTATGGATGCAGAACCTACCACCAATACTATTAAAAGTACAAGCGTGTATTTTGCTCCCGATTATCCCGAAGTTGTGCGAAAAAAACCATCAACAACAAACCTGGATGAGAATCAATTAAAGGTTTATATGCTGATTCGAGATCGTCGGTTGAATATATGTACAGGAAATTCCTCTTCTGGTTGACATTCCTAAAAGCTCTGTTCGTGAAATCGTATCTGAATTAGGCTATAGAGAAGTTTCCTTGAAATGCGTACCAAAACTGTTGGCCGACCAACACAAAATCCAACGAATGGTGAAGGTAATGGAACTTTTAACACGCTATCGTCAGGAAAACGGATTTCTAGAGTCTATAATTACAGACGACGAAACGTGAATGCACCACCATCAGCCCGAATCAAAAAAGTCGCGATGACATGGAAGCATGGGAGTTCCCCATCACCGAAGTTCAACAATCTACAAAAAAAGATAACGGCAAATATGTTCTGGGATATGCGAGGCATTTCGCTCATACAGTTTTTACCACCGACAACGACAATCAACAGCGATATCTGATGTCAAACTCTCGAAGAACTACATCAAGTTATTGGATAGAAACGTAGAGGAAGATTGACATAAGGATTCAGATTATTGCATGAAGATACAGAACCGCACACCTCTTCTAATTAGACGAAGGCCTGGCTTCATAAACATAATCGGGAAGTTATTGTTATTCTATAGTCCAAACCTAGCTCCTTCTGACTTCCATTCATTTGCGCCATTCAAAGCTTATTTGTCGCGTAAAAGGTTTGAAGAAGACGACGAAGTTCAAGATAGAGTAAGGGAGTAATTTAAAAATTTGGAGAGGTAAGAGGGCCTAGCGATAGAGAAGCTGTCTGGATTTGTTACTTGATCTATACCGATTCAGTCGTGTACGTGATTTGGCATTTCGAAACCAAGTTTTTCAGCAGTACGGGGCACTTTCAACGACATTTGTAAAGCAAACGCATTTCATGATTTACTGATATCTCTTATGTTTTACATTCGCCAGACCTTACCTCTCCAGACGCATACATTTGGGTCATGACCGAATATGCCGTCTTCAAAAGGTCACCACAAACTATCGGTGAATTAAAGAATACCATTCGAGTCTTCTTCATACAACTGAGACAACCCTTATTCAATAACGACGGCCGACATGAAACTTCGTTAGGAAGTCGTGTCTTGAACGAGAAGAAGCACATTTAGAACATGTAATAAAGTCTAAATGCAATGTTAAAAAAATAAAAGAATTATAAGTTCTGTACTGTTTAAGTAACTCCCTCAACATCCGCCACTGAATTCCCACGTTCGCCTTCCTCTTTTTCTGTTTTTCCGCATTTTCGCTTTCCATTTCTTTCCCCTTCGACGAACGCCGCCGAAGAAAGGTGGATTTTTGCCTCTCTCTACGCCGGAGAAACGCAAAGCGTATACTAAACAAATAAAGGGCGCTTATTTTAATTATCGCCTCGCTTTTTTTTTACGCCAGCGCCCCCTTTAGGCTAATTGACGACGGGGTTTATTCGATTCCGGGACCTTTTAGTCCGTCATATTTTCTCTTAAATGGAGGGTAAAAGCGTATGTTTGTTTTTATTGCGCCGTAAAAATTAATTTATTTTATCTACCCGGGCGTTTTTTCTCCCGTTTTACGTAGTTCTTCGAGACGGATAAAGAAAGGGAGAGGTAAAGAATGAAAAGGAAAATTAAAATTTTAAGTAATTTTCTACCTTGTACCTTCGAAAATTTACAAATGCGCTCCTAACGATATGGAAAATACGGGGAATTTCTCTTTGCAATTCGTTAAGTAGGTGTAGCATGTTTTTGAAGATTTAACGCACTGTAGTTAATAAAATCCGCTAACATTTCTATTACTGCGATTAATTGTTACACCTCAGACATTATGCTTCTCTTATAACTATTCATATTAAATTATTAACACCAAATCAAAGGATGTTTTTGTTCTAGTAATATTATTTAATTACCTTGATGTTTCTAGTTATGTTACTAGTAACATTGCAGCGGCTACATATTTAACATCACAGTGAAAATGATGCAGCCCAGTACACAATTTTTATTCGAATGGGGAAAATCCGTAGATGCACGTGTGCTTTACATCTTTATCTGTTGTAACTGCGATTACCAATTTTATCACAAGCAGCTTATAATTTAGAGTAGTTTCCTATTGGATATTCGATGACTACGCACTTATGCTTCAAGAATAAGCCACAAATTTTCAATAACGTTTATGCCAGGTGACTGAGCTGGAGTTTCTACCGTACTGCGACAGTTAACACATGGGCTGAAAAGTCCCTGGCGTAAGACATAGATGACGCTAGTTTTATTGCAGTCACCTTTCTCTCAGTTAGTACTAACCTTCAAAAGACAACTGTTAAAATTTCATGATATTCTATTCATCAGCTTGTGAGTTATTGTGCTAAGAGTCACGCTACTTTTGTTATTTTCAAAACAATGGATCAAAAACAATTTCGTGTTTTAATTTTACACTGGTTCTTGATCGGAAAAAATACCGTTCAAGCGAAGCAATGGCTTGAAAAGTGTTATGGGGACTCCGCTCCATCAGAAACAACAATAAAACGTTGGTTTGCTGACTTCAAACGTGGTCGTAGAGACACCGATGATGCAGAACGCAGTGGATGTTCAAATGAGGCGGTAACACCAGAAAACATCAAAAAAATCCACAAAATCGTCTTGAGTGAAGTTGCGTGAGTTAGCTGACATCGTAAACATATCAAAAGAACGTATTGGCTTTATATTGCATGAGCATTTGACTATGAGAAAGCTCTGTTCAAAGTGGGTGCCGCGTTTGCTCACTGTTGACCAAAAACAAGAACGTGTTGATGATTCTGAGCAGTGTTTGGCCATGTTTAAACGTAACAAACCGGAATTTTTGCGTCGATATGTGACAATGGATGAAACATGGATCCATCACTTCAGTCCGGAATCAAAACGATCGTCATCTGAGTGGACAGCAACTGGTGAACCTCGTCCAAAGCGCCCGAAAGTACAACAATCGGCTGGAAAGGTTATGGCCCCGGTATTTTGGGATGTGCGTGGTGTAATATTCATCGACTATCTTGAGAAAGGAAATACCATCAACAGTGAATATTACATAGCGTTATTGGAGCGCTTGAAGGCCGAAATTGCAAAGAAACGACCGCATATGACAAAGAAAAAAAATGTTGTTTCATCAAGACAACGCACCGTGTCACCAGTCAATCAAAACGATTGCAAAACTATATGAATTGAACTTCGAATTGCTCCCACATCACCGTATTCGCCAGATTTGGCTCCCAGCGACTACTGGCTGTTCGCAGACCTCAAAAAGATGCCCGCCGGTAAGAAATTTCGTACGAATGAAGAGGTTATCGCTGAAACTGAGGCCTATTTTGAGGCAAAAGATAAATCGTTCTACAAAAGTGGTATTGAAATGTTAGAGCGGCGCTGGAATGATTACGTTGCTCTTGACGGAGATTACGTTGACAAATAAAGCTAATTTTGAACCAAAAAAACCGTGTTTTCTTTGTTAGACCCGGGACTTTTCAGCCCATGTGTTATATAACAACTATTCCTGGACCACACGTGAAGAATGTTTCGGGTTGTTGTCCTGATAATATCTGGCATCTTCTTGTGCGTCAGGTTTCCTGATATTAGGCACTAAATTCTGTTAAAGGATGTTTAAGTACATAAACCTATCAATAGTACCGTCAAAAAAATGAAGATTTCCAACACCAACAGCGGAAACACAGCTCTAGACCGTTACATACCCACCTCCATGTTTAACTGTTGACTTTAGATGTTACAGTTTTAATTCTTCATTATTTTTTCTCCACACATCGAAAAGACTAAATTTACTCTCATAGGAGAATAAGACATTTTTCCAGAAGTCGAAATCTTTATTTTGATCCTGTAATCTAAACTGTAAGAGTCTTCTTTTATCCTTCTGGTTTATAAACGTTTTTTTTCCTGGCTATTCGTGTGTGCAATTTGGCACGCCCCACACTTCTTCGAACCATTTCTGCATTCACGGTATTTCCAAGAACACTTTTCATCTCCAGGGTTAACTTAGGAGTACTCCTCATGTTTGTTAAATATTTCTTTTTGGGCTTATTTTACATTTGTTCTTCACTCTGTTTTTGCGATTATATCATTCAATAATACGCTGAATTGCAGATGCACTTCTATTTAATATGGATGCAATTTTCCGCATGACTATTATTTTTCTTATGGTGAAAAATTACTAATTCTCTTCCATCTTTGTCTGTTGACCGATGTTGAACCATTCTAAATTATAAGCTGTTTGTGATAAAATTGCAAATTGCAGTTAAGAGGTAAAGTACACGTGCATCTACGGATTTTTCCTATTCGAATAGAAAATGTGTACTGGGCTGCATCGTTTTCACTGTGATGTTAAATATGTAACCGGTCTAATATTATCTCTTTAGAATTCGTAATACGTCTTCGATTCAGTTTTGTTTTATTTTTATAATGTATTTCAAGAATACTAGATATAATATATTCAATTCACTTTTCCCGAATAATTACTTTCCCTAACATTTTCAGCTTCTTACCAAATTTTACAAAACTGTATCATTTTCACTGTGAGTCACAGTATGTACAATAATATGACAGAAAATACAGAGATATAACTTGATACCTAGCACAACGCAGTACTCTAACAATATAAAAATAAATGAAACATATGAACAATCATGTATATTAAGAATATAAAGTAAAGTAAATTAAACCAATAAATAACAGTATAACTAAGCATTGTTTGTTATACTTTTGCTATATTTTCTAACGACCAAATTTACCCTGCTGGAGGTCATGATTATTCACTAATCTTTTCTAGATTTCAAACTGTATCTTTAGAAACAAGACGTAAAATATTAAGTTTAAAATTTTTGTATATCTCACATAATAACAGTTTAATGTACCCAGACTTTCTCCACTGCATGAACAGTACCTTTATTTACCTACTTGTAGAACGAATATTACGTTTAAGTCACCTCTGTATGTCATATATACTAAGTTTAACATAATTTTGAGGAATTCGTCATTCATTTTCGCTCAATAGATAAGATAGATGTTAATTATTTTAGAAATTTTTGTAACTAATTTAGACTTTTAAATATTATTATTACGTAGCATTAAATATGTCCCAGTTTACTCATGAAACACTGGTACAGGTACTTGAAGATCCTCCAAATGCCCTTGAGATGAAGCAAGTAACGCAATACAACGTGCGTTAGCGAAGATCCCAATAAACTACTTCGTAGATACGCGTCCTAAATTATGGGTATATGTAAATGTGCTTTATTTTAGAACAGAATAAATTATAACTTTATTGTCCAACAGATTACTCGAATTAAGGGACAACAACAAAGTTAATATGTTAACAAGTAGGTATGCAATCAAATATAGAAGGTGTTCTAATTTGAGGTTACCTTTTAAATTTATAATAAAATTATCTAGAATGTAATAGCACGTTTTTTCAAATGCTGATGGTTGTAGTTTGGTAATGAAAAATAACATCCTGTTGTTGTATGGTAGGCTTCCTCTCACCACAATTTTAAATCAAATGTTGCCATGACTACGGTTCAATTTCACAAGCACCTCAATAATATTCCCCTTAAGATCATTAATTGTTTTTGGATTACTAGCCTAAATCTTTTTACTTTAAATATTTCTAAAGGAGAGAATCTACAGATTTAAATCGCATAACCTAGTCTGCCAATTAATGAAATAATATTTTTCTTTGTCTTAGAACCGGCAAATTTGTCTGTTTACAAATATCCTTTTAAACAGAAAAAAAGGCAAAAGTAATTCCAATTACAGACACAGCTATGCCGTATATAGGGTACCATAGACACTTGCAAACGTAGATAATACTAAATGATACACATATTGCAAACTACCAAGATACTAAAAAGTCTTTTATCAGTGGTGTAACTTTAACATTAACAAAAGGACGTTTGACTTACGTTTCTTATAGTTTTGTTGTCGCAAACCCTTCAATAATTTAGGATATCTACTGCCTGCGTTAATAAATCTGAAATATGTACCATCGAATATGGTTCTTCAGATTTCTTCGCGCAGTCGACTTGTTTGTTTGTTAAACTTGGCGGAAGTCTTATTTCATCCGACTCAAAAACATGTTACTTGAAGTTCGCAATTTTACGACTGATATTAATATCCACAAATTCTCTAAAATATCGCTAGTATGCTGGCAAAGCCATATAAGAGCGTTATTTATTAAATACAATAAATTTTACTTTAGATCAAACGAAATTTATTGCCTTTTGTGCGAAACAAAAGCCTCTATGTATAATGGAGATAAGCGCTATTTGATGGAGCTTTATTTGGCGAGGGAATTCTGACAAAGGATATTTATTAGTATTTTATCGATTCTAATATTCTATTTCGGTATCGGTTTTCATCGTACTAAGAGTTGTTAGTGCTTTGTAAATATTCAATATACAATTTCGTATAATTTTGTTGTAGATATTGACTGTCCAGAAAATAAACACACTTAGCTGCCCACACCATAAACTTAAACATTAATTAATTAACAATGCAATATCTTCTCTAGGGAATAGTTAGTCGCTATCCAAGAAGAATGTCTTACACGTCGTTATAATAGTATCCTCATAATTGGAAAGATTTTAAATAGAAGAAAGGAAAGAATAGAATTGTACACTTTTCGGATTGGAACGTTTTATAATGAAGGCTTTCTCATAACCAATAAACAGAGAACATATCTTACAGATGGTCCTTATATGAGTAGTAAAAGTTGTATCAAGAATAAGAATGAGTGATCAAACAATTTTGAGCAAACCATTAATGTTACCACCAGGAACTGCCAACAATTAGAGCATTTGTCGCGCAATGACAAACATATTGTAAACGTTAAAATTTGATATACACAGTCTGATAATTAAATAACGGAACTTTTTAAATATAGAATGAATTACAGATTATATTATTGTTTACATAATAACATTTCTATATTTCAAATATATACTTGTAGACTCAATACAGCGTATGTATAGCATGGGTGACTAATGCATGCATCGATTTTTTTAAGTCGGATTGTCGGATGTTCTCCAGAACCTGTGTCACGGCTGCTAGAATGGCTGGAACATTACCATAAAAGTGTCCTTTCATTGCAGTTTTTAGTTTTGTGAATAGAAAATAATTGCACAGTGATAGATCGGACTAATACGATGAGCAGGCGATGAGACAAAATTGTTTTTTGATCCAAAATACACGAATCTTAAAGGTTTTGTGAGGTGGTGCATTATCGTGCAATAAAAACAGCTGTTTTCCTGCTGGATATTCGGGTCTAACCCGAACAATTCCCGACCTCAAACGATGTACAGTTTCACCTTCTGGAACAAATTCCTTATCGCCAATACCTTTTTGAATAGTAAAAAGTAACCAGCATTGTCTTGATTCTTGACTTATGAAAGTGGTTTTTCGTTCGACAGAAAGAAAGCGTCCGTCGAAACGTCGTTAAAATTATTTCCATTGATGAGTAGCATGCTGTACTCGGACGTACTTTATTGAATTATGTGCAATTTACCATCCTGGAGAAACACATAGAATCTTCAAAATTCTCGTCCATGGAAAGGGTGGCACGAGTGGCAGGTTTGTTAGTAATTAATTTCATTCCATAAAGACTGTATGCTGTGTAGCCCATCAAGCGGACAAACAAGTCTCTCTTCGAAAGTATTTAGATATAATCTTCAAAAAGAGTAGGCAACTGTTAAGCTCCAAGCAGTAGAAAATAGTGTTCCAACTATTTGAAAACCATTTAATTAAAGTAGGCGCTATCCTTACGGAGCACCAGACCGAGAGAGCTGAAAACCAACGCGTGTGTGTGAGAGTACAATACAAATATACTCATCATCAAAACTGCTTGCTTTTCTATTCTTATTTGCATTTACTATTCCAAAAAAGAAAATTTAGATAGACAGGGATTGATTTAGATGGTTGTTAAAACAATTTTGTTAAAAGCGATATATGATTTCTTTTTGTTAATATATTTTTCATAAATCTTGCATTTGGCATTAATTATTTAATTAAATGTAAAAAGAAGGAAACAGTTTTGAATTAAACGAAGGTTTTTAAGGAAAAAAATCCATTCATAGAAATAATTGTCTGAATTTTTACCATAGAACGTTGAAAATTTAACGATCTAATATTGGTGCAATTAAAATGCAGTTTGAATTTGTTGAACGAATCTACGCCATTATTATAAATTTGTCGTCATTACTTAAGCAATACACTGTTTTCTGACACAAACCCAATTTTCATTCTTTAAGTCTATAACACTGTTTGTATAATAACTGGAGTTATTGTTTGGGCTGTTTCCATCGTTTGTTGAATTTATGTATTCCGACGTTTCGGCAGCTCGTCTCGTGTCGTCCTCAGGGTAACCCTGAGAAAGGCTGTTACTTACCAGATTTATCATACGTTCGATGATGTCTAACGAATGATTAATCTGGCAAGTAACAGCGCCCCTCAAGGCTACCCTGAAGACGGTAGTAGACGAACTATCGAAAAGTCGGAGTACATAAGTTCAACATACGATGCCTAGTTATTGTGATAATCCATCATCATCAATAATACATTGTCACTACATCGACTATTGCTACGTATGTATGTGTAGCTCGAGGATCTTGGGATTGAATTTGACTGTCGAAGTATTGTCTTTTTGAAGAACTATTTCGAAAGAATTACTCTCGAGGAATTTTAGGGCTCCCAACTTTTTCTGTGAATCGCATCAGTCGTGCTAAATGTCGCGTCGTGGTTTCGCAATAATAAAAAAAGGTTAATTATTATAGTAGAGAGTGTACAAAATTTCCACAACAAAACTGATATCTCTTTTGAAAACCTTTCATCGCTATACCATCAAACACCAACAATACATAAGGTTGAAGAAGGCCACTGAAAACAGTTTGAAAGATTCACGAGTTAATTCTAAAGAAAATACGCATTACATTTTATTACTTATTGGAAAATATCAATCGATATTTCTTTTTCATCTCATGTGATATTAATTGGCTTTGAATCTCCCTAGATGCATTAAGAATATTACTTATAATTCGGCCCTAAATCTTCATGGAAACCCAAAATTAATTCAAATGGTTTTATACGCATTTCAATTACTTCCGAAGCAGCAATGTATAATTCCATAAAAGATTTAAGCCGACCGACGTTCTGCTTACGTGCGCATCACGTCAATCCTCTCGACGACGATGGTCGACCTGGGCAAAGACAACGTAAATTTTTCAAAGGAAACGACATTGTTCTAAATATAGCCGGGTAGAAACGGATCTGGCGAAAAACTTCGCGTCTAAAGCTAAAAAAGGACGGAAAATGGAATAACGGCGAGGGCGCGGCTAGAAGGGAGCGTACACGGATAAGTGCAAGCAGGCACGATGGTGAGTTATCCGTAAGATAACCTTAGCGGCGAGGGCTGCGTCTTTCTCGCATAGAGGGATATGTGAATTAGCTTAAACTGTCCCCGGTTTGCTCTAGTGGATAGTGCCCCGGGCGTCCGAAGAATCGAGGCTACATTAACTCTGGCAAACATATAAAAGAGAACCGACCGAGGTAATCAGGATGAATGTATTAGATTATGTAAATACCAGGGAGTTCACTCGCTTCCCGTCCGACGTTCGGATAAATATATCACGAACGTCGTTTCTATTCGTCTCAATTCTTTCTATTTCCCTCTATTCCTTATGTGTACACGATTTATTAAATCTTGCGTATGTTGTAGGGACCATCCGAATCAATCTAGCAGTGAAATAATGTACGGAAATATAGCATGTCCGAAATTGGATATAAGGTAGCATCGATATCTTTCTTATTATATTTTTTATATTTCTATATATATTATTATAAGTTGAGATTTATTTAAACTAGCAAGCTTGTACAATTTTAAAGTGCAACTGGAATTTTATGTTCCAGACAACTCAGATTTTCATTTTTCTTTAAATCAATAGAAAAGATAATAATAGTAGTAGTAATAGTAATAATAGCAATAATAACTTTATATACTCCTAGTTTTACGTTATAATAATTGTATTATAAATCTTTTTTGGAGTGCTTATTTTGATATTTTACTGGTGCATGTGGATTTCTGTGAGTAACTGAAAATACAAATACATAAATGTACCTAAGATGTGTACATAATAGTAGTAAAGCAAAAATAATTTTGACAATGCGCAAAGAGTGGAGAACTAATATGAAAACACAAATTATGGAACTTTGGTATGTTGAGCAAAGTAAATGTATCAAATTCAATGCAATTGCATTGTATTCACAGAGTAAATGACTTAAATTATTTAAGGTTATTATCATAGTGACTCGTGACAATTCGATATCGATATAAGATCAATATCGTTCCTCTTTTGATCATTTTGAAACTTAATAATATATAACTAAACATCTAACGTTAAAGAATGTTTGTATTAATAATCGCATCTTTTGATAGAAATATTCAACGCTAAACAAATAAATTAGTTACGTAATTATTTTAAATATAATTTAACTGAAACGGATCCCGCCCACGCCCTTTCGAAGCGAACCACCCCGCACGGTCCGGAGCTTACCCCCACTCTGGCCGTTTATACGGTATATCGCGTATTTTCGTCTAGATTTGCCTCTCTATCTCTAACCGTTAAGGAGAAAATCGCGTTTGAAATTCCCTAAAATGCTTAACTCCGAAACTTTGAAGCGCCGTAGCTCCTAAACGGTTATAGATAGAGGATCCCGGTTTGCGCCGTTCGAAAGTACGCGTCGAGATCTTTCAAATGAGCATCGAACGGTCGCGCTGCGACCACGCATAACCGCGATATGGAGATTCGGTCGAGAAATTTCGGTGAAATATCGAAGTCCGAAAATTACCGTTTTTATCACCCTATCCGGTAGATTTTTACGCGCCGAACAAGATTTTTTTTAGCACGCTTCGATATCTCTAACCGTTTAAGAGATACGAGCGTTTGAAGTTTCGGGACTTCGAAAAAACGCGAAAAAATCGACCCCGAAAACGACATCTTTCGACGTTTTCTCGTTTCGCGCGTTAACGACGCCGTTCGGACGGACGAGTTAGACGGTTTCCGATAGAAAAATGTCCGCGGAATCGATTGCGACCGCTCCGGACGCCCTATCTCTAACCGTTTAGCGGCTACGGCCCGTCAAAGTTGAAAGAGAGGGAAAAAAAATTCCAACTTTGAAGCGCTGTAGCGTCGGAACGCGTTGAGCTAGGGCGTCCTTCTTTCGCCTGTTTAGAACCCTCGTAGGGGTCCTTACGACGCGCCGATAAGCGAACGTCTAACTCTTCCCGTTAACGCGCAGCAGAAACGTCGCATTTTTTTCTGACCAAAACGATGAAATTTTTTCGACCCGAAAAATCGAGGGTCGGAATTTCGGGGTTTTGACTCGACGGGAACGTGGCCATATATGGGTGTATTACGCCTGAGAAATTTCAGCCCCCTAGCAATAACTGTTTAGGAGATATGGACGTTTGAAAGTTGAGGGGGTGCAAAACTCAACTCCTCAACGGAGCTCCGAATGGGGTCGAGTGATATATCAAAAGACGCGTATTTTCGCGTAGATTACGATAAAAAAAAGTTTGCCTCTCTATCTCTAACCGTTAAGGAGAAAATCGCGTTTAAAGTTTCGAAATTTCCAAAAATGCTTAACTCCGAAACTTTGAAGCGCCGTAGCTCCTAAACGGTTATAGATAGAGGATCCCGGTTTGCGCGGTTCGAAAGTACGCGTCGAGATCTTTCAAATGAGCACCGAACGGTCGCGCTGCGACCACGCATAACCGAGAAAGAAGATTCGGTCGAGAAATTTCGGTGAAATATCGAAATTCGAAAATGACCGTTTTTATCATCCTATCCGGTAGATTTTTACGCGCCGAACAAGAATTTTTTTAGCACGCTTCGATATCTCTAACCGTTTAAGAGATACGGGCGTTTGAAGTTTCGGGACTTCGAAAAAACGCGAAAAAATCGACCCCGAAAACGACATCTTTCGACGTTTTCTCGTGTCGCGCGTTAACGACGCCGTTCGGACGGTCGAGTTAGACGGTTTCCGATAGAAAAATGTCCGCGGAATCGATTGCGACCGCTCCGGACGCCCTATCTCTAACCGTTTAGCGGCTACGGCCCGTCAAAGTTGAAAGAGAGAGAAAAAAAATTCCAACTTTGAAGCGCTGTAGCGTCGGAACGCGTTGAGCTAGGGCGTCCTTCTTTCGCCTGTTTAGAACCCTCATAGGGGTCCTTACGACGCGCCGATACGCGAACGTCTAACTCTTCCCGTTAACGCGCAGCAGAAACGTCGCATTTTCTGACCAAAACGATGAAATTTTTCGACCCGAAAAATCGAGGGTCGGAATTTCGGGGTTTTGACCCTACCGGAATGTGGCCATATATGGGTGTATTACGCCTGAGAAAATTTCAGCCCCTATTCCTAACCGTTTAGGAGATATGGACGTTTGAAAGTTGAGGAAGTGCAAAACTCAACTCCTCAACGGAGCTCCGAATGGGGTCGAGTGATATATCAAAAGACGCGTATTTTCGCGTAGATTACGATAAAAAAGTTTGCCTCTCTATCTCTAACCGTTAAGGAGAAAATCGCGTTTAAAGTTTCGAAATTTCCAAAAATGCTTAACTCCGAAACTTTGAAGCGCCGTAGCTCCTAAACGGTTATAGATAGAAGGATCCCGGTTTGCGCGGTTCGAAAGTACGCGTCGAGATCTTTCAAATGAGCACCGAACGGTCGCGCTGCGACCACGCATAACCGAGATACGGAGATTCGGTCGAGAAATTTCGGTGAAATATCGAAGTTCGAAAATGACCGTTTTTATCATCCTATCCGGTAGATTTTTACGCGCCGAACAAGAATTTTTAGCACGCTTCGATATCTCTAACCGTTTAAGAGATACGGGCGTTTGAAGTTTGGGGACTTCGAAAAACGCGAAAAAATCGACCCCGAAAACGACATCTTTCGACGTTTTCTCGTGTCGCGCGTTAACGACGCCGTTCGGACGGTCGAGACAGACGGTTTCCGATAGAAAAATGTCCGCGGAATCGATTGCGACCGCTCCGGACGCCCTATCTCTAACCGTTTAGCGGCTACGGCCCGTCAAAGTTGAAAGAGAGAAAAAAATTCCAACTTTGAAGCGCTGTAGCGTAGGAACGCGTTGAGTTAGGGCGTCCTTCTTTCGCCTGTTTAGAACCCTCATAGGGGTCCTTACGACGCGCCGATAAGCGAACGTCTAACTCTTCCCGTTAACGCGCAGCAGAAACGTCGCATTTTTTTCTGACCAAAACGATGAAATTTTTTCGACCCGAAAAATCGAGGGTCGGAATTTCGGGGTTTTGACCCTACCGGAACGTGGCCATATATGGGTGTATTACGCCTGAGAAATTTCAGCCCCCTATTCCTAACCGTTTAGGAGATATGGACGTTTGAAAGTTGAGGAGGTGCAAAACTCAACTCCTCAACGGAGCTCCGAATGGGGTCGAGTGATATATCAAAAGACGCGTATTTTCGCGTAGATTACGATAAAAAAAAGTATGCCTCTCTATCTCTAACCGTTAAGGAGAAAATCGCGTTTAAAGTTTCGAAATTTCCAAAAATGATTAACTCCGAAACTTTGAAGCGCCGTAGCTCCTAAACGGTTACAGATAGAGGATCCCGGTTTGCGCGGTTCGAAAGCACGCGTCGAGATCTTTCAAATGAGCACCGAACGGTCGCGCTGCGACCACGCATAACCGAGATACGGGGATTCGGTCGAGAAATTTCGGTGAAATATCGAAGTTCGAAAATGACCGTTTTTATCATCCTATCCGGTAGATTTTTACGCGCCGAACAAGAATTTTTTTAGCACGCTTCGATATCTCTAACCGTTTAAGAGATACGGGCGTTTGAAGTTTCGGGACTTCGAAAAAACGCGAAAAAATCGACCCCGAAAACGACATCTTTCGACGTTTTCTCGTGTCGCGCGTTAACGACGCCGTTCGGACGGTCGAGTTAGACGGTTTCCGATAGAAAAATGTCCGCGGAATCGATTGCGACCGCTCCGGACGCCCTATCTCTAACCGTTTAGCGGCTACGGCCCGTCAAAGTTGAAAGAGAGAGAAAAAAAATTCCAACTTTGAAGCGCTGTAGCGTCGGAACGCGTTGAGCTAGGGCGTCCTTCTTTCGCCTGTTTAGAACCCTCATAGGGTCCTTACGACGCGCCGATAAGCGAACGTCTAACTCTTCCCGTTAACGCGCAGCAGAAACGTCGCATTTTTTCTGACCAAAACGATGAAATTTTTTCGACCCGAAAAATCGAGGGTCGGAATTTCGGGGTTTTGACCCTACCGGAATGTGGCCATATATGGGTGTATTACGCCTGAGAAATTTCAGCCCCTATTCCTAACCGTTTAGGAGATATGGACGTTTGAAAGTTGAGGTGTGCAAAACTCAACTCCTCAACGGAGCTCCGAATGGGGTCGGGTGATATATCAAAAGACGCGTATTTTCGCGTAGATTACGATAAAAAAAGTTTGCCTCTCTATCTCTAACCGTTAAGGAGAAAATCGCGTTTAAAGTTTCGAAATTTCCAAAAATGCTTAACTCCGAAACTTTGAAGCGCCGTAGCTCCTAAACGGTTATAGATAGAGGATCCCGGTTTGCGCGGTTCGAAAGTACGCGTCGAGATCTTTCAAATGAGCACCGAACGATCGCGCTGCGACCACGCATAACCGAGATACGAAGATTCGGTCGAGAAATTTCGGTGAAATATCGAAATTCGAAAATGACCGTTTTTATCATCCTATCCGGTAGATTTTTACGCGCCGAACAAGAATTTTTTTAGCACGCTTCGATATCTCTAACCGTTTAAGAGATACGGGCGTTTGAAGTTTCGGGACTTCGAAAAAACGCGAAAAAATCGACCCCGAAAACGACATCTTTCGACGTTTTCTCGTGTCGCGCGTTAACGACGTCGTTCGGACGGTCGAGTTAGACGGTTTCCGATAGAAAAATGTCCGCGGAATCGATTGCGACCGCTCCGGACGCCCTATCTCTAACCGTTTAGCGGCTACGGCCCGTCAAAGTTGAAAGAGAGAGAAAAAAAATTCCAACTTTGAAGCGCTGTAGCGTCGGAACGCGTTGAGCTAGGGCGTCCTTCTTTCGCCTGTTTAGAACCCTCGTAGGGGTCCTTACGACGCGCCGATAAGCGAACGTCTAACTCTTCCTGTTAACGCGCAGCAGAAACGTCGCATTTTTCTGACCAAAACGATGAAATTTTTTCGACCCGAAAAATCGAGGGTCGGAATTTCGGGGTTTTGACCCTACCGGAATGTGGCCATATATGGGTGTATTACGCCTGAAAAATTTCAGCCCCTATTCCTAACCGTTTAGGAGATATGGACGTTTGAAAGTTGAGGAGGTGCAAAACTCAACTCCTCAACGGAGCTCGAATGGGGTCGAGTGATATATCAAAAGACGCGTATTTTCGCGTAGATTACGATAAAAAAAAGTTTGCCTCTCTATCTCTAACCGTTAAGGAGAAAATCGCGTTTAAAGTTTCGAAATTTCCAAAAATGCTTAACTCCGAAACTTTGAAGCGCCGTAGCTCCTAAACGGTTATAGATAGAGGATCCCGGTTTGCGCGGTTCGAAAGCACGCGTCGAGATCTTTCAAATGAGCACCGAACGGTCGCGCTGCGACCACGCATAACCGAGATACGGGGATTCGGTCGAGAAATTTCGGTGAAATATCGAAGTTCGAAAATGACCGTTTTTATCATCCTATCCGGTAGATTTTTACGCGCCGAACAAGAATTTTTTAGCACGCTTCGGTATCTCTAACCGTTTAAGAGATACGGGCGTTTAAAGTTTCGGGACTTCGAAAAAACGCGAAAAATCGACCCCGAAAACGACATCTTTCGACGTTTTCTCGTGTCGCGCGTTAACGACGCCGTTCGGACGGTCGAGTTAGACGGTTTCCGATAGAAAAATGTCCGCGGAATCGATTGCGACCGCTCCGGACGCCCTATCTCTAACCGTTTAGCGGCTACGGCCCGTCAAAGTTGAAAGAGAGAGAAAAAAAATTCCAACTTTGAAGCGCTGTAGCGTCGGAACGCGTTGAGCTAGGGCGTCCTTCTTTCGCCTGTTTAGAACCCTCGTAGGGGTCCTTACGACGCGCCGATAAGCGAACGTCTAACTCTTCCCGTTAACGCGCAGCAGAAACGTCGCATTTTTTCTGACCAAAACGATGAAATTTTTCGACCCGAAAAATCGAGGGTCGGAATTTCGGGGTTTTGACCCTACCGGAATGTGGCCATATATGGGTGTATTACGCCTGAAAAATTTCAGCCCCTATTCCTAACCGTTTAGGAGATATGGACGTTTGAAAGTTGAGGAGGTGCAAAACTCAACTCCTCAACGGAGCTCCGAATGGGGTCGAGTGATATATCAAAAGACGCGTATTTTCGCGTAGATTACGATAAAAAAGTTTGCCTCTCTATCTCTAACCGTTAAGGAGAAAATCGCGTTTAAAGTTTCGAAATTTCCAAAAATGCTTAACTCCGAAACTTTGAAGCGCCGTAGCTCCTAAACGGTTATAGATAGAGGATCCCGGTTTGCGCGGTTCGAAAGTACGCGTCGAGATCTTTCAAATGAGCGCGCTGCGACCACGCATAACCGAGATACGGAGATTCGGTCGAGAAATTTCAGTGAAATATCGAAGTTCGAAAATGACCGTTTTTATCATCCTATCCGGTAGATTTTTACGCGCCGAACAAGAATTTTTTTAGCACGCTTCGATATCTCTAACCGTTTAAGAGATACGGGCGTTTTAAGTTTAGGGACTTCGAAAAAAAGCGAAAAAATAGACCCCCAAAACGACATCTTTCGACGTTTTCTCGTGTCGCGCGTTAACGACGCCGTTCGGGCGGACGAGTTAGACGGTTTCCGATAGAAAAATGTCCGCGGAATCGATTGCGACCGCTCCGGACGCCCTATCTCTAACCGTTTAGCGGCTACGGCCCGTCAAAGTTGAAAGAGAGAGAAAAAAAATTCCAACTTTGAAGCGCTGTAGCGTCGGAACGCGTTGAGCTAGGGCGTCCTTCTTTCGCCTGTTTAGAACCCTCGTAGGGGTCCTTACGACGCGCCGATACGCGAACGTCTAACTCTTCCCGTTAACGCGCAGCAGAAACGTCGCATTTTTTTCTGACCAAAACGATGAAATTTTTTCGACCCGAAAAATCGAGGGTCGGAATTTCGGGGTTTTGACCCTACCGGAACGTGGCCATATATGGGTGTATTACGCCTGAGAAATTTCAGCCCCCTATTCCTAACCGTTTAGGAGATATGGACGTTTGAAAGTTGAGGAGGTGCAAAACTCAACTCCTCAACGGAGCTCCGAATGGGGTCGAGTGATATATCAAAAGACGCGTATTTTCGCGTAGATTACGATAAAAAAGTTTGCCTCTCTATCTCTAACCGTTAAGGAGAAATTCGCGTTTAAAGTATCGAAATTTCCAAAAATGCTTAACTCCGAAACTTTGAAGCGCCGTAGCTCCTAAACGGTTATAGATAGAGGATCCCGGTTTGCGCGGTTCGAAAGTACGCGTCGAGATCTTTCAAATGAGCACCGAACGGTCGCGCTGCGACCACGCATAACCGAGATACGAAGATTCGGTCGAGAAATTTCGGTGAAATATCGAAGTTCGAAAATGACCGTTTTTATCATCCTATCCGGTAGATTTTTACGCGCCGAACAAGAATTTTTAGCACGCTTCGATATCTCTAACCGTTTAAGAGATACGGGCGTTTGAAGTTTCGGGACTTCGAAAAAACGCGAAAAATCGACCCCGAAAACGACATCTTTCGACGTTTTCTCGTGTCGCGCGTTAACGACGCCGTTCGGACGGTCGAGTTAGACGGTTTCCGATAGAAAAATGTCCGCGGAATCGATTGCGACCGCTCCGGACGCCCTATCTCTAACCGTTTAGCGGCTACGGCCCGTCAAAGTTGAAAGAGAGAGAAAAAAAATTCCAACTTTGAAGCGCTGTAGCGTCGGAACGCGTTGAGCTAGGGCGTCCTTCTTTCGCCTGTTTAGAACCCTCATAGGGGTCCTTTCGACGCGCCGATAAGCGAACGTCTAACTCTTCCCGTTAACGCGCAGCAGAAACGTCGCATTTTTTTCTGACCAAAACGATGAAATTTTTTCGACCCGAAAAATCGAGGGTCGGAATTTCGGGGTTTTGACCCTACCGGAACGTGGCCATATATGGGTGTATTACGCCTGAGAAATTTCAGCCCCCTATTCCTAACCGTTTAGGAGATATGGACGTTTGAAAGTTGAGGGGGTGCAAAACTCAACTCCTCAACGGAGCTCCGAATGGGGTCGAGTGATATATCAAAAGACGCGTATTTTCGCGTAGATTACGATAAAAAAAAGTTTGCCTCTCTATCTCTAACCGTTAAGGAGAAAATCGCGTTTAAAGTTTCGAAATGTCCAAAAATGCTTAACTCCGAAACTTTGAAGCGCCGTAGCTCCTAAACGGTTATAGATAGAGGATCCCGGTTTGCGCGGTTCGAAAGCACGCGTCGAGATCTTTCAAATGAGCACCGAACGGTCGCGCTACGACCACGCATAACCGAGATACGGAGATTCGGTCGAGAAATTTCGGTGAAATATCGAAGTTCGAAAATGACCGTTTTTATCATCCTATCCGGTAGATTTTTACGCGCCGAACAAGAATTTTTAGCACGCTTCGATATCTCTAACCGTTTAAGAGATACGGGCGTTTGAAGTTTCGGGACTTCGAAAAAACGCGAAAAATCGACCCCGAAAACGACATCTTTCGACGTTTTCTCGTGTCGCGCGTTAACGACGCCGTTCGGACGGTCGAGTTAGACGGTTTCCGACAGAAAAATGTCCGCGGAATCGATTGCGACCGCTCCGGACGCCCTATCTCTAACCGTTTAGCGGCTACGGCCCGTCAAAGTTGAAAGAGAGAGAAAAAAAATTCCAACTTTGAAGCGCTGTAGCGTCGGAACGCGTTGAGCTAGGGCGTCCTTCTTTCGCCTGTTTAGAACCCTCATAGGGGTCCTTACGACGCGCCGATAAGCGAACGTCTAACTCTTCCCGTTAACGCGCAGCAGAAACGTCGCATTTTTCTGACCAAAACGATGAAATTTTTTCGACCCGAAAAATCGAGGTCGGAATTTCGGGGTTTTGACCCTACCGGAACGTGGCCATATATGGGTGTATTACGCCTGAGAAATTTCAGCCCCCTATTCCTAACCGTTTAGGAGATATGGACGTTTGAAAGTTGAGGAGGTGCAAAACTCAACTCCTCAACGGAGCTCCGAATGGGGTCGAGTGATATATCAAAAGACGCGTATTTTCGCGTAGATTACGATAAAAAAAAGTTTGCCTCTCTATCTCTAACCGTTAAGGAGAAAATCGCGTTTAAAGTTTCGAAATTTCCAAAAATGCTTAACTCCGAAACTTTGAAGCGCCGTAGCTCCTAAACGGTTATAGATAGAGGATCCCGGTTTGCGCGGTTCGAAAGCACGCGTCGAGATCTTTCAAATGAGCACCGAACGGTCGCGCTGCGACCACGCATAACCGAGATACGGGGATTCGGTCGAGAAATTTCGGTGAAATATCGAAGTTCGAAAATGACCGTTTTTATCATCCTATCCGGTAGATTTTTACGCGCCGAACAAGAATTTTTTTAGCACGCTTCGATATCTCTAACCGTTTAAGAGATACGGGCGTTTGAAGTTTCGGGACTTCGAAAAAACGCGAAAAAATCGACCCCGAAAACGACATCTTTCGACGTTTTCTCGTGTCGCGCGTTAACGACGCCGTTCGGACGGTCGAGTTAGACGGTTTCCGATAGAAAAATGTCCGCGGAATCGATTGCGACCGCTCCGGACGCCCTATCTCTAACCGTTTAGCGGCTACGGCCCGTCAAAGTTGAAAGAGAGAGAAAAAAAATTCCAACTTTGAAGCGCTGTAGCGTCGGAACGCGTTGAGCTAGGGCGTCCTTCTTTCGCCTGTTTAGAACCCTCGTAGGGGTCCTTACGACGCGCCGATAAGCGAACGTCTAACTCTTCCCGTTAACGCGCAGCAGAAACGTCGCATTTTTTCTGACCAAAACGATGAAATTTTTTCGACCCGAAAAATCGAGGGTCGGAATTTCGGGGTTTTGACCCTACCGGAACGTGGCCATATATGGGTGTATTACGCCTGAGAAATTTCAGCCCCCTATTCCTAACCGTTTAGGAGATATGGACGTTTGAAAGTTGAGGGGGTGCAAAACTCAACTCCTCAACGGAGCTCCGAATGGGGTCGAGTGATATATCAAAAGACGCGTATTTTCGCGTAGATTACGATAAAAAAAAGTTTGCCTCTCTATCTCTAACCGTTAAGGAGAAAATCGCGTTTAAAGTTTCGAAATTTCCAAAAATGCTTAACTCCGAAACTTTGAAGCGCCGTAGCTCCTAAACGGTTATAGATAGAGGATCCCGGTTTGCGCGGTTCGAAAGTACGCGTCGAGATCTTTCAAATGAGCACCGAACGGTCGCGCTACGACCACGCATAACCGAGAAAGAAGATTCGGTCGAGAAATTTCGGTGAAATATCGAAATTCGAAAATGACCGTTTTTATCATCCTATCCGGTAGATTTTTACGCGCCGAACAAGATTTTTTTTAGCACGCTTCGATATCTCTAACCGTTTAAGAGATACGGGCGTTTGAAGTTTCGGGACTTCGAAAAAACGCGAAAAATCGACCCCGAAAACGACATCTTTCGACGTTTTCTCGTGTCGCGCGTTAACGACGCCGTTCGGACGGTCGAGTTAGACGGTTTCCGATAGAAAAATGTCCGCGGAATCGATTGCGACCGCTCCGGACGCCCTATCTCTAACCGTTTAGCGGCTACGGCCCGTCAAAGTTGAAAGAGAGAGAAAAAATTCCAACTTTGAAGCGCTGTAGCGTCGGAACGCGTTGAGCTAGGGCGTCCTTCTTTCGCCTGTTTAGAACCCTCGTAGGGTCCTTACGACGCGCCGATAAGCGAACGTCTAACTCTTCCCGTTAACGCGCAGCAGAAACGTCGCATTTTTTCTGACCAAAACGATGAAATTTTTTCGACCCGAAAAATCGAGGGTCGGAATTTCGGGGTTTTGACCCTACCGGAATGTGGCCATATATGGGTGTATTACGCCTGAAAAATTTCAGCCCCTATTCCTAACCGTTTAGGAGATATGGACGTTTGAAAGTTGAGGAGGTGCAAAACTCAACTCCTCAACGGAGCTCGAATGGGGTCGAGTGATATATCAAAAGACGCGTATTTTCGCGTAGATTACGATAAAAAAGTTTGCCTCTCGATCTCTAACCGTTAAGGAGAAAATCGCGTTTAAAGTTTCGAAATTTCCAAAAATGCTTAACTCCGAAACTTTGAAGCGCCGTAGATCCTAAACGGTTATAGATAGAGGATCCCGGTTTGCGCGGTTCGAAAGCACGCGTCGAGATCTTTCAAATGAGCACCGAACGGTCGCGCTGCGACCACGCATAACCGAGATACGGGGATTCGGTCGAGAAATTTCGGTGAAATATCGAAGTTCGAAAATGACCGTTTTTATCATCCTATCCGGTAGATTTTTACGCGCCGAACAAGAATTTTTTTAGCACGCTTCGATATCTCTAACCGTTTAAGAGATACGGGCGTTTGAAGTTTCAGGACTTCGAAAAACGCGAAAAATCGACGCCGAAAACGACATCTTTCGACGTTTTCTCGTGTCGCGCGTTAACGACGCCGTTCGGACGGTCGAGTTAGACGGTTTCCGATAGAAAAATGTCCGCGGAATCGATTGCGACCGCTCCGGACGCCCTATCTCTAACCGTTTAGCGGCTACGGCCCGTCAAAGTTGAAAGAGAGAGAAAAAAAATTCCAACTTTGAAGCGCTGTAGCGTCGGAACGCGTTGAGCTAGGGCGGCCTTCTTTCGCCTGTTTAGAACCCTCGTAGGGGTCCTTACGACGCGCCGATAAGCGAACGTCTAACTCTTCCCGTTAACGCGCAGCAGAAACGTCGCATTTTTTTCTGACCAAAACGATGAAATTTTTTCGACCCGAAAAATCGAGGGTCGGAATTTCGGGGTTTTGACCCTACCGGAACGTGGCCATATATGGGTGTATTACGCCTGAGAAATTTCAGCCCCCTATTCCTAACCGTTTAGGAGATATGGACGTTTGAAAGTTGAGGAGGTGCAAAACTCAACTCCTCAACGGAGCTCCGAATGGGGTCGAGTGATATATCAAAAGACGCGTATTTTCGCGTAGATTACGATAAATAAAAAGTTTGCCTCTCTATCTCTAACCGTTCAGGAGAAAATCGCGTTTAAAGTTTCGAAATTTCCAAAAATGCTTAACTCCGAAACTTTGAAGCGCCGTAGATCCTAAACGGTTATAGTTAGAGGATCCCGGTTTGCGCGGTTCGAAAGCACGCGTCGAGATCTTTCAAATGAGCACCGAACGGTCGCGCTGCGACCACGCATAACCGAGATACGGAGATTCGGTCGAGAAATTTCGGTGAAATATCGAAGTTCGAAAATGACCGTTTTTATCATCCTATCCGGTAGATTTTTACGCGCCGAACAAGAATTTTTTAGCACGCTTCGATATCTCTAACCGTTTAAGAGATACGGGCGTTTGAAGTTTCGGGACTTCGAAAAACGCGAAAAATCGACCCCGAAAACGACATCTTTCGACGTTTTCTCGTGTCGCGCGTTAACGACGCCGTTCGGACGGTCGAGTTAGACGGTTTCCGATAGAAAAATGTCCGCGGAATCGATTGCGACCGCTCCGGACGCCCTATCTCTAACCGTTTAGCGGCTACGGCCCGTCAAAGTTGAAAGAGAGAAAAAAATTCCAACTTTGAAGCGCTGTAGCGTCGGAACGCGTTGAGCTAGGGCGTCCTTCTTTCGCCTGTTTAGAACCCTCGTAGGGGTCCTTACGACGCGCCGATAAGCGAACGTCTAACTCTTCCCGTTAACGCGCAGCAGAAACGTCGCATTTTTCTGACCAAAACGATGAAATTTTTCGACCCGAAAAATCGAGGGTCGGAATTTCGGGGTTTTGACCCTACCGGAATGTGGCCATATATGGGTGTATTACGCCTGAAAAATTTCAGCCCCCTATTCCTAACCGTTTAGGAGATATGGACGTTTGAAAGTTGAGGAGGTGCAAAACTCAACTCCTCAACGGAGCTCCGAATGGGGTCGAGTGATATATCAAAAGACGCGTATTTTCGCGTAGATTACGATAAAAAAAAGTTTGCCTCTCTATCTCTAACCGTTAAGGAGAAAATCGCGTTTAAAGTTTCGAAATTTCCAAAATGCTTAACTCCGAAACTTTGAAGCGCCGTAGCTCCTAAACGGTTATAGATAGAGGATCCCGGTTTGCGCGGTTCGAAAGTACGCGTCGAGATCTTTCAAATGAGCACCGAACGGTCGCGCTGCGACCACGCATAACCGAGATACGGAGATTCGGTCGAGAAATTTCGGTGAAATATCGAAGTTCGAAAATGACCGTTTTTATCATCCTATCCGGTAGATTTTTACGCGCCGAACAAGAATTTTTAGCACGCTTCGATATCTCTAACCGTTTAAGAGATACGGGCGTTTGAAGTTTCAGGACTTCGAAAAACGCGAAAAATCGACGCCGAAAACGACATCTTTCGACGTTTTCTCGTGTCGCGCGTTAACGACGCCGTTCGGACGGTCGAGTTAGACGGTTTCCGATAGAAAAATGTCCGCGGAATCGATTGCGACCGCTCCGGACGCCCTATCTCTAACCGTTTAGCGGCTACGGCCCGTCAAAGTTGAAAGAGAGAGAAAAAAAATTCCAACTTTGAGGCGCTGTAGCGTCGGAACGCGTTGAGCTAGGGCGGCCTTCTTTCGCCTGTTTAGAACCCTCGTAGGGGTCCTTACGACGCGCCGATAAGCGAACGTCTAACTCTTCCCGTTAACGCGCAGCAGAAACGTCGCATTTTCTGACCAAAACGATGAAATTTTTTCGACCCGAAAAATCGAGGGTCGGAATTTCGGGGTTTTGACCCTACCGGAATGTGGCCATATATGGGTGTATTACGCCTGAAAAATTTCAGCCCCCTATTCCTAACCGTTTAGGAGATATGGACGTTTGAAAGTTGAGGAGGTGCAAAACTCAACTCCTCAACGGAGCTCCGAATGGGGTCGAGTGATATATCAAAAGACGCGTATTTTCGCGTAGATTACGATAAAAAAAAGTTTGCCTCTCTATCTCTAACCGTTAAGGAGAAAATCGCGTTTAAAGTTTCGAAATTTCCAAAAATGCTTAACTCCGAAACTTTGAAGCGCCGTAGATCCTAAACGGTTATAGATAGAGGATCCCGGTTTGCGCGGTTCGAAAGCACGCGTCGAGATCTTTCAAATGAGCACCGAACGGTCGCGCTGCGACCACGCATAACCGAGATACGGGGATTCGGTCGAGAAATTTCGGTGAAATATCGAAGTTCGAAAATGACCGTTTTATCATCCTATCCGGTAGATTTTTACGCGCCGAACAAGAATTTTTTAGCACGCTTCGATATCTCTAACCGTTTAAGAGATACGGGCGTTTGAAGTTTCAGGACTTCGAAAAACGCGAAAAATCGACCCCGAAAACGACATCTTTCGACGTTTTCTCGTGTCGCGCGTTAACGACGCCGTTCGGACGGTCGAGTTAGACGGTTTCCGATAGAAAAATGTCCGCGGAATCGATTGCGACCGCTCCGGACGCCCTATCTCTAACCGTTTAGCGGCTACGGCCCGTCAAAGTTGAAAGAGAGAAAAAAATTCCAACTTTGAAGCGCTGTAGCGTCGGAACGCGTTGAGCTAGGGCGGCCTTCTTTCGCCTGTTTAGAACCCTCGTAGGGTCCTTACGACGCGCCGATAAGCGAACGTCTAACTCTTCCCGTTAACGCGCAGCAGAAACGTCGCATTTTTTCTGACCAAAACGATGAAATTTTTCGACCCGAAAAATCGAGGGTCGGAATTTCGGGGTTTTGACCCTACCGGAATGTGGCCATATATGGGTGTATTACGCCTGAAAAATTTCAGCCCCCTATTCCTAACCGTTTAGGAGATATGGACGTTTGAAAGTTGAGGAGGTGCAAAACTCAACTCCTCAACGGAGCTCCGAATGGGGTCGAGTGATATATCAAAAGACGCGTATTTTCGCGTAGATTACGATAAAAAAAAGTTTGCCTCTCTATCTCTAACCGTTAAGGAGAAAATCGCGTTTAAAGTTTCGAAATTTCCAAAAATGCTTAACTCCGAAACTTTGAAGCGCCGTAGCTCCTAAACGGTTATAGATAGAGGATCCCGGTTTGCGCGGTTCGAAAGCACGCGCCGAGATCTTTCAAATGAGCACCGAACGGTCGCGCTGCGACCACGCATAACCGAGATACAGGGATTCGGTCGAGAAATTTCGGTGAAATATCGAAGTTCGAAAATGACCGTTTTTATCATCCTATCCGGTAGATTTTTACGCGCCGAACAAGAATTTTTTTAGCACGCTTCGATATCTCTAACCGTTTAAGAGATACGGGCGTTTGAAGTTTCGGGACTTCGAAAAAACGCGAAAAAATCGACCCCGAAAACGACATCTTTCGACGTTTTCTCGTGTCGCGCGTTAACGACGCCGTTCGGACGGTCGAGTTAGACGGTTTCCGATAGAAAAATGTCCGCGGAATCGATTGCGACCGCTCCGGACGCCCTATCTCTAACCGTTTAGCGGCTACGGCCCGTCAAAGTTGAAAGAGAGAGAAAAAAAATTCCAACTTTGAAGCGCTGTAGCGTCGGAACGCGTTGAGCTAGGGCGGCCTTCTTTCGCCTGTTTAGAACCCTCGTAGGGGTCCTTACGACGCGCCGATAAGCGAACGTCTAACTCTTCCCGTTAACGCGCAGCAGAAACGTCGCATTTTTCTGACCAAAACGATGAAATTTTTTCGACCCGAAAAATCGAGGGTCGGAATTTCGGGGTTTTGACCCTACCGGAACGTGGCCATATATGGGTGTATTACGCCTGAGAAATTTCAGCCCCCTATTCCTAACCGTTTAGGAGATATGGACGTTTGAAAGTTGAGGAGGTGCAAAACTCAACTCCTCAACGGAGCTCCGAATGGGGTCGAGTGATATATCAAAAGACGCGTATTTTCGCGTAGATTACGATAAAAAAAAGTTTGCCTCTCTATCTCTAACCGTTAAGGAGAAAATCGCGTTTAAAGTTTCGAAATTTCCAAAAATGCTTAACTCCGAAACTTTGAAGCGCCGTAGCTCCTAAACGGTTATAGATAGAGGATCCCGGTTTGCGCGGTTCGAAAGCACGCGTCGAGATCTTTCAAATGAGCACCGAACGGTCGCGCTGCGACCACGCATAACCGAGATACGGAGATTCGGTCGAGAAATTTCGGTGAAATATCGAAGTTCGAAAATGACCGTTTTTATCATCCTATCCGGTAGATCTTTTACGCGCCGAACAAGAATTTTTTAGCACGCTTCGATATCTCTAACCGTTTAAGAGATACGGGCGTTTGAAGTTTCGGGACTTCGAAAAAACGCGAAAAAATCGACCCCGAAAACGACATCTTTCGACGTTTTCTCGTGTCGCGCGTTAACGACGCCGTTCGGACGGTCGAGTTAGACGGTTTCCGATAGAAAAATGTCCGCGGAATCGATTGCGACCGCTCCGGACGCCCTATCTCTAACCGTTTAGCGGCTACGGCCCGTCAAAGTTGAAAGAGAGAGAAAAAAAATTCCAACTTTGAAGCGCTGTAGCGTCGGAACGCGTTGAGCTAGGGCGTCCTTCTTTCGCCTGTTTAGAACCCTCGTAGGGTCCTTACGACGCGCCGATAAGCGAACGTCTAACTCTTCCCGTTAACGCGCAGCAGAAACGTCGCATTTTTCTGACCAAAACGATGAAATTTTTTCGACCCGAAAAATCGAGGGTCGGAATTTCGGGGTTTTGACCCTACCGGAACGTGGCCATATATGGGTGTATTACGCCTGAGAAATTTCAGCCCCCTATTCCTAACCGTTTAGGAGATATGGACGTTTGAAAGTTGAGGAGGTGCAAAACTCAACTCCTCAACGGAGCTCCGAATGGGGTCGAGTGATATATCAAAAGACGCGTATTTTCGCGTAGATTACGATAAAAAAGTTTGCCTCTCTATCTCTAACCGTTAAGGAGAAAATCGCGTTTAAAGTTTCGAAATTTCCAAAAATGCTTAACTCCGAAACTTTGAAGCGCCGTAGCTCCTAAACGGTTATAGATAGAAGGATCCCGGTTTGCGCGGTTCGAAAGTACGCGTCGAGATCTTTCAAATGAGCACCGAACGGTCGCGCTACGACCACGCATAACCGAGAAAGAAGATTCGGTCGAGAAATTTCGGTGAAATATCGAAATTCGAAAATGACCGTTTTTATCATCCTATCCGGTAGATTTTTACGCGCCGAACAAGAATTTTTTTAGCACGCTTCGATATCTCTAACCGTTTAAGAGATACGGGCGTTTGAAGTTTCGGGACTTCGAAAAAACGCGAAAAAATCGACCCCGAAAACGACATCTTTCGACGTTTTCTCGTGTCGCGCGTTAACGACGCCGTTCGGACGGTCGAGTTAGACGGTTTCCGATAGAAAAATGTCCGCGGAATCGATTGCGACCGCTCCGGACGCCCTATCTCTAACCGTTTAGCGGCTACGGCCCGTCAAAGTTGAAAGAGAGAGAAAAAAAATTCCAACTTTGAAGCGCTGTAGCGTCGGAACGCGTTGAGCTAGGGCGTCCTTCTTTCGCCTGTTTAGAACCCTCGTAGGGGTCCTTACGACGCGCCGATAAGCGAACGTCTAACTCTTCCCGTTAACGCGCAGCAGAAACGTCGCATTTTCTGACCAAAACGATGAAATTTTTTCGACCCGAAAAATCGAGGGTCGGAATTTCGGGGTTTTGACCCTACCGGAATGTGGCCATATATGGGTGTATTACGCCTGAAAAATTTCAGCCCCCTATTCCTAACCGTTTAGGAGATATGGACGTTTGAAAGTTGAGGAGGTGCAAAACTCAACTCCTCAACGGAGCTCCGAATGGGGTCGAGTGATATATCAAAAGACGCGTATTTTCGCGTAGATTACGATAAAAAAAAGTTTGCCTCTCTATCTCTAACCGTTAAGGAGAAAATCGCGTTTAAAGTTTCGAAATTTCCAAAAATGCTTAACTCCGAAACTTTGAAGCGCCGTAGATCCTAAACGGTTATAGATAGAGGATCCCGGTTTGCGCGGTTCGGAAGTACGCGTCGAGATCTTTCAAATGAGCACCGAACGGTCGCGCTGCGACCACGCATAACCGAGATACGGAGATTCGGTCGAGAAATTTCGGTGAAATATCGAAGTTCGAAAATGACCGTTTTTATCATCCTATCCGGTAGATTTTTACGCGCCGAACAAGAATTTTTAGCACGCTTCGATATCTCTAACCGTTTAAGAGATACGGGCGTTTGAAGTTTCGGGACTTCGAAAAACGCGAAAAATCGACCCCGAAAACGACATCTTTCGACGTTTTCTCGTGTCGCGCGTTAACGACGCCGTTCGGACGGTCGAGTTAGACGGTTTCCGATAGAAAAATGTCCGCGGAATCGATTGCGACCGCTCCGGACGCCCTATCTCTAACCGTTTAGCGGCTACGGCCCGTCAAAGTTGAAAGAGAGAAAAAAATTCCAACTTTGAAGCGCTGTAGCGTCGGAACGCGTTGAGCTAGGGCGTCCTTCTTTCGCCTGTTTAGAACCCTCGTAGGGTCCTTACGACGCGCCGATAAGCGAACGTCTAACTCTTCCCGTTAACGCGCAGCAGAAACGTCGCATTTTTCTGACCAAAACGATGAAATTTTTTCGACCCGAAAAATCGAGGGTCGGAATTTCGGGGTTTTGACCCTACCGGAATGTGGCCATATATGGGTGTATTACGCCTGAAAAATTTCAGCCCCTATTCCTAACCGTTTAGGAGATATGGACGTTTGAAAGTTGAGGAGGTGCAAAACTCAACTCCTCAACGGAGCTCCGAATGGGGTCGAGTGATATATCAAAAGACGCGTATTTTCGCGTAGATTACGATAAAAAAGTTTGCCTCTCTATCTCTAACCGTTAAGGAGAAAATCGCGTTTAAAGTTTCGAAATTTCCAAAAATGCTTAACTCCGAAACTTTGAAGCGCCGTAGCTCCTAAACGGTTATAGATAGAGGATCCCGGTTTGCGCGGTTCGGAAAGTACGCGTCGAGATCTTTCAAATGAGCACCGAACGGTCGCGCTGCGACCACGCATAACCGAGATACGGAGATTCGGTCGAGAAATTTCGGTGAAATATCGAAGTTCGAAAATGACCGTTTTATCATCCTATCCGGTAGATCTTTACGCGCCGAACAAGAATTTTTTAGCACGCTTCGATATCTCTAACCGTTTAAGAGATACGGGCGTTTGAAGTTTCGGGACTTCGAAAAAACGCGAAAAATCGACCCCGAAAACGACATCTTTCGACGTTTTCTCGTGTCGCGCGTTAACGACGCCGTTCGGACGGTCGAGTTAGACGGTTTCCGATAGAAAAATGTCCGCGGAATCGATTGCGACCGCTCCGGACGCCCTATCTCTAACCGTTTAGCGGCTACGGCCCGTCAAAGTTGAAAGAGAGAGAAAAATTCCAACTTTGAAGCGCTGTAGCGTCGGAACGCGTTGAGCTAGGGCGGCCTTCTTTCGCCTGTTTAGAACCCTCGTAGGGGTCCTTACGACGCGCCGATAAGCGAACGTCTAACTCTTCCCGTTAACGCGCAGCAGAAACGTCGCATTTTTTTCTGACCAAAACGATGAAATTTTTTCGACCCGAAAAATCGAGGGTCGGAATTTCGGGGTTTTGACCCTACCGGAATGTGGCCATATATGGGTGTATTACGCCTGAAAAATTTCAGCCCCCTATTCCTAACCGTTTAGGAGATATGGACGTTTGAAAGTTGAGGAGGTGCAAAACTCAACTCCTCAACGGAGCTCGAATGGGGTCGAGTGATATATCAAAAGACGCGTATTTTCGCGTAGATTACGATAAAAAAGTTTGCCTCTCTATCTCTAACCGTTAAGGAGAAAATCGCGTTTAAAGTTTCGAAATTTCCAAAAATGCTTAACTCCGAAACTTTGAAGCGCCGTAGCTCCTAAACGGTTATAGATAGAGGATCCCGGTTTGCGCGGTTCGAAAGCACGCGTCGAGATCTTTCAAATGAGCACCGAACGGTCGCGCTGCGACCACGCATAACCGAGATACAGGGATTCGGTCGAGAAATTTCGGTGAAATATCGAAGTTCGAAAATGACCGTTTTATCATCCTATCCGGTAGATTTTTACGCGCCGAACAAGAATTTTTTTAGCACGCTTCGATATCTCTAACCGTTTAAGAGATACGGGCGTTTGAAGTTTCGGGACTTCGAAAAAACGCGAAAAAATCGACCCCGAAAACGACATCTTTCGACGTTTTCTCGTGTCGCGCGTTAACGACGCCGTTCGGACGGTCGAGTTAGACGGTTTCCGATAGAAAAATGTCCGCGGAATCGATTGCGACCGCTCCGGACGCCCTATCTCTGACCGTTTAGCGGCTACGGCCCGTCAAAGTTGAAAGAGAGAGAAAAAAATTCCAACTTTGAAGCGCTGTAGCGTCGGAACGCGTTGAGCTAGGGCGTCCTTCTTTCGCCTGTTTAGAACCCTCATAGGGGTCCTTACGACGCGCCGATAAGCGAACGTCTAACTCTTCCCGTTAACGCGCAGCAGAAACGTCGCATTTTTTCTGACCAAAACGATGAAATTTTTCGACCCGAAAAATCGAGGGTCGGAATTTCGGGCTTTTGACCCTACCGGAATGTGGCCATATATGGGTGTATTACGCCTGAAAAATTTCAGCCCCCTATTCCTAACCGTTTAGGAGATATGGACGTTTGAAAGTTGAGGAGGTGCAAAACTCAACTCCTCAACGGAGCTCCGAATGGGGTCGAGTGATATATCAAAAGACGCGTATTTTCACGTAGTTTACGATAAAAAAAAGTTTGCCTCTCTATCTCTAACCGTTAAGGAGAAAATCGCGTTTAAAGTTTCGAAATTTCCAAAAATGCTTAACTCCGAAACTTTGAAGCGCCGTAGCTCCTAAACGGTTATAGATAGAGGATCCCGGTTTGCGCGGTTCGAAAGCACGCGTCGAGATCTTTCAAATGAGCACCGAACGGTCGCGCTGCGACCACGCATAACCGAGATACGGGGATTCGGTCGAGAAATTTCGGTGAAATATCGAAGTTCGAAAATGACCGTTTTTATCATCCTATCCGGTAGATTTTTACGCGCCGAACAAGAATTTTTTAGCACGCTTCGATATCTCTAACCGTTTAAGAGATACGGGCGTTTGAAGTTTCAGGACTTCGAAAAACCCGAAAAAATCGACCCCGAAAACGACATCTTTCGACGTTTTCTCGTGTCGCGCGTTAACGACGCCGTTCGGACGGTCGAGTTAGACGGTTTCCGATAGAAAAATGTCCGCGGAATCGATTGCGACCGCTCCGGACGCCCTATCTCTAACCGTTTAGCGGCTACGGCCCGTCAAAGTTGAAAGAGAGAGAAAAGAATTCCAACTTTGAAGCGCTGTAGCGTCGGAACGCGTTGAGCTAGGGCGTCCTTCTTTCGCCTGTTTAGAACCCTCGTAGGGGTCCTTACGACGCGCCGATAAGCGAACGTCTAACTCTTCCCGTTAACGCGCAGCAGAAACGTCGCATTTTTTTCTGACCAAAACGATGAAATTTTTTCGACCCGAAAAATCGAGGGTCGGAATTTCGGGGTTTTGACCCTACCGGAACGTGGCCATATATGGGTGTATTACGCCTGAAAAATTTCAGCCCCTATTCCTAACCGTTTAGGAGATATGGACGTTTGAAAGTTGAGGAGGTGCAAAACTCAACTCCTCAACGGAGCTCCGAATGGGGTCGAGTGATATATCAAAAGACGCGTATTTTCGCGTAGATTACGATAAAAAAAAGTTTGCCTCTCTATCTCTAACCGTTAAGGAGAAAATCGCGTTTAAAGTTTCGAAATTTCCAAAAATGCTTAACTCCGAAACTTTGAAGCGCCGTAGCTCCTAAACGGTTATAGATAGAGGATCCCGGTTTGCGCGGTTCGAAAGCACGCGTCGAGATCTTTCAAATGAGCACCGAACGGTCGCGCTGCGACCACGCATAACCGAGATACGGGGATTCGGTCGAGAAATTTCGGTGAAATATCGAAGTTCGAAAATGACCGTTTTATCATCCTATCCGGTAGATTTTTACGCGCCGAACAAGAATTTTTTTAGCACGCTTCGATATCTCTAACCGTTTAAGAGATACGGGCGTTTGAAGTTTCGGGACTTCGAAAAAACGCGAAAAAATCGACCCCGAAAACGACATCTTTCGACGTTTTCTCGTGTCGCGCGTTAACGACGCCGTTCGGACGGTCGAGTTAGACGGTTTCCGATAGAAAAATGTCCGCGGAATCGATTGCGACCGCTCCGGACGCCCTATCTCTAACCGTTTAGCGGCTACGGCCCGTCAAAGTTGAAAGAGAGAGAAAAAAAATTCCAACTTTGAAGCGCTGTAGCGTCGGAACGCGTTGAGCTAGGGCGTCCTTCTTTCGCCTGTTTAGAACCCTCATAGGGTCCTTACGACGCGCCGATAAGCGAACGTCTAACTCTTCCCGTTAACGCGCAGCAGAAACGTCGCATTTTTTTCTGACCAAAACGATGAAATTTTTTCGACCCGAAAAATCGAGGGTCGGAATTTCGGGGTTTTGACCCTACCGGAATGTGGCCATATATGGGTGTATTACGCCTGAAAAATTTCAGCCCCCTATTCCTAACCGTTTAGGAGATATGGACGTTTGAAAGTTGAGGAGGTGCAAAACTCAACTCCTCAACGGAGCTCCGAATGGGGTCGAGTGATATATCAAAAGACGCGTATTTTCGCGTAGATTACGATAAAAAAAAGTTTGCCTCTCTATCTCTAACCGTTAAGGAGAAAATCGCGTTTAAAGTTTCGAAATTTCCAAAAATGCTTAACTCCGAAACTTTGAAGCGCCGTAGCTCCTAAACGGTTATAGATAGAGGATCCCGGTTTGCGCGGTTCGAAAGCACGCGCCGAGATCTTTCAAATGAGCACCGAACGGTCGCGCTGCGACCACGCATAACCGAGATACGGAGATTCGGTCGAGAAATTTCGGTGAAATATCGAAGTTCGAAAATGACCGTTTTTATCATCCTATCCGGTAGATTTTTACGCGCCGAACAAGAATTTTTTTAGCACGCTTCGATATCTCTAACCGTTTAAGAGATACGGGCGTTTGAAGTTTCGGGACTTCGAAAAAACGCGAAAAAATCGACCCCGAAAACGACATCTTTCGACGTTTTCTCGTGTCGCGCGTTAACGACGCCGTTCGGACGGTCGAGTTAGACGGTTTCCGATAGAAAAATGTCCGCGGAATCGATTGCGACCGCTCCGGACGCCCTATCTCTAACCGTTTAGCGGCTACGGCCCGTCAAAGTTGAAAGAGAGAGAAAAAAAATTCCAACTTTGAAGCGCTGTAGCGTCGGAACGCGTTGAGCTAGGGCGTCCTTCTTTCGCCTGTTTAGAACCCTCATAGGGGTCCTTACGACGCGCCGATAAGCGAACGTCTAACTCTTCCCGTTAACGCGCAGCAGAAACGTCGCATTTTTTTCTGACCAAAACGATGAAATTTTTTCGACCCGAAAAATCGAGGGTCGGAATTTCGGGGTTTTGACCCTACCGGAATGTGGCCATATATGGGTGTATTACGCCTGAAAAATTTCAGCCCCCTATTCCTAACCGTTTAGGAGATATGGACGTTTGAAAGTTGAGGAGGTGCAAAACTCAACTCCTCAACGGAGCTCCGAATGGGGTCGAGTGATATATCAAAAGACGCGTATTTTCGCGTAGATTACGATAAAAAAAAGTTTGCCTCTCTATCTCTAACCGTTAAGGAGAAAATCGCGTTTAAAGTTTCGAAATTTCCAAAAATGCTTAACTCCGAAACTTTGAAGCGCCGTAGCTCCTAAACGGTTATAGATAGAGGATCCCGGTTTGCGCGGTTCGAAAGTACGCGTCGAGATCTTTCAAATGAGCACCGAACGGTCGCGCTGCGACCACGCATAACCGAGATACGGAGATTCGGTCGAGAAATTTCGGTGAAATATCGAAGTTCGAAAATGACCGTTTTATCATCCTATCCGGTAGATCTTTACGCGCCGAACAAGAATTTTTTAGCACGCTTCGATATCTCTAACCGTTTAAGAGATACGGGCGTTTGAAGTTTCGGGACTTCGAAAAAACGCGAAAAAATCGACACCGAAAACGACATCTTTCGACGTTTTCTCGTGTCGCGCGTTAACGACGCCGTTCGGACGGTCGAGTTAGACGGTTTCCGATAGAAAAATGTCCGCGGAATCGATTGCGACCGCTCCGGACGCCCTATCTCTAACCGTTTAGCGGCTACGGCCCGTCAAAGTTGGAAAGAGAAAAAAAATTCCAACTTTGAAGCGCTGTAGCGTCGGAACGCGTTGAGCTAGGGCGTCCTTCTTTCGCCTGTTTAGAACCCTCATAGGGGTCCTTACGACGCGCCGATAAGCGAACGTCTAACTCTTCCCGTTAACGCGCAGCAGAAACGTCGCATTTTTTTCTGACCAAAACGATGAAATTTTTTCGACCCGAAAAATCGAGGGTCGGAATTTCGGGGTTTTGACCCTACCGGAATGTGGCCATATATGGGTGTATTACGCCTGAAAAATTTCAGCCCCCTATTCCTAACCGTTTAGGAGATATGGACGTTTGAAAGTTGAGGAGGTGCAAAACTCAACTCCTCAACGGAGCTCCGAATGGGGTCGAGTGATATATCAAAAGACGCGTATTTTCGCGTAGATTACGATAAAAAAAAGTTTGCCTCTCTATCTCTAACCGTTAAGGAGAAAATCGCGTTTAAAGTTTCGAAATTTCCAAAAATGCTTAACTCCGAAACTTTGAAGCGCCGTAGCTCCTAAACGGTTATAGATAGAGGATCCCGGTTTGCGCGGTTCGAAAGTACGCGTCGAGATCTTTCAAATGAGCACCGAACGGTCGCGCTGCGACCACGCATAACCGAGATACGGAGATTCGGTCGAGAAATTTCGGTGAAATATCGAAGTTCGAAAATGACCGTTTTTATCATCCTATCCGGTAGATCTTTACGCGCCGAACAAGAATTTTTTTAGCACGCTTCGATATCTCTAACCGTTTAAGAGATACGGGCGTTTGAAGTTTGGGGACTTCGAAAAAACGCGAAAAAATCGACCCCGAAAACGACATCTTTCGACGTTTTCTCGTGTCGCGCGTTAACGACGCCGTTCGGACGGTCGAGTTAGACGGTTTCCGATAGAAAAATGTCCGCGGAATCGATTGCGACCGCTCCGGACGCCCTATCTCTAACCGTTTAGCGGCTACGGCCCGTCAAAGTTGAAAGAGAGAGAAAAAAAATTCCAACTTTGAAGCGCTGTAGCGTCGGAACGCGTTGAGCTAGGGCGTCCTTCTTTCGCCTGTTTAGAACCCTCATAGGGGTCCTTACGACGCGCCGATAAGCGAACGTCTAACTCTTCCCGTTAACGCGCAGCAGAAACGTCGCATTTTCTGACCAAAACGATGAAATTTTTCGACCCGAAAAATCGAGGGTCGGAATTTCGGGGTTTTGACCCTACCGGAATGTGGCCATATATGGGTGTATTACGCCTGAAAAATTTCAGCCCCTATTCCTAACCGTTTAGGAGATATGGACGTTTGAAAGTTGAGGAGGTGCAAAACTCAACTCCTCAACGGAGCTCCGAATGGGGTCGAGTGATATATCAAAAGACGCGTATTTTCGCGTAGATTACGATAAAAAAAGTTTGCCTCTCTATCTCTAACCGTTAAGGAGAAAATCGCGTTTAAAGTTTCGAAATTTCCAAAAATGCTTAACTCCGAAACTTTGAAGCGCCGTAGCTCCTAAACGGTTATAGATAGAGGATCCCGGTTTGCGCGGTTCGAAAGTATGCGTCGAGATCTTTCAAATGAGCACCGAACGGTCGCGCTGCGACCACGCATAACCGAGATACGGAGATTCGGTCGAGAAATTTCGGTGAAATATCGAAGTTCGAAAATGACCGTTTTTATCATCCTATCCGGTAGATCTTTACGCGCCGAACAAGAATTTTTTAGCACGCTTCGATATCTCTAACCGTTTAAGAGATACGGGCGTTTGAAGTTTCGGGACTTCGAAAAAACGCGAAAAATCGACCCCGAAAACGACATCTTTCGACGTTTTCTCGTGTCGCGCGTTAACGACGCCGTTCGGACGGTCGAGTTAGACGGTTTCCGATAGAAAAATGTCCGCGGAATCGATTGCGACCGCTCCGGACGCCCTATCTCTAACCGTTTAGCGGCTACGGCCCGTCAAAGTTGAAAGAGAGAAAAAAATTCCAACTTTGAAGCGCTGTAGCGTCGGAACGCGTTGAGCTAGGGCGTCCTTCTTTCGCCTGTTTAGAACCCTCATAGGGGTCCTTACGACGCGCCGATAAGCGAACGTCTAACTCTTCCCGTTAACGCGCAGCAGAAACGTCGCATTTTCTGACCAAAACGATGAAATTTTTTCGACCCGAAAAATCGAGGGTCGGAATTTCGGGGTTTTGACCCTACCGGAATGTGGCCATATATGGGTGTATTACGCCTGAAAAATTTCAGCCCCCTATTCCTAACCGTTTAGGAGATATGGACGTTTGAAAGTTGAGGAGGTGTAAAACTCAACTCCTCAACGGAGCTCGAATGGGGTCGAGTGATATATCAAAAGACGCGTATTTTCGCGTAGATTACGATAAAAAAAAGTTTGCCTCTCTATCTCTAACCGTTAAGGAGAAAATCGCGTTTAAAGTTTCGAAATTTCCAAAAATGCTTAACTCCGAAACTTTGAAGCGCCGTAGCTCCTAAACGGTTATAGATAGAGGATCCCGGTTTGCGCGGTTCGGAAGTACGCGTCGAGATCTTTCAAATGAGCACCGAACGGTCGCGCTGCGACCACGCATAACCGAGATACGGAGATTCGGTCGAGAAATTTCGGTGAAATATCGAAGTTCGAAAATGACCGTTTTATCATCCTATCCGGTAGATCTTTACGCGCCGAACAAGAATTTTTTAGCACGCTTCGATATCTCTAACCGTTTAAGAGATACGGGCGTTTGAAGTTTCAGGACTTCGAAAAACCCGAAAAATCGACCCCGAAAACGACATCTTTCGACGTTTTCTCGTGTCGCGCGTTAACGACGCCGTTCGGACGGTCGAGTTAGACGGTTTCCGATAGAAAAATGTCCGCGGAATCGATTGCGACCGCTCCGGACGCCCTATCTCTAACCGTTTAGCGGCTACGGCCCGTCAAAGTTGAAAGAGAGAGAAAAAAAATTCCAACTTTGAAGCGCTGTAGCGTCGGAACGCGTTGAGCTAGGGCGTCCTTCTTTCGCCTGTTTAGAACCCTCATAGGGGTCCTTACGACGCGCCGATAAGCGAACGTCTAACTCTTCCCGTTAACGCGCAGCAGAAACGTCGCATTTTCTGACCAAAACGATGAAATTTTTTCGACCCGAAAAATCGAGGGTCGGAATTTCGGGGTTTTGACCCTACCGGAATGTGGCCATATATGGGTGTATTACGCCTGAAAAATTTCAGCCCCCTATTCCTAACCGTTTAGGAGATATGGACGTTTGAAAGTTGAGGAGGTGCAAAACTCAACTCCTCAACGGAGCTCTGAATGGGGTCGAGTGATATATCAAAAGACGCGTATTTTCGCGTAGATTACGATAAAAAAAAGTTTGCCTCTCTATCTCTAACCGTTAAGGAGAAAATCGCGTTTAAAGTTTCGAAATTTCCAAAAATGCTTAACTCCGAAACTTTGAAGCGCCGTAGCTCCTAAACGGTTATAGATAGAGGATCCCGGTTTGCGCGGTTCGAAAGCAGGCGTCGAGATCTTTCAAATGAGCACCGAACGGTCGCGCTGCGACCACGCATAACCGAGATACGGAGATTCGGTCGAGAAATTTCGGTGAAATATCGAAGTTCGAAAATGACCGTTTTATCATCCTATCCGGTAGATCTTTACGCGCCGAACAAGAATTTTTTAGCACGCTTCGATATCTCTAACCGTTTAAGAGATACGGGCGTTTGAAGTTTGGGGACTTCGAAAAACGCGAAAAATCGACCCGAAAACGACATCTTTCGACGTTTTCTCGTGTCGCGCGTTAACGACGCCGTTCGGACGGTCGAGACAGACGGTTTCCGATAGAAAAATGTCCGCGGAATCGATTGCGACCGCTCCGGACGCCCTATCTCTAACCGTTTAGCGGCTACGGCCCGTCAAAGTTGAAAGAGAGAAAAAAATTCCAACTTTGAAGCGCTGTAGCGTCGGAACGCGTTGAGTTAGGGCGTCCTTCTTTCGCCTGTTTAGAACCCTCATAGGGGTCCTTACGACGCGCCGATAAGCGAACGTCTAACTCTTCCCGTTAACGCGCAGCAGAAACGTCGCATTTTTCTGACCAAAACGATGAAATTTTTTCGACCCGAAAAATCGAGGGTCGGAATTTCGGGGTTTTGACCCTACCGGAACGTGGCCATATATGGGTGTATTACGCCTGAGAAATTTCAGCCCCCTATTCCTAACCGTTTAGGAGATATGGACGTTTGAAAGTTGAGGGGGTGCAAAACTCAACTCCTCAACGGAGCTCCGAATGGGGTCGGGTGATATATCAAAAGACGCGTATTTTCGCGTAGATTACGATAAAAAAGTTTGCCTCTCTATCTCTAACCGTTAAGGAGAAAATCGCGTTTAAAGTTTCGAAATTTCCAAAAATGCTTAACTCCGAAACTTTGAAGCGCCGTAGCTCCTAAACGGTTATAGATAGAGGATCCCGGTTTGTGCGGTTCGAAAGTACGCGTCGAGATCTTTCAAATGAGCGCCGAACGGTCGCGCTGCGACCACGCATAACCGAGATACGGAGATTCGGTCGAGAAATTTCGGTGAAATATCGATGTTCGAAAATGACCGTTTTTATCATCCTATCCGGTAGATTTTTACGTGCCGAACAAGAATTTTTAGCACGCTTCGATATCTCTAACCGTTTAAGAGATACGGGCGTTTGAAGTTTCGGGACTTCGAAAAACGCGAAAAATCGACCCCGAAAACGACATCTTTCGACGTTTTCTCGTGTCGCGCGTTAACGACGCCGTTCGGACGGTCGAGTTAGACGGTTTCCGATAGAAAAATGTCCGCGGAATCGATTGCGACCGCTCCGGACGCCCTATCTCTAACCGTTTAGCGGCTACGGCCCGTCAAAGTTGAAAGAGAGAGAAAAAATTCCAACTTTGAAGCGCTGTAGCGTCGGAACGCGTTGAGCTAGGGCGTCCTTCTTTCGCCTGTTTAGAACCCTCATAGGGTCCTTACGACGCGCCGATACGCGAACGTCTAACTCTTCCCGTTAACGCGCAGCAGAAACGTCGCATTTTTCTGACCAAAACGATGAAATTTTTTTGACCCGAAAAATCGAGGGTCGGAATTTCGGGGTTTTGACCCTACCGGAATGTGGCCATATATGGGTGTATTACGCCTGAAAAATTTCAGCCCCTATTCCTAACCGTTTAGGAGATATGGACGTTTGAAAGTTGAGGAGGTGCAAAACTCAACTCCTCAACGGAGCTCTGAATGGGGTCGAGTGATATATCAAAAGACGCGTATTTTCGCGTAGATTACGATAAAAAAGTTTGCCTCTCTATCTCTAACCGTTAAGGAGAAAATCGCGTTTAAAGTTTCAGAAATTTCCAAAAATGCTTAACTCCGAAACTTTGAAGCGCCGTAGCTCCTAAACGGTTATAGATAGAGGATCCCGGTTTGCGCGGTTCGAAAGCAGGCGTCGAGATCTTTCAAATGAGCACCGAACGGTCGCGCTGCGACCACGCATAACCGAGATACGGAGATTCGGTCGAGAAATTTCGGTGAAATATCGAAGTTCGAAAATGACCGTTTTTATCATCCTATCCGGTAGATCTTTACGCGCCGAACAAGAATTTTTTTAGCACGCTTCGATATCTCTAACCGTTTAAGAGATACGGGCGTTTGAAGTTTCGGGACTTCGAAAAAACCCGAAAAAATCGACACCGAAAACGACATCTTTCGACGTTTTCTCGTGTCGCGCGTTAACGACGCCGTTCGGACGGTCGAGTTAGACGGTTTCCGATAGAAAAATGTCCGCGGAATCGATTGCGACCGCTCCGGACGCCCTATCTCTAACCGTTTAGCGGCTACGGCCCGTCAAAGTTGAAAGAGAGAGAAAAAAAATTCCAACTTTGAAGCGCTGTAGCGTCGGAACGCGTTGAGCTAGGGCGTCCTTCTTTCGCCTGTTTAGAACCCTCATAGGGGTCCTTTCGACGCGCCGATAAGCGAACGTCTAACTCTTCCCGTTAACGCGCAGCAGAAACGTCGCATTTTTTTCTGACCAAAACGATGAAATTTTTTCGACCCGAAAAATCGAGGGTCGGAATTTCGGGGTTTCGACCCTACCGGAACGTGGCCATATATGGGTGTATTACGCCTGAGAAATTTCAGCCCCTATTCCTAACCGTTTAGGAGATATGGACGTTTGAAAGCTGAGGAGGTGCAAAACTCAACTCCTCAACGGAGCTCTGAATGGGGTCGGGTGATATATCAAAAGACGCGTATTTTCGCGTAGATTACGATAAAAAAGTTTGCCTCTCTATCTCTAACCGTTAAGGAGAAAATCGCGTTTAAAGTTTCGAAATTTCCAAAAATGCTTAACTCCGAAACTTTGAAGCGCCGTAGCTCCTAAACGGTTATAGATAGAGGATCCCGGTTTGCGCGGTTCGAAAGTACGCGTCGAGATCTTTCAAATGAGCACCGAACGGTCGCGCTGCGACCACGCATAACCGAGATACGGAGATTCGGTCGAGAAATTTCGGTGAAATATCGAAGTTCGAAAATGACCGTTTTTATCATCCTATCCGGTAGATTTTTACGTGCCGAACAAGAATTTTTTTAGCACGCTTCGATATCTCTAACCGTTTAAGAGATACGGGCGTTTGAAGTTTCAGGACTTCGAAAAACGCGAAAAATCGACCCCGAAAACGACATCTTTCGACGTTTTCTCGTGTCGCGCGTTAACGACGCCGTTCGGACGGTCGAGTTAGACGGTTTCCGATAGAAAAATGTCCGCGGAATCGATTGCGACCGCTCCGGACGCCCTATCTCTAACCGTTTAGCGGCTACGGCCCGTCAAAGTTGAAAGAGAGAGAAAAAAAATTCCAACTTTGAAGCGCTGTAGCGTCGGAACGCGTTGAGCTAGGGCGTCCTTCTTTCGCCTGTTTAGAACCCTCATAGGGGTCCTTACGACGCGCCGATACGCGAACGTCTAACTCTTCCCGTTAACGCGCAGCAGAAACGTCGCATTTTTTTCTGACCAAAACGATGAAATTTTTTTGACCCGAAAAATCGAGGGTCGGAATTTCGGGGTTTTGACCCTACCGGAATGTGGCCATATATGGGTGTATTACGCCTGAAAAATTTCAGCCCCCTATTCCTAACCGTTTAGGAGATATATACGTTTGAAAGTTGAGGAGGTGCAAAACTCAACTCCTCAACGGAGCTCCGAATGGGGTCGAGTGATATATCAAAAGACGCGTATTTTCGCGTAGATTACGATAAAAAAAAGTATGCCTCTCTATCTCTAACCGTTAAGGAGAAAATCGCGTTTAAAGTTTCGAAATTTCCAAAAATGATTAACTCCGAAACTTTGAAGCGCCGTAGCTCCTAAACGGTTACAGATAGAGGATCCCGGTTTGCGCGGTTCGAAAGCACGCGTCGAGATCTTTCAAATGAGCACCGAACGGTCGCGCTGCGACCACGCATAACCGAGATACGGGGATTCGGTCGAGAAATTTCGGTGAAATATCGAAGTTCGAAAATGACCGTTTTTATCATCCTATCCGGTAGATTTTTACGCGCCGAACAAGAATTTTTTTAGCACGCTTCGATATCTCTAACCGTTTAAGAGATACGGGCGTTTGAAGTTTCGGGACTTCGAAAAAACGCGAAAAAATCGACCCCGAAAACGACATCTTTCGACGTTTTCTCGTGTCGCGCGTTAACGACGCCGTTCGGACGGTCGAGTTAGACGGTTTCCGATAGAAAAATGTCCGCGGAATCGATTGCGACCGCTCCGGACGCCCTATCTCTAACCGTTTAGCGGCTACGGCCCGTCAAAGTTGAAAGAGAGAGAAAAAAAATTCCAACTTTGAAGCGCTGTAGCGTCGGAACGCGTTGAGCTAGGGCGTCCTTCTTTCGCCAGTTTAGAACCCTCATAGGGGTCCTTACGACGCGCCGATAAGCGAACGTCTAACTCTTCCCGTTAACGCGCAGCAGAAACGTCGCATTTTTTTCTGACCAAAACGATGAAATTTTTTCGAGGGTCGGAATTTCGGGGTTTTGACCCTACCGGAATGTGGCCATATATGGGTGTATTACGCCTGAGAAATTTCAGCCCCCTATTCCTAACCGTTTAGGAGATATGGACGTTTGAAAGCTGAGGGTGTGCAAAACTCAACTCCTCAACGGAGCTCCGAATGGGGTCGAGTGATATATCAAAAGACGCGTATTTTCGCGTAGATTACGATAAAAAAAGTTTGCCTCTCTATCTCTAACCGTTAAGGAGAAAATCGCGTTTAAAGTTTCGAAATTTCCAAAAATGCTTAACTCCGAAACTTTGAAGCGCCGTAGCTCCTAAACGGTTATAGATAGAGGATCCCGGTTTGCGCGGTTCGAAAGCACGAGTCGAGATCTTTCAAATGAGCACCGAACGGTCGCGCTGCGACCACGCATAACCGAGATACGGGGATTCGGTCGAGAAATTTCGGTGAAATATCGAAGTTCGAAAATGACCGTTTTTATCATCCTATCCGGTAGATTTTTACGCGCCGAACAAGAATTTTTTAGCACGCTTCGATATCTCTAACCGTTTAAGAGATACGGGCGTTTGAAGTTTCGGGACTTCGAAAAAACGCGAAAAATCGACCCCGAAAACGACATCTTTCGACGTTTTCTCGTGTCGCGCGTTAACGACGCCGTTCGGACGGTCGAGTTAGACGGTTTCCGATAGAAAATGTCCGCGGAATCGATTGCGACCGCTCCGGACGCCCTATCTCTAACCGTTTAGCGGCTACGGCCCGTCAAAGTTGAAAGAGAGAGAAAAAAAATTCCAACTTTGAAGCGCTGTAGCGTCGGAACGCGTTGAGCTAGGGCGTCCTTCTTTCGCCTGTTTAGAACCCTCATAGGGGTCCTTACGACGCGCCGATACGCGAACGTCTAACTCTTCCCGTTAACGCGCAGCAGAAACGTCGCATTTTTTTCTGACCAAAACGATGAAATTTTTTCGACCCGAAAAATCGAGGGTCGGAATTTCGGGGTTTTGACCCTACCGGAATGTGGCCATATATGGGTGTATTACGCCTGAAAAATTTCAGCCCCCTATTCCTAACCGTTTAGGAGATATGGACGTTTGAAAGTTGAGGAGGTGCAAAACTCAACTCCTCAACGGAGCTCCGAATGGGGTCGAGTGATATATCAAAAGACGCGTATTTTCGCGTAGATTACGATAAAAAAAAGTTTGCCTCTCTATCTCTAACCGTTAAGGAGAAAATCGCGTTTAAAGTTTCGAAATTTCCAAAAATGCTTAACTCCGAAACTTTGAAGCGCCGTAGCTCCTAAACGGTTATAGATAGAGGATCCCGGTTTGCGCGGTTCGAAAGCACGCGTCGAGATCTTTCAAATGAGCACCGAACGGTCGCGCTGCGACCACGCATAACCGAGATACGGGGATTCAGTCGAGAAATTTCGGTGAAATATCGAAGTTCGAAAATGACCGTTTTTATCATCCTATCCGGTAGATTTTTACGCGCCGAACAAGAATTTTTTTAGCACGCTTCGATATCTCTAACCGTTTAAGAGATACGGGCGTTTAAAGTTTCGGGACTTCGAAAAAACGCGAAAAAATCGACCCCGAAAACGACATCTTTCGACGTTTTCTCGTGTCGCGCGTTAACGACGCCGTTCGGACGGTCGAGTTAGACGGTTTCCGATAGAAAAATGTCCGCGGAATCGATTGCGACCGCTCCGGACGCCTTATCTCTAACCGTTTAGTGGCTACGGCCCGTCAAAGTTGAAAGAGAGAGAAAAAAAATTCCAACTTTGAAGCGCTGTAGCGTCGGAACGCGTTGAGCTAGGGCGTCCTTCTTTCGCCTGTTTAGAACCCTCATAGGGGTCCTTACGACGCGCCGATAAGCGAACGTCTAACTCTTCCCGTTAACGCGCAGCAGAAACGTCGCATTTTTTTCTGACCAAAACGATGAAATTTTTTCGACCCGAAAAATCGAGGGTCGGAATTTCGGGGTTTTGACCCTACCGGAATGTGGCCATATATGGGTGTATTACGCCTGAAAAATTTCAGCCCCCTATTCCTAACCGTTTAGGAGATATGGACGTTTGAAAGTTGAGGAGGTGCAAAACTCAACTCCTCAACGGAGCTCCGAATGGGGTCGAGTGATATATCAAAAGACGCGTATTTTCGCGTAGATTACGATAAAAAAAAGTTTGCCTCTCTATCTCTAACCGTTAAGGAGAAAATCGCGTTTAAAGTTTCGAAATTTCCAAAAATGCTTAACTCCGAAACTTTGAAGCGCCGTAGCTCCTAAACGGTTATAGATAGAGGATCCCGGTTTGCGCGGTTCGAAAGTACGCGTCGAGATCTTTCAAATGAGCACCGAACGGTCGCGCTGCGACCACGCATAACCGAGATACGGAGATTCGGTCGAGAAATTTCGGTGAAATATCGAAGTTCGAAAATGACCGTTTTTATCATCCTATCCGGTAGATTTTTACGCGCCGAACAAGAATTTTTTTAGCACGCTTCGATATCTCTAACCGTTTAAGAGATACGGGCGTTTGAAGTTTCGGGACTTCGAAAAACGCGAAAAAATCGACCCCGAAAACGACATCTTTCGACGTTTTCTCGTGTCGCGCGTTAACGACGCCGTTCGGACGGTCGAGTTAGACGGTTTCCGATAGAAAAATGTCCGCGGAATCGATTGCGACCGCTCCGGACGCCCTATCTCTAACCGTTTAGCGGCTACGGCCCGTCAAAGTTGAAAGAGAGAGAAAAAATTCCAACTTTGAAGCGCTGTAGCGTCGGAACGCGTTGAGCTAGGGCGTCCTTCTTTCGCCTGTTTAGAACCCTCATAGGGGTCCTTACGACGCGCCGATACGCGAACGTCTAACTCTTCCCGTTAACGCGCAGCAGAAACGTCGCATTTTTTCTGACCAAAACGATGAAATTTTTTGACCCGAAAAATCGAGGGTCGGAATTTCGGGGTTTTGACCCTACCGGAATGTGGCCATATATGGGTGTATTACGCCTGAAAAATTTCAGCCCCCTATTCCTAACCGTTTAGGAGATATGGACGTTTGAAAGTTGAGGAGGTGTAAAACTCAACTCCTCAACGGAGCTCCGAATGGGGTCGAGTGATATATCAAAAGACGCGTATTTTCGCGTAGATTACGATAAAAAAAAGTTTGCCTCTCTATCTCTAACCGTTAAGGAGAAAATCGCGTTTAAAGTTTCGAAATTTCCAAAAATGCTTAACTCCGAAACTTTGAAGCGCCGTAGCTCCTAAACGGTTATAGATAGAGGATCCCGGTTTGCGCGGTTCGGAAGTACGCGTCGAGATCTTTCAAATGAGCACCGAACGGTCGCGCTGCGACCACGCATAACCGAGATACGGAGATTCGGTCGAGAAATTTCGGTGAAATATCGAAGTTCGAAAATGACCGTTTTTATCATCCTATCCGGTAGATCTTTACGCGCCGAACAAGAATTTTTTTAGCACGCTTCGATATCTCTAACCGTTTAAGAGATACGGGCGTTTGAAGTTTCGGGACTTCGAAAAAACCCGAAAAAATCGACACCGAAAACGACATCTTTCGACGTTTTCTCGTGTCGCGCGTTAACGACGCCGTTCGGACGGTCGAGTTAGACGGTTTCCGATAGAAAAATGTCCGCGGAATCGATTGCGACCGCTCCGGACGCCCTATCTCTAACCGTTTAGCGGCTACGGCCCGTCAAAGTTGAAAGAGAGAGAAAAAAAATTCCAACTTTGAAGCGCTGTAGCGTCGGAACGCGTTGAGCTAGGGCGTCCTTCTTTCGCCTGCTTAGAACCCTCATAGGGGTCCTTTCGACGCGCCGATAAGCGAACGTCTAACTCTTCCCGTTAACGCGCAGCAGAAACGTCGCATTTTTTTCTGACCAAAACGATGAAATTTTTTCGACCCGAAAAATCGAGGGTCGGAATTTCGGGGTTTTGACCCTACCGGAATGTGGCCATATATGGGTGTATTACGCCTGAAAAATTTTAGCCCCCTATTCCTAACCGTTTAGGAGATATGGACGTTTGAAAGTTGAGGAGGTGTAAAACTCAACTCCTCAACGGAGCTCGAATGGGGTCGAGTGATATATCAAAAGACGCGTATTTTCGCGTAGATTACGATAAAAAAAAGTTTGCCTCTCTATCTCTAACCGTTAAGGAGAAAATCGCGTTTAAAGTTTCGAAATTTCCAAAAATGCTTAACTCCGAAACTTTGAAGCGCCGTAGCTCCTAAACGGTTATAGATAGAGGATCCCGGTTTGCGCGGTTCGGAAGTACGCGTCGAGATCTTTCAAATGAGCACCGAACGGTCGCGCTGCGACCACGCATAACCGAGATACGGAGATTCGGTCGAGAAATTTCGGTGAAATATCGAAGTTCGAAAATGACCGTTTTATCATCCTATCCGGTAGATTTTTACGCGCCGAACAAGAATTTGTTTTAGCACGCTTCGATATCTCTAACCGTTTAAGAGATACGGGCGTTTGAAGTTTCGGGACTTCGAAAAAACCCGAAAAAATCGACCCCGAAAACGACATCTTTCGACGTTTTCTCGTGTCGCGCGTTAACGACGCCGTTCGGACGGTCGAGTTAGACGGTTTCCGATAGAAAAATGTCCGCGGAATCGATTGCGACCGCTCCGGACGCCCTATCTCTAACCGTTTAGCGGCTACGGCCCGTCAAAGTTGAAAGAGAGAAAAAAATCCCAACTTTGAAGCGCTGTAGCGTCGGAACGCGTTGAGCTAGGGCGTCCTTCTTTCGCCTGTTTAGAACCCTCATAGGGGTCCTTACGACGCGCCGATAAGCGAACGTCTAACTCTTCCCGTTAACGCGCAGCAGAAACGTCGCATTTTTTCTGACCAAAACGATGAAATTTTTGACCCGAAAAATCGAGGGTCGGAATTTCGGGGTTTTGACCCTACCGGAATGTGGCCATATATGGGTGTATTACGCCTGAAAAATTTCAGCCCCCTATTCCTAACCGTTTAGGAGATATGGACGTTTGAAAGTTGAGGAGGTGTAAAACTCAACTCCTCAACGGAGCTCCGAATGGGGTCGAGTGATATATCAAAAGACGCGTATTTTCGCGTAGATTACGATAAAAAAAAGTTTGCCTCTCTATCTCTAACCGTTAAGGAGAAAATCGCGTTTAAAGTTTCGAAATTTCCAAAAATGCTTAACTCCGAAACTTTGAAGCGCCGTAGCTCCTAAACGGTTATAGATAGAGGATCCCGGTTTGCGCGGTTCGGAAGTACGCGTCGAGATCTTTCAAATGAGCACCGAACGGTCGCGCTGCGACCACGCATAACCGAGATACGGAGATTCGGTCGAGAAATTTCGGTGAAATATCGAAGTTCGAAAATGACCGTTTTTATCATCCTATCCGGTAGATCTTTACGCGCAGAACAAGAATTTTTTAGCACGCTTCGATATCTCTAACCGTTTAAGAGATACGGGCGTTTGAAGTTTCGGGACTTCGAAAAACCCGAAAAATCGACCCCGAAAACGACATCTTTCGACGTTTTCTCGTGTCGCGCGTTAACGACGCCGTTCGGACGGTCGAGTTAGACGGTTTCCGATAGAAAAATGTCCGCGGAATCGATTGCGACCGCTCCGGACGCCCTATCTCTAACCGTTTAGCGGCTACGGCCCGTCAAAGTTGAAAGAGAGAGAAAAAATTCCAACTTTGAAGCGCTGTAGCGTCGGAACGCGTTGAGCTAGGGCGTCCTTCTTTCGCCTGTTTAGAACCCTCATAGGGGTCCTTGACGACGCTGATAAGCGAACGTCTAACTCTTCCCGTTAACGCGCAGCAGAAACGTCGCATTTTTTCTGACCAAAACGATGAAATTTTTTCGACCCGAAAAATCGAGGGTCGGAATTTCGGGGTTTTGACCCTACCGGAATGTGGCCATATATGGGTGTATTACGCCTGAAAAATTTCAGCCCCCTATTCCTAACCGTTTAGGAGATATGGACGTTTGAAAGTTGAGGAGGTGCAAAACTCAACTCCTCAACGGAGCTCTGAATGGGGTCGAGTGATATATCAAAAGACGCGTATTTTCGCGTAGATTACGATAAAAAGTTTGCCTCTCTATCTCTAACCGTTAAGGAGAAAATCGCGTTTAAAGTTTCGAAATTTCCAAAAATGCTTAACTCCGAAACTTTGAAGCGCCGTAGCTCCTAAACGGTTATAGATAGAGGATCCCGGTTTGCGCGGTTCGAAAGCAGGCGTCGAGATCTTTCAAATGAGCACCGAACGGTCGCGCTGCGACCACGCATAACCGAGATACGGAGATTCGGTCGAGAAATTTCGGTGAAATATCGAAGTTCGAAAATGACCGTTTTTATCATCCTATCCGGTAGATCTTTACGCGCCGAACAAGAATTTTTAGCACGCTTCGATATCTCTAACCGTTTAAGAGATACGGGCGTTTGAAGTTTGGGGACTTCGAAAAACGCGAAAAAATCGACCCCGAAAACGACATCTTTCGACGTTTTCTCGTGTCGCGCGTTAACGACGCCGTTCGGACGGTCGAGACAGACGGTTTCCGATAGAAAAATGTCCGCGGAATCGATTGCGACCGCTCCGGACGCCCTATCTCTAACCGTTTAGCGGCTACGGCCCGTCAAAGTTGAAAGAGAGAGAAAAAAAATTCCAACTTTGAAGCGCTGTAGCGTCGGAACGCGTTGAGTTAGGGCGTCCTTCTTTCGCCTGTTTAGAACCCTCATAGGGGTCCTTACGACGCGCCGATAAGCGAACGTCTAACTCTTCCCGTTAACGCGCAGCAGAAACGTCGCATTTTTTTCTGACCAAAACGATGAAATTTTTTCGACCCGAAAAATCGAGGGTCGGAATTTCGGGGTTTTGACCCTACCGGAACGTGGCCATATATGGGTGTATTACGCCTGAGAAATTTCAGCCCCCTATTCCTAACCGTTTAGGAGATATGGACGTTTGAAAGCTGAGGAGGTGCAAAACTCAACTCCTCAACGGAGCTCTGAATGGGGTCGGGTGATATATCAAAAGACGCGTATTTTCGCGTAGATTACGATAAAAAAGTTTGCCTCTCTATCTCTAACCGTTAAGGAGAAAATCGCGTTTAAAGTTTCGAAATTTCCAAAAATGCTTAACTCCGAAACTTTGAAGCGCCGTAGCTCCTAAACGGTTATAGATAGAGGATCCCGGTTTGCGCGGTTCGGAAGTACGCGTCGAGATCTTTCAAATGAGCACCGAACGGTCGCGCTGCGACCACGCATAACCGAGATACGGAGATTCGGTCGAGAAATTTCGGTGAAATATCGAAGTTCGAAAATGACCGTTTTTATCATCCTATCCGGTAGATCTTTACGCGCCGAACAAGAATTTTTTTAGCACGCTTCGATATCTCTAACCGTTTAAGAGATACGGGCGTTTGAAGTTTCGGGACTTCGAAAAAACCCGAAAAAATCGACACCGAAAACGACATCTTTCGACGTTTTCTCGTGTCGCGCGTTAACGACGCCGTTCGGACGGTCGAGTTAGACGGTTTCCGATAGAAAAATGTCCGCGGAATCGATTGCGACCGCTCCGGACGCCCTATCTCTAACCGTTTAGCGGCTACGGCCCGTCAAAGTTGAAAGAGAGAGAAAAAAAATTCCAACTTTGAAGCGCTGTAGCGTCGGAACGCGTTGAGCTAGGGCGTCCTTCTTTCGCCTGTTTAGAACCCTCATAGGGTCCTTTCGACGCGCCGATAAGCGAACGTCTAACTCTTCCCGTTAACGCGCAGCAGAAACGTCGCATTTTTTCTGACCAAAACGATGAAATTTTTTTCGACCCGAAAAATCGAGGGTCGGAATTTCGGGGTTTTGACCCTACCGGAATGTGGCCATATATGGGTGTATTACGCCTGAAAAATTTAGCCCCTATTCCTAACCGTTTAGGAGATATGGACGTTTGAAAGTTGAGGAGGTGTAAAACTCAACTCCTCAACGGAGCTCCGAATGGGGTCGAGTGATATATCAAAAGACGCGTATTTTCGCGTAGATTACGATAAAAAAAAGTTTGCCTCTCTATCTCTAACCGTTAAGGAGAAAATCGCGTTTAAAGTTTCGAAATTTCCAAAAATGCTTAACTCCGAAACTTTGAAGCGCCGTAGCTCCTAAACGGTTATAGATAGAGGATCCCGGTTTGCGCGGTTCGGAAGTACGCGTCGAGATCTTTCAAATGAGCACCGAACGGTCGCGCTGCGACCACGCATAACCGAGATACGGAGATTCGGTCGAGAAATTTCGGTGAAATATCGAAGTTCGAAAATGACCGTTTTTATCATCCTATCCGGTAGATCTTTACGCGCCGAACAAGAATTTTTTTAGCACGCTTCGATATCTCTAACCGTTTAAGAGATACGGGCGTTTGAAGTTTCGGGACTTCGAAAAAACCCGAAAAAATCGACCCCGAAAACGACATCTTTCGACGTTTTCTCGTGTCGCGCGTTAACGACGCCGTTCGGACGGTCGAGTTAGACGGTTTCCGATAGAAAAATGTCCGCGGAATCGATTGCGACCGCTCCGGACGCCCTATCTCTAACCGTTTAGCGGCTACGGCCCGTCAAAGTTGAAAGAGAGAGAAAAAAAATTCCAACTTTGAAGCGCTGTAGCGTCGGAACGCGTTGAGCTAGGGCGTCCTTCTTTCGCCTGTTTAGAACCCTCATAGGGGTCCTTACGACGCGCTGATAAGCGAACGTCTAACTCTTCCCGTTAACGCGCAGCAGAAACGTCGCATTTTCTGACCAAAACGATGAAATTTTTCGACCCGAAAAATCGAGGGTCGGAATTTCGGGGTTTTGACCCTACCGGAATGTGGCCATATATGGGTGTATTACGCCTGAAAATTTCAGCCCCTATTCCTAACCGTTTAGGAGATATGGACGTTTGAAAGTTGAGGAGGTGCAAAACTCAACTCCTCAACGGAGCTCTGAATGGGGTCGAGTGATATATCAAAAGACGCGTATTTTCGCGTAGATTACGATAAAAAAAGTTTGCCTCTCTATCTCTAACCGTTAAGGAGAAAATCGCGTTTAAAGTTTCGAAATTTCCAAAAATGCTTAACTCCGAAACTTTGAAGCGCCGTAGCTCCTAAACGGTTATAGATAGAGGATCCCGGTTTGCGCGGTTCGAAAGCAGGCGTCGAGATCTTTCAAATGAGCACCGAACGGTCGCGCTGCGACCACGCATAACCGAGATACGGAGATTCGGTCGAGAAATTTCGGTGAAATATCGAAGTTCGAAAATGACCGTTTTTATCATCCTATCCGGTAGATCTTTACGCGCCGAACAAGAATTTTTTAGCACGCTTCGATATCTCTAACCGTTTAAGAGATACGGGCGTTTGAAGTTTGGGGACTTCGAAAAACGCGAAAAAATCGACCCCGAAAACGACATCTTTCGACGTTTTCTCGTGTCGCGCGTTAACGACGCCGTTCGGACGGTCGAGACAGACGGTTTCCGATAGAAAAATGTCCGCGGAATCGATTGCGACCGCTCCGGACGCCCTATCTCTAACCGTTTAGCGGCTACGGCCCGTCAAAGTTGAATGAGAGAGAAAAAAAATTCCAACTTTGAAGCGCTGTAGCGTCGGAACGCGTTGAGTTAGGGCGTCCTTCTTTCGCCTGTTTAGAACCCTCATAGGGGTCCTTACGACGCGCCGATAAGCGAACGTCTAACTCTTCCCGTTAACGCGCAGCAGAAACGTCGCATTTTTTTTCTGACCAAAACGATGAAATTTTTTCGACCCGAAAAATCGAGGGTCGGAATTTCGGGGTTTTGACCCTACCGGAACGTGGCCATATATGGGTGTATTACGCCTGAGAAATTTCAGCCCCCTATTCCTAACCGTTTAGGAGATATGGACGTTTGAAAGCTGAGGAGGTGCAAAACTCAACTCCTCAACGGAGCTCCGAATGGGGTCGGGTGATATATCAAAAGACGCGTATTTTCGCGTAGATTACGATAAAAAAAAGTTTGCCTCTCTATCTCTAACCGTTAAGGAGAAAATCGCGTTTAAAGTTTCGAAATTTCCAAAAATGCTTAACTCCGAAACTTTGAAGCGCCGTAGCTCCTAAACGGTTATAGATAGAGGATCCCGGTTTGCGCGGTTCGAAAGTACGCGTCGAGATCTTTCAAATGAGCACCGAACGGTCGCGCTGCGACCACGCATAACCGAGATACGGAGATTCGGTCGAGAAATTTCGGTGAAATATCGAAGTTCGAAAATGACCGTTTTTATCATCCTATCCGGTAGATATTTACGTGCCGAACAAGAATTTTTAGCACGCTTCGATATCTCTAACCGTTTAAGAGATACGGGCGTTTGAAGTTTCGGGACTTCGAAAAACGCGAAAAATCGACCCCGAAAACGACATCTTTCGACGTTTTCTCGTGTCGCGCGTTAACGACGCCGTTCGGACGGTCGAGTTAGACGGTTTCCGATAGAAAAATGTCCGCGGAATCGATTGCGACCGCTCCGGACGCCCTATCTCTAACCGTTTAGCGGCTACGGCCCGTCAAAGTTGAAAGAGAGAGAAAAAAAATTCCAACTTTGAAGCGCTGTAGCGTCGGAACGCGTTGAGCTAGGGCGTCCTTCTTTCGCCTGTTTAGAACCCTCATAGGGGTCCTTACGACGCGCCGATACGCGAACGTCTAACTCTTCCCGTTAACGCGCAGCAGAAACGTCGCATTTTTTTCTGACCAAAACGATGAAATTTTTTTGACCCGAAAAATCGAGGGTCGGAATTTCGGGGTTTTGACCCTACCGGAATGTGGCCATATATGGGTGTATTACGCCTGAAAAATTTCAGCCCCCTATTCCTAACCGTTTAGGAGATATGGACGTTTGAAAGTTGAGGAGGTGCAAAACTCAACTCCTCAACGGAGCTCTGAATGGGGTCGAGTGATATATCAAAAGACGCGTATTTTCGCGTAGATTACGATAAAAAAAGTTTGCCTCTCTATCTCTAACCGTTAAGGAGAAAATCGCGTTTAAAGTTTCGAAATTTCCAAAAATGCTTAACTCCGAAACTTTGAAGCGCCGTAGCTCCTAAACGGTTATAGATAGAGGATCCCGGTTTGCGCGGTTCGAAAGCAGGCGTCGAGATCTTTCAAATGAGCACCGAACGGTCGCGCTGCGACCACGCATAACCGAGATACGGAGATTCGGTCGAGAAATTTCGGTGAAATATCGAAGTTCGAAAATGACCGTTTTTATCATCCTATCCGGTAGATCTTTACGCGCCGAACAAGAATTTTTTAGCACGCTTCGATATCTCTAACCGTTTAAGAGATACGGGCGTTTGAAGTTTGGGGACTTCGAAAAAACGCGAAAAAATCGACCCCGAAAACGACATCTTTCGACGTTTTCTCGTGTCGCGCGTTAACGACGCCGTTCGGACGGTCGAGACAGACGGTTTCCGATAGAAAAATGTCCGCGGAATCGATTGCGACCGCTCCGGACGCCCTATCTCTAACCGTTTAGCGGCTACGGCCCGTCAAAGTTGAAAGAGAAAAAAAATTCCAACTTTGAAGCGCTGTAGCGTCGGAACGCGTTGAGTTAGGGCGTCCTTCTTTCGCCTGTTTAGAACCCTCATAGGGGTCCTTACGACGCGCCGATAAGCGAACGTCTAACTCTTCCCGTTAACGCGCAGCAGAAACGTCGCATTTTTTCTGACCAAAACGATGAAATTTTTTCGACCCGAAAAATCGAGGGTCGGACGTTCGGGGTTTTGACCCTACCGGAACGTGGCCATATATGGGTGTATTACGCCTGAGACATTTCAGCCCCCTATTCCTAACCGTTTAGGAGATATGGACGTTTGAAAGCTGAGGAGGTGCAAAACTCAACTCCTCAACGGAGCTCCGAATGGGGTCGGGTGATATATCAAAAGACGCGTATTTTCGCGTAGATTACGATAAAAAAAGTTTGCCTCTCTATCTCTAACCGTTAAGGAGAAAATCGCGTTTAAAGTTTCGAAATTTCCAAAAATGCTTAACTCCGAAACTTTGAAGCGCCGTAGCTCCTAAACGGTTATAGATAGAGGATCCCGGTTTGCGCGGTTCGGAAGTACGCGTCGAGATCTTTCAAATGAGCACCGAACGGTCGCGCTGCGACCACGCATAACCGAGATACGGAGATTCGGTCGAGAAATTTCGGTGAAATATCGAAGTTCGAAAATGACCGTTTTATCATCCTATCCGGTAGATCTTTACGCGCCGAACAAGAATTTTTAGCACGCTTCGATATCTCTAACCGTTTAAGAGATACGGGCGTTTGAAGTTTCGGGACTTCGAAAAACGCGAAAAAATCGACACCGAAAACGACATCTTTCGACGTTTTCTCGTGTCGCGCGTTAACGACGCCGTTCGGACGGTCGAGTTAGACGGTTTCCGATAGAAAAATGTCCGCGGAATCGATTGCGACCGCTCCGGACGCCCTATCTCTAACCGTTTAGCGGCTACGGCCCGTCAAAGTTGAAAGAGAGAGAAAAAAAATTCCAACTTTGAAGCGCTGTAGCGTCGGAACGCGTTGAGCTAGGGCGTCCTTCTTTCGCCTGTTTAGAACCCTCATAGGGGTCCTTTCGACGCGCCGATAAGCGAACGTCTAACTCTTCCCGTTAACGCGCAGCAGAAACGTCGCATTTTTTTCTGACCAAAACGATGAAATTTTTTCGACCCGAAAAATCGAGGGTCGGAATTTCGGGGTTTTGACCCTACCGGAATGTGGCCATATATGGGTGTATTACGCCTGAAAAATTTTAGCCCCCTATTCCTAACCGTTTAGGAGATATGGACGTTTGAAAGTTGAGGAGGTGTAAAACTCAACTCCTCAACGGAGCTCCGAATGGGGTCGAGTGATATATCAAAAGACGCGTATTTTCGCGTAGATTACGATAAAAAAAAGTTTGCCTCTCTATCTCTAACCGTTAAGGAGAAAATCGCGTTTAAAGTTTCGAAATTTCCAAAAATGCTTAACTCCGAAACTTTGAAGCGCCGTAGCTCCTAAACGGTTATAGATAGAGGATCCCGGTTTGCGCGGTTCGGAAGTACGCGTCGAGATCTTTCAAATGAGCACCGAACGGTCGCGCTGCGACCACGCATAACCGAGATACGGAGATTCGGTCGAGAAATTTCGGTGAAATATCGAAGTTCGAAAATGACCGTTTTTATCATCCTATCCGGTAGATCTTTACGCGCCGAACAAGAATTTTTTTAGCACGCTTCGATATCTCTAACCGTTTAAGAGATACGGGCGTTTGAAGTTTCGGGACTTCGAAAAACCCGAAAAATCGACCCCGAAAACGACATCTTTCGACGTTTTCTCGTGTCGCGCGTTAACGACGCCGTTCGGACGGTCGAGTTAGACGGTTTCCGATAGAAAAATGTCCGCGGAATCGATTGCGACCGCTCCGGACGCCCTATCTCTAACCGTTTAGCGGCTACGGCCCGTCAAAGTTGAAAGAGAGAAAAAAATTCCAACTTTGAAGCGCTGTAGCGTCGGAACGCGTTGAGCTAGGGCGTCCTTCTTTCGCCTGTTTAGAACCCTCATAGGGTCCTTACGACGCGCTGATAAGCGAACGTCTAACTCTTCCCGTTAACGCGCAGCAGAAACGTCGCATTTTTTCTGACCAAAACGATGAAATTTTTTCGACCCGAAAAATCGAGGGTCGGAATTTCGGGGTTTTGACCCTACCGGAATGTGGCCATATATGGGTGTATTACGCCTGAAAAATTTCAGCCCCCTATTCCTAACCGTTTAGGAGATATGGACGTTTGAAAGTTGAGGAGGTGCAAAACTCAACTCCTCAACGGAGCTCTGAATGGGGTCGAGTGATATATCAAAAGACGCGTATTTTCGCGTAGATTACGATAAAAAAAAGTTTGCCTCTCTATCTCTAACCGTTAAGGAGAAAATCGCGTTTAAAGTTTCGAAATTTCCAAAAATGCTTAACTCCGAAACTTTGAAGCGCCGTAGCTCCTAAACGGTTATAGATAGAGGATCCCGGTTTGCGCGGTTCGAAAGCAGGCGTCGAGATCTTTCAAATGAGCACCGAACGGTCGCGCTGCGACCACGCATAACCGAGATACGGAGATTCGGTCGAGAAATTTCGGTGAAATATCGAAGTTCGAAAATGACCGTTTTTATCATCCTATCCGGTAGATCTTTACGCGCCGAACAAGAATTTTTTTAGCACGCTTCGATATCTCTAACCGTTTAAGAGATACGGGCGTTTGAAGTTTGGGGACTTCGAAAAAACGCGAAAAAATCGACCCCGAAAACGACATCTTTCGACGTTTTCTCGTGTCGCGCGTTAACGACGCCGTTCGGACGGTCGAGACAGACGGTTTCCGATAGAAAAATGTCCGCGGAATCGATTGCGACCGCTCCGGACGCCCTATCTCTAACCGTTTAGCGGCTACGGCCCGTCAAAGTTGAAAGAGAGAGAAAAAAAATTCCAACTTTGAAGCGCTGTAGCGTCGGAACGCGTTGAGTTAGGGCGTCCTTCTTTCGCCTGTTTAGAACCCTCATAGGGGTCCTTACGACGCGCCGATAAGCGAACGTCTAACTCTTCCCGTTAACGCGCAGCAGAAACGTCGCATTTTTTTCTGACCAAAACGATGAAATTTTTTCGACCCGAAAAATCGAGGGTCGGAATTTCGGGGTTTTGACCCTACCGGAACGTGGCCATATATGGGTGTATTACGCCTGAGAAATTTCAGCCCCCTATTCCTAACCGTTTAGGAGATATGGACGTTTGAAAGCTGAGGAGGTGCAAAACTCAACTCCTCAACGGAGCTCCGAATGGGGTCGGGTGATATATCAAAAGACGCGTATTTTCGCGTAGATTACGATAAAAAAAAGTTTGCCTCTCTATCTCTAACCGTTAAGGAGAAAATCGCGTTTAAAGTTTCGAAATTTCCAAAAATGCTTAACTCCGAAACTTTGAAGCGCCGTAGCTCCTAAACGGTTATAGATAGAGGATCCCGGTTTGCGCGGTTCGAAAGTACGCGTCGAGATCTTTCAGATGAGCACCGAACGGTCGCGCTGCGACCACGCATAACCGAGATACGGAGATTCGGTCGAGAAATTTCGGTGAAATATCGAAGTTCGAAAATGACCGTTTTTATCATCCTATCCGGTAGATATTTACGTGCCGAACAAGAATTTTTTTAGCACGCTTCGATATCTCTAACCGTTTAAGAGATACGGGCGTTTGAAGTTTCGGGACTTCGAAAAACGCGAAAAATCGACCCCGAAAACGACATCTTTCGACGTTTTCTCGTGTCGCGCGTTAACGACGCCGTTCGGACGGTCGAGTTAGACGGTTTCCGATAGAAAAATGTCCGCGGAATCGATTGCGACCGCTCCGGACGCCCTATCTCTAACCGTTTAGCGGCTACGGCCCGTCAAAGTTGAAAGAGAGAGAAAAAAAATTCCAACTTTGAAGCGCTGTAGCGTCGGAACGCGTTGAGCTAGGGCGTCCTTCTTTCGCCTGTTTAGAACCCTCATAGGGGTCCTTACGACGCGCCGATACGCGAACGTCTAACTCTTCCCGTTAACGCGCAGCAGAAACGTCGCATTTTTTTCTGACCAAAACGATGAAATTTTTTCGACCCGAAAAATCGAGGGTCGGAATTTCGGGGTTTTGACCCTACCGGAATGTGGCCATATATGGGTGTATTACGCCTGAAAAATTTCAGCCCCCTATTCCTAACCGTTTAGGAGATATGGACGTTTGAAAGTTGAGGAGGTGCAAAACTCAACTCCTCAACGGAGCTCTGAATGGGGTCGAGTGATATATCAAAAGACGCGTATTTTCGCGTAGATTACGATAAAAAAGTTTGCCTCTCTATCTCTAACCGTTAAGGAGAAAATCGCGTTTAAAGTTTCGAAATTTCCAAAAATGCTTAACTCCGAAACTTTGAAGCGCCGTAGCTCCTAAACGGTTATAGATAGAGGATCCCGGTTTGCGCGGTTCGAAAGCAGGCGTCGAGATCTTTCAAATGAGCACCGAACGGTCGCGCTGCGACCACGCATAACCGAGATACGGAGATTCGGTCGAGAAATTTCGGTGAAATATCGAAGTTCGAAAATGACCGTTTTTATCATCCTATCCGGTAGATCTTTACGCGCCGAACAAGAATTTTTTAGCACGCTTCGATATCTCTAACCGTTTAAGAGATACGGGCGTTTGAAGTTTGGGGACTTCGAAAAACGCGAAAAATCGACCCCGAAAACGACATCTTTCGACGTTTTCTCGTGTCGCGCGTTAACGACGCCGTTCGGACGGTCGAGACAGACGGTTTCCGATAGAAAAATGTCCGCGGAATCGATTGCGACCGCTCCGGACGCCCTATCTCTAACCGTTTAGCGGCTACGGCCCGTCAAAGTTGAAAGAGAGAAAAAAATTCCAACTTTGAAGCGCTGTAGCGTCGGAACGCGTTGAGTTAGGGCGTCCTTCTTTCGCCTGTTTAGAACCCTCATAGGGGTCCTTACGACGCGCCGATAAGCGAACGTCTAACTCTTCCCGTTAACGCGCAGCAGAAACGTCGCATTTTTTCTGACCAAAACGATGAAATTTTTTCGAGAAAAATCGAGGGTCGGAATTTCGGGGTTTTGACCCTACCGGAATGTGGCCATATATGGGTGTGTTACGCCTGAGAAATTTCAGCCCCTATTCCTAACCGTTTAGGAGATATGGACGTTTGAAAGCTGAGGGTGCAAAACTCAACTCCTCAACGGAGCTCCGAATGGGGTCGAGTGATATATCAAAAGACGCGTATTTTCGCGTAGATTACGATAAAAAAAGTTTGCCTCTCTATCTCTAACCGTTAAGGAGAAAATCGCGTTTAAAGTTTCGAAATTTCCAAAAATGCTTAACTCCGAAACTTTGAAGCGCCGTAGCTCCTAAACGGTTATAGATAGGGGATCCCGGTTTGCGCGGTTCGAAAGCACGAGTCGAGATCTTTCAAATGAGCACCGAACGGTCGCGCTGCGACCACGCATAACCGAGATACGGGGATTCGGTCGAGAAATTTCGGTGAAATATCGAAGTTCGAAAATGACCGTTTTTATCATCCTATCCGGTAGATTTTTACGCGCCGAACAAGAATTTTTTTAGCACGCTTCGATATCTCTAACCGTTTAAGAGATACGGGCGTTTGAAGTTTCGGGACTTCGAAAAAACGCGAAAAAATCGACCCCGAAAACGACATCTTTCGACGTTTTCTCGTGTCGCGCGTTAACGACGCCGTTCGGACGGTCGAGTTAGACGGTTTCCGATAGAAAAATGTCCGCGGAATCGATTGCGACCGCTCCGGACGCCCTATCTCTAACCGTTTAGCGGCTACGGCCCGTCAAAGTTGAAAGAGAGAGAAAAAAAATTCCAACTTTGAAGCGCTGTAGCGTCGGAACGCGTTGAGCTAGGGCGTCCTTCTTTCGCCTGTTTAGAACCCTCATAGGGGTCCTTACGACGCGCCGATAAGCGAACGTCTAACTCTTCCCGTTAACGCGCAGCAGAAACGTCGCATTTTTTTCTGACCAAAACGATGAAATTTTTTCGACCCGAAAAATCGAGGGTCGGAATTTCGGGGTTTTGACCCTACCGGAATGTGGCCATATATGGGTGTATTACGCCTGAAAAATTTCAGCCCCTATTCCTAACCGTTTAGGAGATATGGACGTTTGAAAGTTGAGGAGGTGCAAAACTCAACTCCTCAACGGAGCTCCGAATGGAGTCGAGTGATATATCAAAAGACGCGTATTTTCGCGTAGATTACGATAAAAAAAAGTTTGCCTCTCTATCTCTAACCGTTAAGGAGAAAATCGCGTTTAAAGTTTCGAAATTTCCAAAAATGCTTAACACCGAAACTTTGAAGCGCCGTAGCTCCTAAACGGTTATAGATAGAGGATCCCGGTTTGCGCGGTTCGAAAGTACGCGTCGAGATCTTTCAAATGAGCACCGAACGGTCGCGCTGCGACCACGCATAACCGAGATACGGAGATTCGGTCGAGAAATTTCGGTGAAATATCGAAGTTCGAAAATGACCGTTTTTATCATCCTATCCGGTAGATTTTTACGTGCCGAACAAGAATTTTTAGCACGCTTCGATATCTCTAACCGTTTAAGAGATACGGGCGTTTGAAGTTTCGGGACTTCGAAAAAACGCGAAAAAATCGACCCCGAAAACGACATCTTTCGACGTTTTCTCGTGTCGCGCGTTAACGACGCCGTTCGGACGGTCGAGTTAGACGGTTTCCGATAGAAAAATGTCCGCGGAATCGATTGCGACCGCTCCGGACGCCCTATCTCTAACCGTTTAGCGGCTACGGCCCGTCAAAGTTGAAAGAGAAAAAAAATTCCAACTTTGAAGCGCTGTAGCGTCGGAACGCGTTGAGCTAGGGCGTCCTTCTTTCGCCTGTTTAGAACCCTCATAGGGGTCCTTACGACGCGCCGATACGCGAACGTCTAACTCTTCCCGTTAACGCGCAGCAGAAACGTCGCATTTTTTTCTGACCAAAACGATGAAATTTTTTTGACCCGAAAAATCGAGGGTCGGAATTTCGGGGTTTTGACCCTACCGGAATGTGGCCATATATGGGTGTATTACGCCTGAAAAATTTCAGCCCCCTATTCCTAACCGTTTAGGAGATATGGACGTTTGAAAGTTGAGGAGGTGTAAAACTCAACTCCTCAACGGAGCTCCGAATGGGGTCGAGTGATATATCAAAAGACGCGTATTTTCGCGTAGATTACGATAAAAAAAAGTTTGCCTCTCTATCTCTAACCGTTAAGGAGAAAATCGCGTTTAAAGTTTCGAAATTTCCAAAAATGCTTAACTCCGAAACTTTGAAGCGCCGTAGCTCCTAAACGGTTATAGATAGAGGATCCCGGTTTGCGCGGTTCGAAAGCACGCGTCGAGATCTTTCAAATGAGCACCCAACGGTCGCGCTGCGACCACGCATAACCGAGATACGGGGATTCGGTCGAGAAATTTCGGTGAAATATCGAAGTTCGAAAATGACCGTTTTTATCATCCTATCCGGTAGATTTTTACGCGCCGAACAAGAATTTTTTTAGCACGCTTCGATATCTCTAACCGTTTAAGAGATACGGGCGTTTGAAGTTTCGGAACTTCGAAAAACGCGAAAAATCGACCCCGAAAACGACATCTTTCGACGTTTTCTCGTGTCGCGCGTTAACGACGCCGTTCGGACGGTCGAGTTAGACGGTTTCCGATAGAAAAATGTCCGCGGAATCGATTGCGACCGCTCCGGACGCCCTATCTCTAACCGTTTAGCGGCTACGGCCCCTCAAAGTTGAAAGAGAGATAAAAAAAATTCCAACTTTGAAGCGCTGTAGCGTCGGAACGCGTTGAGCTAGGGCGTCCTTCTTTCGCCAGTTTAGAACCCTCATAGGGGTCCTTACGACGCGCCGATAAGCGAACGTCTAACTCTTCCCGTTAACGCGCAGCAGAAACGTCGCATTTTTTTCTGACCAAAACGATGAAATTTTTTCGAGGGTCGGAATTTCGGGGTTTTGACCCTACCGGAATGTGGCCATATATGGGTGTATTACGCCTGAGAAATTTCAGCCCCCTATTCCTAACCGTTTAGGAGATATGGACGTTTGAAAGCTGAGGGTGTGCAAAACTCAACTCCTCAACGGAGCTCCGAATGGGGTCGAGTGATATATCAAAAGACGCGTATTTTCGCGTAGATTACGATAAAAAAAGTTTGCCTCTCTATCTCTAACCGTTAAGGAGAAAATCGCGTTTAAAGTTTCGAAATTTCCAAAAATGCTTAACTCCGAAACTTTGAAGCGCCGTAGCTCCTAAACGGTTATAGATAGAGGATCCCGGTTTGCGCGGTTCGAAAGTACGCGTCGAGATCTTTCAAATGAGCACCGAACGATCGCGCTGCGACCACGCATAACCGAGATACGAAGATTCGGTCGAGAAATTTCGGTGAAATATCGAAATTCGAAAATGACCGTTTTTATCATCCTATCCGGTAGATTTTTACGCGCCGAACAAGAATTTTTTTAGCACGCTTCGATATCTCTAACCGTTTAAGAGATACGGGCGTTTGAAGTTTCGGGACTTCGAAAAAAGGCGAAAAAATCGACCCCGAAAACGACATCTTTCGACGTTTTCTCGTGTCTTCTTCCTCTCCGCAATTCAATTGAGATTTGAACCCGCGACTTTTGAATCAAAAAACAAGGATACTAACTACTCTACTATCGGGGCAATCATTATTATGTCCGTGAAGAAGTAAGATTGTGCTTCTACCTGGTATAAACGTCAACCACAAACAACAACCATGAACAACAAAAAATGTCCGCGATTAGTTTTCTGGTCAATAGACTCGTTAGATTGCCGCTAAGCAAGAGCATGTACGAAAAAGAATTAAAATATATCAAAGATGTAGCGGGGTATAATGGTTTCTCTTCTACGGATGTCGACCGTATCTAAAGGAAGGTCCAACAAAAAACAACACATCAGATATTCCACGACCTTGACATCAACAACCACCGGTAACAAGAAATTTATAACACTTCCTTTTCACCCAACAGTAAAAGGCTCAAGCAAAATTTTCTAATATATGAACGTGTCTTTTGTATCAAAAAACAACTTAAAAAATCTCTTAGGCAATCTCAAAAATAAACCAGAGATGATGAAAAGGTCTGGAATTTACCAAATCGCATGCAGTGATTGTGATAAACTTTATATTAGACAAACAAAAAGTAGTTTCGAAACGAGGTTCAAAGAACATATTAGACACTTTCGTTTCGATAAACCAGCACTATCAAGCGTAGCAGAGCATAGGGTAAAATCCGTACATAAAATTAATTTAAAAAATCTTAAACTTCTTAAAAACGTAAACTCGTGTAGGAAATTAGACGCGTACGAAACGATATTTATGAAAAAGAACGGAAACCTATTGAACAGAGAACCACCCCCAATTGCACACTCGAGTCTGATTGATTTATTACCACAGGTCCTGTTAAAGATACGGTTCGCTTTCGTTCCATCCTTTCCAGAAAATAGACACACATATATATATATATATATATATATATATATATATATATATATTTATATTTATATATAGATGTATATATAATAAATAAAATATATAAATGAGCGCAACAATTACGTTCCAAAACTTACTGCTTTCGTAAACAGCGTTCCTTGTTCCCATGTTCTACTCAGTTGCATTTCTTACACCGTCCCTCCCTCGCCATCATTTCCGTCCAAGCATTTCGAAAACGGCAAACAGCAAACCTATTCAGACATGAAGCATTCCCTTTTGATAGCGCGCTGAAGAATAGATGCACTAGTGGATATTTTTCGGCTAGAAAGAGGAAAGTTTCCAAATTGATTCTCCGCTGAAACTTTTCCGCGTAGTTTGAATGAAAGATTTAAAGTTTACCGGAGCTAGCAAATTGAAGGGTAAAAAGGGAATCCATGCATATATATATGTATAATACCGCTCGGTGAAATTTAACCCTTTATCCGAGATAAAAGCTTTGTTAGTCCGCTCTATAAAGAATATTTTAGCGTTCGTAAAGCGACTAGGATCCTATGGCGGCTCTATTTCGTCAATGCGGAGTTAAAACGAACGGAATATCGAATATAAAATGCGGCTGAATGCTGCAAAATTGATGCCGCGTATTTTAGTCGCGCTTAACTTTAAACTGGTTAAAATTTGTAAAGGCGATATAAAAGTCGAACGAATAAATACGACTAAGTACCTAGTGTCGGAGTGCCTTTGGTAGAATGACTCGAGCTTATGAACGTAGTATTTATGTTTGTATATCTCGGAACTGGAGATGCATTCGTATCGTCTGCAATAACCTCCAGAAACATTTCGAAATGGGAGCAGAATTTTGCTGCGTGACACATTCTGAAGATTACCAGCTTCTGTAAATCATCATACAACATTTGCATCGTTGTAGATAAGAGGATACTGTCGCAAAAAATATAAATCATTAATACATGCAGCTATATACGTTTACATCTGCGCAAAATGTAAAATCAAACATAAATTCGTATGTACTAACGAAACCAATAATGAAATCAATATCTGGAAAAAGAACTACTTACAAGGGCATACTAGCAACTCGAAAATGCAAATTCATTGGAAGCTTAGAGACTGAAAGAGTGCTAAATGAGGTATAAGAAATATATAAACTTCTTTAGCGGCCGAATCGGACTATTTCAGGGTACAATTAATTTTTTAATTATCAATCGAAAGAAAACGTATACAACAATAAACGAGTTTACAGAGGAAGGCGTGTTGTACCTTAACTCAACGTACTTTGCTTTTAATAATCAGATTTGCAAATAGATCCTTGATACTGCGATAGAGTTCATGATGTCGGTGATGGTTGCAAACCTAGTAATGGAGGAACAAGAAAATAATATACCTTTTTTAAAGCGATATGTTGATAATTGCATCCTTGTAGTTCCTAAAACTTCCGAGAAAATATACTCGAGAAATTTAACACCTACCGTGAATGGCTGCACTTCAACGTTAAGATTGAAAAACGAACCAGGATAAATTTCCTAGGTATATCAGTAAAACGTCAAAACAGCAAAGCATATATAAATTGATACTGAAAAGGAACAGGTACAGATCGGTTTCTAAACTTTCCAACGAATCCACAGGTATAGCAGTAAACTCCACTCACACAAATTAATTAATTATGCGGAACGCAGCGTTTCGAGAGCACGTGGGCTCCCATTGTCAACCGTGTTACCGACTGTCACAGTCGGTAACACGGTTCTCGAAACGCTGCGTTCCGCATAATTAATTAATTTGTGTGAGTGGAGTTTACTGCTATACCTGTGAATTGTACATCCACACAGTCCTTGCAATCGTCATTTCCAACGAATGTTCCACTACATTACAAGTAAGGCACAATTATTAGCTTGGTAGATCGATTTTGCATTTCTCTGGCCGACAATTTTCACAGAGTAATCTAAATTATATAAAAAATCATTATCCAAATACAATTATCCACAGAAATTTATAAATTATCATCATTACAAAAATACTACAGGACAGAATAGACGGACTCATGTAAATTGTCTTCCAAAATTTCTTGGTATATTTTATTATAGGTAAATTGTCTTCCGGGTTATTGCCCGTGCACAGGTAAATTGTCTCCCCAAGACGGTCCACACGAATCTTCCTAATCTCTAAACTGAACCCCACAAACTTTGGAAGGGTATGGATTAAGAGTGCACACCAAATTTATTTTCTTTCTTGGAATACGTAATAAAGTAAAAACTAGGGAAACATTGATTTAATTTAGGTTATGGATTAGTGGTGGATTCAAGATTTACATAATAATAAAATGAATTGAATTTATTAAAACCGTTTTCTATTATTTCAGACCTAATATGTTGTAATATATGCCTATGTTCTTGTGTATATGTATAAATGTTGACGATAAATTCAAATTAAAATTATTAGAAATAAAATAATTTTGTAAAATAAACGTGTGGTGTTTCATTTTATCACCAATACAATAAACTTAATAAAAATTCGTTTTCCTTTGCAAAGGTAAATCACAGCTGAATTATAATATGAATACTAATGCATTTAAAATAGAGTGCGAGACAATTTACCAACACGGCAATACGCATGCTAATAATGAAGAAACGAGAAGATATACATAGGCATATATATAATGTACTAGATACATAAAATTTGGATGTTACACGTATTTCGCTGAAAAATCTGAAATTCACAGATACCGCAGTAAACTCCATACTACCGACTTACCGGCTGAATCAGTCGGTAACTCAATTGACAATGAGAGTCTACGTTCTCTTGAAACGCTGCATTCCGAATAAATAATTAATCTATGTGCTATGGAGTTTACTACAATACCTGTGAATTATACAGCCACACAGACCTTGTAACCGTTGTACACTTGGCGTAATAAAAATAGAGCATGTGTAACACATATGCTCGCTAGATTAAGCAGGTTTTATTGCAATATAATTTTAACGTATTTGCGTTGCCATACAAGATTTTAAAATATGTTTTAAAAAAATTGTGGAGGTGCCGGAAGAGGTAAAATATCTTATAAGAAATAAGTATTCTTTGATTTAGTTAAGTAACTGCATTGTTCCTATTGTACGATACGATAGTAGCTTCAATAAAAAAACAAACATTAGCAATGGGCAAACGTATATATTATGACCAGTACATACTTAATTCCTCGACAGTATTAAGGTCTGTCATCAATTTCCTTCTTTCTCGAATATTTGATACGATAATCTACTAAATTAAATGGATTAGTATGAATTTAAAGTAGAGAGTGCAATAATTTATGTATCTAATTACTTGCCAGCCGCGACAAATTCGGAATACATTTAGAATCGCGTGCTGGAACAGATAACAACAATACTGACTTCGCATAACGCACGACTTGATCGTATGTTCTCTAGTCGTAACAATAAAACAACTGTGGCAACAGGTATTGCTACTAAAAGGGTCTTGCCATTGTCTTTTTTTTTTGTGGTAGTGCAAACATTTCTTTTATGAACTTGCCTGCGACGTAATATGTGCTTACATGTTTTATTGCTCCGCTTCCATCAACTAATGGTACCACTAAACCTACATTTAGTTCGTCTAAATTGTTCGAAAGTGAGCATTGTGTGCAGTATTAAATGACAAGCGTAATGGCTTATGAGTTATGTGGCCATATACGATACTTTTTTGGGTAGTTATGTCGCGTTATATGTTTATTTTGTTCGAACTAAAATCCTGTCGTAGCGTTACTGAAAGTTTTATTAGGTTCACAAGTATTGTAATGCTGAAGAGTATTTTCTGTCGGGAACGGGGAACCGTTTTTGTATTCAATATTATCTTTTTAAAATACGGGGTTGCCACAAAGGAAGTTCTTATACTGTTTTAAGAAATTGAAATAATTGTAAGTTGAAATTGGATTCTGGTTGTTATAGTAAAAAAAATAATATGCACAATTTCAGGACGAGGTCCAGCAACATAGAAGCTGTGTTGCTTCTCTACTTAATCCTCTATTAGCAATGCGACAATTCTATCTTGTACAAAAATGCCTAAAAGTAATTTATTCAGTATATTCCTAATGTCCATAAAAATATAAAGATACGGTATGTACTATGTACCTACCTGGTTCGCACAATTGCCAACTACCAACAAAAGGCATAAACTCTACAGTTGCTCATTATTTCTCTCTGTGGAGAAGCTAAGGAAAATGTATTTAATTTATTATCTAGAGAGAAGCATAGACCGCAATTTGAATGTGAATTGTTTAATACTAGCGCACTCTTTTAACGGGGGCGATATACATTTGGCATATATACAAAAGAAAAATGATCTCTGAATGAGCTATTCTGTGCACGGGCGGAGATATCATACAGCGGAACCTTGTTGTAATGTTATGGATATCAGTTCTGAATATTATTTTATTATATAAATAGGGAGGATTTTAAGTTGTTAGTATTTTGATTCTTAGACCGAGCGGTGGACCACTGGAACCCCTTCGTGTCGGCCTCGCAGGATTACGACCCCAGGAGCTCCAGGAGGTACCCTCGGCCACGGTCACTTGTCGTGGACTACCAGTACTGACATCAGAGTACCCTGCTAATCACCACCCAGAAATGGAACTCTCACATTTCGTCGAAGACACAACTCACTCGAGCTGAAGGTGGATCGAGTAGCTGGTAGCTTGGCTGAGTTACTTCAAGACGGGGAACAACGCCAAACCAACTGCGTTAAGAAGAAAATTTGCTCGAGCCCAAGGTAGATTGAGTAGGTGGACTCTCGAGCGAGTTCGACTCAGATGGAGAAGCTAAAGAAAGAAGATTTCTTGTGCTTCGAACTTACCCATCATTCACAGTTCACCGTTATTAGTATTTTATGATATAGAGTAAGCATTTGTAATTCCCTGCGACTATCCATATTCAACCAATCAGTTTCTACTAACTTGTGTGATACATGATGATATTTTCTTATCCCATGAATGTGCCTCGAGCAACAATCGATAAAATTAGAGAGAATATATGTATTACACAGTAGCCTTTTAGTATGCTTGTTTAAAACTGCGCAGAAAGGATATAATTTCTTCAGGTTTAGGTATGATAATTGTAAATACTTATTGATTTGGTCTCGAAAACGAAAAGAGTTGTCGAAAGTTAGGCCCAAACTTATTACTTTATTTACTACGGGAATTTGCACGTTGTCAATCCTAAAGTTAGCTATGCCACCTAATGCTCCGCATGCCTCCCTATTTAAGAAAAATACGTTCTGTGGCTTGGACGGATTAAGATATAGTGAGTCCCTTAGCGAAGTTTTGTAAACAAGTGACAGATCGCTATTTGTCCTAGGAGGACTCTCTTGCCAATCACATATTTTAAATGAGTAATATAATTGCGTATCATGAGCGTAATAATGTCCTTTAGTGTAATTTAAATTGACTATAAACGAGGAAGTACATAAGCAGAATAAAACTGAACTTAAGATCGTACATTGGGCGAGACTTTGCAGTATTTCCCTGGGTTACGACATCTATGAATCGATCCTAATACACTGCGACCTGTGCAATTTAAACGTAGTAAATTTATGAGCGTTGTACGCTTAACAGTATCGAATGCTTTCGAGTGGTCCAAAAGAATCAATGCCGTCACTAAGCCCTGACCCGATGCCGTCAGTATGTCGTCCGTAACACAGAGCAATGCGGTAGTACAGCTACGGTAAGACCGGAAGCCCGACTGAACATCGTGAAGAAGTAAGTGGTCCTCTACAGATAATACAGTATTGTCTGCAAAACACGTTCGAACACCTTCAAGGGAGGAGATAGTAAACTAATTGATCTTAAGTCATTTAGTTTAGAAATATACTTTTTCGGGACAGATATAATAACGACTAGCCTTTCCCAAAATACGTAAATTAATTATACGTGTAATATATGGAATAATTACCACCATTGTACTATGGTAAGGGAAACAATAACGGAGCTACCAAACCGGCAGGTGGGATAGGTGCGACTGGTAGGTGTAACAGTACATACTAATTGCAAACATTACTGGATTAAGGCAACACACAAACGAAAGATGAATTGATCAATCCATTGTCAGGAGTTATCTACATGGAATGAAAATTGGATACCACATGAATTAACAGAAAGACAGATGGTATATTTCCGAAGACAACACAAAAAGAGTTTCCTGCATCGACATGTGACTGGGGATGAAAGTGGATTTGCTACAAAAAACCTAAACTCAAAACAACTTAGGTATAACTTGATGTACTTAAGCAAAATATTCATTCTGATAAGGTTATGCTCTGTATTTGGTGGGAATTTAAAGACGTTATGTATTCTTAGCAACGAAAACCTTCTAACACTACTACTGATGAAGTCTACCAACGACAATTAATACGTTTGAAGAGAGCCGTTGAAAAAAGTCGACCGAAATGGAAGAATAGACACAACTAACTGACTTTGCAACATGATAACGCAGAACCACATACTGCAAGCATCGTTAAAATCTATTTAGAAAAGCAGCTCTGGGGAGTTCTATCCCACCTGCCAAGTTCATCAGACATTGCTCTTTCGAATTAGGTAGTATTTTTTCCGGTAGATACAGGCAACCATTCAAGACATACGATATACATCTTACGAAAATATTAAAAATCGGATTGACGAATGGAAGGCCTCTATAGACGACAACTTCTTCAGACAGATAATCTGTAAATTACCTGAAAGATGAGGGAAAGCTGTGGTTTCTTATGGAACATACTTTGAATTATATGCCACTTTTATGATTATTGTACGATAATCCTCCCATCCATACTGCCGACGTTTCACAAGATGTCATTCGCGAATGTGACTTTGAAGAATTGGAACATCCACCGTATAGTACGGATATGGCTCCTTCTGTTTTTTATTTGTTTTCTAATTTAAAAAAGACTTTAGGGGACGTCCCTTTAAGGACGACAGTGAGTTGCAAGCAGCTGTTATAGAACATTTTGTCAGAAAAACTTCAAATTATTAAGAGTATCCAATTATTAAGTAACCGTTGTAATAAATGTATAGAAGTTAGGGGAGTTTACATCGAAAATAAATTTCTTAGTTCTAGTTGTATGTATAAAAAGCGGCAAAACTAAAAACCAAGAGTAATTTATTATTTTTCTTCAAATCCAATTTTCGTTCATTTATTTGCCCGAATTGAATTAGAGAAATTCCCCAGCTCCCATCATTTGTAATTCGCCCGTTATTATAGCCAAACAACCGATCGGATTGCAACGGCTATTCTACACGGAATTGATACGGATAGTCGGTAATTTAGATGAATTTAGAATAGGTCCACGCCCCGTCGTACGTTAGTAAACATATGCCTGATTACATCTTAGGGATCCATAAATACGGCGGGTACGTTTTGGAAACTACTGCCCGATATAGCAGATTCGGATCGATCCATTGTTATTATTCATGTAAACGCAACGCGTGATGAACTAATGTTTAATCCAATTCCGATCCGTGCGATCCACCGCTAAAGTTTGTTAACTGATTTGCCAACAATAGTTTTGTACATTGGACGTTTACCCGTGGATATAGTGTGATGTATGTCCCTTCGGAGATGAATAAAGCAGATTACGTAGATCATTTACCAGAGAAGCTTTGGATATACGTGCCTAAAAGGAATACTGATAACATTCCACAACGCCACACATACAAAAAGTTTCTGAGTACTCTTCCAAAGCAGCATATATAAACAGAAAAATGTGTATATTGTTTTGTGGATAAGGTTATTCGAAAGATACATATCTTTCGTATACAGTAGTAACAATAGGATTTATCGAATAAATCAGAGATTCTCAAACATTTTTGCCCGATAGACGCTTGTGGATTGTTTTTCCCGTAGATAATTTACCCGCAGGATATTGAATTTTCCTAAACCTGTTGATGTCAAATGTGTTTCTCACAGCTCCTCACTAAAACCCATTTCCGATTTATCAAGACGAAAAAGCTATAAAAAACTTTATTACAATATATACCAATAATAATACCATAATGCAGGATGAGCAACATGTCTTTCTGAAACCAGAACTACTAATACCCATTCTGAACTATACCATAAGTTTTTCATGAGTGCTTATTCCCATTAGTTCTTCTTGTAATATGATATTAAATTCTTCAATGCCACCGTTTGGACTGACAATCCGGTGTGGTATTTTCATAATCAAAGCATCTGCTATAACAACAATACACGTTAAAGCAGCGTGACCCACAGTTGATATCATTCGTAATGCATACACTATTGTGGTTGGCTTCTTAGTAAGCATACATGAGGGTGGACCTCTATGCTGTATCTCTTAGCTTCTTACAGTAAAACTACAATGGCATTATATTTTTTATTTTTCGACGTGGTCTTCCTCCACACTAATGCACCTGGTCCATCGGTGCCCCAACATCTCAACAGCCTCCGTGAGGAATTATTATCGGATCTCTGCAAACCAGCTCTCTACAGCTTGCAGTACTTCATAATTACTAGAAAATTGAGCCCTACGTAAGATTTCTACTAATTTAGAGAACAGCCTGTAATCACTACAGGCCAGATTCGGCGACCACAGCAGGTTCTCCACTAGACAAAACAAAACAACGAAACCTGCTTGATGTACAGCAGGTATAGTAAGTAATACCGGATGTATGGCTGGGAGCATTATTCTGATGGAACAGCACACCGTACCTTAACCTTTCTCGGCGTTTCTCTTTAATTGCGTCTCGCAATTTAGAAATCAATTATGCGTAGTAGGCCCCTGTAATGTTCTGTCCGTTTTGCAAATACTCAGTCAGGATGATACCTTGAGCATCCCAGAACACAGATAGCAAAACCTTTCCAGCAACGGCACGACCCTAAATTTGCGTGGAGGAGAAGAACCGTGTTGTGTTGTGTTTCCACTCTCTACTTTGCACTTCAGTCTCAAGACCAATGACCCATCCATGGTCACATACCGACTAAGAATGTTCTCTTTGTTTGCTTGGTACCTTTCCAAGAAACGCTTACAAATCAACACCGATTTCTTTGTTGATCAATGATTAACATTCTGGGCACTCATATTATACTCTTCTTTTTCATATCTATTTCTTTAGTCACTATGTTGTGCAGCATATGATATTATAAGCCAGTATTTTCCACAAAGTCCCTAATACGTACTCGTCGGTCTTGCAGTACGGTTCGGGTACCTTTTTCATATTTTGCCTGTTATTACCGTTATGGGAGGACCACAGGCATGTTGGTTTTCACGGGATGTTCCTCCACATTTAAAATTTCGACACAAGCATTTGCCTATATCATAAGAAACTGCTGACTTTCCAATAGTTGCCATAATATCTTTATGAATTTGAATTGGCGTCATGCCCTTTTTCTGGAGGTATTTTATTGCGGCTCTTTGTTCTAGAGGATCTATTATATTATAACAATCACGACACAGAATTCAAGAATTAGCGACAGCCCAACAATACTTTGAGATACAAACTTGATATTATGTAGATATAATCTACAAACGTGAGTTAACTAAATGTCAGAAGCATTAATCAAATAACCAATTAGAAGGAAGATTCGTCCTTATATACATGCTAACTTCAAAGGTGCTATCAATGGGTATTTCTGCAAGAACTCTTGCCTTTCTTGACTCATATTTATAGAATCGGTCACATTGTGTATTTTATTATGGATACCTCTCCAATCACTTCACTGCCTCAAGTGGTGTTCCACAAGGATCTACTTTGAGCTCCTTACTCTTTCATATCTACATAAACGACGTTTTACAGCCCCTTGACTGCAGAATTCACACATATATTGATTTGAAAATATTCTGTAATATAACATCTACAGCTGTCTGCTTCATTTTGCAAATAAATCTTACCATAATGTACGATTGGTGTGTTGACAATCATGTTCACCTAAATAGAGACAACTGTATTTGTGTGCAGTGCTATTTTTTCACCAAATGCCGTGATACTGTTACTCTTCAATACTCAGCTTCTGGAAACGTCATTCCCAGAGTAACATAAATTAAAGATCTAGGTGTGCTTTTTAATACATTTGTCTTTTAACTCGTAGTAAATGTAAGGTAATACTTCTGTATTAAAATAAGGATGACAACCATTTTTATAACCTTCACATTGAATAAGACATTGTAAACGAATTTTACGTATGTTTCTATGTCAGTTAAGTTTCAGTACTCCTTTTAGACTTCATCTCGACAAAGTATCAAACAAAATTAATCAAAAACATATTTGCCTTTTTTAGACGACGTCAAATTTGACAAATAATGAAGTCATCTAGCAACATTATTTTTGATAACTACAGACCGGATTATATGTAAAGTGCATATATTTTATTTTATTTATTCATTATATATTTACGTCCATATATAGATGTGCTACACTGATTAACGCTAATTATCGTTAATCAACTTTAAGCAGTGTAAGACATCTAAAAATAGACGTAAAATATAATAAATAAATAAAATAAAATATGTGCACGGTCTCTAATGATAACCATGGAATTACCATTTGGCGTAACCAGACATTTTCATAGAGCATTTAATAACGTTTGTTACCATTTAATAAATAAATTAATAATAGAACATAAACCAAATACATAAATCAATTTCGTTGACGTATGCTTCACATGACTTTCCCTATGCGTGATCCGATCAACTTCCATAGAGACACGATTTTTCATGAAAACTAGTTATTAAAGACAATTAAGGCGGTAACGGAAGATATATTTGCCTCGCGCAGTCAGCTTGCAATCGTTCGACGTTATTTGTTTCGTGCGCTCTACGAATTTTCGTGTATGGCAGTTTTTTTTATTTTCCTCTTACTATTACCGCTACCACAACAAAGACACGGACTATCGCATGACGATATTTAATCACGATAATTAACTAATGCTTCTGGACGTTGGCAATTTTTTTTTTAGATTATACGTTCCGATGTCATCCGTATACGACCAAACCACAACATTTTTCGTATTAATTAACGCAGAAATAGCTTATTTAGGAATTTTAAATAATAGAGAATATCCGGAGGAGCTAATCTTTCGCAAACGAACTATCCGCATTTTCGACATACTACATTAATGTGACGTCACGGTATCATTTTGTTAAAGTTCATTATCGAAACAAACACAAATACACTAAAATAACCACGTAAAGGAGCATAGATGAATATTTTTTAACATTGAGCTTGGAAAAAGTATTAGTAATTAGTTAGTTGTTAATTCAAAGAGCATGCATAACTCCGAGGGCAATCCCAAAAAAAGGTCTCCTATATTTTTAGATATACAAAGAACCGTTTATTTTCTATAATTACTACATCACTTTAAAGATTGAAGAATGCTTTATTTTTCAACATAATCGCCATTTCAGTCGATGCATTTTTGTAGACGCTGTGGCAGTTTTACAATGCCCATGTCATACCAGCTTGCCGCCATGCCCTTCAGGAAGCGTTGAACCTCATCTTTCACCTCATCATCGGAGAACCGCCGTCCAGACAAATGTTCCTTCAACTTAGGGAACAGGTGGAAATCGCTAGGTGCCAAGTCCGGACTGTAGGATGGGTGTGTGATGACGTTCCAACCAAAATTTTGCAGGAGATCGACGGTTTGACGGGCGACGTGAGGACGGGCGTTGTCGTGGAGAATGCTTACACCCTTGCTCAACATCTCTCTTCTCCGGTTCTGAATTGCCCTTCTGAGTTTCTTCAGTGTTTCGCAGTACCTGTCAGCGTTGACTGTTGTCCCAGCAGGCAGAAAGTCGACCAACAGTACTCCCTTCCTGTCCCAAAACACAGTTTCCATGACTTTACCGGCAGATTGTGTTTGCTTGAATTTTCGTGGCTTGGGCGAAGAGGGACGCCGCCACTCGCCTGTTGCATGTTGTTTTGTCTCAGGTGTAAAATGGAATGCCAGGTTTCGTCACCCATAAGAATCGAGTCCAAGAAGTTGTCCTTTTCGTCTTCATAGCGGCGAAGAAATTCGCGGGAAGAATCAACCCGTTGCTGTTTGTGGTCTTCTGTCAGCATACGCGGCACCCATCTTGCACACCCCTTCCGATATTGCAGCTTTTCCGTTAAAATCCTGTGGATGGTGCTTCTGGAAACCTCAGGAACCAAAATGCAGAGAGCATCCAGAGTGATCCTCCGATCTTTACGCATCCTCAACTTTCGCGATTGTCTCCTCGGCAATTGATGGCCTCCCGTTCCTTTCTTCGTCATGAATTTCAGTACGACCGGCTGTGAACTCTCTACACCACTTGCGAACGTTCTCGACATCCATGCACGACTATCCATACACTTCCGTCAATAGGCGGTGAATTTCAACCGGTTTAACCCCTTTTGCGTTCAAAAATCGAATAACTGCGCGCACTTCGCACTTGGCGGTAACGTTTATCGGGAACTCCATTTCGAATGGCTACCAAGCCAAGACTGCGCATCCGAGCGAAGCGCCTGCGTGCTTACGTGGTAGCGGAGAAGGCACCACTCACAACAGTGTTGCCAACAACCGTATTAAGACTTTCTCTACGTCCCCAAAAAATAGGAGACCTTTTTTTTGGGATTGCCCTCGTAGAATAAATGTGTAGGAAGATAATTACAAAATGGATGGCCAATTCTTGATTTTGATGTCATCGTATACACTATCGCTCATCACTTTAAGGCTAGCTATCAAAAAGTAGCAAAATGTTAAATAAACTAATATCACGGTAATGTACCTACGATTACATGCTAAGTACGAGGGCTGCTTTTTTTCAACCACAAAGTGTAATTCTATTCCTTCAAGCAGAAGGGAATAGTGCAGCTGTCAGACTTTACAACGATTGCGGAGAGCCATTTAAAACTAAAAAAAGAAGACACGCTGATCTATGGAGTTCTTTCCACACGCAGAGAAGTATTTGTTTGTATCAGGACTGTCAGCCTTCATTCAAAAAAATGATCGTTTCTAATTATTCACAATATAATTACTGTTTCAAATCAATAGAAATATTTTTTCAGCTAAATTATATATTTGTAATGAAATAATAGCATTTCTTTGTTTAATAAATTCGTTAGTTCGTTAAATCTTGCAGAAAACTTTGAAAATATTTATTAATTAGAGGAGTTGGTTTTGTTGTTTGGGTTATTTTCCTTCATCGTTTGTGAACCATCAATCCACTTATCTCCGACGTTTCTGCAGTCTTCGGGGTGTACAATCCCGAGAAGGGCTGAGTATATATTTGCCAGATTAAATCCACACGTCTGATGATTTCTATGCTGGACGTATTGCCTATATTTTTTTGTATTAGTAAAACTGTCGTATCGGGGATCGACTCGATTTCTTCTTGTTCTCGATTTTCGTATTCCGTCTGACTTTACCACTAAGCCATTGGTGGAGATAATAACTACTGTGTTGAATATATATTTAAATTACAATTTCATTAACATCTTCTTAACTTAAGACTAAATGATTTACTTCGAAAAAGCATTTCTCTGTCTTGGATTTATTTAATTTTCTAACCCCAAGAAAAAAAATTATTTAATGCAAGTATAATTTCAAGAATATTATTTTCTTATATTAAATATTCTTTTAGTCTGGAGGAAAAACTATTTACTTGAATAGAGGCAGAGTGTTGCGAGAAGATCTATTTTCTTGCAATAAAACGCTTCTCTGAGTGCATTCATGACAGTGCCCATCCTCACACTGCTGCTGTAACCCAACGACTTCTTGAACAATTTCAAGGGAATGTTTTTGAACACCCGGTGTATAGCCTAGACTTAACTTCAACCGACTTCCACCCCTTTCGTGAACTGAAAAAGTGGCCGGGAGGTTAGAGCTTCCACAGTACAGAGGAACTTCCAAACGTCACGGACCATCTTAGTTTACTGGCGGCAACACTGTATACTGAAGGGATTGGAAGGCCCGTCCATATATATGACAAATGCATTAATCTTCACGATTAATTAATATGTAATATGTTTGGTAATAAATTCATTTTGTTAATTACACCTGTCTTGTTTTTATGAGCTATTAGACGTTGAAAAAGGCAGCTCTCGTATAATATTTCTAAAATCGTAAAAACTGTAAATGCACGGCCAACTGATCTAAGCCTTTCTCTCGCTTTAATGGGAATATACAAGTTCCTATAAATTTTAATAAAAGCCTTTAGTTGTGTGAGTTTAATGTAATATTTCTGTAAATCCCACCTGCACATTTCTTTGTAATTAATAGCGCTTCATCCTTTATGGCAAAGGGATGTATTACCAGTACCATGGAATAATTTACACTCACTTTCCTTAGGTTATTACAAACTAAAGCAACTTGTAGCCCCGTGGGGACGCTCACCACCAAAAAAAAAACTGCAAATAATTGACAACGTTTCATAGAAGCAAGAAAGGTTATTTTTCAGCTCGATAATTACCCTAGACGCTCTTCAAGATTCTGCAGAAAATTTTTACAACAGGAAGATAAAAGAAAGCGTCACGAATATGGATGAGAGGATCCAATAAATATGCAATATATGTGTACATGTTTTCTCCCATTAAAATTGTGCTACTTTCTTTCTAATTATATCTTAATATAGACCCCTCACGGTAGTCCTAAACCTATGAACAATAGTACATCCCGATATGTGCTATTCATATTTCAGTTCTTACCACCCACTACTTACACTGCAAGTAATTTTAAAAAAGTATTAGAGTTAATACTCTTTCGTATTCCGGTCTGATTTGCTTGCTTAAAAAGCTCTAACGTACCGCATTAGCAACATTATATCCAATATAGAGTGTACCATCCGAAGTATTCCTACCACTAGTGGAGAACTCGAGTTAGCTGTTGTGTTTCTGCTTTAATTATAGACACATCAGAGTTATTTTGCTGCCGAATCATTGAGAGAGTATATTTCTCCATTCAAAACATGTAAATGCGTAATCTAAACTTTCCGTTACCGCAGGCGATTACCGCAACAGTTAAAACTCAAAACATTTGCGTTTACGTAGGCAAAAGCAACTAACACATTTTAAAATACGTAATAGTTCGACAATTGTAAGCTTCGGAATTTGTGAATAATACGAAATTTGCGGATTAATGCATTCTAGAACAATTTTCAACTTATTTAAAGTGCAAAGCAGCTTATAAGCAAAATTCATGGTATGTAATTCTCGCGAATAGGGGGAAGCCTTATTTGAGCTTATGAGCACTTGCGAATGTTAAAAATAGAACTCGAATTCTCATAGGGAATTAAATGAGTTTAAAAGATAAATGTATATAATATATAGGGTGACCTAGAAACTCATGTACTATTACTTTAGACTACTACTAATTTTTGGCAAACTTTATTACAAAACTTTTACAGTAATTTATTGTATAAAACCTATTTTTTAAGAATCGCAGACATATTTATAGGAAATATACTATAAACGCATAACAATATCAGGTCATACCAAATTTGTCGCACTGGTAACATAACTCGTAACAGCCGTTGGTATGTTGCAGATGAAAATGAAAACAAAAAATAAAGCTACATAATATCGCATCTATTCCTTCATTTGTGTGCTGAGACAGATAAAATTGTAATTTAGACATATAATGTTTCATATGTAGAGGCAACACTATAATTACTTAATTAAACTACTGTTACCTAAGATGTTATATAAAATTCGAATGACTGCTACTTTCTTCCGCAGCTGTAGTGCTACCACATCAAGACGACTCAACGAAATCGTATTAGAGCCTCAGAAAACAATCATTACATTTCTTGAATAACAGCACTTATCATTGCCTTTTGCTATTAAAAGCATTTATGTTTTCCATCCTTTAAACGACTTTTATACGAAAACTCGGTCATATCAGGTATTTAAATTTTGATGGTGCCATCTAGATAGTTAAATGATTTATCAAAATAAAGAAAGCGAAGATTGCTACTTAAAAAATTGACGTTGATGTACTAACCAAAAGCGGAGAAAGATTAAACTAGAAGTATATATCCTTGCAAAATAGAATTGGTCTGCCCGAATATTCTTGCGAAAAGTACATTGCTTCAAATTTCATAAACTTGTTAGATAGACATTAGTTAGTCAGTTTATTGTAGCCCCTAAATCCCTCATATCATTGCTTCCTACAGGCATTTCTATCTGAAACATGTAATTGTAGTGTAAAAATTTTATTTTTTAAGTATATGTCATTACTAGGGTTGATCATATCTTCAGCGCGCCAGGTCCGGACTCGCTCACACACATGAGTGATATGAAAATTGACCGAGTTCGCTGAAGCAATCTGAGTCCGTTTCCCTACTGTGTATGTACGTATGGTACATCGTATTACGCGTTATAATGTATTTATACTTCATTATATGGGACAATATTTTAGCAGCATATTTCATGAAGAATAGTAATATGTAATTGTAAAATAGGTCTAGCTAAATATTTCAGCTCGACAAAATCTAATTAACCTGGAGAGTCCGATAACTTTTTTTTGTATGTAAAGATGTTCATTTGATTTTCTCTTTGTTGAAAACTTAACCGCGGAAGATACTATATATAGAACCGGAAATTAGTCCCTTTTGTTTTGCAAATTAATTTATCTATTGGTTTTAATGGAATATTAATGCATGTTATCAGTGTTTTAGCACGTATGTCTGTAAAATACAGGGTTGTCGCTAGTGGAATCAGTGGAAATAGTGGACGAAATGAGTACATTACCGTTCGTTATAACAGAGGACAAAAGCAAGCGCGTTATAGAAAAGTTCAAAAGTATTTTGAATAAAGATTCCGATCTTATAACATTAAGACAAATTCATGGTGGTGCATCTGCAGGCACAAGAACATTATTGCCATCTGAAAACCAACTTCGACGAGACATGTATCGAAACATATCTGATGCTGTAAACTTTTCATGAGTCTCTCTAATTCGGTTTGCTGAACATATATTTGTGTTCCATTAGAATCAATAGAAAAGTTAATTTGCAAAACAAAAGGGACTAATTTCTATTTTATGTATAACATCTTCCGCGGTTACGTTCTTAATAAAGAGAGAAACAATTGAACATCTTTATATGTAAAAAAAGGTTCTCACTTTATTAAATATATATCAAAGATATGTTGACACTAGGACCTCCGATCTTTGAGATCATACTGAAATGTGACGCAGTTATGTCTACAGGTTATTCTAGAAACTGCACAGTGCAAAGGATTAATTTACATTTTTTACACAAAGAAAAGAAACAAAACGGAATCCGGATTCGTTGCTTGGCCACGCCCAACGTTAAAATAAACATAAGCGGTGCCATAATACCCCTTGGCTTAAACAACGAGCCATGCCCATGTAAAACCTGTTTAGTTTTCACTTTACTAAGTAAGAGAACTATGCAACCAAATATAAAATTCGGGTTGAGATACATCGAATTTACTTCATAACTAAAGATGCCTATCAATGCATTTCTTTTGAGAATGATGATGACATCCCCAAGAAACATTCAGAATATGGAATAAAAAATAGGTTGGTGAAATTACGAATAAACCAGTTTGTGAAAGGTTTAGGTTTTATTCCTATTAAAACCACCACAATCAATTGTTTCGTTTGTTAATAATAGATCCTTTGAATAACTTATTGGTGATAATAGCACAGATTTTTTAAACAGTTATAAAATTGAGAGAAAATACTGTTCATTGCAGAAATATGAAGAAAATATATAAATACAAAATTATTAATTTTTCAGCGGATTTGAATGCAATTATTTCTTTAATACTAAAAGATTAAAATCTATTCCTTGTGTCCTAAATTGGAACAAGGTGCGAAAAAAGAAATGGAAAATTTAATCATCGACGCAATAAACGATTTGCTGACAGATAAAATATCTTTTAATCAAAGCTGAACTGCTTGACGGGTACTGTTTAAAGGAGAAGATAAAAGAGCAAAATTTATAACAAAATTTAATTTTCTCGCGTAGACCATTAACTACTATGCTTTTACGCTACCGAACGAAGATATGAAATTCGAAGAAAAAAGACTCGAAATTAACTAATTAAACACGACTACGAACATTCTCCGAGGAATCTTTAGCACACTCGCCACATTCTCACCAAGCAGAGTACACCACCCACGCTTTCCTTCCACTCCCAGCCCTCGCTTACATTTTCGCCAGACCGAAATTAAAATTTAAATCATAATTATGTTTACTCTCATTACAGGAACGTCTCACGATACCGGCGTTATGCACATACCTCACTAAACCTTTATTAATTTCAGTTAATACTTTGTAATGGCGCATGGTTTAATTTCGGGGTTATTGTTTTATTAAAGCTTACGCGGCCGGGTATTACGTCGCTTCTTTCTTGCAAATTCGCCTACGGTGCATGTAATAAATTTCGATTTTTTTTTCTTAGTCTTTGCTTAAAAATTAAACCAGCTTCATTCAGAAGACAAACAGATCCTGAAAAAACTAAGAGAAAATATGTTTTTTTTTCGAACAAATTTACACTGTCTACGAACTTACTTAAGATCTTACGTGGGCTAGCTTCACAATTCACTTTGATTGTGTATGCTGTTAATATTTAACTTTTAGATGTGTAAATCCGTTCATACAGTTATTTAAAAGTAACAAGAAACTACAGCAACTCTTTATCGAAAGCCTTAAATTTGGTGGTAACTTTCCTATAGAAAGGGAATTGATTATTTGTTATATTATTATTATAGACATTGCCAATCGAAGGCATGTTCGCTAGTTCTTTGGTAAGCATATCAATCATTTTATTTCCCTAGATCCCTTGATGGAATCTATCATAGCAAAAAATAATGGTTAAATTCAAATGTAGAGCTATCAATACTATCCCATTATTCGTAAACTGGTACGAGGGGAGGTCCAGAAGTTCGTGGAATGAAAGGGTTTTAAATAAAATAAAACAATAAATCTATTTTTCCTTTTCAATATAATCACCCTTAAGCACAATACAGTTATTAGATCTATGAATTAATTTTTCTAAACCGTCATAAAAATATTTTTCATCTTTCGCCTCAAAATGAGCCAAAATTGCCTCCTTTACCTCATTGTCGTCGGAAAACTTTCTTCCACGTAAGTCTTCTTTTAAATTGGGAAACAAATAAAAATCACTAGGTACCGGGTCTGGACTGTAGGGTGGATGGACTACTGATTGAAAGCCATGCTTGTGCAGAGCAGCCATTGCAACTTTGCTCTTGTGAGCCGGCGCGTTGTCTTGCAAGAGCAACACACCCTTGGTAAATTTTCCTCGACGTTTTTCCTTGATGGCTTCCTTTAATTTTTCTAATATCGCTGCGTAATATTCTCCGGTTATGCTCCTACCTTTTTCTATGTAATCAATCAATAATATCCCCTCACAATCCCAAAAAACAGTAGCCATTAACTTTTCAGCCGATTCTGACACTTTGAATTTCTTTGGCGGTGGTGTCCCCTTTTTATGCCATTGCCATGGACTCCTGTTTGGACTCAGGCTCAAAGTGATGAAGCCATGTTTCATCTCCGGTAACAATCCGCTCCAAAATCTGTGCAGGTTTGTCTCCACACAGCTCCAAAAATTGCTTGGACGCACAGACGCGCTGCTGTTTCTGCAGCGGCGTGAGCATTCTCGGTACCAATCTTGCACTGACCTTTGTCATACCCAGGTGGTCAAAATTGTGCTATCTCCAACTAATGCAGATAATTGTTTTTTCTTCAAACGGGCATCTTGCAGCAGAAATTTTTGCACTTTTTCGACGATGTCTGATGTGGTGACCTCAACTGGCCGTCCTGAGCGGGGGTCGTCTTCAATCGACTCCCGATTGATTTACTAGGGTACTGTTCCGCATAAACGGTTTCCATTTCATTCAATATGGTTTGAGCGTTCTTTCCTTGCTTTGTAAGGAACTTTATCACAGCACGGTGTTCAATTTCCTCCATAGTTTTAGTTTTCTTCCGGATTGACTTGTTTAGCAGACAACCATTCGTAAACGACTGACGCTATAGGACTGCAACTTAAGTTATATACTAATGATGAGTCGCCAAGCAGAATAACACCTAGGGGGCGCCCCTATCCCCACTCCATCCCCTCCATTCCATGAACTTCTGGACCTCCCCTCGTAACTATATGAACTATAATTTCTTTAGGGCATAAATGCAATGCCTGAGATATGTTAGTTTGGAGTCCCATAGGCACTTTTTGCTAAAAAATAGGGCCACGGATATATATCCCAGTACCAATTCCTTCTGTTCTTGATCCGTCTCTGTACCATGTTAGGGATCCTCTTCTATGTTCATATAATCACTCAGTATAGTCTTCAGTGATCACCCTTTGTGGTTGATCGAAGTTATTGCATGCATAGATTTTCTGAGCTCTTTTAAGCTGTTAAGTGAAAGAGCATTCACCTAATCTCCTTCTGTATCAAAATGGGATATTAGTCAGAGCAAAACTTTTTGAAACATGCAAGATGGTGAATATATTGGGGTACCTCTTGCACAATCCCTTGAATAGTTCTTGGCCTCCATACTAATGAGACATAGGTGGTCATTAGTCTAGCTATTGTCAAAACGTTAGTTATGAATTAAAACTTCGATTAACAATAAAAAATAAATTAGTGAAGAAACTTCGGCTAGCTAGAAAGCAGAATATGGCATACTTTGAGATGTTGAAGATGTCTTCTTGGAAAAATAAATGGACAAATCTTCCTTAGAAAATGGTAAATATTTGATGCAAAATTGATTAACCATTTACTGCTGTTTTCTTAAAAAGGAAACTCGAACACATCCATTTTTATTTCTAGCCTTTTAAAGAAGCTCTTCTTCTTGAAAACTAACTTAAGAAATAACAAACAGACGTTTCTATACAGCATTATTTAGGTTCGTATCATGTATGGGTTTGTTATTGTAGGCTCCTGCGATATTTGTTTTCTTTTGAAGAATTTATGTTTCCGGGTAGTAGTTGCCTGACTCTGCAACATTTCGCTGCCTTCGAAAAGCTCTTGATTAAAATATATATTTAAAATTTTGTAGAATTCATTCTTTTAAGCTCCAGTACTGATTTTTTACATATAAAAAATCATATTAACACAAGAGGCATGCGATTTTTCTTCTTCCTCTCCGCAATTCAATTGAGATTTGAAACCGCGTCTTTTGAATCAAAAAACAAAGATACTAACTACTCTACTACTGGGGCAATCATTACTATGTCCGTGGAGAAATAAGATTGAGCTTATACCTGGTGTGAACGTCAACCACAAACAACAAAAAATGTCCGCGACTAGTTTTCTGGTCAATAGACTCCTTAGATTCCGCTAAGCAAGAGTGTAATGGTTTCTCTTCTACGGATGTCGACCGTATCTAAAGGAAGGTCCAACACAAACAACACATCAGAAATTCCACGACCTTGACATCAACAAGCACCGGCAATAAGAAATTTGTAAGACTTCCTTTTCACCCAACAGTAACAGGGTTAAGCAAAATTTTCCGACATCTAAATATGAACGTGTCTTCCGTATCAAAAACCAACTTAAAGAATCTCTTAGGCAATCCGAATGATAAACCGGAGATGATGAAAAGGTCTGGCATTTACTAAATCGCATGCAATGGCTGTGATAAAATTTATATTGGACAAACAAAAAGAAGTATCGAAACGAAAGTACATATTAGACACTTTCGTTTCGATAAACCAGAACTATCAAGCGTAGCAGAGCATATGGTAATATCCGGACATAAAATTGATTTAAAGAATCTTAAACTTCTTAAAAATGTAAACTCGTGTAGAGAATTAGACGCGTACGAAACGATATTTATGAAAAAGAACGGAAACTTATTGAACAGAGAACCACCCCCAATTGCACACTCGAGTCTGATTGATTTATTACCATAGGTACTGTTAAAGATACGGTTCGCTTTTGATGCACCCTTTCCCGAAAATACACACATACCAAATATTAGACTACCTAGTAGATTGTAAATAGTCATATGTTTTAGGAATTTTAGAGCCCGCGTAGAAAATAATTTGCATGTGTTATACAGTTTTCTACATTCAGTCGGTAACACGGTTGACAATGAGAGTCCACGTGCTCTGGAAACTCTGCGTTCCGCCTAATTAATAAATTGGTGTGAGTGGAGTTTACTGCTATACCACTGAATTGTACAACCATACAGTTATTGCAATAGTTAATTGAATTGAAATGATGTCTCTAACTGTCATTAAATTATTATCCTTCCGGTATCACATTATCATTGCCCCCATTTCATCTTTGTTGTACTAACTCATTATTTAAATTATTTGTCTACCTGGAGAAAGGTATGTGTAATGATAAAAAAGAATCCGGTATAAAATTCTATGTACTTGAGACCTTAAGGCTAACCGGTATCGTTTGCCTCATGGCGGTAATATTTCGTTCCCAAATAAAGGCAAATAATGAAATAGCATTCCATGCGGAGTTCAATTATTTAATAACTATTTCCTACTAAATTAGTTGCTTTTCGGATGGGCATTATGACATCTCCAAACCATATTGCAACGAATGAGTCACCGATCTCTGTGGTTAACAAAATTTAGGCGTATTTTACGATTAAAAGAAACTAATTAAAAAATACTCATAGATTTAAGGAAAACTTTAAGTAAATCTCCAGAAAAGGCGTAGATCACTAACTCATGTTTTAGACTTTACATCACGATTAAAAATTTTTATATCAAATGATCATCCTTCAAAATTATTCAAATCAACTTGGATTGGATACTTCTTAAACATGCACAATATTTTTGTGCGTATGAGTGTACAACAAAAGTTTTTCTAAATATAACCAGCTTGTTAACTTGATCGTAAAGATTTTGTCCCTTCGTAACTATGTAGCTTACGAAAAATCGTCTCCCGTAGTCGTTAGAAAGCAAATAATCGTTACAGTTAAGTACGACCAGGTTATATAACTTTATTAATTAAAAGGGTAATTCCAGGCTGCTGAATACGCCATGAAAAATATTCTAGTCTTCCCTTTCTGGTTAAACTACGCGGCATATTTCTACACACTACATACGTATACAAAATAAGCGTACTTATGTATATTGAGCGCAGCTGTTTACCTCGTACAAAATGTACAACCACCGGCGAAATTGTTGTATGAATATTGAAAACCGCAAGGATGCAATTACCAATTCTATTCCGTCCTAACTTGAAAGTTAATTGAGTGCTGTAGGTATTTTAATTAATAGGGCACCCGGCTGCGCTTTTGTATATATAAACAAAATTAAAATAGAAATATTTAATGATAGCTTCCGGTGCGCGGCTGTAACACAATGGCGCCATCTCGAAAAGGCTTTCGTGTACAATTTTGCGTAATATGAAACGCTTTGTACGTTTTCGTGCTGAAATTCGCCGTTTTTATCCATCACTGCCAGCGCCACCTACTTTTGTGTAATGCAACACGTAAACAAAAGACAACGATACTGATTCTCTCTAAAACAGAAGAAGTTGAAGCAGAGAATTGTAAAATTATGCAGATCGATATTGTAGTTTGTTAGCAGTTAGACAAACTAGCAATCATGGATAAGAGCTTGGTTCCACTAATATTAGTCACCTACGAGGGGAGGTCCAGAAGTTCGTGGAATGGAGGGGATAAGAGCGCTCGCTAGGTGTCATTCTGATTGGCGATTCATCATTAGTATATAAGTTAAATTGCAGCCCTATAGCGTCAGTCGTTTACGAATAGTTGCCTGCTAAACAAGTCAATCCGGAAGAAAACTGAAACTATGGAGGAAATTGAACACCGTGCTGTAATAAGAGGAAGAAGATATGAAGTTTCTTACAAAGCAAGGAAAGAACGCTCGAACATATTATACGCTCATTCATATTGAATGAAATGGAAACCGTTTATGGTCAACAGTGCCCTAGTAAATCAATGATTTATAAATGGCATGGTCTTTCTAAACATGGTCTGGAGTCAATCGAAGACGACTCCCGCTCAGGACGGCCAGTTGAGGCCACCACATCACACATCGTCGAAAAAGTGCAAAAATTTCTACTGCAAGATGCCCGTTTGAAGAAAAAACAATTATCTGCATTAGTTAGAGTATCAGATACCGCCATTTTGCGTATCCTACATGACCACCTGGGTATGACAAAGGTCAGTGCAAGATCGGTACCGAGAATGCTCACGCCGCTGCGGAAACAGCAGCGCGTCTGTGCGTCCAAACAATTTTTGGAGCTGTGTGGAGACAAACCTGTACAGATTTTGGAGCGGATTGTTACCGGAGATGAAACATGGGTTCATCACTTTGAGCCTGAGTCCAAACAGGAGTCCATGCAATGGCATAAAAAGGGGTCACACCGCCAAAGAAATTCAAAGTGTCAGAATCGGCTGAAAAGTTGATGGCTACTGTTTTTTTTTGGAATGTGAGGGGATATTATTGATTGATTACAAAGAAAAAGGGGCATAACCGGAGGATATTACGCAGCGGTATTAGAAAAATTAAAAGAGGCCATCAAGGAAAAGCGTCGAGGAAAATTTACCAAAGGTGTGTTGCTCTTGCAAGACAATGCGCCGGTTCACATGAGCAAAGCATGGCTTTCAGTCAATAGTCCATCCACGCTACAATCCAGACCTGGCACCTAGTGATTTTTATTTGTTCCCCAATTTAAAAAAAGACTTATGTGGAAGAAACTTTTCCGACCACAATGAGGTAAAGGAGACAACTTTGGTCCTTTTTGAGGCGAAAGATAAAAAATATTTTTATGGTGGTTTAAAAAAATTAATTCATAGATCTAATAAATGTATTATGCTTAGAGGTGATTATATTGAAAAAGAAAAATAGATTTATTGTTTTATTTTATTTAAAACCCTTTCATTCCACGAACTGGACCTCCCCTCGTAAATATATGTATGTAGATATGTACAATAATAACATTACCACTTTTAAATATAATAGTTCTTGAATTATCACCAAATTATTTTGCTTCATTTCTCATTATGTATTTTGTTTATTAAACGTTTTTGATTTGTATCTACTGAAATCCTATTAAAGGAAACACTAGTAACGTAAACTCCACTATCGATATCACAATATGCTTAACTCGTACGCACAAAATAGAACGGTTTATTGTTTAAATAGGAATTATTTATATGGAAACAGTGACTGTATTCAAAACTCTCGTAATGCCGAATTCAATAGCATGACTGACAGTTTAAAAGCAAGCACTCAAGTTATGAACTGAATACGCAGTGTTGTCTAACAATTAAACAAATAAATATAGTACACGTTGGATGTGATACGGGCTTGAAAACTATTGGATCTTGATAAACAACATTGTAAAAATTAAGTTCCCCAAATTTTCCTCCAATTTAAAAATTGAAACAAATCATCGCTTGAAAAAATGGAGCTATTAATCAAACATCGGAAGTTGCATTCTACAGTTTTGAAACTAAATTACCAAAATGCCAGCCGGTGTGATATATTATTGGCCATACACTTTATAAGTTTCTCAACAGTTTCTTTTTTTAAATAATCACACGTTGCAAACTTTTAAATGAAACGATCTCCACATAAGAAAATATTGTCTGAGATATTTGCCAACAGCATGTACAAAAGTATTATTTAGGAACAGTCCCTTTACTGTTTGCTAAAGTCCTAAGTAGACCTACTTCCGAGGATAACGTAGAAAGATGTTTATCCTACTACAAGCAAATTTATAGTGGCAAATAAATTTATATAACAGTAGATTTTGCAAGTAATAGCATACTTTAACTCTATTTTTCTAACGATGTTTTCTTTCGCTTACAACACACATTGTGGCCTTTGTTAAATTGTAGTTGTAATAATAATGGGAATAGAAAATTGATTAATGAAATATATTTACTGTCCAGAAAAGAACTCAATACATTTGCAGTGGTTGGAATGATCTTGGTTCTCTCAAACAGTTCAGATTAGGGTTCTCTACACCACCAATCTGGCTTGCGGCTTCCCACAAAATGGCTCTACACTGCTGTAGCATTATTTGAAATTCTACCCGTAATTCAAAACCACAGCATGTTAGTATAATGAACTAGCTAGCTGTTGATCCTTGGAACTAAGTGAAGGAGTCAGTATGATCCTTAGGCTAAACAGCTTACAAACCCCTGATTTATATTGTTCAATCAATATTTAAACTATTACAACTGATTGAAGATCATCGCCATCAAGTAGTAAGTGTGATATGCGCCAATCGTCTAGTAGGCGTTTGCAGGATTTACCTCATAAAATTATCTTCGAGTACACCGTGGTTTATAAGAAAGCGTCGCGCCAAAGTTGAAAGTTACATTTTATTAAGTAAAACGTCTTGTTTTTCTAATTTTAAAAAGACCTTAGGGGACATCGCTTTAAGGACAACACTGAGTTGCAAGCAACTGTTATGAAATATTTTGACGGAAAAATTTGAGATGATTTTTTCAAGGGTATCGAATTATTAATTAATCATTATAATAACTGTGTTAAGGGAGATTACATTGGAAAATAAAATTTCTTAAGTTGTTCCAAGTTTCCTGTTGCTATATCAGGCCGAGAATTTATAGCGCCTACCTCGTATATATAGAATACACGTATATAAGTATGGAAAACAAACTTTATTTATTTTGATATTTCTGGTACTACATCCGTGTCGTTATCAATTTTGATACTTTATGATAATTTGTAGACCTTTACCAATCAGTTTAGTGGTAGCACAGTCAACACAATCAATCTGCCAAATATGTATATCGTTCAAAATTTTTAAAGAAAGCAATTGAACAACCCGATAATAGTCTGATTTTAGGATAAACTTCGTGATTCAAGAAACAGGAAACGAGAAAGACATCTTTTTGATATATTTGTGCCTTTCTGTCATTTTCGCTTTAGATAACGCTAATTACTCTAACAAACATACCACCTTTGAAAAGAAGAATGTAAAGGAGGTGTGAAACATGAAGGGAAAATAATAAATATCTAAGAAGGAATTGTTATTAAAAATAATAATGTGAAGGTAGACAGAACGCAGATAGTTCTTTGGCTGAACGATCTAAGCCTTTACACAATTTTCCCTTATGGAAGACTATGTCTTATATGCTTAATATAATTCTAATAATGCTACGGTGTACTTAAGTATATACAACGAATTTTGCAATAACCAATAAAATTACAGTCGGTTAACAGGTATTTCGATGTTATCCATGGCCAACTATTACACAAGTTGTGATTGAAACTTTCCAAAAAAAATCTGGGAAATTTTTCGATAGATAGGGTCATCTAGGCAAAATTTTTTTATTCAAAATTTCGACAAACGCGAAATACAAAAATTCCATCCGCGAACAACAAACACATCGAGCACACAGAACGCAATAAACAGCGCTGACCAATATTGCACTCGCCGTAACGGAGATATTTTCCAATTAAATGCACGACATTTATTTTGCACAGTACGGGTCGTGTACGCTAGGTGGAGTTCGAATCGGATGCAAAGGGCTATTTGTCGCCGTTACAAAACACGTATACGTGACTTTGCAACGGGTGGAAGGTTCGCCTCTGCGAAGCTTACTAATAGATTCATGGGACGTACCGTTCCGTCCCGAACCGCCCTATTTGTTATTCCACATATGTCCATTGCGCCTCTTCCCACTCGCGTTGCAAAGGTGACACGAGCGCGATCCCCGCCGCGCCGCATACGCCTTCTTGATACAAGAAAATTCTACATTTGACGCAACACCGTGTATCTATTCTAATTAGTTTACTGTCGTTCCTACACAAGTCGGGAATAGGATTTGTAGATCTCGAAGCGAAACTAAATTATTCTACGTACGTAGGTGATACGCGAATGTAGTGCGCTTTAAGCAATAAGCGTTACGAGGCTGGTGATTTAGAATCTCTTAAGAATGTAAGGCGCACCCAGTAGTGGAATACCCCTGAGCCTCAAGGTTACACATAGGTTGAGTGAAGAAGGGTAGATTGCTGCTGTAAACAGGCATAAGAAGCAAATTATTACCACTCAAAAATGTCAATAATTTGCAATCCATGAAATCTGCCCAATGTTCTTTCATTTATCAACTACACAGGATTATTACACAGACCACATATTATCCATACGAAATTCTGCGATGAAATCCTTAGGATTTCTCATACGATCCTGCAGATCATTCAATAATCCTGCCTCGCTAAAAGCATTATACTATTCGCTTGTCCGCACTGGGTTGGAGTATGCCTCCATAATTTGGTATCCTCACTATCTCCATCTGCAAGTACTACTTGAAAGAGTGCAAAAACGATTTTTGAAATACCTGTCCTTCAAAATTGATGGCACTTACCCTGGACGCGATGTTGATTATGCTAGTCTGCTGAGGAGACACGGCTTTGTATCGTTATCGGATCGAAGGAAGGAATTTAGCAGTCAATTTCTACTTAAACTAATTAATCACGCTATTGACGCTCCATCCCTTCTCTCCAAAATTAATTTTGTGGTACCTCAGTACGATACCAGGTCCTTCCCTAATTTTAAGGTACCGTCATGCAAAACTAATGTTCTGCTTAAAGCACCCTTTACGCATATGATTAGAAATGCCAATGAATTACTTCACGATCCTTTTTGTTGAAGAGTCTACATGGATTTACATTGTCGTCCTATTTTGTTCTTGCATTCTGATGTCACCGAGCCATTATTATATTTATGATTCAGTTGTATCTTTTTCGACTAATTTTAATTTATTACTGCGCTGTATATTGTTACTACATATATATGCTAGGTTACATTATTCTCGCATTGTCCTGTAAATGGAATTATTTTCTGTTGGGCAATGAAGATATTATTATTATTATTAAAGTACCCATTACGCATATGATTAGGAATGCCAATGAATTACTCGATGATCCTTTTTGTTGAAGTGTCTACATGGATTTACAATGTCGTCCTACTTTGTTCTTGCATTCTGGTGTCACCGAGCTATTTTTATGTTCATGATTCAGTTGTATCATTTTTGTAATTTAAGTTTATTACTGCACTGTATATATATCATTACTACATTATGCTGTATTATACTATTTTATGTTATTGTCACATTATCCTGTAAATGGAATTATTTTCTGTTGGGTAATAAAGATTATTATTATTATTATTATTATTATTATTATTATTATTATTATTATTATTATTATTATTACGTTTCTCATCTCAATGTTAAACAACCAGCAAAAACAGCAAATATTTAGTAATGAAATGAGTCCCCAACAGGATCCATCACATTAAAGATATTTGCTTATATAAAGAAAATAAACGCTCGACATCTAGCGATACAATTATTTCATAATTAAAATGGCTTTTGAATTTGTTCAATGGACCTATCAGATCACCATTGTTACCAATCTGTCGTAATAGTCAACATCTAAACCTACTTAATACAGTTTTAATCTTTTCTCTGATACATACACCTTTTTCATTATTTAAAGTTTGTAGCGTTGTTTGTACGAGGGCTGATTACTTTACTACATAAACACCGTGAAAATTGATGCATCTGACATATCTATTAAGGAGCCTTCCACTTCCCTATGCATAGAATGTTGCCGCCAGTGAATTGAGATGGTCCGTAACGTTGTGTTGATGTTTTTTTATACTTTGGCAGCCATGCGCTCCTCGCCACGAAGGAGATGAAATTCGCTTGGTGCTAAGTCGGGGTTATACACCGGGTACCCAAAAGCTCCACACCGAAATTGTTCAAAGTCGTTGAGCTAAAGCGGCAGTGTGAGGACGGAAATTGTCATAAATGAGAAGAACTCCAGAAGTCAGTATGCCTCTTATTTTGTTTTCAATGGGTCTCCGCAATCATTGCAATGTCTGACAATAAACAACTGCTTGCTAGAATCGAATTACATTACGTAAATTCCCGTACTGTCGTTGCAAGTGGCAGATATTGTAGTAGAGGAAATGCGCAGTCCTTCTGGGCATGCCAGTCTTCCAGCGCTGGCGTGACTGTTTACAGATTGAACAACAGAAATAAGCCTCGTACGTTATCAATAATTTATAACGACTGAGGTAAGAACAACAAAGTATTCTCTGTTTTGTTTACTGCATCCACTAGTGGTACGTATCTGTAGATAGCTTGCAAATACATGTAGCAAATAAGGACGAATATTTCTGACTGAATGGTCTGCCCGAAGCATAATTGAACTAGTATCAGTAACACGCATTATTATAAAGTGCCGAATGGCGAATTAAATATCTCTTCATTGTATCTATAGAGAATTGTTATTATGATTAAAATGAATACGTAGGCTTCCACGGCCAGAGTTGGTAGTAAGAGGAGAAAAAATAAAAATAAGAAGAAAAGAAAGAAAAATGAGGGAATAAGGGGAGGAGGGGAGCGTGAAATAGAAAGAAAAATGAAAAGAATAAGAGAAGGAAAAAGAGACAAAAAGGGGCGGGAGAAAACGATAGAAAAAGAAAGAGACCAAAAGAGAAAGGTGGGATCTCGACGTTTCGCCTCCGTCGCAGGAGGCTTCTTCAGGAGAATAGGGCACCACGCTAGAGGCGAAACCACTTTGGCAGAAATTACGGTGGCTCGGCGTGTTGACCTTCTGAGAGGTTTTCGCCTCGAGGTGGCTATTCTTAAATAAAAGCCATATTGAAAGACAACCCGAGACCGTGAAATTATTAATCTAAATTAAAATATTTAACGTTGCTAATGCCAAGGAAATTTAATTATCGTATACCTATATATTCATATACACATACAGGTCAAAAGTCATATTCAATTAATCAAATTAAAGCAATTAAATAGAAAAGGAAGTTTGAAAACAAACTGATAATACTCTTTCCACACCTGACAAATTTATCCTCCATACTTGAGTATTTAAAAGTAAAATATAAAATTATAGAAAGCAAAATTTTGGTTTAACTAAAAAGTGTGGGAGCAGTCTATGCACTACACTCTATCTGTTCCAAATTTAAAATTGCTTTCTTTATCTTTTCAAAATTCTGCACTGAATAAAATGTCTAGCCGATAAATAACCGCACACAACAGCTGTTCATATACTAGATACAACGAAACGACACATTTGTCGGTTTCGAATTATCGAACCACCTCCCTCAAAAGTCGATATTAGACAAACAAAAATGAGTAATTCTAAAAATCATTTAATTACATTCAAGAATTGCTACAAGAAGTGGGTCAGAATATAGAGAATAACTGAGTAACAGGATGGTCTCCTAATATAGTTGCAAGTTAATGTAAACAGAATACGCATAAGATAGAAATCAATGAATTAATAAAGACACTGATGGGTACCGCTTTTATTCACACCGGAGCAAAAACAAAATCGGGTGACCGTTTTAGAGGAGTGTCTGGCCTTCATGCGTTTCGTTGCCGTAAGACTTGAATCCACCACTACATACCGGAGACCAAGAAACAGTCGACGCAGTGATCTTTCCCGGGCGAATCGGCTCCGAAGATAGCAGAAGCCGTTCCATCGCTCAGAAAGGTTATGGCGATCACTTTTTGGGAATTTCCAAGGTATGTTCCTCATCGACTATCTGTAGAAAGGAAAGACGATCACGGGGTAATACTACAGCGATTTATTGACCCGATTCGATGTAGTATTGAAGGAGAAACGGCCTCGTTTGCAGCGGAGAAAGTGCTTTTCCACCACGACAATACACCGAGTCATTCATCCCGCAGCGTCGTATCCAAATTGAATGAGTTGCGTTACGAATTAATCTCTCATCATCCATATTTACCGGATCTAGCCCCGAGCGATTTTTCCTATTCCCAAACCTGAAAAAATCACTGAAAGGAGGGAGATTTGCCTCAAATGAAGACTACTGCAGATGGCTATTTTTCGGACCTCGAAACATCCTACTTTTCCGACGGTTTGAGGAGACTGGAGCACCATTTGAAAAAGTGTATTGATCTTCGTGGAAACTACATCGAAAAATAGAAATAAAAACCGCACTCTTGTGTATTGCCAAAACTAACAAAACACTTAAACTGGATATAGTATAAAAATCAATATATGAATCAACAACAAATAACACAACAAAAATAATATAAATTAGAAACCAGGAACAGGTTCAAATCGTCGTCAATACTTATTCGCTCGATATACGCGCTGAAAACTGTGTCACAGCAGATACGCGGTTGCCATCCACTCGATTTAACACAAAGCAACAGAATACCAACCTCGCTAAATGATAATTACCCAACAGATTTGTATTGTCAATTAAAATATTCAAATCAGGGCAGTTGTTCGCAGATCTGGAGATTGCTAATCTAATCAGATTCATTCATAGACCACCTACATACATACACAGCGGTAACTTTGCTGCGAATACTCGCCTAAGGCAGTAGAATATATTGTTATCTAATCAACCAGCATCCGGATTAGTAAATTTGACGTTGCAACCGTGCATCGCCATTTACATATGTACATACACGTTACAATGCGCGCAGTTGCGATTGTCATTGTGTATAATGCTGTGGATAGAGGACGATTCCGACTGCGATTCCATATCCTCTCAGGCGAACAACACGGTTCGCTTTAGCGACGTTGCTAGGAGCTGTTGCTTATTCGCTAGTTGGCAGCGCTCCTACAGTCGTTGTTTGCTCCGACTACCTACTCTCTAATTTTGCATAAGTGGTCAAGCGTGCTATGTATACTCACGTATATTGCTACGTGTTCGTTTTAAAGGGATTGCAGTGATATCGGAATAAATTTCGCTCTTGAATCTTGGGTACCTTGAATGAGAAGGTTCGCCCTCCAGGCGACCATCAACACAAAGGACTCGCTAAACTAAATCCAAGCTATGTTAGTGAATGTTTGCCGCAAAGTTTATACAATTTTGCAGATGTAGATAACACTGAGTGTAGTGAAGCAATTTGAATATGTTATTTAGGTTGCTGAAGATGTGAAGCTGATGAAAAGCTATTCAGGATAAAATAGTATTTATGATCTCATTTGCGAAAAGTATTCAAAATTAACCATTTGCATTCAATTTCGTACAGTTGCTAAGTCCCCAAGTTGCTTTTCATCTAATTAATATTATAATAGAAACGATCACATCATATTGTGTTTCGGAGACAACTAATGTTTGCCTATAATTTTAATCCTTATTTAAAAATAATTTTGCTATGGTGTTTTTCCGGTAATGTATAAAACCGTTTTCAGGCTAACGAATATTCCTTAACGTAGTTTTTCAGTAAATATAGTCATGAATTATTTCAATATCATACAACTTCAATTCCAACCAACTTGATAATATAATGGCAGTGATCACCGCTAGAATCAGTATCCTTCTAAGTTAGAAATCACTTTTGGAAAAATAATTCACATCGCTTCACCCTTAACGGTGAGGGGATGAAGTAAAAAGGCAGTGGAATGCTTTTAATAAATTACTTGCACCTAAAGCTCCTACAGTTGTGGCAAGTTTAAATACACAGTCTGACAATTAAATAACGGAACTTTAATTTAAATCATAGAACACTTAGTGCTATGTATTAAACGGTAACAGCATTCGAAACACAGAAGTTTCGTCTTTTAAACGCATTGAAGTTCGAGCAAGTCGGACGATAGTTTATAATGTACACGCGGTTTATTGACTGTAGGTTAAGTGCCTATGTCGTGAAATCACAATGGAACAAAAAGCAAATACTAGATTTTGTTTTAAAAATATAAGATTGCTGAGACATACTAACTGATAAAGAAAGTGTATGGTGATGAGTGCATGTCTCGTAGAAGAATCTACATAAACGTATTTTGAATAAAAGAATCGATCAAGTATAAGATAATGTGTATTTCATTCTATGCCTAAAAAGTTCCGTCTTTTAATTGTCAGACTGTGTACAGTATAATCTTTTAATGACGAATCTCCACGGGAAATTGTTCCATTATATGGAAGTGTAAATTATTTAGAAATGATTAAAATCAATGAAATTATAATCAAAAAAAAAATAGAAAAACAAACATATAAAAAATAATTGGCAACATCCCACTGAATAAGTGTTTGAGATTGTAGATGTGTCGTCTCTCGAAGACCTACTGTTTATTTCAAATAATTCGTAATTTTCATTTTTTATTTCGGTGCGTTTCTGATTCGCTTCAAGTAAAAGTTGAGAAGTGTTCGTAACAGTGTTGAAATTGCTAGAGCTGAAGAAATAATTCTTTGGAAAATGTGGAATAATACTTATGTTAGTTCATTCTTTGATATCTATATGTTTGAAATTTGATATAGATTTATGGTATCCTTGGAGATAACATGATATTATCTTCAAAAACTAAATTTTCACTAAATCAGGTCGATGCTATTCTGTCAAATATCCATTGTCATCGAGGTGATGCCTTATTCAACGTGCACTACTTGTTTGCCTGGCCGTTAGGCATCATAGATTGATAGATTAAAAAAAGATACTCTTTCGTTTTTTTAATATCATCTTTTTCTAAAATTATATGGTGAGTACCAGTAAATGGTAAATACATATAGACAACTCTAACCCAAAATAGACAAGATAAAACTATAAAAAGTGAATGTTTGAATATTCAAAACGGAATGAGAGAAGGTCCTGACGCTCCAATAACAACAAAACGTGAGAACCAAGCAAAAGTTTAGAGAGAATAGAACCCTCCTCTTATTCTCAGTTACGGCCATTGTCAGGTAAAAAATGCTCTCATTGTATAGGATCTGATAGTGGCTTTTTAGCAGGTGGTTTATTGCTTGTTGGAGGTAAGAAAAGAAAATAGATTACTATGAGAAAATTAATCCATTTCTTCTCAAAGAATAGTTCGTGGGATACTGAAACTGTTACCAGATAAAGTTACTATTGTTATAGATAATGTTTTACATCGAAGTCATAAAACCGATAGAAATACTTAGAAAAAGACCAAGAGATCAAGGCATGCAGCTTTGGTTGAAATCAAAAAGCATTATTGCCAACATATGGTCCTATTTGAACTTCATTATTTGATTCGCATCAATAAAGGTAGATAAGGTAACAAAGAAATTGACGAAATGTCCAAAAACAACGGCAAAATTGAAGTTACTGTCGTAAGAGTGCGAGCTGAACCTTATTGACTATAACTAATATAGTTTCAAATAAAAAATGTTACTGCTGCCAGTTAGAAAATAATGTGTTGAATATATTTTTAAAGGATTGTAAAGAATGTGTAAACTAGGTAGTCTAATTTATGATGCAATCAAGTATTTATCACACCTATTAGCACTGGCAATTTTAATGAGGATAACGATGTATGTATGTAGTCACAGAATAAAAGAGAATGGAATTGAATAATTTTATTTTAATCAAATGGAATTATTATTTTATGCTTCATAAATACGTGATTATAAAATTTAATTGCATTGCTCGAAACAATAAAACAAGTAAATTTCGTCCATTAATAGCGTCACAAAATAAATAATTTTTTAGAAATTTTAATGAAAATTTATACTGTCATTAGTGTATCAAAATGTGTATCATTTTCGGGTTCCCCAGTTAAAATAAATTACCCCTATGTAAATACGACTTCCTTTATGTAAAACATCAATATTAGACTCTTTTCTTCTACGGCATTCTTTGTTTGTCGATATAAGGTATTATGAAGCAATACGTTAAAGCTCTAGATTCGCTATGGGACTGTTTGAAGTATATATGTCAAAAGTTTCCACGAGTTACGAAAAAATTAAAGCTAGTGGGATGGACCTCAAAATAAAACTTCACTAACAAATCCAAGATTTTGCAACTCTATGATCGAAGCTGGGAGGTAACCTAGACTTAATTCGCAACAATCGCTAACAATTTTCTTTGGAACGATAAAGCTTCCAATTACAAAGATCTAGTGAAATCAATATTTCAAAAATTGCGTAACATGTGCATGAAGCTTCACTTCCGTCATAGTTATCTTAATTTCCCAAAAATTTAGGTGATGTAAGCTATAAGAGATTTCATTAAGATTTAAAAACTATGGAAACTCGGTATCAAGGAAGATCGGATCTTTATATGTTGGCGGACTACTGTTGAAGTATTCAAAATACACTGCAGAAAGTGCAGCAAACGAAAACTTATTCCCTAATTGTTGTTTGAGTTTTTACAAGTATTTTTGTAATTTTTTAATGATTACTAGGCCCGTAACTAATATCGTATTTAAGTAAATAAACAGTCTCGCTGAAGTCAGTTGAACTGATGGAATAATTTACAATCCTATCCTTTCTTGTGAAGAGTGTTTGGCAATTTTCAAACGGAAGATATTGAACAGAGAGTGGAAAGATTTATAGCGAACCATATGTGCCAATCAGATGACTCAGAACGCTTATATTCGTCCATGTATCAACATTAAACCATGGTACTATACGAATGATAACATATCTCGGTATTATCGTACAACAATTGCCCGTATTAAATTTGAATATGGTCTTTACCCAGCCCATTTATTTAGAATGGAATTGGTGGAATCGGCTGCATGTCACTGTGACTATGAAACGAATTATCTGAATCACTTTTCCTTGGTTGCGCTTCGCATGGAAGCACTATTGACTCACTTATTAATCGTTTAGTCTCATTTTTTGCATTAGAACAATCGAGAAGTGTACAATTTGCTTATAGAAGTGCTGAAACGGATGAAAATTAGGATCTGAGCCCCAGTGGAAGTAACAACCATCCCCATTTCAGCTGTGTGGGTTAACCTTTCCGAAGGCTGTTTTCTTGGCCTATCAGTCATCCCGATAGGCCCCGGGATGTAAAATAGGTGTCCCTGTTTTACATCACCATGCTTTCCTTCACTGGCGGTTAATAACATTACTTCTTCTTAATTTATAATTTAATTTTTTTTATTACACCATAAAAAAATATATATTTTGTTTATACCTTATCAGTACTTAAGTAACAATTTAGCCGCATTAGTGATCCAAAAGTTAATACAAAACAAGCCTAGAAGCCTAGAAGTTTCTAACTTAATTCACATTTAATACCACATTCATATAAGATTAGACGTTCACTGCAAATGTGAAATAATCCCGCACGCTTGCAAAGTTATGTACATTGTGAGTTAAGCTTTTCAATTTTTACGTCACTGCGACGTTGTCTCTACATCTGTTCGACGATTCTAATATAGTTTGGAGGCTTTTGTCATTTATATTGCTTTTTTCTATTTTCTCAATTTGTTTCTCTACTATTTTTTCCTATGTTTGCGACGTACTTATTTGTTTCTTCTTATTACTGTAGTGTCGTCTCTTTTTATTTCCTAGATGTGCTTATGCCCTATACTGTTCTCATTAATTCTTATAGTTATTGGAGTCTGCGTTTTTGATAGTTCGATCTAAAAGCTTTCTATGCATTCTTTGTCGTATACAAAGGGCATTTATTGGCTTTGTGGTATGCATTCCTATAATTTTCTTTGAGGGGTGTTTTGAATACTCCTTGAATAGATTGTTCCTTTCCTTAATACATTGCAATATATTTGCATCTGTCCACGAGTATCGTTTTCTTAATCTAATTCTTTATTGTTTGCTTTTTCTTTTAATTATTTTGGTGTAGTTAGTAATTGCTCAAAAGAATTTGCATCAGTTTATTTAATATCTAATGGTTGGCATGTTGTATAACACATGGGCTGAAAAGTCCCGGGCCTAACACATAGATGTTAGTACTAACCTTCAAAAGACAGCTGTTAAATTTTTTATGATATTCTATTCATTAGTTTGTGAGTTATTGTGCTAAGAGTCACGTTACTTTTGTTATTTTCAAATCAATGGATCAAAAACAATTTCGTGTTTTAATTTTACACTGCTTCTTGATGGGAAAAAATACCGTTCAAGCGAAGCAATGGCTTGAAAAGTGTTATAGGGACTCCGCTCCATCAGAAACAACAATGAAACGTTAGTTTGCTGACTTCAAACGTGGTCGTAGAGATACCAATGATGCAGAACGCAGTGGACGTCCAAATGAGGCGGTAACACCAGAAAACATCAAAAAAATCCACAAAATCGTTGGAATGATCGAAAAGTGAAGTAGCGTGAGTTAGCTGACATCGTAACGACATCAAAAGAACGTATTGGCTTTATACTGCATGAGCATTTAACTATGAGAAAGCTCTGTTCAAAGTGGGTGCCGCGTTTGCTCACTGTTGACCAAAAACAAGAACGTGTTGATGATTGTGAGCAGTGTTTGGCCATCTTTAAACGTAACAAACCGGAATTTTTGCGTCGATATGGATGAAACATGGATCCATCACTTCACTCCGGAATCAAAACGATTGTCACCTGAGTGGACAGCAACTGGTGAACCTCGTTCAAAGCGCCCGAAAGCACAACAATCGGCTGGAAAGGTTATGGCTTCGGTATTTTGGGATGTGCGTGGTGTAATATTTATCGACTATCTTGAGAACGGAAATACCATCAACAGTGAATATTATATAGCGTTATTCGAGCGTTTGAAGGCCGAAATTGCAAAGAAACTACCGCATATGTCAAAGAAAAAAAATTGTTTCATCAAGACAACGCACCGTGTCACAAGTCAATCAAAACAATGGCAAAAGTACATGAATTGAACTTCGAATTGCTCCCACATCCACCGTATTCGCCGGATTTGGCTCCCAGGGAGTACTGTCTGTTCGCAGACCTCAAAAAAATGCTCGCCGGTAAGAAATTTCGCACGAATGAAGAGGTTATCGCTGAAACTGAGGCCTATTTTGAGGCAAAAGATAAATCGTTCTACAAAAGTAGTATTGAAATGTCAGAGCAGCGCTGGAATGATTGTGTTGCTCTTGATGGAGATTACGTTGATGAATAAAGCTAATTTTGAACCAAAAAAACCGTGTTTTCTTTGTTAGGCCCGGGACTTTTCAGCCCATGTGTTATCTGTAATTTCTTTCTATTATCTCATAGTATTTGTATTCGAGCGTCTACTGTAGCTTTGTTGTTATTGCTTCAACTGTGTAGTGGTCCAATAAATTTGTTAGTATCACTTTTATTTCTATATATATACTCGTAATGATGTGATGGGTATTATATATGTTTCTTCTTCTATTTAATATTGTAATATTCTTTGTAACGCTGATGTATTGGTAGCTTTGAGCTACTCCGCTAGTAAGAAAACATCTGGTTGATAAGTAGTCACTAAATTGTAATAATAATACTTTATTGCCCAACAGATAGAAAATATCCAATTACAAGGCAAAAATTGAATAATTAATGTACACATGTAAAAACAAATTACCTATAAGCAAGCATAAAACTAAGATAGATCAAACTACAATAAACTTATAACTAAATACATCATACTGGCGTCTATCTACAGTTACATCCAAATTGCTTTAATTTAAAAAGAAAAAGTAGTTCACCAGTGGTTGAGAAAAAAGGAGAACGGAAAGAGAATTCGACTATGTATAATGCATCTGCGGTCTACACAATGTCAAAAAAGACGGTAAACTTTAGGTATGTATATCTAACTCAACACACTCCGTAGAGTTGAAGCTGCTACAAATTCTATGTATTAGGGACTTGACAGCGATATTTGTTCTAGGTGCGGAACAGTAAAACATATTCGCCTAGATCCTGGACGTGGTACAATGAAATTGATTTTACTCAGCAACTCAGAGACATCAAGGCATTATTAAGTAAATTAAATAGGAATTTGCACTCAGCTTGTTTCCGACGTAGTTCCAAGGAACATACATTAAATATCTCTAGCAGACCATTGTGACTAAATCCTTATATCGCGTAAGTATTAAATATTAAGTATAAGAACTTCATACACCTTCTTTGAATCTCCTCTAGAAGATGTGACTGATAGATGTATATAGGTGAACAGACCAAGGACGCATACTCCAGTCGAGACCAAACAAAAGCGAAATAGAGAGGAAGAATGGCTTGCATTTTTTCACATTAACTGTTAGTTTGTTGTTGATACACCACGTGGAGAATGTATTAAGTTGGCTTTGCAAATAATTGCAATCCTGAGAATTATTAATTGTTGTATATAATTTTAAGTCATCTACGTATAACAACCTTGGACAGCTCAGTTGATAACACAAATCATTTATATACATGAGGAACAAAAGTGGACCCAAGTTACGCCCCTTCTATCAAAAAGATACGATTGGAATAAAGACAAAAGAAAAGACGAAAATCCAATATTGTCCAATTTATTAATAAGCAGGGTGTGGTCGATTCGATCAAAAGTTTTTGTTAGGTCAGTATACCCAACATCCACCTGCCTTCCAGCATCAATACTATGAGATAGATATTGAGTAATTGCAACAAGATTAGTTACTGCAAATTGTTGAGCAACTAAACCCGTGTTTGTCATTTGAAATCCAGGGTCTAACTTGAGCATAAATATACTTGTACAAACAATTTTCAAAAACTTTAGCAAAATTATTTAGTAACGCTATATAATTGGAAATAACACAATTCTCACCAAATCGTGTCATGATACGGAAATACTTGTTGGTAAAAGTTAACAAACCCCAACCTCCTATAGACAAAACGGTACTAATCTTTAACACCGTAGCTAATTTCCCTCTTAAACATTTTACATTTACGAAACAATGTCAAACCCACCGCGGCATAGCCTCCGAATTAAACAAATTGCATCCGCTTACGTATACAAAATTCGTTTATCTACTCATCCTCTTCTTCCAGGAGCCATTCTAAACGCCAGGACAGGAAAGAATAAGCCAATGCTCCATCTCCACGGTCGGAGATCGCTCAGCGTTAGCCACCGCGACCAACTTATTAAACAACAAACAATTTGCATATTTACATATGGAAATCGAGTCGACGCGCCATGCTACTGCACGGCATCGCACGTTCGCCAGAGATAACACGCCCACTCTAATCTGGCTCGCAGATATGGCAGCCAAATTACCGGATTCCGGGATTAAATACGACCGGAGCCGCAGCCACTCTATATACACCGACCGCATAATAATAAAGCCGAACGAAAACGATTAAAAAGCTCGGCGCGAGAAGGTTGATGGATGCGGACGGAGGCGCGTAGTTTGCTTTTCGAGGACGGCGAGGAGAAATCGGGAGACAGCTTAAACGTAAATAATTAGGAGTAACTCTCTCCGCTCTCCTTTTCTGAGAATTTGCGCGTTGTTATTCCGCTTACCGCCGCCAATTTAGGGGTTGGTATATGTAAATACAGCACTGTGCGTGCTATATTTACGGGCCGATGGGTATTTGGTGGTGGTAAATTGGAGGCAATTTTCGCTTTATCGAAGCGCGGTGGGATCGTGTTTAAGAAATTAGTGAGGTGATTTAAATAATGATCTAATGGCGACGACAGCAAGGTATCAGAACGTACTAATCTATAATGGCCTAAACTTATATCGTGTCTATGATACAATGCAACACATTACACATATACAGGCTGGAAACCTGCAAGCTGTCGATTGTATTCTAGGTGACTGGAAATGGGAAAGACTCCAACTGTAGGCGTACATAAGCACGAGGCCGCAGCACAGATTTGTTTACATTCTGCGACACGTCATAGCTCAGCCGAAATAAGATGAGCGTAATATTCGTTTTCTGAAAATTGTAATTTTGTCATTACTAATGCCAACGATGGTTTGATATTGATGTTTATGTTAATATTAGTATTAATATGGATATTAGTTTAACTGTTACGCATTTGCCGTATTAATAATATAGTGTCCGTGAGATATTACGATATATCTACTGGCATCGTGACATCTAGGGGAATTTAAAGCGTCTTGAACTCAATGGTCTTGTTGTGCAAGGGTTAGCACGTTATGCCGGAGACGTAAAGATGTTGGGTTCGAGTCCCCTCCGAGACCGATATTTTTTCGGTGATTTAATTACGTTGATAATTGCAAGAAAATTGTAATTTTATCATTACTAATGCCAACAGTGGTTTAGTTTTGATATCCATATTAATATTAGTATTAATATGGATATTACTTTAAATATAAGCAAGTATAGTATTAAACAATACCAAGCGCAAAGAAGAGAGAATCACAATTCTTCTTGTTCTAGTACTTCCTATCCGTTTCGGATGTTGGCTACCATGCATGCTACTTTAACTTTGTTTGCTGCTAATTGAAATAATTCAGTGGTGTTCATACCGAACCAGGTTCTGAGATTTTTCAAGCAAGAAATTTATCTTCTACCAACACCCCTCTTTCTGATTACTTTTCCTCCGTGTCCCTTTTTCCCATTTCTGCAATAGATGAGAATCACAGTGCTACTGAGATATTGGGACAGCGATATTATTCTAAATCAGAGAATTCTCTAACGGAGTAAAAATAATATTGGTGGAGCAAGCTATTCAATTTCACTCTAAATGATCGAAAAGTTTTACAGTCTTCGATGGGATTTTATTGAAAATTCTAACAGTGAAGGCAGTGGCACCAATGCTGGCGGTATGTAAGGTGCACATTTGTATTCGAAAACGTTCCTTTGGACAAGTATTATGAAAATGCACGTTTATGCTAATTATATAATTGAACATATTTTGATGCGCTTTAAAACCTGCCTCCAAGATGTATAAAAGCATAATCCCGAGGTCGAAAATATCAGTAGCAGCCCACACTTGCTCGCAGAACAGTTTTTTGTGCTAAAAGTCGCCCTGTACTTGCCACAGTAGGATGCCATATTGCAATCTTGATTGGATTCTGAAGTAGTGTTTGTCTGGATACTTGGTAACTCAGAGAGCGAAACAATTTTTAGGGGTATTTTCTTTGTTAAATCCTCATAATCAGTATTTCATGACAAAGAGTCTTCGGTCGTAACTCCCAGGAGCTTAATTTGATTACAAACCGTGAATTGCTGACCAGCAAGCCAGAACGACCCCTTGTCTGCAGATCTCTGCCGGGTATGTAGCACTATATACTTCGTCTTCTCTACACTGAGAGATAGCTTATTATCTAAAGCTAAATCAATCCAAAAGAGTAATTAGAAGTTTATTGACGTCAAGGTTACCGGTGTCAACGAAAATCTAAATATCGTCAGCGTAGAGCACATGATGCTTCATAGCAATGCACTATGTCTTTGGTGTATAGACTAAACCGAATTGGCCCCAGTACCGAGCCTTGAATAACCCCATTGAGCACTGGAAGATATTCGGAATTAGGGGCATTGACTTCGCCATGGGAATTAGTGTGTTTGATCTGCACGAATTGTGTTCTACCATGAAGATAAGATGAAAATCAAATGGTTATCTTTCCTTTAACACCGCACCACAGGAATTTAGCTTTTCAGTCAAAATATGCTGGACGCAATCAAAGGCTTTACATAAGTCACAGAAAATTGCAACTGGTGCTTTTTCATCTCAATATGCTTCTGAACTTCATTATAGAACTGTAACCATGCAGTTCACGTTAAGTGAATTTCCTGAAGCCATGCTGATGATTTAAAAGTACTTCGTATTTATTTAAGAGCGAATCTAATTTGTCCAATATACAATATTCTATTATTTTTGGTATACCGGATGTTAACACAATTGGACTGTAATTTTCCACATCCGAGACGACTCTTTTTTAATGCATAGAAACAATGACCGCTATATATATATATATATATATATATATATATATATATATATATCTCATCATGACACGGTCCAATCCCGGAAGTAGTTCGTTTATTACTAACTCTAGCCGTGGAAGCCTACGTATTCATTTAAACAAATTGCTAAATTCGTTACTTAACTAGAAATATATTAATATTAAGGATGTTCTTTTTGGGGTAAATTTAAATAACGTAAAATCCATTAGAACAAATAAAACAAAGCCTAAGGATAATAAAAACGTTAAAGATAGTTGCATTAACAAATTATATTTTCTATTCGTCCTTTCAACTAGTGTACGACCTACATTCTAGAAATCTCGAACTAAAAATGTGACCAACGATCCTATTCTTCTCCATTTACATCGCGGCTTGAAAGGCCAACGTTTAAATTTATAAATTACGAAATACTAGCCTCTACGGAGAATCTCTAGGATCTAGAATTTTCTCGCCTTCACCCGTAGACACAGATATACATTCTCGTGCGAGAGAGGCGGAACAGTCTCCTTTTTTACGACGCCCCTACGGATTGGCCGCGTATATATATTTCTAAACGCTTTTAAACGGTTCACAGTTCGTGCGATTATTTATTATTAATAAATACAGGGGTGAGGGCAAGATATAAGCGAGGAGACCATCTAACTTTCCGAAAACTTCGCCCGTATAAAAAGAGGTTACCTAGCGCTACGGCCGAGGTTTTTGGGATTTATAGGTACCTTATTCCGTGTTATCCAACTACCGGAGGGGATGGAATAATTTTTTTTGGCGCTGCCTACGTTAGTTGCCCTCCCAACTCTCGTATAGCGTGTATATATGTAGATACGCGGAAGTCCCTCTGGAACCGGCCATAACCTAATGTTTAATTTAAAATTTATTCACTCGAAATGTAGGGAGTCGTGTTGCAGACGTAAAAGGGTAACGAGTTACCCGTCGTCGGGATTCATGTAACTTTTTGAAGGGTAATTTGGGGGGAAAGTATTTGTTACCTCTACAGTAAATGAGTTGAATATGATGCGGATGGTAAATTATGTATGTATATTTGAATATTATAAAGCGTTACATGGTTAAATGTTAAAAACGATTTTAGTGTATTGTTTCGTCGAAAAAAATTACAATTTGGTTTATTCCAATATTTACTTTGAAATATTACGTCATACTGGAGCATAGAGGGCGTCACTAATCAAATGTCAGTACTAAAAATTAATTTGATAACTGCAATAAACTGCTAAAGTTGACAAGTTAGTTGAAGAATAGAATTAAGCCGAAAACATTTTCGCGCAATAGTTTTTTTTATAATTTTGGAAAACAATTATCTCAACAATGCCTCACCGAGATGGTTTTTGTTGCAGTGAACAACTCTTCCTTGATAAGGAGAATTTAAATGTGGACTGATTAGTCCTAGCGACGATTGAAAAACGTGTGCACCAAAAGCATCAACAATGATCATCAACATGTGACATATCGCGAGATTGAGGTACAATTGGGAACTTGAAAGACTTCAACTCAAAAGATTTGCTTGAAGAATTGTGTGTAAAAAATTAGTTTCCCGTTGGATGCTGCATTTGTTGGCCGAAGAACAGAAGGATTATCCATCAAGAGAGTACAAGGTCACACACAGCACGCCAGACAATTAAATTTTTAATGCATCAAAGCATCAAATTGTTAGACAATCCTCCACACAGTCCAGATCTAAGTCCCAACGATTTCTTTACCTTTCCGAAAATCAAGAACGGACTGCGCTGCCAAAGGTTCCTGTCATAAGAAGGATCAGTCGATGCCTCCATAAACGCAATTTTGACTGCACCAACAAACGAGTGGAATAACTGCTTCCAGAATTTGTCCGGACGTATGCTAATGTGCGTTAATCTCCGTAGAGAATACTTAGAGAAACAATAAAGTCTTCAAAAGCTATATACTGTTTTATTCCAAGTATATATACAAAACTTAACAGACAACCCTCGTAATCAATGTCATGGTAATATAACACGACTATGTAATTGTAAGATAACAAAAACTGCAAATATGTCACTAATTGATATAAATCTTAATGAATGCGTCTTGTCTAAATTTAATTTAACAACCGCATGTGAAATGCCTGGGACTTCTGCGTGGTCTTGAGGTGGTAGTTTAGCTCAGTTATCGCTTGCGGTTGTATTAAATTTATTTTCATAGTAAAGAGTTAAATACTGAGAAACCAATTGCCATAGTTATTCTTCATAACAAAGGTAGAAATTCAAAGAGTGTGAACGTTTTAAAGCCTCTTAGACATTCGATAATCGCAATATATCGGGAAGGAAGAAGACATTTTGATCACCAACACTGAGGGGGTCGAAAACTACAACCATTGTTAAATATATGCTAATCTATAAGCGAAATTGGCAGCTTACTGCATCCGAAATTTATCGCTGGTGGTTTACGGGGTTGTTTATCATTAAATGGAACAGGAAACCTTGTAAAAATTGTGGAAATAATGAGGAAGGAGAACTACTGACCTCCCCAGACCCCTGATCTTAATCCGATAAAGCTTTTGTGGGACGAACTGGACAGACGAATTAGAAGAGAATACCCAACATCCAAGACATATCTCTGGACGGTATTACAGAGGAACTAGAACAATCCTTCTCATGATATACTGAGGAAATTGGTAGAAAAAACGCCGTGAATAGTGCCAGGTTAAATCAAGAGGTGGATTTGTCGATGAGAAGAACGTATAGCTTGCCTTATGTTTTCTCACGTTTATTATCATTTTCTCTTTTATGTGCACATGTTCAATAAGTCGTAGATAAATAAAAAAATTTCTTATAATTGTTTTGTTTAAAGTTTCGAAGCAAGCATCAAATTCTGCATGAAATATGAAATGTCCATAATATTATGTGGGGTAGTGTACATATATTTAAAAGCAATGACCTACAACTGTTGTAAAACTTAAACGTCCAATAAAACTCCACATAACTCGCTACCCCTGAACTTCGTGGCACTTATCGGCAATGGTAAAATTTATTTTGGTCGTTTACACAGCGTAGCAAAGTAGCGAAGAAAAAAAGGTCAAGACCATTCATTTAACGATGACATCTGCTAATCCCCCCCGCTTTGTTCCATTATTTCTATTTAATCCGGCCAGTTCGTAAACTTCGTCTGTCGACCCGGCAAGCATTGGCTTAAGCCTACAATTCTCTCCTTAACATCTTCCTCCCTCATCGATTCTAATTAAAATAAATGATTTTTATTGTTTGTTTTTTACGCATTTCTCTTGTCCGTTTCATTTTAGCCGTAAAAGAAGGGTATTTGATCAACAGGTTACTTAAAATGGTCTTAGAGGTAAGACTTTCAAAACATTGAAGGGTCTCCGGTAGATAACGATCTAGAGGCAGAATTACTACACCTTGAAATATACTTTAATAAGTAGTTGTATGAAAAACTAGACATTCTACTAAACTAATATTAATATTAAACCACCGTCGGTATTAGTAATGATAAAATTAGAATTTCCTTGCAATTAACCAACGTAATTAAGTTAGTGAAAAAATATCAGTATTTGAACCCACGACATCTACGTTACCGGCGTATACTGCTACAATTACACCATGAAACCACCTGCGAGTTCAAATCATTTTCACTCCCTAGATGTCAGGAAGTCAATCCCACAGACACTATCTTAAACGAACAACTTCCAGAATTGGGCCGTGTCATGATGAGATGTATAGAAAAGAAGTAAGAGTAAGAAGAGAAAGAAATAAAGAGAAAAATGAAAAAAGGGGAGTGAAAAAGAACGAAAAGGGGAAAAGAATAAGAGAAGGAAAGAGAGAAGGGAGACAGAAAAAGGGGAAAAAGAAGGAGAAGAAAAAGAGAAAGGTAGGATCTCGACGTTTCGGCTCCACCATAGAAGGCTTCTTCGGGAGAAACAGGAAAACCAAAGTGGCACGGTAACTCAACGTGTAAACCAAGCTAGAACCGAAACCACTTTGGAACCAGGTTTCCCCCTTTAATTTTTTCTTTTTATTTCTTTTCTTTTCCTCTTACTCTTATTTCATTTCTATATATCTCATCATGACACGGTCCAATTCCGGAAGTTGTTCGTCTATTACTGACTCTGGCCGTGGAAGCCTACGTATTCATTTCAGACACTATCTTATTTGCAAATTCTTAACAATTAAACTAATATTAATATTACTAATGATAAAATTACAATTTCCTTAAAATTAACCAACGTTTTCGCTGTTGTTCTCACTTTTGTGCTTGTTACGTTCTTCTGGTTTGAAGCACAGTGCCGCTGTAGCCTTGTCGTAAATTCCTGAATTACTTGACCAATACTTACTTGCAGACTATCTTCGCTTATTTACAGGGTTGAAGGTTGTACAGTGAAACTCAAAGCGCATGCGCAAAACAACATATTTAAAAAATAAAATGTGTACACGGTTTCCACTCATATATACATATTTGCAATAATTGTAGCTATTCGAGCTCTCTTGTACATGTAATATACATTGGCATGTGTATATGTATGCTTTCCTTTGGTTTAGCAATACAAGGTACCGCCGCAGCGTAAGTTGCCAAGCTATGTATAAATCTTTATATGCTTCCGCAGAGGCTTTGTTAAAGGCATGCACTAATGCATCTATATGTATGCATGCACCACTACCTTTGTAAGAGGAACCAATTCTATTTACTTGTTAATTTTATAAGCGCACCCCGCTTATTTATATGTGCGTTTTCGGGAACCTAATACTTTTTCCTTGCTTTTAATTTGCCTACGGAACTTGGCGATAATAGCTGATCTCAAAACAAAAGTACCCAGCTCCCCAGACGTTCTCGTAAAAAATAATACGCCACGTACAATCTAGCTCTTTACTATTGCGCCCCTAAGAAAAGAAATAGCCAGTAGCCAACAAATGTGCGAAGTGTGCACCGACAAGGAAAACGGAACGATGAAGCCGACATAACATATAGAAATTGGTCCGTGAAAGTCGCTCGCATCGGCGGACAATTAAATGAAGAAATGTCTGTCCTGTTACGACAAAGGACCTAACAGACGTACAGATGACAACGGACGCTACAGCCTCGACGACGATCAATAGAAAGCCGAGAAATCGTACGGATGTCTATACATGCGCTCCGACGGCCTTACCAAAATGATTTCCGCCAGAATCTCAATAGAAGAACAGAAATATGTATAGACTACAACGGACACCGTAGCCTAGACGAACGATAATAGAAAGCTGAAAAATCGAATTTGTTAAGCACGTTGCTATATACGCTCCGACTACGTTACAATAAAGGTTCTCACTATACGAGAAGCGAAAAGATCCGCCTGTACTTGAAAATATTAAAAATTACGGTTATTCGTCCGACGACGTTGCAGTAAACGTTACGACGAGGTACAAAAGGCGCCCGAGAGTCAACGATCGCTAATACCTCGTTTACTCGATTACTTGAATATATTAAATATTGAAAACTCCCATTATTTGTCCAACGATGTTGCACCGAATGACTAAAATTAGGCACTTTTAGCCAGTGTATTGTGAATTGCCGAATGTATACATATGCGTAATGTACATGCATATTAAAACAAAATTCTATCTATTTTACAGAGAGAAAAATAAATAAATCATAAAAAATTGAAAACAAAATAATATTAATGCTAACGCATACATAAAATAAATACATTTTCTCATAAAATTAAAATTCTTCTAGAAATACACAAAAATAATGTTAAACATTAACAGTGCTTAGCTTTGCACAACTTCGAAATTTTTCATATGTAGTGCAACATTCTCGTCTACTACAATCAAACAACGACATCAATTTTAATTAAATTGTCGGCAATTACCTTCTATTGTCAACCCCACACGTCTTAAATAACCAGAAACAATTTTGATCGTCCTCTTTTATAACTCCTTCGGTTTGAAGTGCGCTTACGACCTGTTTAAATTTTAATAGACTGCCGGAACGTTGCCCAAACGGATTTGTCTTTAGCGCTGCTAAGACGTTAAGACCGAGAAATGGACTTACAAATAAGTAGCAACACCGCTCTCAATAAGCGGAGAGAGGATATATATTGCTTCGGTCGGTCGGATGTGTGAATAGACATCAACTAACTCGTCTTCAAATGTAGCAGCGGGATTTTCAGCGGCGTGCGGCCGCATTTGCAGGACCAAGTGTACTGTGATGATTAATGGGTTACGGTTTATCCTCGCCGAGTTAATTTATGTTTAGCACGTGTAAACATTTATCTATATCGTACATAATATACAGTCCGTCTTGAAATATATATGGGTCACGTAAGAAGCCCTTTATTTACTCTCCCTTATGAAATGTTGAGGGATGTACAAAGAAAACAGAAGATCAAGTCGGGAAAGTGATAAACTGCCAACGTTACACCATATATCCGAAATGTGCTATTCGGGTACGAGTTTGTTGTTGCAAGTTAAACAAATGTCTGTGTCTACAGCAAAATTTTGGACGAATAACACTACTCACCAAGATAAACCATTTAAAAACAATATTTACACGACAAGTGTGAGGACATGGTTTCGATAATTTAAAAGTGAGCGCTTTGGTGCACCACAAAAACGCGAAGATAAGCAAATGTGGGAGTTATTGGCTGATGACCCGACTCAAACTCAACGGCAATTAGGAGAAGCATTATACGCTTCACAAGAGACAATCAACAGACGTTTACCAGCAGAGGCGAAGATCAATAAATTCGGTAAATGGGTCCCATATGATTTGAATGAACATCAAATGGAACATCGCAGTCACCTGTGAAATGTTGCTTCAACGCCACGAAAGGAAATCACTTTTGTATGCAATTATGATAGGTGACGGAAAATGGACTTGGTTTGAAAACCTGAAAAAATCGCGGCTTTCACCTGGGGTAGCCGGTCCTTCAACGCCAAGGCCAAATCGCTTCGGCAAGAAGACCATGCTCTGTGTCTGATGGGACCACAACGATATTGTGCACTATGAAGTCTTGAAGCCTGTTAATACACAATACTATCGCTAACAAATGATTAATTCAAACCACATATTAATCGAGGGACGACTAGTGTTAAGGACTTAACATTGTTTTTTGTATTTTCTAAATTTTTTTTACTATTATGTATTTTCTTCTTCATTCTTATATTTATTTATTTTGCTCTCTTATATCCAATTTTATTTTAATATGTATGTACATTACGCATTGTATATGTATGCAAGTCAGCCATTCGCATTACGCTAGCTAAAACTGCCTAATTAGAAATCATTCACTGCAACGTCGTCGGATATGTAATGGGAGTTCTCTTGAAATTTAAGGTACACAAGCATAGGCCGTCGTCTCCCGCGCGACAGTCGAGGTATTAGCGATCGTGCACTCTCGGTCACCTTTCGTGCCTCGTCGTAACGTGTACAGTAACGTCGTCGTAAGATTATTAGAGATTTCTAAGTTTTTCTAGTTTTGGCGGGAATCGTCGAGGACGTCGTCTATACATATTTTTAGTCTTCAGTTAAGTTTGTGTCGGAAATTATTTTGGTGAGATTGTCGGCGCGCATGTATAGACCTCCTCTACAAGTACGATCACTCCGCTTCTTGCTGACGGTCGTTGCGGCCGCAGCGCCCGTTATCTTTTGTACGTTTGTTCGGTCCTTGTCGTATCGGGACTTAGAAATTTTTCATTTAGTTGCTCGTCGTAGCGGACGAGTGTCACGGACCAGTTTTCTTATGTAATGTCGGTATCATCGCTCCGTTTTACTTGTCGGTGCGCAGTTCGCACATTTGCTGGTTACTGGATTTTTCCCTTCTTTGGGGCGCAGTAGTACAGAGCTAAATATTGCACATAGCGTAATATTTCAAACGAGAACGCCTGGGTAGCTGTGACATTACTTTTGTATTGAGATCGGCTATTATCGCTACTGTCGCCCTTGACCAGGCGTTCAAGCTCTAAGAGATAAGGTGGGTTCCCCTATAAATGTGAAAATAACAAACGTATTTGGTCAAGTACAAATACATGCCAATAATATAGGGCCAAGTCCCTTAGCCAAATTTAAAACAAGGAAAGTATATTAGGCTCCCGGAAAGGGACATATAAATAAGCATAGCACCGAGGTGCGCTTATAAATTTAAGAAATAAATAGGGTTGGCTCCCCTATAAAAAGGTAGTGGTGCATGCAAACAGATAGAGGCATTAGTACATGCCTCTAACAAAGCTTCAGCGGAAACATATAAGAGTTTAACCTTTTAAACAGAATTAAGACATGGCTTTGCAACGTACATGCTGAGGCATTACTTTATGTTGCTACCAATGAAAATACATATACAAATGCTAATGTACATTACATGTATAAGAGAGCTCGAATAACTGCAATTATTGCAAATATATATATCTTACGTACATCGTACATGTACATAGGCAAGAGTGGAAACCGTGTAACCATTTTATCTTTAAATATATTTTTTTGCGCATGCGCATTGAGTTTCACTATACAACCTTTCCTTTAGTAAATAAGCGAACATACTCTACAAGTAAGTATTGGTCAAGTAATTTAGGAAATTACGAGCAGGCTACAGTGGCGTTGTTCTTCAAACCAGGAGAACGTAACAACTAGTGTGGGCCAATTTTATTACACGACCATTCGCTGTCTCACACAGCAAAACCAATGAAAGTATGTGAAACCGCAAAAGACAAGCAGTTGTGGTATGGTATCCATAAATTACCTGAAACATGGGTGAAACATATAGTTTCCGTTGAAGATTGCGTGCTTCTTTTTAGCAAAAACACCGGAAAAAACTTATACATACACCTGGTACATCAGCAATAAAAAAGGGAATAATCATTGTACTGACAGTTAAAGAGCGTCTTGAAGGAAACCTAGGCCAGGGTTCTGGAAAACTGTGATAGCAGATCATAACTGATTCATATTAATATTACATTGAATTTGCTGAACACCATTAATTTTACATGACAAATCGTTGGTAACAAAGTTGCCATTAATTTTACATGTAATTTTGGTAGATCTTCTTTTAGAGTGTACAGTCTCCGAGACTCCTCTTTCCTTTTCTTCGTTTTTTTATTTTCTATCATTTTCTAAGGTATCCGATTTGCCGTCATCTTTGCTTGTAGGAGGAGGAGGAGCAGAGGTAACAGTATCTCCTTCGCCTTTTTGTCGTTTCATTTTATTCTTAAGTCGGTCCAATTTCTATTTTTGATAGAAATAAACTCGTGAAAAGTATTTTCAAATAGAAAATACTGTCCATTTCATATGGAGAAATAGAGAGATTTTGTGGAATTTTGAGAAAACAAATGCAAACTTTTAAAGGACATGAATCTGCTTTTCCAATCAATTGCAATCAGGGTTTGAAAAATATTTGATACATTGGATGTGTGATGAAGTAGCGAAAATGGCAGTTTATTTTGTATTTAGATCTATTGCAAAAAATTCAGGCTGAGTAAATTTGCTGCATATCATTAATTCTACATGACCAGGCGTTGGCAACAAAGTTGCCATCGATTTTACATCTAATTTTACTAGATCTTCTGTGTACATCGAAGGGGTCGTTAAAAATGGATACACCTTAACATCTCTTTGGTATTGAGTTTTTTCTTTCGATGTGGATATGTTTCAACTTCCTCAGAATTGTCATATCTTTCGAAACAAAGGAAGGAAATACCTGGAAATAAAATTTAATTCAAAACGTTCTCGTCTATTGTTTATCGGAATTGTCAGTTTCAGCAGAAAATACCTCGAAACCATTTAATTTAAACGATCCGTCTACACAAAAACACCAAAGGGGAAGCAGATAAAAGACCAATACGTACCCGGCCGCGTACATCTCTCAGTGCGCGCATGCATGCGCGCGAAATGAAGTGCCCTCTTTCGACATTATTTCGAAATCACTCGATCGGATTCCGAACCTTTACGTTGCGCCGCTGCAATTGACGATTTATTGGAGGGCAATCGCGAATATCCGTCGCCCGAAGGCACCTGCACAGAGAAAGCGATGCCACCGTAAATAAAGCCAGCCAATGACTGAACGTCTACACACGCTGAGTTAATGTCGAACTGTAAATCAGACTCGCTTCCCTTCTCTTGGATATTCGCCGAAAACACGCTGAGGGGAAAATTCCGACCCGTGAACGGTATCGAAATGCTCTTTCGCCTTTTTAATGGTGAATGGGAGGGTATCGGCGTTCAAAATTCCTTTTTATTACCTAGTCGATCCTACATCCGCGCGTACCGGTCATTACCGGAAGGATCAATTGCGGTAGCGCCAATAAATTTTTTTCGCGTAAGCTTCTAGATGGGTCTATATTATTAGAAGTTTGGCGAAAAACATAGAATTTACGGTCGAAAGGATATTCTACACGCCTCGCGGAATAAATTTACTGGTAGCTATTAGCAATAAAACCAAACGAAATTAGTTCCTATCGATTTAACGTTGTTGGCTGTGAAGGAAAGATATATTGAAATGTTGTGTTTGCTTGTGCTGCTGACCTTCATTACTGTTTTTTGTTTGGCAATCTGCTAAATATTTACTTATCTTTCTTATATAAAAAAAGATAAAAAAGCCTGGCACATAGGAAACTTTTACTTAAGAAATTGTCTCATGGTTTACTAATCTTAGAAAATTATACCAACTTTCAGTCAATAAGATGTTTTACGGTGAACAAATATGTAAGGCCATTTACTCGAGCTATTTTAACAAGATCATTAAACCAACCGTTTAATAGCGAGAAACAACTGAAATATAGTATAAACTAAACTTTGCTTTCATAAGGATACGAAAAATGGACAATGAATCTTTATATCTATGTCAAAGTATATTGCAATGGGATTTTTAATTTCTCCTCAAGAACAAATTTTAGTGTGAGGAAAATATATTATTGGGTTCACTCTCATAGTTGGCTAGATCGATAAGAAAGTAAATTTCTTTATTTTATCGTCGATTACAGTTTTCTCAACCTATAACTCTGCCCTCGCTTTATTTCTAAAAATTCACTTCCACCCTTAATATCTTAGAATTTTCTTTCTTTGAAAGAAAAGTTCTTTAATCGACAGGAAAAGTGGAGCATGGAACTACTCCAACATAATATTTATATCACATCAAATTTAATTAGTTAATGCAAAAATTATTATAAAATCATTTAGTGCTCCCGAAAACAGGGCAATTAGCTACAATCACATCCAAAATCTCCATCTCTAGAAGCATTTGGGAAACGTTTTCGTTACCATGATGATACTTAACCCTTAGCCACCATAGTGCGGTCTCAGTGACCGCAGCTGATTTTTGTCTTTGTTTATCTTATCCCCACTTTAATATCACAGATCCGTTTTCTCGTTACCTTCACGTGAGTGCATTGCCAGTATGCTGCAAAAAGTTGAAGTCGATATCTATTTCGGTGCGCAATAAAAACACGGCTAAAGTTATGAAGCGTTCACAGGGACCGGTCTACGGTACTAACGCTAGTGTTTGAGTTGAGCTTTTTGCACAACATAATGAGTAAAAATCCCACCACATCCAAAATGTTTCGGTAAGGCGCTCCTGATCATGTGAGCACTTTATTAGCATGGTATGAAGAGGCATAAAGTGAAGATATTACTGACCAAAACAGTGCAAATGAGGACAGTTATGAAGAAAGTGAACCGGAAACACACTCACAAATTGAACTCAGTGAGGGAGAAGAAACAGAAGAAACTAATGAACTGTCGGACGAAACTGAAACTTCTTAGAGCAATGTAATTTTTTTTTATATTGCTATAAGTGGTCATCGCAAAGTTTTGTTTCTCGCTGGGAAACCGAGAAGCGCAATATCGCTATACAGCTTCCAGGGTTACGACGACCGACCGGGTTAGGAAATATAGCTGGAATCTCTTATTTACGGCAGATCTGCTACAAGTTGTATTGCAGTGGACAAATGTAATATTCTACACCATCAAAAGGAAATATACATATAAAAGTAATTCAGGATCTGAATTGCAAAATTTAGATATGATTGAGCGGAAGTTCCAGAGGAAGAACTGTAAAAACGAAAAACATGTTGCACTTGTACTTCTAGAATTAAAAGAAAAACCTTCTATGTGTGTAAAATGTGCTGTATGCTTACATCTTTAGCATGTGCGTCAAAAATTTGTAAAATCTTTGGGTATTTGATCCTCTACAATTTTTTATTTAATCATTTATTGTTCTTATTTTCGTATAGAATATTACTACAGAAAAATTCTAGAGTTTGTGTTAAAAACAGAGCAAAATATGACATTTACGTATTTTTTTGTTTGGTTTATGTTAATTAAAGAACGAACTATGTTAAAAGGCATCTTATGGTGCACTCAATCCAATAAGAATGTTCCCAATCGGTAAAAAATATATTTTGGTAATTAAAGTTTGTTTATTATATGCGGTCATCAAGACCGCACAACGGTGAAGACATTACAGTATTTGCACTACGGTGGTTAAGGGTTAACATAGCAATAACAGTAGTAATAAATTGTCTATTTATAACAACACAGTTTGAAAAATTCACCATCGTGTTTAGTACCAAATACTAGTACATTGGCTTTACTAAAATAAAGACATAAATTACGATCACTAACATATTGTACCTAATCCTAGTTAATAGCATCCATTACTTGTCGGTAAGAAGCAATAGAAAACTTGAAAAAGAACTGAGTGTTGTCCGCATAGGACTAAAAATCATAGGTTTGCACAGAATTTAACATATTATTTGTATAAATTATGAAAATTAGTCGTTCTAGAATAAAACCTTGGGGTAGTTTTAGACTGATTATTGCAGTAACAAATTGTCTACGTTCTTCCTAATAAGAATAAGTGCAGAAACCATTGTTATTCCTCAGGAAACCCACTATAATTGCACTTAGCAATAAGGAATTCATGGCAGGCCGTGTCGAAAGCTTTAGAATAGTTAAATAATATTAACATACTGTTATTATTCAAAACATTAGTAAGTACAGACGCAGTGTCGAAACCTTTCCGAAAATCAGCTTGATAACTTGAAAAATTATTGTTAATAGCAAAAATGTCATAATTATGATTACAAAGAATATTTTTCTGTATTTTAGATAATATAGGTGATATACTGATAATTCATAAATCAAAAAAAGCGTCAGGATCAATCACCTTAGGCACAAAGGCAACCCCTGACCGATCTTCCATATATTACGCTCAATACAATAGGTAATTGTATGTGCAGTATATGGATCTATAAAAGTACTACAATATTCAAGCATTCTGCAAGAGACGCCATCACAGCCAACTGCAGTACTTATATTATTTAAAACTGAATGAATTTCAGCAATCGCTAATCTAAAGCTAAAATTAACTGGAGAGTTCTTATAAAAGCTGCCATAATGAGAAATCCAATCTTTGGAGTTATTATTAATATACTGCATAAACTTTTCGAAGTACTTGTTGATCCCACTAACAACGGTAAACAACTACTAAACGAGTAGGCTGAGGAGTCTTAGTATTGAGCCTATTGTTAAGGGATTTGGAGTTATTGGACGTAATAAACAGTGTTCAAAAATGGTCATTTTAAGTAAAACTTCTTCATTCGTTGTATCTATTCCCGTCTTCAGATAACTTATTAACCTTAAATTTAGATAGTACATTGTCCCTCAGTTTCATAAAGAATTTTGTGTCCTCGATCAACCAGCATGCTTTAGGTTTTTTGACCTCAATATGTAAATCATAATCAGCCAACAATAACCTCTTAAACATGTTCAACCTATGTCATCCTCCACAATTAAATTAAATCATGGCATTTTATTCAAATAGTTCAAAAATGCGGATACATCAAAATCTCTGAAATTTGTATTACATATGGATCAAAATCTAGTGGTGATACGCGAGTTTTATCGCAGATCAGCACGGCGAACAAAACAGTGTCAGCTTGGGCAATTGGTACAGTAATTTCACTAAATTACAAGTAAAAATAGAGAGAAATACCTCTGGATATTATATAAAACCCTATGTGTATACTGGTTATCCAATAGAATACTCTAGGGCGGAGGAAAACACCGTTAATTTAGACGAAAGCATTGCAAAATAGTCCTTTCAAGGTCCTTTCGAGAACCTGATGTGTAACTGATCTAGAAATTCACAGATATTGCATCTGTGGGTGGAAAAAAGAAAAGGGCTTTCCTAAATCAGATTTATTTTAAAATTTTCAAAATTAGCTATCATAGAGATTGCGTTAGGGTTTTGTTGAATTTGTTCCGATTGTAAAGCGATGTTAACCCTCTTTGTTAGGTCAATATGTTATTTCCTTTTGCTCTAAATTTCATAGTATTTTATTGTTTCAAAACATGCATAATAATTGTTGATTTGTTTAGTAACATTTTGAAAAATAAAATTAACTTCAACATATAAAATGAGGCATCAGTTACTTTTAAAGACAGAATGCATTTATTTGAAACAATTATCTGAAACTGTAAATGAATTCCAATTAACTTCGAAAATGTTGAAGAAGATAGAATTTCTAATTATAGCCAAAGAGGAACTGGAAAACTTTGAAAATGCGCTATTAGAAATTATATTAACTTATAATTAATTGCCTAAATTGGCTAATATACGTCTTTTGCCTTTTTAAATTTTTCATATATTGTGCCCCTCTTAAGCCAATAAGATTAACAAGAAGAGAAATACCTTCCTTAATATGTATTCACTTAACTTTATTTATCGTAACTTTGATGCCACTCCAGTTAGGTGGCATGAAATTCGCTAACTACACCAAACTGCATTATAGCTCCATCTACATGAAAATTATAGAATTTTCACAACTGTCAACGTACATCTTAAATTCACAGTCTTAAAATTTTTTAGTTCTATGTAGCATAACAGATCATTAAAGACATGGCTTCGTCTAAAGAGTTGAAAGATTACGAGTGTCTAGTGAAAGATTTACAAAGTACTATCACGAAGATCTTAGAAGAGGCCAGGCGAAAAGTAGAAAGTGCATTAACAAGCGCCTTGAAGAAAGCAAAATCTATAGATACCCCCGAATTGACTGCGCAGTTGCAAAACCTCGTAAGCACAGTGCAAGAACGATCTTCGACGCAACTGGAAGGCATTAGGCAAACAATGAATACCGCTCTGCAAACTTTGGAAAAGTATACAAAGTAAATTTAGAATATGTGACAACTATAGTCTTCAATGTACGTGCTTGCAAGGCATTCAAAAAAAAATTATTTATAGAAATGATTCCGTAACTTACTTTCACGCAAGATATGTACTTAAATTTTCGCATATTGTGTTATTTCATGACAGTTACTTTTGACAGTTTACGTTTGTTAAAATTCGTCTGAATAAACCCCTTTTCGTTTACAAATTAATTCATTACCCAGTCTAATACGCTAGTTGTTCCTAAGATGTCGGCTGAATGCAAGAAAGAATACGATAGATTACTGAAGGAATTGAAGGTAACCACCGAGAATATCATGAAGGATACGAAACAGCAGATCGACACCGCGTTGATGAGTACCATGAAGCGGACCGCCTCTGTGTGCGCAGAATCCTTTAAGGCGCACATGATGGAAACGATTGAAGGATTGAAAAAGGAAGCGTCGAGAAATTTAGAAACTATTACGAAGGAGGTCGATAAACTTATGGATGATATACGTAGAAGTAAATAAAATTTTACCACGAACAGTTTTTTTTTGATTGGAAATTAGATTTAGTGGAAGAAAGTAGATATTGAATGCATCTACAATTTAATATTGTTCCCTTGAAAGTATGCTCCTTTGGAATGCACGACGTAGCGTCTCCAGCGGATTTTCTATTCTTCCATTCCTTTGGGCTGTTCTGAACCTTATTAAGGAGGTTTGTCTCCCCGATGCCATTATCGCGATGCAAGATCCATAAACTAGCAACGTGAGATCACACACGCGAAACTCTTTTACATAACCTTCATGGATCTCGCCATAAAAGATTTTATTCACTGCCTGGCCTTACGATATGAATTCTTTGTAGATAATTCCATGAGAATCAAAAAATATGATGATAAGCACGGACTGGATTTGAGATTTGTTGGTTAGAAAATATTTGGCAAAGAAAAAATTCCAGTATTCTCACATCCGACAGGGCCCCAATGCAGGTTCTAAACAGTCTAACCGAGAAAGACTTCCAGAATTGTTATTAGGAATGGAAAACTTGCTCGAGACGTTGTATGCGTTCCAAAGGAGCATACTTTGAAAAGAATAATATTAAATTTTAGATACATTCAATTAAACATTTTAAAACTAACCATTCTCATTAATACTGCGACACACCTTGTATTAAGATGGTTGATATTGGGCAAATGAATGAACCATTCTTTTAAGGAATCAAATCAAAATCTTTCTTATTGACAGTTTCGTTTTAGTTCTGCTAAATCAAACCTAGATTATTTCAATTGTTTTGTTAATTATAATCTTCCCTTTATTGAATGGTGATCTCCGTTATATCGAATTGTTAGAAATGTTTGGTAATGACGTTGCGGAAGGTAAGATCAATATCAACGGAAACAAAAACATTTTCCACAATATTCACATTAAATAGTAACAGAATTGGTACACGGCTAAAGATTTTCGACTTTTAACCATTTGTGCTGTGCAGTAATTTTGGACGAGTTACATACGATTCTAATTTGAAATAACGTGAGTAGCTAAACTAATGGAATGCATTTAACGAATTTCCCTGACATTGAATATAAACTTTATTTTGAACCTAGGAAGACTTTTGTTCATCATACCCGGAAAAGTTGCAGGGTCAAAAAATAGAATCTACAGTAACAAATTAATACGAGAACACCGCTTTCATTAAAGAACCACCAAATGTATTTCCATATACAACAATATTCGTATGTACAAGGTGCTTCTCAACTTTACCAGATAATTTCGAGTGAACGACACATCTATATTCAGAAGAACAAAAATATTCTATATTATGTGAGAAATTATGCATGTTTACTTTATCCCGAGATTTTAGGAGAAGTGGATTGCACTAACCTATATTGAGACCAAAGAGAGTACAAAATAACTTATCATCGTACACATTATTTTGTTCACAGGCACAGGAAGCTAGGGCTTCCTGAACATGTAGATACGAAGGACGTACAATATTTAACGAGATACATGGGAGTGAAGAAAAAAAGCGTTTATTTAATGGCACTGAAACTTACACTTCTTTTCAGCGCAATTTCCAATAATATTTAAGGGTTTATTCCTGTGGTAAAAATTCTTAACCTTACTAACGAAGCCATTTATGTAGAGCTGTCTTGATTACCCCAATATCTTTGAAGTTTGTGCCGTATATAAATTCTTTAAGTGGGCCGAATAGATGGAAGCCGAATGGTACAAGGTTGGAACTATAAGATGGATATGGTAACGCTTCCCATTCCAAATTTTCAATGACCTCTCTCGTTTTCTGAGAGATATATCTTGAAACCCACTTTGAACATATTTCGTGTTAGTTGAGCTTGTCGAATGATCGAATTCACGCTTCTATTACTAGTATTGCACAAATCAACAATCGTTTCGATTCTTATAAGTCTGTCATGGCAAACAAAATGATTTATGTGATTTTACAGCGCAAAAAGACTTCAACCAGCTGTCTGGAACGATGAATGCAATGCATGAGCAAGGAATCTACTCTGCAATGGTATAATTGGAAAAGTCCATCGTATCGCAGAATTTAAACTAAAAATTTGGAAATGATGGACTGACGTGGTTTCTCCACTGGAACAAAAACTGAATGAGTGTCTGTAGCGATTTTTTGGCACCGTTTTCACTAGCTTCGTAGCAGTAGATGAAACTAGAGTCTACTATTGCACTCCCGAAACAAAAGAATAATCGAAGCACACACTAAGGCTCGCCACTGCGCCACCGAAAAAAGTGAAATAGACTTTATCAAGAGAAAAAGCAACAATAAAATACGTTTTGGAATTCCCATGGAATCATCTTCGCTGGTTACCTATAAAAGCAGCAAACGACAAAGAGTGAGTATTACCTTAATTTGTTGCAACAATCGAGCGACAGAATCAATTGGAAACATCCTCATTTGGCAAAGAAGAAAGTGGTCTTTCATCAGAACAACACACTTGTTTCCAGGTCCGTAATCGTCGCTGGAAAAATTCGTGAATTGAAAGCTCAATTAGTGTCCTATCTAACCTAATGAGCAGATTTGGTTTCCCGCTGTTGTCTTATACTTCCAAGTTTGAAGAAAATGGTTCGTCCAATTCTATGGTAATTACTATAGGAAAAAGCTGTTTCGTGGAATTAGATTCATCGAGCTATAGCGAAGACGCTAATTTGGAGTATAGTTGAAATAAGTATGTGGAACGGACAGAAATCTATATTACTTTGTCCAACAATCTTACATTTTCTTTGTAGAACCACATAGTTATGGGAGTATCCTCGTACAAGCTAGAGCTTAAGTTCATATGTACTGAATACCTTATGTAGAGGTAGTAAAAATTGCATACAAGTTCTTACAGAGACAAAGACTTTTAATTACGTCATTAAACAAGCATTGGCCTCATATTCCCCCATAGTAGGTAATTTAAAAACATCGCCGTATAGAACGAAACTTTAAAACATCGCCATATTTGTCTTCATTAATCCTCAAACGGAATGAGTCACAACTTGGTCCGACTTGAACCACTACACCGCACATAATACAGAAAATAAAACGTTTATTGCTTTTTCCCGGACATTTATTACATTTCTTTGCGAGATAGAGACGCGCTGCTCGACGGCAGTCGGCTGCAAGAGCTCGCATTACACGCGATGCATCTTTAGGATGCCTTATTTCTAAAATACTCGGATTTAATTACGTTCCAGCTCTACCGAACGACGAAGATTAATGAAGGCAAAATAAAAATCGAACCGCCACAAGAGTGGGTTGGCCAGCGCAGCGATTAATGGTATATTAAAACGGGCGCCTCCGCTTTAATACATTTTTAATTGCGATTTTTGCATTTTAATCTTCCACTTTGTCACTGTCGTTACTGTTTTGTCCAGTTCCGTGTAAATGCAATTTACAAGTGGTTGCGTAAGAAGAGATCGTTAAGAAACGTAATATAGGCGTCCGTAAAGAAATACGATACCGAGGTATCTTTATTGCATCAAGAACATTATCTGATCACATTAATTTAATTAAATCGTACGAGTTTTCCAACTTCACAAGGGTTTGCATTAAGTGCAATCCTGACTTCTTATGTAAAAGTTGGTTCGGGTGCACGATTCTCTTAAATAAAGGTGTTTACGCTTTTGGTACAACTAAAGTATTCTATATATCAAACCTCGTATCAAACAAACATACGTTAGCATTAATTCACTAGAGCTTGATGTTCTTGTTAATTGGCAGAGTGTTTATATTCCAAGGAATCCACTGCTAGCCTCGTTTCAGTGAAGTTGGCCCAACTAACAAAAGTTGTCTTGCAGAAATTTATTGTTACCCGAAAGTTTAATAAAATTCACACATTTTTTAGATTACATAGGAAGCATTTATTAACTTTTGACTTACTAAACTATATTTTAAGTAATATTAAAAAAATAATAAATTCCTGATATTATCAATCTATGTAAAATTAACGTAAATTGTATAAATAAAAAAATTATCATTATTTATCATCAAATTTCGTGGAGTCGAGCCTAGAAATCTGTAACGCTTCTTGCAGTTTGTGATGGGAACTTCTTCCTCATGTTAGGTCACAAGATTTCGATCAACAAAAGATCTGAACCGCTGGACACCCACTCTAAAAGTGAAATGTTGTTTTCTGACATCCAATTTTTCACTTTTTTAACCGTATGGCTAACGGCACCATTACATTCGATATTATTCAAACGCATTTCTTCGATCTGTGGTTTTAGTTTAGTTTGAAGGACGTTAGTATATTTTTCGGAGTGTAATTTGCCGACCCCTTCAGCTTCCATGGATCCCTAAATCATAATAGAGACTGGAAATTTAATTCTATTTTTAAGGCAGTCGTCTGAAAAACTTCGTGTTTGATTCTTATGACTCCGCTTCGATTATCACCAACACAAACTTCACAGTATCTCCATCACTCCACATAATTGAGTTCTATAGAGCCCGCGACAAGCCTCTGTGCTCTTTTGGCTACAAGAGTCTATATCTCCAATGTAAGCCCAAAAAGCGCTGAAACAGCTTGAGCTTAATTTGTAAGTTTTAAACCCTAGTTTTCGTCTAACTCTGCTCAAGTTAACCTAATACCTTACTAATATCCGCTGACATCGTGACATCTACGGGGATTTAAAGCGACTTGAACTCAATGGTCGTGTGGTGCAATGGCTAGCACGATGCGTGGGAGACGTAAAGATGTTGGGTTCGAGTTCCTTCAAGACTCTTTCAGTAATCTAATTCCGTTGGGTAATTGCAAGGAAATTGTAATTTTATCATTGTGTCAAGTACTTTTAGCTGTTGTCTGATTCTATAAAATTCTTAATTCACGACAATAGCAATAGCCCTATGATTTTGCATGATAAGTTTTCACAAAGCCCTTACATTTATACCAGAATAATGTAGAGTTTAATAATATTTTGTGATGTATTTCTTGACAAATTAATATTATCAGCGATTTACGCAACAGATTTGCTTTTGAATCCAAGTTAATTATTACATTTTTTACTTCATTAGGAGACATTTTTAAACGTTAAGAGTAACGAATGCACTCATTTGTTCTGAAATATCACTATGGGTTTGTCTATAATTATTTAAACGTCAAATATTATCATATGTTTCAAAGCAATTAACGTATTAACGAAAAATCGACTATCCGGCTTAAGTTGTATATTTTATTCAAATCAAATTATTGTACAAAATAGCCAAGTTAGAGATGAATATATTTTAAACTGCTTTTAATAATACTCGAATACGATATCCCGAGACCAAAATTCGCATGTTCTCAAAATAAATTTTTTCTTTGTTGTAATATCAAATTCACAAATTTCATATTTTGAAAGGTTAGGCCAACTTCACTGGGGCAAAGCTCAGATAAGGAATCGGCAAAGCTCATCATTCAAAAACATTTCAAAACATAGTTTTTAAAAGTGTTAGAGCTGGGGCGCCTTCAAAGCACAAATTGACTCTATCTAGAAAAAGGAACAAAAATTATACTGTATATTCTTTGAATAACAAATTACTAATACATATTAGATCACCAACAAATTTTAATGTTTCTAAAAAGCGTAAATGAATATTTTTAATAAATAAAAATCATCTGCTTTGAATTTATTAGAAATGTTCAGGATAAACTTTTCAGTATAATTCACTAGTATAAAGTATAAATCACCTAACCCTTCCTAAACTGCTATTCGTCCAGTACCGGGTTATCATTGCCACCTTCTCATTTTTGTTATACTTCTTTATGATTTAAATCAGTTGTGTACTTTTCAATAGAGTACAATTAATATGGGATTGATGTACGACTAAAAACCCAGGATAAATTATTTAAAGAATTACTTGACGTATTTTTTTTTCTCTCTTGAGAATAACTTTGTATAAAATATAATAAATTATGGGTACTATAGTCGGTTGCCTACAATATGTCACTAATATAGTGACAATTTCCTTTTCATTGTTATACGTTGAAAAAATGTATAATGTAACGAAAAAAGAAAGCCGGGATATGTGGATAACTCTTTTTTCTGAGGTAACTAAAGATAATGGTTTTTATTATGTGTTACCATTCCTTACATAATCTTAAACTTGTGAGAAATTGTGTACATAAATTACCCTCAAAATCTCATAATTTCAATTTAATAACTACTATATAAGCTCATAAGCTAACAACGGTGGTGAAACTGTTTCATTAGATAGTAAGTTAAATAAAAATGTTGCAGTTTTTATTGCGACGATCTTCTAATGAACTATTAATTAGAATTATTATGCTAATTAGAGTTGTTGTTTGACTCATATTACCTTGGAGGTTAAGTCAGGTGAAATACGAAAATGGAGTTCGATATACATACATGCCAAGATTTCATTAATAAAAAATAGGAAAGACAAATACGTCAGGCAAGAAATCATCGAACGTGTGATTAATCTGACAAGTAGCAGTCCTTCTCAGGGCTACCCTGAAGACGCAGTAGATGAACCGCCGAAACGCAGGATTTCATAACTTCAACAAGCGATGGAAAAACTCCAATCATTATGATAATCCATCGTCAAGAATTAAAATTATGTTGCTGCAGCAATGTCACATAATCTGAAGCACGATCAGATAAGTACCGCTAACCTTATAGCAAAGGAATCTGAGGAATCTCTTTTGGACACGTTCTACAGAAATCACCTGATACGTATAGCAAGGATACCAAATTAAGTTGACATACTTCAATTTAGACCGAACATATGCATAGTATAGAGTCCTTAAGACCGAGATGTTACGAAAAGCACAAGTTTTTATTAGAAATCCCAACGATTTAGAAACAGAAAGACATATAGCGAATATATGATCATGAAAGCTTAGTTTTGAGTCAAAAAGTTCTAAATCTTTTACTTGTTGCATATTGGATAGGAAAAACGGAACAATTCTTAAAAACGTTTGGGAGTAATGGGGCAATTTTCTATTCCAACTTCCATTCATCCACATAATAAAATACATGGGATAATAAAGCAAAATATCAATACAAAACTCTGTATAAGTTTCGGCAGCGTAATTAATTACAGATGTCTGTTTGGAAATAGAACTACCTCTAGGATATATTCCTGAAACACATAAACCAGTAATCGTACAGATAATGAGATATTACCCTATCTATTATATTATACGACGTCATGTTTAACAATGCTAATTCAATATTTAAATTGGCAAGGAAATAAGGAGGGATGTATCTAATCCGACACCCCTGTTGCCTGGGGGCAAAACTTCGTCCCAACGGCGCTCCCATTCCCGACCAATATATCACCTTCACGAGTCATTACGACAGTCGCGCATTTAGAGGACGAAATGAGAGCGGAGAAGATCCCGATCTCTTAGCGTTGTCGTTAGGTGTTTGATAAGGGACGAGTTATTATTGTTTAAGTTTCGCCGCCTTCAATATTTCCTTCCTTAGAAGCCACGACGGTACTCTGTCTTGTTCGCTGCGATCAAACATGTCGACGTTTAAAGGAGGTAAAATTCAACTGGCGTTGAGAGCCGAGAAAGCGAACGTGGTCTTGTTGCTTTTACCACTTGAAATGTCGGTTTCGAAATTTCCGTTTCGGCGAAACTTTTAAATGAATAATTAATGTCGACGAATTGGATAGAAGGAAGAGACTCCGGAGGTGCGACGTCGACAATTCGGAAAATTACTCATATTTTCCAGCATTTCTCATACCGCGGCAAAATTCTTCGAATTTATGCAATTGTGCATTAAATTCAATTTTCCTGATTAGAATTATACATCAGTCATAGCAAGTACTAGCCTCGACAAAGAGGGGCAAGCTTCAGTGTCGTGCGGAGAACAACGGAGGGGTGAGGCGCGCGGCACGGAGAATCGAGTACCCGTACCAAAGCACGCTTGTTCAGTATTATTCGACTGGTCGTTGTGAGTGCTTGCTAGTACACACATACATAGAAAACATCGCATTTAGGTACGTTTCGGAAACGGCGTATTTCGAATAAACTCGAAAACGTAATAGTGAGTGCGGCGGATTTAGAATACGAAGGCGGTAGAATTACATGTGTAAAGTGCGACAACTATTTCACGTGTACCAGCAGGTGGAAGTATGACCGCCACTTAAGTATAAAACAGTGTTCTGCAATCCGTGGCAAACGATACAGCGAACAATTAACATTTGATATGGATTGAATACGTAGGCTTCCACGGCCAGAGTCAGTAATAAACGAACTACTTCCGGAATTGGACCGTGTCATGATGAGATATATATAAAAAAAGAAATAAGAGTAAGAGGAGAAAGAAAAATAAGAAGCAAAAGAAAGAAAAAGAAAAAATGATAAAGGGTGGGGGACGTGAAATAGAAAGAAAGATGAAAAGAATAAGAGAAAGAAATAGAGACAGAAGGGGAGCGGATACGAGAGTAAAAGAAAAAGAAAGAGACCCCCTCTTATTCTTTTCACCTTTCTTTCTATTTCACTTCCCCCACCCTTTATCATTTTTTCTTTTGTATTTTTTCTTTTTCTTTTTATTTCTTTTTCTTCTTATTTTTCTTTCTCCTCTTACTCTTATTTCTTTTTTTACATATATCTCATCATGACACGGTCCAATTCCGGAAGTAGTTCGTTTATTATTTGATATGGATGTTTGTTTTATTCTATTGTGGTGGAAAATCTCAGGCTCTTTAATTTTTATAAAGGGGTTATTTGATATAATTTTTTTTTCTTTTTATTTTTAAATTAAATAATAATGTTTCCTAATTAAAAAACCAAATGCAAGGTTGAAAAAATAAATATATTATATAATAAATACATACCGCTTTTTGACAAAAAATATGTTTTTCTTTACAGAAAACCTAAGGCAGTCTCTGCGTAGCTAATCTTTAAATATTCTAATTACTATGCGAAATAAAATGAGAGCAATAGATACAAATAATTTTGAGGAATTTAAGAAGATTCGACGTCTTTAATCTTTGAAATCGTACTCACTCGCACGTGATTTCTCGCCTTTAAGATGTACTGGTCTTCGGCTTCCAATAAATGTGTCCGAAACTTCCAGATTTTATTTGTAGTATCAGCTGATACACTCTATGACTGGATATAATCGAAGATCTTTGTAAATTAAAGAGTTTTATGAGAAAATGACTAATTATTCTTAGGAGAGGCGATGTCAACATGTGTGTCACGATGTTTTTCTGTATCCATAGTAACACATATGTTTGCCTATATATGTTAATAGACCACACAATAGACACATACTTGATATGAGTGAAATTATAAGGTCCGTCGTAGGAGAAATTTTAAACATTATAAGTATAATTTCGAAATAATACATATTTACACAAACAATGTGATTGAAATATGTATGTGAGTACAGTATATTAAACGGTTTTTAAGAATGAAATTTGGAAATATTTATTTATATAAAAATAAGTTTACGAAAAACGATATATAAAATAAACGATAGTAAAGTTTACGTCCCATCTGCAAGTGTTGTTGAAGAAACTTTTTTTTTTAAACAAGAAAATTGTGAATAATAAGTTAATACAGAATATCCAAAGTAGATATCAGTAAAACTTTAAAAAGAAATCTGTACAGATTGAATATCTGTGGTAAAAATTCATAAAGAGGGAGTACTAACGGCCTCCAACTTATAACATTAACCATAATAAAAAAATAACGGCGTGCACCAAACAGTGACGGCAAAATATCTGGAATAAATAAACTAGTAAAATTTAGAAAAAATCATTGACAATTAATAGACAATATTTCGTATCATTATACTAGGCAATGTATCCTTCACTTGCCTAGATCAACAAGCATTTGCCTCCTTCTAGAACAAGTATTTGGATTATACATGATCAAGTCAGACATCGTTAAGAAGCTATATGCCATCTCGTGAGTATGTTGAAAGGAGAATTGAAGCAGGATTGAAAGATAAAACATTGTGGTTATGTGTGGACGATAAAACCGACCGGCAAAAACTTTCTGTGGTGAATGTAATGGTAAGTGTTTGAATCGTCATCTCCTACCTTACTTACTTGCAGTAAGTGTAGCTGTGATAAAATTTTAAAAGTGATGCTGATGACATTGAACAAATTTCAAGTTTCAACCTAACTTTTAATGTTTGTGAGTGTAAAATCCATGCGTTAAACCTTGTGGTTCCTAAATGTTATCCACTTTAATAGCTCATACGAAGGCAGTATTTCTTAAAGTCCCCAAAACGTACAAAAAGATTTCGCGAATTACGTCCCAAGATGCCTGAATCATAACAGCCGATTACTACGCGTTGGGGAACGTAGTTAAAGCCTGCGTTTTACTACTGCAAACATTTTGATGATGTAAAGAAGGTAGTATTACAATTCGATCGCGACATGCCAAAGCTATCAACAAAAGTCAGAAAATGTTTCAAGATATTCAGGTAAAATGTGATTTAGAAAGTATTCGCAAAAACTTCCACAGACTAGCAGAGGGGATTGAAAAATTACAAAATGATTCGGTGTCGTTTGTGGATTCTGTTCAATTTGTGGATAATGTTCTCACATGTATGTACGGCGGAAGGAGAAAAAATGAAAGTGTAGTACTAAGATTTGAAGGTGTTATTGGGAAGAATTCAGATTTTTTCATATTAAGAAAAATTTGTGAAGCTGCGTCGAAAGATCCATTAAATTGTTACAAGCGTTACCTTAAATTTGCAAATATAACATCACTCGGTGTGGAACGATCGTTTTCATCATTAAAAAATATTTATTCCACACTCATTTGACTGAAACAAGTGTGTAAACATATTTACTGATTCCAACACCTAATAGATGCCACCCACTTTGAGATTTCGTGGATACATATTAAGACAGTAAGTATTTCAGCACGTTACCTAATATACGTCTTATCATTATTTTATGTGTAAACATTTCTGCGTCTGCATTGCCCATGCTCACTCATGAAGGTCACGATCATAAATGACTCGTCTTGATACGGCCACTCGGCCCCTGCACGTTGTTCTCCGCACTGCACTGTAACTTGCACCACTTTGCCGAGACTACCCATTACATGACAAACTTTTTACGAAAATAATCAGATCTTTTTAAATTACGTTCCGAAAAATTTTCGTTAAGCATTTCGTTAGCAATAACGGCTAGATGCGATATGACTACCAGCAAAGGCGAAAAAGCCAGTAGAATAGGATAGCACAAAGTGGAGATGATTTTATCACCTTACATGACGGCCGTCCTGCATGGGCGGTAGAACTTTCGTTCCTTCGAATGTCGCGTCGAGAGCCGGCGGAAAACGGAAATGGGATTTCTTCTTTTAATTTAAAGTTAAAGTCGCTTTCGCGCTTTGACAATGAAAAATTCACTCACGTTTCGCGAGAGGACATTTAAAAATTAGGTCGTCGCAGATCGCAAGTGCCTGGCATAACGGTAGGTTTGGACATCATCCGTAGATGCCGTATGCTTGCGTGATTGATGTTACGTAAGTCTGCCCTGGAACGTTATGAATGTGGAACGTTGAGATTTTCTATGTTTATGGTCTAACTAAAGTTGAACATCCTACATCTTTAATAAAACAAGCGCTTATGAACTTTATATTCCTATAATTAGTTCCTGTACGTTAATAGCCTTCATTTTCCAGTTTTCTGCTTTCATTTTTTTTTTTTCTTTTTATTTGGCTTTTTTTTAATAGCATCATCTATTAAAATTAGAGAATAACAAGGGGATTAATACGCATCCCTGCTTTAATCCAGTTTGTGTTTCGAATTCAGCAGATTTTGAGTTGGAGGTTCTGACTTTATTCCTGTTATTTTTATACAACTTAATCATTTCTATGATTCCTATCTCTAGCCCTCTCCTGTATAGGCTCTGCCATACATCTTCTCTTCTTACCCTATCAAAAGCTTTTTCAGGATCTATGAAACATATATGTATTTCATTTCCTTTTCCTGCTAATTTTTCTCCTAATTGACTGATTACAAATATTTAGTCTTAGGTGCGTCTGGCTTTCCTGAATCCATGTTGAGTATCTTCTAATGTTGTTTCCAGTTTCTCTTGGAGTCCTGTTTCTAATATTCTTGTCAATACTTTCCCTGGGATGCTTGTTAATGTTATTCCTCTGTAATTTGACCAGTCTTTTGTGTCTCTTTTTTGTATGTGGGCATAATTATTCCCATATTACATTCCGATGTTGTTTAAGAGATCAAGTAGTTCTTTGTTACTTTTGTCTCTCATATATTTTATCATTTCAGACGTGATTCCATCCTCCCCGGCCGCCTTTCCTAGTTTTAGTTTGTTAACTGCTTCTCTGACTTCTTCATCGCTTATTTGTGTGATACGTTCTTCGTCGTTTTTTGCTATTTGGTCTTTTTCTCTTATATATCTATCTTGTTTTATTTTTGTGAATTCTTCGAAGTACTGTTTCTTTCAATTATCATTTGTTCCTCAGTTAGTATATTTCCTTTATCGTCATCATCATTTTATAATTTTCAGTCTTGGTGTCTTCTTCTGTCTCAATTATTTTATAATTCCGCAGAATAATTTTTGCCTCTCTCTATAGTCATTTCTCAGTTTTAGTCCAAACTCTACCCAAGAATTGTGTTGAATGTTTACTCTCTTTACCTTCTTTCTTTGACAGTTTGTACAACTTATAATCCTCCTCTTTTCTGGTATCTGTTCCACTTATGTTTTTAACTTTGAATTGTATTAGTACAATGCAAATAATTATTTACTTTATATAAGAAACTTATTTTGCATTTCATGTTTCTTTAGTGCATCTGCATAGAATGCTATAGAAATAATTAGTGATATAAAATTTATTAGAGAATATGAAATAGGTGAAAATTCATTAAAAATAGGTACAGAGAACGTTAATACAGATTGATGCAGATTTAAATTTTAATTCATAATATGAAAGAAAGAGGTAATTATGTTTATGAAATTCTAAGGATCTAGACCTTAGGATTTGGGTTATATTAAAGTTTTATTTATACCATTCGGTAAATAATTTAAATCTAATGAATACATTAGTTCCTCTAAAAACAGATATCAAAAGCCGTACTAGCGGAATAGTATACGGAATAGTATTGAAAAAGAAAGGTTTGGTTACTATTGTAGAAAGGATATTTACCTGTTTATGTAAGAACGTCTTTTCCGTGTTTACGTGTTAATGTTGCCCTTTAAGTTAGTGCTTCTATGCGCCTTATATTTCGTCGTTATGGGTAAAAAAGGACATAATACCTCAAGAAGGAATGTAAATATCCACGCGTACAGTACGTATACTATTGTAGGAAGCTAGATTAAAATGCAGAATGCCCCATGAAAAAGCCAAGACTAACACCGATGATGAAGCGAGCACGTTATGAATGGGCAAAACGTCATCAACATTACACAGTTGAAGATTGGCGAAAGGCAAGACAAAGTAGCTTAAATGAGTATGTACATCAGGCAATTTTTTTTTTGTTTAAACAATGTCTTTTCATTAAAGATCTTATTCAGCGATGAGTTAAAACTAGAAGCCATGACCGAAAGAGCTCAATTTGCGTCCATCTGAAGCTAGAGTCAGTTATGGGATAGTTCTGTATATCAGTCCAAGATCATAGACCAATGTATTTTTGCCAATGCACCAGGAACATCGGCAATATAAGTGTGTATTGGAGGATGTGTTGATGCCTCACATCAACGATTTAGATCCGAATGAAGGCCCTTACATATTTATGCACGATAAAGCACGATGTCACATAACCAAATCCGTCCAAGGTTTTTGGGAATGCACACTCTGCCAGTGTTACCCAGGCCGAGAAATTCTCTCGACCTCAATGCAATTGATAACGCGTGGAGTGTTCTAAAATTACGCGTGTTTTCAACAAGATAACTAGACATTCCATTAACGCTTGCATAGACAGTATGCAAAAGAAGTAAGTGCAATTATAAAAGCTAAAAGAGGCATTACAAAATATTAGTTATATAGTTGTGACGATGTCCATAAACAGTTCTGAATAAACTTATGCTTGTACAATCCGTTTTTCATTATATATTATTATTATAACAAAATCGCTATTTTAGCAAGTGTCCCCAATGAATTGGACAGGGGCTGTACATTTAACGAATGGTTTAATATCAATCACGCTGTGTGTAATGATTGAATACTAATATAATTGTAAGTTTAATGTGACATTTTTATACATTGGAATTATTGTTTTCATTAACTTCCGCTAAATGTACCCGAACGTAAATCGATAATCGAGCTAATACAGTTATTTCGCTCGCTTAACTAAAGCTTTGTTTCCAAAAGAGCAGAGTTTAATGCGTCAAATTTCTGTACAGCACAACGTATAGGTGCGATCTATGTACATTTCAATAGATTTTGACAATTGCATGTTTATTCTTGGTTTTCACGAAATTTCTTAAGATAATGTGAAGCTTTTGATAACCTAGGGGCAGCTATGTACCTAAAGAGTATGCATATTCATACCTTTTCATATTATTTCCATGCTTTAGTAAGTAATATTTCCTTGCGATCCATAACGATAAAGAACTACGCTGCACTGAAATGTAGGAATTAAATCATTACTCAGCCGTTTGATAAAACATTAGTTCCCCTTTAAAAACGGTTTCCGTTTCCGCTTAAAATGCGAAGAGATGGGGGCGCGGCTTAAAATTTAAACTTGAAACATCGGAGATTTTCGTTTAGCGTTATTACATGACGAGATTACAGCAGAGGATATAAGGCACCTACGGCGTGCCCGCCGATCCAGCGGAAGCCTACATGTATATGAGGGTCAGGTCGCAGGCATGGGGCAAGAATTAATTTCGACGTAATACGAACATTGTTCCGTTTATCGAGCCCCAGTGTAAACCGTGTCTTTATTGTTGGATCCAGTTTCCGAAAGATTAGGCAAAGACCAGGTTTTAGCGTAACATTCCAGATAGGAAAGTGATACGTAACGCCGTTCGCCTCCGCTGCCTTGTCGTATATGGCGGGAGCCGGGTTGAGCGAACATGTTTATCTTGGTGAACACGAAAGCTGCCGCCGCCGCCGCCGCTACTGCCGCCTCTGTGCGCTAATGTAATTTGGCAGAATGTGGGGCCGTTCTACGAAAAAGCAATAAATAAAATGCCGGAAGTAATGAGGTTTACGTAGAAACGAATCTTCTCTACATAAAAGGCCGCTGTATTCATATCGGGGCGTCCATGTTGTACCGATCCCTTTCCAACTTGTTGAACGATCGGAGTCACTCAAGCTTAAACTTTCTTTGAACACAATTGTTGTGTACACGTACGCATACAAGCACAGACACCCACGTATAACTGCAGCTTAAGTTAGTAAGCGTAGAAAATGTATAGGGAAAATATTTTAATGTGATACCCCTCTATCTTCAGAAGTAGTGAAATAGTTTGAATTTTTTTATTTTTTACTTAATGAGGAGCGACTGGCAAGGATCTTTAAAAGAATCCTGTGGGCGGATAAAACCTAGACAGAGAAAAATAGTTCCTGGTCCCAACATCAGAAACGATTAGTTTCTTCAGGTGGCTAATATTACTTCACCTAATTTTAATATATTCTCTAATTTTTTGCTACAGATTTACTGTAAACCTGTTTTCTTTTCTGAAAAGCACTTAGTCAATAGAGATCTGTAGGTTTCCTCGAAAACAGAACTCAAAGTTTTTTTTGATAACTTACCGGCAGAACTTTAAAGAAATGTTACTAAAATTTCGTTTAAATGGTACCAACTGTCCATTGCACAACGTGATGTATATACACAGAGAAACCTACAATAGGTACTTATATGTTGAAACAATGTATTCCTTAATTTATTTAGTTTTCCCTGTTGTTTGTTATTACCAGTGACGGGTGCAATGAATCAAATACTTAATTCAATATTTTAGTTAACTAACAATGCAATCAAAGGAATTAGTTACAAATAGCTCATGATTGAAAATTGAATGGAACCCTAATCGTAACTATGTTCATCAATTATTGGTGCCACAAGGTACAAGAAGATGAAGCTGGCAAAAAAGAAGAGAATAAAGGAGGAAAAAGAGATAATCAAAATGGAAGAACAAAAAAGGAGAAGAAGAAAGAAACAAGAAGAAGAAATAGGAAAGAAAAGAAAAATAAGGTTCAAAAAGAAATAGATGAGACAGAAACAAAATAAATAGAAGAGGGAAGAGAAGAAAAAGGAGGTGAAGGTGGGAAGGAGAAAAACAGTAAGAAGGAATAGACGGAGGTAGGAAGAAAAAAAGCAAAAGGAGAAAGCGGGAATAGAGAAAGAAGAAGAACAGTGAAAGGAAGAAAGGAAAGGAAAAGAAGAAGAGGAAGAAAAAAAAAGAAAAAGGAGGAAAAAACGAAAAAAAGAAAAGAGAAAGAAGAAGAAGAGGAAATTATGGCACAGAAAAAGGAAGAAAAGAGAGGAAAAGATGAGGGGGAGGATGAGGGGGAGGATGAGGGGGAGGATGAGGGGGAGGATGAGGTGAAGGATGAAGGGGAGGATGAGGGGCAGGATGAGGGGGAGGATGAGGGGGAGAATGAGGGGGAGGATGAAGGGGAGGATGAAGGAGAAGATAAAGAAGAAGTAAAAGGATGATTAGCTAAAGACTAGCAACGTGAGGATAAGAGGAGAATACGGATAAGAGTGAGAGGAAAGAGTGGAAAAAGGAGGAAACGGAGGAAGACGAAAAGGAATGGAAGACAGAGAGACGGAAAAAAGAAAAAATAAAAGGAAGAAAAAGTGGACAAGATAAGAGAAAATAGAAAGAGAACGATGGAAAATGAAAATAAAATAAGAAGAGGAGAAAAAAAATGATAAGCTGGAAAGAAAGGAGGAGCACAAGAAGAAATGAAAAGGAAATGAGAGGTAGAATACCAACAAAAGGAAAGGGCACATAAACACACGAAGAAATTCAAAAATATGATATAAAAAAGCAGGAAGAAATTATAGATCTGGTGAAACGCAATGACCGATTGATCGAATTCCATAAGTAGGTCTAGAAGAAAATTGCAGCGACCACACAGATCCCTTATCATATTTAAAGTGGCTCTCTTGTTTCCTATTTCAGGAGTACACCACAATAAAAGTACTGTATGCATCGATTAATACTTAAATATACTTCACTACTGCAGGTAAATTATTATAAAATTTATTTGGAAGTGGAATAAACATTCGTTGAACTGCTTGAAAAATTATTCTCAGAAAAAAAGTACTATACTTTGTGTTACGCTTGTAACAATAGTATCAAGTAAAAACATCTTAGTACAAGAATGTCTTTCTCATTCTTAGTGCTTTGCATAAGACTATAACAACTACGTAAATGCTATTCCGAAGGTTACTGCAATGTACAAGAAACATTACGTAATAATGCGTTGATTACACCAATCCCTAAAACTGTTATCAGCAATTACTTCGTCAGAAAATCTGTTAACTTATTTCATTTACTTTCATGTTGAATGTTAAATGTAAATCTCTAAATAGTAGTGCGTGAATCAGTTAGCAGATGGAGGTTGTTATTTAGTGCTAAGATTTCCATTGCATTAATACATCCTTAATCACATAATAAGAGAAACAGCAAATAAACAATGATCACATCGATATAAATATTTAATACAAAGCTTGCAGGCAATGTGTCAAAGGAGTAAAGCTTGACCAGCAAACTGCGCCACAAAAACTTTCGAAACTCAAAACACAAGTTCAACATAATTCCTCAATTTTTCGATTTAAGACCCAATCAATACTTTTGAGGAAAGAATTTGGATAAATAACACAACCGAAGATATATATTATCAGGTCAGGTTCCTACGTATCTGACTTTGAAGATTAAAAATAGTTTTTCGCGTTATATCTGTCGCCTAATATACACAGACACAAATACTATTCTAATAAATACACCAGGCTGAATGTTACTCTATAAAAGGCCGATATAAATAAGCAACCTATGCAATCTGCCTGAACCGTCGTACAAAAAGAACTCTCCTTTTATAAAGCGCGAACGCGATAAGCAATATTTTTATCTGTAAGGTTCGTATGACATGAAAGCAATTCCAAACTACATCTCGTTCGAATTTCCGGTCAGTTGTCCCAGCCATTCAAAGCAATTTATTCATCTGAAGCTTTAAGCCTCTCTGAGCATGAAAACCATTACAATAAACGCCTTTTTTACCCTATATTTATCGCAAACTTCGTACTTTAGCGGTTTATAAATATTACGGAGGCTTAAATTAAAATCGAAATCAATATTCCGCGATTTACTTGACCGGCATTATAAAAGCAAGCCATTGTTCCAATAATTGATGGAGGTTTTTCATAAAATGTCAGCGGAATATGGAATGAGAACAGTTAATGAAATAACGAAAATAACGGATACATTCTCTTATAAATGAAAATATTTATATGAAATTTCGTATATCAAAGAGCATATTGCAATTACAAAAAGAAGTATACCTACATTATCACAAATATATTTATTAATAAAAGATATAATTAGAAATTTAGATTTAAAGGGAACTTTGTAGATTTACGATAGGTACAGTGCAAGCCGAGAAATACCCAAGAAGCTACTAGATAACACTTGTTCTGTACATTGTCTATTAACTTTCATAAGAAAGTTTCAAGTCCCTCACTTTCTTCCCCTTTCTTTTAGCTAAAAAGGAAAATATGATTTTAAATTCTTCTGATGGCCTTTCTTAAAGAACTCAATTGCATGCCTTTAAATCTAAAAGAATTAACGAAATTGACGATATGATCCTACAAAACGCTTTTTCCTCTATTAGAAGAAAATCTGAGAAATGTCTTAAACAAGGTGAAGCCCATTTTCAACGATTTTTTGTAAAATCTTACTTGTTTGTTTCAAATTAATGTATTCCATTGAATTAAAAGTTTTCGTTTTATGATTCTGACGTTTATCATATCACTCAAACTATTCGGACATTAGCCGAATATTTAGTTTTAAGTTGTATTTTATTTTAACTTGTTCTGTTTTGCATTTATATACATATACAGCGAAATCTCCCTTGAACGGACACCAACGGGACCAACTAAAGATGTCCGTTCAGGAGGGGTGTCCGCATAAGAGAAATATGTAGTAGATACAACAAGAACCGTATTTTAACGAAAAATGAACATATTAAAAAAACTGGGACATTTAAATCGTATATGTATATAAATGTTTTTAAAATAAATAAGAAACTTTAGACTTAAGAAAAAAAGTTTATTTCCTTTAGATATATATGTACATACAAAGTATAATATATGTATGTACATAGATACATAGATGTAGTATGTAATACAAAACAATGAAATGAATAGTCATTTTAAGGACGCACAAATTCATATATTGTTGTTTGTCTTCTCTTTTTCTTTAAAATGGCGTCTTAAAATCGTATTTCTAATTTAGAAAGAAGCTCCAAAGACTGCATCTCCGTGATATTCGACAAAACGTTTGAGCTGCTTGGTCAGGGTAATAGCTTTACCATAATTTGGGATAGCTTCTGTTAGCACTGGAACCTCATCGACATCATAATCTTCCGAAAGTTCTTGTATTTCAACTGAATTTGCAATTTCTTTCAATTTCTGAATCTGGATCTTCAACATACAAATCTTCATCTACGTTCAAAAAATCATTAAGGTTTTCATTATCCGTCAATTTCAATAAATTCTTATTTTTGAGGATATCTGAAAGTACACTAAGAAATAAATCATCTTCTAGGTCAGATGTATCAGCCTCAGTTAACTGGTCTTCACTTCGCACATTTACATGATTAAATCCTGCTTCGCAATTTTGAACAGTCTCTTTGGTTACTTGGTCCCAAGCGGTTTTTGCCAAATAAACTGCATCCAGTGGTGTAATTTTCTTTATTAACTCAAAAGCTGTACCAACAATTTCAACGTTTACTAGTAGATGTTTGAGTATTAGACTTCGGTACAATTAGGGGGTAAAAATAATATTTTTGTATTATTTAAACGAACGTCTTTCGGATGAAATCCCGCATTGTCTAAAAATAACAAAATGTTTCTTTTTTCTAGCCATTTTCCAATCTAGGTCTTGCAACCACGCTGTCATAATTTATTCTGTCATCCAAGCTTTCTTATTGTATTTCCAAGTTACAGGCAGGTTATTTATATTGTTTTTAAAAGCTCTGAGTTTAGCTTTTCATTACCATTTCACCAAATTAAATATTATAAACGGAATCTTCTGTAATTGCCTAAATGGAATTAGGGACAGATATAATATACATACAATCAATTAACAAATTCAAATATAATAGACAAGCCTCATACAAATAGTCAAGCAGTCAGTAGTGAAGCAGTAGTAGTCAAGCAGTCAGTAGTGAAGCAGTAGTAGTCAAGCAGCAATCAACTATGTTATTTCAAGAAACATTCATTATATTTTAGTTTAAATAGTTAATTTGAACCTTTCACCCCTGTATTGTGAGCGCGGGCTTAACTGTTTGATGTTAGTAATAAAATAAGTGAACACAAACCTGGTTTTTATTACAAACTGTCACCAACCGAATTAAAAATAAAGCTTATATGGAAGTTGCGACCCATGAGCGGTGAAACAACCCCAACACAAACAAAGAAAATTCATATTAAGGGTTTTAGTAAGAAGCTAAGACATAATTATAACTTCAAAGGCTACTTTGAGGTGAAATTTATTTGAACAGATTTATTATGTATGTATTGACTCTGGTATGTCATGTAATTTTAATTAGAGTTAATTAAAAGAGCAGTTTTTTTGACAAGCAAACGAGTTCACATAAAACTCTTTCGATTCTATAATGTTTCTGTTGGTTAGTATCTCTCCTTTTAAATCATTTTTATGGCATATAACTATCATGTAACTTAACTTCATTAAGTTTCTTGTTTAAATATATTTTTAATATATGATATTAAATAAGTCATGGGTCTTTCACATCAATTGTCCTAATTTCGTTTTTTCTTTAATTATTTAAAATTACTGTTTCAAGTGGTATGTTAACTTTGAAGTCATTTCCTATTTGTTATTGTTATTGTTTTCCATTGTTATTCCGTTGTTTTGTTCTCCTAACTTTCACTGTATTTACACCGAACAGCTGTGACCTTTCACGTGTTGGAACTGCCTCCATAAAGCGTTGGAAAGTTCAAGAATTCTTTTCCGCAATTAGATATATGTATGTAACGTATCTTATATATAAGATACGTTACTTTTATTACAAACCTCGTCTTATCTAAAACAAAGTAAATGTATGAATTATTGTAGTGTTCCGCAAGTATTAAATCTAGGATCATTGTTGTTCATAACATTGACATCTGCAAATAGACGTCTGACTGCGCCATAGTTTCGTTTGAAATATTTTAGTCAATTCTCTATCGAATACATGGCATAGCCTTGCATTTACCCATTATTTATTTAGAACCAGCGTCCACTGCAGACAGAACAAGCAATCAATTCGAACATCGCATCCATTCCGTTCATTCTAAGCATTACCTGTTAGGATGAATTGGCGAGCAAAGTGAATACCTTTGAAACGGATAAGAGAGAAAAGGTCACAAAAATGCGGAGTGCAAATTCTATTGAATGAGTCGCGTTCGACCTCTGCGGAGCGGTCCTTGTACACCGGAGCATTCTCCGATACCATAGTACAGGCATACATACATACATCGATGTGTACGGGAGGAAATAAATGGGGATCGATTGAAAGCGGTATGCAGCCGCTATATGGGATGCGAGCTCGTGTTTCATGTGCCGGACCGCGGCACCGAATGATTGATTGATTGTGTGTCCTTTAATTATAACTGCAGAGAGTCCTGGCTGATCGATCGGGGCATCGATTATCAAAGGGAGCTTCGAATTTCCGCGACGGCGAAACGCGATGGATGTGGTTATAATACAGAAGATGAGAAGCGGAAAATAGACGCGAAGAAGCGTCTATGATCGAAGTCCATTAAGGTCGACAACGATGGGTGGTTTAAGAGACGATATGCTGCCTTGGGAGATGTATTAAGGATTTTATTGGATCGCACTAGACCGGGTTTCATTGAAAGTTGTACTAGAATTATCCGCGAGTAGGATACGGAAGAGATAACGGTTTTGCACTAATACAAATAATACGAATTGGAACAAAGTATCATCAAAGGGAAGGAAACATGTAATACAAATACACCAGACGTACAATGCGGATTCAGACAACAGATAGCGCACTTGCGCCATTTTGTCGTATCATCAATAGGTATCAGATGCGCAGGGGTGATAAATTGAAAAAGTGAAAATATTGTGTTCAATATGTCGAAATTTATATCGACCAAACACCATTCACGGACAGCATTAATTTTTTGTTGTTATTTGAAGAGAACTGTCGCTGAATCACACCAATTACCTCGAGAAGCTTACGGTGAACATGCTTCATCGCAAGATACGTGTGAACGATGGTTTCGGCTTCGATGTTGCAAAAGAGTAACTTGGAAATTCGCCGAGAAGCACGAATATGTAGAAATGCAAGCGTTTTTGGACGAAGATGACTCATAAACACAGGAACAACTCTCCCAAGTAATTGGGCCTTAGTCAACAAGCTGTTTCCAATCGGCTACGAGAGATGGGGAAGGTTCAGAGACCAGTAGATAAATACCACGCGAGTTGAATGACAGGCAAATGGAAAAACGCAGAAACACATGTGACATTTTGCTCGCTCGGTACAAAAGGACATAGTTTGTGCATCATATTGTTACAGCGGAGGAAGAGTGAATTTGTTTTGAAAATCCCAAGCGCAAAAAAGCATGAGTAAATCCAGGAGCGCCATCCACATCGACCGCAAGACCGAATCGCTTTGATAGAAAGACAATGCTCTGTGTTTGGTGGGGCCAGAGGGGCGTGGTTTATTATGAGTTATAAAAATCTGGGGAAATGCTTAATCTAAACGTTACCAACAACAATTAACCGGTTTGAACCGTCCGCTGCTTGAAAAAGGCCAGAATACCGAAAGAGGCAACGCAAAGTCACTTTTCTTGATGATAATGCTCCACCACATACGGTAAAACCGGTTCACGACACGTTGGAAGCACTCAGTTGAACCACCACCCATGCGGCTTACTAGCCGGACTTGGCTCCTTCTGATTACCACTTGTTTGCATCGATGGTCCACGCAATTGCTGACCAGCGCTTTGGTTCGTACAAAGATGTGAAAAAATGGCACGATAAATGGTTCGCAGTAAATGGGGAAAGATTTTTACTGGCATAGTATTAATAAATTGTCCGAAAGATGAGAAAAATTTATAACAAGCGAAGAAGCATACTTTAAATAAAAATGTCTTTATCATTCTTCGATATTTAACACGTTTTTTTAGAAAACAGAAAGGCATTTCACACTTGTACACCCGGTATATCTACACTACCGCCCATAGAAGTTTGGTTAAGGGCAAAAGTTTTACAATACTTTAATCTAATAATCTTTATTGCATTCAACGATGATAATATTGATAAATATCTATCCTAAATACATCTGCAACTCAAATAATGAAAGTGTTACCAAGAAAAGAAGTAATTAAGTACTTTATGGCCTGGAACAATCATCCTCATTTACAGCAGATTATTCTAATCTACTTATTAGATTCTGTTATATCCTCTTTCTCCTTTAAGGCTCGTTCCTGTCCGGCTCGAAAGTTTACTGCGATTATCAAGCTCACAATAGTTCACTTTGAATATTACTGCGATCAGCGGTTCAGTAAGTGAATAACACTGTTCGAAAACAAGGCATTTCGGTAAACCAATAGATGTTGCTAAACGATCCAGTATAATAACTTTGCATAAAGAAGGTTTTGCTAGGAGGCAAATCGGTGAGAAATTAATTGTAGCCGCGCCGACAGTAAAATACGCCATTCGCCGATATCAAGAAACAGGGCGATTTGGAGGACTGTGACCGTCCAGACGCTTGACGAATAACCACCCCAGCAGACGGCTGTCTACTACAAATATTAAGTAAGCGAAATCGTACAAAAGGAGCACCACAAATAGGGAGCAAGTTCAATCGCGAACATCAGCGTCCGATTTCAGTTACAACCGTCAAACGCTGGCTGGCCGAAGGAAATTTACGGTCGTGTGGCAGCTCGTAAACCATTGCTGGGCTGGGGTAACCGACTGGAAAGGCTACAGTAGGCCCGTGCACATCGGGATTGGATGGTAAAACAGTGGCAAAAGTTTTTATGGAATGACGAATCAATATTTAAACTGTTTGTTTAAAGCAGGAAAGTGTTTGCCAGGCGCTGCGCTAATGAAAAGATGCTTCCCGAATGTATTGTACTGACAGTAAAACACGGTGGTGGTTCAGTCACAGTTTGGGGTTGCTTTTCTTACATATACGTTACATCAAATCGATGAAATAAAACGGAAAGAGTAGTACCGCAAGATATTGGAGTCTCATGCCATTCTTCCTGGAGTGCGACTAATCGGTGACTTCCGTTTTACTTTTAAGCAAAATAACGATCCGTAACACACAACCGGGGTACGCAACAGTATCTGAATGAGCAAAATTAAACACATATTTTACAAGTTATAACATGAGTTATGTTATAACCGAGTCCAGATCTCAAGTCTATTGAATTACTGTTTGATGAACTTGATAGAAGAGGTCGAAGTATCGGCCATACTTCCAAGATACAATTTTGGAATATCCTTCAACAAGAATGGAGCAATATCCTACGCGAAAACCTAAAAAAAATAATCGAAAGGATGCCGCAAGTTGCTCGAACTGTAATCAATGAAAAAGGTGGATTTTTTTACGAAAAGAATTTTGTTAACAATGAATAGGGAAAAGTAAAAATTTTTGTTAGATTTTGATATTTGTTATTTTTAGGAGTAATACATTTATTTCTTTGATATTAATTGCCTTAGATTTTTTGTTTTTCTAAATTTCTGTTACTTGGCAAAACCTCTGTGGACGATAGTGTGTATAAAGAAAAAATGTACGATAACCAAGCTACAAAATAATAAACTTTTTCTTGAATCTCAGAGTTGCAAGATTAATAGCAGAGATGAGCTATATTACCGTAACACTACAATCCCTTTACAACAGCAAAACTGTCAAAGAGGTTTGGCAAGCTTCAACGTCAGTAAATTAGCTGTTCGAAAACTTTCGCCCACGATTGTACAACTTTCGAAACACTAAACCGGATCCGGTTTCGAAACAAAGCGGGCTCCGTTTTGAATAGAAAACGCGGTAGGCGGTTTTTAAAACCTGAACCCGACACCTTCAAAGAGCGTACCAACGAAAGGGCGAAATTAACACGCTCTAAATGGGAATCGATTACGCGAAACAAAAGGGGGAAGCGGTATTAGATCGAGGCGATAGGGAGAGGAAGTTTGGGGCAACTTTGTTTGTTGTTACCGTCGTGTTTAAGACACCACCAACGCAAACACAGCACCGGCCCGTACTACCATAGCGGTATTTCGATAGGAGTTGTAAGGAAGGAAACGGCGACGGAGGGGTGTCGAGGGAAGAAGGGCAGGTACAAGTCGGGTACTCGTAAATTTCGCAAAACGAGAAACGCGACCCAACGGCAATGGCGATATATTTATGTCTCTATCTCGCGCGCCAAGAAATTAATGTTCGATATTTATTTCGATCGGAGGGGTGGGAAAGAACGGGTACCTATAGAATATATTTCTTCGAAACGAAAAGGAATTGGCCGCCATAGCGTGACGCTATTTGATTTCTGCGTTGTTATTAATTGGATTAGATATCAGTGTAGATTACGTACCAAAAATATTGTCGGTGGAATTAGTGAAATACGTTTGAAACCTTTGCTTATCACGAAAATACGTGACTACCAAATAGTTTTTTGATCATCGAAATTGATAGTCTGATATTATAGGATAAACCACAATATATGTAATGACAGGTAATAATGCCTAATTTTTAGATTAAATTACAGATTAGAGTTTTAGTCTAATACTTTAACTTGTTTAGTTATTAATAATCTGTCTACATTTAATATTTCAAATGGAAGAACCGTTTCAATGTTAAGGTATAGTAAAATTAGACCATGCAAAAAGTATTGATTTGAAGCTTTTAAAAACCATATAAGCTGCTAAAATATATCGGTACATTATTGGTAACCTATAACATATAAATAGGTATTTATTATTTTCCTATTAAGCATTACTTATGTTTAGAATTATTACTAACAAGGAAAGGTTGCTGGATGTCAAATTCAGATCGTAAGAGTATGTTGAGACTTGAAAATAAAAATTTTTTGTTTATGCTGAAATTCAGATTTTCAGTTTTCTTGATTTAATTCTTGAACGGAAATAGATAGAACAGAAATTTAAACGCAAATATTATACCTTACCGAAAGGTCCTTGAGGACACGTAAATGTGGTATATACAGGATGTCGTATTTAAGCGCCACCCTCATATGCTAGAGTTGATTATTGTAATGTAGGAAAGTAATTAATGTGAGTTGTTCATCTTTAACATTCTTTATTGATTTTAAAGCATTTTCAAATATACAGGATGTTCCAAAGATGAGATTAACATAAGAACTTATATCTTATGCTACGCACGTACTACATATACATACATTAGAAAAGGGAAATAGTTGCTCTATATTATCCCACTTCATAAAGTTTAGGGAGTTTAATTTGATTCGCCTTGATTAAATTAAATTAATTGATTAAACTTCATTGAAGGTCATAGCTGCTTAATTGATATGGTATCAGATGCAGCTATTGTTAGTCCAATTGAAAACCCGACAAAATTGACACATTGCCGTGTGTAGTTGTTTGTTATCGTAAATATTCAAAAATATCACATTTCTTAAAAACAGAATATTTGCAAATCGCATCCGCCACCATATTGGCGGTATTTATTCGATTCCAGATATTTTGATAATTACCACAAATTTGGTTTCTTTGTTAAGGTATAGAAAAATAAATATATAATAGAGATAACGTTGTGGTTTTATAATACAGCATCTATATACCTACTGAACGAATTCAAAAACAAGCAGAAATCGTATATAAGTGTTAAAAGTGCTCTAACACAGTCCTATAATATATAATATAATAATATCTGTATCTGCTAAACTTATGTCTCCACTACTGATAGTGCTAAAAGAACCTGGTGGCAAGTTTAGGTCCCAAGTATAGCAAACCCTATTTAAACCTGCAAACGTTGTTATTCAAGCCTCACCTCCAGGTAAATTAACCATTGCTTTATTTAACAATTGGTTTCTTAATATTTACTTATCAAACAGTCGGCCAAGATATTTTATACTTTTAGACTCATTGACAAGTCACTGTTCAGAGTTCTTTAAGAAAGAGCTCGATGACAAAGATGTTTAAATACTAACAACACCAAAGAAAACAACAGGTATGATTCAACCACTCGATGTCGATGGATTTCGAATATGGCAGGGATTTAATCGTCGATTCCGACCAGGTTCTTACCTCAAATTACGATTTTGATCTCCATTTGCATCCTTTAAAAATATCAATTTGTTTGCATATTGTTGGCACAAGTCTGGTTATATAAAGAATGGACCTGGGCTATTCGCCCACAATCCCATGAAATTGGTCTTTTCAAACCAAGACCTGCCGTTTCCTCCCCGTTGCTTTCAATGTGATACTTTTACATTTATTGTTGTTGTTGTTCTCGGCATTTTTTTGGCGACTTTCATTACCATACCAAATCATAAATACATAACTTCAATACGCATTAGAATAAATACTTTGTTCATTATTATTAATACTAAGTATTTTTTATCACGTATAATCTCGTGTTTACGTTTGTATGAATTATGAGCATTAGAGCATAATAACTGATGCAATTTTACTAATTAATGATGGTTTTTCTTAACAGAAGGCATATACACTACCGCTCAAAAATGTTTAGGCATCTCTGTTTTCATGGATTATTCATATGGTATTATGTTTACTAAAAACACTTCACGCAAGTAAAGGTGGATCGACAAAATATTAGTCTAATTTAAAAATTTTAAAATATTTTGTATATATAACGAGAATAGAATCTTTTTTTTAATTAGTAGGTGTCTATTTTATTCTGTCACCCTAGTGTATAATAAAAAATATTCTGGTTCCATCTCAAAACATTTATACGTCATCTGAGTTGATTGCAAAGAAACCTCTCCTCATACCCTACGCGAATCATCGGGAAAAAAATTTCCCTATTTTAATCTTCCTTACTTCTCTCAACAATTCCGGAATACACATCCTATTCACGTTATATATGTATACGTTTACACGTTATATACGGAAAGATGATAAATTACCTCGGACCGTATTTTTCGTTGGAGCGAATAATATATAGGGACAATATTTTTAAGTGTATGTGTGTATGTATATACAACTCTAGCGTTATTCTTTATATTGCGATAGTTATATTGTACAACCCCATTTTACAACACCCTCGCCTCTCTTTTCCAGCGCACGTACCTACAAGATTGTTTCATTTTTCTACCGGTTTTCCTTTATTTTTTCCTTTCAGTCAAACGCGAAACAATAAACAGCCTTTCAGCGCAAAGTAGCTTTCAGTGATGATAAATTATCTCCTTACTTTTAGTCGTCCGTCTCTTCCTTCCCCTTTTCTTTTTTCAGTTTACTCCTTCTCACCGACTCCATGTTTACGCACATTCTTTTTTATCGCCTTCTACTTAATTCATGTGTATCGATTATTGTTTTTTCTTCTTTCTCTATCCGCCGCTACTGCTGCTAAAAGGAAATACCATGAACACACAAAACACGAGATAGAAGTAAAAAAGTACGCCAGAGGATGTTTGAAAAATGGGTTCTTTTATAGTAATGGTAATGATGATGATGATGATGATCATGACAACGTGATTGGTTTTTCTTTTAAACATTGTGGATTGATCTTTTCACGCATCGCGTGCACAATTTAGGTAAAATATTTTCTAAATATTCCATTAAAAAATCTTGTTCTTTTTTTGAATTTTAACGGTGAAATATACAACGCTATTCGAAAGTGTAGATTAAACGTACAATATCAGCTCTAAAACGAGGTATACCTCAGAACTAATGAGCATGATTAGTTTTAAGGCGTTTAATTGAATGTATCTACAATTTAATATTGTCCCCTTCAAAATATGCTTTGAGAATTTTTGGCAGAGAACAACATTCCAGTACTCCCACACCAGCCCCATAATACAGACATGGCTCTATGCAATAACTTTCTTTTTCCAACGATTAAACGGAAATTAAAAAGATTCCTATTACGGAATAACAAACAATACCCAAAGAGTCACGACATAGGTTTTGGAACAAAACTTGCAGAATCGTTACCAGGAATGGAAAATTCACTGGAGACACTGTGTGTATTCCGAAAATTAAATTAAATTGTAGAAACATTCAATTAAACAGTTTAATGATTTTCATTAACGCTGAGACATTCCTCGTATATCAAACATACATTACTCATTCTTTCATTACTGATTGCTCTTTTGAAGCAGGTCCTCGTTAAACCAGTTCTAAAAGTTCAGAATGTCACACATACAGAAATCTACAACTTTTTAATTTCTAAAATCTTTGAAAAGGTTATTTCTAAACACTTGTCCAATTTGCAACTGCAAATGATATTCCAGACCATCACAGCGGATAGACGTGGTCTTAATTGAACTTCGACGTTGTAGTAGCAGTAAAATACTACTGTTGATGGTAAATTGACATTCCCTACGCTGCACAGCACCAATAGCAGCTCATTATTCTAATATGTTAATTATGACTCTGAATTCTTTCTTATCGAGAAAGGAGTCCCTTTCCGAAAATTCTCAATGATACCCTTTAAGTGTATTGATTTTTAGATCATATGGCGTTAGAACCATCGCATATTATAAATTTGTCTCATATTTCTTACTCACCCTGTACATGTACTAATCCTGTCATAGAGATATTAAATCAATTAAGCATTTATTATATTTTATCAAGTCACCTAAGTTGGTGTATGTAACCATCGTTAAACATAAAATGCATATAATCCTTGCATAATTGGCTATTGCTAACAAAGTGAATTTCCAGTGGCGTACGATAAAAAGGCATAACAATTGATCTTAATACCTACAATATCTATGACTAATTTACAATATAATTTCATTCGCTGTTGCTGCTACTATCGCTACTCCTATCACCGAAATTTGGTTTAATGGTTCAATATGTTCGTCAATAAGTATTTAATTTTCATAATATCCTTTTTATTACACAATCGCAACGTTTTCTTCTAATCTGTTGCTAGAATTTAAAACTAACATTTTCTTACTATTTAGTTAGTCAGTTTTGTAACTAACGTATTAAGTAATTGAGTGGTGTGTACGTTCTTAAAATCATTCTTGTATATCCCTCCCACTTGCTAGACTTCATTGCGAGATCTGTAACTTATTGGTACTAATTTTTTACGTCTTACCATAGGTCTTCATCTTTTGAACACTGATATCAAAGCATAAGTATCATGGGGACGTTTAATGAGTTAATTATTTATAACGTGGCATTAGTACTAAATGAGATTGAAGATGAACACCTATTAGTTCAAGCAATGCTTTTTATTTTACTTTCAACACATTAAGTGCTAAGTTTCCTTCAGCACTTATTACTTTTAATTTATTGCAAATACGATGCGATATGTCCTGTTAATAGATTGATCCTTTGTGAAGTAATGAAGTTTTGTCTAAATAATCTAGGCAATAAATATCACGATTTCTAACTTTAACGTCGTTTACTTTACAAATTTATTTCCTGAGAGAAGCAATAGTTTCTTTAACTCAATCAAAATAAATACAATGTACTTTAAGATAATACGTTAAGCAATAATACATCTACTGATTTATAATATACTAGATTTTGAAATAATTACCGTAACAATGTAAATAGTAACACGTAAAACATGAAAGGCCTTATAGATATCTGCATCATGAAATTAATTCAATCAACCCGTTCTTTTCTTCAGTTCTATACAAAACAGCAATTAATCGAATTTTCAACCAAAATATCAACGAAATAATGTTCAGAGTGTTAATAAATTAACAATTGCTGCATTACTAACATGAAAGTTTTATCTTATTGTTAAAAGCTTTAAACTTAAAAGTCAATGGGACTTTCATCACTGGAGAGACACATCGGCCCTCAAGTAGTGAAAACATTAATATTTCTCAACTATTCTAATTACATTGAATTCCTTTGGAGATGTTTGAAGATGGAAGTCTTTAGATAGATACTGCGTACACTAAACAATCATCAAACATAAGAGAGCTGTGATACTGTCTGTCCTAATGAAATTAAATTATTAACACGGCTCACAGGTATAGCAGTAAACTCCACTCACACAAATTAATTAATTATGCGGAACGCAGCGTTTCGGGAGCACGTTGGCTCCCATTGTCAACCGTGTTACCGACTGAAAGTAAAAACTGTATCACACATGCAAATTATTTTCTACGCAGGCTCTAAAATTTCTAACCATATGACTATTTACAATCTACTAGGTGGCCTCATGCCTTTTACGGGAAATGATGGACCGAAAGCGAACCGTATCATTTAACAGGGTCTATGGTAATAAATCCATCAAACTCGAGTGTGCAATTGTTGGTGGTTCTCTGTTCAATAAGTTTCCGTTCTTTTTCATATATACCGTTTCGTACGCGTCTAATTCTCTATACGAGTTCACGTTTTTAAGTAGTGTCAGATTTTTTAAATCAATCTTATGTCCGGATTTTACCATATGCTCTGCTACGCTTGATAGTTCAGGTTTGTCGAAACGATAGTGTCTAATACGTTCTTTGAACCTCGTTTCGATACTCCTTTTTGTTTGTCCAATATAAACTTTCTCACAATCATTGCATGCGATTTGGTATATTCCAGACTTTTTTATCATCTCCGGTTTATCTGTGGGATTCCCTAAGAGATTCTTTAAGTTGTTTTTTGACACAAAAGACACGTTCATGTTTAGTTGTCGGAAAATTTTACTTAACCCTTTTACTGTAGGGTGAAAAGGAAGAGTTATAAATTTCTTGTTACCGGTGTTTGTTGATGTCAAAGTCGTGGAATTTCTGATGTGTTGTTTGTATTGGACCTTCCTTAAAATACGGTCGACATCCATAGAAGAGAAACCATTGTACCTCGCTACATCTTTGATATATTTTAATTCTTTGTCATACCTGCTCTTGTTTAGCGGAAATCTGACGAGTCTATTGACCAGAAAACTAATCGCGGACATTTTTTGTTGTTCGCAATGGTGCGAATCAAACGTGATGAAACTGTTGGAATTAGTTTCTTTTCTGTAGATGTCTATTTCTAATTTATTATTATTGCGTATGACTAGAGTATCTAGAAACGGAAGGCGATTGTTCACTTCTTCTTCAATGGTAAACTTGATCGTGGTAAATTTTGAGTTCAGTTCTGCTAGAAAATCTTGTATGTTTCCTTTGTTGGTGTCAAACACAGCGAAAATATCATCTACGTACCTAAGCCAAATTCTCGGGAAATATTTGGTTTCTTTTTTCAGGTTTGTTTCAAATTTGCTCATGAAAAGGTTCGCAATAAGAATTCGTTCCGCATAATTAGTTAATTTGTGTGAGTGGAGTTTACTGCTATACCTGTGAATTGTACATCCACACAGTCCTTGCAATCGTCATTTAACACGGCATTACTCGCCTTTTCCTATTTACATCCCAAAATCATCGAGGGAGCAACGGAAAAACATACTAAATGGTTAATCTGAAAAGGAACCTGATCAAAATAAGGATGTAAGACACGGGACCCTCCATTATTTATTAAATACATTTTAAATACAGATAAAGGTAAGCTAACATGTTAGTAAATTTATTGCAACAAGTAAAATCCCTTTAGAAAATATAAAGGATCAAAATTATAAAATATCTATATATGTAACATATGTACACTACCGACCATATTAGTTCGGACACCCAATAGAATGCTGCGAACTCTACCAAAAGATAATATAATTGCTTTTATATATAAATAACGTTTATGTTAGATCCTTCATGAAGTTTATTGTTTATTAATTGTATAGCCAAACTTCAAAGAATATCGATTAGAGAATGATTAAAAACCTATTATATTTGTGACCCAATATAGTAATTTTGAGAATAATCCTTATTGCCATAAATTTGGGACAATATTGCAAGTAATAAATTTACAATACTCTTTGGGGCGACAGCAGGCCACCCGAAAGTGTATTGTATATTGATAAATGCTTTAGTTTCTAAATAAACCTGGTTGCACGTACGTTCCTGTTAAGAGCGTATCTTTTTGTGTAAACCTGATTAAAGTAGTTAAAGTGCCGAGAGAAAAACTGACAAACTTTCAGTGCGTCAAATTTCCGAAAAAATACATGTTAATAAATCGATTGTTAACGATATCATTAGGAGACATCAACGTACGGACAGTTTAAGAGACGATGAGCGTATAAAATTGAAGTTGAGCAAGTAAAATAGGAAACTGACAGCACCAGAAATCGCCGCAGAAATGAATCGCGAGCGTGCAAGAAAAATTTCTATTACTACAGTGAAAAGAAAATTAAAAGCCGCAAAACTTCACGGTCGCATTGCAACAAAAAAGCTCTACTTCGACGGGAAGCAGACAAAAACGGCGGCAGTGGGCAGAAACACATAGAAATTGGACAGTGGATGATTGAAAAAGGGTGCTATGGACTGATGAGTCAAAGGTTGAGGTGTTCGGTCAATCAAAGCGCGTACGCCGGTATAGAAAACTTGAAGCGAATCGAAGGTATTTTGTGAAAAGAGGGTTATTTAGAAATACTGCAAGAAAATGCAGTAGCATCGGAGCAACGTCTAATCGGCGAAAATTTTGTATTTATGCAAGACAATCAACCCAGACATTCAGCAGTGCTTAAATGAAGAACAAGATAATACCACTTTATAAATAATGACATGGCCGCCGCGAAGTCCTGATCTAAACGCAATCGAGCTGTTATGGGATGAATTGAAGAGAAGGGTCTGAAAAGTATGCCCCACTTCCGTAGGCCACCTATGAAACATTTGAAAAACTAGTGGAGCGAATGCCTCGGATTGTGAAAACTGTTCTTCCCGCAAAAGGGAGTTTCTTTGACGAACGGAATGTTTAAGAAGTTAATCTTTGTTTTTCGTTAGAATTATTTTTTTTTACTTTTACATTTTAATTTTAATCTCTATTAATAGAATGCAATAAAAATTTGAAGTTTCGGAAAAATGAGTTTGAATATTTTCTCGTTTTCTTTTAAATTTATTTGCTTGTCCGAACTAATATGGACGGTAGTGTACGCTATCCCCTGTTGGCCTTTATTTAGAAATAGTTAAGGGTAATGTTGTCGCAAAGTGAGTGTTGGTATAACTTCCGGAACGTAGCTTCTTTCACGCGGTCTTAATATTGATGTAGCTTGGTACATTGCCAACGAGTAGCAATCTCAAACACAGTATTTTGACTTCTTTTTTCGTTAAAATGCCCGCGATATGTGCATATATCTACTGAATATACGTACATATGTATATACACAAAACACATTCGAGTCTATTCGGTCATTGCTTTCCCTTGTCCGTGCTTAGTTCGTTGCTTTCTAACGCGAAAAATTTCTTTATTTCTTGGTATGTCGGCAGTATCGCATGACAGATATACAGATTAGGAAAACGGTGCCACTACATATTTCGGCGGTATTTGCATAATAAAGTATCCTTCGGTTTACGATAGCTGTTTTGTTTCGTTAATTTATGACCGGTGAATTAATCAAAATGTCATTGTTTATTCACCACGACCAGATCTCAGATAAGAGGATAATGGATAGCGTACAGTTATTTTTCTTTATTAATCATTGGGCTTTCCTGCGAGTTTTAATGGAATTAACGAGCACCACTTACGTGAATAATGGTGTAAATAATTACGATTCTCAATTACTTTGGGACTAAGAAATTATGTTAATAAAATTGAAATGGTAACCGTGTTAACTAACACCTCATTCCTTGTATACCATTTCCAAGATAGTTACTTTATATAAGGTAAGAGCTCAATGGCGAAGTTATTTAATTACAGTATAATTTTTAGTATTAGACAAGAATCTAAATTTAATTAATGATCATGGCCTTATCTGGAATACATGCATATAAATAAAACTCAAGTACATTAAAATCAAATTCTATAGAGACAGATTTCTTGTAGATTCTTCTCTGGCTACAGTTTAGCTAGTCTGTCCACCTATTTCATTTCCAACACTACATCAATGCATTCTTAGTCATTACATTGATATTATTTATTTCAGGGACTACACTTGCTTGCTCTCGGGGATTTCTGTCATTAATTTTATAATCAGATACATATATAGTAGCCAACTAGAGTCAATGCCGAAATGTCTACCTGAAAAACGGTAGTCCTAAGAGCCATGGGCGTTTGTTCTAATTACACTCGACCTTATTATATACTGGATCTGTTAAGTTTGTCGAAAATAAAAAACTGTGAAATATTGTCTGATCAAGAGCTGACAATGTTTCGCGCCACACCCTTGCATGCATTCTATAACCATTGTAGAGTAATCGAATCAGCTCAACCAACGCTTGTGCGATAATGGGCTTTAGGAGAACATCGATATATATATATTAAAAAGGAGCGGGCCAAGATTCGATCCCTGAGGTACACCAGAGGTGGAGTAAAATGTTAAAGATTTAAATCCATTAAAGTAAACGCAATTAAGTCTGTTTAAAAGATATGATCGAATTCATCTTAGGAAATTCCTGCTGACACCGGAAAAAGTCAGCTTCTCCAACAACTTATGATGATCAATCAGGTCGAAAGCACGAAAAAGATCAGTATAAATAACATCCAGTTGAACAGAAGAAATTATGGCCACAAGTCTGTAATTGCCAATATTGGAACTCTCACCTTTTTTAAAAAAATGGCGAAATTCTGGCTACCTTCCATATATCAGTAAACGCACATGTGTGTAGGGCTAGATTAAAGTTTATACATAGAGGAGTGGCACAAATAGTAGCACAATCCTTCACAAAAAAAGCATTCATTACCAGCTGTAAATTTATTCTTTAAAGTCTTGATGCATTGTATTACTTCCTCTACCGAAACAGACTGCAAACACTACGATGGTAATCTGAAATCAATATCTGGAAAATGAGAGTCCAAAGACTCTAGTAGAAAAACACCAGAAAATGTGGGAGGAGCATTGACTATCAATGTTGGATCACTGTATTCGTTAGTGACATCAAAAGCCTTAACAGGAATTCTGGTAGTGCCCTGTCTAGAACGAGCGAATTGCCAAAAAGAACGTGGATTTTTTGAATGGCTCAATTCGCTATTGCGAACGTATGTATTAAATACCCATAAATAATCAGCTTACGTAATCTCTGAAACTCCATTCTGTAATAATTGTTTTTTGTCGATTCCCATATTTTATGATAATAGACCTTTAGTCTCAGGTTTTTTTATTTCAGGGGAGAACCAAGGGGGGTAGCGAGTCTCGTAATTTGAACCAACCATCGGATCAATAGATCGATTCAACATAGTACTAGGTCATGTTACAGATAAAATACTGATAAAATATTACCATGTTGAAGCATGGCGCAACTTATAAATTGCATTACACTGTATAAAAGTGCAATGCCCTGTTTCTGGTATCTATAGAAATAACCTAGTGAAGCTGTATGAGGAACGTACTAAAAGGCAAGTAGACACAAAATAAAAGACAACACTTGGCGATATTTTGCTAAGGAAACTTAAAAAAATTGATTTTTCAAGATTTCCCACAAGAGCATCGAAAATAAAATACCCTGTATACTGAATTTTACATCTGCAAGCTCAGCGTCGATTTCACATAAGTAACCATAATTATGATTTTGTTTATCTCGCCACCAAGTACCGCACGATAATGGCGTTTTGAATGTGCTGCGAAACGAGCTTTCCTTCGAGTGAAGATCGTTCGGCCTGCTACCGGATCTAATGGCGGCCATAGTCCGAAATATATGTGTATGCATAACGGGCGTCGGGCTAGCGCAATTAAACGCACTTGCCGAAATTGGAGAAGTCCTCGGGACCACAATAAAATTATCTAAATTAGTGGGGTCAGCGAAAGTCGTCCTTCCCCCAAATAATGAACCTCCTGGGTCCGACCGGCACTAGCACGCGCAACGCTGTGCCGTCTCAAATCACTAACTAACCTCTTCCGACGTATCTCCGGGTTTCCGCCATTACCGAGGTTTGATCTGGGAAAGAATCTCTACTAATTGCCGCGCAAAGATCTCGATTTCTAGTATTGAATTTGTAAATTTTGAAAGGAAATATTCATTTGGAGAAACTCTATACATCGTAGGTTTAATATTGTAATAAGTATGGCAGAAATAATATCAAATTTCTTATTAGAAAAGAAATGGAATTGTATAGCTCAAATCAGTTTTAATTTCAAGATATCAAAATACAAATTGAAGTCGAATAAAAAAGCTTCTAGAATGTATTTTATTCATTTATTTTTTTTCTATTTTGTATCGGAAATTTTCGGTCAGGTAAATAATCTGATTACATCACGGTAATAATAGTAACCTTCGAAACGTCACTAAAATCTACATAGTACACCTTTTCCGAAAATTTTAAAACATACTTAAAGTATAATTTTAACATGTTTGTGAAATTCTAAATTTCATAAATTAATTAAAACTAAGACTTAACGTTCGTAGTACCAAGAAAATTAAATTTTCAACAATATATTTTAGTAGAACTAAACCGTTAGAAATGAGCAATATAGTTAAAGTTACTAAAGTCAAAAAACTTCGCTCATGCACTCATAATAGGCGTAAGTCAATTAAGATGTTACTTCTAAAATAATAACAATATAGTTCATCCTTCAAATAGCTTTCGCCAATTACACCTGCGCTGCCCGTGGTGGGTCTTAATATGTTCGTCCAAGCATTCGCCATGGAGTGAGGAAACCTTAACTATGAAAGAGTTTCAAACCCTGAACATCAGACACAGGTGCTGAACCACTCAATACAACAAAATAATATTTTAGAGGATGTTTGAAGTCTTCAGGAGATTGTCCTTACATGTGATATTCTTACCAAATATAAGTACATTTTAAAGAAAATCTTCTGAGAAGCTTCGTACCAGGTGAGGAATAACATAGTATTTAGTAGTTATTTTATTTAAAAAAATCGATATGCTGTGTGGTAGAAAATCTCAGGCAATCATTTTACTAAGTGGCCAAACTAAATAATAACATGACCAATTAAACAGATTGCTAGAATATATTATCAAATTTATATATTGCCATTTTGAATGAAATGAAAGCAACTTCCTAACATAATCCCTGTCTACAGTAACAGCCTCGCTATCTTCATTATTTGAGGAGTACGCCCCAAGCACTTCGACAGCCCAGAAAATGTACCGAAAAATTATTTTGTTATGAATGCAATGGTTTTTCGTAGATCTTCGTCACCTCAGCTTTGGCAATTTCATTTGTTTAGGAATCTACCACTTCGAAACTTCTCTTCGTTAAGATGATTTTGTTGAAAAAATGGCATTATGCATTTTTGTTGTAGACTTCCTTGGTTGTTGTTTCGTTAAAAAAAAATTGGTTCTCTATTGAAACGGCGTGGTAATTGCACGAGTCTACCGACGTTTCGCTTTCAATTACATGGAGCTTCTTCTGGACTGCTGCATGTCGTATAGCTACTATGCTCACAACGCCGTTCTATCCTTGAAATCTAAATTCTTTAAAAACCATTCATTTTTTGTTGGATGGCCATATTTACGAGATGAAGACGTAATCCAAAATATGCTGGATTTATCTTTTGAATTGTCTGAATCTTCAGATGAAGATCTTTGTACAAGGTTCTGAATAAGATGGTTTTTATAACGTTTAGTTACTGAGAACGACGATGATTTATGCGGAATTTTCTTGCAAATCCAATATAACCTCTTCATTGTTCAATCGTATACCTTTCCCTTTTTATTAGTCAAAATGTTTCTACTTATGACTGTCCAAATAATATACTCTATACTCCATTCATGCCAAGAATGCAGAGTTAGAATAGATAGGCGTTAAAATACGGGCTTGCCACTGGCTAAACAGTAAGGCATATTCACAAAGGAGAAACGGATACAACGTTTTCGTATGAAATTTTTATCAGTTGACGTCAGTTGTCAAATTTACTTATTATTTTCGTGTCGTTGTTTCCTGCAGTTTTTCATTGTATTTTTTATTTTATAAACAAATTGTGGCAAAAATAGGGCTAGGTGTTGTAACACCTGAAGCTAGGGCAAACCGTGTCAAACACACTATTGAAGAAGAGAATAAAATTTATCAACTTGATAACATAGTTGAAGATATGGTTCAACAATTTATTATAACTGCAGATGCAGATTCATCGACAGATCGATAGATTCTGATTTTGCCTATTAGAAGAGCTAATAAATTAATGAAATGTGTATAACACTTACGATACTCTGATTGCTCATTTGTATTTTCATGCACTTAATACATTTGGTTAACGTATTTTATACAACATAATAATTTTAAAAGAACATGTGTGCGAATTAATTACATCAAACACGTTGTCGAAGATGAGAATAAGATGTATTAACTGGATAATATGGTTGAAAATACACTTCAAGAGTTTATTATAACAGCAAATACATCATCTTCGTTAGACCTCCGTCCTTAGAATCTGACTCAAATGTCTGACTCAAATATCATTTGCATAACAAATTGAAATTATTTGTTCACTTTCTGTACGCTACCATTTGATTTATAAATCAAATTCATATGTTTATTTCATCTGTTATTTTATAAATAAAATGCTTACGGTAAACAAATCTTTCTTTATTAAATTTGATTCAGATATAAGGAGAAGAAAACTATATAAATTTGTATAATCAAATGATGTATAATCAAGAGACTGTGATAATTAATTTGATATTTTATTGTAGTCATTGATATGCATGCAATTATTTATTGACTGTTCTGTCGTTGAAAATGTACGTAGTGTGGTGAAAAATCTCAGGCTCTTTATTTTTTGAATGGGTTCTTTAACTTAAATTTTGTTCTTTTTGTGTTTTAATTTCAAAAATAGTGTTTTATAATTAAGATAACCAAAGATAAGGTTATAAAAATAAATGTACTGACAAATCAAAAATATATATAGCGCTTTTTTGACAAAATATCCTTTTCTAACAGAAACCCTAAGGCAATCAGTGTTTAGCTAGTTTTTAAATGTTCTAATTAAGATACGAAATAGAATGAGAGCAATAAAATACAAATAATTTTGAGAATTGATGAAGATTCGACGTCTTGAATTTTTGTAATCGTATTCACTCGCACGTAATTTCTCGTCTTTTAGGTGTACTGGTCTTCGGCTTATAAAAAATGTATCCAGAACTTTTTATTATAATGTCAGCTGATACATTTTATGACTGGATACATTCGAAGATTTTCATAAATTAAGCTTTATCTGAGAAATTAACTGATTATTCTCAGGAGAGACGATGTCAATATGTGTGACTTTGACACGATGTTTGTTTATATCCGTGGTTATACATTTGTTTGCCTATACATTAGATCACACAGTGAACACATACTTGATGTGAATGAAATTATATCGAGGTAAAGACAAGGGGTGTCATCCTTCGCCGTACGAGAAATTTTAAAGATTGTGTGATATAATTTCGGGATGATACATATTTATTCAATATAACTAAAATGTGTGAGTACAGTATATTAAACGTGTTTTAAAAATGAATTTGAAAGAAGTTGTTTACGGAAAGCGATATATATGACAAACGATAGTGAAGTCTGCATCACCTCTGCAAGTGTTGAAAGGACTCTTTTTTTTTAAACATGAAAATTGTGAATTATATGTAATAAAAAACATCCAAAATTTAGAAAGAAAACTGTACAGACTGAATATCTGTAATAAAATTCCATAAAGAGGGAGTACTAACGGTGCTTTGGCTCCAACTCTAACATGAACAATAATAAAAATAAGGGCCTGAACCTAACAGTGACGAGAAAATATCCAAAATAGGTAAACTAGTAAAATTTAGAAAAATCATTGATAATAAATAGACAATATTTCATATCATTACAGTAGGCTCTACTGTAATAGATAACATAAGTATACTTGCAGTGCTGTTTTCTTTTTCACTCAATAGCTCATCTAACCACATCATTGACAATAACCAGATCCTATACAAGATTTAAGGATCTTGTTGTATGTTCCATGCCCTTCTATGCAGCCCCGTTGAACCCATTATGTATTTTTCGTAATCAGCAACATTGATCCTTGTTTGGCTATATTGAATTACTTACTTTCAACCATACCACTGAGGCTTTCTCTTTTAAAATTGATGGAGATTACCAACGAAAAGATTTACTTCATAACAAATGACGGTATAACACTATGTATATAACCATTTATGTCGAAGTTATCCTTTCAAATTTTCGATTCAAGTTTATCCGTGGCAATATTGTTATTGTGAAGCTTCTCATATGGCATTTATATTCTCTACGATTTACTCAAAATGTATTCTCATGTACTTTTTAACATAATTTAATATGTTCCAATTACTTCGGTAAATGAAACAAGTGAAGAATACATTTATATTGCACTTTATATTTTACTTTATTATTGTGGTATTATTTTATCCGTTCATATAACCACAATGTATTGCACATAAGATATGAAAAGCTTTGCTATTTGCTATACAAGATTTTGAACCAAAATTTGACGTTTACTATTGTATTATTTGACAGTTCCATCGGTTAAATTTCAGCAGTGCAATACAGCCGCCGATCGTAGCGTTATCTACTGCATTCTTAACGTGAATTGAATGTAGTGCAACTAATGGTTGTGTATTAAAAAAAGTGGTCTCGAATTGTGACACTCTTTAGATATTCTAGATATAAATCGCCCCATTTTTCAAACAATGCTGTGTATTTGCTTTAAATTGCTCTGTAAACAATAATCAATCTCTTTCCAATACTTTAAACTGCGTAAACAAGGAACAACCATGTAAAAACCTTAGTGAAAAACCGTTCTTACCGGCGTATAAACTAAACTTTGATTATCTTTAATTACAATCAACACAAACTTCGCTTCTTGATATCCACATTAACCTCGTTACCCAATTCCCGCCCTGGAAACAGGAGCAACTCGGCTCCGTAGCAATTCATTTGCACTCATAATTTGTTCCCGCGCTAAGATATCTAACACCCAGCATCTTCTTCAGCCATATATTTTACGCTCAAAGTACCGGTTCGCGTCCTAAATTGCGCCGATTAGGTTGAAACGTTGCTCCCAAGATTTCCATAAATGTACAAATTATGAGTCGGAAGGTTTCGATAAATTTGACTTATACAAGCTGGCGCTGGCGTACGGTTCAAGACGAGACACAAGACGAAGTTGACCCGAAAAGGAGCACGCTTCTGAAAGGAACCCGCCTTCGGTAGGAAACAACTTGTAGCTTCGAATACTGCGCAATTTAATGCACGTTTAAAAGCAAATTTTGGTGGAAGCTCTTGTTTATATACAGGGCAAGAAATATATATACATAAGTTTGCCTTCGTATGGATTGAGTTAGATATCTGTTCTTATGAAGAACAGAGATGTATTCTAGTCGATAGTGGTTTGGAATCTTTTTCAACATTTAGATTACTTTTTAGTATACGAGAGCGTGCTGAAATGTTTCCGGAATTGGCAAGAGATGGCGCACCAAGGTTGAAGTTTATTCATTGACCGACAAAGACAACCTTTTACGGCAACTGTCAAAATTTCAGAAGTCTACTGTCAATAGTGGTTGTTTAAATGTGTGTTTTCTGTAATGAGTCAGGTGGTTTCGCAAAAATCGACAAAATCCAATTTCGTGCAGTGAGAAAATACTTCTGCATGGTTGGGAGAACGGCCACGGAAATTCGAAATATTTTGCTAGAGGTTCTTGGCGGATATACTCCATTATCTCCATCAGCTTCTGGCGAAAAGCAGTTCAAACGTGGCTGTGGAAGCGTAAATGAAGAACCATGCAGTGAGCGCTCAAAACCGGCTACCATCGATGAAATGCTCGACAGGATTGATAATGTCGTGTTAGCTGATTGTCGATTGAAGCTCAAGGAAATAGCAGAGACGACAGGCATCCCAGAAGAACCATTGGCCATATCCTACGCGAAGTTTTGGGTATGAAAAAGCTTTCGGCGCGATGGGTACCGCGTTTGCTCACACCGGAAGAAGAACGAAATAAGGTGACCGTTTCGGAGGCCAGGATCTAACACAAAGCAAGGGATTTCTTCATGCGCTTCGAAACTATGGATAAGACTTGGATCCACCACTACATACCGGAGACCAAGGAACAGTCGAAGCAATTTCGGGGATGCATCAATACAATTATTTGTGGTATTTCCATTTCATTTGTTTTAATTTCCTCAAACTCACAAAGGATTCTAATCTGGTTTAGAAAAGCAACATAAGATGTAAAATTAAATTTTAATCTGATTTATTAACCTGTGATTTAAATGATAAAAAATTGCAAACAGCTAGTGTTCTCTACAGTGTAAAGTTCCAAGATAAAAAGAGACACGAAGTTTAGACGTTTCCTTTATTGTATCCCCAAGAGTCTACCCTAGCTTGTCCATTTCGATTTTGTACGTATAACATAATAACACCACCTAAGCTATTATTTATCGTGAAAGTAATAGCTCCGATTGTTGATCCTTTTCTTGTATTTTCTTTTCGTTTTTCCGTTCTTCCATCCCCAAGTGAGGAGCTTTTCTATACGCGGCCACCTATTCTCGACTTCGTACATATTTATTTCTGGTAGACAAAAGGACGAAATTCGTGACGACGACGATGAGAAGATTATTTGAAAAGCCGGGACTCATTTTGTGCGGTCCGATCACGTTTGCAATCTAGCGACACTTTGTACTACTAAGGCGACGCCGGCGCCCTCTACAAAGGGACAAGAAAGAGCCGACAGAGACGATGGAGGATATAGGTGGAACAACTGTAGCGTGTATGATAAAACGGAATCAAATATCGAACCACGTCTGTCCTTTCATCTTGATTTTCCCTCTTAAATTGTTAAAATCGTTATCGATTCTCGCAGGATTTTCCATTTGAAAAGGACCGTTCGTGAAATTGTAATGATGGTAAACGTGTTTCTAATTCAAGTAGGCAAATCGGGTAGAGGCAGGAAAGAACAGTAGGAAAATCTTCTGGGTGTCTTTAGGATCTTGGGGACCTATTATTGTAGTTGGACTATAAAAACCTTCTTTATATAAAAGCAAACAATACCTATCTGTTGTATATTCGCACATATGCTCTGCGTACTAAATAATGTCGCAGAAAGAAGTGCTTTCGCAGTGGTGTGCGGCTCGGTTATTATCAAAATGAAAAATAGTGAATGTAATTACTATGTTACTTTGATTATGTTACAGATGTAGAGTGACGCAAAAAATTCATTGTAGTACCGTGTCATTAGGATGCCTTTCAGTGGTAATTCAATCGTGCTCCTAAAAAGATCGTTCGCATCACTCTTGGTTTTTAGTTGAACTTTTGTCTATACGCACTATAGTTTGAAAATCAGGATTCTAATATCACACACAATTTATCAGTTGTTAATTTACCTATACTATCTCTTAGATTTCCTAACGAGCCTTTGAGGTGATCTACTATATTTAGCGCTTCATATAATGATAGCTTAGTGTTCTCTAATTTGGAAATAGTACCCAAAAGAATTGAATAATTTTCGTAATTTGCTTTATTTGAGTATGGATTTCAGTATCTGAAACCAGCCACTGACTTACTGAAATTGATTGGGCTTCTTGCGGATTTAAATTTAGGATACAAGGTTTAATAATGTATAAAAATTTCTCATAATATAAAATACTTTTAAGCCACGTTCCAAATCTCGTGGCTAAGGAATACACGGACAAGTCCATTTAAACTCACGAATGCGATTTGGAGGTTTCATACAAACTTTTTTAGCAGAAATTATAAATTGATATACTTTTGCATAACTGTTTCTAATAAATTCAGCTATGCATAAGGTGACAGGCATGGAGCAAACAAGTTACATGAAGCGATTGAGGATAAGATTGTTTTAGTAACTTTCCAGCTTTAACAATGTTTAAGCCCCTATCTGTAGCCAATATTATAAGTTGAGTTGCCGATGTATTGAACTTTCCAACGATATTTTCTATAGCTTTTACTATGCTTTTCGAGTTTGTCTTCTATAATATTCTACTACGTAAAAGAAGAGGTAAGGATGCCTCGCCGCTTTTTAAAATGCCCACTAACACATTTAAAATACAATTCTTTCTTGCATCCGTTATTTCATCTAGCGTTAACCATGTTTTTTATCTTTTAACTCTTAACCTTTATTAGATCCGTAATCGCGTTTTTCACCCGATGACAATTATATTGTACACTAGGGTGACAGAATAAAATAGACACCAGGTAAAGCGGTATAAATATGTAATAGATAGAGAATGTTTGGCACATAATCCAGACAAATATGGCGAAACGACCCCGACAACCCAGCAATAAGGAAGAACTCGTGGCAGCTGTTACAGAAGAGTGGTTAAAATATTCCAGAAGACACCATTAATCATTTAATAGATTCTATGCCACGACGACTCGCGGCACTTCACGCAAGTAAAAGTGGATCGACAAAATATTAGTCTAATTTAAAAAATTTAAAATATTTTGTATATATAACGAGAATAGAATCTTTTTTTTATTAGTAGGTGTCTATTTTATTCTGTCACCCTAGTGTAATTGACCTCTTGATGGCTATCTCCATTCCGGAACGTATTTTATCCAAAACATTCGAAAGTCTGTCTACAATATTTTGTGGAATGTTACACACTCTGAATATACAAATAAAGTTATATAAAAATTTATAATATATTACATCACACTGCGCATTTAATCGGTGTTGTTTGCTATTAACATACACTTTGGACTAGATTACTATTTTCGATTATTTGCGGCTCGTTTTACAAGCATATGTACATTGACGAAATGTTAAGAAACCTTTGAATTCTATCCAATTCTCTTTTAAATGAGACAAACTATAGCCCTTTAAATTATCAGTGAAATTAGTAAAATTAAACTCCTTTCTTTGGGTACCAAATTGTCCATGAAACAACATCCTTCTGAGTAAAAATTCAAACATATTCATAAAACATAAAAAATCACTACAACTTGCAAAAATTGGTATTTAGAATCATACTAATAAACACTACAGTCCTTATATTCAAAACGAGTATGCAAATAAATGCATATTTACGTAAAATGTTCAAAGTACTCTCCATTTTGATCGTAACAAGACGACAGGCAATTATGAAAAGGAGAAGAATCTAATTCTGCATCCAGCAGTGTAAAGAACTACTCCTATCTGAAACAAAAATTATTATTTCAAGCGAGCGGTACAGAAATAAAAGCAATTGAAAGCACATGAAACCGTGTAAACTACATAACTCGCACAGTTATTTCAACTTGGATGGTGTAGATCGTTAGTTAGAGCAGCACGGTCACAAAATTCAAAAGGAAATATTTTTCTCAAAAAGAGAACGATAAAAGGCAGAGGAAGTAACTATACATGCTCTATATATATACATATATATATATATGTATATATATGCACCGAATACATCTATATATACATCTATATATACATCTATATATACATCTATATATACATCTATATATACATATATATATATATAGACGTATACGATGTTCTGTAAATGGAGCAGTCCGTATAATTAGAAGAAGCATTTCCTAATTATCCCGCGTCTACTTCAAATGTTTGTGTCTGAAACATAAAATGAAATAGCTATCGAAAAAACCGTTTTATGGTAGAGAAACCATCTGACAGACATATATATTATCAAGCAAGTTTAATTATTCCATGCCACTTTTTTTATTTATGTGAGGTGCATTACGTACATGTGTTCAGTAATCGCGTTTATACTCGCACATCAAAGGAATTTCGCAAACATTAAACAATATTCTACAACAATCGAACTTCAAGAAAGGATATTCGGCTACAAACTTGTTTATTTTGGGCAGCCAATGATCGCTTCTTCCCTTTAAGACTGTTCGATATGCTTAATTAAGTATTATTACGCATAATACGACGTACAACTTCTATTGTTGTCAAATAGAGACTGGGAACGCGGTAGGTTTTCACCTTTTTACCTTTACCTATTACTATTCTTCATGAAATCTATACTGACAAACTGTTACATGTTCTTCCATGTAATGAAGTACCAGGTGTATACGTTTTTTTCGGTTCATTTTTGCTAAAAGGAGACACGTAATCTTCAAGGAAAGTTATTTTTTATTCAAAACATTGGCCTTCTGCACATTCACCCATCTCTCAGGAAATTTATGGATACCATGGATGAAAAACTGATGGCGTTTTGCGGCAAACCATTGGTCGAACCATTTTCCAATTTTCTCGAAACTTCTAAAGCACTGCGCTGCGAGCACGTACCTCATTGATGCGAAGGGGCGTCAGGTTTAGAGACTACGGCCGGTGCATCCGATTTCAAGGTGTCTTTCATTGGTTTTGCTACGTGAGACAGCGCTTTGTGGTGTAACAAAATCACTTTGCCATATCTTCTGGTACATTTTGGTCGTCTTTCGGTTTAAATTAATCATTTGTTGGCGATAGTGTTGTGTGTTAACTGGTTCACCGAGCTTCAAGAGCTTATAATATGCAATGCCGCTCTAGTCCCACCAGATATAGAGTATGGTCTTCTTGCCGAAGCGATTTGGTGTTGGTGAATGTCACGATTCTTTCCGCTTCGAGTTTTTAAAATAAATCCATTTTTCGTCAGCCGTCGCAATTCGATACAAAAATGATTTCCTTTCGTGGCATTGAAGCAGCATTTCACAGGCGACTGCGATTTTCTATTTAAATTTCATTCAAATCGTGTAAGATCCATTCACCGAGCTTACTGATCTTCCCCATTGCTCGCAAAAGGTCTGCTGATTGTTTCTTGCAACACATGTAATGCTTCTGCTAATTGCCGTTGAGTTTGAGTTGGGTCAACATCCAATGACTCCTGCAATTACTCGTCTGCGCATTTTTGTGGTCTACCAAAGCGCTCCCTGTCATTCGCATTGAAATCACCACTTCTAAATTATCGAAGCCATGTCTCGCACGTTTTAATCGATGAAGGGCGTTCGCAATATGTTTCTACCAGCAAAATGATTTTCAACAGCCTTTTTCTTTTGATTAAATAAGAAAAGTAATGCATACAGGAAATCTTCTTTTTATGGCACAACACTCGACGTGATCACTGCACGATAAAACAGAGGCATTAGTTTTTGGCAGAATCACCTTGTGTGTGCTTATGGTTTAAACGTCAGACGAAGAAAATTGCGTATGTGCTAAATTAATACGCTAAGTACTTTTCTTTGGCGCCATCTCTTAGTCAAACCGGAAAAGAAATGGTACATGCATCTAGTATAAAGACGTTATAACGTATAATACGATGTACCGTACGTGCATACCCAGCAGGGAAGCGGAGACAAATTGGTTCAACGAACTCGATCAGTTATCGTATCGGGCGAGAGTGCAGACTTGGCTTGTCGAAGATTTGGCCAATCATAATTATGAAGCTTAAATTTTACAAATTGGAAATTTCAGATATATTGCCGGCAGCCACCCCGTCCTCTTTGTTTCCATTTGAAATATGTTTAATTCAAGGATTTTTTTTGTATTTTTTTATATTCCAGTCTTCTAAAATTAAATATTAAAATTTAGACAAGTCATAATCGAATTTCGTAGTAGCCAGTATTTATATTTGTAGTGTATCTGCCGATATGCATTTCAAGAATGATGCAGAACCTGTAAAATAAAGATACCCATAATTGAAACACACTCATAATATTAAACTGCGGACTTCCAATGATAATATACAAACAGGCTAAACTTTATTAAACGCGAACGTATTTGCCAAAACAAACAAAAACAGCCAATCGCAAATTCAGACATAGAAACTTGAAACGCCATCCGTAGTGCCGTTTCCCCTTTAAGAGAAAAACGGAGATCTTCATAAAATGTAAATAAAGCCTTGATTAAAATTTAAAGAATTCGTTAAGCGCGAACTGTAGCGTCAACAAACAAAACGTTAACGTTTCGAGGCATGGCGTATTCTTCTTCGTCCGGCGAGAGAGCGGAGGAAAAAGGAAAGCTGTCGTTTTGTACCGACAAATAAAAGAATTTTTTCGCCGAGAAATGAGATCCTAAAATGCAGCATTATGTCGTAATGCGAAAGGACAGAATATGAAATATTTAAATCAGTCCGGTCGGGCGCTTCCGCTATAATTTCACCGATGTTTTTCGCTGTTGAATTCTTAAGTACGCTGAGACGGCGGAGGTTGGGGTATTTTTTAGCGTTCACGTCTTCGTTTTATTACGTAATAAACTTATAAATTAGAAAATTGTTTTAGATATTCACTTTTTGCCTTTGTTTTCAAAACTAGATAATATGTAAATTAAGTAAATTCGCATCTTCAGCGCGAAATTTCTCGCTAAGTTTAATTTAAAGTTTTAAGAATGAACGGTATTCATTTCGCTCTGAAATAATTAGAGTCTCAGTAAATAGTTTTCTTGACTTGGAATATTTTTTATTGCATAAATACTAGAGCATCTAAAAGAGAATAAATAGCTGATTGTAAAAGTCTTAATTGGACCTGAAGAGCTTTAATTCCATAATTAATAACATTTTGTATTTTTTCATTATTAAATCTAGTTTCGGAAATATAATAATAATGCCCAACAGATACAAATATCCAATTACAAGGCAAAGTTAAATAATAAATGTACACATGCAAATATTATAAGTAACATAAAATTAAAGAATAACAAATTATAAAACTTAGTTACTAGTTGCTTTAATTTAAATTAAAAGAAAAAAGTAGTTTACCAGTGGTTAGGAAAAAAGGGAGAACGGACAGAGTAGTCAACTAAGTGTAACACACCCGCGGTCTACATACCGTCAAAAGGGACGGTAAACTACAGGTATGTATATCCAACTCGACAAACTTCACAGAGTTGAAGTTGCTACACAATCTATGTATTGGGGACCTGATGGCGATGTTTATTCTAGGTGCGAAACAGTAAAATATATTTGTTTGCCTAGAACCTGAACGTGGTACAATGAAGTTGATTTTACTCAACAACTCAGGGACATGAAGACCATTATGAAGTAAAGTAAATAGGAATTTACACTCAACCTGTTTTCGAAGTAGTTCTAATGATTCAATATTAAATGTCTCTAGCAGAGCACTGTGGCTAAATCCTTGTATCGGGTAAGTATTAAATTTTTTAAAGTACAAGAACATCAAACACATTCTCCGAATCTGCTCTAGAAGGTGTATCTTAGCTTCCAACCTAAATACTTTGATAATAATCCTGTACCAGATTAATATTTGGAAATTAGTCCTTAAGTTGAATTTCTTTTCTTGAGTTAACAACTGATATTCGGCTTTATTTCTAATATGATCAATGAAGAAAGCTAAAAATTGACAAGGCGTTGTAAATTACTCATACATTTTCATAAATTTCTATTGAATGTGTTCTCTTCAGGACTTTTAAAAATTGCGCCAGCATTTTTCCATCCTTCAACTGCATAGAATAAACAGGTACGTCTCTACTGAACAGTTGTAAGTCTTGGATTATTCCTTAATTTGAACATTTGAAACCTTTCTAAATACCATTGGATCAATGTCATCCTCATGTTCTCCACAAATTTGTAATAATTTCCACCAATCACCGACATATTTTAACCGCACGGATTTGAATAGGAAATTCTTATTTGAATAAAGGTAGAATCAAAATTCTAGAATATACCTTAATAATATTCTTACGTCATTGTAAACAGTAAACAATGTCTTCAATAAGCAATAGCAAAGGCATCTATGTGAGGTACCGATATAGGCAAATGCTACATTGGTAATGCACATACACTTTCAGTAACGGCAAAATTTCCACGAAAAATTATCGGGAAGCACGTGCCCGAATATCTTGCTTTTCCAGTGGATGTTTCGTCAAATTTGAACAGACATTCGAATGGATTCGACGCGATATAACGTGGAACAGTGATACATGTCAATCACAGTGCAGATTGTCAAGTTTGCCAATTTCAAGAGGATCTGTTCAACCGATGGATGTTCGGTTGGTTTCGGAGCCGTCAAACGTCCGTTCTGGAACGAAATGAAAAGGGAGAAAGAGAGTATGTTCGAATGCTTTTGCAAAGTTACCAAGTACAGAAATACGATAATTGCGGATTTCAAAGGAATCGCCTTTCGTGAGTACTGGGCATATTTGTGTCAACTTTCAAACTGTTGGAAATTTGAACCGCTTCAAAACAGAATTGAAAATGGCTTAGCAAATACATAAGCACAATCACGAACGATAAATCCCAGATTATTACCTGATTCTGACGTAAAGGAATCTTTCGACCGCCTAAGGACCAATTCAGTTTCTTTAAACGTAATAGACGTAAATGCGTATCATATCGTGAAAGGCACGCAAGAGACTATTCTAAGATTGTATCTATACGCTCCTAAAGTATTCCACAAAAGCATTTACTATCTCAGCAAATGCAGTAAATTGAATGCTATTGTACTTCATACGTCCCCAGGGGTTCTAGTGCGTCCGCGTTTGCTCTGAATTTAAGACCAAAAACGTTTTGGATCTCTGCACAGACTTTGCTCTACACTGGCGATATAACTTTTATGAATTGCTGATATACTATATGGAGTGCCAGTCTATTATTTCAAATAATCTTTGTATTGGAAATCTAGTAATAGTTACACTTGACTAGTGCTATCTCCATAAGCGCAATACTTCGAAGCTAGGGTGACACAGTCTATACTAAGTGCGCGAGTTTCGCATCATTTGCCTTTCCCCCCAAATATTTTACTCCACAGTTTATGAGGACCGAAATTTCTCTGAAGATATATGTACATATATAACAGGTACCCTGCGGTTCTTTTTTATAAAATAAAGGAATCGAATATAGCAGAAACGGCATCTCGTCCACCAAACATGTCGCAGATGATTTCTTTCTCCATTTTTTTCTCGTTTCCGCTTCGTTTCCTTATTTTCCTTTTACTTTTGCAGCCGCTTCTAGATATATAATATAAATAAGTTTTCCGGGCGCTATTTCCTTTCAAATAATGCTTCGAGTTATTACTTTTTTCTCTCGGTCCACCCCTCGCACCGAACCGTATTACACGTATTTATTGGCTTAGCCGCACATCGCCGCATCGCACCGTCCGCCGCCGATCCTCTCTCTTCCTTCAGCGAAGACGGAATTCGTTTTAATTAAATTTGAAGACGGGCGGGCTTGCGGCCAGACGGCCGAGGCACAAAGAAAACGCTACCGGAAATATATACAAACACGTCAAGTGATGTATGCGCGCGTTTTCGGCGAAATATGTAAGTGGTACTATTCGTGTTGGTGAAAAATGAGAAAAAGAACAGCCCGTGAATGTATTAAACGCAACTTTTTTTGGATGAAAATTTATCGTCCATGACGTTGGAGAAGATGCTTTCAGAATGAATAATTCTCACGAATTATGGCTTGAAAATCAAGGACGTTTTAACCGAAAATAAGGAAATACCGACAACTTGAAATCTTAAATCTGTTTAAGTAGTTAAGTTTGTATTTTGTGTACAATTACCATCATAATAAGTAAATCATTTACGTAATTCCTGCATAAAGTAAAGAATATTCAAGTCCAAGTACATATCATAATGTTCTGAACGCTTTTCCTTTGTATCTGCCCCATATTTCCAAGCATTGATTCCTCTGCATATTGTGTAATGCTTCAGAGAAGCATCGATTGTGTTCCTAATTGGTGTAAAGTTAATAGACTGTCCTTAAATATATCTAAATGCGGTAGTATGATATTTAGTAAGGGACAGCAAACTATTACACCACCCTACAAAATAATTTTTTGTCGTGGTGCCTGTAAAATATGAACTAATTTAGGTTATTTCTGATGTGCTGGTTCCAAAAATATCTGGCATGTCTTCCTAGCAACTCTAGTTTTTGATATACACCACGATAAAATTGATTACTTGTATGGTTAAATAACAAAATCAAAATAATTAGATATTTAGGGGACCTAAACTTGTCGGTTTCTACCTGAAATTAGAATTATAATATAATTATAATTCTCAGTATTCTCTATTACTGGAAAAGTCTACCTGTCTAATCCATTTCATTTACCTCTACATAGGGTTCCCCGTATCTCTGTCTGCATCCCACAGTTCAGTTTAGTATTGTGATCATGTGGTAACCGTGTCAATGAGTATTAAATATTTGCTTTAAATTGTTGCATAAATATTAAAAACTCCAATGACAACAATTGCTTCTACAAGCAGACGGAATTGTGTGAACCAGCCAGATGTTAGATTTGTGGTGAATACATTTTTAAGGAAAGTATAAAAAGGCGTATTTGGTGTATTTTGGCGTTCAGTTAGAAGATCAGGATAAATTTTGGGCACCACATTTTGTATGCAAAACATGCGTAGAACATTTGCGACAGTGGACAAACGCGAAGAGAAATACCTTACAATTTGGAGTACTTATGGTATGAAGGGAGCCTAAAAACTATCATGAGGGCTGCCACTTTTGTCAACATCAAAAACTTTAATCACAATAACCGGAATAAATTGATATACTCTAATATGGAGTCAGCAAGGAGACCTCTTCCTAATTCTCAAGAAATACCTATTCCAACGTCAGTAAGTTGCAAATGCATCCGGAGGATGACTCTGATACATCGTCTGACGAGGTGCAGTTTCAGAAGAGTGAAAGTGACAGCAATTTTCAAGGACCATCAGAGGGTCCCCAACTCTTCAGCCAATAAGGCCTTAATGACGTTGTTAGAGATCTGAGCCTCTCAAAGGAGTAGTCCGGTAGATAATCATCGATCATTATAATGTTGAAGGAACACCACTGCAGATGACAACATCAGTCAAAGATTTAGGAGTGCTTTTTGATACCACTCTGTCTTTTTCTGATCACATAACTCAATTGATATCGACATGCTATAAAGTATATGGATTTATTTATCGTAATTGTAGAAACTTTCGTAATATACGAGCTTTATCTTTAGTATTCTTTTCTCTCATTCGATTCCGGTTGGAGTACGCTGGGTTGATCTGGTTTCTTATTTATGAAATACAAATATACTCTATTGAGGCGGTACAGAGAAGATTCCTGAAGCCCCTCTATTTCCTGTCGCATTTTATAGATATATGGAAGCTATGAACGTAGTGTATTGTTGCAGAAATTCAATTTTATTTCTCTTTCTACAACGAGAACGATTTCTTTGTTAAAATTTTTATTTTGTTTAGTACATAACAAACTTGGTCATCTCTGGCCCTTAAATTAGTGTAATTTTCCCAGAATTATCTGGAAGTCGTCACTTGGCTTCTATTGCAATCGCATTCGACCTAATGTCCTTATAAGATCCCCAGTGCGTGCTGTGATGTGCACCAACTTCAACAGAATTTCTGATCTTTGTAATATCAACGCCGACCCATTTAAATCCATCATTGATGCAGTCTTTCTTCGTCTGGTCTTTTCCCCCTAACACTTATCAATTTTTCATTTTTTTTATATTCTTTTATACTATATAGTAGCAATATTATTTTGTATTTGTAAAGCATTAAATATGTATATCATAGCAATATATATTTACTATATTAAATAATATATAATATATATATATATATATATATATATATATATATATATATATATGTATCTTTCTTTTTGTATTTTGCTCTCATGCAGTGCTCATTTACTATTTTCTGTAACTGGGTAAATATGTACCTGTCGGAAATAAATTGTTATTACTATATTTGTTTATGCTATTAACTCCTTTCGCATGCAATGCCACTATTGCCAAAAAAAGTTTTAGTCTGGAGAAGATATGATAAATCCTAGTCACTAGGTCGTGCCATACGACTACATTCAATCGCGTTCTCACGTGAAAAGCTTTTGCACACTAACTGTACAACCCTGGCTTAACACCCAATGGTGCGAATTGATCAAAACCTATAGACCAATGGCTCTCATTGCCAGCCAAGCAGTGTCCCCAACACCTTCAAGGGTTTTCGAATATGGCTATCAGATCGTCATTCAAACTTTATTGATCAAAATAATTTATTCTCATTGACGGAACATGGCTTCAGAAGCGATAGATCCAATAATACTGCTCATTCTTCCTTTTTTAGCGACATTGTATGTACGTTATAGGCCCTGCCGAGATCTTATGCGATCCCTGCGGAACGTTCGACTGTTTTCAAAATTACAAATGGTTGACATCAGAGGCGTCGCTCATTACTGGATTAAAATACAAAGAGCGAGATAAATATCAAAACGTTAGTGTAAGAGGTAATATTCCTATTACACGTATATGAATGACATCGAATGATGAACTCTTCCGCTGTATATATCCCTAGCAATTCTCTAAAGAACTCCGCTATACAAATTAAATGTAATTTAAATCTTGCTTGTCTTTCATCTTGGTGCTAAAATGATTCTCTATTGTTAAATCCAACAAAAACAGTACATTGTAGTACACCGAAGTTTTCCCTCGAAGAAAATCCTTTACTATATGTCACTGCTCAGACGTTTCCATTTTTATCAATGAGCAATTAAATTGGAAACCTTCTTGTGAATAATTTCAAAATTGAGTTATCCGTGCTATATATTCAGGAGCTTAAAACGCATCCTGTAAAGAATTTACCAGAAGACTCTGTATTACGGACAGGTAGCTTTCATACTTTTGTGGGGAGGGACCACTCCATTGTCGAACATATTTGTAATGCAGAAGAGCATTGTAAAAATTATCGTCCGTTTGAAGTAACTGCAAATGCTTTTTCAGAGAGTACAAAATTTTAACTTTAACCTGCATTTTTATCCTTGAACTTGCCCGCTTTTCGTAGCAAGATTTTTTCAGGATAAATAATTATCATAGCAAATACACCAGGCTTATGGATGACTTTTACATTGTCTTCTATACATATTCTGGTGGAAAATCTCAGGCTCGTTAAAATTTTTAACTGGGTTCTTCAAATTGAAATTTTGACTCATTTATTTTGAATTATGTGAAAATGGTTTCTAAATTGAAATACCAGATGTAAAGTTAAAAAAAACAAATATATTGACAAATAAAATATATATATATATATATATTTTACAAAGAAAATATTTTTACAGAAAACCTAAGGCAATCCCTGACTAGCTAAGCTTGAAATATTCTAATTAATTTATGAAACTAAATATGAGATCGAGATAGAATTAATTTTGAAGAAATTAAGAAGATTCGACGTCTATAACCTTTAAAATCATACTCACTGGCTCGGCTTTAGGATGGATTGGCCTTCGGCTTCCAACGTAAGTGTCCGGAACTTCAAAATTTTGTATGTAGTATCAGCCGATACACTTTATTATCAAATATAATACGAAAATAACGACTTATACTTTCTTAGGAGAATAAAACTGCCAACATCTCTCACTTTTGTTCCCGATATTCATCTGTCTGTTCTTCTTTTGTTTTATATCTAGGCCAACGCATTGGTTCGCCTGTACGCCTGTATGCTAGGCCACTTAGTATACACCCACATATTCGACATGTGTGATATTATAAAGGAAATTGCTGCCAGTCGCGCCATCCTTTCGTCGTACGAGATATTTCGAAGATTATGAGTACAATTTCGGAATAATGCATATTCATACAGTGTAATTGAAATGTGTGAATACTGTATATTAAACGTCTTTTAAAGGTGAAATGTAGAAAAATGTAATTACATAAGAAATATGTTTACGTAAAGCGATATATAAGATGAACGATAGTAAAGCGGAGGAGACGTACCTCTGCAAGTGTTGTTCAAGGGACTTCTTTTTTAAACATGGAAAATTGTGAATAATTAGTTATTAAATGATACCCAAAGTAGATATCTGTAATTTTTTTTTTTTAAAAACCTGTACAGATTGAATAACTGTGTTTAAAAAATTCATAAAGAGGGAGTACTGACGGTACTTCGCCTCCAACTTCTAACATCATCCAAATAAAAATTAACGGCGTGCACCAAACAGTGACGAAAAATATATCTGCAATAGATGAACTGGTAAAATTATAGAAGAAAATCATTGGTAAATAAAGGACAACAATTTATATCATTACAATATGTATAGATATGAAAAAGTTTATGTAACGCCCCCAGTTCTTTTCCATTAAAAACTTATAATTATTGTTATCTTACATTTTCTCATTTTTGCTTTATTAGTGTTTCGATATATTTTGCTCCGTATCGTGAACGGTAACTGAATTTTCTCGTAGGCTATCCTATTTCTCTACAAATCTTATTCCTTTAATGTTTTTTGTATTTCCATATCTTACCGTATTTCAATTTATTATGGTATTCTGTTGTAATGTTTAAGACCTAATTTCCGCTGTTTTTTCTTTCAATTTGAATTTTCCAGTATAATAGTCCCTAGTTTCCCTTCGATGTAGAAAGTTAAATATCGTCCGTAAAATTCCATGCTTTGCAGTGGTTGAAAATGTAAATGATTTTCTCGTCGTAAAAGGAAAAAGCAGTAATACTAAACTATTCTATCTACTCCTCGTGCATTCTATTTATGTATCTCGATTAATATTTTATTATAATTTCCCGTTTATCGAATGTATCGATTGAATGTACCGGGCGAAGTAGGCGCTGGAATCAAGCTAGTGTGATAGATGACAGATAGGTGTACATATATTGGTCAATATTAACAACAGAGACGGCTGTTAGATTTAATTACTACCATGTCCATTGTAATTATGTAATTACGGTTGTTTTCGAGGGTTGCATTGAATATGGGCATATATTCGATGACAGCTGTCCAAGTTCAATTTAGTGACAAAATAGCCTGCTAGAATAGGTATATGAATTATAGTCGATATTTGATACCCAAATTGGTAGTTTAGTTTGTAGTTTATGTTACAATTGGGCTTGAATTTGTTTCTAGAAATTGAACACAATAAATATCCACATTTGGGATTAGTACTATATTACTGTGGAGAACGGTGTTGCGTTATTTCTTACATGTATTCGTTTGTTTGATAAAATATTGAATATTTAAACTTGTATCTAATGTTGCTTTTTCGTGTTGTAACTTCCGAACGGTTTTCAACGTTTACACAAATTTATTATTAATTAATGTTATATTTAAAGATAAATAAAATGTGTGTCCTTTCATCTACGTTGATTTTAGATGTTTTCTCAACGCTGTTTTCAACAAAATCGTTTGGATTCCTACGCATGGTTTATTCAAGATTTGTAGAAGACTTAAACGTAACCTTGCTCTCGCGTTAGTTCTAATTTTGCGGAACATGCCTGTGTGTTAGATACTACTTGCAGGTGTTAACGTTTGCTTATCGTTACGAAAAACTTATTTTTTCAAATTTTACGTTATTTATCAATTAACTATTGCTTAATTTTTAATCCTACAAAGGTAAACTGAAAAATTCGGGAACTAACTATGAGACGGCGCTGTGTCAAAGCAATCTTTGAAGACATTGTATACTCTGATGTTTCAATGATGTACGTGTTAAACTTCATGTCGATCTTTCAAGTAGTTTATTGTGTGCATTCGTTTAAAGCAGAGCACATTTGGCTCTTCTTCAAAATGGACAACATTGAAATTCGCAAAATGATTAAATACCAGTGGAAAAAGTGTTTTTCGCCTAAAGAAATCCATGCTGATATGGTAAATGTGTTAGGCGAGGATGCTCCTTCTTTTAGGATTGATTGCAAATGAGTGAATGAATTTAAAAAGTCGTAAGAGCATAAGAAGCGTGCAAGAAGTTTTGCAATTTGTGGAAGCTGATCGCCGATCAACATTGTGAGATATTGTTAAGGATACAGACATCTTCAGAGAATGGGTGACGTAAATATTAAATTAGACATATGTAAGCGGTGTGCGAAATGGGTGCCGCGTTTGCTCACACCAACGCAAAAACTCAAACTCGTGGAATATTCTACAGCCATTTTGGACTGGTTTCGGCAAAATTCAACAGATTTTTCGCGCCAATTTGCGGCTGGCGATGAAACGTGGATCCACCACTGCACACGAGAAACCGAACAGCAATTAAAACACTGGCTCCAAAGAGGGCCAGTCATTCTATGGGCAGGAAAGGTGATGGCATCCGTGTTCTGGGATGCGAAGGGAATCTTACTTATGGATTACCTTCCAAAGGAACAAACGATTACTGCACAAAACTATTCTAAACTTTTGGATCGATTGAAGGCAACTATCATCGAAAAAGTACCCGGAAGAAAGCAAAAGAAAGGTCCTTTTCCACCAAGACAATCCGCCAGTTCACAAGAGCAGAATTGTAGAAGCAAAAATTGGGCAATTTAAAGTTCGAAGCACTTGAGCATTCCCCTTATTGACCGGATTTAGCTCCGTCGGAGTATTATCTCTTCCCAAAGCTTAAGAAACACCTCGGCGGTATGGGATTTGCTTGGGATGAGGAGCTAATAGCTGCCGTGGATCACTATTTGGAGGAGCTCGAGGAAAATGAGTACTGTGAAAGCATAAGGAAGCTTGAGCATCGATTAAATAAATGACCTTGAGGGAGATTATATCAAAAATAAAATACATTTCATTGAAATATTGCTATTTGCTATGCCTTAGTTACTGAATTTTTCAGCTTACCCTCGTACCACCATATTGTCTATTCTATCGAAAGTCATTAAAATATACAGAATACTTCATTTAACAAAATAATATCTCTACCAATTATTTCAAAACGAGATGTTTGATTGTTTTCTTTTTCTTTCGAAGAAGCTATTAAAACGTGTATCAAAATTCCTAACCAGTTGTTAATTTCACCCATCCTACAGCTCGAAAAATTAGCATAGTCAGCAAGATTGTCCCCATAACTTGGAATACCCGGTATATTTGTGAGGCGTCCAACTTTATTACTATCTATATGTATGTAATGACGCGATTGATTACTTTTTGTTAAATTATTCTAGTTTCTCCTATGCAAAATAATGACAGATTTTATCTATTCTGATGTCTCCGTATTCATTCGACACAATAGCACAAGGTATAATAGCCTTTCACATTTGATTACCTGCTCGAAGCGATAATCTAGAAGTACCGTTTCCATTGAGAGAATGGTAGAACAGATGAGTACACAAAAGCTTCAACATACACCCGTACAAGTGAGGTGTATCGACCGTCATTATTCGTCTTCGTTCTGTGCAATAACGTAAACGACATAAAGTCATAATGGTCATTACATAGTTCAATCTCAATTTGATCTACCTATAAGCTACAATATTGCATATTAAGTAATTCAGTATTCGATCAAACATTAGAATGCTGATTGGAAGTATATATTCCCTTAGGGGTAATGAAAATATAGTGCTCATGATTATTGCCCGTTCACATGTAAGGGATACTACATAATTGTATCGTTTGGGTCGATATCCGATATCCGAAACATATTTCATTCAAAAAAGAAAGATAAACTGCACAAGTTACTTTATTTATTTTTTGTTTAAAAGGAGAGTTTTCAAAATCGAGCGCTAAAAATTTCAGTTGTGATTGACTGTGTTCCATACATAAGCGCAAAATGAATATTAAGTCTGTCGCGGACAGCCGTATTTCTTCTTTTTGCTTATTATATATATATTTGCTTGCTTTACAAGGAAATATCTACCTGCATAACTCCTTTCATATCTGAGCATCAGCAAGGTTTTGTTGCAGGTAGGTCGACGATCACTAATTTAGCATGCATTGGCCAATATCTTAGTGAAGCGCTTGATAAGCGAAAGCAGGTGGATGTTATTTACGTAGATTTTTCTAAAGCTTTCGACTGCATTAACCACGAGATGCTACTACAAAAAATGGATAAATTTGGTTTTGGTGTGGGTTTCCTGACGTTGATTGAGTCTTACCTTACTGGAAGGAAGTGTTATGTCTGCTACAATGGTTATTTCTCTACGCCGTTTTCTCCAACATCAGGTGTTCCTCAAGGTTCAAATCTTGGACCACTTCTCTTCAATTTTTATATAAATGATTTACTATCTCTGTTTACGTGTCACGTCTTAGCATACGCAGATGACGTAAAGATATTTAATACTGTTGGTAGTATTTTCGATTGTAAACATTTACAAGACAATCTTCTTCGCATTAATACTTGGAGCAAGGTCAATTATCTCCCTCTGAACATCAACAAGTGTACTGTGGTTTCCTACAATAACACTCACACTACTTTACACTATAACTACCAGATTAATGATGCAGCCATACCACGCAATATTAAAACTTTGGATGTTGGTGTTTTGTTTGATAATAGACTGTCATTTACGGAACATATTTCGTCCATGTGTTCATCTGCTTCCAAAACTCTCGGTTTTGTCATGCGTTCTTGCAGGCATTTCTCAGACTTAGGTGTAATGAAACGTTTATATTATGCCTACGTTCGTTCTAAGCTTGAATACGCCTCCATTGTTTGGTATCCCCGTTATTTACACCAAGAGCTTATGATCGAACGCGTTCAAAAGAAATTTCTAAAGTATCTCTCCTTTCGAATGGACAACGTATATCCTGCAAGAGGTATCGAGTATTATAGCTTACTTGTTGAGCATGGTTTTCTATCTCTTGCTGACCGCCGCGAGCGTAACAGTTTCTTTGCAGGATCCTGAAAAATACTATCGACTCGCCAGCGCTTCTAGCGCAAATAAACTTTACCGTACCTACTCATCATACTCGCTACTATAATATATTTCAAGTACCTAGAGCTAATACCAACATTTTGCTTAAGGCACCTCTCAGTCACATGGTAAGGAACGCAAACAAACGGGATCTGGAGCCATTTTTGTGAGTCTTTCTTTTTTTTTGTTTCATTATTATATACATTTTCAGCATGTTATTATTGTAGGCAATACGATTTTAATTGTTTTATTTTAAATAAGAATTGTATTGCAATTTGTCCTGTAATTGGCTCTTGGGCTGTTGGGCAATAAAGGATTATTATTATTATTATTATTATTATTATTATTATTATTATTATTATTATTATTATTATTATTATTATTATTATTATTATTATTATTATTATTATTATTATTATTATTATTATTATTATTATTATTATTATTATTATTATTATTATTGACATATTTGTGTTTAATGTTGATGCTTTGGAATTATCTTGTGAAATACTATAAACGTTAGAGTTGTTTGGGCTATTTCCTTCGTTTAGGGAACTTACATAATTCGACGTTTCAATAGTGTGCCTACCGTCGCCTTCAGAATAGTCACGAGGAGGACTATTACTTGTCAGATTCATCATTCTTAGGTTCCTTGGCAATTTTAATCATAGCCTATTCGTATTATCTGAAAGACCTATTCCATTCAGGCCCGTACCGAATTTCTAGCTCTTGATGTAATATTGTTGATGATGGATTGCAATTAGAGTTGTTGTTTGGGCTATTTCCGTCGTTTCTGGAACTTACATAGTCCGACATTTCGGCTGTGTCTAGTGCTGTTTTCAGGTTAGCGCCGAGAGGGGCTGTTACTTGCCAGGTTCATCATGAATGATGAATATTGCAGTAGACACTCTGCTGAAACGTCGGACTATGAAAGTTCCAGAAACGATTGAAGTACCCCAAAGAACAACTCGTATTATAATCGTCAGCAACACCACACCAAGAGTTAGAAATTCGGTATGGGCCTGAATGAAATAGGTCTTTCAGACAACACGAAAAGACCGTGATTAAACTTGCTAAAGAATCCAACCACCAGAATGATGAATCTGACAACTAACAGCTCTATTCAGAGCTACCCTGAAGTAGTAGACACACTGCCGAAAAGTCGGACTATGTAAGTCCCACAAATGTTGTAAGAAAGCAGTACTTGTGAGTAGTACTTATTTAATGTTCTATTTGCTAGTACTTATGAAAACGTTCTGGTGGTTATAGAACTACTATTTATGGAGTACAAGTAGACATCAAATACCACCATGAAACTGAAAACTGTTAACTTTGGAATATATGTTTGTGCTTGACAAACAGTATATCCTTAACATGTATAAGAAGACGGACCTTTATACCGAAGACCAAAGTAACCAAGTAAGGACGTGCAGCATTTAACTATCACTCAGACGCTGCACTACCGATATATCGAGATATCGAGGCAAATAGGCAAAATATTAGTCTTTTGTTTCTGTACATATGTGCCTGTCCAATCGAGCTTTAGTAAACATTTTAGTTATAATACCCCACTACTGCACATAGTAGACGATATTATCAGGTATACTGACGAAGAGAAACTGACTGTAATGTATTTGCTTGACTACAACTGAAAGCATTTAATACAATCAACCTATAAACTAATGTCAGAAGTTCTACATCATAATGGTCTGAGATATGACGCGAGGAATATCATGTTTAACTTCGTAAATATAAAAAGCCAATACGTCACTTTAAACGCTGAAAAGTCTGCCGCTACTCCGATTATATATTCTATTTATAGTTGTACCCCTCTGATCCTTTAAAATTCAGTCATTTTTACGCTGACGATGCACAATTACATAATTCTCTTGGACCAGATGACGCAGGTGTTTACTGTAAATCAAGTTTCAATATTCAACGATTAGTGCATTAGTCATGTTTCTTAACATGTTCATACCATTAAGAGTTTTTGACAAGTGTATCGTCTTGAACAATTGAATAAAGATCACACTTAAGCAATAAAACAACATGAAGGTTTGTCATGGATCAGTCATTCTACTTTGCAAACTCATGAAACAGATTAATATAAAGTAGGCGCATGTCAATTAAATTCTGTAGCATTTTTGCTATCTGTAACTACTATATAATACATGTCTTATACGTGAGGATATAGGAGGAAAGGTTTTATTTTATATATAGGCTCTGATAATTGCTTTGTACCAGGTAATTCAGTGCTTTTTGATGGTATGAAGAACTGAGATTTTTTTAATTTTAGGAATTAATTAATTCAGACTTTGGAAAAAGCCAAGAAACTTGAGATTGTCATTGAACAAAATATTAGGACGTTAACTAAAGGAGCTATGCAAAGAAATCTATATAATTTAAAAAAATATATTTCTATCCATGAATTGCTTAAACATTTTATTTTAACATGAAATAATTTAGTATCTCTTCACGTGATGTTTGTGGGGCAATTTTCTTTTAGCGGTTGACGTAAAATAAATTTTACCTTATTCTACACGACTACGTACTGACACACATGTTCAAAACACATTTCCTCCGCGTTATAACGGAATTATATACAGCTTCGTAGCTCAACAACGAAACGTTAGTGCTACAAAACTAGCTCACGGTTTCTCAGACAAATAACACCCTGCAAGTAAGTACAATAATAAAAGCGCAGATATTAAACAAGAGAACATGAAATAAGTTCGAGTAAGAAAAGATAAGATATTCCATTGGATGATACAACATCAAGGTGGTTTATGGGTACATCTATTGTACGTATACAGAGAGTACGCAGAAATATTAACAAGTAAAGTACGAATTTGTCACACATAAATGGAACACTGTACAAGGTTGTACTTCTGAGATTTTTAATGTATAGTGCGCTCTGTAATATATTAGCCTTACAAATAAGTTTATCATTTTTCCTGAATCCTTTGAAGTTGATCTCAAATCCACTGAAAAGAAAATACAGGATATACTTGGAAATGGAGCACCTACGCTTTAAATGCCTTGCCAGTTTGAAGTGCAATAATTTGTGGTATGGAAGATATCGCGTGTGACGCGTTATAAAAGATAAAAAAGCTCTGAATTGTATCAAGTGGTCTTTTTGAACATACTTTAAACTTCTCCTTGTATTGGACTTTATGCTTTTTTCATTGACACTGTGATAACTATATATATTTAAAACTTTAAGTTTACTTTAGCTGCTTTGTCATCTAGTAAATAAGATGAGCCAACAGGTGTTTATTAATCTCACTACTTCTTGGTTACATTTTGATAGAACATTTCGCAGCACATACAATTCAAATAAGACAATATATTTGGCATTTAAATTGTTTTCACGATTGCTGAGAAACTATTTCCACCTTGCCTACTGTGATATCGGCAGCACATCAAAACCTAGGAAGAATATTATATATTCTAATAATTCTAAAGTAAATGTATATGCACTTGAACTAATATCTGTTAACTGTTATGCACTTGCCGTATTAATAATGTAGTGTTCGTGAAATATTTCGATATATCTACTAGCATCGTGGCATCTAGGGGGATTTAAAGCGACTTGAACTCAATGGTCTTGTGGTGCAAGGGTTAGCACATTATGCCGGAGACGTAAAGGTGTTGGGTTCGAGTCTCCGAGACCGATATTTTTTCAGTAATTTAATTACGTTGGATGATTGCAAGAAAATTGTAATTTTATCATATATGCACTTTCAACAAGATTCTGTATGCTAAGAGAAAATAAGGCACTTAATTACGCCACACAGTTAAATAATCGGAACTAATAATGAGGTGATCTGATGGATCCGTACGAGATGTATTGCAACTATCTTTGCTTAGAAAAATGTTAACTAAAAACACTCACAAATTTATATCAATTACACCGTCCAACAAAATAATTTTTTGTCGTGGAGCCTGTAAAATACGAACTGATTTAGGGTATTTCTGGCGTGCTGGTTCCAAAAATAACTGGCATTTCTTCCTAGCAGCTCTAGGTTTTAAGATACACCATGGTAAAATTTATTATTCATACGTAATAAATTTCACCGTTATTTATTAGTAGAAGAGATGCTTTCAAACTTTCACACGCTCGGATGTAACATCAGCATCAAGATTAGTTACCTTCACAGCCACTTAAATCGTTTTCTAGAAAACTTAGGTGATGTTAGTGAGAAACAGGAGGAAAAATTTCACAGACACATCAGCATTATCAAGGAAAAGTACCAAGGAAGATGGGATACCCATATGATGGCTGATTACTGCTGGAATCTTCAGCTTCGTTACACTTAAAGAAGCCGAGGCACCAAGAAATATATTGGCTAGTGTTATATACGTTAAAAGGTCTCACTTCTTTCCCATATTCTAATTAAAATTCGTCGTGTTACTTCCTGAATTTATACTGAAAACCGGATTTGTCTGGTAATTGCAATTGGCCAATGAGATTATCAGAATAACTAGGCATTGCTAATGTTCTGTGCAATAATTACTGTCCATTTGCGAAATGAACTAGTACATTTTCGGCGAAATCGTTTGGTACTGTACCACAGCTCCTAACCTAAGAGATCCTATTTTTACACGTTAAAAACTCTGCCGATTTATCTTAGAAGCTGGAACTACTACCAGGAGGCTGTGTCAAGAAAATCGATGCTCGGATTGCATTTTTGGTGATTACTGTATTTATATGTTTGTTCCATTATTTATTTTGCATTGCTAATCCTAAGTATTTAATGTGTTTTGTTTGGGTTGGCTATTGAATGCTATATTGAAATTCAATGATTGTTTACTCTTCTAAAAAACCGTATGTATGTATATTCTGATTTCTTTTCATTAATTGTTAATAGATTTTTTTGACACCATTCTTCTATTTTTGTTATATAAGCTTCGATTTGTTGCTCCAGTTTGTCTTTATCTTTTCCAGAGCGTGCTATACGAGTGCACTTATTGTCTGCATATACATATGTACAACTTCCCATCCATATTGATGCTAATGATGCATCTTATGTAGCGAAGTCAGGACAAATTTCAACCTTGCGGTATATCCTATTCTGCAGTTAATGTTTACCCTTGTCGGAATCTTCTGTTGTTGTTTGAGTTCTATCCGTTAAGCATATGTTTATAAAGTTGCTTTCATTGCCTTTGATTCCTATTTTCGTCAGTTTTTCTATCAATTTTATCTTTGAGACGGTATCAACAGCCTTTTTCTTGGCTGCAAAGATTACTATGGGTATCTTCTTTTTTATCTACTTTAGCTTTTATTCTATTGAATAATCTTGTTATTGTTAACTCTTTGAGTTTTTTGAAAATGCCTACTGCCTTTTATCTTCTCCTTCTAATAGTTCCTCTTCGAATGTTGACTACCATGCATGCTATTTTAACTTTCTTTGCTGTTAATCGGAATAATCCAGTCGTATTCATTCCGAATCAGATTTTGAGAAGTTTCAAAGAATTCGTCTGCTGCCAATACTCCTCTTTCCCATTACATTTCCCTGTAGAATGTTCTGCAGTAGGTGAAGTCTGTTCTCATTTTTCATTATGCGCCTGAATTTTCACGGTATCAACCACTTCCTTTTTTTTCCGATCCTTCTCATAACTTCGTTGTTTGTTATGTGTTCTGTCTACGGTATTTTCAGTATATTGCGATATAACCACATCTCAATGATTTTAATTTCCTTGTTGTAGCTTCAGTAAGTGTAGAATAAAATGGAGAACACATAACAGCGCAGGAGTCTTACTTTTGTGCTTAATGTCATATCATGACGTATGAACAGATTTTTCATTCAATTATAAGTAGACCTAGCCTTTTCAATTCTACAATGTATTTCTTGTGAGTGAGTCATTTAGAGTAGTTCCGAGATAGGTAAAACTGCTCACTCGTTCTATCCGTTTTCGATTTATTGTGAGATGACAGTTGTTATTTTGAAGAATTCCAGATTTTCTGTGTTCCAATGCTTCCCTGAATATGTATTCTGAATTTACATTAAACAGTAATGGAGATAGAATGCAACCTTGTCTTCCCCATTCAGGCCCACCCTTTTCAAAATTTCTACAACTTTTGGTGTTCTACTCTATCAAATGCCTTCTGATAGTCAACAAAACTGTTTTTCATGTATTACTTTATTTTGTAGCAGGTATTCAATTAGTATTGATTTCTAGAATTTTAGTTAGCGTGGCTAATCTGCATATTGGTCTATAATTATTAAGGTAAAGTGTAGTACTATTAAGTAGTCCGGGAATGTCCTAATCTTCTCTGCGCTGTTTAGTAATTTACTTCGTATCGGTAATAAATAATTTCTGTTCTGCTCTTGTGCCTTATTATCCTTCAGATCTACTGTGATTTTGTGGTATACTTTTTTTGATATTGCACTGCGTTTCTCTATTACGTTTCTTCCTATGCGTGCAAAGTGCTTCTCTTTGACTATTATTATTATTAGATTTCATATTTTCGATAGTTCGGTTCTAAATCTTTCGAATCTTCTTGTTTCTTTGCATTTCCCATCGTATATGACACGTGTTTCTTTGCCTCGTAGTATGCATTTTTCTAGTTCTCGCTGAGAGGGTGTTTTCTATATTTCTTGTATAGATTGCTCCTTTTTAGACTACAAATATTTCTTTTTTAAATCTATAGTTAATAACACTATGCCAAGAGCTGCATTTTTATGAATAGTTTACCTTCATCAAATATCAAATCTACGATGCCAAAGGATTGTAATTCTATTTGATGTAACACTTTTACGTACCGTTGTAACCTATAAATCTAATTTATCGATTAGTAATTATAAAAAATCAATATACAAATGCATATCTTAAATGAATAATAACGTCTTAATAAAAGAGTTATTCATACAATTATACGTTACAGCTAGAATGCATTTTGTATTCTAATAGCGTGGTTTCGTAGAACAAATTTCTGAACAAAAAGCTTTCAATACGTTGTAATAGCGTTAATACTCTTCTACATTACTTTGGGTTAATATCAATTTAATATCTATTAGATACAACTTCTACTACGACCTTCCTAGAACAATTACCCTACATCTTCCACGAGAGCGAACAATATCGTGACATAGATAGCCGCGTAGAGAACGGGAAGCGCTGCGAGTGTTTGTGGCATTTTTAATTAGTACCGCGTTCCCTTTCCAACGGATCTTCTCCCCTTTTTCTGCCGCCGCAGCAATCTCGTACAGAATTACGTCCTTTGTTGGAAACACTTCAAAGTTGAAATTTTATTTCATATAACAATGTATCCGATTCAGCCTGTTTAGTCAATAAGTCCTTCAGGCTGAACACGAAAGGAAAAACTATTTCAAAAGAAGGGGAGAAACCCCGCGTGCTTCTTCTTTACCGCGAAATCTTTTTTGTCGTCGTATAAGCATGGTCAAATCGTTTTCTCGAGCCCTTTTTATCTTAAACAAGGAAGTCTGTCAAAGGAGATGCAGCTTTTGTTGAACTAGAAATGAAAATTATAATCTGTAAGTTAACTTTCCTAAAACCCACTCGTCTAAAGCAAGGAAACTTGGTGATTTATTACGTATTACGCTAAACAACTTTATTCACCATATGGTATGTAACAGACTAACTACATGAAATTAATTTTACAAAACATTTTAAAACAGTCTATAGATCTAGAATTCAAATAACTGTCTATTATTCTTCCTGATTCAGAAGACAAAAAATGGAAAAAATAGCACGAGGAGAATATTCATGCATTTGCTCGTGAAGGTAATTTCAAACAAAACTGAGTATTGAATGGAAAACTCCTTATTTCTTGCTTGAATTACTGCAGTCACATTGTTCTGAAACGTACAGATGAGCTTTTAATTACTTCGGTGATATTAAAGGAGAAAGAGTGCTCAAAAATTGCAATTTTATGAAGAGGACGAGTCAAAAGGTCACAACTGTGTATGGTAATATTTCTGTTTGGGAAAGTTAAGTCTATTAAAGAGGAACGCTAACTTTTCTTACGAACTTTGTTTTAAAATAGTTATATTAAGGAAATTATGTACATGAAGAAGTTAGCCACAAGGCATTAAAGGCTCTGCAAGCCTACATATATTTGCTCCCAAAAATGTACATCTCATCACAGTATGATGTGCTCTTATTCTATCAGATCTTGTGCAACATTTCAATCTCCTTAAAAAATTATTTTCTTGTGTATCCTGCCGTCTTGTTTCTTCGTTGTTATCCATGTTTCGCTACCGTATAAAATGGTTGGCACCCCTATCGTCTTGTAAAATTTTATTTGTGTACCCTTTCTTGTTTTATTTGTTAACGGTCTGCTGATTGTTCCACAGATATGTGTGAATTTATTCAGTTTTTCCTCTACGTCTCTCTTTCGGTCATAAGATATATGGCAGCCTAAATGCTTTACTAAATAACGTTGGCGACACACAGCAGCTGTTACGAACTCAGCAAATTATCGGAAATATTTCATTTTTGATATTCATATTTTTATATTTATGTATCTTTTAATTCAATATTTTTTAATGCGTTAGTTGTTAATCTTTTCTATGTTCTTATATTGTAATTTACTTCAATCTCTATATGCATATGCTTACAAAAATACCTTAGCGTAAAAGATATCGCTTAAAATATATTTATAATATATATTATATTAGCGCGCTGTTTCTGCAGAATCTATCTCAGCGCCTTACGCCTAGTACGTATTCAGTTGTCATAGCGACGTTCACGTCGCGAGAATCGCAACAGCACGACTGCCGGTCTGCCGCAGCTTATTCGTCGACCACATCATACTCGGCGCATGCTTGGGCTAACTATCCGTCGCAGGTAGTAGACGGCCTGTATATAATCATCCCTTCGCACGATTGGTGGTTTAAGGTTTTCTCGCTATAATTAGGGGGCTGCGGCAAAGAAGCCTATCCTACCAAAGCGTAGGTATAGCAATAAATATTATGCGTCCATTGCGGCAAACCATAGTCTACGGACTCATACGCACATTGATGCAAAGCTTAAGATTTATGGAAGACCTTGGTAGTCGAGAGTCATATTTACGACAGACGTGGAACGACTATTAATCGCCACGGTCACTCTACTGGGTCTTTCAGCTCCTATACAAAAGTATTAGTGGGTTCCTAATATAAATAAATGTATGCGTGCAAGCGTATAGCAAACATTTGCGGAAACCGTAACAAACGTTAAATTAAAGTTAGAGTATAAAATCTCTAACACAAGGTAAACATATTCAAACATATACATATAATATTACTGGTGGCAACAACGAATTATTGCTATTGTATACACATAGATTTGGACTTCGTTCTTATGATTTCGTTAATATATGTATTAAACAGACTCTAAGTTTAATTTACTAAACCTACCCAGCAGTTCACGGGTAATCACTCCAATAAACTAATTGTACGCTAATAGCAGCCTTGTCTAACTCCTTTGTTTGTTCGTATTTCCTTAGTTAATCTTTCGCCTATATCTACCATAATTCTGGTGTCAGTATATAAACCCTGCATAACTCTTATTAAATAATATGGATATCATAGTATCCCCTAATTTACATCTGTTTACATTATCTCGAAGTTTATAAACTCTATGTTTGCTTCTCTGCTGTATTCCCTGTGCTTTTCTATAATTTGTTCCTCTTCTGCTATGATTTTCAACCTGTTGTTTAATATTCTGGGGTAAATTTTATAAGCGGTATCTAGTAGGCTAATCGGCCAGTAATTTTGAGAGTTATTCTATCGCCATTTTTGACACCGAGACTACTACCGCTCTTTTCCAATCATTTATTAAATACATGTAGATGTCTTAGGTGTAGTATAATTCCCACGTATTTCCAAAGCTCTGTGTTCCTGCCATCCATACCAGTCGCTTTTCTATTTTTAGTAGCCCTCGAGGCTTCTTCCAGTTCTGTTATATCTATATCATCCAAACCGTTAATGTCCACTTCTTGTATAGTTGTTTTGTCAATATTTTCCTTGCAGCAGAGCTGTTCACAATGTTTTACCCAGATCTCCTCGTCTATGTTGTTTATTTGTATTTTGTCATTTTCATTATTGTTTAATATAGTCATGAAATATAAAAAACTTATCAAAATAAACCCTGTACAAACATCTATGCTTTATCGTTATAAACACATATTATTTGTCCTTATTCTATTAGCTTACCATGTTTCATTGCGCAAGATTTTTTACTTGTTAAATTGATCGATAAAAACGCTATCAACGAAAACTACAATATCATTCAAGCTAGGAAAACCCCGTAAAATTTTTTATAGCGTTGTTCGAATATTTTCTTTCACTAACAGTATACGTCTGAACTCTAAGAATTTATTCCCCTCCATACTCCGCGCTGTCGAAATCTTTTTGGTAACGCATAAAACATTTTTTACAATCACTAACCGTTTTTTCCTTCGCTGTCATCCGACATATCAAACCATTTATCTGCCACGTATAAATTTTCGAGCAGTTTACGTTTATTACCGAGTCCATAATTCTCTCCTTAGTCTCGATATCCGACGTCAACTGAATAGAGAATCAGGTCGGATAACGGAGAGGTAGATCGTCGCTAGGGGTAGTAGGGATGGACGGGTTGGTTTCTAGGGATCGTCGTGGAGCAAACAGATTGGTATGGGTGAAGGTCATAGAGACGCCGCGCGCTACCACACCGCAGCACTGCCACGGTCGTCATTCGACACTCGCTCCCTCTGTCCGCGATCTAGGAGCAACACGACCGAGGCTTCGAGGCTGCCGTTGACAACGATAAGCGAAAAGAGGAAAAAGTATTGACATTATGGCGGCAAGCAGGCGAAGCAACCGTACGATATATACATTAGCTCTCCATTAGTGATCGAATCATGCGGAAATTTTGGCTTTGTGTTCTTGCTTTGGAGAACAACACGAAGTCAGGAAAACAATACTCAACTGCGTAGGGAGAAAACGTTAAAAGACGGCGTGTCGTGTAAATCTTGTAGCGCGTTAATTACGTTATTTGATACATGTTACGCGTACGAAACAACTTAGAAAGATGTCTTTCAGATGAGACAAAAAAACAAGCGAACAACTCTATTAACGTAATTTGTACCGTCAAGACAAAATGAAATAATGAGGTATCTACATAACATTTTTAAAATAATGAGTACAAGAGGGAATACTCACAGGGGAACACTGGCAGCGGGCATATTCAGAATTCCATGAAATTGTACAGACTGAAAGATGATTTTTAAATTTTTAGGCATATCTCTCAGATAATAACTGATATTGGAAATAGTCATTATTTGCAGTAGATTTTGTGCTCCCAAGGATAACGTAAGCCACCTTCACAGAAAGTCAATAATGGGGGACGGGGTCTCCTCCTTCACTTTCTCCCCATCCATATTTTAAATAATTTTCCTCTCTCTTATTTCTCAAAAAGGTCGCTTTTACGTACCAAAGATAAGAACGCTGTAAATACAGCTTTTCTCATGGTATTGGTGAAATCATTCACGAGAAAGACAATGTGAAGAGACAAAAAATACATGGGCATGTTTCTGCCTACCCGGCCTCATCAACGTGGTTTCGAGCAGTTTTTTGCTCGACATATTGCATTCCCTCTCTGCTGCTCTGGCCATGTATAACCCTACAATTCAAGTGATTATTTCTGGCACTAAGTAGTGCCAAAAGAATGAATCACTTGTATGCAAAAGTTTGACACAGCTTCCCACCCTTCTCTCGAGCAATACATGGATTGCTAGTCCCGAGAGGGGGCTCGCACAAAGGGCAGTGCATGAATGATTTCTCAGGCTTACCATGACGTGAAATCATTCACGAGAAAGACAATATTTTTCACCAATACCATGAAAAAAGCTGTACTTACAATGTTCTTATCTTTGGTGTTATTTTTTAGGCATTTTTGTTCTGTGTTTTAAATACATCATGGTAAGCCTGAGAAATCATTCGTATGTGCAGTCACCCTACGCACTGCCCTTTGGGCGAGCGCCCTCTCGGGACTAGCAATCCCTGTATTGCTCGAGAGGAGGGTGGGAAGGTGCACCCGCTTCTTGCCGTTGTCTCTGACTTTTGCAGACAAGTAGTTCATTCTTTTGGCACTGGTTACCGCCAAAAATTATCACTTGAATTGTAGGGTTGGATATGGTGATAGTAGCAGAGAGGGCATTGCAATATGTTGCGCAAAAAACCGCTCGAAACTGTATTTACAGCGTTTTCATCTTTGGTATTATTTTGTAGGTATTCTTTTAGATGCGCTTTTACATAGATCAAGTACCATTCCTTTAATATATATCGTTGTTTGCATTTGAAACTCTTGGAACTTGCGATTATTATGAGATCATTTTGTGACGTGTTGAGTCTGGAGTGAATTGATAAGCAATCTTTCATCTACGGCGAGTTCAACTGCCCTAATTTATCAGTTGGAACCGTAGTGATGGCAAATCCTACTCAACTTTACGCATGCATTAAACCTACAACAGTTTAACAATGTTGTAGATGTTAATAGGAGGTTCCTGGACCTTGTACTATCAAATCTTGACTCTTTGATTGTATTCTGTAAAGACTGAGATTCCCTAGTTCCTGAGGATGTTTATCATCCGCCCCTCGATATATCATTGCATTTGCCCCACACGGCACCTGTTGCTAATTTTCCCTCTAATAACAACCCAATAGTATATTGACAATCAATTGGTCGTCCCTCAACGATATTACTGATGCCAACATTGCATGTCTGCGTTTTACATTCAATTTTATTCAGTTGTTGGGGAATCGGTCCCTTTCTATACATATCCACGTTAAGAAACTTCTACACCTTAAATCCTGCTATTGTGAGAAATCGAAACGAACAGGCTCCATAGCTTTCCGAGGCAATTTCTGACGAACTCGATTCTTAACTAAGGCCGAAATTCGTTCTGCTTTCAAGGAGTATCAAACAACTGTCCAAGAAAGTATAAACACTAACTCTAAGTTTTTCTGGCAATATATTGCGTCTAGGAGTATCATAGTAATATTACTCTAAACAAGCCCGAAAACATAGTTTAAGCTTCTGCGGATATGTCTTCTATGGTTTATCAAAACAGCCGCGTCTCAATTCCACCCAATCACCCTGACATTAGAAATTCTTATCCACTGCATATTGGTATATTTACATCCGATCAGGTTCTTAGCTTGAACCCACAATGATCACTGATCACAATGGTTTTCCCTGTTTTGTAATAGGAGATTGTGCACCTGTTTCATGTCAACCGTTAAGTGTTACATTTAATCAGCAAGATTCGAGCGTTTTCCGATTTTTGGATGATATGCAGAGTTACTCCCGTTTTTAAGAAGAGCGATCGTAGTAATATTGAAAATTATAGACCATAATCACTCTTTCCCGCGTGCGCACAGGTCTTGGAAACACTTTTGTGGGGAAAATTATACAGCTGTGTTCAGTCACGATTATCCGGAAGACAACACGGATTCATTAGTAGGTCTACGATAAGCAACTTAGCAGAGGTTACCTAATCGAAATTACCTTCATTTAGATTGATTCGTAAGACTACTGACCTCTTTCGTTCTTGCCTTCAGAATCGTTCTTCATACGTACATTAGAATAGCGTTACACATGCCTCCTTCGTTGCTTCCACACGAAATAAGTCAAGGATCTATTTTAGGTCCACTTCTATTTAATATCTTTCTAAATTAACTATTTAGTCTGCTTGATTGCAAAGTCTTGGCTTACGCTGATGATCTGAAAATGTATTCTACTATTTTTCCCGCTGATGATTGTCTTGTGTTGGAGAGAATCCTGTCCATAATATATAAATGGCGTGGCCGAAATAATACTGACGTCTATTAAACAGATACGATTGAAACAAGTGTACCAGAGAATTACTAAATTCAAAAGACAATAATTTATAGAGAATCAAGAACTGATAGAGACGATAAAAACCTTTGTCACAATTGATCATCTCTTCACAAAGCCATGCTAAGAGAATGAAATACTGTTTTTAATGCAAGGACAAACAGCATTGTTTAAATATATTGGCATAGTTTAACAGAATAGATGTAGGGTGGTAGTTAGATATATTAGCAGAATCACCATTTTCTGAGTAAATTGACATAAATTAATCACTTCTCCACATAACCAATGCTGAGAGGATGGGATGCTGTTTCTAATGCAAGAATAAATGGTAGAGTATAGACATTGTTTAAAGACACACAAGGCAAAGTTTGACAGAATAGACACAGGGTGATATACCACCATGATCACCAGACATGAATGTAGACACACTGCGGACAGTCCATTTATCCGAGAATAGGAAAGTTTTTAAGGCTAAAATTCTAGACAAAAGTTTCACTAATATGTACTTGCCATCTTTAATGAAACATGAGAGAATTTGGCCATGACCAGACCTGCAACTATTTTTTTAATTTATGTATGGAGTGTAGGCTAAAATTTTAAGAGAACTCAATAATGCTAATACATAACTCAGTGTTAGATGCGTCTTAGAGATTGCTGATAGATGGGTCAGTAAAAACTCTACTAAAATATTCGGCAAATCCATCAATTTGTTGATGTTACAGGAATTGACATAGTTGAGCATCATATCGGAATACGACTTCTTCGTTTCTTCCCCTGGTTTTAAATTATGAAATAAATTTCGTTATCCTATTTTTTTATCGATAAGTTCTGGAATTGTATTAGAAAATCAAGTGGAGTAAATCAAAACTTCAACGACACTAGAGATTCAGTTTCAAGTATTTATTGCAATATTCGAACCCACTATAAGAGAAAACAAACGAATTTATACTACTACTAACGTAGACTTATCCATATAAATATTCTCCAAGCGACGACCCTTATGCCATAATATTTTTTTGTCGTGATCGTACGAACGCCTCGCGTCGCCTCGTATTCCACCTTCTCCTAAAAGCACTTAATATTCCTGTTCTATTTCGATAGATTTTCCAGCAGAATCTCTCCGTACAGTCGTTTGTCGCGTTCTCTTTTCATTTCGTTCCAGAACGGACGTTTCGCGGCTCTGAAACCAACCGAATATCCATCGGTTGAACGGGTCCTCTTGAAATTGACAAACAGACTTGACAATCTGCATTGTGGTTGACATTTATCACTGTTCCACGTTATATCGCGTCGAATTCATTCGGATGCCTGTTCGAATTTGACGAAACATTCACTCTAAAAAGAAAGGCATCCGTGTACGTGTTCCCGTTGAATTTTTCGTGGCGATTTTGCCGTTATTGAAAGGTATGTGCATTACCAATTCGGTATTTGCTTGTATCAGTACTTTGCATAAATGCTTTTGCTATTGTTTGTTGGTGCAATTGTTTATTATTTACATTAATACAATACAACGGTCTTAAAACTTCTAGTACCATCCAATTACGCTGACAAGTAGCGCATTTTTTCAAAACTGGTAAAAGCAGCAGGTCGGAGTTTACACCAAAATTACATGACGGACATGTTGTACAATAGAGGAAGAACTTAGAAGCCTCAGCTAAAGATTGGAGTAGAGCACAGTGATCTCCGCTGCAAAGCTTTAAGTGAAGCTATGATTAGATAAATGCTTCAAAGTGTTAGGTTCGTGGAAGAATATATGTACATTGTAACAATTGAACGTCAAAGCTATGAGAAAGATAGCATAGTCGCATGAGTTGAAACTTGAGATTCATGGTACTGGAAGACGTGCATTTGTTATAGATTTGTTGGAAATTTTGTAACCAATCAAAGTACCGTTCTGATCTGTAGAAGATCATCACAAAATAGATGAGATACTCAGAACAACTTGATTTCAAACAATGGTCTCAATATCTCTTGAATAAAATTGGAGCCAACCAGATCGGACTACACAACAAAAACTGCCAACGCATTGTGGTGTCAAATTTGTAAGTAAATAATCTCCGATCGATGAATCCGATTATCATAAAGTTTGGTATGGCTACTTGAAATTTGTTATGGAAGATTAAAAAAAATATGAAAATATTAATAGCTTATTAAGAAAAACATATCTGTGTAGTAAAATATGTAATTAATTGCATATACTAGACATTAACAAATTTAAATCGTTTTAAGAACTGCTGCAACAAGCCCGATGAATTAGTATAATACTTATAATAATGATGTCACAAACTTCCGTGATACAAAGATTATATTGCAAAGAATGCCTAATGTAAATTTTTTTGGTTTGTAATCATACACACATTGCATTTTCATTGCTGTGATAAAGACAACGCGAAACCAACCATTGACGAATCTCATACTGTATTCTAAAGTAATGGTTTTGATTGTCCATTTTGGATATAGATTAGAATATAGATTTCTTAGGTTTAGTTCATATGTAAAAACTGAAGGGCTGATTGACGTGATCAACCGGAGAAAACGAAATAGATTGTTAAGGTTGCGAGATAAAAACTTGGAAGTTGGTGAATCTGGTAACAGATGCGCATTTACAAAAGTTAATTAAGAACCCGTCTACATGGTTTAAGACCAAGTAATTGACTATACACCAGAAATAGACTAAACGAAAATGCAGTATACACGGATCTACAGGAATACTAGACTTAATACTAAACGACAGTTACGCGAAACCTCTTCGCAGCTGTACACAGCGATTCAAACGCTCCAAAACTCCATTCTCGAACTCTCTACCTGGTTTTGGTCTTTTTGTGCACTATCCGGAACGTTTGAGGCGTAGCGCTTTATTCTTCCTCCGCTTCTAAAACCTGCAACTTAGGCAGAGCGAAAACATTTAAGAGGGAGCGTTTTTGTGCAACGGATTCAAACTTTTAGAAACCGGTTGTTGGCTCGTCGATTGTCCACAATAGCGTCGTCTTCATTGGCCGTACTTCGGAGTTCGTCTTTCATTCGCTGAATGGGAAGAAGAGACAAAGCGATTTTTGTACAGGTGAGGACTTCTGGTAAATAAGTCACTTTATGGTCGTGAAATTTGCCGTCAGAAGTTCGAGATTTACTCGCGGTAATGAATTCCGTCGTGTTAAGTCCGACTATACGCGGAAGAATTACTTCGAAAAGAAAAAGTTTATGGTTAAAGATGGAGGAAAGAGCCTTCTGTTCTATTAGCCTCGAAGCTAGTTATAGTATACTTGTAGGTATGGTATACAGTAATACAATCTAGGATTATTAACCATGAGTGTTATTATATTTTAGAGCTGTTAACGATCTTCCAGCAGACTATGATTCACAAATATAATCTGCTGTCAGACGTGAAAGCCCACGAACTTTTAGAATAAAAAAAAACATACAGAAACCTAATATTTTCTTGCATTTGCTCATGTATTGCTACACAATCATTTTTCAATGTAACCTTTCCTTTGATAATTCTTTATATACAGAATGCAATCGACAAACTATCGGGAGTTAAGGTAATTTTCTATTTTATTTACCTATTATATCATTTACTAGAAAACAACACACACTATTATTTCTAGGCAGCTTTGAGTTAGTTTTTAATTAACTCCTCTACTACGTTTTATCACCGCTATTAAACTTAATTTTAAGAACTATACACCTTTAAAAATTTTATAGAATAGCCACTGCCATTGGCAGTTTTTCAAATAAAGCAGCAAATGCAAAATAAGCATTTGAAGAGGACGCTATAAATTAGACAAAATAGTGAAAAACGAAGGCATAACAATTTTTTAGTATCTTTTGATTGTTTTATCCAGAAACAATTTAATTTTCTAGGAAATACATTATATCAGAACAATCTAGGGTTTGCTATGTCCTTTCGCATAGCCAGCAGATGTAGCGAGCATAAAGCATGTGCTTTAATTCAGTGACGGCAAAGAGAAGACGTACAATGTTGCCGCTCCAAAATAAAACTGAGAAAACTTTAAAAAACGGTAAAAATTGCTACATCGCAGTGTCCAAAATTCACAATAAGTGATATTAAAGGGAGAAAGAACGAAATCATTGCCTACATTGCTTTTACAAAGAGTGCAGTAGATTCCAATATCTGGCGAAAATTAAGCAAACAAAAACAAGTGGTTTCATCGTCAAATAGTTGGAAGAGTCGATTTTGAAGCAAGTTTGCATAGTCTGAGATAGTTTTCCTCAGTTATCAGTCATTGCTAAAAAATTATTTGCCAAGTCATTGTAGCGAACACTTTTAATGAAAGTTGCAGAAACGGATTTGACACCCGCATCAGGTCTTTAATGGTGATGAGAACGAACTGTTTTGGAAAGTCCTTTTAGACAAAACTTTCAAACACCGCAGCGAAAAACGATACATAGACGCGACGTGAGCCTACAACTTTCGTGCCTTACAGCAACGCCTTCGTTATTCGTAACCCAAGGTAAATGTTTTTGTTTTATACTAGAAATTAAAAAGGAAACAAAGGATTCAAAAGCTAAAATATTATCACAAGCCTCTACTGATGTATATCATATTTGAAGATGCCTTTTTTGAAGGATTTTACTATCTCTTGAAGACGTTTGGTGTACTATACCATCGCGACTTATTCAATGATCATGAGAAAAACGGTAATCCCAAAACATGTGATGATATCATTATCATCACACTCTATTTCGTTAGCTTGTTTATGACGTAAATTACTAGATGTTCAGGATTCCCAGGATGCAATAATTATGAGGAAATACACGACATTATCAATATTTACAACGACATTTTTCAAACCGATCGACCTAATTAAATTGCGTAATGAAGCATTGTTATGTTGTGGGAGGGCATGAAGAAATTCTAGCTACAAATGAAGGGATAACTTCATCATTATCAATGGATTTAACGAGCAATAAAAAAGACGAGGAAGAAAGTATCCCAGACTGCGTAGAGAAGCCGACGAAGTAGTTACACTAGTTAAATGGAGTATAGTATACTTGAGCTGTTTTACATCATCGGCTAACGTATTCATAAACTCCGCCTGTGGTAAATAACTGTTACTGTGGTCCCAAGCCCGGATAAGGGAGGAGAGTCCTCAAGTCAGGTTAGGTCCTTACATGGGAGAAAAAAGGTAACTTAGGTCACAGAAGCAAAGATATGCCTCGGAACTGGACGAATCTAATGCTAGAGATCTGCAGCTGAAGAGGCATAGGAAGAAAACAAACGATAGCCTATCTACCACGTGTAGTAAGGAAGAAGAAGAAGAAGGGTACTTTATTATATGTTTATTATTTTGTTGTTAGAGTTTGTGAGAACGTGTAATATATCAAATTATCTGTACGTTAATGATATTTTATTCTCGCCTTGTGGCTGTGTACATCTATCTCTACTTTTTATTAGGTTCATGTTGGTTTTGAAAAGGTGTTTTTCAATTTTATAGAGCATCAATAGATTATTTAATGTTAGTAATTGATTAATATGGTATTCAATTTCTGAGTTCTTTTTAGTATAAAGTCTGTGTCGATGCTCGAATGTCTGGAGAATACAGCATTTTTAAGATTTTGCGTCATTGCTTTTGCATCTTATTTAGGTTTGATTGAGAGGTATCTCTGCAGATGCTCGTCAAGTAATTTTTGCAAGATTGAAGAATGCATTATATATGAATTTCCTTAGTCTCTTTAGTAATATATTTTTGCTACAGCATCTATTGTTTTTATGTTCCGTTTTACCAGCTCGATTATGTGTGCGTTCCACTTTAGATTATTTCGTACTCTTAATCCCAAACAAATTATTTCGTTTGTTCCCTTTATTGTTTGTAATCTTCTCTTATCTCTGTCTTTGGTTTTTTTTCTCCTCACGTGAGGATCATATATATATTCAGTTTTGCTTTCATTTATCGCTAGTAAGTTATTATGAGGGCGAATCAAATATGAACCGGACTTTTCCTTTTAACACTCTCTAGGTGAAGTGAGTCGCGAGACGTTTTGATGTGCGTTGGGGGGAATGTAAGGTGGAGGGCAAAAGACCGGTTCGGTTCGCCAGAGCAGGTGCGCTAGTAGCAGCATCATGTCTCAGCAAGAAGTGCACACGTCTGTTGAGCAACATATTATTAAATTTTTGACGCAGAAGGGCGTAAAACGTCTCAAGATTTTGCGCCGACTAACTACACAGTTAGCTGAAAAAACGCTTTCAAGGACCCAAGTCTACGACTGACACAAAAAATTTTCCGATGACCGAGAGTCAATTCAAAACTGGAGGCATACACGCCACCAGTGCGTGCAACGGTTTTTTTTAGGATTCTAGAGCCATACTGCACATTGATTTTCTTCACGAACCTCGTACAGTTAGTGCTGCGTGCTACTATCGACAAAAAAGGCGGGATATGCCCATTGTAAGTGCGATTCCACTCCATGACAATGGTCGGCCGCACACAACTGTATTTACCCAAAACAAGTTGGATAAGATTCATTAGGAACCACTGAAACATCCGCCTTACTGTTGTTCGATATGTCACTGTGTAACTACCATATGTTTTGGCCTCTTAAAGAAGAACTGGAGGTCACGACTTTGACGAGAGCGAAGGTGTGGAAATTTTCGTGCGCAATTAGTTGAAGACGCGATCATATTTATTTTTTAATGACGGAATTAAAACACTTTCGATACGGCGGGAAAAATGTGCAAATAAAAGACGAGATTATATAGGAAAATAGGGTGTATTGATTTTTTCAGAATCCGGTTCATATTTGATTCGCCCTCGTATTCGACCATTCGGCCATTTTCTTTCATATCTTCGTCTATGTGTATGTTAATTTTCACTTTTTTTTAACAATAAGAACTTAAGTTTTTTAATCAATAATTAATCCAAGAAATAACTCTTTTTGAACTTCGAAAGTGTGTAATCGAACATTGATCTAAAAAAAATATGGTCAATATCATGTAAAGAAGATATCATATTCTATGCAATAGCATTTGTTAAAATTAAATACGCGTATAAGACCTTGTAATACCCTCAAATATGGAACGATAGATTCCATCGACATGCATATTTTCGATAGACGTACGATTACCCTAGCATGCAGTATTACCTTGTAGAAACGTAAATAGAGTTCACCTTCCGCGCAATACGTAAACCGCAGGATTCATGCATATCCTAATCGCAGGAGCGGCCTCATTACCCTATAGATAGGTTCGACATTACAGCACGGCACAGGATCAGAAGCAGGGAGCAATTCGGTGCACATCTGTTCCCCGACAGCATTAAATCCGCATCTGATTTATTAGTAATCGATCACGACACGACTTTACTTCCTCATTAATATGGATTAAGTTACGCCGAAATAGCTTCAATTAGCTCACCTAATTACTATCGATTCTATAAGAGGAATAATTGAAACTACGTCGTCTACGTACTAAAATGCTGATGTTAGGTACGACGTATAGGGTTATCGAAAAGCATACGCCAGTTATAGATAAATGAGATCATTTTAAGTGAAAGAAGTAATCAATCAACCCAGGATATGCCGATTATAAATCAACTTTAGCTTATAAGATTTCCGAAATCCGTAACTTCAAATACATACAGAGAACTTTTCAGGCGCGACTCGTATACCACAACTAAGTTTTTCGAAAGGGCCGTCCCTTATCATTACGTACCTTCGTTAATGCACTTTTTTAATTAGCATTTTTTAAAACATTTTTCCAAAACTACCTTCCACCAAGTTGCGGAAAGATTTCCAGCCATGCTAATGAGCTGACATATCCTACACTTTCCGCACTAAAATTACCTATTTAGATTCCACGTCACACTTTTCAATTTGCAGTTTGTTATTCAAGGCTTGTAGCGTACCACCCTTTCGCTAATTAGATAAGTTCGGTCGGCGGTAAGATTTTTCGCCGTACAACTACTAATTCGCTAAACACGGAAAGAAAATAACCGGGGAGGAACAACTAGACGAGAGAATAGTGGAGTCTATAATAGTATCCTAGGAAATAATGTTAAAGATTTTTTCTAGCCGAGGATACGCGGATTTTATTTCTTTCAAGTGTTTAGTTAAAATTTATTTAAGAATTAGAGAAATGTCACAGAAGATTATGCTAATGATAAGATGCATGTCATGTATACATTTTATAAAAACTTTAACTCCAATAAAAACAATTTTTCGAAATTTCCGATGAATGCGCAAAATTCTGTACAAAAATTGTGACAATGATTTCTTAGTTCTTCACGAGGCAACATTACATCGAGGCTATAACATTTGAGATGAGACTAACCGTCTAAGTTATCAGTAACACGAAAAACTAATATGCATTTCCTTGCTCGCAGATATTTATTGTTCCAACAAACTTATTTCACAAAAACAAATCTTATTGTTAGAATTTCACCACAGCACTGCTGAAGTTCTTCTTTTGGAAATTATTTTTTTCCTGATTTCTTGAGGTAGAAAATTTTCTTCTGTAGCATTAACAGTGTAAAATATTCCCAAGAACGATATATACATCCACTATTAAGTTTTAGTTCCTTTTCGGTGTAGTATTCTTTTTCTTCAAAAAGTCCTTTTTTCGATATTGTAAATTTTCTAATGTAAGGTGAAATTAACAATATCGAGAAATAAAGCTTCTTCGCGACGGTGTGACTTTTGTGAACATGTGAAATTAACTTTCATAGTTTTTCTTACCTTAGTTCATAGATAGTCCTCATTAAAACAATAGAAATGAGATTCCCATTAATGTAGGAGAGAACCTTCTAGTGTAATGCTATCTCCAATCCAAAATAAAACTTAAATGATCCTACGGATAATGTCTACGTTATTAACTATATCTTCCAAAAGTAGAGAGTCCTTTTTCGATATTAAGATCTAAACTGCACTTTCTTAAATTTCTCGTATGAAAGTTTAGCCATAAAGCAATGAATACACAGTTAACTATATCAATTCGAATAACTGCACTATTTTAGATGTTTATCTGCCTGTATTAATACAGTTGTAACTTATAAAAGCGATCTTTTTTCATCTCGGTTGCTCACAAAATTTAACTCCCTGTTATTTACTTGTGTAAAAAGGAAACTAACTTTACGAAGGTTATAGCTAGAAACAACTATGAACAGTCTGAATTAGTACGACTAAACAACTGCAACATCATTTTTAGCAAAGAAGGTATTTTAATCAATATAATTTAATAATCCCACTACTTTTTAAAGGAAGTTTTTCTACAGAACTGAAGCACATTTTTGAAAAAGCACAGGAAAATGGTTTAGACAAAAATGGTAATAAAAATAAATATAAGCCCCAAAAAACGATATCAATATCATTCACCGCTTCAATTTAAAGAACTGCTAGTAAATCTAAAACAACTGTAGAAACAATAGATAACATGAGGCTTTCATGGCACGGCTCTGAGTTTGTACTGGCAAACACCGGGGCTGGCATCTTCAGGACGATGTTAAAGGTTCGCCAGTCGTCTCCCTACTGGTCCACCATTTGTCGTCGTGAAGATGCCAGACCCAGTGTTTGGCGAAACACCGACATATACCAACTCAAGGCCACGATCTACAAGCGTGCAAATACATACTATCAGTGCTGCAAAATCACTTTCAATAAAATTTCGCAAAACTACATTAGAATTTAAAAACAATAATTGAATTCCAGAGTAGTCAAAATCTAATTAACACAATACAAAATAGAAGCTAATAACAATCTCATTTTCGAATCAAATTTTAATACATGTGAAATTCCATAACAACACCGCAAGCTATAGAAAAAATAAACACATGACTGTATAGCCTAATAACCGGATAGTGTCTTTAAAAATATACAGGATATTCCATTTAAAACAAATGCAACCTTAGAGCGCTCCTCGCTTACGAAACATTCTGTACAGTGAAAATATAGTCAAACATAATTGTGAAGTAGTACAGCGAAGTTTCCTTTTTGAATTTTCAACTTTTCCCACCTTGTACGATATTCCCAATAGGGTACTGAGGAAGCGCTTTGTACTTATGTTAATCCATAAGCTATTCAATGAGTACAATGCGCCACCGCATTCAAGTCATTAGGTAAAGTGGTATTGATTGCTTCCATATAGTAGTGGCTCACATTTGTACGCTGGAATCATCAGAGAAGTGCTATATTACAGACATCCATTAATACCTCAATACCAATGTAATGTGTCAATGACAGTCACAATAGCACCATTTATAAAAATTCTTCAAAGTGAAAATATAATTATAGTTCGTGCTGTCGTTGTCCTATATCAAATAGGGTCAATTTTGTAGTTTACTCTGCAAAATTTCTTAGTGAGTATTTTGGGAAACTCAATTCCAAATTTTCCAGGGTGAGAACAAGTCCAGGTACAAATATTCGTCAAGAAAGTAATTCCCAACCCATAGCAACTGCTAAGGTATAGTCCCACGAATGTGTTTAAGGAACAAATATTTAAAAGAAAGCATGTGCGAAATACGAAAAACTGACCTTTTCCACATCTTAACTATGTATCTTTCATTCACTCAGAATTTTAAAAAATCAAAATATTTCCTACGCCAATCTCTACCTGAAAGTTGTATTTTTAAGTTAAATACATATTTTATGACAGGGCGTATACAAATAAAGTCAAATACAACTGTATAGTTAATTTGCATCGTAGATTGTGAACATGTAGTTGTTTGCTTAAATCATAAAAATCTTGCCCTGCGATTTTAACTAATAATGCAGTCCTCAACCCTTGTATGAGAAAGTATCATCTCCGCATCATCATCAGTTGTATGTTGATAACTTATTTTGTTCTGAAGTACGTAGGTACTTTTATTTTCCGAATAAATCAGCAGTAAACACCTACATGTGTTTGAAAACCATACAAAAATAGCCATCTTCAACTAACAGCAACCAATTCTTCATCGTAGTCTTCTTTAAATTATAACTAAAGACCTTTTACTATTCCGAGCACATCTAATTGTGAATATTTACTCCTCATTTGCTGAAAACACTTTTGGGGAGTTAGATTATCGCATCCACAGATACCCGATGTCTGCCCTCAAAAATAACCGAGGTGATGATTTCATAATTTTAATTAAACAGCATCCATCAAGCTCTTACCGCCGGCCACGATAACAAACTGGTGTGGAGGTGGTTCAATCTCTCCTTTCCGCGCAAATTACTTTCGTGAAGTAATTTTTCCTTTCCTCGGGTTTTCCCATTTTATCTTCGCGGTGAATCGAGAAAATCGCGACCTTACAATGTTTTGGGTCAAAGATTTTTATCGCTGTTCCTAACGACCTCGGGGAACGAAAAATTAAACTTGTTTGGTCTTCTCATGTCAGAATGGGCTTTCTTGATATCGGTTCCTATATTTATGTAATATTTTTTATCCGGATTATATAAGAAGCAAATTGGATCGTCTGAAAAATGTCGAATTTACACTTCAAACAAGCCAATAAGAGCGCAAAAAAATAGTGAAAGTTAGAAATAACTTGGGAGTATATAAAAAAGTTTCTTTTTGAATATATATTAGACCAAATTTTATGTAATGATAAAAAGGTTAGGTTTATAAAAACTTCTCAAACTAGATTCAAGTTTATAAGGCAACGATTTCAAAATCATCTAGAGAGGGCATCGTGATAAATAATTTTCTTTTTGTAAGAGATTTTATACCGTCTAAATTGCAGTTACTAAATATTCCATGTAATAATCATACAAGGAAAAGTCAATAAGCTATTATAAAAATAACTAGAGAAAGAGTTAACCAGGTACAAGTTTTATTTTTCAACAAAGTCTATATTTGCATTAATACACTTATCGCACAGCAGCAGGCATTAATAGTGCTGCATAAAAGTGTTTGGGTTGCCAACTGAACCATGTGCGTACTTCTTGTTTAACATCGTTTTCACTCTCGACGAGTTTGCTACCAAGATGCTTTTTAAGTGTATCAAACAGATGATGGGACTGTAAACCGGAAGTTTCCATCCCAATTCTGCAATTCTCGCCTGGGTCAAGTGAACCGAATACGGCCTGGCATTATCGTGATATAGCAATATTCCTCTCGTCACATGGCCTGGACGTTTTTGTCAATTTGCATCCCGAAGCAACAACAAAACTCTATAGTATGATTCAGCAGTCACGTTCTCATTTCTATTTTGAAAATGGAATAGGAGCACTCCTTGTGAATCGCAATGGTCTTCCACAGTAAACTCTTCACTCACACGGCAACTGTCACTTGATTATCATAAAGCCGGACTGTGCGGACACCTAGTGACAAATAGGGAAATAACTTACTACTATTCTCAGCTTTCCCATAGCAGTTTGTGACTTTCTCTCGTAATATTACGAGTAACTATTAAAAATCTTCAACGTGCAACCCTAACGCCTAACCGACGCACATATATTAAGATTGCTTTGTATTAGTAATCAAATTATATAGTTATTTTGTTGCGTATATTTTGTTCCTTGAAGGAAATGGTCGCACTAAGCATGTGACGCGTATTTCTATTAATATTTCCAATTATTATCGAAACTCACCGAAACTTTTTGGAATCCTACGGGGTGTTCTAGTTTCTAGTGGAAGTCTATGAACCGATCATTGGGTTTATTTGAGATCTAGTGTTTTAATAAGGAAAGGCTTACTCTATCTTTTTTCTAATTAGTTAATTCTGGATTGGAACTTCCATCACTGAAATCGAAAAGCCAACCTCCTACGTAATCAGTTACTATTAATTGTAGATAGGCAAACATACCTTTGACAGGGTTGATGGCGTTGATTTCCATGGTATGTATACCTGGCGGACACGACTATTAGTGTTGAGTGATACCGTGATTTTCAAATTATGTCCTGGACAGTGACCGTGATTTATAAATAACGGTGATTTTAAAAGGTGAACATGATCACTGTTATGGCTCATATTTGTTTATCCATTATATCGTATTTCTTATAACGATATGCTAAAAATTTTCGGCTATTTGAATAAGCTTAATATTTGAATGTCACGTAAATCTTAGAGTCATGAACTCTAATGGAAACCACATTTATACAATTTATAAGTGGCATGGTCTTTTTAAACATGGTCGAGAGTCGATTGAAGACGACCCCCGCTCAGGACGGCCAGTTCAGGCCACCACATCAGACATCGTCGAAAAAGTGCAAAAATGTGTACTGCAAGAAAAAACAATTATCTGCATTAGTTGGAGTATCAGATACCACCATTTTGCGTATCTTACATGATCACCTGGGTATGACAAAAGTCAGTGCAAGATGGGTACCGAGAATGCTCACGCCGCTGCAGAAACAGCAGCGCGTCTGTGCGTCCAAACAATTTTTTAACTGTGTGGAGACAAACCTGCACAGATTTTGGAGCGTATTGTTACCGGAGATGAAACATGAATTGATCACTTTGAGCCTGAGTCCAAACAGGAGTCCATACAATGGCATAAAAAGGGGACACCACCGCCAAAGAAATTCAAAGTATCAGAATCGGCTGGAAAGTTGATGGCTACTGTTATTTGGGATTGTGAGGGGATATAACCGGAGAAAATTACGCAGCGATATTAGAAAAATTAAAGCAGGCTATCAAGGGAAAACGTCGAGGAAAATTGACCAAGGATGTGTTGCTCTTGCAATACAATGCGCCGGTTCACAAGAGCAAAGTTGCAATGGCTGCTCTGCACATGCATGGCTTTGAATCAATAGTCCATCCCCCCTACGGTCCAGACCTGGAACCTAGTGATTTTTATTTGTTCCCCAATTTAAAAAAAAGACACGTGGAAGAACGTTTTCCGACGACAATGAGGTAAAGGAGGCAATTTTGGCCCATTTTGGGGCGAAAGATAAAAAATATTTTTATGATGGTTTAGAAAAATTAATTCATAGATCTAATAAATGTATTGTGCTTTAGGGTGATTATATTGAAAAGGAAAAATAGATTTATTGTTTTATTTTGTTTAAAACCCTTTCATTCCACGAACTTCTGGACCTCCCCTCGTATATATATATATATATATATCTTAAGAAGAGAATGTATGTAAATAATAATAAAAACGAAATCCAGAATGTAAAAATATTGAAAAAAAGAAGTAAATTATAGCAAACAAACGATCCACATAAAATCCGATATAAATAGTATTAATGAGAAAAAATTATATCAGGAACGTAAGCAATATATGGATATATATATTTGGATGTTACCTATATCTCGCTGTAAAACTACACCTGACATAATAATAATGTGGTAAATACTTTGTTAAATGTGTACTCATGCATTTTTCGAAACTTTCTTACCGCTTTCAAATTTTCTAACAGCAGTGTACATGCACAACTTTCAAGTGTTAGTGTTAACACTCGGTTTTTTTACTGTGTGGATGGCACTCAAACGAGATGTATAAGATACCGCTACTGCACATATTAAAAAACGCAAGCAGAGTGCTCCTTTTAGTTTAGTTTTTTCGATGGTTTACAGGTATTATTACTTTGTGCACATAGCTAATATACTATATTTTTGAAATTGTGTCTCCCAACTTGTATTATCTTTTTGTGTCTTATTAATCGAGATATGTTCGTCTGAACAATAAAATCAACAAAAGATAATTATAAATAAAGAATAATAAAACGTGTCATATCCTTATAACATAAATCTACAAATTATACACATTAACGCCCCAAACTCTACAATTACATAAAGCCATTGAATCTGCTTCATTGCGTCAAACTTGCACAATACACTCTATCTGAGGTATTAAAACCACAAAATCTATTATCAAAATTAACAGGTATCAAAATATCCAGCTGATATGGAGCTCATAAAACCCGGTTATAATGGATTTATTCAGTTTATTATCGCTTTACGCCCCTTTGACTGGCTAGGTTCAAAATAGATATATACATAAGCCGAGCATATACCCATGTATTAAATCTTTAAAACGGGGGACGATTTGTTTTATGCCTGCCGCCGCAAAGCAAAACAGCCCGCTTATTCCGATGAAGTAGCACTAGTTTCGTTAGGTTAATGCACCACCATCGCCGCGAAATGATATAGGGATAGCTGTTTCGAATTACAAAAGGATAATATCCAAAGCTATGTCCGTATACTAAATACAAACACTTAATCGGGTTAATTTCCGTATCACGTGCTCGCTTGATAGAACCCATTGTCATTGGCTCGGTGATCCGCTGCAATTGAAAACAAACAAAGCATTCCCACCGCAGCGGTATTGTTGTCGTTCTAGGGTGCTCCATACCTTTGGTTCGTGTAAAATGATCCGGATCGAAATTGTATTTGTGAGAAGTACCTACGTAAATTGAAGTGGAAGAAAATAGAAAATAATAAGAAAATCGCAATACGGAAAAAGATTATCGAAGTCTTACATCACCGAACTTTTTGTTATTTATTTGTAATTTCATCAGGTTATACAACTGGGATATAAGATGCGATGGTAATACAAAAATAAGTTTTAATAGAAAAGTATAAAGGGTGAATCAACTATTTGGTGAAGTTTGCAAGTTAAACTGAAATGTAACGTTTAGAAATACAAAATTAATCAAATACAAAATAGGCTATTAATTCGTTACAGTAACATTTTAATGTTTGGGCCTTTTAAATGCAGCGGCGTAATAACACGCACAAATTTATTAAGCAAGACTATTTACAATTTCTATAAATTCCATATAAACTAAATATAAGCTCTAGTTTTCGGGTAGATTTAAACCGTATTTTAGTGTGTATAAATAAAAAGGCATTAATATGAAATGTATGTATGTCTATGTCCCCAGATCTTACGATGTAATTATAATACACTCCACCAATCGTATCTTCTTGATAGAAAGCAATTTGTGACATACATGGGATTTGAGTCTGATTACTTCGCGCCGAGCTCTGGAGTTCCTCAGGGGAGTAACTTGGGTCCACTTCTGTTCCTCATATATATAAATGATTTGTGCTATCAACTGAACTGTCCAAAGTTGTTATACGCAGATGACTTGAAGTTGTACTCAACAATTTATAATTCTCAGGATTGCAATCATTTGCAAAGCCAACTCGATATATTCCACACGTGGTGTGTCAACAACAGACTAACAGTTAATGTAAACAAATGCAAAATTGTCACCTACACTCGTAAGACGACTCAATTATATATACCTACCACTTGGCTGGATCTTCTTTACCTAGGAGACCTCTATGAGAGACTTGGGCGTCGTCTTTGACTCAAGACTGACCCTTATGGAGCACATATCCAGTATTTGTACATCAGCGTTGAGTATGTTAGGATTCATTATACGTGTTACACGACCATTTGCTTCTATAACAGCAATTCTTCCTCTTTATTTCGCTTTTGTTCGGTCTCGACTGGAGTATGCGTCCTTGGTCTGGTCACCTATGTACATCTATCAGATACATCTTCTAGAGCAGATTCAGAGAAGATGTTTGAAGTTCTTGTACTTTAAAAAATTTAATACTTACCTGATACAAGGATTTAGCCACAGTGCTCTGCTAGAGGCATTTAATATTGATTCATTAGAACTACGTCGAAAACAGGCTGAGTGTAAATTCCTATTTACTTTACTTCATAATGGTCTTGATGTCCCTGAGTTGTTGAGTAAAATCAACTTCATTGTACCACGTTCAGGATCTAGGCAAACAAATACTTTTTACTGTTTCGCACCTAGAACAAACATCGCCATCAGGTCCCCAATACACAGATTGTGTAGCAATTTCAACTCTATGGAGTTTGCCGAGTTGGATATACATAGCTGCACTTTACCGTCCCTTTTGACGGTATGTAGACCATAGTGCGTTACACTTAGTTGAATACTTTTTCCGTTCTCTCTTTTTGCTAACCACTGGTAAACTACTTTTTTTTTTAATTTAAATTAAAGCAACTAGTTACTAAGTTTTCTAATTTGACATACTTTAATTTTATGTTACTTATATTTGCATGTGTACATTATTTAACATTGCCTTGTAATTGGATATTTGTATCTGTTGGGCATTAAATATTATTATTATTATTATTATTATTATTATTAATACACAAGCAGAACATGGTAACTATTTTAAAGTGAAAATTTAAGCAATTCAAATGTTTATGATCCCTAGAAAGTATATAACTTTTCCGCAGTTCTTTTCAGATATTTATAATGACATTGTTACTTTAGTGTTAATGTTGTATTTAGCATATGCAACCAATAGATACGCGATATGAACCAGGAATACGATCGAAATACAAGTGGGGCGACGAGTCATACGCAGTCTGTCAAAGTACCCCAACCAGTAACTAACGCCTGAAAGTGGTAGATAAAATTCTACCGGAACGAGGCATCGGTCCTTTTCCAAACAGAAGTTTGGATGAGGGAAACTCGAAATAACGCTACGACATATAGTACCCATGAAAACCTCAGACATTAAATATGTATGCATATATAATGTGAATCGCCAGTAGCTGTAGTAAGTTAGTTCTACAAACACACAACGCAAATTATATATATATATATATATATATATACATATATGATGTAATCATCTTCGCCGTGGTTTCAAACCACAACTACCTCAAGAAGAAGATGTATACGATTACATTGAAACGTCAGGACATATCCCGTTCGACTAGGAACCAACGCCGAACGCGAAATGAATCCCGAAAGAAGAACCAAACATCTTTATCTACATATATTATCTATCTATCTATATGTATATATAAATTTTAAGTGGACCCAACAGATGATAGTTGCTTGGGACTATTTCGGAACTGGAAGCAGAATGTTGAAAAATATCCCACCTTAATTCTGCAATTGTCGCCTGGGTCAAGTGGGCCGAGTATGGCATAGAAACTACATCTTAAGTATCACCTGGATTGTCCTGATACCTAGAGACAGATAGAAAAGTAGCTCGCTACTATTTTCAGCTTTCCCATAGTAGTTTGTGACCTATTTAATGACTTTCCCTCGTATATAAGACAAAAAGTAGTATATTTTGTTAAGTGTCCCAAATATATCACATAAGAAAAGAAGAAGTAAGTTTAAATAAAAACACACTAAGGAAAAGTAAAGATTCGACCATTTAACTATTGGTCGGACTCCGTAATCAGTAATTTTCGGCTCATGACTTCAAGAAACAGAAGATAATAGACTGATAAGACTGGGTGGTATTTATTAGCATCTGCTTTCTAATATGATGCTTATTGTTATATATAGGATTAACACAGATTACCTCCGATGTACCTCGTATAGTAACTACCAGTGTATAATCTTAAGATATTTTAACTTACTTGGCGGATTATCTACTGAATGGTGCAACTAATTTTAGAGACACTCTATGTTATAAAACTGTAAGTGCTACGGACATGTTGAATACTTTTTATTGGAAGTATATTAGGCTTTAATATAATAGTTTTGGAGAAATTTGCCGTTTAAAAAAATGTATTTTGCGAGTGTTTAGACAGTTCCTTATATTTCATTATATTTAATACAGTATAGACAGAAAACTGACTATGGTAAATTGTCAGTATAGGGTGAGACAAATAGAACTATGTTAAGCTTATTTGTGAATATTTAATGTTGTTTGACTAATATCAATACTAATACTAATATTAATAACAATATTAATACTAAACCACCGTTGGCATTAGTAACGATAAAATTACAATTTCCTTGCAATTATCCAACGTAATTAAATTACTGAAAAAATATTAGTTTCGGAGGGACTCGAACCCAGAAGCCCTACATTTCCGGCGTGCTGTGTGCGGAAACGTAAAGATTGTGTTACTAGCAGCTAGTCGCTAGTAAAAGAAGAACTAACAGTAAAGTATATAAGTAACCTATTACTAGTTCTTCGCGTGGTGTGGATGTCTACATCTCTATTGAGGACTCCAGCCGATATCTAAGATGAGTACCTCTATCACTAACTCAATTTAAATTTGCTACTAGGCACCGTCAAGTTGCGATCTAATAGTCCCTGACAGATGAGGTGGAGGTGACGCGCACATAGTTCGGAAAATAACATAGCTTCAAATTTTCGTCTCACGCATTGTTATACAGTCAGTACTCCTTCTCAAAATCAAAAAAAAAGAGCAGGTGACCGAAGTAGGCTACAAAATATAACTCATACTGTTAGCAAGAGATATGAACGAACTTTGTTGGACATGTGCGAGACTTACATCCAATGAATCGCTTTCCTCTCTAGTCATGAAGGCACGTTCATATCGCTAAATATTTTTTCTTACTTCTTACTAATTATTCTTCTTGATATTCAATGTACTTCCTTTGCATTTAATCAAAAAGAGAACCGAAGCTTCTTCTTCTCCCGATATCCGATTTCAGACGTTCCCATCTGCATCGCGCTTATTTAATTGTAACGGAGCTCTTTACTGGGAACGAAGGGACGCAAATGAACGCGAAATGGAAAAAAAAATGAAGCACCGAATAGAATCTGCACAGATCGTTTAAGAGGAACTGAGACTGAAAAAAATGAATTTGAAATAAATGGTAGATCTGATATTAGTGTTGCTGCCATGGTCGTCCGTTGAAAATGATGAGTTCTTCCTATTTTCCCGCGGCCCATATCTATAGGATGAACGAAGGGTGGAAGGAACGAAAAGGATAGACGAATAGACGTCAATACTTCATCGGAAAGAGATGGAAGCGAACGAGGTATTCTCGGACGGCAGTAACGAAGGCAGTTGAGGCTTTTGTTTGTTCTTTTTCTGCATAAAATATTTCAAGATCTAACCTGCTCTTTTATTATTTGGAGTTCGCCCCGTATCAGGTCCCGGGTCTCGTTATTCGGTAATGAGGAAGATGAGAACACTGTACGTAACTTTTCCCGATGTCATCTTACGGGAGGCAGGCAACGACATTATAACTAGGTTTTCAAATGGATGAATAGGACAACGTTCAGTTCTATTTTTAACGTTTTGACGTTGTCGGTGCTGTTCGTAATTTAACGGATGCGGATATAATAATAAATTGATGCCGCTTGAACTAGTTTAGCTATACAAAATGTTTACACCGTCAGCATGCTTCTCTTGAAGTGAAAAATGTTTTTTAATGAAATGGAATGTGCTAAGAGTTGCGCGCAGTAGGACAGTGAATGCTAAAATTGAATTTAAACTGCTAAAAGTACTTCAATCACTGTTTTTGTTTTATTGCACTAGTTCTTGATTTGATTTTATTTTCTGTTTAACAAATTTAACAAATCACTTCCATGCCTTCCAAGGATTTTGATTGTGCTGCGTTTATTGAAAACAGTTTGCATCTCTACAGCTCCTAAAATCAACCTTTTACAGAAAGGTATTCGAAATGGAATCTTATTAAAATAAGCAGACCTGCTATAAGGAAGATGATCTAACAGAAGGAATTCGAATAGCTTGTATTGCCCCTTCTGTCAAGGGGATTTTAGCTAATTTCTGGCAATTGACTTAAACTTTACAGCAGTGTTTCAATCATAGTGATGCCACTAAGAGACCATAATTACGAGGGGAGGTCCAGAAATTCGTGGAATGAAAGGGTTTTAAATAAAATATAACAATGAATCTATTTTTCATTTTCAATATAATCACCCTTAAGCACAATACATTTATTAGATCTATGAATTAAATTTTCTAAACCATCATGAAAATATTTTTTATCTTTCGCCTCAAAATGGGCCAAAATTGCCTCCTTTACTTCATTGTCGTCGGAAAACTTTTTTCCACGTAAGTCTTTTTTTTAAATTGGGAAACAAATAAAAATCAGTATGTGCCAGCTGTAGGGTGGATGGACTATTGATTGAAAGCCATGTTTGTGCAGAACAGCCATTCCAACTTCGCTCTTGTGAACCGGCGCATTGTCTTACAAGAACAACACAATTGGTCAATTTTCCTCGGCGTTTTTCATTGATGGCCTCCTTTAATTTTTCTAATATCGCTGCTTAATATTCTCCGGTTATGCTCCTACCGTTTTTTTTGTAATCAATTAATTATATCCCCTCACAATCCCAAAAAACAGCAGCCATTGACTTTCCAGCCGATTCTGACACTTTGAATTTCTTTGGGGTGGTGTTCCCTTTTTATGCCATTGCATGGACCCCTGTTTGGACTCAGGCTCAAAGTGATGAACCCATGTTTCATCTGCGGTAACAATCGGCTCCAAAATCTGTGCAGGTTTGTCTCCACACGGCTCCAGAAATTGTTTGGACGCACAGACGCGCTGCTGTTTCTGCAGCGGCGTGGGCATTCTCGGTACCCATCTTGCACTGACTTTTGTCATACCCAGATGGTCATGTAGGATACGCAAAATGGTGGTATCTGATACTCCAACTAATGCAGATAATTGTTTTTTCTTCAAACGGGCATCTTGCAGTAGAAATTTTTGCACTTTTTCGACGATGTCTGATGTCGTGGCCTCAGCTGGCTGTCCTAAGCGAGGGTCGTCTTTAATCGACTCCCGACCATGTTTAAAAAGGCCATGCCACTTATAAATCATTGATTTACTAGGGTACTATTCCCCATAAATGGTTTCCATTTCATTCAATATGGTTTGAGCGTTCTTTCCTTGGTTTGTAACGAACCTTATCACAGCACGGTGTTCAATTTACTCCATAGTTTCAGTTTTCTTCCGGATTGACTTGTTTAGCAGACAACTATTCGTAAACGACTGACGCTTTAGGGCTGCAACTTAACTTATATACTAATGACTATCCCCACTCCATCCCCTCTATTCCACCAACTTCTGGACCTCCCCTCGTAAGAACCTCTGTAATTTGTTTCATAGTATTTCTTCCTACTACCATCAAACATTCCATAGTCAACCTCTTATAATGAAATTCTGAAGACGACGTGACATTGAACCTGGCAATGAGGCTCTTTCTAAATGTAAGAAAAATCATTTTAAGCAAGTGCTAAACCTTTTTCGGGAAAAAGCAACTGCACAAAATATTTAAAATAATGCCAGAGAGCCAGTAGATTATATTTTATCACTTTTTAGAGTAGCGGATGATGAATTCCATACAAATTTGTATACTAAAAACATTTGTGTATGAAAAAAATTGCCTAGAAAGCAGTAGTTAGCGGAATGCTGCTAACTACAGCTACTCATGGTATTGATGGAATCACTCCTGGGAAAGGCAATGTGAGAAGAGAAAACGCTAGTACACGGACATGTTTCTGTCTATCCGGCGTCATCAGCGCCGTTTCGAACATTTTTCTCTAGGTCCAGCTAGTAACTGGTGTACGCAACTAACTTTTTAATCTCCCGTATATTTAAACCGATTACGTAGAATTTACTGCATTAATGTTTATTCAGAAAAAATTCACAAGCGTCGCAGTAAGCTCTACACTGCACAAAATTAAAAATTAAAGAAAATTACAAACCAATTAAGTCGATTAACAATGAGAGTCTTGAAAGGCTGCTTTCTAAATGAATTATTAATTTGTTTAGTGTGAAATTGACTGCTATGTGTGTGAACTATACAGGTATTTTTCGTAAAATAATCTGCACTGCGGTTACATGGTAAATAATGATGATTTTTGTAATGAATTGGCACGAGGGAAATGTAATGAAAAAGAAGGAGACAAAAAACAAGGTTGGATTTTCTCTATGCTCCATTGGTGGTAGACGTACTGTTGTAACCAAGCCACATCATTTGAGCATCTAATGCGGAAGTATATTTGTGTTATATACAGAGTAGAACGAAGAGATCAGTAAATCGTTTACAGACAGTAACAAAAGTGGTCCCAAATGCAATCCTTATGTATCCTGAGTGAGTAAGTGAACTCTTTTAGTGAAATATGAATGTAGGAGTTTTAAGAAGCGAGTAGAATTCTATGGTTAATTACATCGAACATTTGGCTGAGGTCAGTGTAAACAAACTCAATATGACCTATATTTAGTTGTTCACTAATAAATTGACATACAGAAACAATATTAGTAAGTGTCGACTTCCTGTACTGCTCCTTGATAATATGCGAAATAAAATAATAATAATAAATAATAAAATAAAATCTAATTTCTAGTAATTACTACTAACTCGAGATTATCGAAATAAAATTCCTAAAATCGCAATAGTTTTTATTCGAGGCTTGTCTTTAAAGTTTGCCATATAGAGCTGGAATAAAATAGTATGTAGCATTTAAACACTTTATTGTTTTCCAGAGTATTCTCCACGAAGATTAATGCACCTTTGCATGCACTCGAACCTATGCTGGAAGCAGTTATTCCATTGATTTCTTGGTACAGTCAAAACTGTGTTCTTAAGTGTCCCTTCCGATGACTGGAACCTTTCACCAGGCAGTCGTCTTGAGGATGCCTGAATCCCACGATATAGCACGTGTCGATCTTCATTGATGATCTTGCGCACAGCATCGACGTTTTCCTGAGTGACTGCTGTTTTTGATGGACCTGCTTTTGGATCGTCGCTAAGATTAATCCATCCAGATTTAAATTCTCCATACCAACGAGATATTGTTCACTAATGCGAATAGTGAAAATGGAGGGACTTCTAGTACTACATATACATACCATCTTTTAAGAGAGGATATTATCGTAAACACGTTAACAGATGTAGAAATAGCAATTAGAATTTTTTTTAAGTATAATGGTTATTAGCTGCGGTATATAACATTAAATATCTTCGAAAATTATAAAAAATTATTGCGCGAAAATATTCTCGTCCATTTTTCAACTAACTTCTCACCTTTGACAGCTTCGTTGTAGCTACAACACCACATGTGTCACACTTTAGATTAGGTTAACTAAAGATGGAGGTTAATATTTGGTACTAATATTTGATTAACAGTGCCCTCTATGTTCCGCCATGGAAAGCTTAAAAGACATCCATCGTATTAGCATTCTTTCATTTTGAGCTTTACCTCTCCCTTTTAAACTTTATATTTTTCTTGAATTTGAACATAAAAATTGCAGACTCGTACTTGTTATATTAAAGAACGACATGTAAGTCTTAAGATAACGTTGCTACTCCCAAAAACGCATTGCAAACTTTGAAAAATACACTCCCAGTAAAAATGTATTACTGCTCAACTACCGTAAATAGCGTAGTTCGTGATTTATACACCGAGCGTAAATAAGCCTTTTTAAACGATATTTTCCACATCAAGAGCTTCCGCCGATAAGAGAAGCAAAGAAGCATCGACGCGGAGTATTAACCCACATCCAGCCCTGATACCGACGTACAATTTTTCATGCAAATTGACAGACACGACTCCATCCCCTCGCACACACGCGCGCCCAAACTCAAACACCTCCCGCACCATCATCATAACTTTACGTAAATATATACATATATACACGTATCTCTTCAACCCATGCAACGCTCGCCATCATTGACTTCAGCCTGATAATCTACTTAATACATCTTCAGCAAGACGTGTGCAAAATACGATATCCCCATTGCACGATATGAGGGAAATGTTATAACAACGGCACGGTACGACGCGTCGGGGTAATATAAGCTTGTTTTAGAGCAAACGCTAAGTATATTTTTCGTACAGTAAGTAAAAGGTGTACGTATATATATATAAGGATGAAAGGTGTTTGGGATAAAATGTGTTACCATTTTATGTTCGTCTGTTTTCGGGCGATATTAAATTTCATGCAAGGTAAGCAACGTTGTAGCTACTACCAAAATAAGGGATCGCGTATTTGGAATTGACACTGATATTATACAATAACAGCTTTAACGAGGTTAAGCTTTGCGCTGTTTCAGCTGATACTAAATGAAGGCATATTCAAGGAAGCTCGTGGATTATACTAAGCGCCTATAAAACATTATATAGTGTTACCGTTTAGACAATGAAAACTCGAAATGTTTGACGTCGGTCTGACATTCCATTACCAGTTTAGTTTGGTCGAATCGCTTCATAATAAAAGCAATTATTTTAGAGGTTGGCAATTTTTAACACAATAAACATTGCGTTCTTGTTGTAAACTTTCGAGGAACATACAGAAATCTGCAGAATCACCATTTCATCATAAATTAAAGAACAATGAAGGTGTCTTATATTCGCCCTTGAAGAGATCATACTGTCTGTTCGAACCCTCCAACATAAGCTTACGTTCGCCAAGTGAATGCATTGACTGGAAACATATTAATCACATAATTTTAAAGTGGGGATATAGATCAACACGTCGAAAAGCGGTGATAACTTATCTCGTACGGGATAAAGCTGTTGGTAGAGCCGATGCAGACTTGCCATATCAGTATAAACGGGAAGTAGATTGTCGGAAAAATGTACTTAAAAGAATTAGCATAATTGTAATTTCTTTGGCATCGAGAGAACTTCAATTTCGCGGTGACAAGATCGCTTAAAAAAATTAGAAATTCTATAAAAGAACACATTTCTTCTTTACCAGTAAATGAAAATTATAAACGAAGTCAAGCCAGTAACATACTTTTCAATTAACATAGATAGTGCGAGGGTTGTCATCGGGATTTCATGGGGATGATTTGTATACATACGTAGCTATGCATAACTGAATTAAGTAGAAGTGTAGGTAAATTTACATCAACATTCAATAATTTTGTTTCATTCAAATTTCTATATCCTTTCTTAGTACCTTCCTCCATCTGTATGACATCATTGTTTTTCTTACATCCCTGAATTTAATATTGCCCTCTTCTTTAATTTTCTTCATACTCTAATATCTAGTCATACGAGGGTTGTCTTTTAAGTTTTACGTAGAGAGTTCGAATAAAACGGTACAGAGCTTTTAAAGATCTTATTGTTTTTCTCAGAATATTCTCCACGAAGACTAATGTACTTGTGCATGTACTCGAACCAACTCTGGAAGCAGTTATTCCACTCGTTTGTTGGTGCTGTTGAAATTGCCTTTTTGAAGCCATAGGTTGCTCCTTCTGACGACTGGAACCTTTGACTACGCAGTCCGTTCTTGATTTTCGAAAAGTTAAAAAAATACGGAGCATGGTCTAACAACTCGATGTCTTGTTGGGTAAAAAAAATTCAATTATCGTGCCTGGTATTTACGAACTTGCATTGTCTTGGTGGAGAATCATTCGTCGTTAGGGGTTTGGTTTTTCAAGGCTCAGAGGTAACTTGCGGCACACAAATGGTTGGATTCCACTCGGCAGTAACAGTTCTTTGACGTTGCAGAGGAATTATTGCTACATGACCTACTTTCGAGACAAATGCTACGACCACAGAAGACAGTTCGAGAACGGGTGACCTTTGTCGGCTTCTCTTCACCTGGGAACACACAAAGAGACGACTATGCTTTGTTTTCTGGCTCATATAAGTAAACTTTTATAACGTTTTCAGAATTTCCGGCTTTAAAACGAAAGTTTTTTGATATGAATTCATCCTAGTTGCTTTCTGTTCTTCAGTCAACAGATGCGGAATCCAACATTTCGATGAAGTCTCTTTAATTTTTTTTTATTAAATAGCAAACGTACAGGTTGATGAAAAATGACGACATCAACAGAAGACCGTCGAAAGATTATGAGAACTGATGGAATAGACGAGAAATCGGACCTGAAGTTGAATGATGGGTCGAGATAAAGATTTGATGTTGTTATGTCAAATAGATATTTTTTATGAGTATTTTATTAACCCTTAACCACCGTAGTGCAAATACTGTACGTCTTCACCGTTGTGCGGTCTTGATGACCGCATCTAATAAACAAACTTTAATTACCAAAATATATCTTTTCCTTTCATAGTTCGTTCTTTAATTAACATAAACCAAACAAAAAATCCGTTTTGACGCACATGCTAAACATGTAGGCATGTGGTAAATTTCACACGCGTAAAAGGTTTTTCTTTTACTTCTAGAAGAACAAGTGCAACATCGTTTTCGTTCTTCCAGTTTTTCTGCTAGAACTTCCGGTCAATCATATCTAAATTCTTCAATTCAAACCTTTGAGTCCTTTTGAATGTATATTTCGTTCTGATGGTGTATAATACTACATTTATCCACTGCAATACAACTTGTAGCAGATCTGCCCTAAATAAGAGATTCCTGCAAGCAATTGCATCGGCTATATTTCCTAATCCTGTCGATTGTTGCAACTCTGGAAGCTGTATAGCGATATTGTGTTTCTGGGTTTTCGCGCGAGAAACAAAACTTTTCGATGACCACTTATAGCAATTTTTCCCATAAAAGAATTTGACATTGTTTTGAAAAGTGCCGCCGCTAGTTTCAGTTTCATCCGACAGTTCATTAGTTTCTTCTATTTCTTCTACCTCACTAAGTTCAATTTCTGAGTCTGTTTCATGTTCATTTTCCTCATAAGTCTCCTCATTTAGACTATTTTGGTCACTATTATCTTCACCTTATGCCTCTTCATACCAAGCCAATAAAGTGCTCTTATGATCAGGATCGCCTCACCGAACCGTTTTGGATGTGGCAGGATCTTTATTCATTATTTTCTACAAAAAGCGCAACTCAAATACTAGCGTTAGCACCGTATACCGGTCCCTGTGACCGCTTCGCAACTTTAGCCATGTTTTTATTGCGCACAGAAACAAATATCGACGACTTTTTGCAGCATACTGGCAGTGCACTCACTTCAAGGTAACGAGAAAACGGATCCGTGATATTAAAATAAGATAAACAAAAACAAAAATCCGCTGCGGTCACTGAGACCGCACTACGGTGGCTAAGGGACTACAATTTCTTCTTCAGATAGCACTTTCCTTATCTGTAGATTATGCTTTATGAGCATATATATTTTATATATGCTCTCCAAATAAGATTTATCCCTACAATAAGCGTTAGGAGCCGAACTGCCGGCGGTATTACAGGGAAGGTTATTTTGATATTCTCTCGGTAGTTGGAGGAGATATTAGTTCACACCACTACTGTACATATATATATATATATATATATATATATATATATATATATATATATATTATGATAACAGACTACATGACGAAAGAAATGTCCATATCATATATATTATACATACACTAGGGTGACAGAATAAAATAGACACCAGGTAAAACGGTATAAATATATAAACAGCTAAAGTCTAAGAACGAATTAAGAACTTTCTCTTCTCATTAGGGTAGAGGTAGATGTATCGGAAGGAATTCGTCATAGTTTAGTATCGTTACTACGCCTCGCTTACAAGGTTCGAGTGATATTACCGACTTCACCCGGGGTGTCGCATCGTTGGCCAGAGTGAACGCGGCGCTTCGCAACGTGAAATAAGTAAATTTTTAAATATTCCGTTGTCCACAGTTAACCGTATGATTACACAATTTAAACGCAAGGAAAAAACAACAGTGGAGCCGAGACCGGGTCGTGCCGGACCTTCTGAAAGAAGTAAAAGGGTGCTTGTGCGCGAAGTGTTAAAAGAACCACGAAAAAGTACAGCTGAGCTTGCGGCAACTTCACAGAAAAGTCAGCGCACCGTTCTGCGATACCTACACAGTGTGGGGATGCATAAAAGGGTGGCAAAGAAAAAACCTCTCCTTACGGCGTTTCAAAAACGGCGCCGACTGGCTTGGGCAATCGAAATGCGAACGAAGCCCGAAGAATTTTGACGGTTTGTCATTTTTTCAGACGAAAACAGATACTGCCAATTCCGTGATAGTGGTCGTACGTGGGTATGGAGGCGTTCGTCACAGCAACTGGACGACAAATTTTTGCATCAGACGGTGAAATACAGCGGTGTGAACATCATGGTGCGGGGCGCGATATGGTATGGTGGAAGATCGCAATTAGTAATCTGCGACGGCAATATAAATGCGGCAAAATATATCCAAATATTAGCAGAAGGACTACTACCGATATTCGACAATGCCATTTTATCTAAAGAGGACGCCACTTTTATGGAGGATGGAGCACCCTGCCACAAAGCAAGAACAACAACCACATGGAAAGAGGAACAGGGGATTCGGATTTTACCATGGCCAGGTCGATCACCAGACATGAATCCGATAGAGAATGTTTGGCACATAATCCAGACAAATATGGCGAAACGACCCCGAAAACCCAGCAATAAGGAAGAACTCGTGGCAACTGTTACAGAAGAGTTGTTAAATATTCCAGAAGACACCATTAATCATTTAATAGATTCTATGCCGCGACGACTCGCAGCACTTCACGCAAATAAAGGTGGATCGACAAAATATTAGTGTAATTTAAAAATTTTAAAATATTTTGTATATATACCGAGAATAGTATCTTTTTTTTAAATTAGTAGGTGTCTATTTTATTCTGTCACCCTAGTGTATGTGAATTTTTTTGAAATGTTATGGAAATAGTGAATTATTTCAATTGCATTATGTGCTTTATTGTTTTATGATATTCATTTACAACGACAGTTACCTGCAGTAGTCAAGCTCAAGCTAAATTTATTAAGCAGTGTCGGTTTCTACATGGGGATATGGGGTACCTCGTCTCCCGTTGTTTTATTTCTCTTTTTTTGTAATTTAGGTTATCCTTGACACTATATAGTATACATGCTTCCAATTATGTTATATAAAAACTAATCTCTGGTAGTTTCCGAGATATTTATAGGAATTTGGGAATCATGCATTTCCCTGTAAGTTAAGTTTGTGCGTATACCTTTGTAATTACAGAAAGGAAACTAGTAATATAAGTTACTTTGGAATTATGCAGTAGGCTCATTTTTCTTACTATTTCCAATAATACAAATAGTATGTACACATCGCATTTGAAACATTCGTTAACATCAATGAAGATTAATAACCGCCATTCGAGACATTTAACAAAAATCGATTTCTTGAAAAAGTAGGTCATGCTTGCGTGACACGCTTCAATAATTACAAGAGTAATTATAATTCAATAATGCAATGCAATTTTAATTTCTTTCACTAATAATAAACGAAAGAGAACCTGCAATAGGGACGTCGTGCTCAATTACTGATCTTTGTATTCGTCAGTATTCGAATTACGATTTACATACAAGACTAACCTATATTCTCAATAATCACAAGAGAATCTATACACCATTTCATAACAACACCTTAACAAAGTAAACATACGGAAATATCCCTGAATTCCATAAATTTTAGAGTGTAGAGGGCGCTGCTGTCGCCCGAGAGACGATTTTATCGTTTCATAGTAATTGCCGTAACGGTCAATAAACTTGACACTTTGCATAACGCCGTCGATGTGATGAATTGCCGAGATAATGGCTGCGTATGTAAATGGGAACAAATTACTTTCTAACAATAACAATGATTCTACTGGGAGCTGTTGCACGCGGCGAAGTTTTTTCCTTGTTGGCCGGTTCTCCTACTATCGTCCCGATCTATTGTTCGTCGCAAATTGTATAGCTTCTACATACATGCGCTATTATAAGATTAGTTTTATTTCAGATAATTTATGCTTTAAGTTGTCACATTATTCTAAAAGTACAATGCATAAAATGAAAAAGGAAATAAAAAGAATGAGGTTATTAGGGCGTTGATGTTGTTGGCTACCACAATGTTTCGTAAAGATACAGGGAAGCAGTTAGCAACTAACGTATTAGGTAACTCAATAAGTTCGTGCGGCTCTTGCACATAGTAGAGTGCCATGAATATGTTTTAAGTTGTTGATTGAGAGCACTCGAATCCTACTTTTGTCGGTTACATACAGATTTGGTGACAATTGCTTAATTTGAATAGCTGAAAATGGCAGCGAACACAAATTTGATTCAAGGTTGTTTACTTTATGAATACAAACTTGGTATTAAAGCTGCAAAGACGAGGCAAAAAGTATGTACCCCGTTCGGAGATGATACCGTTAGTAATCGAACTGCACAGATGTGTTTCAGGCAATTTTCTTCAGAAGATCTCAGCTTGACCGATGAGGCACGCTTTGGGAGACTAAAGATCACTAACAACAAGGATCTTGAACAGGTTGTGGAGGCAAATTCCAGTAGAACATGGGTACAGCTTGCAGAATGGTTCAATGTGAGTGAAACTATTCGTTTGCAGCTTCATTAGCTAGGAAAGACGTGGAAGTTAAGTAAATGCCTCCCACATGAATTGTTAAATGATAACAAATTAAGTCGTCCTATCATTTGTTCCGCAAACATTTCGCGTAACGAGAATGAACCGTTTCTTGATCGGTTGTTAATCTGATACGAAAAGTGAATATTGTATTCAAATTCTAACCGCTTGTATTAGTGATTATCGCCTACTAATGCCGTACCACACACTGCCAAGGCTTCCTTGTACTCAAACAAGATTTCGTTGTGTGTTTGATGGGCAGCAACCGTTATAGTCCACTATTGTGTTTTGAAAAGGGATCAAACTATCACTGCGAACTTGTACTGTGAACAGCTTCAGCGAGTATAAGCAGCACTCATCCAAAAGTAGCCTTCTTTAGTCGATCGAAGAAAGTGGTATTCTGGTTCAAACGCCAGACCGCATACCGCAAGATTGACCCCGAAAAAATTACACAGTGCACCCCTGACAGTTCAACAACTACTGTGGAACTCGATCGATCAAGCGCCAATTTGCCGTTCAGACCGGTTCGCACATACCCGCCGCTGTCCTTGCTAAATTCTTCCTTTTCAATCAAGTTCTATTAAATTTGTGGATGATATTCTGCATGACGTACCCACCGATTAATTAAACGTTAGCTTTAATATTTTAAAACAATCAAGATCTTTAGTTTACTGTAGGTAAAGAAAGAAAGAATTAAGTCTGTTCTAAGTAGAATAAATACGAGAGCTAGAATTCACATAAATTATATTATATTGATATCAAAAAGCCATATATTCCCGAAAGCTCATACTTTCAAAATATACATTTTGAAAATATACGCTTTTTCATTTAAATTTTGGTATATTTACTTAGATAATTTCCCTGAAAATATGTTACATTTTAATATGTTTCAAGTTAGATGTCATCTTAGCAACTTAAATGCAAAATATTATAAGAAATATTTCACTTCCCACCATGCTTCGACAAATTAAACATCTTGGCATATTTGATACATCAAATTCATTCAGTCACGCTTTGTTTGCTTTAAAATCAATTAAATTAGAGAATTAATAATTCTGTGATGTGTAAATATCTAAGCAATTACTTACAGGTTACTCAACTCAAATAAAATCAATTGGTGAACATATGCTCATATCAGCAATGTTACATACGTTACATGAAAGACAACACCTTGGTTCCCTATACACCCCGTTACTTTGTAATTCTAACTAGATGGTAAAAATTTTGTCCCATCAGTTGCACGTGTTATTATTTCTGTCGAAGAAGTATACTACTTCACAGGCAGCTACTTTTGCTTTGTAAACATCTTCGAGTTTCTAACCAAAAAACAATAGGATTACTTATTCTACTCTGCTATTCGTCTAGCACATCGTTCACCGCAATAGCCTCTACCAAAATTAGTGGTTCAAACGAAAAGCAAGCAACTACTGAAACAGAAGCATCAGTTTCACACTTGTGGAATATCTACCATATGTAAAAGACGGACAACATTTAACTTTCTAATAAAAAAAGAGAATGGTTTCATCCTTGTTTTTTTAAGTCTCCAAACGTTGCATTGTAGTGCACTACAACTAAAAGGTAACACAGAAGGGGATAGACGTATTTATGAATAATGTGCTTCAACATCAGCCTCAGTTATTATTGAATAACACCTGTGAATACTCGTATATTCATAAAACAATCAATTTACTAGATTTTTGTTATTAAAATTCGGTTTCCTAAGATTCATCGGCTATTGTTTAATTTCCCTATTTCAGATAAAATAATTCAAATCTGCAAAAGTAATAAAAGCTAAGTTTATTCCTATACGATACATACAAAATTAGGTCACACGGAACATTGCTGCTACTAACATAACGCAGCAATATACTGTTTGTCTGCATAATAGCAGAAGTTTGTAATTGTAAGCACTAAACCTTCGAGATGGTGGCAGTCACTTCGGTCTAAGAATGGAAATGATCTGAAATAGAGTGTACCAAGAGGACGAAACTCCAGTACGGCCCCATACTTTTAACTTTTCAGATTTTTTTTATTACTTAAATCCAATTTTGCGTGGTTATAAAACCTTACTAATAAAAAAATGATTTGTGGCGAAAATCTCGTACTTGCTGAGAAGGCAGTTCATATATAACTCAAACTATTACTTCTAAATTCAGGAAATTTGCGCAAAAGGAAGACGCAGTTGAATAAATTACTTTTAAGCTAGTTTCCGTTCGTTTTCAAATGATAATACCTATTTGTTGATCTATTGACAAAATATGATGTAAAGTTTCAATAGGTATCTACTTTTAAGCTCAAAATTACATACACTAATATGTATTTGTCAATTTAGTACCTACTACAAATAACTTTTAGCATATGTAAGAAACAAACAACAACATATAACAGGCAAACAATCAGAAGTATATATAAAGTATATATAAAAGTATATAAAAGTATATATAAATAAATACAATCAAATAAATAAAATTTAAAAGAGGGTCTCCCTGAGGTTCAGGTCAAAGAATTTTTCTCACCTGTCAAGGAAACGTTTGACTAGTAAGGTTTTTATTGTTTCTCGAAACCTGAAAGAGCTTAGCGTTTTAAAATGGTCTGGTTATCGTACACGCATATTGCAAAATAATTCGTTGAAATAGTCTGATTGAAAGAATATGCATATTCTTATGCTTTTGATACCTAATTCGTATTGGTGCATATACTTAGTGCATTGTAAGATATAAACACCAGATATAAGAAGTACGATGTGTTACACACGAAGCAGTGCAATCAACAACATAGTTTGAGCCTCTAATGTAGTAGAATTCCATATACAGTTCTTGCACGGAATAATGAAAAGTATGAAGTTTTGACAACTTTGAACGTTGCTACTTGCACCAGACGTCTTATAGTAAAGATGGTTGATGTTGACTTTCTCTGTTTTCATTGTGTTTATCTTTCTTAGTTCTTCTTGGTATATCCTCAGGTTTTGGTGTAAATGTCTTTCCCGAATCTACTATCGGTATCATATCATCTACAAACATTAGTCGCTATACATTAATAACGTTCATTCTCCAGTTTCCTACTTTCACGTTATTCCGTTTTTGTTTGCATTTCCTAATGGTGTCATCTATTAGTATAGAGAGTAAAAATAGATGTAATACGCATCCCTGTTTTAATCCAATTTCTGTTTCAAATTCAGTTGATTTTGCGTTATAGGTTCTGACTTTATTCTTGTTATTTTTTAATAATGCCTTAGTTATCTCTCTCATTCCTCTCTGTACCCCTTCGTCTTCAGATTCCTGTTTTCTTAGTCCATCAAAAGCTTTCTTGAGATCTTTTTCTAATAGCTTTTCTCCTAGCTGTCTGATTATAATTGTCTTGGGTGTATCTTCCTTTTATAAATCCATTCTGTGTATGGTTTAACCTTGTTTTCAGTTCCTCTTGGAGTCCTTCTTCTAACATCCTTGTTAATACTTTTCCTCAGATCCCTATTAACGTTATTCCTTTGTAATTTGAGCATTCCTCTGGATCACCTTTTTTGTATATGGGTATAATTATTCCTATGTTCAATTCCTTTAGTATCAATAATGTTGTTTAACAAGTTAAGCGCCAGAAAGTTTCGGTGAAACAGCTCCCTGGACCAATATGTTTTTTTTTATCAGATTCTAAAACTTTTGAATGCTTGGGATATCCACTTATTGTTCTAATCTCAATTGCAAATTTATTTTTCAAAAAAATGGCAACGGGCACCGGTGTCCGCTCTGACTTGGCAGGATAGGAATGCGAGCAAACACGATAATACATCGAGCAGTTGCCGAACTAATTATTGAGGTGGCGACATGTTTATTTTGTTGTAACATCTGCCCAACAAATAGATATTGTATTATTTTATGACAGTGTCTTTGTTTTGTACGAAGGAAGTATACAGACATGAATAGCCGTTCGCAACGCATTGTACAATTAGGTTTAGCTACACACAAGCAACCATATGAAGGTAAGTTTTTGTATTCTATATGTGGTTATATAAAAGTAGTTATTAACATTTGTGTAGATGATTTTTCAAGAGAGCCCTTTCCGTCAGTTTCCGACGATGGGCAGGAGGGCCCTATACCGACTCAAAGTTTTCGGTCACATGCGCTCTCTAAATTGGACTGTAAAGCTAGCTGCAAAAAAAAAACAGCAAGGTTTAATTGCTAAAAGGAAAGTTAAAAAAGTAATCATTTTTTGCTGGAATTGCGGCGGTAATCCGCGATTTTGTTTGGAAATGATGAAGCTACCTCGTTGCAGTTTAGAATTTAATATTTTTGGTTTATTGCATTAATGTTTTTGTTTTACCAATATGTGGACAATTAAACTGTCCTACAAATATTGCATTTTTCATTTTTGCGGTATAAATTATCATACTAATTTTTATCCAAACAGAATGCACTATTACTAGCCTCCTAGCAGCACGCGGTAGTCCTAGGCCACGGCAGGCATGTTATAATGTTATATGTTATTCCTTAAAAGGGTGTCTTTTTGGCGCTGCTGGCCTTTCATAGTTTAGAAAGTGAAGCGAACACCCGTGTCCGCTATGGCCCCTACGACAAATAGTCGAACAGGCGGTGTCCGCCATGGCGCTTAACCTGTTCAAAGGTCAAGTAGTTCTTTGCTACCTTTGGCGTGATACATTCTTCGTCGTTTTATGCTACTTGGTTTTTTCTCTTACATATGTATCTTATTTCTGAGTTTGAAGTACTGTTTCCATCTTCCCATTATGTCCTTTTTCTCAGTTAATATATTTCCTTTGTTATTTTTTATATTTTTCATTCTTGGTGTCTTCATCTGTTTCAATTGTTTTGTTATTCCGTAGAATAGTTTTTGGTTTTTTCTATAGTTAAACCTCTTTACTGTTATGTTCCATTTATTTTTCTTGTCATTAACTTTGAGTTGTATACCTGCTGTCCACCATCTGTTTCAGTAACGAAATTATGCGTACAATATTTTGAAAAATAGAAAATCTCATCTACACCTATATTTTAGCGGAACGTCACACAATTAATGCTGGATACTGTTCCCTATTTTTAATCAAACTTATGTAATCAACACATTAGGAAAGTAATTATCCTCCATAATAATGCCTTCTGCAAAGAACCTGACAAAATATCTTCCAAAATCATCCTCTAAACTTTATGCGGTACAAATTTGTCAGGTTATGATTTCAATCTCTCTTAAAAAAGACACGATACTGAAGATTTTATGCGAAAATGGTCACAGCGTACACAACTAAAACGTTTTATAATAGACGCCATAAAGCTCCCAAGTACATGGCGAAAAGACATGGCTTTGGAAACCTAACCTTAAAAAATAACCCTCTGAAAATCAAAAATTTCTTTATACGGCCCCATACTTCTTCTTAGATTCCTTTTATTCGCGAAACCATCCAACAAAGACGACGAAAACCGTTTATAAATCTCTATTTATCGCCACCAGCATTCTCCACCGATCTTCCTCTACGCTTTGTTTATGCATTTGCCGCATAATTTATCGGCAGAAACGAAGGGCGTCGATGCGATTTTTCCATTGAAAAACAGCGTGTCGACGGTAGCGACCTCTTCTTCTCTCCGTAGCTATTTTATCCTCGTAGCGTAGGTGAAATTATCGTTTGTTTTTATCACCAGCGACGTGATATATTTTGATTTAGTTCTTTAGTACGAGCCGAAGGACGATTTAGTGCGTGGCGGCGCTAGCTAGGATAGCGAACGGAGCGTTCTGTATACACAAGCAGCGTTCCGACGCTAGCGTTCGTTCATTTCTTCACCCTCGTCCGGTTCATGCGCAAAAATTGAATTATAGTGTTGTTGCCTATGTACGTATGTGTAGGTGAGAGTCTGCATGTATACGTCGGGTGAGAGAATAAAAGGGCGCTTGTGTCGGGAACATAAAAAAAGATTTGTGGATATAAGGTACCGTCGTGAAAAGTAAATATGCTCATGGAAAACAAAGTGGAATTATCCGCCCACCGTATCAATACGTGCGTTGTGGAAGATTTATAGAGGACGCTGCATAGAATCTTAGAAGACATTTCATCGAGTATAGAAGTTTCTCTTCGGAAAACGGTCTTTCTTTGTTGAATTATGATTTTATCTACTTTTTCGATTCGATTTTTTTATGATCGATTGAAGTAAGAGCGGAATCAAATAACAACAAAGAAGGCACTTCTGACAGGTTAATAATAAAAAAAGTAATCTAAATATTTGTATTTGAGATTGTTTGCACAAACTTTGCTACTAAATGTTTAATATTAAATAACTGGAAGCCAGAGTTTGTTATTGGTACAAGATAAGTTTATAATAACAAGCAAGGATTCAATTTTTAGATAACGTCCTATCAGGTGTATGCATAAGTTTTTTACGGTTTTTTGCTAAAAAGAAATACATAATTTTCAAGGGAAATTATTTTTTTTATTCAAAATATTGGCCGTCGTTCTACACATCTCACCCATCTTTCAGGTAATATTTGGATATCACGCTAGAAAATCTGCTTGCCTTTTGCGGCAAACCATTCGTCGAGCCATTTTCCAACTTCTTCAAGGAGGTGATAGTCAAATGTTCCATCCAAGCCATTTAAAGGTGTCTTTCACTGGTTTTGCTGTGCGAGACGGCAGATTGTTTTGTAACAAAATCATTTTACCATATCTTCTGGCCTATTCCGGTTGTCTTTCGATTAATGAGTGGTTTGAATTAATCATTTGTTGGCGATAGCGTCGTCTATTAACGTTTTCGCCGGATTTCAAAAATTCATAATACATAATACCGCTCTGGTCTCATCAGACACAGAGCATCTTTCCGCTTCGGGTTTTCAAAATAAATCAATTTTTCGTCAGTAATTTCAATGATTTCCTTTCGTGGCATTGAAGCAGCGTTTCACATGCGTCTTTGCGATTTTCTATTTGACGTTCATTCACATCACGTGGGAACGATTTACACAGTTTATTGATGTTCTCCATTGTTCGTAAACGTCTGCTGATTGTTTCTTGTGACACATGCAATGCTTCTGCTAGTTGTAGTTGAGTTTGATTTGGGTCATCATTCAATATCTCCTGAAATTGCTCGTCTTCGCATTTTTGTGGTCTACCAAAAGCGCTCATTGTTTCCCACATTGAAATTACCGCTTTTGAATTGTCGAAACCATGCCTCACATGTTCTAATCGGTAGAGCGTGTTCACCATATTTAAATGATGACCATCAACACCCTTTTTCTTTTGATTAAATGAGAAAAGTAATGCGTGCCGCAATTGTTCTTTTTCAGGCACAAAACTCGACATGATCACTGTATGATAAAGCAAAGACGCTAATTTTTGGCGGATTCAACTTGTGTATGTAGTTAAAACGGAAGAAACTTATGCATACAGCTGGTAGATAACTGCTGTCTGCATCGTCTTAATTTCGCCAGATTTTTCAACTCACCAACGTTTGCTGACTTATCGATATGTGCTTCACTTCTTAGCTAACCCTAAAGAAAAGCATTAGGAAGTAATAAATCGTAAGAAACAAGCAGATCGCTTAAGAGAACTTCCTTCACCAATCTATTTTTTAGGAAAAACTTCACCTAAGTACATCCAAAATGTCCAAAAAACAATACCTAGCATAATAATGTTGCTAAATAAAGCTACCCATGGTATTGACGAAACTATTAGCGAGAAAGGTAATGTGAGGAGATAAAAAACGCTAAAACACGGACATGTTTCTACCTACCCGGCGTCATTACCGTGTCGTATTTCCAGAATAACTATAAACATTTGCAGAAGATTATTCCTGAAGAATATAGCATTCTGGCTTATGAAGCAACACGTAAGTAACAGGACACAGCTAAGAAATGCGTGTATGAGTGGCAATTACTATGTAAGCGTCACTCGCAAACCAATGTTATATGTTAACTGTTATGGAGGCAAGTTCTCATTGAGTAACTAAGTTATCTTATTATTTCACTTATCTGCTTTCCATCTATTTCTTATTTACTTTCTATCTACTTATTATGCAAGGTATGTCGAAGAATTAGTGAGAATAATTAGCTTTAAAGTGTTTAATTGAATGTTTTCTCTTCAGATTATGCTTCTGTGGAATGAACACACCGTCTCCAGTGAGTTTTCCACTCGTGGTAACAATTCTGGAAGTCTTGTTACGCTAGGCTGCTTAAAACCTACGTCGTGACTCTTTAGGTGTTGTTTACTGTTCGGAACCTTTCAACTTCGACTTAAGCGTTGGAAAAGGAAAACCACATGGAGACATATCTAGATTGTAAGGCGGATGTGAGACTACTGGGACGTTTCTTTGCCAAAAATTCTCTAACCGACAATGAGCTGTGACTGGGGGCATCATCATGGTGCAAAATCCACGAGCTGGTAATATCAGATCACAAACGAAAAACACTTTTCCGCAAACGTTCAAGGACTTTTCGATAAAAGGTTTAATTTACTGTCAGGCCTTGCGCTACGAATTCTTTGTAGACAATTCCTCAAGATTCAAAAGATGATAAGCATCACAATAAAATATGCAGTCTCAACTCATCGTCGGCTAGAAAATTTTTGGCAGAGGAAACCGTTCCAGTACTCTGACATTTGTCCCTCAGTTCAGGTATAGTTCTATGTGATTATTTCTTTTCCCAACGCTTAAGCGGAAATTCAAAGGTTCCCATTACGGAACAGTAAACAACATCCAAAGAGTCACGACGCAGGTTCTAAACAGCCTAACGGAACAAGACTTTCATATTTTTTACTAGAAATGAAAAACTTGAGACTGTTGTCCAAAGGAGTATGCTTGTAGATACATACATTCAATTAAACATTTTAAAACTAATCATTCTAATATATAGAACGTTCTATTTAAAGAACACAACCTACACAAGTTTCCAATATTCATTCAATTGTTTTAGCAGCAAAGACAATTGTTTTTAGGATAGCGAATTACCAGTTCCTTTGCGGTTGTATCTTTTTTATAGTATAGCGCTTACATTCGAAGCTTCTAGATGTTTAATTCATTCATTCATTTAATCAGCTAAATTGGAACATATTTAACTGTAAATACATTTGCATATCCTCTCTCTAACTATATTGGACGATTTGCATTATTTATCTTTACGGTTTTATGGTAAATAAGGCTACTATTTCGAAAAAGTTAACACTTCAACGTTAAAAATTCGTAATCGTTATCCCATTTACTTCGAAACACAGAACACGTTCGATCGCTTCTTATTGAAACGAAACCAAGACTAAAGGTTCAAGTGCTTACAGCGAACGTAGAAGTCTTGTAGTTCAACCTTTAGCGCCTTCGAGGAAAAATTTTCCTCAGCCAGTGCAAAGATTTAAAAAGATAGATTTTGGGATGCGATCTAATTTAGAGAGTTGGCTTCCTTCCAAAGGCAATTGTAAGCTTAAGTCAGAACGCGCTAGCTGCATGGCGGGCGAGATCGTCCTCCCTCAAACAAAGAGAGAATCTCCTCAATGTAGTTCGGGCAGAAAGGTTCCCTCTGACGGCAATCAGCCGTTCAACAATTCTATCAATCATGCCCGGTAATTGAATTCGATGCGTCGTCGTCGAGCTGGACAGGCTTTTATATTTTTATCGTATTGTTTTCTTTTTTCGAAGGGGGAATCAAAGCATACTAATCCGGAGATACTTATATTAATTGGATATATCGTTAGGGGTGATTTGTATATATAGCTACGCATAACTGAATTGGGTAAAAATGTAGGTAGATTTACAACATCAGCATTCACTAATTTCGTTTTATTCCTTTCTCAGTACCTTTCTCCACCTGTATGGCATCATTGTTTTCCTTACATTCCTGAATTTAATACTGCGTCTTCTTTAATTTTCTTCGTACTCTAATATCTACTCATACGGGGGTTGTCTTTTAAGTTTTGCACATAGAGCTGAAATAAAACAGTAGAGACTTTATCGTTTTTCGAAGTATTCTCCACGAAAATTGGTGCACCTTTGCATGCACCCAAACCAACCAACAGTTATTCCACTCGTTTATTGGTACAGTCAAAATTTATTTTTTAAGGCATCGACTGCTCCGTCTGACGGGTTTTAGGAAAGGTAACGAAATTTTTGGGTCCAGGATGGTCTAGCAATTTGACGCTTTGTTGCATTAAAAATTCAATTGTCTTGCGTGTTGTCGACAAACTTGCATTATCTTGCTAAAGGATGATTCGTCGCTTGGGGTTTGTTTTTCGAAGCTCAGAGATGACTTCCGGCAAACAAATAGTTGTATACGAATCGGCAGTAACAGTTCTTTTAGGACGGCAAAATCTGTCAGATTTAACCCCGTAATAGTGTTGAGATGCCATAGAAGATGGGTGCCAAGCCACTCTGCGATCAAAGGGAATGGAGTAGCTAACTTGCTAACAAGAAATGCCAGTGGACGACCATTCTCAAGTCTTGAACCGACGCGTGGGAGTACCTATGGCAATATTAAGACCAACGTTAAGTCCGAGCTCGCCGCGAATCGCCGGTCCTACTGGAATGGTGTAGACGGTTTGGGACATTGGAAATCTCTGGGGATTTATCCAGGTAAGGAAAGACTGCGTAAGACACTCCTCATGAGCAGGACCAAACTGCGAGTACTCATAGCGATCTTAACTGGTACTGCGCAGCACTGCGCACTGAACAAAATATGTACATGCATCGCATGGGTCTAGTGGACTCTCAATCATGTAGAAAGTGTGGGAGAGCAAAATCTAAACTCCTGTGCACCTTCTTGTCGATTGCTCGGCAGTTTGCAGGGAAAGACAGCTGAACGTTGGGGATACTCAGCTTGACGAACCCTAGTTAGGAAAATTACCGCTCGGGCTGATTATGAATTTTGTTACTCAGGTACAACCCGGTCGAGTGAACTAAAATCACATGGGCGCACAATAAGCGAGGTACTGACCGAGTTGCTCTTCGGGGTTAAGAGCCGCGCCCATGGTTATAGAAAAAAAACAGTTCTTTTATCTTTTAAAGGAATTGTTGCTACTTGACCTGGTTTCGAGAGAAATGTCGCAAGCATCTTTTGGAGACACTTTGAGAACTGATGACTTTTGACGGATTTCCATCACCTTGGACCTTCCAAACAGACGACTATTGTTTATTTTCTGGCTCGTATAAGTAAATATAAGATTCATCAACGATGCTGTACACGATTTTAGAGTTTCCGACGTTGGAGCAGTCTAGTGTTTTCATTCACCTATTCACCCCAAACCAATTTTTTACACACAATTCTTCCTGCAAACATTTTTTGAAGCGAGGTCTTTTAAATTTCCAATGATGCCTCAGTTTTCCGATAGGTCCTATGTTGTTCCTCGTTGATGATCTTGCGTACAGCATCGACGTTTTCCTAAATGACTGCCATTTTTGGTACACCTACTCTTGTCGCTAAGACTAATCTGTCTAAGTTTGAATTCTCCGTACAGATGAAAACTTGTTGACTGATGTGGCGGTTCATTACCGAAAATACAAGCCAACTCAGCGAGGAATTCTTATTACGATAATTGTTTTATAAAATTAAAGAATAATTGCAGAGTTTGCAAAGGTTCGTGAACAACATCCCAGTACACCGAGAGAAAAAAATACTGTAATTGTAAACATTTTGCTACTCACTTGTATATTGCATATTTAATTCGCATCGAGAATAATATTTGTCCTGAATATAATATATTTCAAATATATTCCAACATGTGTCAAATGTAAATTTGGAAGAGCCATGCTCTTCTGCAGTTGGACGTTTTCGTTTCGTGACGTTATCTATTTTATGGTGGAATTCAAAAGTTATATATATTTTCTTGTATAATGAAATGAAATGTAAATGAATATGGGTTTCTACGGCCAGGGTCAGTTGCAAATGGACTGTTACCGGAATTAAGCCGTGCCATGTTAAATAGATAGCTTGGCAACGAAGTCAATGCTGCTTTTCTTATACAAATGAAACATGATTTCTTTATATAATTATTCAACTTTATTCAATATATTTTCTATTTTGATCAATGATTTTTTACCATTTTCCTGTCAACTTCATTATCCCACGCTCAATCTGCTTCTGCTCTTTATCGGCAATATGTACTGAGTGTAATTTCACTGCTTTATCATCATTAAAGGTTTTACCATTCAAGGAATTTTGTAACGCTATAAGCAAATAGTAATCCAATAGTGCTAAATCAGGGCTATATAGTGGTTGTGGCATCACCTCCCAATCAAGCGTCACTAATTCTTGGCCAATAACCAATAATGTGTGTGGCCTAGGATTGCCATGGTGGAATAAAACACCTGCATGATTCACCAACCTTGGCCATCTTTCTTGAGGTGCAGGGTTCAATTTGTCCAACTGGCGGAAATACAAACCTGAATTAATCACTTAGTTCATGGGATGCAGTTAAAAACACGTAATACCTTTGTAATCCGATCAAACTGACAAAATAATTTTCTTTTGGAGCATTTCTGCTTTCGATGCTATGATAAATTATCAACTTCTGATCACCAGTGATTATCCGTTTCAAAAAACTCAATTCACTTCGTTTGAGATCCAAATCGCAGATGTTAATGCGTTGAATTGAATGAATTTCCCTTAACTCATGAATAACCCAAACATCTAGTTTCTAATGAATCCCATATGTTTTATGCAATTGTTGTGTGCGATACATCTAACCTTGTAATCTCTCGGACAAAGATATGACAACTCAAATCAATTATGGCTTTGATTTGATCATCAACAATTTCGTTTAACCTACCAGGCCATGGTCCATCTTTGACTGAAAAATCACCACAGCGAAATTTACCAAACCAATTCCGGCACGAAAATAAACGCTCTTGTTCTCCATGTTAAAATTGGACTCACATAAACAAATCTCACAAACAATACACTTAATTTGGCTTTTAAGAAAGCTAAAGTTAACAGCTGACAAACGCCAAAGCTATATAAGAGTAACATTGACAGAAGTCATCCAAAAGCATCACTACTCCCATCTACATGTAAAATCTACAATACTTTGCTGCCAACTAATAGTAGATAGTGCAAGGAATTGAAAATAAAGATAGGAGAGGAAGCAAGTGGGAGACGGCTCTTGATATTCTAGAAAGTAAGACTATTGTCAGTACTAAACTGATACATTTTACAGGTGAGTTTCATCAGATGTTCACAACGGCTACTAAACAAAATACTTCCATTTGCTATACCTATCAGCCACATTTCAGAAGAAATACGTGGAGACCAGTAACACGATTCTCTTGGATACGAAAGGTAGCCTCGTCGTTAATTGTTAAAATCAAGACGGACCACGTTCGCCGCGCAAAAACGAGCCACGAACCGTAGAAGAAGAAAAAAACCACTGAAAAACGTCGGTTTTCACAAATTTGCTAAATTGCCCTCTAAATACGTGATTCACCGCTACGTCGTCGGAACTGTAACAACGGTTAGACAGTAAAAAAGTAAAAGGCAAAAGAGGGGCGAGGACCGTTGTAACTGCACACGTCCGACGACTCAAAGAAGAAGGCAAGAAGGAAGAGGAAAGAGAAAAAAAGCACTCCACCGCACCGGTACCGCACATTCCCGTCGGCTTCCTCGGATAAGTTTCTGCCACCTCTATAGGCGAATGGGTGCTGGTGGACGTGACCTTTTCCGCACAACAAACCAACCGACGACTGTTTTACGTCCTCGGGTTAATGAGCGCTTAATTATCGACTCTCGAAAAACGACTGTAACGCATCGAGGAAACGGTGGAAAGCTTAACTTTTACGCGAAATGGAATTATCGAAACGGTAGGGCGAGGAAGCTGGAGAAGTTTGTTTCGAGTTGGAATGACCGCTGTTATTTTGTTGTTTTATGGTCAATTTATTCGATAATTACGTTTCGCTGTTATATGATCGGAATTATATGTCTCAATAGATGTTTATGCTACGGTTAAACTTGATTAAATGTAGGACATTAGTTATCCGAATAACATGCAAATGTTATATTAGGTAAAAATTTAATTATTCGAAGGCATTCGAAGAGCTCGTAAAACAAACTCGCCGTTTAGAACTCTGAAAATTAATTACTAATTCAATTAAACCTTTAATTTTATAGCGTCTCTGTTAAATGCGTGATGTTTAACTGGAATATTTTTTTACAAGTTAAACTGGAATATGAATATTTTGCGATTGATTACACCCCACGTTTTGAATTGTTAACTTCAAATTTCACATTACTTATCCAGATCTGGCACATTTATCTTTCAGGAAACAAATGTTGACTTTATTCTATCCTCACAACAATTTTACCAAAATGAGTTACTACCTAAAATAAATCATTACCTAGCATAAGTCACTAACGAGCATAAGTCATTACTTAACATAAGTCGTCACCTAGAGTCAATTACTACCTAGCATAAAAGAGTTACCTAGGATAGGTTGTTAAATAAGTACCACTTTATCTTTTATTAAATGTTTTTAATGTGTTTATTTTTATTTTTCATGATTTTTCCACTGATATGATCTCATCAAAGGGCTGCGTCAGTCCACGTCTACGTTAAGTTTATATTTAATCAGCAGCATTAAGCTCAATGTTTTTTTTTAACAGAGAGGAGAGGCGCATATTTAGCTGTTTTGCATATCTAGATGTTGCAAGTTCAGCGTGCCACACGTTCTGCTGTATCATCCAAATCCGGGGCGTCGCGGGAATGGACAACAAGCGAACCGTTGGAGTCTTTTGTGTGGGGGGTAGTAGCTACATAGTTAGCAAGTAAGGCGTTAGATCATAAGAAAGCAAGATGTAGCTGTACAATGCATGATGTAAACCCGATAAGCTTTTCCATTCATTCAAGTAGCCCTCTAGCCCCCAGCTACATCACAGTATCTCAATTGAAAATAGTTTACCCAAGTATTAGTAATGCCCTAATAAATACCAAGTATAATAAAAAGTGAATTATCTCAAACCATTAACATACATTAATACAGCATCTAACGCAAATATTCCTTAAATTGTGGTTAAAGATTTAGTTCTAAGTTATTAAAAGACGCTTAATCTTGTTTTAGGAACAACAATCCATGTACAATTGGTCTATTAAATATCTAGGATGATTGGACCAAAAATGATGACTGTATCAAGTTAGAGACCTCACCCGCCAACAAAATAATTTTTTGTCGTGGTGCCTGTAAAATACGAACTGATTTAGAGTATTTCTGATGTGCTGGTTCCAAAAGTAACTGGCATTTTTCCTAGCTGCTCCAGTTTTTGAAATACACCACGGTGAGCTTTCAGCGCGTTATTTATTAGGGTAGAACAGATGCTTTGCCAACTCACAGCGGATGTGAAATGAGCATCAAATCGAGTCCACAGCCACCTAGATCATTTTCCAGAAAACTTAGGTGATCTTAGTGAGGACCAGGGGAAGAGCTTTCACAAAGACATCAGCATTATGCGTTTCGTAACCATGGCAAAATGGGATACTTGATCCACCACTACATACCGGAATATTTTGCGAAGCTATTCTAGTAAACCTCACACAAGGAAATCTTATGAAAAGAAATTTATAACTGTTAATTGAAAATTGTATATGCATGTCTTTCTGTTAAATAAATACCTCCTTCCCCATTTTTTGTTAGCTATCAAATAGTAATATTTGCATAACAAATCATTATATCTAATTTTGGTGAATTTTTCTAAATAGCGATTTATTGACGCGAAATTCGATGATATGAAAGAGCTAGCGCGATGGGTACAGCGTTTGAAATCAGTAACGGCAAGGAGTGCTTTTCCAGGATCACAACGCAATGCACCAGCTCATTCATTTACCGCATTTCGTAACCATGGATGTAAATTGGATCAACCACTACCACACTTGCGCTACGAATTAGTCTCTCATCCTGTCTATTGACTGAATCTAGTCCCCAACAACTTTTTCCTATTCGCAAATCTGAAAAAATCACTGGGAGGAAAGAGATTTGTTTCAAATGAGGAGGTCATCGCGCTACTTCCCACTTTTCCAAAAACTTGAAGATAGTGGAGCACCGTTTCAAAAAATGTATTATAAAATGTATTCAAGGAAAATCGAAAAATAGAAATAAAAAACCACGCCAATATCGTGTTTTCTTGTTGACTCCGGAAACATTTCAGGTTGCCCTCGTGCATTTAGTATTGCTTAGTAAGCTTTTAATATGACCGGATAACTTGTTACTTCGTGGCGGAATAACTTGGCCAAAGAGAAGTTATCGTAGAATAAAAACAAATTCCATTACAAAACTATTACGAAATGTACAACGCTACAACGAGAACGTATTTATTCCATATCATACATAATATTTTAGATTTAATTTTTCGTTCTTGTCTAGCTCGTTAGAATAATTCGCAAAATCGCGATATCAAAACCACGCTCCCTGCATAAATTACCGATGCAAATATGCGTTATATATGTATGCATGCGCTGCATACAGAAAATTTAAACGACACACCGGCGTATGTATATTTACGTATGTATAGGTAGCTATATCAAAAATACATAATATCCGCGTAGTTCTAACCGTTAGCCGCCGTTCGTAGTCCACGGTCAACGATGCCTCTGTATCTGACAGATTTAATTTAAATAATTCCCCCGGATTATATGCGATGAGATCGGATTTTGTCGCAAATTTACCACACGACCAGCTGTTTCGTTCAATATGTTAAGTAAAGGGATTTCCATCTCCCGAAAATTTACATAATCGCTTCGTTGGTATTGCGCAATACCAGACAAAGACATGCGTTTTTTTCTTCTTCTTCTAGTCCTCGGAGATGTGAGAACGAATTTTGCATGTTTGTTTTAGCCGATTAGAAAAGCTTCTCCACGTTAATATCTTTAGAGAACAACTAATCGTGGAAGTATTAAACTGCTGCATTGAAGGATTAAATAATATAATAACGATATTAATAATATCACTAATATCATATTACATAAAAAATAGACCTTGGTCAAAAATCTATATGTAGATTATAGACGCACACAAACATACGCAGTATGACCACATGCGAACATAGAAAACACTGAGTAAATTTCTGCTTCACATTTGATAAGTATAATTATCCGATTGTAGCAACCTCTTCTTGGTACAAGTATGAACACAACTTAGAGAAATAGTTAACCAAGAACTAGTTTTATTTTTCATAAATCTCGATCTACATTAATACACTTATCTCGTCGCTTTATCAATGCCTGTTGCATAAAAGTGTTTGGATTGCCGTCTGAACCACGTGCATACTTCTTGTCGAACATTGTTATCACCCTCGAAATGTTTGCATCCAAGATGCTTTTTAAGCGGACCAAACAAATAATGCTCGCTTAAGACTAGATCGGGACTGTCAGCCGGATGTTCAAAAAGATTCCGCCGTAATTCTGCAATCCTTGCCTGGGTCAAGTAGACCGAATACCGCCTAGCATTATCATGACACAGCAATATTCCTTTTATCAATAGGGTTGGACGTTTTCGTCGAACTGCATCCGGAAGCAACAACAAAACTATACAGTATGATTAAGTAGTCACGTTTTTATTTCTAAGAGGATCCCAGAACATGTTAGGCATAACCTTACCAGCTGGGGGCACAACCTTGAATTTCTTGACGCTTTGTTTCGAGTTGGTAGTGGTGTACCCATGATTCCTCACCAGTAACAATCCTATTAAGCACATTCCGCCCTTCCTCTGCATACCGAAAGAGGTATTGCAAGGACAATCCCCATCGTATCCTTCTGTGTTCCTCGATCAGTTGCCTAGGTACCCACCGTGAGCAAACTTTTTGAAAATACAGACCATCGTGCATCAGTTCGTAGGCTATACCATGAGAACACCCTATTAGAGTTGCTATGGTGTCTATTGTTGTCCGCCTCTCAGTTCGAATCACTTCGCTGATCATAAACAATTTTCGATCACTCTTGAGAGAATGCAGGAAGTCCTTTTACCGAAAACGAACACATAACAATACGCTGCTCTTGCACAGTATCCTGTTCGAGCAGGGTTGCCATTTTAATACTGTCTGCGTACCCGCACAGCAACTGTCACTTGAATATCATAAAGCTGGATTGTGCTGACACCTAGTGACATATAGAGAAAGCTGTTTTCAGCTTTCCCAGCGCAATTTGAGACTTATTTCACGACTTTCCCCCAAACTTTAAAAGATGGCAGGGGCAGCAATTATAAATATTCAGGCGCAGAATTATATAGAGAAAACATTTGTTTCATGAAAGAACGTTCAAAAATTTAGAGTGATGAAGAGGTGAAAGTGACAAGAGGTGTATAAACCGTAAATTTAAATTTTGACAAATTACAAATACGCCGGTTGTTTTAAAGTCGTAACTTTATGGTATAAACACATTGTATGTAAGATTAGGACAACATAGAGTCAATGTAATTAACGTCCCATAAACGAGAAACATCTTATCAAAGCGTGTTTGAATTATCGGACATTTTTATCAATTTCACAATTCCCAGGTGCCGTATAGTGAGAGTCATACCTTTAGAAGGAAACTCGGCAAATTAAACCAATTGTCGTCATAATCCATAAAGAATCTGACATCCAGAAATGCCTAGAAAATAACACCAAAGATAAAAAAAATAAATCATTCGCAAGAAAGACAATGTGAAGCCTGCCCGGTGTCATCAGCGTGGATTCGAGCGGTTTTTTCTTAACACATTGCAATTTCCTCCCGGGTAGGCAGAAATATGTCCCTGTATTAGCGTTTTTTGTCTCTTCACATTGCCTTGAATGATTTCACCAATACCATGAGAAGTTGTATTTACAGCTTTTTTATCTTAGGTGGAAGAATCTAAGTTTAACAATTTATGTTTAAATTCCTTGCACCTTATGCTATTCTCAAATATTAATCACCACGTTTTTTTTGTCTTTCTGCTTTATGATCTTCCTTCTGACAACCACTCCTTACTTTCTTCAATTCTTACATCAGGCCGCTCACCCCAAAAAAATCTTTTTCATTTATTAAGAAATTTCAAAGATTTCTCTTTTTCTCGTTTGCACCATTTCCTATGCTCCCTCCTTGTTTGCCCACCTGCTTCCCTTTTCGGTGTTCTAAATTGTTGTATATCGTACTTATGTATGTTTAGAGATATAACTTGCCTCCTTTCAAAATATTGATAATGAAATATACAAATGTTGAAAGGTCCACATATTTTGAACCAGGTTCCTTCCATACCCAACAAATAATACCAAATAATACTTATGGGATTGGTGAGATCATTCATGGAAGAGACTATGCGAGGACCTCGGGTGTTTTACTATACCTCAAATTAAAATTGGCTCTCGGTTTGCATTATCGCTCTTTCTAAACGGGTAGACAATCGCATTCTTGGCGTTATATAGTGTCAAGAAACACAACAGTTTCTTAACCTTTTCCCGAACAGTTCATGGACTGTTAAACTGGAGATGGAATGCACCGAAAGTGCATTGGAAAACTGCATAAGGACACATCGAAAGAAAATCCCATTAACACCATGAATTTTTTTTTCGATGTGTTTCTTCCGGTTTTGGGAACCTGCAACTTAATTTATCTTGTAGGTCGTCATAATTGAAGAGTAGTGGACTAAGGTTTGAACTCTAGGATATGCCAAAAAAAAATTTGAAAGGAGCACGTTATAAACTTCTCTACTACTACTTCTACTAGATCTTTGTGTAAAGTTAGTTTTGGATTAGCTACAATTCTTAATGTTTAGTGCTATAAGTTTCTGTTGCAAACTTTAATTCGTTGTATACTTTTTGCAAGATAACGTAGTATTTCTTCACAGTTCTTATTACAGTTTGGCTTGCTACTGATTGCAATATAATATCAATTAGCACCAAGACAATGTCCATATTAAAATTCGAACCATCTTAGTATGAATACTTATATTAGGGTCTTTTCTATAGTGAATATTGAGAATAACGTAACCGCATTTTGTTAGCTCAGAGCTTACTTACGTATTCCCTTTTTAGTGAGCGAAGGAAGTGAACATTAATCTCGTCCAGGAAATGGATATTTAGAAAATTTTAATCCAGAATATGCCGACATAATGATAAAAGAACTACATTAGCGTAATCTTATTATAAATTTCAAAAAGTAGGTTACTGCCAACTTTCGCAACAATAAAGTTACAAAATGTATTTAAGTTTCGCTCGAGTCGTGTCTGAAGCACGTTAGGTTAGAAAAATTACCGCCGATGGGAAAGAAAGGCAACTTTACGACGTGTATAACTAACTCCACGATGTTATTAAACATGAAACGGTTATAAATACCACGGCTGGCATGATCGATGTAATCGAAATTCACGTTTTACAAACATATTTAAGACATTTTAAAGATCGTCCGTATGGTTTCTTCGCCTGAAGGAATATTAAGCGTTTTATTATTTTTAGGTTGGCAATATGTGCAGCTTTCTAGGTTGAATATGTAATGCGAGAGCACTGCAGAAAAATGGCATGTCAATTGCATGCCGAACGATTTCCACCTGACTTCTTCCTATCTGGCCGCAGCAACCTGCTACCTGACCTCGTAAATATTGAAAACGCTGGTTCACTAGCAGTGCACTGAATATTTTTACTGTCGGGCATATGTTTGCCGTACCTCTATTTTTCATAAATTGCTATTCGTTGCACTTTTTACAAGATCGTATCTATTGTATGTACATATTTATGTAGGGCAAACCGCAGATTAATAACTAGATTAAAATACTAGTAAAAAGAAAAATTCGGCTGTGGATTTAGATTTTATTTTCTTACCCTTTTTATTATATATATATATACACTGTTGCTAACAAAAATTTAAACACTGGGATTATTTTGAAAAGGAAAACTCAGTTGTAGGCCGAAAATATAAAAAGCTAAAACGTAACATAATATTTATTCGCGTAACGAAATACAATAAAAAATAGACTTTCTTTTCATCGAAGTAACCGTAGTTGTTGTCGCTCGTACAATGCTTGGCAATTCCGATAATTAATTTTGTAATTGTTTCATCATCAATGTTTTCCTACTCTCTGCAGAATATTCCACAGGTGCTACTTGGAGCTCTATGAGGTTCAATTCGAGCTTCGACGGGTTTATGTCACTATTGTTAAAATATTCCTGAATATTTCTTACTCAACAATTTATGCCGCTGATTGTTATCATGCATGAATATGAAATTTGCTACTAGCAATCGTATCCTTGACGGAATTGCATGTTGTCCTAGAATACCCTAGAACTGTTTTTCCTTAAAATTTCGGTCAATACTTATAAATATAATAAAGTTTTCGTATCCACGTACACAAAACAACCCCAGACCTGAATAGTACAATCTGTAATATACTTCTTACGAAAATTCTTTGATTTTGTTGGAGCACTTCGAATTTGGACTCATTGCTTGGATAGTATTGACAAAGATACTCTGGGATGGGCACGATGGTTGTGCATTTCACATAGAGCTGAGTTTTCTTCTGTCTTTTATCACAAATTAACTTATCATAAAAAAACTTGGCTATCTCAATCGTAAGATTATCCTTAGAACGGATGTTCATAATGTTAATTTTAGATTTAAAAGCCTACTTACTCCTCCAGTTCACAGCCCAGAACTGTACAAAAGATCATTCTCTTATAACGTTGATGTTGGTAGATGCCTTAATGCAATTCCTTTGGACATTCGTGACTTAAAGCCAACACTGTTTGCCCGTCAGCTGCGTAAGCGCTATTATCTTTACTACTTTAGCATCTTAGTTTTCATTTTCGTTTTCTTTATTTCTTTCTATCTTTAGCATTCCATTCTTTTTATTTTTTCATTTTCATTCTTGTTTCAGTTTTTAGTCAAGCCCTTACAGTTATTCTCTAGTCTTTAATTTTTTTGTATGTATGTCATCTTTAAGTTTAGGAGGAAGAACAGCCGCTTATTTCTAAGCCACTGATCCTGGACTCATTGGCACATTTTCTTGTTTTGAATATACTTTATATATTTTATTCTCCAATTTGTCATATGCCATATCGAGCATATCGAGCGATTTAAATACATCTCGTTCATCGAATATTTCAACCAACAACTATTTCATGGCGACACATTTAGGTATATGGATTTTTGTGAAAAGTTATTTGATGTAATTAATGTAATGTAATTCATTTGTAGCAACGTATAGGGCAAAACCAAATGAGCACAGACACTTACGCTCAAGTAGCCAGCAATAACAAAAAGTAACTGTTAGGTCAGGTTTGTGAAACAACTAGGTTATTGGGCTTTTTTCCATTAATGTCAGTTTGAACGCAAATACGTATTTGGGATTACTGGAATTCCTTCTACACCAGCTTCTCAGCATTGATATCTAAAACGTTTACTTTCAGGCAGATGAATGTACTGCCTATAATACGCTAGTTGTTAGAAACTACTAACAGAACAGTTCCCTAACACGTGGATGGGAACTCATTCTAATTATATTAGAAGGCCGCCACGCTTCCCAGATTTGTCGCCTCTTGATTTGTTTTACTGGGGTTATTTAAAAGAAACCATTTACGGCAATGAATGCATAAGACCTGTTAATTTAGAGCAATTGCAAGATAAAATTGTTCAAACGTCGAACAACATTAATTCAAAAATGTTGGAGAATGTCCGAAATAGTTTTTATAACAGAGTGAGATATTTCATGGCTAAAGAAGGAAGTATTTCTGAACCTTTTCTTTAAGGGCATAATGAATTTAAAAAAGATAAAATTTATTTCGCTAATTATTTGTAAGAGATGTTTAGTTTTTTATTTGTAGTTTATATTTATTTAGTTTAGGCTATAGAATTAATTTTTGTTTTTCCTTTTTAGAATTGATTATTTATTTATGAGAGTTATACCTTTAATTCATTAAGATTACTTTAATTTTCGTGCCATGAGTTAAGATTAAATTTATTTTTTTCCGCGTATTTATTATTACAGTTTATTCACTATATATTGACAATTTTATTATGCCCTTGAACTGTATAAGTAGGCGAAAAATATATCTACACTCCTTTAATTACAATTCGGTAGACCGATGACTTTCTCCTCAGCGATTCACGACATCCCTGCAAATAGAATGTAAAAATAACAGGCAATGCGCTATGTTGAACATTGAGCGAATACCTAAGATAAAAGCCCCGTTAAATACAGCTTATCATGGTATTGGTGAAATCATTCACGAGAACGACAATGTGAGGATACAGAAAACGCTAACGCACGGACAAGTTTCTGCCTACCTGGCGTCATTAGTGTGGTTTCGAGTAGTTTCTTGGCCAATACATTGCAATTCCCTCTCTGCTACTATCACCACAGCTAACGTTACACCTCAAGTGAGTCTTTCTTAGCGCTAGCTAGTGCCAAAAGACTGAAACACTTGTCTGCCATCAGATACAAGGAAAACAAGCGGGTACAAGGGTGGAAAACTGTACCTACTTGTATTTGACGGCAGACAAGTGTTTGATTCTTTTGTCAGCGCAAAGGAAAACTCATTTAAGCTGTAACGTTAGACATGGTGATAGTAGCAGAGGGGGAATTGCAATGTGTTGAGTAAAAAACGCTATTGATGCCGGGTAGGCAGAAACATCTTCGTGTGTTAGCGTTTTTTTATCTCTTCACATTGTCTTTCTCGTGAACGATTTCACCGATACCATGAGAAGCTATATTTAACAGTGCTTTTATCTTTGGTGTTATTTTCTAGGCATTTTTAGATGTCTTCTTAATTGAGCGAATAACTGATAAACTGAATGTCAGAGAAAAGTACAGCGAGAAAGAATAACGAGGGAGGCACATGTGTATTATAACCGTTAACTTTGCTCATATTATATCTGTATTATTATTGCTACATTATTAGGACATTAGTGGGTAGAGTAAGGAAGCAAATTTGTAGTGTCATTTAAAACAAACTGATAATTACGATTCACATTTTCTTTCGAATCGAGTAACCTTGAAGGAAACAATTTCGTTAAACTGAAAGTAAATATTCCTTATCCACGATTGCAAAATAAGTTGGTTATAGTGCAAAATATTTAAATATCTTGATTCTCCAAAATCCATTTCTTACTAGAATATGTTATGAAAATTGTAAAACATTCACTGGAAAATCGCCGGCTTTTTAATTTTTTTTAATGGATTCTTTGATTTAAATTTTGTTCTATTTGCTTTTAAATTAAATGATAATGTTTTCTAATCAAAATAACCAAATGTAAATATTGAAAAGATGAATATATTGACAAATTAATAAATATACACAGGTTTTCTTCAAAAAAAAATACGTTTTTTACAGAAAACCTAAGACAACCTCTGTCTAGCTAATCTTTAAATATTCTAATTAATATGCGAAACAGAATGAGAGCAGTAGATACAAATAATTTTGAAGAACTTAAGAAGATTCGACGTCTTTAATCTTTGAAATCGTACTCACTCGCAAGTGATTTCTCACCTTTAAAATGGACAGGTCTTCGGCTTCCAATATATCTGCAGTATACTACATATTTGCAGTATCAGCTGGTACACTTTACGAATGGATATAAACGAAGATCTTTGTAAAATTATAGAGTTATATGAAAAAATAACAATTTTTTTCCCAGGAGAAATGATGACAACATGTGTGACTTTGACATGATGTTTTTGTTTTTTTTTTATATCCATAGCAACGCATTTGTTTGCCTATATGTTAGGCCATACAGTAGACACATACTTGATATAAGTGAAATTATATAGGTAAATGCCGCCAGTCGTGCCATCCTTCCGTCGTACGAGAAATTTTGAAGATTATGAGATGTAATTTCGTAATAATGCATATTTATACAATGTGATTGAAATGTGTATTAAACGTCTTTTAAGAATGAAATTTGGAAATATTTATTTATATAAACAATATGTTTACGAACAACGATATATATAATAGACGATAGTAAAGTTTACGTCTTCTCTGTAAGTGTTGTTCAAGGGACTCTCTTTTTTTTTTAAACAAGAAAATTGTGTCTAATAAGTAGATATCTGTAAAACTTTAGAAAAAACCTGTATAGATTGAATAACTGTGCTTAAAATTCATAAAGAGGGAGTACTAACGGTACTTTGCCTCCAACTTCTAAGATCAACTATAATAAAAAATAATAATATACAGACAATATTTCGTATCATTGCAATATCTATGTATTTCAAATGGACTACAATGTAAATTCATAAACGTCAAAGTTTGAAATCGAGCGTATAAAGTACTCTACTTTATCAACGAACATCATAAACGCCATCAGTAGTGCAACTCACTTAACTCCGAAGCTGTGCGCTCTCAACATATAGCCTAAACATTCCTCGTATGTAACTACGGTTGCATGCATACGTTTAGCATAAACACTTGATTACCGAAACGCTTAGGCGAGAGTGCAACGCGAACGATACGCTGCGCCTGAGCAAAGTACAAAGTGTTAACGGCGATGACACACCGAAAAGTTGTTCGAAAATTGCTAGACGTTTCCCAACTTGGCGGGCCGAGATTAGGAAAGGTTTGAACCGGGAGCTTCGAGGTACTTTACGAGCATCGCGTGCATTCTAAACTAGAAAGGGAATTTACTGCGCGGTAGTGGTAGGTTTTCGGCAAGACGTTTAATTAAAATAGTTTTAAAATTAGTACGTACCTCTTAAGAAGTATATGCATGGTTGAATGCTGATCGAAGATGACAAATTATAGGATTAGAAATAAAATTGTTGTTAACAAAAAAAATAACGAATGAGTCTTGTGACGGCCTATAACGCCTCAGTTACCTAAATTAAAAAGAAAATGACCAAACCGTTTACACCTTCCTCAACCCTGTTCATCATATGATATTCGATTCCTCAGGATGGCGGTCTGTTCATTGGCGAGGGGGTGGGTTTATGTTTTTAATAATTACCCAAAAGTTAGAAATTACTTATAAGGTGCACCTGTTTAACAAGAAATCCGTCACGAGGTTGAGGGAAACAGGACCCTCGTAGATAATGGTAAATCTTAGAGGAAAAGATTGCCAAACGAAAGAAGACTAAGTGCAAAGCAGCGATACGTATGGCACCCTTCAGGTGGGTAGTGCTCCTTCTTGGGTTTCGGAACAGGGACTATCCTTGCGGATTTGGACTCGGACGGATAGCACGTGAGGCGAAGCACGGCGTTGAAGATCGTCGTCAGGTTGACTAGTAACTTGAGCGGAAGATTCTTCAGTGCTCCGTTTGGAATGCCATCTTCGATTTACATTGGGGAATCCCCTTGATTACCTCGAGAACTTCGCATGAAGAAACGATTATCGGAAAATCGGGATCCATCTCGTCGATTTCCTCCAGAGTGTTCTGAAACACACTCTCCTGCTCGGGATCGTTACGGTAGTACGGTGAGAATTAGGCCGCGAAGGTATGTGGAAGCGCTTCTGTTATGAAAGCAATAGAGAAAGAAAAGAAACCTAAGAATCTAAATAAACTGGAGGACGGACAGCGTTTACCACATACTCAGTCACTCTTAACCGATCGAACCAATAAGACCCAAGATAACAGCGATAAACTACGATCCAGTCACGCAACACACAAACATTCGGACTAATCACACGAAGCTATGCACGTATGACGTCAGTAACGCAGCCCCTACCTCCAACGCAGCACGTATAACTAGATGCACAGCAAGGCACCCACCAGGCGATCTCTAGCTTTAATTAGTAACATACCATCTCACATGTGGCCTAAATCCATCAACATCCAGAGTATAACTAACAAGAAGTTATACTTGAATAAATGCGTTAAACAGCAAAAAGAAAGTTAAGGTTGATTACTAGATTTTTGAACCATCAGTGTCACAAGATCCTAATGGTCGCGCTGACCAACGATACGGCTCACAATCACACGTCTAGTCTTTAAAAATCTTACATAAAACATTAAATGAACTAATAAATCTAATGCAAATAGAAATCTTGAAAGTCAAGCAAAAATTTAGAAGACAATATGCTTAATATCAAAAATAATAAGAATAATTATCTACAGTTAAACTGAAGTTAACAAGATACTCATGCACGAATTAAAAAACAATTCCGAAAGCATAACTAATAATCTTAAAGTCAAATAAGGCGGTTGTAAAAGAAACAATATAAGAAATCTCTTAACTGACTTAACTAACGCAACCTAATTCACTTATCTGTATTAAGGAGATCTTGAATTAGCGGAAAATTCTCCTCGTCGTAATATTGTCCAACACAGGTTTCTTAATCATACATTTACAGAAAGACGAGTTGATCTTGTCCTCAATAGATTCATTTTTTCTTCAAATCTCCCATTAACTCTCAAGAATTTTCAATAGCGTAATACGAGAACAGCATTCAAGAAAAAAGAAACCATCAACTTCAAGCCCAAGACCTTAAAGAAAAATCCATAAACCGAAGAAGAGTAGAGATTATAAAACTGAAACCCCATAAGGACGGGGATTAAATTAAATAAGATGTTTGGCGATTTCAAAATCTGCACCTCATATAAAAATGGTGTTTAAATTCGGACGAAACAGAATAACCAATGCCGTTTTTCTTCCCAAAATCAAATAATTTTCTAGAACCAACTTCCAATTAGGACACAGCCAAAGAGGTAAATTTTTACTCAAATCCACACCCATATGAAACATAAAAAATTTAATGCGAAAACGCTGCCTTAAGCAAACACTCCTAACTTTACTTTTAACAAGAATCTAATCGCTTAAACGGTTATGAACCAAAGTGCCGGAAAATCTTTGTGATTCTCAATGGTAAGAATAGAAATGATAAAGTAAAAATTAAGAAATATAAACAACTCATTATTAGTTGGAAGTATTTATATGAAATAAACAAACAAAAGGAAAAAGTAAGAGTGCGCGATTATCAGAGACGAATAAATAAAAAGAATAGGAGGTTCCAGGACGAAGAAAATTTAATACCGCTCCATCTCTAATACGATAACGCCATCTATAAAAGTTTTGTTAAATGCGCTAGCGGAAGACACTAAGCGTTATCTCGTAAACAGCTGATCGACATCAAAACTCTAGCGGTAACCAACAGATAATTGAAACCAAAAACCAAATAATTGAAAAGTAAATAGAATGAAAAGGCGGAGGAAATGGTTTCTGTTAGTAAAACTAAATTGTACTCTACGTATAGAGCGTTAAATTTACGAAATAAAGAATTACCCAGAACAAGAGTAGAATTACTTAACAGTCTACTGATGTCTGGGTTTCAATTGCATTGAGCCCCTTCATCATATCGCTACTGTGAGAAGACTTCTTCTCAAAACCAAACGAACCCAATACAATGCTAATGAACAGAAAGCGAATATTAATGGCGTAAATTAGATTAGATTAATTAAGGGTGGTGTTGCATTGTGCCCCCTTATATGTGCTGCAAACTGCTAGGGTTTGCGCGCACTTCTAGCTCCCCACTCAGTCCAAGAGCTTTAATAAATTACAATAGCTATGATGGTTTCAGAGAAGGCATTCCCACCTCGTCTATGAGATCTTTGCCAAGATGGCACGAGCCTCTATAATGGCAGCGCAGTTAGATGTTAGGTGCTCCGAACTTTCAGCCTCTACCCCACAAAACCTGCACTCGCTATTCTGTTTGTCATGTGTCTCCCAAGGTGACAATTCCCTGTAAGAAAACCTGTGAGGACAGGTAGTCTGTTTCTACTTAGTTCTGGTTATTAATGACCTGAATTAAAAATCATCAACTTATCGAAAACTTCTTCGGTACTGACAGAATAAATATGGTTTTAATAGCAACTAACCCTTATTGACATCAATGTGAATGTTCCAGCTCGAAAAATGAAACCTGTTTTAACCTATAAAACATTAATTATTCCAATAGCGTCCTCCAAAATGAAGCCGAAATCGATCTGCTTTACCTCACCAACGAATTTTAATAACTGTAATTATGCATATGTGCGTCCGTGCAACATGCATACGTTTAAAAAGTAGCACCAATTTTCACGAAGCAATCGTATCACGGATAGAATCAATAAAATCTCAATTATTCAGCACTTATTCAGCAATTACTGTAAAATGAACTACGCACATAATTTAGTACATTAAGTAAATTGAATTACAAAAAGGCTCTAGATTAGGTCCAATAATACAACGCGCAGAGCACACCGACGACAGTCTAGCAATTCAAATAATTTATTTCGATTTCATTGTCATTACGCTCGCGTAGAACGGAACTATAACACCAACTGGTAGATGGATGTGCTGTATGAATGTCTGCTAGTGAACGTTTAAATAACTTATGAACATGAATAGATGTATTTTATATGAAATTCATTGAATCAACATTAGCTTAATCGTATAATTTAATGAAATCACTGTCGTGTTGCGAGAAGCTTTCAACACTAATTGGATAAAATAATTATCTCGTCTGAAATGATTTATATATTCCAATAAAGTATGTTTCTGTGAAATGGTGAGTATTAACTTATGAAACACATAAGAGAAATATATCTTGAATAATACCCAAACTCTGACGCTTACAGCAAATAAATCCACAAATCAAATGAAAACTAAGGTTAAAACTCGACAAGTAGTAGTTAGCAAAAGAATTGCTGAAGACCTGTAAGGTATGTTGAGTTGTATCTTCACTGTCTCCGATACAAAATTGTAAATAGCATTTCATTTCATTTCATTTGGAAGTAGTAGCAAAATTTGAACAATAATTTGTCGTTTTGGTGATACAGGCATCGTAAGACTATGTGACCATTGCCATAAAAAATTACAACAATTCTGAAAATGATCAGTAAATATAAAGAATTAAAGTCATACGCATTTCGAATGGTCACGCACATTATATTTTACATGTAGGGTGATCAAGAATGTGAAAGACTGCAAATATCAAATAATAACTTGACGATATTTAACAAAGACCCAGCTAATTCTTAGAAAGATTTGCTACGATTGATGAAATCTGCTTTCATCGCCACGTTCCTGAATCTAAATAGTAAACTCAACAATGACCACATCACAGCAGCCCAAAGCACAGTAAGACATTTCCACCACCGACTAAAAGTAATGCCCACAATTTTTTGGGGCTGATTTCAAAAACACGACTTGGATGAAGCCATAAAAGAATTGTCTTTCATTAACAGAATCCACAGTATTACACCAATGAAGTTGTAAGCAAAAACATTTTAGCCAATTGAGATTTGAGATTGTGCTCTAATATTTTTCGTCAGACCTGGCCCAAATTTACACTCCAGATTCAAAGTTTTCGGTCGTAGGAAGAAGTTGATGCAGCCATGAAGCGATATTTTGAGGATCTTCCGAAAGATTGTCCTTTTTGCTCGTACAAGATCTGTCCAACCGAAATTTATACAAGATAGTGACTTCTAGTGGCGAGATCTACTGGCTTCAATGAGCATTGAAAAGATTGGTTTCTCCTTGATGTTTCATTTCATGACAATCAGCAATGATTAGAAGTAATAGAAGAAATAATGCATGATAGCGTTCTTGAGATGTCGGTTGAAAAAGGAATTTCGAACGGAGAGCAAATGCAGATGTTGGAAACTTCCGCGGTCGTTGTCTTCTTTTAAGGAATAATTTAGGTTTCCGCGTCATTATTGCATGCAATTTTGACGCGATTTCAGCCTGAAAACCTAAGAAGTAAATGCATAGTGTTGTTTTGAACTTGGCAAAACATTTAATCCGATGAAAACCATTTATGGTGAGAGTTATCTATTTCATGCAAGTGGGTATTGGTGGTATAGCAGATTTTAAGAAGGTGGTGAAGACATAACAGGCGACGAACATCTTGGTCCAAAACATACCGTGATTACTAAAAGAAACATCGAAATTATGCGCAAATTCATAGAAAAAATGCCGAAATCTTCGTTACGATACATAAGGGTGGAATCGAATATGTCCAAAAATTCAATTAACCGCATATTGACTGAGCATTTGGGCATAAGATAATTAACTACTGATCAAAATCTGTTTCAAACCCGATGTTATAAGGACCCGACTAAACAGTTCAAGGAGTTCTAAAACTTCATGTATTCGACTGTGACTGGGGATGAGACGTAGTGTTTTCATATAATCCAAATGCCAAGCATCAAAATGCTAAATGGAATAACCCAACCAAACCAAACCCTGAATAAAGTCGTCTTGAGAAGTCAAAAATCAAAACAATGTTCATTTATTTTTGCACGTCAGACGGAATAGTGGAATTCATTCCACCAGGAAGTTAATTCTGTGTTTTATATTTTCGAGTATTATGAAACATTTGTTATCCTGTATGGGCACAATATCATAAAATTGGAAGTTGTTAACTGTAAAACGACAATACACCATCTCATCGATTGACTCTGGTCAGTGAGCTTTTTGATCAAAAACGACATTTTTGCTATCAATCATTTGCCACATTTGTCTGAGTTGGCTCCATGTGATTTCTATTTGTTCTCTAAATGCGCTGCCGATGAAACAAGAGCATTTTGATGACATTGAAGCCACTCAAAGGTCATCGACTGCGATGTTAAAAATTAACATAAAATTAAATCGACGAACTAATTGACCCTACAAGAGGATACCTGAATTACCCGAATGCGTTAGTAGCTACTATACTTGGGATGAACCATACATTGCAACCAGATTATCTGTATAAATAAATTTTTGAAGAACTTGTTGTTACAAAGATTGCAAGAACTGCATGAATGTATAATTCACAGGTATCATAGTAAGCTCAAAACCACAAAAAATAATCATTTATTCGAAACGCAGTGTTTTCAAGAGAACATGGACTCTGAGTCGGTAACTCGGTTGATAGTAAGAGTTGGGTCCATGTGCTCTTGAAACACTAGATTCCAAATAAATTATTAATTTGGGTGGTGCGGAATTTACTGGATTACATGTGAACTTACAGTTAGCTTAACTTAATATTCCGCTTTCAACAAACATTATTACCCTATGATTTTACAATGCAAAAGAAATCTGTGATACAGTAATAGAAACGTTAGTTGATAGGAAAATTTCTATTTGAGGGTAGTATAGGGACTTCTGGATTCTGATCTCGCAGATTAATAGTGTCGGATAGTGTGTGGTCTGAATAATAAATTCGAATCACATACTGCGTTAATTGTGGTACCTATCGATACATAATCCATTAAAATAATCCCTTCTCAATCCTAGAATACAGTAAGCATTTTTTCCAACAGACGGAACTGCACGCGTCTTCAGTGGAGGCTCTTCCTCAGGTTTACACCAGTCTTGGATTTTGGTCTGACTTAGATTGAAGTAATGAATTCATGTTTCATCAGTTGTCATTATCCCTTGCCAAAATTCATCATCGTAATGGGCTAACAGGTCTTGAAGTGAATAACAAGTGTTAGATCTATTGAGTTTCTGCTCGGGTCCCAACAACCTCGGCACCCAACGGCTTGACACATTGCTTACGCCCAAATAATCATATAAGATGCTATGAACTTGTCGTGTACCTATTCCTAAGCGTGCACTAATTTGAGAAATAGTCATTCGCCTGTCCTCTTTCAGTAGGTTCTTCACGACAGTAACGTTTCTTTCATTTACCGACGTACTCGGGCGAGCATAGCTTGGATCGTCTATCACTTTCAAAACGATCGGTCCACTTATATATAGTACTATCAGATTCTGCAGGTTCATCAAACACTGTTTTCACACCCCCTTTCTACAAAAAAATATTGCTCTTCGAGATTTAATAGCGTAATTCCCTGAATTTTGGAAACATCTCTCGCATTTCCACTGTAATTGTTTCCATTTTCACAAAATATACAAACAAAAACATCAAAACAAAGGGACGCCCTTTACTATTTATCAAAAGAAACAAAATCAAGTTACCTGAACACATCTATAATTTACAGCTTTTTTGGAAACGCATTCAGCATATATCAGCTTTTATGCGTAACCTGTATAAATTATATACGCTCAACACAATGTTTAAAACCCTGTGTATGAGTTTTAAAGTTGAACCTCCATACCATATAATTGTTCTCATTTCAATATTTTTTCGCTACGCTCAAAAGCGAACTGAAACTATTTTTTTCTATTCCCGGTTGTTTGTTAGCTAAAATTAAAGGGCACAGCGGCAATATATTTTTACAAAACATTAACAAATATGCATTTTACTCGCATTTTGTGAAGGTTTAATTTAAAAAATAGGAAAAAAATGGGAACATTATAACATTTTGTAAATGCAACCTAACCCAAATAATGCGTGCAGGCAATAAAATACTAAAAATATATGACAGGAACTAATGCAAGCGCCTGCTTTACATTCGCGGTATAAAGCTCCGGTTAAAAAACGAGAGAGAAGAAACACACCACAAATTAAGTTAGATAAGCATCAAATTTTATCGAAATTACTATCCGCTATATTTAAGTTAACTTCGCTTCTTTCTAATGTTAATTCCATTAATGTAATTCCAACTAAATGCTATATTTAAAGATACAAGCTGTCTCCTAGTTTAAAACGGCTTACATCTGTTTCGGTTTTTCTGTTGATCCAAGTCTGTCACGCGATTCGCTAAATTCCTGGCTTTCGCCTCTACAGTATAGGTTTGTACTTCGGGTTCGCCTGAGGGAATTTCTAATGCCTACGCTGATGAATAATAAACATGGAACGGTTTATCTCTACAGGCATTTTATACGTATACACTCATTGCTGATACGTTGAAAGTCATTATTAAAAGCCGCTTTCTGCTCTTAAGACAACGGTACGTTATTACGTATTTTCGAAATTGATGTAAGTATGTAAATGCGTGGTGTATTCAAGTCAATTCTAGAAACGTCTTAAAGTAGATAAATAAGATTTGGCAAATTGTAGGGGAAAGGGATCTATCTTGGGTCATGTGTAGTGATACCATAAATTTATTTATATACAGCTCGCCAAATGTTGCTGCACCTCTCAAGGTCAGTTGCGCGGAGAATAGATTGTACGTAAAAAGGGAAAGCTCATTCCTTTAGCAACTGTAATAGTGTTCACAACAACGGTACAGTGTAAGCCAAAAGCACTCAACGATTACATGCAATAGTAGTGTAAAGTGTTGTGTATTTTACTATGGAGTTTAAAGTAACATTAAAAATAAGGTAAGGTATATACATCAATATTCTAAGAAATTAATGCTGATACACTCATGTAGGTTTTAAGGTTTATTCATACATTAACTGCCTCTAATTATAATGGAATTTTGTCCAGGTTTTGAAGGGGGAGACTAGAGAAGTAATATATTGTGTATTTAAATTTACGAGCAAAAAAGGAAGGACGATGCACTGAACCTTCCCCTGAGAAAGGTAAGGTATTTCTATTATATTAGACCTAGAATAAACAAAACCTAAAGTAATAAAGATTCATAAATGTTGTTTTATTTTGTTGTTTAAATACAAGAACGTGTGTCACCCACTTGTGGTGTTAGTATCCGATCAGTCAGAAAAATTATAAACCAGGTAGAGCAAATAGAACTTGAACTTAAAAGCTTCGAGGCACCAAATAGGAAACTGGCACGAAAAGGAACGAAAAGCCACTTAGATGATTGTGATGTAGGTATTTTAAGAAGAACAATACATAATTTGTATGTCAACGTAAAAGGAAGTTCCCGCCTTTAAATGCACCCATAAAAAGTTTGTGCACGATATGGGGTATCAAGGATGTGAAAGTTTGAGAAAAGTTATGAGGAAGATAGGAATCCGTTGGCAGAGAATGACGACAAATAGAAAACTATTGGTTGAACAACACGACATTTCCAATTTAAGAAGCAGTTTTTTCTTAAAAAACATCCATCAGTACAGCGAACAAAAGCATCCTATTATATACATGCATGCAACATATATACACTCACCACATACCCATAATAACACTTGGAACGATGATTCTAATGAAGGTTTGCTTACACCAACATCTTAAGGGAATCGTTTAATTATTGTCCACACTAGCGAAGAAGATGGTTTTACTCCTGCTCGGTGGAGATAATCAAAAACGACAGGAGACTGTCCACACGGGATAAATTTTGAAAAGTGGATTAAAGGAAAGTTAATACCCAATTTACACGAAAAAATATTATTATGATGGATAACGCTCCTTATCATAATAGAGAAATTGAAAAAAGTCCCACGTTTACATGGAGAAGAGAAGACATGAATTCGTGGTTACGTCTAAGAAATGTGTTTCTTGGACGTAACCACATGACAAAGATAGAGCTTTACAATATAATTAAAATCCACAAACCACGTTTCAAGAGGTGTGACATAGATACAGTTTTTAAGAAATATGGAAATATTACCCTGACCTGCACCCAGTTGAAATGGTGTGGGCAAGTATCAAGCAATATATCGGCAAGGTGTGAACACTCAAAAAAAGCCAGAAAAACAATCTAGTGGCAAAGAAGTAGCATTAAAAAAAACAATAGAGAAATTAATAATCCATGCTGGTGAGCATTCTAATAGCGATGATTCGAGTAACTATTCCAAAGATGAAGATTCGGATTAGAAAAAATTATTATGAATTATCACAAATTAATAAATCTGCAAAAAAAAACAAATCCTTTTTTTTTCAATCGGATACATACTCCTAATAATAAATTCGTGCTGTGCTACCAAACGAAATATTTTATAATTTTATTCATAGTTAAATTACATATAATTTAATATGCAATATTAATTAAAAGTGAACATGTTCCTAGATAAATTTCAAATTATTTCCAACAGAATGATTTTGTGAAGTAGATAATCATAAAACTCTAGCTTACGCTGAAGATTTAAAATCACAAAATTATTTTATAATTATTATAATCCTATTTATATACCAATTACTAAATAAATTTTCAAACTATTTTTGAATATCTCATTGCCGATACTAATTAAATACAGTGAAATCGCCCTTGAACGGACACCAACGGGACCAACTGAAGATGTCCGTTCGGGAGGGGTGTCCGCATAAAAGAAATATGTATAAGATACAACAAACATCGTGTTTTAATGAAAAATGAATACATTAAAGAAACTGGGACATTTAAATCGTATATGTATATAAATGTTTTTAAAATAAATAAGAAACTTTAAACTTAAAGAAAAAAGTTTATTTCCCTTACATATATACATACAAAGTATAATATATGTACATAGATACATAGATGTAGTATGTAATACAAAACAATGAAATGAATAGTCACTTTAAGGACGCAAAAATTCATATATTGTTGTTTGTCTTCTCTCTTTCTTCAAAATGGCGTCTTGAAATCGTATTTCTAATTTAGAAAGAAGCTCCAAAGACTCTGTATCACCGTGATTTTCGACAAAACTTTTGAGCTGCTTGGTCAGGGTAATAGCTTTACCATAATTTGGGATAGCTTCTGTTGGCACTGGAACCATCACCATTCTGTTGGCACTGGAACCATCACCATTCTGTTGGCACTGGAATCATCACCATTCTGTTGGCACTGGAACCATCACCTCAGAATCTTCCGAAAATTCTTGTATTTCAACTAGATTTGCAATTTCTTGTTCTGAATCTGGATCTTTAACATACAAAATCTTCATCTACGTTCAAAAAACCATTAAGGTTTCCATTATCCGTCAATTTCAATAAATTCTTATTTTTGAGCATATCTGAAAGTGCACTAAGAGGCAAATCATCTACTAGGTCAGATGTATCAGCCTCAGTTAACTGGTCTTCACTTCACATATTTACATGATTAAATCCTGCTTTGCGGAAGCAATTTTGAATTGTCTTTTTGGTCCCAAGCGGTTTTTGCCAAATAATCTGCATCCAGTGGTGTAATTTTGTTTATTAACTCAAAAGCTGTACCAGCAGTTTCAATGTTAGAAGCGGCTATTTCTCTTGCTTTACATCGTATTAGCGGACCTAAAAAAAATAAGTTTTTTGCGTTTTTGTCACGACAAACCTATTGGTAATCTTACTTTTTTTATCTGTTTTAGAATTTATTATGAAAAGAAAATCAACGCATTAATACAAGAAAACCTTATCTAAAAAATCATATGCATACCTGTTAAAGGAATCCCCTTATGCCGAGCTGCTGTAAACCAGTCATAACACAATTTGTCAATTTTAGTACCATCACCCGTAAAAAAGCGTCTTTTTTCATTCACATTGCTGTTCGACACCCATTTCTTTAGAAGGATTTCTTTATGTTTAGTTATATCTGCAGTTTGTGTTTTTCCAAAATTAAAACGCTTGGATAAGTTCCTTACACTTCATTTCTCTTTATTGTAAACTTCAAGAATCTCAATTTTTTGTTTAAGCGTGAGAATTTTTCTATTTGGAGCCATTTCTACAATGAATGTGTCGCCCACTGTGTGGTACTATGAGAAACTGTCCGTTTAAGGGAGGTGTCTGCGTAACAGGGGTGTCCGCGATGGGGAATTTCACTGTACATATTAAGTATTACCTATCCTTTCACACTTAATTTACTTAAAATTTCATTACGATTTGTATAGCCATTAATCTGAGATTTGGTCATTTTATGATTAGATTTCATAATTTACTTCGGATACTATTATCGTCTCACCGGTACAAGTATTCTAGTCGAACTGTACCGGTTCGGAAATGAACTGATCTCAGTTGATCTCCGATTAGCAGCTTGATTTTCAAAAATCGATAACTTCAGCATTTTTTAAACGCAATGTAAGTTCTTTTATATAAATAGATACAAAGACTAGAAGAAAATAATGTTATTGAAAATGCACATCTGTTTGACAAATTTCATCGGAACATATTCAAATTCAAATTACAAAACTTTTATATATGATACGCGCTCACACTATAGCACTATCTACTCCCCTCTTCGGTTGAATTGAGTATAGTTCTAGAATTATTACATCGAGATTATTGCACAATCCATATCAGCTTATTATAGAAAATAACCACCCATCTAGCTATAATAATGTAGACATGGTAATTAAAGTTTCTTAATTTATTTCGTTTAATATCGTATGGTAATTGCAGTTGTGTAAATCACGCAAAAGTTATTCCATTCTTTTAATAGATTAAAATTCATTTGCATGATCTTTCTTTCCTTAAAATGTATCATTTCAAAATTTCCAATTTTAAATTTTTTGATTGACTTGTACCGTAACTACAATCTTCCCCTCTAGCATGATATTTTTATTCCCTCTATTGTTCTTTTCACCAAAAGGAAATACATACTTAAATACTTTCTTAATACAGTATCCGAAAGAAATGTTTCCGCAGAATATTAAACATCTGTCTTCCGTTTTAACCAACAAACCACTCATAATGCTTTGATCGGCATCACCATACCGACATATCCGTACTTTCTTACATATTCTAGCTTTCCACTTCTGCAAATAGCTAAAATGTAACACATAACCGCCAGGTGAAGTGAATAACGTTTTCTTTCCTCTCTTTCTTTTCCCAGTTCCTCTCTCTCTCTCTCGCACGCTTTGAGTTATTTTCTGGTGAACGCGATTCCGCCCAGCTGAGTCAGTGATATTAAACTATCCGAGAGTTAGGTTATTGTAGTAAGTGCTGTACACATAAGGCTCGCCGTACCAGCGAGAAAGTAGAACATTTCAGACGTCAGGGAGCCGAAACTACAGCCGCCCACCCACGCCTGCGATATTACAATATAATAGCCGGAAACGAACCCGGAGGAGTCCGGAGAAACACGGAGAAGCCGACGCTCAAAATAATCTGAATGTGAAGACTCTTCTGTTTGGCGAGATCGTACGTTACGAAGGTATGATATTCAGAGGAGAGTACTCGACGAGAATCTAGAATAGAGCGTAGGAAGTTGATCTGTTTCAGTACGGGAGAACATGCATAGAGGAAAGTGCAATGCGGAATTGCCGGTAATCCGGCTGAATATGGTCCTACGAAAAGCATTCGGGCAATTTCGCTTAATGAAGAGGGACACCGAGTGGGGCGCCTATCTTCTGAAAATAATTTAATTTTGCCTCTGTTGGAACGCGAAGGACAGACCAATGATATCATTAGCATTCCAAATCGGGAATGCTAGGGGATGAAACGACGTATAAAACGAAATAGTAAGGAAGCAAAGGAAATGTGCTAGTTCTTTTTAATAAGATGTAGAATATATCCTTCAAAGAGACATAGTTTTTAATATTCGTTTTGTGAAGAACGAAGTCTCTTTTAATCTCTGTTAGTTTCTATTCACAAGCATAATTTGTATGCGCAATGTATTGAGTATTATAGAATTCATACTGCATTTTAACTGTGTCGCTAAATAGTATCACTTAATTTGTGGCGTAAACACTCAAACCTTCTCCTTCAACTTCTGAATTTGCAAGAAGTGCTATCTATTCACAAAATCAGAGCTGTTCAAAAGTCCATCCTAGTAGGAACTTAAGAGAATCACTGTTAGAATTTCTAGGAACATTCATTACGATCATTAAGAAAAGTGAAAGGACTGACAATAATAATAGCAATCGTTTATTGCCCAACAGCCCAAACACCAATTGCAGAACAAATTTACAATGCTATTGTTTAAAATTCAAAAATACAAAATGTGTTGCCCACAATAATACTTACAATAGAGATGGATCAATATCTCGTCTATTCACATGGCTAGTTGGTGCCTTAAGCAAGATGCTGGTATTATTGAAATATATTAAAGAAGCGAGTATGATGAGTAGCTACTGCAAAGTTTATTTGCGCCAGAAGAGTTAGTGAATCGATATTATTTTTCAAGATCTTGCAAAGAGATTGAACACTGTAATGCCCACCACGGTCATCAAAGCACAGAAATTTATGATTTGAAAGTAGGCTATGATATTCAGTGCCTCCCTTAAGATACAGATTATCCAGTCCAAAGGAAAGGTACTTTAGAAATAATTTTTTTTCTGCTGCTGGTGTTGGAAGACTTCATTTTATTAAAGTTACTATTGATAGGTTTATATACTTAAACGTCCTTAAACAGAATTTAGGGTCTAGTGCCAGGAAACTTGACACAGAAGAATATTTTTGGATTTTGCCAGGACAATGACCCGAAAGATTCTTTGCGTGTAGTCCAGGAATGATTGTTATGTAACCGCCGGAGTACGGTGAAAACCCCAGCTCAGCCAGACATAAATATTACCGAAAATTTGTGGCTCCTTCTGGAAGCAAAGGTGCGTAGTCATCGAATATACAATAGCAATGATCTAAAATATGCTTTATCTCAAGAATGGAACAGGATTTCGCCTGATTGTACGAATAAGTTAATAGAATCTGTTCCAAATAGATTATAATTAATTATAAAATCTAAAGGAAATCCAACTTGTTTTTTTTTTAACTTTTAAAAATAATTAATTCATTATTATTGCATGTGCATCATTTTCATTATGATGTTAAATATATAGCCGCTGATTAGAATTCGTAATACCTGTTCGCATTAGATTTGTTTTATTTTTGTAATATATTTCAAGAATAGCAGATATAATATATTTAATTTACTTTTCTGAAATAATTATTTTTACCTAACATTTTCAGCGTCTCACCGTATTATATACCACTACATCATTTTCACTGTGAGTCACTGTATGTAAGTATTTTACATTTCACAATATTCAGTATTCTGGAAGGTACGGCGAAAGAAGAAACATTTATTTATATAATAAAATAAAGTCCAGACATCGAGAAGGTCGGGTAAACATCCGGAGGCGCAACACACCAGCCTAACCTAAACACAATTTGCGCTGGTTCAAGAATAGTTTCTCTTATAACACGTTATCCACGTTTAATACTAAAACTCATAGCATTTTATCCATCCAAATGTCTACTATAACAATTGAACAACACATACAAAACCTTCTCTTGGTTAAATAATAAGCTGAACGTAGGTTGATATTTAATTGAACATGGTATGCAGTACATTGCTTACTGTGACAATTTAAAAAGAACATGCTCAATATATATTTAAAATATATATTCAGCATATACTATTATCATAAGTGGAGACCGAATTATATGCAAAGAAAAACTGGAATATATGCGCATATATACGCATCGATTTTTGAGAAAATATGCATAAACCTGGGGCATATATGCAAAAGAATTGCGACAATATGCAACATTTTTACACAAAATTAATAAGAGCAGAAATTTAAACATTAACTTTATAATTAAATGTTTTTCAAAATTGTGTAAAACAAAGTTTTGTCTTCTATCAGAATAGATATGTTTCGAAATAGAAAACCTTCTTTTAACATCCACAGATGTAATTGGTGCATTTTTTAACTTTGCAATACATTCTAAACTAAAATTAAAGTCGAAATCGTTTACTGTTTCACTGTCCAAAATGTTCTTAACCTTCTTCAATTTCAAATACCCTGCATTTTTATTTATCACTTTTTTTAATTTATCGTATATAGAATTAGCTATTGTATCCTTAACCTTCTTACATAGCATATCAAATTCGTCTACTATTTCGACTGATTCCGAGAGCGACATTCCTTGCGTTTCTGGTTTACGAATGGAACTTGAAACAAAGCTATAATTTGACTTAATATACAAAAGGTTTTGTAGCAATTCTGTTGATGTTACTACCTTTTTAGAGTTTTCTAGAGCAATGTAGTCAGCAGTGATTTCAAGAATTAGATTTTTTATTCCTTCAAAATTGTCTACGTAAAAAATTGCAGCCATGTTCCCCATCTCGTAATAATCGGTTCAGGAAGCAACTTAACAGCGGAAAATCGCTCCTTGTAAAATTGGATTCGTAAAGGTGCTTTTAAAAATATTTTTATGTCATTGCTAATTAAGTCTTTGATCAAAGGAAATTGATTCCTAATGTCTTCGGCTACACGATTGAACCCATGAGCTAAACAAGTACAATGAGTGATGTTTTAGCATGTACGGTGCAGCGTCTGACAACATTAGTAGAATTTTTTCACGAGGTATACTTCCAGATAATAATTTGATAAACCTTCTTGAACGAATTAGGCAATTGTCACATTACTTGTTTTTTGAAGTTCTTTACAATAAATTAAATATGATTTACCTACAACATCTTCATGAAGAATTCCTATTAACAAATGGGCAATATAACGGCCACACTTATCCGTACTTTTATCTACCATGATATAAATAAAATTACTCCCTACCAATTGTTGAAGTTCTGCTATTGTTTGCCGGTAACAAGATGCGACATAATTTTTTCGTAAGGTACTTTCGTCAGGTATATTATGTTTGCAATATTTTTGCAGAAATGATTTCAAATTAACATTGTTTAATCTTGCTAATGGTATGTTAGACGAAATTAATGCGTTACACAGATCTGTATTATATTCTTCTTGTTCTGAGTTTCGTGCAGTTGATGCTACACATTGATATATAGATTGCTCCACACATGCGGATCGCTTTAGTTTTTCACATTTTCCAATATGTGATGGAGTTTTAGCGTGTTGATCAATCAGGTATTTTCTCTCACAAGACACCTACAACAACAATTGTCATTTTATATCAAAAGTTAAAGAAATTTAAAACACTTGTAAAGCTTTTAGTAAAATTAAACTTACCAGTTTACTGCAGGCGTGACAAAATATTTTGCCGCCATCCTTTACCAGTTCAGGATGCCGCTTAATCCATAAAGAAATTTTGTTGGCTATACTCATTGTACGTACACACCGTATTTAAAAACGTAACACAATTACATGCTGTTTCGCTCAAAGATATTCAATAAATGAATCGTTTATTTGGGAATTAATAATAATAAAACGTATTTACATACCACATCCCTTCTGCTAGGCGAAATTAAACACGTGCAGTTCTTGGAAAAAGTGTAAGAGAAACCAATGCAAAAGATTTATCGTTCTGAGAATTGTCCATTGTTGATCTACATTAGGAATTACCAGGAATTTTTACTAATAGAAAGGATAAGAAAAAGCCTAACTAAGCAATGTATGCAACTTTTGTAAAAATATGGATAGAAACGCCTAAATATGGAATATATGCAATCACTAATTAGCGCTAATTAACTTCAATTAGTCTAACACGTCTACATATAGACTATAATTGAAGATATGCAAAAAATTAAATATATGCACTTTGCATACAATCCGGTCTTTAATTATAAGTAATGAAATTTGTAAGAAGTACAATCAACTCGCTCTCTAATCATGGACAAATTTCCATGCAGCAGGAAGCATTACGGTAATGGAAAAGCATTCAAATATGTATGTAACCCCGCTTACATTCCAACCAAAAATGCTCGCAAACAAACAAAATATAGAATCGCAACCCCAATTCATAAATATATTTGATGGCCTCACGAGAATCGCTATTCTACATATTAACTTCCACACTCCTTGACAGCAGCGGATTTTCGCGGTAGGTTTACCCGCTTGAATGCTACAGATATGTAAACTAAAAGTAAAATCGTAAACAGAGAGGTGAACAGATTATTTAGTACGGATTTTGCAGCTGGCATACAGTACACAGCAACAAAGTTACTGAATATTCAATGGTTAGTAGCACTGAATAACGAGAATTAATATAGTCAGTCAGCCAACGCGCTGTACGTATGAGATATTCGGATTACTGTCGGAAGTTATACGAGTAGAGGTGTAACGTTATTAAATATTACTGGGTTATAAATATACATAGATTCGTAATACCACGAATAAACTTACAATAGAGGAACGCGAGAACGCAGGTACAATTCAGAATAAGTACAACTGAATTAATTAGTGCGTCTGCATTTCAGTGGCCTTTAATAAATGAAAAGCCTGCATAAAAGTCAATATGTACACTACCGTCCATAAATTTCGCAGCAAGGTGAAATTTCTCGAAGATACTACACCCGATACACACATCGTGAAATCCATGATCCCTGTTATAAATTATTGTATGCAAATGTAAAATTGTGACACATAATCCGCAAACATTTAGGTGCAAATTTCATCCCAATACATTTTATTGCACTTTTTCAAGAATACGAATATTACTTGACAGGGATTACCTGCAGTAATTACTTTCAATCAAACAGTTTAGTAACACATGGGCTGAAAAGTCTCGAGCCTAACAAAGAAAACACGTTTTTTGTGGTTCAAAATTAGCTTTATTCATCAACGTAATCTTCATCACGAGCAACGCAATTATTCCAGCGCCGCTCTAACATTTCAATACCACTTGTAGAACGATTTATCTTTTGCCTCAAAATAGGCCTCAGATTCAGCGATAACCTATTCATTCGTGTGAAATTTCTTACCGGCGAGCATCTTTTTGAGGTCTGCGAACAGCCAGTAGCTGGGAGCCAAATCTGGCGAATACGGTGGATGTGGGAGCAATTCGAAGTTCAATTCATGTAATTTTGCCATTGTTTTGATTGACTTGTGACACGGTGCGTTGTCTTGATGAAACAAATTTTTTTCTTTGCCATATGCGGTCGTTTCTTTGCAATTTCGGCCTTCAAACGCTCCAATAACGCTATATAATATTCACTGTTGATGGTATTTCCTTTCTCAAGATAGTCGATGAATATTACACCACGCACATCCCAAAAACACCGAGGCCATAACCTTTCCAGCCGATTGTTGTGCTTTCGGGCGCTTTGGACGAGATTCACCAGTTGCTGTCCACTCAGATGACGATCGTTTTGATTCCGGAGTGAAGTGATGGATCCATGTTTCATCCATTGTCACATATCGATGCAAAAATGCCGGTTTGTTACGTTTAAACATGAACATCAAGAAGCAGTGTAAAATTAAAACACGAAATTGTTTTTGATCCATTGTTTTGAAAATAATAAAAGTAGCGTGACTCTTAGCACAATAACTCACAAACTAATGAATAGAATATCATGAAATTTTAACAGCTGTCTTTTGAAGGTTAGTACTAACTGAGAGAAAGGTGACTGCAATAAAACTAGCGTCATCTATGTGTTAGGCCCGGGACTTTTCAGCCCATGTGTTACTACTTCGATAATCGTCTAGTACATGTGGTAAAGGTATTAACCCTTAGTGTCTTATCACTATCCTGCGCGGAATTAGTTTTTTCAAATCAGTGCGCAATTGTAACAATTTGATAAAGCAGTGAACGTAAAAATGTCAAAACGCAGACAGCTGACTGTAGAACAACTTAGTAATATTTGTACTCTTCGCAACGAAGGATATACCGTGCGCATTACACATTGGCCCGGAGAAGAAACAGAACAAAACCTTGATAGAAGACGAAGTGGGCAGCCGGAGGTGACTTCTCAAGCTGAAGATAGACTTATAGTAATGACTTCGCACTGAGATTGACCCCTAACCGCACCAGATGTCACAACTTGCATTTTTACACAACGACGAATAAATGTTTCATTTACCACCGTTCTTAACAGTCTCAATTTTTTAGCGATTCCTGCTATGGAATGTTATAATAAGTGAACGTTCTTCAATTGATATTCTTTGTCGTTTCGGCATTCTTAACTACGATGTTGCATAACAAATTTTAAACTAACGCTTTATTCAAAATATTCACATGTATTTTTGGATGCTTTTATAATGTATTCCTTGAAACCGTTTCGTCTTACATTACAAACAATTCTTTGCTTATCTGAATCTGATTACCGTAAATATTAATACAGTTTTAGCTGTCATAAAATGTAAAATATGGCTGGTATCGTAAAAGCAAATTAGTTTAGAGTATTCTTTGTATAACTACCCTACAAATCTATCAAAATAGAATTGAAATGTGTAACATAGAATATTTCAACTAAAATAAAATTAAAATTAAATCTAACCAGCAAAATAACAGAATTGCACTTATGCAACAACCAAACCCCACTCAATTTTCCCAACATACTGACCTACAAATTATACTTTGCATATTCCCGAAAAAAAAACATAAAAGTTGAAAGCATGAGAAATTAAATTTGCCCGGGTATGAATGTAACAGTAATTTTCGGTTTTCAGACATACTCTAACGGTCGATATAATGTATCTACCTACCACTAAAATTCTGTTAATATCGTAAATTTTTTAGCGGATTTCGACGCCTGAATTTGCCTCGTTTTATTAATGTATTTCCGCTTCGATTTGTCCTACCACTTTTCGAATATAGAAAAAATATATCGTACGTCAATGTATAATGTAATTAGCACCAAATATACTTGACCATATACATTTATATATAGATAATATATGTATGTATATATGTTTACACGTGCCTATGTAAATACATTAGCAACTAACATTCAATTTGTTTTCTATTTCGAGGTAAAAAACAGTAGTGATAAATCATTTCCTAGAGTCTGATAATCCTTTAGTGCACAAATGTACTATTTAGATGATTTAGAAAAGAAGGTAACTTCGTCGTGGGAAATGCATGCATACAAAATAAAGGCGCCCAAAATGTCTTACCCTTTTTGAGACAAATTAGATATTTTTTCTTTAGTTTACAATATTCGCATGTTTCGTCTAGGGAAGACGTAACAAATGACGTACTTCTCTGTGGGTTATTATAAAATAAATAACTTACTTAACTCTACATTGTTTGACGTATGATTGATCATGAGAACCCACGAATATCGGAAACACCTCCCAAATTAATTAATCAGAAAAACACGTGACAATTAATACAAATAATGGAAAACTTCGGGAAAGGTGTGTTCCATATGGCAATAGCAGTATAGATCACGTTCTTCATAATATTCGGTTTAAATTTCGAAAAGATCATGATCGTAGAGCTCTAGTAAAGGAACCACATATTACCAAAAATAAGATTAACATTTCTAAAGGGATATATAGAAAATTTAAAAACTACTTCATGAAACATGAAAATATGCGAATAATTCTGGAATATCCTAGCAAGATTGCAGTATAAAAGACGTGAAGAAAAACGATCTATAGTACTTCACGCACAAGAAACTTTTGTTTTTGTGTCAAATACTTCGTTAATGTTTGTTTGTAAATCACAGAAAAAGAATATTATCATGATATAATCAGCTATGAAATTTTTTAAAATTCATTTCAAAAAAGTTGCTTCCAAATTTAAAGAATATATCAATGTTACATATCGGCCCACGTCTCTAGAAAAGACACCCACTTCATCTTTTTCGAAACAGTAGACTCTCCAACTTTTTAAAAGATAAATATATACCTCAAAATCCATAATCTTTAAAAGAAAGTTATAAAATTAGTGAAACAACATAATCCAGGTCGTAGAATACTTCGTCCATCCCCACATAACAACGAATTTAATGCTGTCAGAATTATATGAGCTCGTACTAAATAGTACTACAATAGGCACGTGGACAGGACTGGATATGAACAAGATAAAGTGTCATAATTATTAGAAGTTGGTATGAGCAAGAAGAACGTTCAACATCACGACACCTGAAATAATCTTGGCGATAAATAAAGCCCCAGTGAATTTAGGCCAAGCGAAAATAAATTTGCTATTTAACTACACTTAAAACATTTGAACTGTTGTTTTTGACTATTGGCGAACTGAATAAAATTCGAACGTATTTCGTAATTTTCTTTTCGTATCCAATAAACAGATATTTTGAGCAATCTCACATGGTGGTATGCTTTTGTATCAATAATTCGTTGTATTTAAGCGAATGTTTATGAAATGAATATCGGAAACTATTAAATTGTTGCAAAAAACTTTGTAATAACATGCAGTGACATATCGCTTATATCGTCAAGTTTATTAAATTTAAAATTCCACTTTTTTAAACGAGAAAGGTGTGTAATTTTTGACGACGTCACATCACTATATTTTCCTGAATTAGACTTTATATAATGGTCCTCTTTCTGCTTCGTCCTGTATATAATATATATTGCTTCAATATATAAATTTTTATCCTGTATAACAAGATGGGCAAGTCTTATAATTTTCATTAATAAATGCGACTTAGAGAGATACTAATTTTCATGTCTTACACACTCGAAAATATTGTGTCGCGGTCTATCGTTGAAGTATATAATAAGCTGCTTACATACAATAGACAGGTATCGTTTTTCCAGAAAAAGGATGTACACTCAGCGAAGTTCCATATGAATTTTTGTACAGAATATTTGGTTTTTCAATGTCTTTGGTAAATTATGGATCGAAGTTAATGCTGAACTACAAAGAAAAACGCAAATGCAAGATAAAATAACATTAGAAAAAATTATTACATTCTATACAGAGAATATCTACAACGATGGTAACTCAAAACAGCAAAATTAAAATTTCTATAGGTATAACACAAAATAAATATATAAAAATGTTATAATTCGTTCTAAACTTAGTACTGAGTCTTAGATCGTCTAGTCAAAATAATTCCAAACATCCTGGTCCTCACACTGTCTATCAATTTGGTAGGAATGTAGGTGAGCGAATAGGCCATTGTAATAAATTGACTTTCTTTTAATGAAACCACTCCTTTGTTTTTCTGGAATTATGGATAGCTGCACTATCTTACTGAAATATCTAATCTAGCGTGGCAATTGTTCAGTCTATCAGAACCATTTCAACAGGTTGTATATAAGAATTACAATTCATTCGCACAGCAATAAAACATAAGGGGTTTGTATTATTATGGATAAAAGCCGCCCAAACTATTAAACTACTGCCACCAAAATTTCAACTCGTCGCAACTTCAATGTTTGTGTGCAAATCGTGCCAATAATATTTCAAGCCATCAGAGCCGTCCAAGTTAAATTTCTTCTCATCAGAAAGTATGACGTTGTTCCACTCATGATCTCATTTCATACGATCTTGCGCAAATTTCAGTTTTGGCTGTTGATGTGTCTCTTTTAAGGGCGGTTTTGAAACCTTTTTAAGCAACAAAAAAAAACGCTTATTAGCGGAAAAAAATTGTCGTATACATCTGTTTCTTACTAATAAATTTAAATCACATGTTATTTGTTGGGCGGTTACATTATCAGAAGAGGCCAACCGAAATATCGAAATATAAGCGCCGTCTTCGAGTAAGTTTTGATTACTCCGCACGATTTTTGCTGTGGGAATTGCGCAACTTTATACAATTGTTGATGAGATGATGATGGCTCGATTTGAAAACCCTTTCTCTTTATAACAATTTATTTCTGTTTTCTTCTCCTGAGATAGCAATTTACCTCCGGACATTTTTATTAACTGATACATATGTATACTTCGATAAAATATATATTTAAGAATAAATAAACTTTTGAAGATGTTTAAGGCTATTACTCTGAAGGGTAATGCCTGATTTCGTAGGATGTCTGTCTAATTCTGTGGATCTATAGGAATTTCGCTGTTTTGAGTTATCATTGTTGTAAATACGCTTTGTAATAAATTTTTAACGTTATTTTCTCTTGCATTTGCGCTTCTTTGTAATTCAGCAATAACCTCGATGTATAGTTTGCCGAAGATATTAAGAAAACCAAATATTCTGCTCAAAAATTCATATGGAACCATAGACATTTCGCTGACTGCAGTTGATTTACTTGTCGAATTCATATAAAACCCTTAAATATATTTTGTTTCTGAATCTATGATATTTTTATTAATTAAGGAATCCGTAGCCAACGAAGTTTATTTATAAAAATTATTTTTCGTTCAAGGTGTCATTAATTTATCATTATCCCCAAATTTAAGTGGAAATAAAAGTGAAATTTTCGTATTTCCCCTTTCTATACTCCAAATTTTGTTTCTATTGTATATAATCTGTTTACTTATTAATATTAAATTCGTGAGAAATACGACACCAACACAAAACTTACCGATAACAAAAACTTCAATGCACAATAAACTCCGAAATCCCAGCATTTTCCTTGGTTGTTGCTTTTTGGCAGAGAACTCCTAAATACAGCAGCTACTTCCTCTAATATTTCTTCCCACACGCTCTCACACCATATTACAACTTTCCTCGCGTTGTAAACGAAACACAAAGCGTAACAATGGCACAGCAAAGATTCAGGCACCAAAAAGAAAAAAAAGACGAACGTCAACTGTTTTCAATTAATCGCGACGCAAATTCCCATACAGAGGATTTATTCCGTGTTAGCGCAAATCAATGCTTCGCCGCTGGAAAAGTTGAAAAGTTTTTTTCCAATCAAAAACCTCCCTTTGCCGAACTATTAATTATCTTCGGCTTGATCCGGTTTTTTTACGTTTTAAAAAGCTCGCAATGTTTTTTTGCTAGTTTTCCACCAACCGGAATCGGAAGATACGTCACCCGGATTAAAGTCTACGAGCAGTGCGAGATTTTCACAAAAAAAATGTATGCCGAATGGTAAAACGTGCGCTATAATTAACGTGTTACGTATCTTATTAGACTTAGGTTATTCTTTTTTTTTAAACGGACGCTTTCGGATTAGAAAGCCGATTAGTAGCCCGAGATCGCGATCGAACCCCTCAAGAATCGACGCACATGTAGGCACGTGGCTGCGTGAACTGAGCCGGGTAGTGGGGATGCTCGGGAATACCACCGCTTCCGACAAGTCGAAGCTTGCAACTGATAGCGCTTGACGTTTTCGGCGCTGGCCTAGCAGCATCGAGACGCTTTCCAAGTCTGAGTGTATCGCGACATGCGCTTTTGTGCATTGTTAGTTTACAATCTTTTTTGTCCTTCTTTCGGCGCACGTTACTACTTTTTCTTATTTCGTCGTCGGTTTTCGGTGTCCTCGGTAAATTTTCCTGGTTTTTCGTTCCCATATTCTTCGTTACCGAAAAGATATATTTGCTGTTTTCTTTTTGGTTTCGTTTGGCACAACGTTTTCTGTTTTATTTCCTGCAGCGTGGAACATCTAAATCTACTTCAGTTTTCCTTTTCGTGACCGGTCATGATGAAACTGTATTTTCTGTTTCAATAAACATGTTTACGATATATGCGCATCGACAGTGGGGCACTAGAAAATTATAGCGCTTACAGTGCCGTATAATTGTGTCAATCGTAAGCTTGCGGTTAAACTCCTTAATAAGCCTTTCATTTAATATTCAAATTGTATACTTGGGGCTATAAAACAAATATAGATTCTATGGTATACCAGCGGTGCCGGAGAAGCATCAAGTAATAAACTTTATAACTATTAAGTTTATTATTTGATAATAGACTTAATAGTTATAAACTGATGATGTACTGCACAAATACGCTAAACTCTAAATATTTTAATGAAAAACAGAACATTACGAATCAAGCGTAAGCATTCTTGATTACACCGGAAACAAACACGGGCTTCCTTATTTCAGTAGGAAAATATGTATGACTGAATGCTATTAGAGCAGTCAAGGTGCGCTAATGGGAGTAAAATAGATTAATAAATAATACGCTTTACCTTTTCTTAGAAAATAAAGTATTACTGAAATTAGTATCTACAGGCGGTATCTTCAATTTCTATTGTTTTTAGTAATAAAATTCACTATCACATAGAATTGGGAATATGCTGCTTGACTCGAAAATTGCAACACCAAACTTGGCAAAAACGTCTAGCTGTGTGAAAGGTAACAATTGATTATAATTTTCTCGCGATTAATCAAGTGGCCATGGTATATCTAACACTTCCCGCAGTGTTTTCTTTTTCTGATTCACTCTTTACCATTTTCTCTTGGCATACTTTTGTTTAGGGAGTCACATAAACTAATTGCAAGTATCTGGAACGAAGAGAAAATATCAACAATGTTGCGAGAAGGTATTATAATCCCCATTCATAAAGAAAAGGGATCAGAACTAAATGCTCCGACTATAGAGGAATCTTACTAATTAACACTACATATAAAACCCTATCGAATGTACTATTGCGCAGACTAATCCCTTTTGTGGCAAATTTCTTGGGGGAGTACGAGGAGCAACAGCTACTTAAAAAGAGGTGGGAAATCAATGGAACCATCCACAGTCTGTTTGTTTATTTCAGACAAGTATAAGAGTAAGAAGCTATGGGGGTTCTGGCGCAAAATTCCATGTATTCTCTTATGGAGGTCCAAAATTACATTTCATCCCCACCACTCCTACCTCGAAATGTTACAAGTATTAGCAGGTCTGGAACAAGTGTTAGCAGGTATCTGTTCCATGCTCGTTTTTTATCTGCTTCATATCTGCTAATACCTGCCCCTTACCTGTTGAAACCGCCGACATCATAACGACGACTGCGGCGGCGCTTCTCACAATATTTCGTCGACCCAACTGGTGCACGGTGAACTTTGTGACGTCACGAGGTCACGTGACATTCCGAAGTAGGTATGGTGAGGATAAAACGTAATTTTGGACCTCCATAAAAAATACATGGAATTTTACGCCAAAATCCCCTTAGCTATTCTACTTATACGATAGCATTACACGAACATTGCATTTGTTCAATGCAATGGTAAAACTCTCCGTTCCGAAAAAACTTATTCAGCTCGTTAAAATATGTATAAAAGGATGTAGATCCAGAGTACGAGTAGACAACCAACTCTCACAATCATCTGAAATAGAAAATGGATTAAAACAGGGGGATGCGCTATTACCCCTTCTTTTTAATATAATCTTGGAAAAAGTAGTAAAAGTAGCACAAATTAGAACCAAACTCCTGAGAATAAATGGACCAAAGCTATTGCTAGCATATGCTGAAGACATCGACCTTGTTGGAAACACCGTTATTACTGAAAAGGAGATTTGGAGCAAAATAGAGACAGGAACAAAGGAAACGGGTTTAGTGGTTAATGAGGAAAAAACTAAATACGTGTGTCTAAGAAGACAAAAGAAACGAGATAGAATAGGACAAAGTGTGATAATAGACGCAACAACGATATTACAGAGGAAATAAAAGGAAGAATTCAGGTGGCAAATAGATGTATGTATATGAAGTCCAAGAGCCTAACACGAACCACGAAAATTAGCATGTACAGATCAGTGATTAGACTAATACTTATGCATGAATATGAGACGTGAATGATGACCAAAGCAATCTAAACTCGGATGCTTCGGGAGAAAGATTTTTAGAAAATTTTTGGCCCCTTTCACGACCAAAATTCTTATCAGTACCTAAGAAGAACAAATGCTGAGGTTAAACAGATCTACAATTCGAGCGACATTGTGCAGCAAATCAGGCCCCCACTCCTGAAATGGGCTGGCCGCGTTCATAAGTTTTCTGACAACTGCCTCGCCAGACCAATCGGGAAGAAAACGCCGACCAGGAGCAAACCACTAGTACAACGACGCCTGTGGTGGAGAGACATCATCTGGTCAAATCTAACAACAATGAGGCTGCCAATCGACCCTACTCTTATGGATGACCGTTTGAAATCGAGGCAAATTGTGCAGGTAGCCAATACCCACTTTGGGTTGTAGGGACACGAAAAAGAAAGAATACTTTTGTTCAACATTTTTTTGGTATATGATTATGCCCAGAGTCCAGCAACGTGGAAATTACGAAGGAATTCGAGAGAGGTTCACATTGTTGGCTTGTGTGAAAGTGATTTCTCGTTCAGAAATATTGCAAAACGGCTTAACTGGAACCAAGCCACCATCATGCCCTATTGTCAGTTATGGACTAGGTAAGCCCAAAACAGTAACGTTTGGAGTGGTGTAGGTTGCGAATGCACTACAACATGATCTCCTTCCTGGTGTTGCAATTTGTCTTTTAATTAGACCTAATCTAAGTATGTGTGTTATTTAAATGAAAGAAAATAAGCATTTAGTACTGAATTACTATGGTAGAATAAGTCTGTAATTTTGAAGATAGATTGCTTAATTCAGCCAAAGTATGTGTAGCTTCGTCGATCTCAAAGCAGATAAATATTGTATTTCGCAGTACCTGCTCTTGTGCATAAATTAAGCGTTCTGCAATCAAAAAGAAAATGTCATTTCAAAGCCGAGTTACAAAAAGGTTATTCATTAATGGATCTCATGTCTGCTGCAAAATTTTCAAAGGCGAAGTAGATATTTCGAATAATGGTTGAACTAGTAACAAACGCATCGGTAATAAGTAATAACTTGCATATTTTTTTAAAGTCCTCCCAAGTAAGGACCAAAAATATGATAAAGGAGGAACATCTCTTTATGCCACTATCAAACAAAACCTAATTTTGAATAGGTAGGCTTCCACGTCCAGAGTTAATAATAAACGAACTGTTCCCGGAAATGGATCGTGTCATGATAAGGTATAAAAGAAAATGAAATAAGAGAATAGGAAAAACCAAAAAGGAAAAACAAAGAAATGTCGACGTGTTAACCACACATCGAAGTACCGTGACCTTCTTCCGAAGTGGTTTTGCCTCTAGCGTGGTTTTAACGTCGAGGTACCACGCCACTTTGGTTCCACTGTTTTTCTTCTGAAGAAGCCTTCTACGATGGAGGCGAAACGTTGAGAGCCCACCTTCCTCTTTTTCTTTTCTTTCTTTTTATTGAAACTTCTACTCGAACCAAAAGCGAGCCAATTCTGGAAAATATATTTGTAAATTTTTGATGAAGTTGATATATTAATTAACTTATTAACTGCGGAAAAGGGCAATGAATGGTACAATGAGGAGAAGAATAGTGAAAATGCGTGGATTGAGCTTTTCAAATGTCTGGGTGTAGTTAGTTCCAGTTTGCAGATGTTATGTGTACTTGTATTCTGTTTTTCTGGTACCTGTACCATTATTCAAAAACTATTTTTCCATTATTAATAATTACGAGAGTTAAAGAAAGTCCCAAATGTTTTCACTGCGGAAGCAATGATGAAGATGCATATAAGTTTCTACGAAATTTGCAATAAAATGTTTTATTTCTTTGCAAAGAAGACCAACTATTCTCAAGTCAATATTTAGTTCTGATAAACATGGTTGGTGTACAAATCAAAAACTGAAAGAGGTAGTGCATATCTAAATATATAAACGAAAACTTCTTACTGGAATTTAAATGAGTGCATTTGCTAATGTTTTTTGAAGAAGCCTGAATGATGTTTGTTTTGTTAATGTTTCTTACACAATAAAATTATTATATGATTCACACATAGGTACCATATATGAAATTTAATGTACTTTTCTCTATAAAAAATTAAATTATGGTCAACGTAGAGACTTGAGAGAAATATGTTCAAGTCCCAATAACTTCCTTCAGTACAATGACTTTTACTATAGTGTATATGGTAATAGCTTTTCCAATAAGTTACGAGATCTATTGGCATTATACTTAACAATCGTAATTCTTGATGTAACTATGATTTATACCGTGACAAGAAATAATTTATTACATCCTGTACTTACACAAATAAAAACACCACTTACATATTATATCCATTGCCTAATTCGGTAAATGAATGCTTCCTTAGTATTATAAATGTAGTTTTTGTTCTATAAGAGGAACCGATTGAATAGTTACAAATTGAGAGACAGTGATATTTAGGTATATGTATGGTTTTTTCCTCATACAGTATAGTTCATACTAAATATAATTATGCGACAAAAACAATTCAATTCACGTAATTTCATTAATAGACTATCCGCATACTCCATTTATGTATGTACACTAAGAAACAATAGTATCTGAAGTGAAGAGTCTTTACTAACGATGTGACACCTTGTAGCAATACTTTTGTCTCCTAATTATTTCTGGTATCTTGTTTAGATGAAGAATATTGTCGATGCAATCACAGATAAAGATAATTACGTTGTTCAGAAACTTCTCCTTACTACTACACTCTTTCATGGATACTCACATGCACATATTATATTACTTTGCATTCAAATAGCGACAACAATAAGTTCTGGGTCTTAATATTCAGCAACTTACACGTTTCTCTGGTAAAGAGCTACGAATACTGCATTTTAAACAACTCGTGATAGGTAATTTGAGCTCTTCCTATATCCATAAATAAAACACATCCGCACATCTTTCTGGTAAAATATAATAACCTGCCGCAAATATAAATTATTTTCACATGCTTTGCTAATTACAACCGTTTAATAAAGGAAATTACATAGTAATAGAAAAGTGAAGGAAAAATCATGAATACCCTTTAATTTGGCAAACGAATTGTTCCTAAAAAAATATTGAAAAACAATTCTTCATAAATATCCAACAAAAATAATTCTTTGTGACACACGAAACCCTATCTTACCGACTGACGTACGTTGATATATCCATGCCTCATCTACAATCGCATAATGGTGCAGAAAATTACTCGCATTGTGCTTAAACATGTTCAAACCTTGCCTTCCAATTATCACGCATCTCTGTTTTTGATCAGTTGTCAGCAAATGTGGCATCCATCTCGCCGATAGCACTCTCCTCCTCCATTTTGCGTGAAAGGTGTTTCACCCACATTCAATTGAAGCGTTTACCATATCAGCAATCTCTCTAATCTTCGCCCGATGATCTACTAACACATTCATATCATTAACTTTATTGAATATTTTATCCGTAGTCACCTCAACGGGGCAATCTGGTCGTTCCTCATGACAGACGGATATTTGGCCATTAAACCAATATCTAGTACCTATCAAAACTGCATGGTCTTCATAAATACCATTAATTTGAAGGAATAGAGTCACTGACAGCTATTGCTTTTTCCCATGATTCCACAAATACATACCACTCGATGAATTTCTCCGGAATTTAGACAGGTTTCGACTAAAGAATAGTATTCAGAGTCGGTAATGCAGATTTTGATACAGAGCGCCATTGGTCTCGAAACACAAGTACGTCTCATAAGATCCTCGTACATTTTGTGTTATTGCAATAATAAGACGGGTGCTACAATACATTTAAAAGCTTCGGTTACGTGATAATAAGTGAAACGGGTATCTTTTATTTATACATAAATAAAAGATACCCAAGACATTTTACGTTCAGCAGTTGTAAAATTCTAATAAAGTGAACTAACATTTCTAATTTAAAGAAATAAATAAATCAAAATTATGCTTGGTTTTATTATTTCATTATTCATAATTTTAAAGGATAATAAAGATATAACATAAAGTTACACTATCCTTATCACTAATGTGTTGTTTGTTACCATGACTAGCATTACTACGCAATCTTTCTGGAAAGGTTCTTCAATCTATTTAAATGCACCTGGCATAAAAGTGTATACCAGGGCTATCTTTTCATTTTTGCATACAGAGTTAGAATAAAACAGTAGATAGGTTTTAAAGACTTGCATGCGTTTAAACCAACTGTGGAAGCAGTTATTTCATTCGTTTATTGATAATGTCAAAATTGCGATTTTGAGGGCATCGACTACCCTTCTGACGACTGAAACCTTTGACCACGTAGTCCATTCTTGATTCTCGGAACGGTTGGAACTTAGCTCCGGACTGTACGGAGGATGGTCTAACAATTTTACGTTTTCTTGTGTTAAAAATTCAATTATTTTGCGTGCTATATAGCAACTTACATTGTCTTGGTGGAGGATAATTTGTCGTTCGAGGTTGGTTTCTCGAAGTTCAGCGATGACTTGGGGTAGGCACATGGTTGTATACTAATCGGCAGTGACACTTCTTTAATCTCTTAGTTGATCTGTTACTACATAACCTGCCATGGAGACAAATGTAGCGACCATCTTTTTGGAGACACTCCCAGAACAACCCAGATAACTTTTGTCGGCTCTTCTTCACCTTGGAACACCAAAACAGACAACTGGCGTTTACTTTTTGGCCCATATGAGTAAATTCAAGATTCATAACCACTGACGATATTGTACGCGTTTTTAGAATTTCCGATGTTGAAGCGGTCTAGAGTGTTTTGACACAAATTCACTTTAGCTGCTTTATGTTCTTCAGTTAACAGATTGGTAACCAACCTGAGACTAATTTTTTTACACACAAGTCTTCATGCAAAATTTCTTGACATCCCCGTTGATGCCTCAATCTGGTGATACGCTTTCTTGAGTGACTACCCTTGGATCATCACTAAGACTAATCCATCCACGTTTGAGTTCTCTATACCAACGATAAAATGGTGACTGATGTGGTGCTTCATTTCCAAAAACAGAAACCAACTTGACGAGGCATTCTTGTTCAAATAATTGTCTTCGAAAATCATAAAAAATTATTGCGCGGAAATGTTCTCGATTTAATTCTATTGTTCAACTAACTTGTCAGCTTTGACAATTCATTGTAACTACAACACTACATGTATCGCACTGAAACTTTGGATTTAGGATAACTAAATTTGGACGTTAACTTTTAGCACTGACTTTTGATTAATGGCGCCCTCTATATATCAGTATGCATAACTTAAAGACATCCCTCGCACATATGTAGATGAACGGTCACCACATTTTGGAAATTCTGTAAAATTCTTCCTCCTGAAGGATACACAAAATACATCGCACTGAGGTATTTGCTACAGGTCTGTGTTTGCTCGTTGGGTATAGTGTAAACAATTCCTTTCACATGGATCATCATTATTGCAGTAACTATACTATATAGCGTATATTGTTATAAGCAATCGATTTATGTGATATATATGTATTCCACATTACTATATACTAATTTCTTAACTTAGTTCTTAAACAGTCGTCCATAAACTCTAAACTCGCAATGTAATTAATAAAATCATTTTATAACAACCTGTGTGGTTCCTTCTTTACTTTAGATATAGCACATTAGTTATAACATATAAAAATTTTGACATTTTCAAAAGAGTAAGAGGGTGGAACTATTTCCCTAAACAATATAAGGAAAGGATTTACGCCATCGTTTAGAGTTAGAACGTGTAAATCAGATTAAATCTTGACTTAACCTTTTTGTCTCCCATAGTTTGTGAGTTAAATCAAACAGCGAAGGGTAGTTTATACCCCGCTAATACGAGCTTAGGCAGTCAAGAAACTTACCGTTGCTTTTACTTATCGCATCAGTTTATAAACCCACAAACTTTCGTTTAAATCGGTGAGAGACACTTACCTGTGTTTGATTGTGAGTGTAGTTAAATCAAAGTATACGCTTCCAAATCCTCTGCATAATTTATAGAGAAGAAGCACGCATATTAAGTTATATGGTAGTTTCTTCGCACGGAATTGTATTTACGTATGTATGTACATACATTTCCCGTCTGTAGGAGCATGTGCATCCAGTTACATAAGTACAAACGAACCGAAGCTAGATATTCATTAGAAGTTTTGGGGAAGTGACGTCAGTTTTGGCGCAAGCTACGTTGATTAACAAATTTAGTATAAACTTAATCACGAACTGATATAAACTGCTTATATTACCTGGATCGCAGTTAAGCTGGATTCCCTCGCCACGAATTATCCGTTTCTCGCTGGTTGCTGGCTTGCTTCCTTGCTTCGCTACGACTATGAATTCTCCTCCACATCCCGGTAATTTACCTCGCCAATTCGAATTTCTAATAATCTGTTCAACAATCCCGAACATTCATTTTGCGCGCTCGGTTTAGTTTCCGCCGCCGAATAGGTTTAAGCCTTACTTAGAATTAGTTTTGCCTTCTCTGTCGGAGGGATTTTTGATTGGAATATGTGTACGCGACGTCGGTCTAGGCTCCATCACCGTGGTGAAAAACTTAAAATTGTGATTATATTTTCTACTCGGGCTATAATCTCTATCCGCGTTCAGTTGATTACAAATTTACTTATTTGTGAGACATTATAGGCAGTTTCATCTAAAATCACCAACAGATCTTTTACGAAAGCAGAAAGATCTTTTGTTAATAATTCCTCATTCGAAAATACAGTATTAACAGAACTAACCGCAATGCTTCAAGCTAAAATTTCAGTTAAATACTTTCTGTAAAGTTTACCATAAATGCGTTATGCTTTACGATGGTAACTTGATATAGATACAGAGTGTGAACAGATAATATCACACGTGACAGATAAAATCCTTTTGAAATATAATTATGAATTTACCACCTCTACGAGATCGACCAGCAATATTTCCGGAACCGACAAGAAAAATACGGTATTAGTGTGGTTTTTCATTCTTATTTTTCGACGTAGTCTCCTCGAAGATCAATACACTTTTTCAAACGGCGATCCGGTCTCTTTAGGCCGTCGGAAGAGTAGAATGTTCCGAAGTCTGCAAAATAGCCATCTGCAGCGACGATGACCTCCTCCTTTGAGGCAAATCTCTTACCTCCCAGTAATTCTTTCAAGTTTGGGAATAGGTAAAGCTCGCTGGGGGCTAGACTAATTCGTAGCGCTGCTCATTCAATTTCGACACGACGATGGGTGATGAATGAGCCGGTACATTGTCGTGGTGGGAAAGCACTTCTTTTCCGCTGCAAACGAGGCCGTTTCTCCTTCAATACTGCATCGAATCGGGTCAATAAATCGCTGTAGTATTACCCCATGATCGTCCTTCCCTTCTGCAAATAGTCAGTGAGAATCACGCGTTGGGAATCCCAAAACATGGTTGCCATGACCTTTCCGGTCGATGGAACGGTCTTTGCTTTCATCGAAACCGGTTCGCCCGGAAAAATCCACTGCTTCGACTGTTCCGGTATGTAGTGGTGAATCCAAGTCTCAACCACGGTAATGAAACGCATAGAGAAATCCCTTGGATTGCGTTGCATCCTAGCCAGCCTTTTTGCTTCGATGTAAGGAAACGTGGTTCCCATCGCGCTGAAAGTTTTTTCATACCCAAAATTTCGTGTAGGAGATAGCCAACACGTTCCTCTGAGATACCTGTTGTCTCTGCTATCTCTTTCAGCTTCAATCGACGATCCACTAACACGACATCATGAATCTTGTCGACCATTTCATCGTTGGTAGCGGTTTTTGGGCCTCCACTGTGTAGTTCGTCACTTGAGCTTGTGCGGCCACGTTTGAACTCACTCACCCAGAAGTTGATGGTCGAAAATGATGGAGTTTCCCAGCCATCTGGAAGTGTTTTATCGCTGCATTGATGTAATCCATTTTCGCGAAACCGCCTGACTTGCTACACAAATCACAGTCTTAAACAACAACTGTTGACAGTAGACGTTTGAAATTTTAACAGTTGCCTTTGCCGACCAATGAATCTACTTCAACCTTCGTTCGCCATCTCTTGCCGATTCCGAAAACATTTCAGGTCGCCCTCGTATTTTAATTGATAGATATCTTTTTAAAACATATGTATAATTTTTGATTAAATAAAGCCTTCACTTAAAATTTGAAATATGATTTATTTTTAGTAGCAATATACTCTATTTCATATTTTGTTGAATCTCAATTGTTTCCAATAACCGCCTTAATTCTACCCTCCGTGGAATTTATCAGATTGTGTAAATATTCAACCAAAATGCCTTCAGTCCATACTCTTTAGACCGCTTCTATTAATTGCTGGGCGACATCACACGATGTGTATAGACGGATATATTGCAGTCGAAAAGAACTATATTAAAAACTTGTGAAAACAAAATAAATCAAGACTAGAGTATAAATAGGGAAGATAAGAGGGTAAGAACATGATGTTTTATATTGCAGTCCCCGTTATAACGGCTTGAACAAGATTCAATACAAATGAAAGAAAATAGACAATGCGTAGCAAACAGCAGCAAGAATAAAGGGCAGATATTCAGAAATTCAAATTTATAAATCATAAACCGCATATACAGGTGCAATTAAAAATGCTACAACGATAGGCTACTGTTCAGCTGGTGACCAGTTTCATCAAAACTGGTTTGTCAAATAGCGAATTTTCCTCTACTTCTTTTCGGTCCATCGCATTTGCTGGAGGTACCTTCCGACTTACGAATACTAATCTGCGGATGTCGGTTTAAAAATGAGCTTAGCCAGTAGTAGCTAGCTTTTTTCCTTTCGTTGTTAAATTTGTGTTTTTAACTGTTAAGCGAAATAATAGATAACAGCCCTCAAGTCGTCTCTGGTTACTGGAACATCTCGTCTTTGCATTGTTAAAACGACTTTCACTTTCCTTCCCAAAGACACAGCTAGGATCCAAGTCTTCCTTTTCATAGTTCCCTGTTTTAATACTACCTCCCAAGGTATTGCGTGGTATTTTAAATTCAAGAGAAGCTTGACAAACAGAACAATTTCCATTAACAAAATTTTTGATTGCTTCCATTAAAATTTCTTCTAACTACTTACCACGCATTTATACAGCTTTTCTTATATATTTATTTAGCATATGCGAATAAAATAATGTGTTTACTTATGTGCTGACAATATCACAAGACTAACATGGTCATCACTCCCGATTGGCTGGGAAAGATGGCCATCGTAACATACTAATTCCACTTTTCGATTGGATTCTCCTTATGGGGTTTTGTTGGATCTTACAACGCTATAGTCACTAATCGCATCCAAAAAATTGTAAATAATCCGTTGTAAATTTTATAGTTAACGTCCAAGCATACTTGACGTAAAATATTCAATGATGTAATTCAAAATAAAATTAGTCTACTCACCTCATAAGCAACTTTTCACAAAATAAATAACAAACATGAGCATAATATCAATAAAGGCTGTGGACTGCCGCATCAACACGAGTTATCAAAAGTACAGATAGAAATAAGTGAACAATTATGTGTCCACGCTGGCGTAGTTAACACGTCGAGTTACCGTGACCTTCTTCCAAAGTGGCTTCGCCTCCAGCGCGGTTTACACGTCGAGTTACCATGCAAGTTTGGTTTCCCTGTTTTCTCCTGAAGAAGCCCCCTACTACGGAGGCAAAACGTCTCTTTCTTTTTCTTTCCTTTTTCTTTTTTCTGTCTCCCTTCTCTCTTTCCTTCTCTTACTCTTTATTTCATCTTTTCTTCTCTTGTTTTTCTCTTTTTATTTCTTTCTTTTTTCTCTTATTCTTACTTCATTCTTATATCTCATCATGATACGGTCCAATTCAGGAAATTGTTCGTTTATTACTGACTCTGGCCGTGGAAGCCTAAGTACTCATTTTAATACAGAAAGAAATTTCTAAGTATCGTCTTCTCTACCATATGGCCATCTATCACGGACTTGCCTTGTACTTTTCACAAATACTTTATTGTAAAATAAAAAATTAAAAATTGTTTCAAATGCGAAGTAAATGTCGCAGTCTCCTTGAACAATACTCGTAACTGTCCCAACATTGTTGATTTTTCTTTCTTAGCGTCATATTTTAATTTTTCGTTTTCTGGTGATATTCATGAAGAAAAATAAAGAACGGTATCTGTCAGGAAAAGTTCACCTTTCCACAAACACATCCTAAGCATCGAAGCCCTATTATACGTCATCTGAAACGCTTAACACCCTCGCCGCTCGGTATAAAAGGACCATACGTTTTCCCCTTTTCGACCGTACACGTCAAACGGCTTTTCCCGAAAGGCGTAAGCATCTTTCGTACATTGCCGCCGCCGCACCATCTCTCCCGCATCCCTCGGGATAATATCGATATACGCTGCAACAAACGCGACATTCGACTTTTATACATTCTTTATGATTCGAATACGGGCGGAATCCGCCCCGGCCGTCCTTCTGAAACCTGCACAGGATATAAAGAGGTGGAGCTCGCATCAAAAGGAAATGCGGCCGAGAAATGTGCACGTTTTGAATGATATCATCGGCTTGGATGCTTGAAAGTACCAGCAATGGAAAACTTATATTGCATTGTCGGCACGTTACCGGTAATAGCGCGATTCGATATTGTTTTAGTGCTGTTCAAAACGGCGAAATATGGGAGCTTTACGAATCGTTACGTTGAATATTTGATGGACAAAACGGGAAATGAAGTTATTGTATATAGATGAATGGAAATTACTTATATGCATACATGTATATATACATAGGATATAAGTACTAACTTGGAAACATGAATTTACAATCCTCCACTGAATTAAAGTTAAATTATTGTTAAAATTAGACAGCATTATTAAATCATGAAAGGCTATATTTCAAACAACATATTATAGTTTGGCGATTAAACGGCCAACGGTGTAGTTTATGGAGCGCTTAGGGAAACATAAAAGTTCCCATTTTGAGGACATAAATGATAAAGTAATGCATATAAATTGAACTCTTTCACATAGTATTCAACGGAAGTGTAGCTTTCCTTTCGTTATCAATTGTAAATCGCATTTATCACCAACAAATACGTTAGTTGCTATGAACTAATACGAGCGTTGATAAAAACTAATAGGTATGACCATTAAGGATAAATAAAGATTATTTTTGAGATCGTCAATACTTCCCTACAATATTCAAGTCCTCGATAAGATCGTAAATGAGTTGAAAGACTGCGCCAAATAAACCTGACAAAATGCTGATGTAGTAAAAACATAGTGAAACAGAAAATATAAAACAAAATTTCCATTGAATGTTATAAATAAAAAGATTATGTTCAATTTGACGGAAATGACAACGTTCGAAACCAATTGCAAAGATCGGTATAAAGACCGTAAGTTAACACATGGGCTGAAAAGTCCCGGGCCTAACAAAGAAAACACGGTTTTTTTGGTGCAAAATTAGCTTTATTCATCAACGAAATCTCCATCAAGAGCAATGCAATCATTCCAGCGCCGCTCTAACATTTCAATACCACTTTTGTAGAACGATTTATCTCTTGCCTCAAAATAGGCCTCAGTTTCAGCGATGACCTCTTCATTCGTGCGAAATTTCTTACCGGCGAGCATTTTTTTGAGGTCTGCGAATAGCCAGTAGTCGCTGGGAGCCAAATCTGGCGAATACGGTGGATGTGGGAGCAATTCGAAGTTCAATTCATGTAGTTTTGCCATTATATTGATTGACTTGTGACACGGTGCGTTGTTTTGATGAAACAAAGTTTTTTTCTTTGCCATATGCGGTCGTTTCTTTGCAATTTCGGCCTTCAAACGCTACAATAACGCTATATAATATTCACTGTTGATGGTATTTCCTTTCTCAACATAGTCGATGAATATTACACCACGCACATCCCAAAATACCGGGGCCATAACCTTTCCAGCCGATTGTTGTGCTTTCGGGCGCTTTGGACGAAGTTCACCAGTTGCTGTCCACTCAGATGACGATCGTTTTGATTCCGGAGTGAAGTGATGGATCCATGTTTCATCCATTGTCACATATCGACGCAAAAATTCCGGTTTGTTACGTTTAAACATGGCCAAACACTGCTCAGAATCATCAACACGTTCTTGTTTTTGGTCAACAGTGAGCAAACGCGGCATCCACTTTGAACAGAGCTTTCTCATAGTCAAATGCTCATGCAATATAAAGCCAATACGTTCTTTTGATATCTTTACGATGTCAGCTAACTCACGCAACTTCACTTTTCGATCATTCAAAACGATTTTGTGGATTTTTTGATGTTTTCTGGTGTTATCGCCTCATTTGGACGTCCACTGCGTTCTGCATCATCGGTCTCTCTACGACCACGTTTGAAGTTAGCAAACCAACGTTTTATTGTTGTTTCTGATGGAGCGGAGTCCCCATAATACTTTTCAAGCCATTGCTTCGCTTGAACGGTATTTTTTCCCATCAAAAAGCAATGTAAAATTAAAACACGAAATTGTTTTTGATCCATTGTTTTGAAAATAACAAAAGTAGCGTGACTCTTAGTACAATAACTCACAAACTAATGAATAGAATATCATGATATTTTAACAGCGGTCTTTTGAAGGTTAGTACTAACTGAGATAAAGGTGACTGCAATAAAACTAGCGTCATCTATGTGTTAGACCCGGGACTTTTCAGCCCATGTGTTAAAGTGCGATTGTATATATATATATATATATATATATATATATATATATATATATATATATATATATATACGTATAGTATGTAACAAAACCAACGAAGAATTTTCTTTGTAAAAGTTCTCGAACATGTACAGTAATCTCACGGCAACATCTATATTTCTTTTAAATGGCAACCTATGCTTTTTCTTTTGCTACAGTTGCTAGTCTGTGATTATATAAAAGTAATGTTGAATTTGAAAGTTTTTGAAAATAACTACGTAAACCACATTGGCCATGGTGCGTATCAAAATACCAAGTACTATAAATTATGTATAGATGTTTCAAACGAGCATATAATATTGACATCTGTAGAAGAAAAATTGGCTGAAATCAATATATTTCATTGTCACAATTCTTAAAACCATAGACAGTGGAAAACAATAAGTCCTCCAAAAGATTGATGAAATAATCGCAAATTATTATATTTCGCGCAGATCTCTTTTATTTCATCGTTTTTCATTATAGTTACACGTATATATGTTCGAAAACGATAACGTGATGAACGAAGCGATAACGCACGTCTGCATGCAGCGGGAGTGACACAGGACTTGCTTCAGCAGTTTCGTACAGTCTGGACTTAGACCTAAGTGATTTTCATTTATTCCCCAAATTGCAAGATTTTTTTAGGGGACAATGCTACGGAAGTGATGGTGAACTGTGAACGATGGTGAAGCCGATCAGTGGTTCAATAACTTGACGACAACTGAGTATACAGAAGGCATAGAGAAACTGATAAAACGATATGACAAGTGCCTAAATGTGAATGGTGACTACGTAGAAAAGTAGCTTGGGTATCTAGTTCTGTGTAAAATACAGTTTCGTTTAGTTAAATTCAATAAAACTTTCTATAGAAAAAACCTTCTTTACTTTCCGAGTGGCACTCGTTTATAAAGCGGTCAAAGACTCATATCATTTCATTTCAAAACAAACACATATAAGGTTAATAACATTGTTATTATTAAATTTATTGTATGCTATAGAAATTAACTTTATTTTCTTTTTTGGAGTAGTTAGCTATGAGGGGACAGCAATTGTTCAGGCGTAAATGGTATTTCCAGAAGTTCACTTGTGCGTGTATTTCGTTTATCTTCGTTCAACTTCCATTTCAGAAAGGAGTGGGGTTATAGTAGTTAGGGGGAGGGGGCAAAAGAATCTCCTTTGCGCTAGTTTAATAGACCTATAGAAGGCGCATTTGTGGATATATAATTTGGAAATATTCGAAAGCACTGGTTCAGTTGGTGAGGTGAAAGACACGATACGAGGTCGTACAGCTCGTTCAAAGCAAAACATACACGGCAGTTCGCGAAAGTGTGGCCAAAAGTCCAGGGACGTCGATTCGTCATGGTGCACAAGAATTGAGGTTCATTATCACTTCGATTGCTTCATTAATCAGCAAAACTGCCGCATTTTGGTCTGAGAAAATCCACGAATGATACATCAGAATGCAATCCATCCAAAACATGTAACTGTCTGGAGTGCACCGTTGTATTGTTGATAATGAATAAAATGTAATAAATATTTAAGTTAAGCATTTATTTTATTCGGAACTCCTTCTGTAGGGTTAGGGGATATATTGTTAATATCTAAGTTAAGTAGGGCGAGGGCTAGATCCGCATTATTTTTATTTTTATCTCAGGTTAAGATTAGTACAGATGTAGTTAGCTAGATTTACGTTTATTACGTATAGTTAAATCGAGAATATCCGATGCAGTGTCTCTGGTGGAGAACCAGAGCTAAGGCAATTATTGTCAATTACTTATGAAACATTGACTGTCTTGCACGAGCTTGCTTCTGGTCGCGTCATGTTTCGGTTTGGTTACCAGACGTGGCCACCACGTTTTTGCGATTTAACACCTTTGTACTTCTGGCTAGAGGATTGTCTAAAGTCACAGGTGCCAACAAGCCCGCAATCATCGAACCTTGAAATTAGTCGCTCTACCAATGAAATACCACCACATGCATACAATAGTGTTATTGCAAATTTTGTCAAAAGAGTACGCATGTGCCAACGAAGCCATGGCGGTTATTTACAAGAGATTTTGTTTCATACGTAATGCCCAATTGTATTCATTATAAATCAATAAATATTTTAATACTTTGCTGCAGACAACCATCTTTTATTGGACCTCAAAATCTTGCGCTCTCATTGAAACGCCGTTTACAATGGTCGTGGAAACCTGAATTTTATTGATTCTTTCAATTCTAAATACAACTATATAAATCCAATAACACTACTTCATATTACTTCAAAATTAGTAACACAAGATTTCAAATATCCTAGAAGCAAATCACATTACATTTTTGTGAAGTAAACAAGGATTAGCTTTCATTTAATACATTTCAACAAGCTCCGATGTACTTTCTTTTTACTAAATTGATCCTTTTTAAATCTAGTAACACGATCAATTTCCTAAACATCATCTAGGCATCTTCCCTTCGGTATAACAGAGCGTAAAACCCCTCCTACGCTCTCGACGTAATTAAACACCCTCAAATCCTATCCTATTTTATTCATCATTAGTCGCCTTCGTAATCGTAACAATCCAGATTTTAATTAAATATCCTATTTTTCATCCCTTCCATTGTTACAACCGAAACTTATTCTCGGATACCCATTAAATCTCGGAGCGTTTATCGCCAATTAGAACAACAAAGGAAAATCATCCGCAACCGTTCGATAACACTTCTTTTATCGTCCGTTGCCATCCGCCTCGTTAATTATTTCTTACGTTCCGGCGTAGTACGGGGATCGTCGCGTGGAAATCGGCTGGCCCGGTCGAAGGCAGCGGAGGTGGCTCTTTTTTCAGCTTTTTCAACGCCACCATACCACTACCGCGCGCTATCGCTGTCACAATAGTCGTCATCGCGCGACATAGAGGGCGCTCTTACTTTGAATACCGACGGCATTATTTACGGCACAAAAGAGGTCTCGACAGTTCGGTTGTCATTTGGTCGAGGGTCAAGTGGTAGGATTCTTTATATTGGACGGCTGGTGAAAAGGTTTTGAAAAAGGTCGTAGTTTACCTGCGCTGATCTATTTGCAAATGCATATTACAGCAATTGCACCATTTTAGTCAAAAGTACGGGCATTACCACGAACGAAGACTGTATACGTAAAATGAGTGTACGGAGAGAAAACTGAATATGGATCATCACGTAAAAAGGAGGAACAATGTCGTTACTATTTTACTTTTTTCTAGCTGTACGACTAGCGTTTTCTCTGCTACACCCTGTATATTTTATACAAAATTCTGAATAGACCGCCAGCCCAAATTACAACCTATAAATTTGAGAAATCATCAATTTTTTGCGGAAAATTTCAATTTATGGATCTGTTTGAAATATTAAATATGTATCAAATAAAATGGTATATGGATTCTTCAGAGATAATTCTACAATTAAAGCAACAGAATGGTAAATGTAGTAGTTACAACACATGAAAGTAAATAAATTTGTCTAGAAAACACCTATTTAATTTATTTATTGAAAAAAGTTCAAATAGTACAATGTCATTGTATAGATAACAGTATGCATATGGTAATATATAATGAGCAATGGAGTTGAAAATAGTTTAGATTTTAAAACCGTAACAATGCATGACAATTATTTAAAATTAGACAATAACAATAACTAGATTTAATTTTATAAAGTATTTGAAGATTTTTGAATTTAATCTGATGGTGAGGAAATATAATCATCACTAACAGAAATTATAAATGATTCTATAACTTCATCGATAATTCCATCGAGATCCTTCATACTTGCATGATTTATGCAGTTCTGCCAAATTGTTAGCACTTGGTGGCATCACGTAAATGTTGCTTAGCTTCATTTTATTTGAAAGTTCTGTTGTGTGCAGCGACCTCATATTTTATTTGTGCCCATATAAGTTCAATTGGATTCAACTCACAGTGGTATGGAGGTAAACGAAGAACAATCGTGTTCTTTGACTTTGCAATTTCAAAATTACATATGAATTGTATTTACTTTTGACCATGTTTACCAAATTCAACAATTCTGCTCTATCCCCTTATTTTGTCACCAATTTTGTACATCCGTTTTTCTCCACATTGTTGTTGGTGTCTTTTCAACCTTCCGGCTATGATATGGTGCATTACACATCACTACGATAGCGTTCTCTAGTAAACAATGTTGTTTCGTCTTCAACGAAAGTAATTTATTTTAAATATCAAAATTAAATCTAGATATATAGTGACAGATAGTCAGTTAGAGTGCTAGTTAGAGTTAGAGTTGAGTTTTTACGAGTAATTTAAGTCGCTTCGTGTAGTCTTCGCGGATGCATTCATTAAGAGGTAAAAAAAGGTTTTAAAACGACGTAATGGAATTATTTATATATTTCTCTTGTTCCTCGTAATCTAGTCAGTAAAAGAAACTAGTGTTGGAGCAACCAGTTTGATACAGTCCACACACACCGTTGATTTTAGCTCCTCACACAAGAAACAAATGTAACATTTTAGTAAACCACTCCTCGAAAACTATGGAATTCATTTCCTCGCAATAATAAGATATTTTCTTCCCCTCAAACAGCAACAAACCATTTTCGACGAAACCATCTGTACCGCCAATGTGTAATATTAAATAATAAAGTAATCGTCCCTTACCGGGTGGATTTCTTAATCCTGTGCTAAATGCTTCCTCAAAGGCCTGTCTACGGCTTAAAACATTTGTTTCTATCCATACCGTCTGCATTGTATAGCCCTGATTCAACCAGGTTTCATCTAAATAGAAAACTGGTCTATTCTGAGATCTACATAATGCTATATCTTTCAAATATCGTCGTCTTTATCTTACGATATCATCTCTCTCCATAAGAACATTATTCCTGTCACAGCATTATATTTAATTATGTAGATACAAATATAGATAAAAATATGCTTACTTTAATTTCAGTTGCTTCATTAAGTGATATAATGCTGAACGACTCATATTTGGCAGTTCACTACTATTGTTTATTTAAGCCAAGACTTTATCTAATGTTGCCGATTCATTTTGACGAATCATATCGTGAACTATTAGACGAACAGCAATTTTGACGACCTCATCAAAAGATTCCAGTAAAGATGGTATACCAATTATCTTTTTTGGCTCTGAAGTTTTCCCTGTCTTTTTTTTATATAGATTGATAACACGATATACCCCCGGTTTTGAAATCCCTACAATCTCGATATCTTGTAAGGCGTTGATATGTTGTATGTATTGCACTCAATAAAGTTACTTAGTACTTGGAAAATCTGCTTGATTGTGTCACCCTTTCTTGTGTTAGGTTTATGTAAGCATTCAAAATTGTCTGCTTTTCAGCGTTACTCAAGTGATTTGCTTTCTCTCGTTTCTTTGGAGGAGAATACACACCTTTACTTCTAGCAGTACTGGTGTTTGGGTCTGCATCCATAATTGAAAGGAACAGCTACAGAATTATAATTTTAGTACAACTAAAGTTTTTTGCATTTTCATATCTATCATCTTACGTAATCTATTAATTTTCAAATCCAAGCTCTGAGAAGAACTAATCTATACCGCAAAATAGCTAAGGTAATATAATAATTATGAACAAAAGTGTCGAAACGCAAATATTATATAAACAAGGGTAAGGTTTAAGAATGTCAAAATCTTTGACAATTTACAGCAAAAAGGGAATGTTGTACGGTGTGTTTTCGCCTTGCTTTCAACCCATAAGAAATAACTGTCATTTGCGTCGGTTCAGAATTTCATTTCCCTCTTTTTGGAATATTGTATACAAATATTTGACAAGTTACTTCTTTAAATTTGCAGATTTATCACCGGCTGGTTACCACTTAAGAAAACTAAACAAAAAATAGAGTACGAACATGTATAGTAAAAGTTACTCCATTCCAACTAGGGTTTTCTTTGTTAAACCATAGTTCTATGAAAGTTACAGATGATATGCCATTAACGGAGCCAATAATTTCTGAAGTTAACCCTCAAAAATTAATAGGAGTATCATTGAAATTATTGTATTATATTATTATTAAATGTGAGATGTTCTTTTTAACTAAACTTCGGTAATTTGGTGTCCCTGGTATCAAATCTGTATTTAGCTTCGTTATATGAAGTAAAGTTGCGTGCCAACATAAAATATATAAATACTCACAATATTAACAAAAGGAATACGAATACCATAGCAAAGGTGCTTTTCTTACAAAATCTTTCTCCTTTGCTCAAAGAATCAAAGGAAGAAGATTGTTGTTTTTTTTTTTTTCTTATACTCAGCCACAGGAACATTCTAACATTTTATCAATGGTTCTTAAATAATTTCGTCAAGAACCCACTTCACAAAACATCCTTTTCCGGTGAAGCATGGTTTTGTCTGAATGGTTTGTCAAATTCACCGAATATGAGGATGTGGTCTACAGAAAAACCTGATAATTTTTATGTTGAAGCAGCCACAGAACATTCGTGGTTAGTGCGCTATAGGTCATAGGAGAATGATTAGTAGGTTTCTTTTTTTTTTTTGATAATGGTACCTTAACAGGGAACAAGTATCGAAAAGAAATTCTATTTCCTTTCATTAATCATCTAAATGAAGAGGAAATTGCTTATGTCCATTTTAAGACGAGGTTAGGGCACCCAGAGCAAGTGAAATGATTAATATGCTGCAACAAGTTTCTCAACTTCAATACTAAAAATGAATTTCCATCAAGATCATGTGATATTACACTTTATGGCCAGTTTTAAGAAATTCCATTTATTAGAGTCAAATAGACAATTTGTAATGTGAATGTCATTGAAGCAATTATTCAAAAGGATTTCACTATCCATAGTCATCTATGTATCTTATACACTTCTACATACACTTTGCCTCTAAAATAATCCCATCAGTCGACAAGCGAGTGATTATGTCTGTTTGTATAACGCCGCCGCATTCACTCCGGATTATTCAACTTATTCGACTATTAATCCCGCACAACTTGGTTTCCCGATCTAAAGTCGCGTCGGCTCTCTAAATTACTAACTACACGCGCTAAATTAATTCGTATAAACTACACACGCGACCCCAGAAAATAACAAGAATATGTTGACGTGGAACTTGAAGAAACTGCTCAGGAAACGGGAGCAGCTCGCATACGCCCGGGTTAAAGGTAATTCCTCAACTTTCCCGATTAATAAAACATCGATTTTAAGTGCGCCATACGCTGTATGGTAAGACCAAGTTTGGTCTATGTAATTTACGTAAAATTACGGATAATATAATGTAAATCAAGCGAAGTGTTGCAAAGTCGATCGAAGTAGGTACTTACTTTTGTTATTGCTACTTAATAATTTCGGGGCATTTTTTATATTCTATTACTTTAATGGTCCTTAAATAAGTCTTAGTATTTTGAAGAAAATGATCTCGGAAAAAGCGTGCGCTGCAAAACAAAAACGGATATTTACATCTCTTGACGGGTAATGTTACCCGTATTCAGTGTCGAACGTTATCTAATTCCATAGCAAACAGAAAGAGACCATTAAGTGTCTTAATAATACCCGCATTAGTAATACCACCTGTAAGTAAAATTACATTTGAAATATGAAATTTTTCTTATGATAATATAAACTTCAAGACTCTAATTATAAATAGTACACCACAGTGTAACTTTGATTTCACAGAGCAAGTGCGACAAAACCCCAAACGTTATTTTTGCTCTATACTGTTTCTAGTACTGCACTACTTTTTAGGGGTGTTATTTTCATTCGCACTGCTACAAAAACATCCAGCAACGTTGTTGTTAAAGGAGTGTGCTATTTATTGTTGTTCCAATATTTTGTTCATATTTATAGGTAAATAATTATATTTTCTAGCGATACCTGCTCAGACGTTTCAAGTCCAAATGTGCCAGATTTTATCTTATGGTTTGTTTGTCAAAGGAAATTTTAAAATATTATAAATAAATAAATATATTTGGAATTATTTTCTAGGCATTTTCGATGTGTTAACTATACTTTACTTACCAATATGAAAATAGTCGTACAAAAACATCTTATGTAACAGTGTAATTTTCCTCTTCATATATTAAATGTAACTATAGAAGTGTATTTTTACACGTAATAACATAGTGCTTAGGGTAAATTTCCCTACGATTTTATACAAAGTGAGATGAATAAGCACAGTAAAATTTTCATCTAATTTTCATCGTGAGTATATACTTTATACTATATACTTTATATTTAAAGTTAAGATAGAAGTCGAAAATCCCGCCGTAAGTACTTTCTCGCTAACTAATGGTGGGAACCTAGTTGTCACGCTTTGGTAGTATCTAACCCTCAATGAGTTGAACCAGTCAACAAAAGTGTTAATCCAAACGAACAATTGGATCAACTTACCTGTTATTTTCAGCAACAGAGGTAGTATGTAGGTTACGTTATGACAATAATAAAGTGGAAAGGACACATAGAACGGATGCAAATGACGAGGCTACCAGCCAGGGTGAGATTTTGTAGATGTTTAAGAAGAAGAAGTGTAGGCAGACCAAATAAAAGATGGGTATCGTCACAGGCAAAGTGCCTAAAACCTGAAGTGAAGAAGAAAAAGGAGTATAAAATAAAAATTAAGATATTTACTGCAGCTCACCTTAGCTTTGCTTATTCTTAACAACATTATTTCTAGGGAAAGGCATATATTTTAAACAGCCTGGAGTTCTTCATTAACATTTTGTATTTAGAAAACTATCATTTATCAGGAAACAAAAAATATTGCTAAAGGATATTTGCTCTTTCGTTATAAAGTGTCACGTTTGCCGACATTATCTGACAACTCTAGTTATTATAAATTACAACTCAGTATGCATGCACGTACGGTTGGACACATTTTTCTTTTACTTTTACTTCAATGAAATGTTGCCACTCAGGGAGTATATTCTCGATGTTACCAACATTTCTAAATACGAGGGTGGATCCTCCTGCCCTGCTCCTCACCTACTTGTGATTGGTTGTTTGATTAATGTTTTTGACATTTAGTAGACCGGCATTTGTAGATCATATCTACATAATATCAAGTTTGTATCTCAAAGTGTAATAATAATAATAATAATCCTTTATTGCCCAACAGCCCAAGGGCCAATTACAGGACAAATTACAATACAATTCTTATTTAAAATAAAATAATTAAAATCGTGTTGCCTACAATAATAACATGCTGAAAATGTATATAATAATGAAACAAAAAAAAGAAAGACTCACAAAAATGGCTCCAGATCCCGTTTGTTTGCGTTCCTCACCATGTGACTGAGAGGTGCCTTAAGCAAAATGTTGGTATTAGCTCTAGGTACTTGAAATATATTATAGTAGCGAGTATGATGAGTAGGTACGGTAAAGTTTATTTGCGCTAGAAGGGCTGGCGAGTCGATAGTATTTTTCAGGATCCTGCAAAGAAACTCCACACTGTTACGCTCGCGGCGGTCAGCAAGAGATAGAAAACCACGCTCAACAAGTAAGCTATAATACTCGATACCTCTTGCAGGATACACGTTGTCCATTCGAAAGGAGAGATACTTTAGAAATTTCTTTTGAACGCGTTCGATCATAAGCTCTTGGTGTAAATAATGGGGATACCAAACAATAGAGGCGTATTCAAGCTTAGAACGAACGTAGGCATAATATAAACGTTTCATTACACCTAAGTCTGAGAAATGCCTGCAAGAACGCATGACAAAACCGAGAGTTTTGGAAGCAGATGAACACATGGACGAAATATGTTCCGTAAATGACAGTCTATTATCAAACAAAACACCAAGATCCAAAGTTTTGATATTGCGTGGTATGGCTGCATCATTAATCTGGTAGTTATAGTGTAAAGTAGTGTGAGTGTTATTGTAGGAAACCACAGTGCACTTGTTGATGTTCAGAGGGATAATTGACCTTGCTCCAAGTATTAATGCGAAGAAGATTGTCTTGTAAATGTTTACAATCGAAAATGCTACCAACAGTATTAAATATCTTTACGTCATCTGCGTATGCTAAGACGTGACACGTAAACAGAGATAGTAAATCATTTATATAAAAATTGAAGAGAAGTGGTCCAAGATTTGAACCTTGAGGAACACCTGATGTTGGAGAAAACGGCGTAGAGGAATAACCATTGTAGCAGACATAACACTCCCTTACTTGTACTTGTGCTGTGGCTAATTCTTGAATTATGTGTGGTGATTGTTCATAAAAATGGATTCTGTAAAAAAAAAGAGCCTACCAGAAAAAGGGCATGACGCCAACTTAAATTCATAAAGACATTATGGCAACTGTTGGTGAGTCTGTAGTTTCTTATGATATAGTCAAACGCTCGTGTCGAGATTTTAACTGCAGAAGAATATCCTGTGAAAACCAGCAACAACAGACAAAGATATTAAAAAAGTGCACGATATCGTACTGCAAAACCGACTAGTACGCATCAGGGACGTTATAGAAGATACTAGTTTGTCATACCATGTGGTGAATACTGACTAAAGAATTAGATATGGAAAAGATGGGTGCAAGATGAGTGCCCTGAATATTAACCATTGATCAAAAAAGAAATCGAGTGTTGATTTATAAGCATCTCTTGCAAAGGTACCAAGCAAGCAAAGAGAACTTTCTTAGTCGGTATGTGACTATGAATGAGTCATGGGTGCACCATTATGATCCCGAGGCCAAAATGCAAAGTAGAGAGTGGAAACATCACGGTTCTCCTCGTCCATGCAAGTTTAAGGTCGTGTCACTGCTGGAATGCTCCAGGAATCATCCTGACTGCCCATTTGCAAAAGGGTCAGCATTACAAGGGCCTACCATGCACAATTGGTTTCTAAATTGCGAGACTCTAGGAACTCCGAGGAAAGTTAAGGCACGGGGTGCCGTTCCATTAGGATAATGCTCCCAGCCATACATCTGGTATTCCTATGGCTGCTATACAGCAAACAGACTTTGAATTAGTGGAGCACACTCCATATTCTCCGGATCTGGTCCCTAGTGGCTGTTCCCCAAATTTAAAGAAATCTTACGTAGAGCAAAATTTTCCAGAAGTTTTGAAATGATGCAGGCTATAGAGAGATGATTTGCAGAGGTCGGAGAAAAAGTTTCCAAGAGATTGTTGAGATGTTGGAGCACAGATTTAGACTCGTATTTGTCCATTAGGGCATCAACTATTCCAATATTTCAAAGCATGAAAATACATGATTACACCTGAAAATACTACTACATCATATATTATCCGTGGAGGTCTGCCACTTCAATTTGAACTTCAAAATTTCAAATGTTTACCCAATACTGATCAGCATTGTACTCGAACGCTAAATGCTTCATTATTCTATTCCCTCAACGTTTTTAACTATTAAAGGCGCTCCGTTACAATTTACGTTCCTCCATACGAGCGACGATTGAATAAACACCGGTCGCACGCCGCCGCCTCGGTTCAGCAGCTCTTAGATCTCGCAAATTGAATAATATTTTCAATAAAACTCGTCTAAGTGCAACGGGGAATTCACCCTGCGTTACCAGCGCCGCCTGCAAATAAAATACCCCTTTCTACTCTACTTCTCTTGTTCGAAGTCCCGGAATTCGACGCTGCCGGTTAGTAGAGACTCCGGCAGTAGAAATTGGAAGTTCATCCGTCCGCATTCGACGGTATAAGGTAGCGGTCGTAGTAGTGACGGCGCAAGAGACGTTCTTTAACCTCTACGGATATACACGTGTAATGAAAATCCATAAACTTAATAAAAGACAAATAAAGAATGCCCCAGCAGTCTTCGGGTCGCTTAGTACGACTTCTCGACTGCGCCTTGGTTGGTATTTCATTTTCCTCTACCTTCTCGTTTTGTACGGATTAAAGCTTCTTCCCTAACTTTCGGACTGGTTTAAGAGGAGGCTTTTGCTTTGTAATTTTTGGTACTTAGTAAGAGAACACCGGCAAAATTCGGATTCCGATGTAACTTGAAAAACGTTGGTATAAGTATAATACACTTTTTAATACGCGAATAGCCCGATTTCAGGCTACAGTGCTCTCCAAAAATTTCCTACTCAACTTTTTATAAATACCTCAGAGACAACAATAATTTTTTTATAGAAAAATTTGAACTATATATATTACAACCTCAAAGATTACGTTCCCAAAAAATTAGTATAAATTTCCCGGAAATTCAAGAAATACCCGATTTGACCATTCTATTCTATAGGTTTTGGACCATATAAACAATTTTTTGTTTTAGCACACGTCAATATCTCCAACCGCTTTCGAGATATTCCCAATCCAAGCTTCAGAACTTTCCAAAATTAGCGAAAAACTACGGCTTAAAGCGATATTGTTCTGGGCTTGCTCGTGTTGCTGACTATCTACAGCTTTTTGGCCATCGAAATAAACGACTCCAGTTAGAAAAATGTTCGATTACCATCGGTCCGGGAGTGTCACCCCTTTCACTTTGGTAGTAGTTGATGGCTAACACAGCTCAAAGTAAAAGGGATGAAACATTTTTTCAACATTGAGACGCTCTAGCGATCAAACGATGTGAGTTAGAAGGCCACACCTTGATGGGTTTGGAATCTCCAACTCTTGCAGTTTTCGAGTAATGAAAGGGTTACGTTTTTTGAGGAAAAAAATGAAATATTTTCGGCTCCAAGAAACAAAGGGTGGAACATTAATAATTTGGCCATGCCGAGCTGTGGGCCTGTACCAATATAATGACAATAACAATATATTTGCCACTAACCCTGAAGGACGTGGACATGGTCATGCAATGACAATATTAGAAACAAAGTATGTAGTAAGTTCAATATATAAAAAATAAACACTAAAACGCAGAAAACGTATAAAAATAGTAAAACCAAAAGCGTAGCTATCCAAAAACACTCTATAAAGTGAATGAGGGTTAAGGTAGCATGATAACTCAGTCTCAAAACGGAAAACGGATCTACAGTGTTTGATAATTGTTGGTAATTTATTATAAAGTGCTGTAACTTTATATTTGGGATCCGACTTATATAAGTGGGTACGGAAAATGACTGCAATTTTTTCTCTGCATACCGTCAAAAATATTACGATTTTTAGTAAATAGAAGGACAAAACACATAAAAGGACACGAGAAGTAGTATGCCGATTTGTTTGAATAACGGCCGACAAGGAGTTCGAGCGTTTGCGCCAACCATACACCTGATAACTATGTTTTATTGTAGAAATAAACGTACAGCGTAGGATGTCGAACTCCAACAAATCGGACCATAACACAAACGGAATTCGATCTGTGCAAAGTAAAATGCCTTCAAGGAAGATAAACCGACGAAGAGGTCTTATATCGCGGAAGAGAACTTAGTTTCTAAGTATATATATAGACAATACTCTCTATGTATGTATATTAAGCTCATTTTATATCAAACATTTATCTATAATTAGTGAGGTCATAATATTACTAACTTGATTACAATTGATTTCAGCTTCTCTACTGTTTGCATTTGGTGAGCATTCCATTCTTAACCAAGTTTCCTTTTAAATAACCTCTGGCGACTTTGGTTGACACCACTTATAAATCATTGATTTACTAGGGCAATGTTCCTCATAAACGGTTTCCATTTCATTCAATATGGTTTGAGCGTTCTTTCCTTGCTTTGTAAGGAACTTTATCACAGCACGGTGTTCAATTTCCTCCATAGTTTCAGTTGTCTTCCGTTTTTGATTGATTTGTTCAGCAGGCAACTATTCGTAAACGACTGACGCAATAGGGCTGGAACTTAACTTATACACTAATGATGAGTCGCCAATCAGAATGACACCTATCCCCACTCCATCCCCTTCATTCCATGAACTTCTGGACCTCCCCTCGTAAGTGTTTATAAATTTCGACCTAGAATGCGGAACAAGCAACATCTATACTGGCATAATTATAAATAAATGTCCAATGTGTAGTTAATACAAAATTATACAAATTAATAAAGTCTGCGCACACTTTTATCTTAATTACCACAAATTGTGAAGGTGGAATTGATAGGTGCAGTGCTTGAGCGAGGTGATCGGTGTCTTCGGTCACTAATGGGAACATCTCTGTGTCAATAGCAGCAGTGTGAACATTGGTAACATCTAAATCTTTAAACAGCAAAGATATAGCAAATATAAAATTAATAATAACTTTAATAACTTAGGCTTTTGTTATTATTTCTCATATCGATAAATTCTATTGAATAACCTCACGGTACCGCAGCAAATTTGCCTGTTGTATCTTCAAACAAAGTATATTTACCTTGCAACACCTAGAAAATAAGAGAAATTTTATAATCCCCGTTTACATTTTATTACAATCGATTATGTAAGCATTGCGGGCAGCAGTTTACTTAGAATTTGAGTGGTATCACCAAGCTAAAATATCCCCTACTATTTGTAAATTTAAATTGAGGTTGTACATAGCACTATATCGCACTTTGAATAATCATATTTTAATAATACACGTCGATGAGCGTCCAGTGACCAGATACTATGTAAACGAACTAATGCTTTTAACGAGCAACTAGATGTATACCCGAGCTAACATGTCACAACAGCATAAATTTATAATGAAGCAAATCTGACTTGAGCGACTACAGACGTTACAACCAATCCATAATTCACGCCGCCTCCTAAATAATAAACGATGCATTAATGTTTTGATTGTCGTTAATATTTCAACGCCAACTCTTTATCTAATCAATTCTCTTAACTTCGAAATAACTTCGCCGCGGCGGATGCCATTTTCCTCTATAAATAATTCGCCGGCAATAGCGAAGAAAAAAGAAGTCCGCCTACCTATATCAATATAGCGTTGAAAGAAAATTCGCTTAAAAACTTTATAGCGCGCGAAAAACGTTCGGTTTTTAGTATAGAAAAAAAAGGATGGGAAGGGAAATGAAGATCAGGAGCGAACCGACATAAATCAGTGTTCCGCAAGGCGAAAATGACATTCATTAAAATTCAGGTCGGCACCGTCGGAGGGCAGAGGTGTTCGGGAAACGGAAGGTGGAGGCGTGCAGATGCGGATACGGCTTGCAGGACGTACTTCGGGCAGGAGTTGATGAAAAAGACATAAAAACGTCTTGCGGTGCAACCCCTTATCTATAGCACTTATTTACGGGCCGGGCGTTATGTAAAACATCATTCGAACACCAGATGGAACCGCGCGATGTTCTCGTTACTACCGCGAAGGCATCGTGTGCTCCGCTCTCTTTATAGGACAGTGGCGTGTTGTTCGATAGGGAACGTAAGAGGATTTAATTCAATTTAAGCGAAATGTTTCAATTTTAAAATCACGGCTAATACACTACAGTAGTACCTCGACAATTCGAAGTAATTAAAACCACGATCATTGGCAGTATCAAAAGATTCGAATTACCAAACTTTATAAGGATTGTTATGCTTTATTTCATTTGTAAATAAAGAGCAAATCGTTAAATCATTTATTTTACATTTTATTAGTGCAGGTAAAGATATAACGGAATTTCCATATTTTTTTTTTCTAATTTAGAAAAATAAGCTCCGTCCTTTAGTCTTTGTAATATGAGAACTTCGACCATCATAACGTTCATTCCTTTTGCCCAATTTAAGCACGTATCGTATGCTCGTATTGCTGCTTCATGTTTCACACTATTATTATTACCATTTCCACTTCCTCTTTCGCATTCTCTTCTCTATCAGGTTCTACGGTAAGTAACAAATTCTCATCACCCTGTACTCAATTCAACACTTTGTTTTCAGTAACACTTTCCCCACCTACTGAATTTAATATACTTGAATTCAGCAATCAGTATTTTTTACACGAATGCTTTTGTTTTAAAGCTATATGTAAGCTAATATTTTTATCTTAAAAAAAGCTCTATTTGAAACTTTTGTGGCAACTTTTTTCAACTGTTTAAGATGTGAATGTACTCGATGCATACCATAACTAGAAAATGGCATATTTCAAGTTAAATTCTTTAAGGCACTTAGTGAGGTTCGCTTCATCTAAATATACACTTTTACTTAAAAGTGATTTTTGATGAGCTGAGTTAATTAAACTGATTGGATCCTGGTCCGTTGGCTGGATCAGAGCTATTATTTTTGGTAGCAAAAATAAAAAGCGTTCAAATAAATTTTACTTTCCATTCCAATAAAAACTTTTGCCCTAACTCGTACTATTTTCAGTTGCAGTAGTTGCTAACTTGGCTGACATTTGTCACGTCATTCAAATAGATTATATCAAACAAAGATAATTGAAATGTCCTTATTACTCCAACGTTAAATTTAATTGGATTAAAATTTTACGTTTTAAATTAATTAAATTTAACGTTGAAGGAACAAGGAAATTTCAATTTTTATTACAAAAATCGACGGAAAATATTCCATACGATTTAATTAATAATGCAACTTGGCATTGACATTAAATTTCGTGACTGCATAGATATCAGGGATATATCTGCAGCCACTATTACATCCAGGAATGACAAATTTGCCAATTGAAATTCAACAACACAAGTTGTGATTTAAATAGCGATTTGTTCAGACTGTTCTGTTGTGTAATAGCTTAAAACACCGGTCTAGCGAACGGGAGCTGTAGGTTCAAATCCCACCGGCAGCTTCCAACGATGATTGTTGCTCTGAAGAAGGGATAACGCAACCCCGAAATGCATCGCAAAAAACAAAAGTATGCAGTGTAAGCAAATTTGATTATTTTGCCTGACTGAAAATTCCGGAAGAAAAGAAAAAATAGTGAATTGAAAAAAACAGTTAATGAAAAAAAAAATAGTAATTCTACTGAATAGTATTCCACCATTATTGCAACACATTTTTTTCAATTCTCTCAATTACTCTATTAGTTTAAAGTTGGCAAATAAATCTTACAACAATAAGTCTTGCATACATATGAGGTAGGCGCCATAAATTCTCGGCCTGACAGGCTTGTACAGGTTCAAGCGTGTTTAAACCCCGTCACGGTATGCATTCACATACTCGAGGTCTACGCTATAAATGTGATGGTTCGAAGAGTAGCACTTTTTAGTAGCTAGCCAACGAACGTGACTGGCGCATGAAAATGTCTGAAGTAATGAAAATTGAGTAGTTCGCGGTCATCAAATGTTCAGCAAAAGAAGGATATACGCCTAATCACATACAACAACGTTTACACAGCGTTTACGGTGATTCATCTCCTTTGTATTTCACTGCAAAAAAGTGGACAAAATGTTTCCGTTTAGGGCAAGAATCCCTGAAAGATACTGAGCGAACGGGTTGTCTAATTGAAGTGATAACGCCTCAACAAGTTTCAATTATTGAAGACTTAGTGCTAGAAGATCGCCGTTTGAAAGTGAAGAAATTAGCAGTGATAATAAACATATCTGAAATAAGTATTCGTCGAGTCCTCGAAGACCATTTGGGTATGAATAGTATTAGTGCAAGATGGGTACCGCGCTCTCCAACGTGGATGTTGAGTCGAATGCGCGCGGTTCTTTTGAAACGTGTGGAGACGGTCCAAAACCGATTTTGGAATCCAGGGTATGAAATAATGGTTCTGTTTTGCGATTCTCTACCGAATGTAATAACGGCGACCTGATGAACCTCGTCTCAAAAAGGCGAAAGTAGTTCAATCAACGAAAAAGGTGATGGCCGCAATATTCTATAATTGTGACGGCATTTTGCTAATTGACTCTAAAGAACGCAATACAACTGTGAACGGTGTATATTATGCGTCTTTATTGCATAAATTAAGGCACAGTATTCGTGCAAAACGACGTGGAAAATTAACAAAAGGTGTGCGATTATTGCACGACAATGCTCCCGTCCATGCTGCCGCCTGTTTTTTATTTATTTTATAATTTAAAAGAAGACCTTAGGGACCTTAGGGAACGTCGTTTTAAGGACGATAGTGAGTTGCAAGCAGCTGTTATAGAACATTTTGACGGAAAAATTTCAGATTATTTTTACAAGGGTATCGAATTATTAATTAATCATTGTAATGAATGTATAGAAGTTAGGGGAGATTACATTGAAAAATAAAATTTCTTATATTGTTCCACGTTTCTTTTTTCTATATCAGCCAGAGGATTTATGACGCCTACCTCATACATATTTCAAATATATCGTAACACATGGGCTGAAAAGTCCCGGGCCTAACAAAGAAAACACAGTTTGTTTGGTTCAAAATTAGCTTTATTCATCAACGTAGTCTCCATCAAGAGCAACGCAATCATTCCAGCGCCGCTCTAACATTTCAATACCACTTTTGTAGAACGATTTATCTTTTACCTCAAAATAGGCCTCAGTTTCAGCGATAACCTATTCATTCGTGCGAAATTTCTTACCGGCGAGCATTGTTTTGAGGTCTGCGAACAGCCAGTAGTCGCTGGGAGCCAAATCTGGCGAATACGGTGGATGTGGGAGCAATTCGAAGTTCAATTCATGTAATTTTGCCATTGTTTTGATTGATTTGTGACACGGTGCGTTGTCTTGATGAAACAAAATTTTTTTCTTTGCCATATGCGGTCGTTTCTTTGCAATTTCGGCCGTCAAACGCTCCAATAACGCTATATAATATTCACTGTTGATGGTATTTCCTTTCTCAAGATAGTCAATGAATATTACACCACGCACGTCTCAAAATACCGAGGCCATAACCTTTCCAGCCGATTGTTGTGCTTTCGGACGCTTTGGACGAGGTTCACCAGTTACTGTCCACTCAGATGACGATCGTTTTGATTCCGAAGTGAAGGGATGGATCCATGTTTCATCCATTGTCACATATCGACGCAAAAATTCCGGTTTGTTACGTTTAAACATGGCCAAACACTGCTCAGAATCATCAACACATTCTTGTTTTTGGTCAACAGTGAGCAAACGCGGCACCCACTTTGAACAGAGCTCTCTCATAGTCAAATGCTCATGCAATATAAAGCCAATACGTTCTTTTGATATCTTTACGATGTCAGCTAACTCACGCAACTTCACTTTTCGATCATTCAAAATGATTTTGTGGATTTTTTTTATGTTTTCTGGTGTTACCGCCTCATTTGGACGTCCACTGCGTTCTGCACCATCGGTGTCTCTACGACCGCGTTTGAAGTCAGTAAACCAACGTTTTATTGTTGTTTCTGATGGCGCGGAGTCCCCATAACACTTTTCAAGCCATCGCTTCACTTGAACAGTATTTTTTTCCCATCAAGAAGCAGTGTAAAATTAAAACACGAAATTGTTTTTGATCCATTGTTTTGAAAATAACAAAAGTAGCGTGACTCTTAGCACAATAACTCACAAACTAATGAATAGAATATCATGAAATTTTAACAACTGTCTTTTGAAGGTTAGTACTAACTGAGAGAAAGGTGACTACAATAAAACTAGCGTCATCTATGTGTTAGGCCCGGGACTTTTCAGCCCATGTGTTATATAATCATTTGGTCTTTTTGCGTTTTCATCTGCGTTATTTACGTTTTTCTATTTTTGCAATTCGTTTCTCTATTTTTGCAATAGCGTATATTCATTTCAAAACAGTTACATTTTCTGTGATGATAGTTAAACAATAGTTAATCCCCACTAAAGTTACCAAAATAGCTTTGTTATATAAACAAGACCAGTATAATATGATGCAAACCCTTCACTTCATCTCTTACACTATGCTCGTACGGGAGCTCCAATAACAAGAGACAACACTGATCCGCCACTGCCAAAGCGTCAGGTACGAACGTATTTCGAGCACATATTCAATATCGTCAACCGTCGCCCTTCATCCCGTCCCTCAGAATGTAGACCCGATCGACGGAAAGAACTCTCTTGAATATGCAGCAGCGTCTGTATCGACGTAAATTTGATTAAGATGTCAGCAGTAAACGACATGTGTCTGACGGTAGGTTATGTACTGCCCGGGTTCGTAATACGGTTAGGAGCTGAATTTTGATTACCAGATGCTGCTAGCGATGCCGTGAGTTTACGATACACCCATACGATGATGAACTCGGCAGCTCGGTAAAATTAGAACGGAATGACAAGGGATTTAATAATCTGCTTTTAACGCTTCTTTCCCGGTAGTTACGCGGAAAAATGTTTGTACCTAGGACATCGATGCAACGGTTACAATGAAGTAATTTAGGCTAAAGTACATCGTAGCGGGTTAACCATAAAAGTAAATCGTGCCTTAAATTAAGAAGAAGACGCAAAAGTGAAGCAACTTAAAGCAGAAACAGATTAGCGTCTGCTCAACGTAACGTGCGGTGCAGTTGGTTTTCCTAATTGCACTGCTATAAAACATTATTGGCCTTTACAAAGTCGTGTTCCAATTTGAAATTGCTTCCTAAATTTATCGCCATTTATATTTTTGATACCAGAATACTATAAGCATATTTTCGCGAATAACAATATTATAGAATTCGATCTGCATTTTCTTGACGAAAAGTTACACTTTATTTCGTCATATATGACATCATATATTCCGCCAATTTTATATATATATATATATATACACTACCGCTCATAATAGCGCGGACACTTCCTATTTCAGCAAAATTTGACGCTTGCTTCAAAACTAGAAAGATAAAAATTATAAGAAAAACATTTATTTATGTACGACTTATTTCACATGTGTACACAAAAGTAAAAGTCATAATAATAATAATCTTTATTTGTCCAACGATAATTATCACTTACAGGACAACATACAAACAATTGGTGCAATTACATTGATTATGTATATACATCATGCGTAATACTATTTCAAATCAACACAAGTATATAACACATTTCATAGAAATAAACATAATCCTAAGATAAACAACTATTCTATGAGTATATTCTATTGAATTGGTGATCATATGGAATATAGGCGATTTGTATTGTGCCTACACACGATCGTGTGTAACGTGGTGGTACTCGGAAATCGACATAAGCTAATAACGACGGTGAATCTATTTCATTAGATAAGAGGTTAAATAAAAATCTTGCACTGTTTTTATTGCGACGACCTTCTAATGAATTAAAATTATGTTGCTACAGCAATGTTACATAATCTGAACCACGATCAGGATAAGTACCACTAGCTTTATAGCTAAGGTATTTGAGGAATCGCCTTTGTACACGTTCAATCGAAATCGCCTGATACGTGTAGTAAGGATACCAAATTAAGTTGGCATATTTCAATTTAGATCGAACAAGACTGTCGTTATCACTGAGATGTCATGAAAGACGCGACAAGTTATTATTAGAAAACCCAAAGATTTAGATGCAGAAAGATATGTAGCAGATATGTGATTAGAAAAGCTTAGTTTTGCGTCAAAAAGTACTCCCAAATCCCTCACTTTTTCTGTTCTTATAATGAATGTAGAATCAACAGAGTAATTAAAAATGATTGGATTAGAGCGTCTGGTATAAGGTAAATCTGCAACTTAACACAATCAACTAGCGAATCAATCAGCAAATCATTCAGAAAAATGTTAAATAAGAATGGTCCGAGATTAGAACACTGCGGAACTCCAGATAGTATTCTGAAGCGAGTGGACGAATAACCATTATAAAAAACATAACTACTCCTTCCAAAGAGGTAAAATGAAATCAATTTCACCAACGAAGGGCAGAAGCCAATACCTTCCAATTTAGCATAAAGTAAGTTGTGATTAATGTAGTCAAATGCCTTAGCAAAGTCGGTATAGACAACATCGACCTATCCTCGCTGGTCCAGCGCTCCAGATATATACTGAGTGATATTTGCCAAGTTAGTTACAGTGGATCTACCTGACATAAATCCATGTTGTTGGATTGACTAAAATGGTTTAACATTAAAATAAATATTATTATACAAAATATGTTCAAATACCTTTGCAAAGTTATTAAAATGTTAATAGATCTGTAATTTTCAATGTTAGCTTGGTCATCTCCCTTAAACACTGGCACTATTTTACTAGTTTTCCGAATTGTCGGAAAAATGAAACTTTTAATAATTAAATTGTATAGTATACACAGTGGATACGGTCATAATAAACATTAGAAAAAGTAAACTATAGTTTCTTCTCATCGAAAAAATCCACCATTTGATTTAATAACTTCTCGCACAATTCGTAGCATTCTTTCTACCAATTTCCTCAGTGTATATTGAGAAATATTGTTCCACTCCCTCTGCAACACCGTCCAGATATGGATGTTGGACGTTGAACATTCTTTTCTAATTCATCTTTCCAGTTCGTTCCATAGAAGCTCTATCGAATTAAGATCCAAACTCCGGGGAGACCAAGTTATTATTTTAAATATTCCATCATTCTCTACATCAGCGAGGTAGTTCTTGTTTTGTTTGCTATAAGCCACTTGAATGACATGACAAATGTCGAAATAAAGCAAACACTTTTAATTGAATGAAATATGTTTATTTGCAACAAACAAGTAAGATTTTATAAAAATATTTGAAAGTGGCCTCCACCGTATTCGAGACATTTCTCACGTCTTCTTCTAATAGAGGAAAAAACGTTTTGTAGGATCATATCAGCAATTTCGTTAATTCTTGCAGCAATTCTCATTTGAAGGCCAGTACCTGATAAATCGACTTCTTTAAAAAAGGCCATAAACGGAAATCACAAATTTTGAAAAAATTGCTGTAGCATATTTATTGCTTCACCTGCTGTGTATGCTCTAGCTCCGTCATGTTGACAGCAGCCGTGTGTTATGCCTTTGTTCGGTAAATAGAATAATAATTTCTTGTCGATACTCTTCTATTAACGTACCGCTAAAAAAAAATAGGACCAGTAATTCTCCTTCGACTAATCGCACACCACACGACAATTTTCAGAGGATGAAATAAGGTTTCAACTTAGAAATCATGTGGTTTCTCAATAATCTACACCCTCATATTTGTGAGTCAACATATTCAATCAGATAATGCCATGATTCGTCAGAAGAAAAGGTTTTGACAAAAGGGGCCTTATCAAAACTATTTAAAAACCACTGACTAAACATTGTTCTTCTAAGATAGTCGATTTCTTTGATTTCTTAATAACAGGTCATGCGATATGGAAATAAATGTAAGTCCTTCTTCAAAATTGTTTGGAGGGTGTCACATGCTACAGCCTATTGTAATAATATTCGTATGGAAGTCCCTAGCGTATCATTTATTTCTTTTAAATTACCAACTAACTTTTCCGCGCGCCTTTTTTGCTGCCGACCACTGCCTCCTTTCTATTTAACACTTCCGGTTTCTCTGAAAGCCTTAATGCAATATCTAAATGTACGCCGAAAACTATCATAATCACGGAGAAAGTTAGGAAACGCATTTCTTAATTCTTCTAAGTAATCTAATCCAGAGAATACTGCGATTGTCCGTCAATCTTACGTCCGTTCCGAAAATAAGATTCAGTGAGTGATTTGTGTTGTACAGTAAAGCCATTTAAATCATTTTTAAATTACAATGCAATGTTTCTTCCAAAGTTCCTGTCAACTATGCATCTGAACGAATCCCCTGTCAAATTGACAACTAATGCAATTGAAAACAATACAAGTTACGACAATTTTTTTATTATAAGAGACCAGTTGAGGTAAAATTTATTTAAACGCTTTTTACATACACATATTATAGAAGTTGTCAAAGCCTACTGCATATATCACATTGAAAATGAGAAGGAATCACTCTAACAGAATACAATGATCCCAAAACATTAGAAGAAGTCAAATGCAAGTATGGAGCATCCAAAAAAGAAGAATGCAGTACTTGTCCACCCTCAAAATATAGAAAAGTACCAAAATTTGCACATTTGTGCCTTCAAAAAATAGTACGTTGCAAAAATAATGTGTGATAAATACTCTCTAGTTATTTGCAAAAAATTTATCTATGTAAGCAACATACCGTGTCTTAAAGTTTGCAATATTTACTATTACTATCATTTAATATTAGAACTTCAGTTTATTTTAAATGATTTTTCTAAACTTAAGTGCAATAAATTAAAATAAAACAGGTTGGATCTGTTCATATTAGAAAGTGATCACCCAATTTCAGTAGAAACACATGAAAAAAACTATATGGGTCCAGCAGGTCCACGCGGTAGGTAGCGATTTTCTGTGGGTTAAAAACGAAATTCATTGAACAGTTATTGCGAAAATCTCGTAACAGCTTTTGGTATCCGCGCACTTCATACATTATATTTTACTCGGAAATTCCTACAAAGGTATTTTTGAGCGCTGCTTGAAAGCCTTTTACAAAGTTTTTTCACAATCTGCTTTGGAAAGGCATCAACTCTGAAAATAATTGTTCATTGGCATAGTAGGATATTGTTTTTCTTTACGCAGTTATATCCCGAAGACATGTGGCTGTTTCTGACACATTGTTTTTGTTTTTCCTTTTAACAACAATTTCCGCAGACGTAACTTACTTCAGGCTAAATTAGGCAATGTTAATAAACGCGAACAAGTTGTGCGGATGTATATGTATGGCACTAGAATATCTCAAGTGAACTGAGCGTAAAACGATATTGTTAACGTTGTAAACTTCCGCTATAGCAGAACAAAGCGATGGTGTGATGTTAAATGAAACTACAAAGTACGCTTTGTAGCTTTTCATACATCAAAATTACAATCCACAACCTTTAAAAATGAAACTGATGGCACGCTGCATTAGAAAAAAGATATTGAATAATTTACGTTATTATATTTAACTTGCCCAATATTTCATAGCCTTATACAGTGGAAGCGCTGTCTGTATGCAAAGATAATTGATGAAGCTGATTGCAAAATTGTAATCAGTTTTCCTCCTCAGGCTTTTGTTGTTCGCGAAACTTTACTTTTCCAATATTCCTTAAAAACTATGACTATAGTTTCTTTTGTACCAGGTGATCTAGGTGTTCGGGGGATATAATGGTTAAGAACAATGTCGGAATATGTATATAGAATTTCTATACATGTCGTAAATAAGGCTGTAGAAACGAGTGCTTTCGCAGTAGCGCACGGCCCGGGTACTATCAATATTAAATAATGAATGTGATTGCTTACTATTTGATTGTGTTTTTGAGGTAGAGTGACGCAAATATTCTGTCTGACGATCACGAAGTAATACTACAGCGATTTATTGACCCGATTTGATGCGGTATTGAAGGAGAAACGGCCTCATTTACAGCAGAAAAAGGTTCGTTTCCACCACGACAATGCATTCATTCATCCCGCCTCGCTGTGTCCAAATTGAATGGGTTGCGCTACGAATTAGTCTCTCAACCTCCATATTCACCAGTCCTCGCCCCCAGCGACTTCTTCCTATTCTCAAACCTAAAAAAAACACTGGAAGGAAAGAAATTTGCCTCAAATGAGGAAATCATCGCCGCTACAGATGGCTATTTTGTAGACCTCGAAACATCCTACTTTTCCGACGGCTTGACGAATCTGGAACACCGTTTGAAAAAGCGTATTGATCTTCGAGGAAACCGCATTGAAAATAAAAATAAGAGACCACACCAATACCGTGTTTTTCTTGTCGATTCCCGAAACACTTCAGGTCGCCCTCGTTTACACAAATGCAATACATGTGGAGGCCTCAAAATACTTGCAATTCTGCTTGGCATACAGCTCAAATACACAAGGTACTGGAACTCCAGGTACTAAAGAAAAAAATCTATTCTAGAAAAAAAATGACCATTTGCAATGAACTACTGCCTGGACAGAAAAATGTGAAAAGCACCTCTCTTACTGCTCCGAAAGATATCTACCCCCAATACACATAAAATTAGGACTAAAACCTCAATTCCGACTGAAGCGCCCTGTGGTGGATGAAAGGTCCCAAGCCCGAATAAAAAAGGAGGGTTGGTGGGCAACATTAACATCCTACTTACAGCAAAGGAGAGTTAATGCTGAAAGTACTACTAACGGAACCTCGGAAACTGGATGGATCTTATGGGATGATACGGCGGGATAGCGAAAGAAACAACTATGAAAATCGGAACAAACTATGAATTAGAAACTGGAATACAACATCATGGTATACCAGAGATCAAGAAGTTATTGTTTCTTTTTTGAAGGAACAAGATGAAATTTTAGGAAAAGGGAAGGAAGAAGTCAAAAAACCAGAATATTGGATGTACTCAGGTAAATACCTGCTGTTGTAAAAACAGCAGAAATTCCCCAAGATCAATGATGATCACAAATTAGAAGATTAATGGGTTAATTTCAATGAACTGTTAGGCAAGGTTAAATAATGAGTGACTATCGTTTAGAAGTAACTGCAAGAACTTTTTACGCTATTATAAGGCAGAGAACTATCGTTTAATTGTACAAGGACTCCTAAGATCATTCCACCGTACAAGATGTAACATGTTACTGAAACTGTACCTCTTGAACTTCGGAGTACCGTTCTAGTCGAGTACTGCTGGATCTTACAAAATAACATTTGTTATTGGTTCTTCTTGTGTTTCTTCGTCTAATTACATATTCTTTCACAGTAGAGTATTTTTTACAAACAATTAATACAGGGTGGCGCAGGGGAACAGGAAATTTTGAATTTCCACGAGTAAATTTATAAAACTAGTAATTTATTAACGAAAGTGCATGTATGCAGCATGCCATTTATGTTTTTACAAAGAAAATGTCCAAAAGTGTCTCTTTACTTTTTAAAGATGACATCGGAAAGATGTCCTCCCATTCGGCGTTCACACTCTAACAGCCTGTTATGAAAACTCTGGAATGCGCGGTGTAGCAAATCTTGGGGAATGGCAGTTATTTCTTGTTGAATATTCTCCTTCAGTTCATGGATTGTTGCAGGTCGTGTACGGTATACCTTGCCTTTAAGATACCCCCACAGGAAGAAGTCGCACACACTAAGATCAGGGGATCTCGCAGGCCATTCAATGTCACCGTTACGTGAAGTAATGCATCTTCCAAACAATTGACGAACTGCTGCCATCGAATGTCGAGCAGTGTGTGACGTGGCTCCGTCCTGCTGAAACCACATGTTTCCATGTTAAGATTAAGCTCGTACAGTCTCAGTGTAAAGAATGTTTGAAGCATTTCAACATATCGAGCGGATGTTACTGTCGCTGCACTACCATCCTCACGTGCAAAAAAATAAGGGCCGATAACACCATGACATGATACAGCACACCATATTGTGACCTTGTCGCTATGTAGTGGTCGCTGGTGTAACTCACAAGGATTGTCCTGAGCCCAATAACGAAAATTCTGTTTGTATAAGAAACCGTTCAGGTGGAAATGAGCTCGTACAGTCTCGGTGTAAAGAATGTTTGAAGCATTTTGATGCATGCTGTCGAACGGAGCGGCGAGGACTTCTCTCGATTTCAGCTCTAACAGCCTCAATGTTCTCTGGGGTACGTACCGTTCGAATGCCACCTGGAGCTTTCTTTTTCAAGACAGATCGTGTTTCTTCAAAATTACGCACTCACGTTGACCATGACGTCCAAGCTGGTAATACTGTCGAAATATTCTCTGCGCGGCAGTCGCACTATCACCATTTTTATAAAACGCTCTCACAGCTACTACACGTTCCGCACCAGTCCAACGATCCATGATTACTAAATGGCAATGCGTTCACAACAATTGTGCGACGTTACGAACAACTGCCGGCTCTACAGTGCTGACAACTGTAACGTTCAAAGTTTCCCGTTCCCCTGCGCCACCTGTATAAGTTGAGTAATATGAAGTTCTCGTTCGTATAACAGAAAAAAATATATAATTTTATTAAGCAGTATTTTCTAACTGGTGTTAGAGAAAAATTCAAATTGTACTTAAAACGCATACGTTTTTAAATCAGTCGCGCGCAAGGTACATCATCTTTCTTGCAACGATAAGATCACCTTCCGCGGAAGCGTCCTAACATTAACATTCAGATGTAGGTCGGTAGCAGTATTGTAAAGGGGAACGGTGATGATACGTCGCGACAGATTTATGCATTTGCGCCTTGCTAAACGTCCGCGCGAACAGTTCGTGAAATATTGAATTTCGTTGGATGGCCGGGTCTCGGTAAGTAAAGCAGTTACTCACATACTTGACACAATGTTAACTACTTTACTCCCATTACCATGTACTTCTCGGCACGAACTCTATTTTCTAACACACCGCCGCAGTTTGGGGCAACATAACAATGACGTACCTACCGTTCGTTCGACTTCATCGTTTCGAAACTTTACGTTTAGTACAGTGAGCGTAATAAGAACCTGCACGTTAAAGTTAAGATGCAGCTGAGAAATATCGATCTAAAACACAGAATTCTATCTACCACTACAAGTTGCTTATTTCTAACCAAGGTTGGATAGAAAACTAGTTATAACAGATACGTAAGAAGCAGATTTGGTTGACAGAATATTCAAATTAGCAGTAGTTGATATTCCAATGGCGCTTACAATTGCAAAAATAATCTACCTAGGAACAAATGTAGCTTGGCACATCACAAAAGATTAACAGAGTTACTACAGATGATTACTTTAAGGAACTAGGAGTTCTATAAAAGATTGTCTTTCTGATGAAGTTGGAAATATGTAACATTAGTGTATCGACAAATAGCCATAAGAACAAGCTGCACTGTTAATATTACTTGAAATAGACTACGCACCCAAGTACGTTTAAATGGAATGAATTATTTACAAATGCTAGAATAAACCCCAAATCTTCATATATCACACCTAGATTATATGCATTATAACTTAGTGTTGTTTATCTAAAATTATAAGCAAACTTACAACGCGGAATAAGCAAATGTTATAATTTCGCCATTCAAAAGAGATGATTAGTTTCGGCAAAGAGGGGCAAGTTTCAGTGCCATGCATAGAACAACGTGGAGAGGTGAAGCGCGCGGCACGGAGAATCGAGTAGCCGTATCAAAGCACGCTTGATCAGTGTTATTCGACTAGTCGTTGTAGGTGCTTGTCAATACACACATACTATACATACATAAAATGTCGCGTTTAGGTACATTTCGGAAGCGGCGTATTTCGAATAACTTTAAGCCATCTCTTCGTGAGTATACGGAAAGAAGCATTAAAGCAGAATTAAAAGATAACAAATTGTGGTTATGCGTCGACGAAACAACTGATCGGCAACAACATTCTGTAGTGAATGTGATGGTACGTACAATGGAAGCGTTTGAATGGACATCCTTACTTGCTTCTAAAGGAGTTAGAAAATGTACTAGCGATGAAATTTTAAAAGTGGTGTTGAGAGCATTGATCCAAATTCAAGTTTCGACAACCGAACTTTTAGTCTTTGTGAGTGACGGTGCCGCTAACACGCTTTCGACGAGCAAAATCTACGAGTTTATGTCTGAAGATCTAAAACCGAAAAAATGACCCCGAACTGCATTGCGCCAACAGTTAAGCAAGGGCGTAGTTCTATCTAAAGCAGCAAGAAGAACAGTACATCCTGAAAGTAATGACATGGTCCCCACAAAGCCCAGATGTGAACCCTATACGGTTGTTGTGGGATGAACTGGACAGGAGGATCCAAAAAATATGCCCAACTTCACAAGATCATTTATGAAATATTCTGCAACATGAATGGAATAATATTCCACAATCCGTTTTAACAAAACTTATTAAAAGAATGCCTAGAAATGTTCCAACAGTATCTGTATTCTGTATTGGGCCAGAATAAATTTCTATTTATTTATTTTTGTCTTATTTTTCTGTACATATGTACAACAAAATTGCATTTTGTGTTTGCCTTTGCTCCTTTCTGTAACCTGCTCATGTTTTTTACTAACCGGCCGAACTTCTTTGAACAGCAGTGTACATATTTATTAATATATGCATAAATATATATAATACATTAAAAGAATTATGTCAAAACTCATTGAAGAGAAAATTTAATTACTTTTGCACTCGAGAATTTAATCCTGAAAGCATTAAATGTACATATCTATGCAACGTACTAGCTTCATGTTTTCTTTTTAGAATTCTAACTCTCCCGGCCACTCCATACAAGCCAGACGCCTCCCTAACTCACTGCACGTTCGAGTGCCTCAATTATTAAGCGGTAGAGAGCGCGATATCACCCGATTCGCCTCGTAGAAAAACAGACAATTACCATTTAATGAAGTTCTGCAGTGTCCCGACTACACAAATATATGCATGCAATTTACGACGTTGAAACGGGTGAAATGGAAAGGTGAAGGAGGTCGATGTTGGTTCTCTCTTTTCCTCCCGAATGTGGGACCGGTGAAACAGGTTGGAGGGGAGCGAAGAGGCACTTCGGATAGATTTATCGCTTACGTAATCGCCTGTAGGTGGCCCTGCTGAACCACTGGCCACTGCTTAATTGCGGGAGAATTTATTTCTTCATTTGCTATACCGCTGAAATCGTTAGCGAAACTAACGGTATCTAAGGAAGTCAGGTACTAGCGTAAATATGTGAAAGATATTAACACGGTGAGTAGGTCAGGGTTTTATAGAGTAACTAGTGCTTATCATCCAACTTCGAAGAAAGTACGATACGATTAGGAACTTCCATCAGATTGTTCAAGAAACAATGAAATATTTAATTTTAATGAGCTTCCTGTAACGTATTATTAATTAAACATACGAATTATGAGGAAGTGATTCAGCGCAATATACAGTCAGCCACAAAAGTCTTCGTATACCCCATAAATTGCTGTCTTCAACAGAAATAATTACTATTTTAGCAAGGGAATGGCTGTATTCACACATACAACGCTCATAAACAATAACTGCATGCGCGATACATTTTTATATGCTATAATTTCCATAAACTTAGAGAAATCGTTATTAGCGAAATCACAAGAGTTAACGTACACGATCAATCGCAGGTAATTCTCCTACTTTGGCGATTACTTTGGTGGTGTATGTATTGACAAATCGAAACAATGGCCTACTTTACTTTATTAGTTCGTAGTCTGCTACACATGCTTAGGAAGTTGTAAAAATTAGCACAAGGAATGAAATGACGGTTGAGATTCGCAAGTTCGTTATTAAACCGCACAGAGAAAAAAGACATTGCGACAGATAGCAGATATTACAGCAACACCCCGTTCAACAGTGCCACACATCATAAAAAGGTGTAAATCAGCAAAAACAATTGAAAATAAAAGCTGTACAGGACTCTTTGCAATATTAGATAATCGGGATATTAGAGGTATTATTCATACAGCAGGAGTAATTCTGCCCCAAAAATAGCCCAACAAATAGAAAACACTACTGGAAAAGTGGTTAATCTCGGAACATGCTTCCAGAATATTACGAAAAGTCGGTTACAATAGACGAGTTTCGAGAAACCATTTATTAGAGAGTAGAATCGCAGAAACAAAATAGAGTTCGCAAAGAAACACATAAACAAAGACCTAGAGTTTTGGAACGCAGTGAATTAGCGATGAAAGTAGATACAATATTTCTAGTTCTGATGGGAGAGAGACGGCATGTGGATCCGTTATAGTTTGGGGATGTATGGCGACCACTGAGGTCGGCAATTTAGCGTTTATTCAGGGAAGTATGATTCACAGGTATAGCCGTAAATCCCACTCACACAAATTTATTAATTATGCGGAACGCAGCGTTTCGAGAGCACGTGGACTCTCATTATCAACCATGTTATCGACTGAATGTAAAGACTGCATCACACATGCAAATTCTTTTCTACACAGGCTCTAAAATTTCTAAAACATATGACTATTTACAATCTACTGGGTGGTCTAATGTCTGGTTTGTGTATATTTTTAGGAAAGGAAGGAACGAAAGCGAACCGTATCTTTAACAGGGCCTATTTATTACCATAGGCCCTGGTAATAAATCAATCAGACTTGAGTGTGCAATAGGAAGTGGTTCTCTGTTCAGTAAGTTTCCGTTCCTTTTCATAAATATCGTTTCGTACGCGTCGAATTTTCTTCACGAATTTACGTTTTTAAGATTTTCTAAATCAATTTTATGTCCGGATATTACCTTATGCTCTGCCACGCTTGATAGTTCTGGTCCCTCAAAACGATAATGTCTTATATGTTCTTTGAACGCCATTTCGATACTCCTTTTTGTTTGTTCAATATAAACTTAATATCACAATCATTGCATGCGATTTGGTAAATTCCAGACCTTATCATCATCTCCGGTTTATCTTCGGGATTGCCTAAGAATCTCTTAAGTTAATTGAGGGAAGTATGGATCGTTAGATTTATTTAAAGCTATTAAAGATCAATCTGAGGATAAGTACGGAGAAATTACATCTAGGATATCACTGGATATTCCAACAGGATCAGGATCCCAAACATACTCCTGCGATTGTAAAAGAACGGCTACTGTATAATGTGCCGAAACAATAGAATCCCTCTCCGTAGTCGTCGGATATGAATCCCATTGAGCATGTATGGGACTATTTAAAGGAAAATAAGGAAACATGTTATACCAAATAAGCCATCACTAGAAACCGCCTTACTATACGAATGAATAAAAATTTCAAGAAAATTTACACAAAAACTTGTGCATTCAATGCCACGACGTTTAGAGGTAGTTCTTCAAATACAAGGAGAGCCAACTAAATATTAAAGTACTATTTCCGTGAATACAATATAGCTTTTATGTGATGTACGAAGACCTTCGTGACCACTCATAACGACTTATTTGAATTTGTAAAAATTATGCTATATAAAAATGTATTGTCTATGTAGTTGTTGCTTATAGACAACCTATGCTTCAATAAATATATTTCATTGGTAAAAAAGTATTATTTCTGTAAAAATTAGGAATGTATGTACGTCTCAGTAAGATGTAAATATTTTTTAAAATGAAATGTTTCTTATTCTTCAATAACTAATTTAAAGATGGAAAAGAGTTGGTATCACACACAGGACCACCTTGATTTATTTCATGCGATATCCGTTCGAAAAAATTTACCATAACATTTTCATATAAATGAGTGTTTGTTTCCTAGCTAACATGTTGAATGTTTATTTTAAGGTCTTTAATTCTTCTGGCCTGTTAGCATTCACTTCTACCCTAGAAAGCCTATCGGGTATTTTTGATAAGCAATAACGTTATTATTTCATATGTTGTCCAACACGTTGAACCTTTCTATTGCAACCACGTATCATTCAACTACAAAACTATCCACAAGCTTTATTTTCCAAAAGATACAATCCATTCCACTTGGAATTTGCACAAGGAAATGCATTGTAAAACACAACGTCCTGTAGGGTTTTATATGCCGAATCCTATAGTATGTTGTGTTTTATAATGCACTTCTTGGTGTACATTTTAGAGTGATGGAATGAGTGGACTGTACTGCTGAGATATTGTGCTTAAAGGTAAGGCTGAAATCGAGCAGTATACCTAGATCTCGAAATTCAGCTTTACAAGTCAATATACTACCGTCAACACAATCTATATAACAATAATAATAATAATACTTTATTGTCCAACAGATAATCCAATTACAAGGCAAATATAACAGGATACATGTACACATGTAAAATTAATTACCTAGAAGTAAATACGAAAGTAACCAATGAAACAAAAATAAAATCACAATATACCTGTAATTAAATTACAACATACTATAATTATCCACACCCAAAGTGGTTTACTGCAAATAAAAAAAATTCAGTTGTTAAAAAAGAAATGACGTAAGAACAGCGAAAAAGAATTTCTGCTAAGTATAATGTACACAATATATGACACAATACCAAAAGAGATGGCAAGCAATAGTTATGTATATCCAGTTCACCAATATCCAGAGAGTTAAAGCCATTACACATTTTATATATCGGGGACCTGATGGCAATGTTAGTTCTAGGTGCCTGACAATAAAATACAATTCTTTGCCTGGATGACAAAGAAATAAATTTGACTCGGCAATGGCCTTGAACATTGTTAAGTAAATTAAATAAGAATTTGCACTTAGCTTGTTTTCTACGTAGTTGTAGGGAATCAATATTAAACATCTCCGGTAGAGTATTATTTTTTTTAGTGTAAGAACTTTAACACGTTTTTTGAACCTGTCCCGGAAGATGTATCTAAGAGATGTATGTAGGTGACCAAACCAATGATGCATACTCCAATTTAGACCGAGCAAAAGCAAAATAAAGATGAAGAATGGCTGTTATAGAAGAAAAAATATTGAAGTATACAGTGAGAAAGAACGAGTATATGTAACTGTACAACATTTTTCACCACTTAATTTCACAAAACAATACAAACAACTGCAGTGCTAGTAACATAGTGTAAGGAATCTACAAAATCATAGAGATATACATATTTATGTTATAAGAATAATTAGATAGAGTCGCAACAATAACAACAACAAAACACAAACGTTAAACAAAAGTCCAAAATAAAATTATTACATAATTTGGGATAAGCATGTTGAAGCTGGCAATATGACTACAGTATGTGTGGTTTCGATTTGATATTAATTTTCCATATTTCCAATTGAGCTAGTTAAATATGAAGACATTAAAAATAATTGTGGTATTAATACATAGTAACTCAACATCTAATTAGAGATACTACCGTATAAATTATTTATAACAAATTCCATTAGTTGAATGTAATATACACAAATTAGCTCTAGGTATGTAATTGCGCTAGAAGCCATCATTAGTCGGCCAACGTTATGCGGAAGTTAATATTGTAAATAAATTAAATTGTTTTGAAATAATCTACATGATTGATAGACTATATTACCTCTGATCAGCGAGTAGGTTTGCGTATGTTTGTATTATTACAATTGGATATTGCAGCTTTATGCATTCTTCATTAAACTTCAGATCCAAGGGCCCGATAATTTGATGTGGACGTAGTATATACGAATAAACTTCAATAATACCAATACGTCACCTGCTTTAAGTTATAATATTAACTCAATTAACGTAATGGCTGACTATACAAACAGTAAATTCGATCATATACATATGTGTGTACGTACTATACATCGATTGGATATGATAATGATGTATAAAGAGCCAGGCTTTGCATATTTCAGGAGGCACTCTACGCATTAGCATTTCGATGGCTTACGAGGATACCTATGCGTATGCGATAAGCACGATATTTCTCTGATCTTCTAAATCGAGATAGTTACACCTTCATCGCTAAGGACGGATGTTGGCAGCGCGATGATACGAGAGCGACCTGAAACGTTTCCGGAATCGGCAAGAAATGGCCCACGAAAGTTGAAGTAGATTCATTGGTCGGCAAGAGCAACCTTTTTTGTGACAACAAAATTTCAGACGTCCACGATGTTTGAATTGCAAGGCAGCAAGAAGCTGCACCCAAAGTAAAAAAGGTTGCTTCCTGTCCACGAATATGTCAGTTCTGGTCCGTTTATTTGACTTGAATACAATCGAAAATTGCAGAAGCACCTCAGTATGTTGTGTATACAGCTGCCGAAAACAATTTAACCCATCTTTTTTGGCATTTTGGGACTTTTTTATTAGCCACCTAACACTCAAATAAAATCAGGGCACCTAACATTTTAGCCCTAGGTTCTCTTCTTAAAACTTCGGATTAAATGCAATGATGAATTGGTTAGTAACTTCATAGCAATGAAAAATAGGGCAGTGACGTTTTTAAGAGTGCTAAGGTTGTAGCCGATGATAAATATCTCGAAAATGTAATACTCAATATATTTTTATTATCTCAATCAAAACGAGCAAAGCCACTAAATTGCTAATCTAACCAACGTCATAACTCCAATAATAAGGAAATTACCAATGGTGAAAACTTAACTTTCGATAATGTATATACTTATCTACCCAGTAAGGAAGGCACTTTCTCAAAAGCAATAAGAGATACAAACCAATTTTTATTTATCCGATATAATTGAGTCGACCTTGGAGATAATCAAAAGTTTTAGATTTTATTGTTAGCCAACACTAAATTTAATAGCTTTGTCTTACAATAAGCGGGATACCCATGGTCCATGAATTTGAAACACCCTATACATCGCACCTCCGTTCGATAAACGCGTCGGAGGTTTATTGATTCGTTCAATTCGTAGTATATATTTGTAAGTAATTACGCAAGAATACTGACTTTTATAAAGCAGGTTATATTTAGAAATGTACACAGTAAAGTAAACAGGAACGAGGACGTTATTAAGCACTTATAACGAGGAAACATTTTCTTTATGCGGATATTGCGGGTTACTGTGAAGTATCCTGGTAATGTATTAAGATAATTTACCTTTTAAATGAGCACACGGATCATTTTTGTAGAGGTACTACCATCAGCTATTCAATCGTATTAATTACTTTGAAGAATTCACTTTTTTCTGCCAAAGGAAAAGTATCTACTTGTAATTAGTATTTTCCAAACAAGTATTTTTGAAATATGTACATATGTCCACCGTTTGTAGGAGGGGTGTTTTTTTCAACTTCCGATAGCTCATGAAAAGAAGACAAGTGTTAATAACGAAATGAATCTATCACCATAAGTTATGTACACACATGGTAACTTTTCTACCTAATCACAGTAAAGATTAATGCATCTGTCATATCTATGGTCGAGCCTTCCAATCCTCTCTGCTTAGAATATTGCCGCCAGTAAGTTGAGATGATCCTTGACGTTGCCTTGATGTTCCGTTACAATTGTTTACACAGTTAATCTTTAAACTTCAGGAAATTCCACTCTCAACTCTGATGGAAAACCTTCGTTTTTCTCGAACCACCAATTCCTTGAACAATGTCGTTTGATGAAACAGACTTACGTCCTTGTCTCCCTTTGCCGTGAACATCGGCTCTACCTTCTTTAAACTTCCTACACCATTTGTTTGAAGGAATAGAATTACACAACCAGCTCCCACTTGGCAGAAGAATCAATTGTAACAGCTATGTTTACGTGCCTGCAACCCAGTTGCAAATGCCGCAATGACGTAGCAAGTGGCAGATATTATAGTGTGGGAGATGCGCAGTCACCTTCTGGGCATTCCCGTCATCCACCGCTAGCGTGACTGTTTACAAGCGCAAACGGAGGTTGAAAAAAAAACAACTCTCGTACATTAATTTCATCATAGCAATTAGGATATATGCTTATAAGCAATAGTAATAAAATCCAAACACTGCAAATATGTTGACTTTGAAACTCTAACGCTTTCTAGATCTTAAACTAGTATAGATAAATCACAATTTTGCAAAGTTGAAAAGGATTTATCATTATATTAAAATAAGTGCCTAATACTGCCAATCGGTCTACTACCAGACGAAATAACAAGAAAGGGATAGGATTAAAAGTAATGAAATGACCGAAGTTCGAAAATGGCTGACTTGGTCATCTCCTTAGATCAATTTTAACCCGCTGAACATATCTTTTTTAATATGTATCGATATCACTAACCCCGTTAGAAAAAATGACGTTCAGAGTTCTGAATCCTCAGTGGACTAAACGTGGTAAGCCGGCTCCAAAGAAGGCCAAAGTCATTCTATCGGCAGGAAAGGTGATGGCTTCTATTTTCTGGGACGAGAAGGGAATCTTGCTTATCGATTACCTTCCAAAAGGACAAACGATTACTAGTAAATACTATTCTAAACAGTTGAATCAATTGAAGACGTCGGAAAAGGACCCGGATGAAAACAAGAAGAACTCCCTTTCGATCAAGACAATGCGCCAGCTCACAAGAGCGGAATGATCGAAGCACAATTCGCTAAATTTAAGTTCCCCTTACTTACCGGATTTAACTCCCTCGGATTATTATCTCTTCACCAAGTTTAAGAAACACCTTGGCAGTATGACATTTGCTTAGGATGAGGAGTTGATAGCTGCCGTGGGCCAATACTTTGAACCGCTCGAGCAGAATGAGCACTGTGAAAGCATAAAGAAACTTGACCATCCACTAAATAAATGTACTGATCGTGAGGGAGATTATGTCAAAAAATAAAACACATTTCTTTGAAATATTGCGATTTGCTATGCTTTAGTTACCGAATTTTTCAGCTTACCCTCGTATATAAGGAGAGCCGTGAAAAAATAACAGCCGAAAACGCTGTTACTTGTCCAGTGAAACAAGAACGACCATGAAAGTTTCCATTCAACTCTGTGTTACTTTAAAACACCATACCTATTAAGAGACCAATTCTCCGAAATCCCGACACTCAAAGATTCTATAATAAATAAAAAAATCCGAGATAAACATCTTTTACTACTAATACTGTACTATTGGTATTTTCGCATTGTACCGATAATATTCAACTTTTCACAGCGATTAATTTAAATGACGACGAACAAATCCAAGCAATACATACGCAAAAGGCAATACGATAAATAGAAGCGGCATTGACGGCGCTTTTTCACCGTCGAATATCTCACTTCATTCCGCGCTTGATCCTACCTCGGAGCTTCGACGCTTCGAGGTTATAAAGTACTTCGCCGAGCGACTTTCAAAAGGGAGACATACGAATGGAAATGGTGTATAACTCAAAAAATTTATCATAAGTTTGCCGATTTAGCGCCCGAATAACTTCTACACTAATACGGATTTACGAGACGCTTTGCCGTCGATTGACAGGGTTCGCCATAAATTTTATATTCTTCGCAAAGTTTTAACAATCCTTTTCGAAGGAGTCGCAAGGCGAGATGCTTGTTGATAAAATCTATCTGATCTGATATACATAAGTATACTAGCTATGAATCGTAAGTTGGCGATCGGCAACATTAAAAAACACTTTTCGAAATTTCATGACAAAAGCTTGGCAGTAATAATTTACTTTACGATTCCACAAGGACCATGAATATTATTAGAAATATTAAGAATTACAATTAAGATTGTTCTTAAGTGCACCATGTTTATAGCATCCATAGAATACGATACAAAAACTGATATTGTAGAACGTGTTTCATTTTGTAAGCCATCAGAAGTCAATATTACAGGAATATATTCGTTAGATACTATTCTGGGAGGCACTATAGGTAATAGTTGCATATTGTTTAATAATAATATAATAGTAATAATAATACAATAGTAATAATAATATAATAGTAATAATAATATAATAGTAATAATAATAAATCATAATAATGCCCAGAATCGATGGGCCGAACGAGTGCAGCAGAAGACTGCTTGGTGTTACAGTGCAGTCTAGGCTCCTGTATGGGGCGTCTATCTGGAACGACGTCATGCGAAAGAAAAACCTTCAGGAGAAGTACCAGAGTGTCCAACGAAAACTCACGATCCGGATCACAGGAGGGTATAGAACGGCATCATCTGAGGTTCTCTTTATGCTAGCTTGGACATCACCTATAGACTTCTGGTGCAAAAGAGGAGTGAAACTGAGCAGGGAAGTGGCTGAAGCAGACAAAGTATCTATGATACCATGCTCGACAGAGGGCACAATAGATGGAGCAGCGATACTGGGCGTGTTATATGGACCAAAATACTAATACGGGTAGACAGAAAGCAGGTGAGCTACTTTCTTACGCAGTTTTTGACAGGATATGGTTCCTACCAGACATACCTTGGCAGGTTTGATATAAACGAAACAGACGAATACAACTACTACAATGGGATTCACATGGTAAAACATACCTTCTTTGAATGTCCAACGTGGGCCCCAGAGAGACAGCAAGCAGAAATGATTATAGGGAATGTAACACCAACTACAAGCAGTGGAAACTATGGTGCGAAAGATCATGGGAAACAAAGAGAGCCATGAAAGATCGAGGCACAGAGGTAACATGCAAAGCAAATTGCGTATGGAATAAGACGTATAGCCTTCCCTCTGAAGTAATGCCATAAGCAGTTCCGGATGGAATAAAGCTCAGCCTCCGGGGAGTTTTTTAGTGAGTATGCCACGTTAGAACATCGGAGAATCTGACACTACTGCACCCTAGAACCAGGTGCGGCGTCGTCTATTCCCTCGGCAAAAAGATAATAATAATTTGTTAATAAGCTTTGTTGAAGACATGTAATAATGCCTATATATTTATGCTTGTATAGGGGACCCTACACTATTTAATTGTTATTTGATAAACGCATTTGGGCTTATTTATATGAACCTTTGTGAGAGCCAAATCTTATTCCTTCGCCTTAGATTTTTTTTAAGGCACTTGGTCCTTTTTTGCTGGTTTGTGTTTGGAGGAGAGCCAATCACTTTCGTTATTGTATATTTATAGGGGAACGTAAGCCCATCTCTTAGAACTTGAAGGCCGTTGAGCGCGACAGTAGCGATAATAGCCGATCTCAAAACAAGAGTATGTAATGTTATAGCTACCTAGCTACCCAGAAGTTCTCGTAACAAAAATAATACGCTGTTAGTATTTGTATAACTCTATGGTAAATATAAAAGGGGAAAGGCCATCAATCAACAATTGTGCAAAGTGTGGATAAACGAGGAAAACGGTAGAACTGATGGCCGACAATAGCTAAGTACATTTGACTTGTAAAATTCGTACAAGACGGCGGACAAGTAGTCGGGAGAGACGAATAATCAGCTCCGACGAAGCCGTGAAACCGAGTGTCGCTAATATCCAAACAAAGGGCGCTGAAGCCCCGACCAGCGCTAAGCGGCAGCCTTAAGAGCATACATATCTAGCACCCGATGTGCATATATAAAATAAAAAAACATGTGCTAACTGCAAAAGCGAAAATAAATGACGAAAAGGATATTATCAGTACTAGTACATACAGTTTGGAAAATATAAACAAATATAAGATAAAAATTAGTGGAAATATGGAAACAGTACTTCGAAGAACTCACAAATACACAGATAGATAAACAGAACGGAAGAGATCAAACAACAAAAAACGACAAAGAACGTATCACACCAATAAGCGACGACGAAGTCAGAGAAGTAGTTAACAAAGTAAAACTAGCAAAAAGCGGCCGGGCAGGATCATATCACGGCTGAAATGATAAAATATATGAAAGACAAAGATAACAAATAACTACTTGGCCTATTAAATAACATCTCTAACAAAAAAGAAATACCAAAGGAATAGAGAATGAGAATAATTATTTCCATATACAAAAGAGGAGACACAAAAGAATGCTCAAATTACAAAGGAGTAACACAAACAACCATCCCAGGAAAAGTATTGACAAGAACATTAGAAAAAACTCCGAGAGAAACTGGATACAGCATTATAAGATACACAACATGGATTTAGAAAAGGAAGAAGCACCCAAGACTTCATATTTGTAATCAATTAGGAAAAAACTAGCAGGAAAAGAAAACGAAATATGTATATGTTCTATAGATCAAAAAAAAGCTTTTAATAAGCTTTTAATAGGTAAGCCAGAGCCTGCAAAGGAAAGGGCCAGAAAGAGGAATGATAGAGACGATTAGTCATTGTTTAAAAATAACAGGAATAAACTCAGAGCCTTCAACGCAGAATCGGCGGAATTCGAAACACAAATTGGAATAAAGCATGGATGCGTATTAAGTCCATTGTTATTCTCTATACTAATAAACGACGCTATTAAGAAAACCAAACAAAAAACATAAAGAAAAAATATGAGAGTAGGAAACTGGAAAATGAATGCAATTAATGTACAGAAGCTAATGCTTACAGATGATTTGGTATTGATGGCAGATTCAGAAAACAGCAAAGCGTAAAGATATACCAAAACCTAAAAAGGATGAATACGGAGATAAACATGATGAAAATAAATACAACCTTGGACCATGTTATAAGATACAATTACCTAGGAACAATCGTTGAAGACAACGGGAGAATAAAGAGAGAAATAAGTAAGGAAATCGGGAAATCCGCAAAAATATATAATACATTTCTAGATAAAACAAAAATACCAAAACACATAAAGACAGAAGTGTATAAAAGGGTGGTCAGACCAACACTAGCATATGACAGCGAGTCATGAACAATTACGAATAGAATTAAAAGCAAGGTCACGGCCATGGAAATGAGATTCCTAAGAAGAGATAGAAAAGCAACAAGGAGATACAAAATCAGAAACACGATAATCACCAATAGTCTAGGAGAGACAACTTTTGACAATTTTGAAGTCAAAACAGGGGGCAAAAACAGAATAGGTAAACCACGAAACACCTGGAAACAACAAATGTATAGAACATTAGAAAAAAGAAGAAGATGGATTGAAGCCAAACAACTGGCTCAGAACAGGAAGCTGTGGAAGACAAAAATAAGAAAATAGTAGTCCGATACCGCAATGTATAAAGCACGTATTATAAAAAAAGTCTATGTTATATTATTACTATTTTTGTAAAAAAAACATATTATTTTGAAAGAAATAAATAAAAGTTACATAAAAAAGTTAATTTTTTTACATCCGGTTTACATGCAATCTATCGTATTTACCGAACACAAAAAATCAATTCATTTCAAAAGGATCTTTTTCAATTATTTATATGTACATATGTAAATTCATAGAAACGTCAAAGTAATAAACTAGGTTCTCATAAAAACGTTCACATATACCTGCTACGCTTTATTAAATCTAATGAGTTATATTCGTAACTACATATATATACACGTGTATATGTTTAAGCTATAAACAAATAAAAGCGTATTTATTCGCGTAGCTTTTATAACAAAACGATATCAGCTCGTATCAATTCAGGAATACGCGGATTTAATGTATTTCCATCGGGACTGACAAGCTGTCGTTTATAATAAATCAAACGAAATGGAGATTTTATGTTGTGTGAAATATATATTGTCGCTGCATTTTAGTTTGCAACACTATCCCATACGTCATTCAACCCCGTTTTCCTTCTATTCCTGCGAAATAAACAAAATTAGATGTACATTTGTATAATATATTTTTCCACGCGAGATTCTAAAACTCCCTCTGTTCCCATCGTAGCGAAGAGCTTCCGAGAACTCCAAAACATTTGCATAATCTAAATCCGATCGGTTTTTTTCGATTCCATTTCGAATTCGAACGTGGAATATTGTCGGTCGGCACATAACCTCTAATGTTCGCTATCTAAATAACATTTCGACCCCGATGAATTACTTTATCCGATAGCCATGCGAAACCTGATGAAAACGCGTTCCACTGCATTAGACGCGTAATTTTACAGACTACGCCGATTATTATCTGCTCACGTTGGTGTCGTTTGCTTTAATAGTTTCTACTTTAATAGGTACCCCGTGTTGTATAAGCCCTGTTATTATATACACAACGCGCGGGTCATCATGATATCACGTGAACGTTGTAATAATAATGACCTCCTCTATGCCAAATTTCGTTTAATTCACCTGCATGCTAATGGAAGAGAAATAGATATTATGAAAATTGATATTCGTAATACAAAAACTCATTGGAAATTACTATTAACTGTACTAACAATAAGTTCGAAAGAGCATTTCATTGGTGGTACCGTTCGTTTAACCAGGCACATTTACTTTTTGTGTCAAATACAGAAAAGAAAATCTATCCACCATCACTGTAGGCACGGAACTATTAAGCTTGATGTGAATTCTGTGCGTCGAACGAAATTTGTGTAAGAAATGGTAAAGGAATGACGGTAACGTTTGCAGTTTAAAAATTTAGACTTCATTTCGCTTTATAGTAAGAAAGTGGTTTTCCGCCGCGACAATGCGCCAGCTCATTCATCCCGCATATCATCGTGTCCAAATTGAATGAGTTGCGCTACGAATTAGTCTCTCATCCTCCATATTTATCTGGGAGAAAAGATATTTGCCGCAAATGAGGAGGTCATCGCCGCTATAAATATCTATTTTGCAGACCTCGAAACATTCTACTTTTCCGAGGGCTTGAAGAGACCTGAGCACCGTTTGAAAAAGTATATTGATCTTCGAGGAAACTGCATCGCAAAATAAAAATAGAAAGCCATACCAATACCGTGTTTTTGTTGTTGATTCCGGAAACATTTCAGGTCATCCTTGTATATAGAAAAAACAAGCATTCTGATTCGTAGATCGTATTATAAAACGAAATCAAGTCTAAACGTTTAAACTGTAAACGTTACCGCCATTCCCTCACCGTTTCTTACACACATTTCGTTCGACACACATTTTATGGTATTCTCTAGGAAGTACCTCAGATATGTACATTATTACACGTCCTGAATAAAGCACATAAGCAGCTAGCACCAAAATTATTAGACCTCTTAGGCCTTAAAGGCATTAAGTTCAACAGGTCTGATAAAATATGTATTCATCTAGGCATTATGTCTTGGATTGATCATTAAATTTGCGTTCTTAATGCCTTCCATTTCTCCATTAATTTTAATAAAACATTACAACAGCCTGGCTGCCGTCTTCCCTCATATTCGTTCGGTCGATTATTAGGTTACCGTAGACGATGACTATATGTGTATACGTATATAGGGTGCAGTAAAATCTAAACCAAGTACTTTGTTGGATAGCACTTCCTGGATTGTAGATACGATTGAAGTAGAGGAATTTAGAAATATAAAGGTATCCCATAAAGGCACTGTCAAAAGAACAGAGATCCATGAATCCATTGGTTTCTTTATGTGACGTAAAAGCTGCAATGTACATATCTAAGGTGCTTTCCAGAGAATACCATAATGTGCATCGAACGAAATTTGTATAAGAAATGGTGAAGGAATGGGGGTAATGTTTGCAGTTTAAAAATTTCACTTCATTTCGTTTCATACTACGATATATGAATCAGAGTGCTTATTTTTTCTACATACATCAGCAGTAAACATGCGTCGGTAGTAAAACTTTAACCTGTTTCACATGAAATATTTGTTTTATTTTTTGTTAATTATTTTCTGATATATTCCCGCGTAATCGTTGCAACAATATACTATTGGACCTCGGCATTTTTGATGAGTGCTTTTGTATTTGTAATAGCACGTATATAGTCACAAATAGCTGAATATATATTTGCCTTTGTATTGCATTTTTTGCAGAAAATATTTACAATTATGATAACATAAAACAACGAAACCTAAGTTCATTGACGCTATTGTTTTACTTATTACTCAAATGAAAGCGTGCTTTTGAAGTTCCTCTGTAATAACTTAATTTCCTTTTTAATAAAGCAATCCTTTCTTCATCTGGAAGACAGCAGCGTCATCTTGGTGAAATATCCGCTCTTGCAAAGGCATTCATTTAGTAAATTTTATTAGACCTATTTCTGAAAGTACTATACAAGAATCAGGACTCATTCAAGTAATAATAATATATAGAGAAGCTTTATTTATATACATGAAGACCAATCGTACCGTCATCAAAATTTCGACTCATTGCAGTTTCAAGATAATAGACACCATTAGATTATGTACTATTCATTACTGAATCCAAATACTTTGAAATCAGAAGATATAAGTTTGCAATCCATATTCTTGTGCACATTGTACCAACAACCTTTAAAACCATCAGGATATCTAGATTAAATTTCTTCTATTCAAAAATTATGCCGTTCCTCCAATAATGACCTCATAACACAGGATCTTGCTCGTTTGTGTTTCTTTGGTTTTGAAACAATATAAAATTTCATGTACATGTCTTAGTTACTTCTAAGTTTAAATCAGATTCCTTTTTGATTGTGCGATCCGAAAAGGCTAACCGCATTATCAATTACCATTGTCAGTTTTCTTAGCGTTTATCTCCCGACATGTTTAAAAACCTGCATATATACATAAATGTTGTACGTGTTCAGTAATAAATAAAGCTTTTAACACGTTTAGAAGATTCCTTATGCTGGAAGCCAATACTTGACTTTAGGCGACATGAATTTGTATGTACATTCGGGAAAATGTCATGTATCGAAAGACAAAATGGAAAGCACACTGTAACTGAATTTGATTGACGACAAGTTATGCTACCCTCTCATATCGATATCCTTTGGCATCATTATAACAAGTTGGGATATATTTTAATTCTAAATAACCACATTACGCTCCGTTCAGTGTGTAATTATTTGTCTCGTAGAGTAGAAGACTATTACATTTAATGACCTGAATTCTGTTATTAAAAAATGATTTTATTAAATCGGTACTAAATTCATCAAAATTATATCTTACTAGTTTATGCGCCAAAAGCCATTCCCTATATAGTCGGACGCCTGGCTCAAGTCGCAAAAGGAACCCAGGATAAACTGACCATCCTCAAAACATTTCAAAATATTATCAACCAGACATTAAAAGCGCTTTCCTCGTTTTCAGTTTTTACACAATACTTCTACTGTTTCATATTATTCAGAAATAATAATTGTAGGTAATTCCTAAGTTTCACTGTTGATAAATGTTTATGCAGAATGTATGGAATTAAACGAAACCGCAGAAATTTCACAGAATGTATTTAGTTTCTTACCGAATTCTACGAGATAGGCGCCATAAATTCTCGGTTTGATATAGAAAAGAGAAACTTGGAACAATATAATAAATTTCATTTTTCGACGTAACCTCCCCTAACTTCTATACATTCATTACCACGATTAATTAATAATTCAATACCCTTGTAGAAATAATCCAAAGTTTTTCCATCAAAGTATTCTATAACAGCTGCTTGCAACTGACTGTCGTCCTTAAAACGACGTCCCCTAAGGTCTATCTTTAAATTAGGAAACAAATAAAAATCACAAGGAGCCATATCCGGACTCTACGGTGGATGTTCCAATTCTTGAAAGCCACACTCGCGGATGACAGCTTCTGAAACGGCGGCGGGACCATTGTCGCACATTTGTCAATTTTCCGCAAGGTTCTGCACGAATACTGTCCCTTAATTTATGCAATAAAGACGCATAACATGTGCCGTCCGCAGTTATATTGCGCTCTTTAAAGTCAATTAGCAAAATACCCTCGCAATCCCAGAATATTGTAGCCATCACCTTTTGCGTTGATTTAACAACTTTCGCCTTTCTGGAACGAGGTGCTTCAGGTCGCTGCCATTCCATGGACTCTCTTTTCGATGGTGGATCGCAAAACAGAACCATTCTTTCATTCCCTGTGACAATGATATTTCCCCACACATTTCTTTGCTAGGCTGTAGAGCATCCTAACATTTTAATACAAATCAAATGCAAAAACATAGACAGCTTTACTTGTTACTACCAACCAAATCCAAGCAAACCCCTGGGTACCTGTGACCAAAGCTTTTGCTGCTGTGAATTTTACAAGGAAGACCAACCTTAAAAACCCTAAAGCAATAGTTGCAGAAGTTGAACATAAAATAAATCTGCACAGATCAAATTCATACTACATAAAAGTGACCAATTTAGCTGTCCCAGTACGCACACCTCATCTCGACATCTTCCCTAATAAACCGGCCTGTTCGCCATATATTATATTACAATCCTCAATATCTTCAACAATAATGGACCACCCCTGTCGACGTCCACCGCGCACATAAGTGACACGTCTATTAGCCACGATAAAGTGGCTTCTCAACAAAGACGGCCACCCTCTCTCGTGCACGATCGCCATTTTCTTCTTTCCCCCTCCTTTTATGTGCGCGAAAGATATATGCCCTAAATAATTTAGTGATTTATATTTTCGTTCGGTTCGATATAGCGGCCGATGCGTCATTTTTTCCTTTCCTTCTTGCGCCGGAACGAAACATCGGCGATAAATTTATAAATCGCATTAATGAAGGAGTCGCGAGGAATATATTGTGTTCCGGTATGTTCGTTGCCGCCGGTAATTTCTTCGTGTACAAGACGGTAAGTGCTATTAATATATCTCGTATAGCTAAGGTATTTTGTGGCGTATTCGCATGGATTCATTTATTTTTATTTCTGATGATCGATACGCATTCTCGAGCACATTTTTGGTTAAAATTACAGGCCTTGATAAGGACTTAATATTTTGTTTTCGATTTATTGTGTCCATATGTGGTCGAATTTAAAATTAAAACGTTATTATTAATATACAAGGAAATGTTCAATATTTAAAAACGTCGGAGGAATGAAGAAAGTGGAGTTACACAGAACACAACCCACAACTTCATCGAACGCACTTTACGATGTCTTCTACTGTCACAATTCCTTCGTACAAAGGATCTGTTGCTCGTCAGAACTATGAATGTACCAAATATATTATCCAAGATTAACGGCACCGCCAACTATTCCGCTAGCAGGTAGTAAAGCATGAGAAACCGAAACTTCGACGGAACGAAAATTAATTTAAATATCTTGTTGTCAAGTTTGAGCTAAGGTAAACTGAAGTGAAGCCTAGTATCAGAATAAATGTTTACAAACCATTGTTTAAACATAATGCAGTGAATTAGTTCCTATGAAATTAGCAAGGAAAAGCCTCGGTAAAATGAGAAGAGCATATTTACGTAACAGCATAGCAATCGGCTCAAATCTGGCTGCTAAACAATTCGCAGTCGGACTTGCTCCTAAGTTTGTCGGCCCGCCTGGATTCTGCCGCCGTGGACACATGAACTTTCTAATTATACTGGTAAAACTTCGGTTTGGCATATTAAGTATTTAAAATCGCATCCGCCGGATGACCAGTGTGTTAGTTACACCTCTGCCTGCAGATTCGGCTAAAAGGATAGGTCTAACGTATAAGCAAAAGAGGTAAAAGCGAACGGACCAGAGCTTCTGTTTACCATTTTTCCATGTTGCTACTCTTTCTTTTTGAGATTTAAGTTTATTAAGGTTTATTAGGGCTTTGCTGTAGGTACCGTGTGGCCCTCTATAGTTAAGTCATGTTTAGCGTAATTGAAAATTTGTTTGGAGATGCGCTATAGTAACCGTGTGATACTCAGCTTTATCAGAGATTTGCAAGTGGAGTAAGCAAACTTTTCTTTTCTTATTTAGTTTAGTTGCCCTTGACTTTTAATCCACAAAAAGCATTTCCTTATTTCTTCTTTCTTTAACTTCTACTTTCACTTAGTATCTGTTCGGTTTTGGTTACAGTTTCAGTGAATATGAAGCATGAGAAACTAATTCGTAGCGAATCTCATTCAATCTGGACACGACGATGCGGGATGAATGAGCCGGTGCATTGTCGTGGTGGAAAAGCACCTTTCTTCCGCTGCAAACGAGGGCGTTTCTCCTTCAATACTGCATCGTATCCAGTCAATAAATCGCTGTAGTATTGCCCTGTAAGCGTCCTTCCCTTCCTCAGATAGTCGATGAGGATGACACCTTGGGAATTCCATGAAATGGTCGCCATGACCTTTCTGGCGGATGTAACGGTCTTTGCTTCCTTCGGAGCAGATTCGCCCGGAAAAGTCCACTGCTTGGACTGTTGCTTGGTTTTCGGTATGTAGTGGTGGATCCAAGTCCCATCCATTGTTACGAAACGCATGAAGAAATACCTTGGATTGCGTTGGATCCTGGCCAGACACTCCTCCGAAACGGTAACCCGACTTCGTTTTTGCTCCGATGTGAGCAAATGCGGTACCCATCACGCCGAAAGCTTTTTCATACCCAAAATTTCGTATAGAGTATGGCCAACTCGTTCTTCTGAGATGCGTATTGTCTCTGCTATCTATTACAACTTCAATCAGCGCTCCGCTAACACGATATCATGAATCTTGTTGACTATTTCATCGTTGATAGCGATTTTTGGGCGTCACTTGTGTTTGTGAGGCCACGTTTGAACTCGCTCATCCAGAAACTGATAGTCGAAAATGTGGGTGTACTCTATCACCTGCCATGAACCTCTAGCAAAATATTTCGAATTACCGTGGCCGTTTTTCCAGCCATCTAGAAGTGTTTTGTCATTGCACGAAATTGATTTTATCCATCCTGAAATTTTAACAGTTGCCGCAAAAAAGGCTGCTCTTGCCGACCATTGAATCCACTACAACGTTCGTGTGCCATTTCTTGCCGATTCTGGAAGCATTTCAGCTCGCCCTCGTATTTGTACTATTGCATTCATACCGGGCCTATTTTTATCTTAACCACTCTGTATAATAAAGGACATCTACATGTCATTTTGGAACTTTATGTTGCTCTTTTGTCAATGGTACTCATTCACTAAAAATATTGTTACGTATAAAATGGAGCAAACAATTTTCGGCGAATTGTTATCGATTCGATCCTTATTTTAAGCATAAACATTCACCAGTATCGTGATTAAATCTCTTTCATTTTTGAAGCTCGCCCACCGCAAACTCGCTCACAGAAAGAAACCCATTTACCGACGAAAATTACTCAATAAACCGCTTTATTTAAAACCCATTTCCTTAATAGTTTTTTGCGTGCGCCACCGTCAAAAAAGAAATATCGTTCACGTGCCCGGCCCTCGCCGACTAATGCTCCAAGGCTTCCGATTCGGTTCGGCGGTCGAAAGTGAAAAAAAAAAAGAAAAACGCATTTTTCAGTTCGCATTTTTACATCTCGCCGAACTTTCACTAGCAGCCACGGATCCGGAGATTTATAACTGAGCGCGCCCCCGCCCGGAAAACGCCGGATTCCGGTTTTTCCGGTGTCGGCGCGGCGAAGGTACGACGGCAGAGGGCGCTCCGAATCGATAGACTCCGGCGTGTATGCGTTATCATATGGAGATTTATCAGTTTTGGTCGCGACGTAAAACACATTAGGGGTAAATAACTCGAACAGGTGGCAGCGCTGCCTTTTCCCGACGTAGAGCAATGACGAGGATCGAAAGTTACAAACGGCTCCGTGCCGTTACGCGGACGAGCTGGAATAAGTCCCCCGTGACGCGAACAGCCACTCCAACTAGTTGGAAAGTGATGCATGAGGCGTTGAAAATAAATTTACATTATTGGGAGAAAGTTTTTTTTTAACGTTCGCGTCTATGTTACGGAGCTCGAGTTACTGAAGTCGTTTATCTCGCGTCCCTTCGTCTCCAATAAAAAATACGATATCAAATTATACGCCGCCCTATTAGTCACGGTAAACTTTATTATTGCGTAGACGAAGAAAGATGATACGCAGATTATTCCCATGAACATTGCTGTTTCCATGAACAAAAGTAAATCGACAACTTCTTACGATAACCACTCCAATTATTTATTTTTGTAAATGTAATGGAAAATTGATTTCTAAGCAGAAGAACTCATAGACAAATACATTAAAATTATCTCTGTGCACACGTTTCCTTGCAAAAGGATTGTTTTCTACGATCTCGAGACTCATTTTTATCTGTTTGACAACATTTGTAAAAAATAGTTTCTTAATTTAATCAATAGTTTTAATGTAATAAACGAACTACTTCCGGAATTAGACCGTATTATGATGAGATATATATAAAAAAGAAATAAGAGTAAGAGGAGAATAAAAATAAGAAAAAGAGATAAAAAGAAAAAGAAATAATGATGAAGGGGACGTGAAATAGAAAAGAAGGTGAAAAGAATAAAAGAAAGAAAGAGAGACAGAACCGGGAAGGGGGGTACGAGAGAAAAAAAGATGAAGAACGGAAAGAGACCAAAAGAGAAAGGTGGGATCTCGACGTTTCGCCTCTGTCGTAGGAGGCTTCTTCAGGGAAACCAAAGAACCTTCCCGCCTCTAGCGCGGTCAACACGCCAAGTCACCGTAACCTTCTGCCAAAGTGGTTTCACCTCTAGCGTGGTTTACACGTCGAGTTACCGTGCCGCTTTAGTTTCCCCTATTCTCCTGAAGAAGCATCCTACGACGGAGACGAAACGTCGAGATCCCAGCTTTTCTCTTTTGTTCTCTTTTTCGTTTTTCTCTCGCTCTTCCCTCCCCTTTTTCTATTTCTCTTTCCTTCTCTTACTCTTTTCACCTTTCTTTCTATTTTACGCCCTCCTTTTTTCATTCTTTCTTCTTTTTACCTTGTTTCTCCTCTTACTCTTATTTCATTTCTATATATCTCATCATGACATGATCCAATTCCGGAAGTAGTTCGTTTATTACTAAGAAATTAGTTCTCAACATTCGCTATGGTGTGAGAAAAACTACAGAAAATCTGAATTCTGAGAAACAGCCCTGGGGTTCGAACCCGGGACCTCGAGACTAATAAAGTACATACTTTCTCCTTTGGTCTCTTTTTTTTCCTTTTTTCTTCTTTTTTTCTCTCGTATCCCCCCTACCGTGCTATCTTTCTCTTATTCTTTTCACCTTTTTTTCTATCTCACGTCCACCCACCCTTTATCATTTTTTCTTTTTCCTTTTATCTCTTTTTCTTCTTATTTTTCTTTCTCCTCTTCCTCTGGCCATGGAAGCCAACGTATTCAATAGCTTTAATGTATTTGCATGTGTAAAAGCACCTTTTGAATGATGTGTTGCGGTTTCTGAATGCGGATTCATTACTCTCGTAATATTGGGGGTTAGCAAGAAAGTAATTTAGGTTTTTGGTATGAAGTGGAACGCAAGTTTTCCTATACAAAAATGATATTTACTCAGTCAAGTATCTCATTCTGTTCAATGACTTTTTACTATCTTTCTGGTTCCATGATGCCGCGCTCAAAAAACTTGTGGCCCTTATCAGCTCAACCAGATGCAATTTGAAGTCATAGTCATCATTGAAATTTTTACTATTTCAATAGTTTTGTAAAAATTCGAAAAAAATTGATAATCCGATGGTACAAGGTCGGGGCTATATATGGGATACATCACTTCCTAACCGAGTTCCAATAATTTTGTACGCGTTGCCAAATAAGTATGAAAAGAAGTAAGAGTACGCCTTTATTTATAATTAAACAGTCTCTATTTTTTTATCCTAACCACGTTAAACGTCTGGCTTTGCCCTAGTGAAGTCGACAGAACCAAGGTATTGTTGTTTCCACATGGATCAGGACGATATACAATTATGTAGGTATAAAACTCAGGTTACGACTCATAGTAGTCATTTGAGTGCGAGATCATTCTTATTGTGCTATAAGGAAGATAGTCCTGTTTACCAGAACTTACGTCAGGAGTGAAAATGTCCATTGCATTTATCTTCAGTATGGTGCACACTTCCTTGACGAAAGGAATAATGAAGAATACAAAGCGTGCGTTAGTAGAATTTTAATAAACTGCTATCTGATCGGCTTGTTAAAATATTTATTTACGACTATACAGCAGAATCGTTAGGCCATTATAATACGTAGATTATTCATTCTTTACATCTCTATCACATTGTAATACATCAATATTATATACAATTCCTTAATATACATTTCTTAATTGCATTTATATATTTAAAATTTCGTTCTGTAATAGTACACATGTAATTATCCAAAATTTGATCATGCATCAACATCAATCGTACCTAAATGACCTCCCATGGAACATAGTTTGCCCTCCAGAATTTTAACTCCATCTCTCATCACTTTTTTAAGAGAAGAAAATTGATTTTGCAAAATCAAGTGTATTTTTTTAAAGACACTATTAAGAACAGGATAATATTTACACCCCCTCCTCCCCTGAACTGCTTAGTCCCCCATCGTCTGTTTTTCAATTGGCCACTTTCGAGCTATATAATTACACTATCACTCTATAAAATTAAAATGTTTGAGAGAAATTTATTAAAGAAACAAACTTTACTCATTAATTTACAATGCTTTATTGACTGAAGTACATTCTAATAAAATACATACTACTATAAAGTTTTTCTACTGTAACCATCCTTTGAACTAATCGCTCCAAACACGATTTGTCTATGTTAACACTTCCTACAGAGCATTCCAGAATGCTACTTTGCCAATCGAAGATTTCTTCCGGACTTCACGATCCAAGTGATCCCACAATACCCCAATAGGGTTGCAATCAGAGCTCTGTGGCAGCCACTTCTTTAAGAATGGAATTCCTTCCTAAAATTTGTCTTGAAAGTAAGCTTTGACCACCTTTGCGGTGTGTTTGAGTTCGTTACGTTGCTGATAAATCCTCCCCAATTAATTCATATTCAGTTGGTACCGCATCGTTCTCTAGGATTCTTAAATACACACTCACATCTACTTTAACTAATTTTCTAATCCTTCCGCCTCCAAGGCAACGCCATACCAGGATGTTTACTCCTCCATGTTTTACTGCTTTCAAATACGGTCGTCTCACATGCTTTCTCCAGTGCGGCGACGAAAAAACGTGCGTGAGCTTTTGCCCAAGTTAGTCTTTTCCGTTCGTACATAGAACTTGGAGCATTTATATTGTTTGTTATGAACAAAAGATAAAATAATTAAAATAATAAATTCCAGCACATTGTCAAATACCAAACGAGTGCTGTGTCAAGAAATCGTCAAAAGTACAATAAATACAACAGCAAAATAAAGAGACTCACGACAAACTGTGATCGCAGGAAACATAGTACATTCTGACATGACACTTTATACCGGTCCAGTATCTTTCTTGATTGAAAAATTGCTTGTTATGTAAAGGAACCGATTACTATGCATATTGGTAGGTTTGTTAAATTAACGGTAACATACTCAAGAAACAAACAAAATGTCAATAATAACAATCACCCTTAAACCATTCCTTACTAATAGAATTTCCAAATTATCAGCTAACAAATAAAAAAAAACAATTTATATTCTAGACAGCTTAAGATAGAAAAAGAAAAGGTGAACATCCCTTCACATCTACCGGACTATAAAAGTAACAGCAAACAGCGGAAACCAATTTTCTCCCGAAGACTGTAAACGGTTTGTAGAATCGTGCGAACTATCATAGCAATATCCGATTCAAAAGAACCTCGCCAAACGAACGACCCGAATCGGATGGTACAGCAGAATTTTGCGTTCGAGTGGTCGGGGCGCCCGTTGTCTATCTAATTCGTTCCCCTTTTTCCGGACTCCGCTACCGCCATCTTTCGTAGATCGTCGCGGTCAAAGGGAAACGTAAGGATTGATGGACCGACGAAACGTGTTACACTCTAGAAGCGCAAGAAGAATAGGAGACGAATTACTGACATCACCTTAGCGAGCTCTCTAAAAGATTGTTTCCACGGTGGAAGGACAACGGTACCTTTTACGTTTTCCCTTCCGTCCTCACACTCCTCGCCGCTTCCGAACACGTTCGCCCTGCCCGATTCGTATAAGAGGCAAATCTGTTCTCTTTTCTCCACTGTTTCTCTTAACGACCGCTATTTTTGACGCGGCGTTGCGCTGGCCAGAACTACCTTTGAACAGGACAAGATTTATAGATCGTCGATTAGTTTCAGTCGTTACCGATGTGTAACGTGATTTCTTCCTTTTCGCATACTTTGGCATTTTTAAGTGTTTCAAAAAATTAGCTGTTTAGTAATGTCCGATAACAAGTACGAACACGAATTCTTCCTCGAAGGCAAATGATTAAACAGTGATATAACTCTCAAACTGACAAATTAACTGCTGTTTTCTTAAAGATCTTATATGAACAGATACTGCACAGTTTTAGTACACTGTCGCTCATAATAGTATGGACACTTCCTCTTTCATGTAAAATTTCACGTTTGCTTCAAAGCTTGAAACAAAACAATTATAAGAAAACATTTATTCATCTACGACTTATTGCACATGTGTACACAATAGATAAAGTTATAATAAACATTAGAATGAATCAGTAATAAACGAACTACTTCCGGAATTGGACTGTCATGACCATGACAAATTCTGCGAGATAAAGTGTCATGATTGCGCAAAAGTTGGTTTTTCTTTCTGTATCAAATTGTGTTTATTGCTGGTGGTTTTAAAAATGATATGACTGAAAACTTTTTCGTTTTAATAGTTTCTGAACAGTAGATTTGTATTGGAGTACATTTTCTGAACAATTTTTCTAACAGTAATATGCGTTACTATTTAAATGTGTATGCCAGATGCTATCTACATATCTTCAAAGTAGATAAGTGTTGATAACTAGAAGATATTAAACACAAGAAGAAATCTCATGTCAAATTGCCTATGTAAAAGCTTCAAAAATGAAGAATCTTTAAGGCTATACACAGAACGGAAACTGTAAAGACTTAATGGGAGGAATGAGATTTAAAAACCACATTCTCTAATACGAAGAACCAAAACTAAATTGAAACTCAGCAATAACGCAACACACCGACCTTCATCTGAAAACAGTAACTTAATGTATTATTAACGATGGTGCCTAACAATAAACATATATTCTGCTGTGCTGGCATGTTTGCAATTTCGTCTAGAAGTTTCATCGCAATTCATCCAAAATATTTGCTCTTTCATATCTCACTATTTAATCAAGTCCACAGGAAAAAATCATTTGACAACAAATCCAGTAACCTTGCTAGACAACATATATGTCCGTGGCTAGCTATTAAATGATTTTCAAATACAGGGTGTCCAAAAAATAAAATAAAAACCTATGAAAAATGGAAAGATCTAATTTTGTTAGACCAAAATCCAAAAGATTTTGCGAAAATACCTTGGGTTGGATAGATGTATTGGTATGTATTCTACATTCATAGGCGACACATATTACCATGCCATAGGGTTTTTATTGATTCCGACGTTCGCGTCGTAATTGACTCGAAATTTTTGCTATTTACTTTATATATAGTAAGACCTTTTCATTTTCCGTACTTTTTTATTTTATTTCAAAGACACCCTTTATATTCAACAATAATAATTGATGCACTAATCACCTTTCACGTGTGTAATAACCATCCTCTTTGTACCAAATTAGTTCACATCTACTTCCTGTAAATTAATTATAGCTGGTGTAATTTTGTTAGCTAACAGTTCCATAAAGTTTGTTTTCAAATTACCATTAATAAAAAATGGGCCCTCAATATTAGTGCCCAAGATACTATTCCAAACATGAAGATTGTGGGGGGTCTTAAGTTCGCACAATGTATGTCTGATGTACATTTTTTTATAGTCTAAACAGGTTAAACAATATGAAGATAGAGTTGATTAATTCTTTGCAAAAGTACATTAACCATTCAGAAAAAAAACTAGATTCAAATTTGACTTAAATTTCTTCAATAAGTGTATCACTCGGATCGCCCAGAATAACGCTTGCATACAATTACATAGTCGAGAAAATAAACCAACACCTAACACAGCCTAACGCTCACTGAAATGAAATGTGATGAACTGTTGAAATGTACCGAGAGCATCCGACGTACCTTCGTTTACCATGACGTCTAATATCAGTACGAACTGATCAGCTAATTATTTTCTACATTACCAAACCAAACTGTGAATCACATCCGACATAATTTGTCTCATTCCTATATACAGATATCGAGAGAACATAATACTTACAGAAGCGTTATTTGTGTATTAAACTCGTTAAAAGATACAGTAACAATGTCTATTTTAAAACAGTTGCTTTAATCAACTAAAATGGATTCCCCAAACAAAAGCCGTGGAACAATAACCTCGGCATTACTAAACAATGGCACGAAAAAAGCCACCTGCACAACATGCATACGTTTCGTCAGCTCTTTCCTCAGTAATTTTAATTAATTATGAAGTTTATAGTAGCTGTGTAATGGACTGAAGCTATAAAAGTTACTTATTGTAGCTGCTTCTAATGAAATGCGCAGCTGTAAGTTTTGCGACTGCATCGTACCATCTCGGCGAAGAATATTTATTAGCGCTATGCGAGGTGCTACGCCGAACTAACAACAAACCTGTTACAAAGTTAATAAGCGAACGTGGTTGTGCATCTGGAAATCTAGACGGCTATATGGTGGAAACATTTAACGAAATGGAATAAAGTAGAAATGCTGCGAATTACTTTGTTCTCAATGGATAATAGCGACAAGAAATAAATCAGAGGGAACTGGATTACTCTGCTTTATACTGAGGATCTAAAATATTTCTTAATTAAATAAAAATTGATAAGGTCTCAGTAATTCTTTATTAATTATAACTAACATTTTTGGAAATTTCGATTTTTTTTCAAACCATAAATTATGTAATTATGTATGTAGAATATGTCTTTGTCCTCTCTATATATATCCATTACTCCCAACATCAAGACATTAGTCCGCAACAATATTTTTGAGAGTTAATTAACCGAAAAGGAAGTTGGAATTTGGCAATATGTTAAACTCATAATTGAGCGCTTCCTGGAGAACAAATATCTATAAAGAATTAGTGTTACGTTCGTCCAGGTTTAAAAGTAGATACCGTTAGTCACCTGCTCAAAATGTTTCCTAATCAGACTAATACGTGCTTTGAAAAGCATGCAGACTCGGATACCCTCTCGCTTGTTCAGTAACCTTTCACATAAAGCATGTTACGCATTAATACAGAATGTCCATGAAATAAATTAAAAAAGTATCTAATTTTAGTAGATCTAAAGCCAAAATATTTTGCGAATATTCCTTCGCAGCTGAGAGAAAAAATATGATAAAGATATTTACAATAAAAAATTGTATTATAGTGATGAAAGTAGTCTCGTTATTCAAGAAAGGTGATAAGAGTAACCCTCAAAATTACCGAGGAATCAGCTTATTAGACACCACCTATCAAATTTACGCCAGAATATTAAACAACAACTTGAAAATCACAGCAGAAGAACTAATAGAAAATGAACAAATGATCTTTAGAAAAGGCAGATCAACCACAGGCAGAATATTCACTATACAACTAATTATTGAAAAGCACAGAGAATACAACAGAGAAACGGACACAGCACCCTCCAAAAGTCAATGTCTGAATTGGAATAATAATAATAATGATATTCGTTTTCAGCATTCGCCATGGAATGAGGAAAACCACAGAAAAACCTCAATCCTAGTAACAAGCGAAAGACTTATTGGCCCATTCTTTATTGACAGTAACCTCACTGTATTAAAATATCTGAATCTGTTGCGAAACCACATCGTTCCATCAACTACGATACTGAATACTGATGAATCTTGGTTCCAAATAGATTAGGCTACGCCACATTCTACAAACGCCGTCAGGAATTTTTTGAATGACGCATTTCAAAGACAATGGATTAGTGGTTTGGTCCCATATCAGTCCCTCAAAACCAGTTAATCTCCAAATGATTTCTTTCTTTGGGGCTACCTGAAAAGTAAAATGTATAACGTGCGAGTATGTAACATGCACGAACTGAAAGATCGTCTACGTACCGCATGCGATGGAATAAACCCAGAATATATTCGGAATACCTTGCGTTACTTTCAAGGTCATGGTAGGATAATGATGACCACATCAAGTTAGAGATTACACCGCCCGACAAAATAATTTTCTTGACGTGGTGCCTGTAAAGTACGGACTGATCTAGGGTAATTCTGATTCCAATTATAGGACAATATATGAACTAAATATATAATATGCAGTGCAATCGGTAATTACAATATATATATAGAAAAGGAGAGAAAAGACACAACAAGAAAAAACAAACTTCTTCCAAAAAACACAGTGACATACACTTGTTAGTGCAGTAGGCAAACTGAACGTGTCACAAGATCTATGGTGATACTGACTTATTATAACGCAGACAGATGTAAAATAGCAATAATACATTCTAAAATTAAAAATAATTTATATTGAATTTTCTTACAAGCATAAATAGCTCATTTCTACAATAACAATTAAATATTATATGAGAGCGTCAAAGTGCAGATAGCATTCAAATAGCTGAAAACTTCCATTTAAATTCAATTTATAATATTCCAACATAACAAATGCATTAAACTAAATAGAAATGGCGTTAATTTTAAATAAATAATGTCTGTCATTAAGTAAATACAATGAACCACGGAAGTAAATTACAGCAATTCCCGATAAACACGTATGGACAGACCTTTGTTCTGTGTGCGTATATCAAATAAAGCTGCGTCGGTAATGGAATGTTACGATTGTGTTTTGGACCCGTAGAAACCATAGCTAACCATTAAAATGTATGTACGTGATTTAATATTTACTAATTATAAAACTAATTATACGGGCCGATGACTGCATGTATTTGGACTTATATTGAAATTTACGTACGCTTCCACGTATGCAGGACATTGTCGGTAACAGCGGAAATACGTAGAAATAAATTCGACGCTTTAGATAAACGAAATACAACAAACTGAGTTGGCTTTATGAAAAATTTAGAGCACCAAGAACGAAATGAACATTATAAAAAGATTGTGACAAGACATTGTTATGAATTCTAATACAAAAGACTTATAACTACCTCGCGTTTCGAAATCATTTTTCTAGATATCATTTATTGAAATATATTCTGATATCCATCTATGTATTATGTGTTGGAATTTCATCTATGCGACAGTAATGTATTAAAGCGTGTATTTTCTTTTGTCAATGTATAATTATCCATATCGTTGAACTGATATTACACAAATACGAGTTTGAGAAGAGTAGCAGATTTGTTGCATACTAACCATCCAAATCGTCCAAGGCCCAGCCCAGCTAAAATAAATATATTTGTACAAAGGTGTACCAATAATAACTATATTGTTCCTAGTTATAAGCTCATAGGTATCATCTCATCATCATCAACGTCCGTCAAGTAGCACCAGTACTTATTCAGGCGGGTCGATATGCTCCCGAGATACCACTCGCTGTTGGAGAAATAATTAACGACACGGCGAGGGGGTGTAGTAACAAGACCAAGTAACATTGTACACACACTATTCTACCATTTAAGAGCTCCTAAGGTTATGATAAGCTAAAATGGTTTGTAAGCACGTTCAAAAAAGAAACAGAATGTACCAAGATATGTTATTACTAACTCTAAACGATATGAAGTTTTATAACCAATCGATAAGAATATCAACCTCTCTACAAAAACTTTGGCACAAACTGCAAATGTAAGTAAATCTGTCATCCATAAACTATTAAAACGAGGGCGTCTTAAGTCGTATCATATTCAAAACCATTAGAAGCTAATTGCTAATAGCTTGAGGGTAGAGTTCTGCTGACCTACAATACCTTAAACATTGACAGTGAGATGTTTTGGTACAAATATGATGGTGCGAAAGAAGGGCAACTCCCAAATAGTGTGTACCTTTCTAAACCAAAGGTTTTCAAACAACTGGATAAGACGTTGGGGACAAGTAAATTGGTCTGCAAAGCTCCCCGGCCTGTCTCCAAGCGATTTCTTTCTTTTTGTATGCATCAAAATTAAAGCTTTTAAAGGAGAACCTCTAAGGAATATTGACTAACTAAGAAATAGAACGCGGGTAATTTCAAGGGAAGACCCTTAGCATATACAAAATACGATAAAAGAATTTTGCAATAATTTGTACATTATTTGCCCATCAACAGTAACATCGTTGAAGATTTGTTAAATTGGTTTTTAATTTAGCTCCATCTCCTTAAATATACTTTTTTATATGTAACTAATTTCTTTAATTATGTTCCGTTACTTTATTTCTTCTGATTTTCAAAATGAACACGGTTTCTAATATACGAGGTAGGTGCCATAAATTCTCAGCCTGACAAGCTTATACAGGTTCAAGCGTGTTCAAACTCCATCACGGCATGCATGCATATACGCGAGGTTTACGCTATAAATATGACGGTTCGAAGAGTAGCAAATTTTAGTAGCCAGCCTATCAACGAGACTAGCGCATGAAAATGTCTGTAATAATGGTCATCAAATTTTTAACAGAAGGACATACGCCTAATCACATAAAACAACGTTTAGACGGCGTTTACGGTGATTCATCTCCTTCATGTAAAGAAAAGGGGCAAAATGTTTCCGCTTGGGACAAGAATCCCTGGAAGATGCTGAACGGTTGGGTCGACCATTTGAACTGGTAACGTCCCAACAAATTTCAATTATTGAAGGTTGAGTGCTAGATGATCGCCGTTTGAAAGTGAAGGAATTAGGAGTGATAACAAACATATCCAAAACGAGTATTCGCCAAATTCTCCATGACCATTTGGGTATGAATACAATTAGTGCAAGATGGGTACCGCGACTTCATTCTGCTCTCCAACGTGAACGTCGATTCGAATGTGCACAGTCGGTTCTAAACAGGTGTGGAGACGACCCAAAACCGATTTTGGAGCCCATTGTCATAGGAGATGAAACAACGGTTCTGTTTTACAATCCTCTATCGAAAAGAGTGTCCATGGAATAGCGGCGACCTGATGAACATCGTCCCAGAAAGGCGAAAGTCAACCAACGAAAAAGATGATGGCCACAATATTCTGGGGTTGTGAGAGCATTATACTAATGGTCTTTAAAGATCGCAATACATCTGTGAACAGCACATACTGCATAAATTAAGGGACAACATTCGTGCAAAGCATCGTGGAAAATTGACAAAAGGAGTGCGATTATTGCACGACAATGCTTCCATCCATACTGCCGCTGTTTCACAAGCTGCCATTCGCGAATGTTGCTTTCGAGAATGGGAACATCTACTGTATAGTTCAAATATGACTCCTTGTGATCTTTATTTGATTTCTAATTAAAAAAAAATGATCTTAGAGGACATCGTTCTAAGGACGACAGTGAGTTGCAAGCAGCTGTTATGGAACAGTTTGACGAAAAAACTTAAACATTAAAACTTAAAAAAAACAGATATTTACGAAGGTACCGAATTATTAATTCATGATTGTAATAAATGTATAGAAGTTAGAGGAGATGACATTGAAAAATAAAATGTCTTATACTGTATTTTCTTTTTTTTTAGGTCGAGAATTTATGGCGCCTACCTCGTACCTACATACATATGTCATGATCCTCAGTTTATTCTTTTTAGTACCCTAACACTTTACCCAATGATAGCATTCGACGCTAAAAGACATGATTGGATCAGGCTAGTTGATTATTTTTGGCTTTTGAGGTATTTTGAAATTGCACCTTGATTATAAATAATTGCAATCAAAACAACAATTTTATCATTCTATTTCTGACGCCGTTGTAATTTATCTCATACAAAAAAACCAACACAGAAACGTATTAGGTACCATATACAAACACCGAAAGTAGATTAGAAAAGTTTAATCGTATATCTCCGTTTTAAATCCGAACAACAGATTTACCGACTGGCAAAAAAAAATATTTACACGGGCTAAAACGCGCGTACACGCGTACCATCGGAATCGGTGAGCTTGGCCGCCGGTCAGTACGGCAAATTTCCCCCGAGTTAATTTTAAAAACTAAAAGTATTCCATTTCCCAGCGGATTCGAGCCGGACAGGTTGGTATATGGCGCGGTGTGGTGCTTTTGTGAACAAAACGACCAGATAAAATGAGGCAAAATGTGCGCGGCCCAAATATAAATGCGCGTAGTCGCTTTGAAAAGCTATGCGGATTTAGCGTTTTCGTTCGAAATTTACGTCCGCAATATTATACGGATAATCTGTCCCAGATTGTGGTATTACTACGGTTTGCGAGTGGACCTACAGCGAAGGGTGACAGTGTAGTTCCGGTAAACTATATAGAAAGTGATTACTTTGTTACTAAAACAGGATTTAAGTTGGTGTCAAACTTTAAGCGCATGCAAGATTTTTGCATGACATGAAAGTTATGCAAAAAGTCAACGCTTAACAGACCTTATAACTAATAAAGCAATAACGAATTTTCTAATACAAAGGACGTAGTAATATAGGTCTCGGCAAAGTGGGGGAAGTTACAGTACAGTGCGGACAACAACGTGGACGGGCCGAGCTCAGTAACGTTTACGTGCTTCCAACATTTATGATCGTGACCTTCGTAAGTGAGCATAGACGATGCGGACGCAGGATTGTTTACACATAAAATAATGATAAAAAATATATTACCTAACGTGCCAAAACACTTACTGTTGTAGGAAATTTCTACGAAATCACAAACTGGGTGGCATCTACTAAACATTAGAATCATTAAATATGTTTCCACTTCTCTTTCAGTCAAATGAGCATGGCGTGCGGAATAAATACTTTTTAATGATGAAAATAATTGTTCCACATCGTGTCATGTTATATTTGCAAATTTAAAGTAATCCTTGTGAAAACTTAATGGATCTTTCGGCGCACCTCCACAAACTTGTCTTAGTATGAGAAAATCTGAATTCTAGGTGTGGGTGAACATTATCCACAATTTGAACAGAATCCACAAACGACATCGAATCATTTTGTAATTTTTCCATTCCCTCCGCTAGTCCATAGCAGTTCTTAAGAAGACTTTCTAAATCACATTTTACCTGACTCTTCTGAAACATTTTCTGGCTTTTCTTGGTGGCTTTGGCATGTCTCGGATCGAATTAGTAAAATTAGTTTCTTCACATAATCAAAATATCTGCAGTAGTAAAATGCAGCCCCTAAACATGTTCCCTAACGGGTAGTAATAAGGCTGTGGTGGTTCAGGCGCTTTGGGACGCAGTTTGTGAAATCTTTTTCTACGTTTTGGAGACTTTATAAATACCCCTTCCTATGAGTTATTAAAGCATTTACTCGTGGATAACATTGAGGGACCAATTGCGCTACAAGATTCAAAGCATGGATTTTACATGTTACATGTAACAGATGCCCACCCTCTTCCTTAAGACATCGGCCTAAGGAAAGCATATTAGCGGCACCGTCACTCCCAAGCATTAAAAATTGGATTGTTAAAACTTGAAATTTATTCAATGCCCGCAACACAACTTTTAAAATTTCATCACTACTACATTTTGCAACGCTATTGGAAGCAAGTAAGATGGGGGATGACGGTTCAAACTCTTCCACTGTATATACCATCACATTCACCACAGAGGGCAAAAGCAGATCGGTTGCTTCGTCCACACAATTTTTATATTTCAATTCTGCTTTAATTCTTCTGCCAACATAGTCACGAACAGATGGCATAAAGTTTCTTAACGATGTCCGACTTGGTAATCTATAATCCGAATACTTGCTCCAGATGGAGACAAATGCTTGTTGGTCCAGTGAAGTGAACTGCATTACATAGAATAAAGCAAACACCTATATCAAATATTAATTGTCCACTGTACCGTTTGCCATGGATTGCAGAACAGTGTTATGCTTTTTACGAGGGCGACCTTAAATGTTTCCGGAATAGGCAAGAGATGGCCCATGAAGGTTGAAGTGGATTCATTGATCGGCAAGGGCAACCCTTTTTATGGCAACTATATTCAGACATCTACTATCAATAGTTGTTGCTTAAGGGTGTGTTTTGTGTAGCAAGTAAGGCGGTTTCGTAAAAATGGATAACATCAAATCGTGCAATAATAAAACACTTCTGGATGGCGGGGAAAACGGCAACGAAATTCTAAATACTTTGCTAGATATTCATGGCGGACGTACTCCATCATTTTCGATCATTAGCTTCTGGGTAAGCGAGTTCAAACATGGTCGCACAAGCACAAGTGACGAACCACGCAGTGGACAGTCAAAAGCTGCTACCGACGAGGAATGGTCAACAAGATTCATGATATCGTGTTAGCCGATCGCTGATTAAAGCTGAAAGAAATAGCAGAGACAGCAGGCGTCTCAGAAGAACGCGTTAGCCATATCCTACACGAAATTTTGCGCGTTTTTGCCGGAACAAACACGAAATCGGGTGACCATGTTGGAGGAGTGTCTACCCAGGATTCAACTCAATCCAAGGGATTTCTTTATGCGTTTCGTAACCATGAATGAGACTTGGATCCATCACTACATTTCGGAGACCAAAGAACACGCGAAGCAGTGGAATTTTCCGGGCGAATCGGCTCGAAAGGAGGCAAAGACCGTTCCATAGGCCGGAAAGGTCATGGCGACCATCTTTTGGGATTCCCAATGTGTGATCCCATCGATTATCTACAGAAGGGAAGGACAATTGCGGGGCAATACTACAGCGATTCATTGACCGGATTCGATGAAGCATTGAAGAAGAAACGGGCTCGTTTGCAGCGGAAACGAGTGATTTTCCACCACCACAATGTACCGACTCATTCATCCCGCATCGTCGTGTCCAAATTGAATGAATTACACTAAGAATTAGTGTCTCATCCACCATATTCACTGGACCTACCCCCAGCGACTTTTTCCTATTCTCCAACCTGAAAAAATCACTGGGAGGAAGAGGATTTGCCTCAAATGAGGAGGTCATCGCCGCTACAGATGACTATTTTGCAGACCTCGAAACATCCTACTTTTCCGACGGCTTGAACAGACTGGAGCACCGTTTGAAAATGTGTATTGATCTTCAAGGAGACTACATCGAAAAATAAAAATAAAAACCACACCAATGCAGTGTTTTTCTTGTCAATTCCGCAAACATTTCAGGTCGCCCTCGTATAGGGCACAGGCGAAATGGGCAGCCAAGGGTGACTTCTGAAGCTGAAGATAGATTTATAGTAATGACTTCGCACTGAAATTGACGTCTGACCGCACCGGATATCACAACTTGCGTTCTCAGACAACGACGATCAAACGCTTCTTTTACCACCGTTCTTAAGTCTTCGTTTTTTAGCGATTTGTGCTATTGAATACCCTTCAGCGCGTAATGTTATAATAAGTGAACGTCTTTCAATTGAGTTTCTTGTCATTTTGGCATCTATAACTACTATGTTGCATAACCAATTTTAAAGTGATGCTTTATTCAAAATATTCGCATATATTTTCGGACACTCTTATAATTTATTTCTTGAATCCGTTTCGTCTTACATTACAAACAATTGTTTGCTTATCTGAATCTGATCACGGTAAAGATTAATACAGTTTTAGCTGTTACAAAATGTAGAATATGGCAGGTATTGTAAAATGCAAATTAGCTTAGAGTATTCTTTGTGTAAGTACTTGAGATGTGTAATACAGAATTTTAAGTATTAGTATTAATATTTTTGTGTATTTCTGCATACGAACGAAACTGTAATTAGTTAAAATTAAATCAAAATTAGTAAAGTAAGTTAGCGTTAAATAATGATCAAGTTAAAATTAACTTAAAATTAAATCAGAACTAAGTTAATGTTCAACTAAAATAAAATTAAAATTAAATCTAACCAGCAACACCACAGAATTACACTTATGCGACAATCAAACCCTACTCAATTTTCCCAACATACTGACCTACAAATTATACTTTGCATATTCCCGAAAAAGAAACATAAAAGTTGAAAGCATCTGACACACATACCAACATGAGAAATTAAATTTGCCCAGGTATGAATGTAACAGTAATTTTCGGTTTTCGGACATACCCAATGGCCTTCACACTTCCACCTGCTAGTATATTTCAAATAATTGCCGCACTTTACACATCCTATCGTCTTTGGATTCTAAATGCGACATTTTCTAAGTATGTATGTGTGCATTAACAAGCGTGCTTTGATATGGGCGCTTCACCCCTCCACGTTGTTCTCCGCACGGCACTGAAACTTGCCCCTCTTTGCTGAGACTAATAACAAGTATTGAACGAGTTCGGAGACGACTTTTGAATTTTTTCCTGTTTCCTACCGACCGAATTTACTCTGTTAGAGATAATGATTATTTACGAATATTATCTCCATTTCAAATTATATGTTGTTACGTTCTCCTGGTTTGAAGAACAACGCCGCTGTAGCCTGCTCGTAATTTCCTAAATTACTTGACCAATACTTACTTGTAGAGTATGTTCGCTTATTTACTAGAGGAAAGGTTGTACAGTGAAACTCAATGCGCATGCGCAAAAAAATATATTTAAAAATAAAATGGTTACACGGTTTCCACTCTTGCCTATGTACATGTACGATGTACGTAAGATATATAGATTTGCAATAATTGCAGTTATTCGAGCTCTCTTATACATGTAATGTACATTAGCATTTGTATATGTATTTTCATTGGTAGCAACATAAAGTAATGCCTCAGCATGTACGTTGCAACGCTATGTCTTAATTCTGTTTAAAAGGTTAAACTCTTATATGCTTCCGCTGAAGCTTTGTCAGAGGCATGTACTAATGCCTCTATCTGTTTGCATGCACCACTACCTTTTTATAGGGAACCAACCCTATTTATTTCTTAAATTTATAAGCGCACCTCGGTGCTATGCTTATTTATATGTCCCTTTCCGGGAGCCTAATATACTTTCCTTGTTTTAAATTTGCCTAAGGGACTTGGCCCTGTATTATTGGCATGTATTTGTACTTGACCAAATACGTTTGTTATATTCACATTTGTAGGGGAACCCACCCTATCTCTTAGAGCTTGAACGCCTGGTCGAGGGCGACAGTAGCGATAATAGCCGATCTCAATACAAAAGTAATGTCACAGCTACCCAGGCGTTCTCGTTTGAAATATTACGCTATGTGCAATCTTTAGCTCTGTACTACTGCGCCCCAAAGAAGGGAAAAATCCAGTAACCAGCAAATGTGCGAACTGTGCATCGACAAGTAAAACGGAGCGATGATGCCGACATTACATAAGAAAACTGGTCCGTGACACTCGTCCGCTACGACGAGCAACTAAATGAAAACTTTCTAAGTCCCGATACGACAAGGACCGAACAAACGTACAAAAGACAACGGGCGCTGCGGCCGCAGCGACCGTCAGCAAGAAGCGGAGTGATCGTACTTGTAGAGGAGGTCTATACATGCGCGCCGACAATCTCACCAAAATAATTTCCGACACAAACTTAACTGAAGACTAAAAGTATGTATAGACGACAATGGACACAGTAGCTTCGACGTACGATGATAGAAAATCGAGAATTTATACTTATTAAAAAAATCTATACGTGTGGTCCGACGACGTTACCAAATGACTCCCGCCAGAAATAAATGTATAGAAAACGTCCTCGACGATTCCCGCCAAAACTAGAAAAACTTAGAAATCTCTAATAATCTTACGAAGACGTTACTGTACACGTTACGACGAGGCACGAAAGGTGACCGAGAGTGCACGATCGCTAATACCTCGACTGTCGCGCGGGAGACGACTGCCTATGCTTGTGTACCTTAAATTTCAAGAAAACTCCCATTACATATCCGACGACGTTGCAGTGAATGATTTCTAATTAGGCAGTTTTAGCTAGCGTAATGTGAATGGCTGACTTGCATACATATACAATGCGTAATGTACATACATATTAAAATAAAATTGGATATAAGAGAGCAAAATAAATAAATATAAGAATGAAAATAAATAAATATAAAAATGAAAATAAAATAATATTCTAAATGAAAATAATAATGCAAAGAAGATAAAATACATAATAGTAAAAAACTTACAAAACACAAAAAACAATGTTAAGTCCTTAACATATGTTTAGAAATGAAACGTAAAATTTTAAGCTTATAATTTATGTATATAATTTAATGTACCCAGACTTCTTTCGTGGCACGAACAGTGCTTTTATTTAGCTACTTGTAGAACGAATATATTGTTTAAGTCATCTCTGTATATTATGTGAAATAACATTAACATAGTCTGTAAGGAATTCGACATTAATTTTTGATCAATAGATCAGCTATCAGCTAAATTAAAAGTGCTGCATATTCGTACACTACCGAACAAACCTTTCTAGACGACTAAAACGTGACATTTCCGTTGTTGTATTCTGCTCCCTATTGTACACGGCGCAATTGTAGCATTATTGTTGACTTACCATAAGTCAGTAGCGAATAATTTCTGCCGCGTACTCGCAAACAAGCGAAATATTATTAATACTAATTTATGCTTTATTGCACTGAATTTTATAAAATCGCCTACAGCGCCGCCACCACCCCGGTAATGCCGTGAAATACGCTACCCAAACAACATTAAATTAATAACACCGTATAATTGTGATATATTTACTAATCGTATATTTTACGGCGCGCTTTAGGAACATAATTGTACCAATCAGAGTGATTTAGGGCGGACTGAAAAATTCTACGGCCCGGTTATTTTTATACGCGCCGCAATCATAAATTCGCTTGATCTTTCCCAACGGACGTCAGGTATTTGTTTAAAGTTATTGCCGTAGCTGGGTTAGGTAAAACCATAATAACTGTAACAATTGCACATTTACCTTTACGTTTTCTTCTTCGTATTTTGTATAACTAATAGTAACAAATGGGAAATAATTAATGAATAAATGACTTTAATGGTAATAGACCTGGAATATTTTATAACCTCGTTTAAAACGTCCAGATCCTCATACAAATACAGTTTCTACCTAAATTTTTAATTTTGTGAGATTTTACAACGTCTAAATTCCTAGCATATGGCGTGAATTTTTAATTCGGGAATTAATTAATTTGGACGCCACAAAATACAAGGAAATTAATAATTTATTGTTTAAACTCAGCACAAATTGCATATGACAAATTAATTGATTATACACTTGGCATAAAAAATATTATGTCCGTTCCGATATATCTGCGAACATTAGTAGGTCAAAGCATTAAAAGTCGTTCGATCCTACTTTATGCCGTTATTAGTTAACGCACCTGACTAGCGAACGGGAGCTGTAGGTTCCAATTCTAAAAAAGTAATTACAACGATTGCAAGGATTGTGTGGTAGTATAATCCACAGAGGTCACAGTAAGCTCTACATCACACAAATTAACTTATTCGGAAGGCAGAGTTTCAAGAGCACATTGACTCTCATTGTCAACCGAGTTAAGTAACAATAAAGTAATCATAAATTTTATTATATGACATCAAACGGCAATAAACTAACGTAGTAACGTAGTAACAGATCTTCTACAAATCTCAGCCCAGAGATAATTTTATGTGTGCAAAGATTCCATTTTCTTTCATCTCTGATACAGTAAATTTACTGTAGATACAGTAACACATGGGCTGAAAAGTCCCGAGCCTAACACATAGATGACGCTAATTTTATTGCAGTCACCTTTCTCTCAGTTAGTACTAACCTTCAAAAGACAGCTGTTAAAATTTCATGATATTCTATTCATTAGTTTGTGACTTATTGTACTAAAAGTCACGCTACGTTTGTTATTTTCAAAACAATGGATCAAAAACAATTACGTGTTTTAATTTTACACTGCTTCTTGATGGGAAAAAATACCGTTCAAGCGAAGCAATGGCTTGAAAAGTGTTATGGGAACTCCGCTCCATCAGAAACAACAATAAAACGTTGGTTTGCTGACTTCAAACGTGGTCGTAGAGACACCGATGATGCAGAACGCAGTGGACGTCCAAATGAGGCGGTAACACCAGAAAACATCAAAAAAATCCACAAAATCGTTTTGAATGATCGAAAAGTGAAGTTGCGTGAGTTAGCCGACATCGTAAAGATATCAAAAGAACGTATTGGCTTTATATTGCATGAGCATTTGACTATGAGAAAGCTCTGTTCAAAGTGGGTGCCGCGTTTGCTCACTGTTGACCAAAAACAAGAACGTGTTGATGATTTTGAGCAGTGTTTGGCCATGTTTAAACGTAACAAACCGGAATTTTTGCGTCGATATGTGACAATGGATGAAACATGGATCCATCACTTCACTCCGGAATCAAAACGATCGTCATCTGAGTGGAAAGCAACTGGTGAACCTCGTCCAAAGCGCCCGAAAGCACAACAATCGGCTGGAAAGGTTATGGCCTCGGTATTTTGGGATGTGCGTGGTGTAATATTCGTCGACTATCTTGAGAAAGGAAATACCATCAGCAGTGAATATTATATAGCGTTATTGGAGCGTTTGAAGGCCGAAATTGCAAAGAAACGACCGCATATGGCAAAGAAAAAAATGTTGTTTCATCAAGACTACTCACCGTGTCACAAGTCAATCAAAACAATGGCAAAACTACATGAATTGAACTTCGAATTGCTCCCACATCCACCGTATTCGCCAGATTTGGCTCCCAGCGACTACTGGCTGTTCGCAGACCTCAAAAAAATGCTCGCCGGTAAGAAATTTCGCACGAATGAAGAGGTTATCGCTGAAACTGAGGCCTATTTTGAGGCAAAAGATAAATCGTTCTTCAAAGGTAGTATTGAAATGTTAGAGCGGCGCTGGAATGATTGCGTTGCTCTTGATGGAGATTACGTTGATGAATAAAGCTAATTCTGAACCAAAAAAAACGTGTTTTCTTTGTTAGGCCCGGGACTTTTCAGCCCATGTGTTAGATACAGAAGATACTTTTATTCCCTTCTATGAATGCTATATTGAGATAAAAAAATCCAAATCCTTTTCTTAAACACACTCTACAATTTTTGGATAGCCTTAAAGAAATTACGTCTCTTAACTACCACGGAACGTAGAGGATATTCAACCCATTCTATACAGTTTTTTTTTTCTACAAATTTCATTTTCAGTCGCACTATTTATGTGTTCCATTAGCCATTATTTATTGCATAATACCCAGTACCGTATTCACACTTTCCGGTAACGCTAACAACGAAAATTTACGTAACAACGTTACCAAAACACCCGATGCACTTCCCTTAATTCTCCTCCAGTGCCAATAATGCCGGGCATTATGCAAAAACGACGTTTTAAAATTTGCATAGATTTTTATTATCGAAACCCTCGTAAAAATGTAAATATCGGCCGATCTCTCCGATGCGCTCGCAAACGATAGGTAGCGAGTTGTGGTTTGGGATTGCTACATTGACATACATATACATACATATATTCGTTCATTCTACACAAACGCTATGCGGTCATTGTTATTTCTTGGACGCGTTGAAAAGTATTGCGTCGTGGATGAAATGATAGATGGTGTTATATTATTGCTTTTTTCTTAATTCATTTGCGTGTCCGAACTAATATGGACGGTAGTGTGTATCTATGTTGAAAGAACCCTCAATACGATAACTCCAGAAATTTGGTCAAATAATATTGAACATAGAGGAAAGATTATGCGGCGATGGTGCATGGTGCAATCGAGAAGTTGGGTTTGACCGAAATTAGTAATTCAGTTAGGTGATAGGGTAGTGATGAAGTTTCTATTGATTCAAGCTGCGATTAAATTATATTGCGCAAATGTGCTGCGGTACTTAACATTATTATTTGCGTATTTTGGCTATATTATCTTAATAACAAGAGTTGTACTTTTAGTTTGCATTTTTGGACTTACGAATAAACCCAATATTGTTTTTGTATGCATTAATTTATATTTATAAGCGCCGGTTTATTCACATTCTGATAAAGTTGAAGGTAGCGCAATCTAACGGATAAACACAAACATGCGTTTATTCACCTTCTGACAGATAAAAAGCAGTTGGTAAATTGCTTATCAGAGGAATAAATTTACCTGTTATTAAACCCTCCCGATAAATGTATATCTATCGAATGTTATAACCTCACTTTATTTCGTGCGTTTGTTTTCATATAGAAATATTCTGAATTAATATGGAACTTCTTGAAGATCTTTGAGATGTTTTTATCGCAGAGGAAGTTCGAGCAATGGAAAACATCGATAATCGCTGTTAATTTAGTTTTGTTCTTGACTTACTGTTAATAATTTTCTTGGTTTTATTTTAAATTTACTAAATTTTATTTTATTAATATTTAATTAATCATTTTATTTTCAGTACAAAATAAAATTTGCATTAGAAGTACATATAAAACAAACAAGCATTGAAACAAAATTATAATTTCTTGTACTTCTTTTTCAAGTTTTTTATTTTTAGTTCATGTTGTTTCTCCAAATATTCCAACTGTCGTCCCTTAATTTTAATTTCTAAATCTTTGACTTGAGATTCTTTTTCAGCAATTATTAATTGCTTTTTAAAAGATCCGATAGATGCATAAGCAAGTATCACAAATTTAATATTAATTTGTTCTTTAGGTTTTTCCATCGGTAATTTTTTGGAAACTTGAACTTTTCGGTATCCAATTGTTCTATTTCATAATTCGTAAAATTAGTTGGTCGATCTTTTTCTTTTATTATGGCATTTTCTAATACCATTTTCCATTTGACGAGAATATTAGGTTATGTTCAAATCGAAACCGTAATTATGTGTTTGTCTTCCTCATTACAACGGACATAAGTCTATCTTTCACTTCTATCCATTGCTATACTAACTGTCTAAACAGATTAGACAGCTCTGGTTTATTACCTCTCAGATGAAATTTGGTGAATATAACAAAGTCTCTGGTTGGGATATCTGCTACCTGATAAATTTATCTTGCTGGCGGTTATTTGCCACTCAGAAGGTGAATAAACCGGCCCTAAGAGGGCCTAATCCCATATATTAAATGTCTTGCATACGTTTCTAATCCAAAAAGCGATATTTACAAATTACACAATAGAAGAGTCAAAAGAGAAGTAAAAAAGAGTAAGGTGACCTCTGGGTAAAAAAGTGTGAAGGGATAAAGAGACACCTCGGAAGTACGACGGAAGTATCGGAAACATGAATAATAATAAGAGGTCTAAGGAAGGAAGGAAAGGATATATGTAGGTTACAACTAATAACCATGGAATGGGAAATCCACTACAAACCACTGTTAACAGAAAAGAATTCATGAGTAACATAAAGATAAGTAGAAAGTAATGAAAAACCTCGAGTGGAAGGAATAACAATCGACAAACTGAAAAAAGCGATGAATAAATCTAAAAATACGAAAGTAGCAGAACCCTGGGGCATTCCCAATAAGCTGAGCTCCAGAGGTATTATTAGAAATAATAACAGATATATTCAATATATGCCTGATAAAAGGAAAGAGTATCCCTAACGTTTCGTTCATAAATCCAATATATAAAAAAGGAGACAAAAGATTATGTAAAAATTACAAAGGCATTAGCGTTAGCAGTGCAATGGGAAGCTTTGATGTCAAAGTGCAAAAAGTGAAAAAAGGATAAAAACAGAAATAGAAGAGATTCAGGACTAAAGTGGATTTCGAGTAGGCAGGTCGTGCCTGGATAACATCTTTGTGTTACAGTCCATATAAGAAAAACAGAAGAGAAACCTACCAACACATGTGGTATTTATAGATCTAGAGAAGATATATGATACGGTGCCCTTGAATAAATTGTTAAGTTAAACGAAAAAATTATATTTCTGAAGCTTTCCCGATTACAAAAGGACTCAAATAAGAACGTTGTTTGTCCCCCACCTTATTTAAAATATGTATATATACAGGAAACCCTTGAGAACTAGAAAAAAATAGTGTATAGAATCGGTATACAAATTGACAATGAGAATAATTTAATGAACCTCCTGTTTGCAGACCAAGTAATAATTGCGTGTGATAAAGAGGGCGCGGACTACATGTTGGGGAAACTTGAAGAGGAGTATAAAAAGTGGGGACTCCGCATTAACTTAATGAAAACAGAATACATGGTAATAGGGCAAAACGTACTGGCGAATATAGACTTACAGCTTAATTACACAACTTTGAACTGCAGGGAATCTGGGTTGCATGATATCACAAGACGGAAATACAATAGAAGCTATAATTTGCTGCATTCAATTCTTGAACTCATTTCTGTGGTTAAATAACCTAAAGTTAGAAATAAAAAATTCTACTTACGAGGCTGTAGTAGAGCCGATTATGACGTACAGGTCCGAATGGTGACAACTTACAATGAAAGGAAAGAGAACCTATAGAATCTACTGAAATTGACTATCTACGAAGAGCATGCCAAATGTCAAGAATGGCACATATTCCAAATCAGGAAATAAGAAGAAAAACGAGGAGAGTCTGGACGAGTCTGGATGAAAGAGAAACTAGACAGCTGATTTGATACAGTCATGTAATTAGGATGGAGGAGTGCTGATGGTCAACGAGAGCTCTTCAATACGTACCACATAATCTAAGGAAGAGAGGATGGCCCCCTAGAACATGGAAGCGGGATACCGACCAATGCATGAGAGATAGAGCAATAGGAGAATATGACTGGAAGGACGGAGAAGGATGCAAGTCGAAATGCGACATACGGCAAAAGCTGTAGGATCCTCATTATAAAAAAAAATGAATGACAAAATATGTTAGATGAACAATTGTTAGAACTATTTTAAAATACCACTCTATTTTACTTAATTTATAAAAAAAACGCATATGTGTTCCTTGAACTATTTCATCAAAGGTTCGAGCACTTAAAAGATGCACCCATTATATCATTAAATGCATGAATTATCGTGATTAACATTTTATGCGTAACCTATATTTCTGGAAAAGTCGAAGTTACCATATATGATAACGTTGCATTACGTCATCTTGCTTTGATGACGTGAACATACTTTTTGAGGGATTCCACTACACATCTTTATCCGCAATTTCGACCAACCTCACGTCACGAACTAATAAACGTTCTTTACATTTCCTATGGTAAAAATAGAATACTAATATTATAAAAATGTTGGAGAAATGACACGTTATAAAAGTTATTTCGAAATTGTTGCCAACGTACAAAAGAAAAGAATGACTAATAACGATAATATTTCTTCTGTACAATTCATATCATACTTTCTCCGGTTATAATATTTATATGTGTATATCAAAATTTATATTAATCAACGTCCTGCGGAAAGCTAATGCATAAATATCAGAGAACGTCGGCGATATATCATTATAATCGCAGATATATTTTCGAGTTAATTTTAATAAAAAAGCACTTGAGGAAGAGGCCCCGATACATATAGACCGTAGTGGAAATAATATGCGGATTGCGTGATATATGTGAGACAGAAGGAGGACGGGACGATACGACGTCGATATCTATCTTTCCTTTTTCGCGTAGGTCTACTTAGCCCCGCTCGGCTGGCAAATTTACCTGAACGTATAATACAATAACACGACTATCCTTTTAGCCAAGAGATTCTGTACGGGCGGCTTTATCTGCCGCAATGGTTTATCAATAACTATATACCTTTTTGCGAAATGACGGGAATCCTTCCGGAACCCCGGAGCGTCGTTCGTTCGCTTCGTTTCGTTCGCCGACGACTTTGCATTAACTAAAGTAGTTCGCCCTTGCGATACGAAACGTCCGCGATTCCCAGATAAAAGATAATACCGACGGCGTTATCGTTTTGCTTAATAAGTTTAATATTCAAATAATGACTGCCGTTTCTTAAGATGTAATTTCCTAATGGACGTATTAGATTATCATTGTATGTCGTCTGATATTATATGCGCTTCTGAAACAGGAATATTTTACCAGAAACTAGAACTACAGTCATGTGCACGAAAGTAGCAGTCCCAAATTAATACTTGTAAATAATCTCGGCAAAGAGGAGCAACTTTCAGTGCCGTACGGAAAACAACGTGGAGGGGTGACGCGCGCGGCACAGAGAATGGAGTATCCGTATCAAAACACACTTGCTCAGTATCACTCGACTGTGTCGTTGTGAGTGCTTGTCACTAAACGCATACTTAGAAAATGTCGCATTTAGGTACGTTTCGGAAACGGCGTATTTCGAATAAACTAGAAAACGTAATAGCGAGTATGCCAAATTTAGAACACTATGGCGATAGAATTGAATGTGTAAAGTGCGACAACTGTTTGACATGTACCAGTGTGAACGCCACCTAAAAAGTATAGAACTCTGTTCTGCAATCCTTGGCAAACGATAGAGCGAACAATTAATATTTGATATAGGTGTTAGTTTTATTCTATGTAACGTACAGTTCACTTTACTAGACCAACAAGCATTTGTCTCCTTCTGGAGCAAGTATTCGAATTATACATACATGCACCTGTTCGTGACTATGTTAAAAGAAGAATTAAAGCTGAACTAAAAGATAGCAAATGGTGGTTTTGTGTGGATGGAACAACCGATCGGCAAAAACATTCTGTAGTGAATGTGGTGATACGTACAATGAAAGAGTTTGAACCGTCATCCCCTATCTTACTTGCTTCCAAAAGAGTTACTTTTAATGTTTGTGAGCGATGGTGTCGCTAACATGCTTTCCTTAGGTCGATCTCTTAAAAAAGAAAGCGGAAATCTGTTACATGTGACATGCAAAATCCATACTTTAAACATTGTGGCGCAATCGGACCCTAAATATTATCGCGAGTAAATGCCTTAATAGTTCATACGATGGCAGTATTCATAAAGTTCCCAAAACGTACAAAAAGATTTCATGAACTGTGTTCCAAAGTGCCCGAACCATCACAGCCGATTACTACGTGTTGGAGAACATGGTAAAGGCTACGTTTTACTACTGCGAACATTTTGATGATGTAAAAAAGGTAGTTTTACAATTCGATCTGAGACACGCCGAAGCTATCAAGAAAAGCCAGAAAATGTTTCAAGATAGTCAGACAAAATGTGATTTAGAGAGTATTCGCAAAAACTATACACTAGCGGGGGGAATTACAAAATGATTCGTTGTCGTTTGTGGATCTTCACACAATTTTGGAAATGCAATACATTTTCTCTATTTTGCAAAATTTAGATACCTTAGCCGATATTTTGTTAAAAATTATAAGATAATTAGCAATAGTGTATCACCAAATTCGAATAACCTGTATATATGAGATAAAAATACCAATGCCAAAAAAATACCGGAATTCGCTCAGAATCCACTTACATTGTTTGCCTAATCGACGGTGATCGACTTCAAAGTATTTTGCACCTGCGTATATGCTCCTATGGTCTTGCAAAAAACGCTACTAATACTCCCGTTTTGACACGAATCATGCAGTTATCAAAAGTCTTTGAGGTCAACTATTGCCGAAAGAAACGTTTACCTCGCAGTGCGATTTTTATTCCAAGAAATGTACACAAGTCAGCAAATGCCACCTTGGGCAAATGAAACACTTACAACATTACCGAGATTTGCTTCGCCACTATTAACTCCTGAAGAGCTAACGCTTCAAAGCTAGAAGTGTTTTCATTATGCAGTTTTCAACTAGGACTCCAATGTTGTGGACTTAATCCTTTCTAGCAAGCAAGTTAGAATGTGTATATGGTTATTTCTCCCAGTGGTACGAATAGTATCAGCACGGTCTTCACATTTTACTTAGCAGCCTACGACTTCATCGGACGTGGGAACCTGAATCTATGTAATCTAGATAATTCTTGCCTTGTTTCTGAATTCTCTCCAAACACTCAACTCTACTAGTCTAAAAAGCTAGGATCAGATGTGGAAAGTTCGAACAGCTCAGAGACAATTTTCTTCACGTCCATCAGTTTCTCAACGTCAGCATACATACGAGGTACACGCCATAAACTCTCACCTGATATAGGAAAAATAAATTTGAAACAATATAAGAAATTTAAATAATTGCAATAGTCGCACACCTTTTGACAATTTTCCACGTCGTTTTGCACGAATGCTGTTCCTTAATTTATGCAATAAAGACGCATAATATATGCTGTTCGCAGTTGTATTGCGTTCTTTAGAGTCATTTGGCAAAATGCCCTCATAATCATAGAATATTGTGGTCATCACCCTTTTCCTTGATTGAACTAGTTTCGCCTTTTTGAGACGAGGTTCATCAGATCGCCGTTATTCCATGGACTCCAATTTCGGTAGAGGATCGTAAAACAGACGCATTGTTTCATCCAACCTGTGACAATGAACTCCAAAATCGGTTTTGGAGCGTCTCCATTCATGTCCTACTTTTGTTAAAAATTTAATGACCGCGCGGAACTCAATTTTCATTTCTTCAGACATTTTCATGCGCTAGTACGTTGATTAGTTAGCTACTAAAAACTACTACTCTTCGAACCGTCATATTTATAGCGTAGACCTCGCATATGTGCATGTATGCCGTGACGGAATTCGAACACGTCTGAACCTGTATAAGCCTCTTAGACCGAAAATTTATGGCGCCTACCTCGTATGTGACACAATATCAACGCAAATACTTCTCATTACCAATTGCTGTGTTAAAACTGCTTGATATGATGTCCACGCCGTTAATAAACCAATGGATATACACTGTCAGAAGCTTTGATAATAGTATCCGCGTTAGCGGTCTCCCAATGCGTCCCAATCATCCCCTGTTTATTTCTGCAAACCATTTAAACCACTCGAACACATTGGCTGTTCTTATCCCCATAAGTTGCTGCAATTTTGTGGTTAGGGGGTGTAACAGTTTTGTGTGTAGGTTACGATATTCCGCCGAACATATGGAATGTTGATGTTTACATTTAAAGACCTATCACATCACTACTATTAGCCAGTAACGGAGAAAAGTACTACGTACTTGCGAACAACATTGCAGAAACTTTCTTATTGTACCTCTCACCAAAATTTAAGCCTATTGTAACAACATTGACGACATCAAAATATTTCTTCCCCGATAGTCTTCAAAGATTTGCTTAATCGCCCTGACCTAGATGTAAGTACTATACAAAACAAAAAGCTCCCTAGAGGTTGCAATATATCCAGTACCCGTGAACTAATTGGAAAGTTGCATTTTTTAACATTAAATTAAGTATATCGTATTCCTTCCCTATCGCGTTTAAATTACACCCCTTTTCTTGCTAATGCAACGTTTTCTAAAAGCAATTTAAATCTAGAATACACTTTCTACCACTGTTAGGGCGAATGCTATTACGTATTCAAAACGTAATTTCATATATATCGACAAATCTTTCTTATTCCGCTTCACCGGCGAAGTAGCTACCTTTCCATATTCCGAACAATTTCGCTATTAAATAAAACACTATCCCGCATCAAAAACCATGATTATAAATCAGTCGATAAGTTTCATTTCAGAGCACCTTCAGCAGCTTTGTTGGTCAACACTGAGGTTTCACCAGCTGAAAAAAACGAAAAATCCCAATTCCGACGGCCTCGTGTTCGAGAGAAGGCCGCTCGAACGTTGGTTACTCGAGTTCGGTGGCTTGCATGTCGGGTGGAATGGTCACGTCATCGCGCGTTCTACTGAAAGCCTCGCGTTTACGTCAACGGCGAAAAGCTTATAAATTTTAAAATTATGTAAAACTTCCGGCCGAGTCAATTGTATAGAAAGAGACGGAGGCGGGGACAGAGGCGGAGGTCGAGCTCGAGCTCGAGCGCGAGAAAGAGTGCGAACCTCCGGTTACGTTTCCGGTTTCGTATTTTCTGTTTATTGCTTTCGAAGTCGGGTGGATTATCGAAAGAAACCGAAGTGCAATTATTAGAGTTAAACTTATTTTTTCTTTTATGGGAGGATGAATATTGTTGTTACGTATTTTAGGAAGTGCATAGAGTTGCGAAATACGTTTTCATTGTATGTATGCTCTCCTACAAAATACAATACTAAATATCCTCCAGAGAATATCACGAAAAGTACCTGAAACTTTCCTTTTCATCGTTTCTGTTGACTTCGTTACAGAAATATTTGAACATATCATCGATAAACGCAAGATTTACTTTATTTTCATATTTATCAAATTGCTGCAATTATTATAGATTATTTAAAATATATTTGGTGCGCAACTAAGTTCTCGCTGTTCTTTTTTTATGAAAATGCAACTTGGAAAAAATGGTTACAATACAAAGTATTGGCCATCGCTAGCTACAACTTCCAATCCTTCTGACAGAGATCGAATACCGTTACGGTAAAAATGTCCATCTTTTGAGGCTATCCACGAATCAAGCCATTTTCTGATGTCTCCATATAAGCGGAACTGCTGATCAACTAGACCAGGTGCCATCGAACAGAACACGTGATAATCGGACGGCGCAATATCTGAGGAATATAGCGGATGAGATAGGACTTCCCATTTGAGCGTTTCCAGGTAGATTTTAACGGGTTTGGCAACGCAAGGCCGAGCGTTGTCATGCTGTAGGATTACTTTTTTGTGGCTCTGCGCGTATTGTGGCCGTCTTTCGCGCAATGCTCGGCTCAATCGCATCAATTGAAGTCGATACCGTTTCCCAGTGATGGTTTTGTTAGGTTTCAACAGCTCATAATAAATAGCATCGATCTGGCCACACCAAACACACAGCATAACCTTCATAGCGTGAATATTTGGCCGAGCCGACGACGTAGTCATATCCGGGGAGTCCCCATGAGTTTCTTTTCTTCGGGTTACTATAATGAATCCATTTTTCATCACCCGCCACGATGCGATGAAGAAAACCCTTCCTTTATTGCCGCTGAAGCAGTTGTTCACTTGCGAAAAGACGACGTACAACGTCCCTTGGCTTTAAATCATTAGAAACCCAAGTTCACTGCTTTTCAGCGTCTTCGAGGGTTTTGGGCGTTCCTTCACGCAGACGCAATATCGAAATCACCGTCTTTGAGACGACGGAATCAATCACGGCACGTTGTTTCACTTGGAGCAGCATCTCCAAAAACTTTCTGGAACTCTCGACGCGCCCCAGTCGCCATTTTCTTCGAATGAAAGAAAAAAATCAACACATCCCGCAAATGACGATTATTTAGCACAAAATCAGACATTTTGATGCAACTAAAAGACGACAAAACAAAATCACTACTGTGTCAAAAAGGTTTGTTTACCATATATCTAAGCTTGGTTCACAGCGTTTTGGATATGTCGAAATCTATTGACAAACAACGGGAACTTAATTTCGCACCCTTACACACTACCGTCCTACTATTTGAAAGCGTTCACCTTCTAAACAAATAATCTACTATGGTGTTAATTTTATTAATAAATGCGAGGACCATTTGGACAGTAGAGAACGCTTTGTTTTCACGGGTTAACGCGTGACTGAGTATGCACAAGACACAGAAAAGCTGATCAAACGGTACGGCAAGTGCCAAAATTTTAACGGCGACTACCTAGAAAAGTAGCTTAGGGATGTAAATTTATTTAACATGGAGTTTCGTTTAATTCTATCTAATTTCTATAGAAAAAAAGAACCTTCTTTACTTTCCGAATGGCCCTCGTACCTTTCTGTCAGTACCAACAGGACGAACAACGTACTCCGGTAACTTATACTTTAACCTGTTAAGATATAAACTAGCGAATATGCTGGAAAAAACTGCTCCTCATAAAGAGAACGACTACTTTTATTGAAAATAAAAGAGTTTTCTAGACTTTTATACTTTTTATGATCTGCAACAAGATCAAATACACGGTTCATTTAGTTATAATACTGGAATCTCAAAGACAAACATAGTGATAGTTATAGAAAACAAATTGTGAAGACAAATGATTGATAAATTAAAGAACGAAAAACAGAAGCAGTACAATATACGGATTTTTAGTGTGCGAACCTCGAAAACTAGTGGAGATAGGGAGACGATTAGATGAGGAAAGAACTGCAGTTGTACGAGCTGAACTGAAAGAGCCTTTTGTTTTTTGGAGAAAGTACACGGTTAGCTAGATATCTAGAACGATATAATTTTTTATTATTTAGTTCAGTTCTCAAATCTCAATGCGGTGTTGGCTTCTGCAGACGCCCTTCACTTTAATACTTTACACGCCAAAAAATATGATTTAAATAATGATAAAGAATATTGATTCACAGAAATAGTAATTTAAAGATATCGGCATTATTTCACTGGAGACAAGGGAAGTCACTGTCAGACGACTTGCATATTATTGTTACTTATATATTCTTATTCTTTTTGATTTTCTTTCTGACGTTAATTCTGTCGGAAAAATTTAGGCTGGTACCTCTTTTGATACAACCCTCAACTTTGTTATAATTGGTTAATTCTATTTATAGTAAACCTGTCAAATCTTAGGGATTCAATTTACTGCGACCACGGACATTCGTCACAAATTACAACAGTTCTTTTAAAAATGCATTTGGCGACACTTGTTTTTCAGCGTCTCAATATTTTCGAGAGGTGGAAGTTGGTACATTTTTCGGTAATGTTTTTCTTCTTTCTATTACACATTTAATTGATCGAAACTTTTGATTCATTATTTACGTCTATAAAATTGTATTTCGTTATTTAGACCCTTCGTGATTCTACACACACGCTGGGCGGCATTATATTAGCCTACTTTCTCGGAGGGTTGTTTTGCTTATCTGAGTGGCTGCGAAGGTTTGTGTCCCTTTCTTCGCTGTAATTATTTTATTGCAAGATCTAAGTGGTCTAAGAAGCATCGGGTATTACGTAATTGCAAACTAGAATTAAATAATAATTTACAACTTTCCCGACCAACCAAAAGAGAAGAGGCATTAATGCCGTGTCTTGTATGTTGATTACATATAGAAAATAAAGAGAATACAATAAAATGAATTAAAATTTTTTGATAAAATTATGACTCATACTCTTGACATAGCATATCTACTATATGAGTAACACCTATATACAACTGTAACAAAATCACTACTTTTTCCCCAAAAACATAACTTTAAATAATCCGCCATTCAAAGTTTATTGCCGTGACGTAAGTGTTATTCGAACGGTCACTACTGCCACCTGTGCATCCCCGGAAGAAATAATTGTAATATACGATCCGAAAATTTTCTTGTTCTCCTTCATTTTATGGTTCTTTTATGGGGGTTACGGCGGCGAACCGTTCACGGAAAATAAATTAGGGGCGACCTTGGTCCTAGTCAGCACATACGCACTTATATGTTAATATATACAGTATCCCTAGAAAGAAGTTGACCGTATCGTATTTAAAGATTCACATTCGAATAATAAAAAAATAGATTAGTTTTATGACTTTCAGTAAACACCTACCCGGCAAATTTTAGATATTTGTATGGAAAATGACTGATACGGTTAGGCTTAACACGTAGAAACTCATACGTAGTAGCACTTTCGTAAATTTAATGTTACGTGATACTTCAAAGGTTCTTTCCCAAAATCTCTTTAATGGCAAAAGTAGAAATTTTTTAGAGAAATGCGTACGAACGTCTAATTGTGACGGTTTTGTCATAATTAGTAATTTCATTATATCAAAACGTCTGCAAATAAAACCTCTTCTCCTTTCAATACCTTCAAATACCATATATCATATGCCAACAGTCGTAACTATAGTTTTTATATCCAACGTTAAGCACTTCAAATATTTACTGCATGGATACCTACAGCAACTGTTTTTATTCGATGATCAAAATTTTATTTGTACGGTATTCCAAAATTCGGAGAGAAGATGGTAAGCCGGGCGCAACTTCCAGGCTGTATATTAGCAAAACCTATTCTAGTCAAAAACTTGTTTGGAGAGCATCTTGGTCATATTTATCCCAATAATAAAATAATTGAGCCAGTCTATTGAATCATAGAATGATGGAAGTTAATAATTGATGTGATGTATAATTTGATGTGAAATTTTTGTTACTCATGTTGTCTTACTTATTAATATCTTACAAAACATGTAATAAACAGTTTCAGTCTTTGGAGAAGTGGAACTTAAATATCGTCAAATGGGAATAGATCGAATAAAGAACTTATAGTTAATTATTTTCATTAATGTTTTATATTTTTTCCGATAAAATATTTGTAAAAATACGTTCCATTATTGTTATAAGAATAAAATTCTATAAGTGTCTATCATTTATATCATTACACAGGATGTCCCTGAAGTTATATTCTTAATTCAAGTTGATGATACCACCCACCAGATAAAACCTATTTCAAAGAAAATTTTTGCACAAATCTCATAGTAGCCGAAACATTACTCCTTGTTTTGAAAAGTTTCAGACGCACTAGTTGGCGTACATTAAAAGCAGTGACCGAAAACCATATTACAAGATCTCATGCATAAGCATATATGAGATAGCTCTTTTCTCTGTCGGATTTCCTTGCAAATTGCATGTTAGCAAGAAATTTCAATTTCATAAATGCAAATGAGCCACTTTTCCAACTCATTCTTTTAGTCTGTTTCATAACTATTAAGAAGTTGCTAAATATGCTTGCTATAGATTATAGTTGTTGTTTGGGCTATTTGCATCCTTTGTTGATGGTATAGTTCGACGTCTCCACAGTGTGTCTGCCGTTGTCTGCAGGGTAGCCTTGAGAAGAGCTGTTACTTGCCATATTGCCGAATCGTCGAACTATATAAGTTCAACAAACAGTGAAAATAACCCAAACAACAACTCTAATTATAACGCTGGCCAAGATATATTTTGGTGCCTCGGATTTTTTAAGTGAAGCTAAGCACTTTTGGAGTGCCTAATCCAAAAATGGCGTGTTCTATCAGAACTTGTGTTCAAAATTCACTCTTTCTGCCCTGTTTAGGAAAAATTCACCGAAATTATTTATAATGTCTTGTTATGTACGTAACTTTTTAGATATTACCACTTGATAATTGTTAACTGTAACGGAAAAAAGAATTGGTAGGAGGTACTTATTTAACAGAAAAATGTGCATATACAACTTTCAATCATCAGTTAAAAATTTTCTTTTAGAACATTTCCTTGTGCGAGCTTTACCGGGACAGTCCCGCTGAAGATTCCAGCAGTAATCGGCCATCATATGGATATCCCATCTTCCTTGGTACCTTACCCCATAATGCAGATGTTTTTCTGAAATATTTCCCCCTGTTCATCACTAACATTACTTAAGTTTTGTGGAAAACGATCTAAGTGGCTGTGAATGTAATGAATATTGATGCTCATGTTACATTCAAACGTGTGAATGTTAAATAGCATATGTTCTACTAATTATGTAACGATGAAATTTATACGTATGAATAAATTTTACCGTGGTGTATTTCAAAAACTAGAGCTGCTGGGAAGAAATGCCATTTATTTTTGGAACCAGATATCAGATATACTCTAAATCAGTTCGTACTTTATAGGTACCACGACAAAAAAATTTATTTTGTTGTCACATTAAGACTTGCTACAAATATTCCAAATATATTATTATTGCAAACAATTTGCTAAGATTGATGTTATATAATTTTAATATTAATAATTTCGTTGTCAAGAGAAACATTTACGATGGTCGTTCAGAAAGTAAGGAACTTGCACTCTGATTTCTATACTACTTCTCCACGTAGTCTTCATTCAAATTCTCTATTGAAAACCGTTCCATATATTCTCTAAAAGACGACAGAAAACGGCAATGGTAGCCCGGGTGCACTGAAACTATCCAGCATTCATCACAGAATTGAAAATAACAGGTCAAGTAGCTCCTACCGTCCAATCAATACAAATACAAATTTAAGTGCCGCCTCGGAGACTTTCCACCGGCACTATATCTATTATAAAGGACTGACCGTCGTTCCGACACTGTTTTCACTTGTTTTATGTACCTTAGTTATTCGACGGCGACGGCTCGCTCCGATAAATGTCCCTTTCGGTGAATTTACGACATGCCAATATATTTAAATGTAGTGCCCACTCCGGCATCGTTTAATATGTTCGGCGTACGCCGCTAGGTGGGTATTAAAAGTATTACTGTCGGACGCTCTCGCCCGTTTTATTGGACGAAGGGTCCATTTGAGGCGACTTTTATACGGACCGTGCGCGATCGGTAATTATTTATAAATTATTCGATTGAGATGCAAATGACAGGGACATGAACCCCCGGACGGGTCAAAAGGGAATGTCGATATATGATAACAAGGCGGCTATAAATTAATTTCGGGAATTTAAGAGAATATAGGGTACCTGCGTGGTTTATGTTTCTGTTCTTTTATGGAAAATTACGTATATGCGAACAACGATAATAAATAAGTTTGTAATTGGACCATCGTTCAAGCGGTTAGCGTGTCTTTCTGGCTTTGGCCTAAAAGTTTACTGGTTTGTATCTCAGCCCGGGAGGTCATTTTTTTAACTCCTGATAAAGCTGAAGTACAGTTTTCTATCAAATAGGAGGGAAAACCGTAGACAATGAGTCAATGCGATCACATCGAGGACTATGAAAAGTATTAATAAACGAACTACTTCCGGAATTGGACCGTATCATGAGATATATACAGAAAAGAACTAAGAGTAAGAGGAGAAAGAAAAATAAGAAGAAAAAGAGATAAAAAGAATGAAAAAGGGGGGCGTGAAATAGAAAGAATGGTGAAAAGAGAAAGACAAGGAAAGAGAGACAGAAAAGGGGAGAGGGGGAGCGAGAGAAAAGAAGAAAGAGAACAAAAAAGAAAGGTGGGATCTCACTTCTTTTTTGTTCTCTTTCTTTTTCTTTCACCGTTCTTTCTATTTCACATTACATGTGCATTACTTTTTACTCATGAAAATTACATACATGTTAAATATTATAATAAATTTGCTGAGCGCCATTAATTTTACATGTAATTTTACTGGTGTCGTTTCTTATAGTGCGACTTTACGATGAAGCTTGATATTTGACTTACTATTATCGCTGCTCCTTTAATCGGCGTACCAGACGTAGGAGCAGAAAAGGCATATCAATTTCTAAACATTTTCGCCTTTTACACTTTTTCTCTAAATGTAAGAATAGCTGAAATGTTGTTGAAGAAATTAAAGGTTTTCAGTATTTTGTAAGTATCTACAATTCTTTTGGCATATTCTGTTAAACAAGACGAGTTTAAATAAATTCCACAAAATCGTAGTTCTCCCAAACAACATGATTTTTTAGATCTTCCATAGTTGCTGAGATCATTGTACCAAAACTCGAAGAAACTCGTTGGTGAGGTCATTACATCAAAACACGAAGAAACTCACCCTGTATAGGCATCAACCCTACTATTTAAGAGAAAAACTGTATGAACCAATGCATGTTAATAGAGAGAATGTAAATTCGCTTTAGAACTTTCAACACTTAAAACGTCCTCACCCGAGAAATGAAAAAAGAAACTTCACAAAACCTTCCTCTCCTCCATAGGTACGCCATTATTATTGATTCTTTTGTACGCGACGATAAAAACGGTTTCCACTCGAATAACTAATGCCTTCCAGCGCTGAGCGGGTGCACCTCCTTCACCGCGACGGGAGATACCCACGGCCATAAACTTGTTAGACATATTCGCGACATTAATTCACATTCATAGCCTTCTAAATTTAATATTATGTCACATCCATTTAAAAATAACCCGTCCGCCTTTTACCGCAGAAGATACTAAAGCATATCGCGGTTGCCATGAATCCAGCGCCTTTCTTAGATACATTCATATATATACGTATATACACGCAGGTTATATATAACATATACATGCATCGTCTACGACCCCGAAAGCTGCTCATTCCACTTCAAAATGCAAGCCAAGAGAAGGAAGAAGAAGGATATCTTCTACAACATTAAATCGTTATGCATTATGACGACTCTACACCGGCTGTCGCGAGATACCGGCAACTATTTGCATTTTTGCGCGGTACCGAGCTACCTTCGATCGTTACTTTTATCCATTTTCGGTAATAGAAGTCCTTTTTATTACCGTGTCGCTAGGGAGGGTAGATCTCTCATCCCCGGATAAATTATTGAGGTTAACATCAATCGGTTTTTTACGTGCTGCAGCGGAGGAATATCGAAAGCGTTCCTAAAAATTTTACGGCGCTAGTTGAATAAAGTATGAATTTTGCTCGCGAGCGGAATGTACCTGCCATAATCTACCGGAGAGCTGTAAATTATAGAGTTGTTCGTCGGATTCGAAATGCGCGGGTTTGATTTTCGCTTAGAAATCTGCAATACCTATAAAGTACTAGTTTGCTAATGATTGCTGATTCAGTTTGAATTGTCTCGTGAAAATACTACATATATCATATTTGACAATAACTCCTATGACTATAGTTGTCATCATAACGTCCTTTTGCAGAAGTTTTTCATCAACAAGGCATCTCTACATATATAATTAGTAGAATTGGAGATGCATCTTACAATGAATATAATGTGCCGCAGGGTCTAAACTCTGGGCCACTGTTCTTTAGTATAATAACGATTTACAAGACAACATTTATGACCTGATATTTAATAATTAAGATGATATCAGTTTACTAATTAACCCTGCTTTAATTTGTGAACGATAATTTTGTCTCATGATGTACTACGAGGCGTACATCCCATCTTGCCTCGATTAATAATTATTCATTTGTACTGAAGATGTCTTCCTTTTATATACGAAGTATGTCCCAGAATTAATGAGAACGATTAGCTTTAAAGTATTTAATTGACTGTGTCTGCAATTTAATATTGTCCCCTTCGAATTATATTCCTTTGGAATGTCACAGCATCTCCAGCGAACTTTCCATTCCTCGTAACAATTCTGAAGTTCTTTTTACAATCTGTCTCGTGGCTCTTTAGATGTTGTTTATTGTTACGCAATAGGAACCTTTCATTTTCCGGTTTAGCGTTGGAAAAAGAAAATAATCACATGGAGCCATATCTAGACTGTAGGAAGGGTGGAGGAGTACTGGAATCTCTGCCAAAAATTCTCTAACCGATAAATCTCGAATCAAGTCCATGATTATCATCTTTCTTTGAGTCAAACCTTTTATCGCGAGGTCCTTGAACGTTTGCAGAAAGGAGTTTCGCGTGTGCGACCTGACATTGCTAACTCGTGGATCTTGCATAACCATAATGCCCCCAGTAACAACTCATTGTCAGTTAGAGAATTTTTGGCAGAGAAGAACATTCCAGTACCTCCACACCCACCCTACAGTCCGGGTATGGTACCATGTGACTATTTACCTTTTAAGCAGAAATTGAAACGTTTCCATTACGGAACAATAAACGACATCCTTCTAGAATTATTAACAGGAATAGAAAACCCGCCAGCCTCTATGTGCATTAAAACTAATCATTCTCATTATTCTAAGACATTTGCAGATTTGCAGATATTTCTAATTTAAAAAGGAAGCTATAAATTATGTAATATTGCAGCGAACGTATAAATACGAATCCTTTATATAGTCACAGCTGTTGTTAGAATTTAATTAATAAAATAACCGTAGGTTCAAATAAAGTGTCTTGCACTAAAATACTTATTGATAGCGGGGCTGTCACTGCAATACACTATTGTGAATGTAGTCTTTATCCAAACCTTAATCATCTGCATCAGCACCTGTACCTTCACCATTTCGCACAGTATTACTACGTCATACAAATCAAGCGCTAATGACAGAGTGAATGTAGACCTTACATATATTTTGAATTCCAACTACGGAAAATCTCCTACCCCCTTTATCAATTTACAAATGCTCGATAAATCGTTGTCTACAGTAAATACTGTTCAATATACACAAAATAGAAAGTTTGCTGTATTGCGTTGCTGGTAAAGTAAGATTAATTTGAAATGAGTACGTAGGCTCCCACGGCCACAGTCAGTAGTAAACGAACTGTTTCCGGAATTGGATCGTGTCATGATAAAGTATAAGAGAAAATGAAATTAGAGTAAGAGGAAAAACACAAAATTAAAAAGGAAGGAAAAGAAAAATGTGAAAAAAGGTTGAAAAAAAAAGTGAAAAAAGAGTAAGAGAGAAGGGGACAGAAAAGGAAGAAAGAAGAAGAGAATAAAACGGAAAGGGGCGATCCCGACGTTTCGCTTCCGTCGTAGGAGGCTTCTTAAGGAGAAAAACAGGGCAGTGACATAGTAACTCGACGTGCAGACCACGCCAGAGGCGAAACGACTTTGGAGAGAAAGTCAATTCTAATATTTTGAGTGTTATCTATCTTTTGAGATGATTTGCATACCCATTAATCCGAGTTTTAGTCATTTTATGATGAGATTTCATAATTTTCTTTACATACTATTTACTGTAATTAGTATTAAACTATGAACTAAGTGTACGCGTTTATCACACGTATTGTTATAGTAATAAGCTATAGATGTGCACATAGTGAACCAGATTTATTGTGTATTCTTTACACTTTTACCGCGGATTGTACCTAGTCCAATAGCGTCTACTTATCCCACTTGCACAGTGTAGCATCTCGCTTTCCCGCCTGCGCATTTCATATATATATATCTCCTGTATATAAAGTAATGAAACATTTTTAATAACAGCGTAATTGCCTCGTTATATAAATTTTCAGCAATAATGCAATTTCTTTCCAAACTTGGTGTAAGCTCATGCCTTTATTGAAAAATTAGGAAAACGGTTTCATATGAATTTGACACATCTTCAGAACCAGGTATTCTAGACTAGACTACATGAACAGTTTCGCGATCATTGTAGAATGTGAATTATTACAAATAATAACAATGAAATTATAAACAGTAACTATGTAATAATGTAAAAACAAAAAAATTAAAACCGTTACGTAAAAAAATGGGAGTTAAATTAGTTTGTGGAATGTTTTCCCACAAGTTTGTCCTGCATTCTATAAATAAACTAAAAAACACTGGCATTTCTGATCATAATCAAATTCCATAATTTTCCATAAAAAAATTCCAAGTATGTATTAGTAAATACCTTGTCCATGATTTTCTCTTTAGCGTTAAAAACTTCACTGTTCCTAGACAAATAGAAAATTGCTTGCACTCTGGTTATGTTTAAAACTGCTGATCCTGCGGAGATATCCAACTATCACCCTATATCTATTCTATCAAACTTTGCCAAAGTCTCTAAACAATGCATATCCTTGCATCAAAAATAGCATATCACCCTCTCAACATGGCTTCGTTGAAAGGTGATCAACTGTGACTGACTATATACATAATCTTTCACAATTTTTCTTCTCTACTCTTCCTTGTTCTTCTTTTATTCATATATAACGTATACCCCACAACTTACAAACATAATTAGCATAGCTCCGTGTACGTAATTGCCTTGAAAACAATCTCATTTAATACATATCCTTACATGCGCACGTGCCTTGAAATGAAAGCCGCCATCCGACATCCTCGAAGGAAAAATCGTCAAGTTTATGTGTCGCTTTAATTTAACAGTTGCCGTCATGTTCTACGCCTTAAAAACGGATTCAGGAAATCGTTTAGTTGTCAATGGGAAATAAATTTAGTCCTTTTTAGGTCGATTTCGGTCCCGAAATTGATTAAGTTGACAAAGTGCAGATGGCAAGTTGTAAATAAAGTTGCGATGTTTGATTAATGGCTTCGACGCCAAGATATTTTCAGTTGGTTATTGGATTTTTTTGTCGGTTGAAACGCGAACTCTCTGCGATAACCTAGAATTTTTTATTGAGTTCTAAATGTTCTCTTAGTTGTTGGTCTTAAGAAATAAAAGAATTATTATTATTGTTATTGTTTATTATTAATATTATTATCATTGTTTCAGCTGTGCGCGCACCAGAAAAATTTGTTAATTAACAATCCGTATGGCATCACCACATTCGGGCATTAATTGTCGTTTAAAATTGATTGTTCACGACTCAAATTGCTTGCATATGGTGAATATGAATTATAACAAAAATCGTGAATGTGACAGTGTAGTAGAGATGGTATACCAACAAATATATTTGGATAATTATATAGACAGTCGGTTTCTGTGGGATCTGCATATAGGAGAAATTAGTAAATGACGATGAATGAGCGAGAGAATTTCGCAAACAGTTTCTATTACTTGAGTGATTTTGTGCCAGAACATGCGTTAATTATAATATACCACTCATTGGTTGAAATCTACGCAGAGAAGAATTACTCGAAATATAGATCGAAGTATCAATATTAATAATGCATGTAAAATCTACAATATTTTAAATATAAAACATTTGTATATTTTCCGAATAATTATAAATAGCTATTTTAAATTACGGCATCTGCAAACTATTAGATTAGATTAGATTAATTAAAAGTGATGTTGCACTGCGACCTATCGATCTATTGTGCCCCTTTATACAGGGTGGCGCAGGGGAACGGGAAATTTTGAACGTTACAGATGTCAGTACTGTAGTGCCGGCTCTACAGTACTGACAACTGTTCGTAACGTCGCACAATTGTTGTGAACGCATTGCCATTTAGTAATCATGGATCGTTGGACTCGTGCGGAACATGCAGTAGCTGTGAGAGCGTTTTATAAAAATGATAGTGCGACTGCCGCGCAGAGAATATTTCGACAGCATTACCAGCTTGGACGTCATGGACGTGTCCCATCTGCGCATGCGATTACAACGTGGGTGCGTACTTTTGAAGAAACAGGATCTGTCTTGAAAAAGAAAGCTCCAGGTGGCATTCGAACGGTTCGTAACACAGAAAACATTGAGGCTGTTAGAGCTGTAATCGAGAGAAGTCCTCGCCGCTCCGTTCGACAGCATGCATCTACGCTAGGGATTAAGCGACGAAGCTTACAGGGAATACTGCACGAATTACATTTCCATCCCTATAAGTTGCAGATTGTGCAACAATTACATGAACGAGACCCAGCGTCACGTATGGAGTTTAGTAGGCAGATATTGGCTAAAATTAACGAGGACGCGAATTTCGTTGGTAACATATGGATATCAAACGAAGCCCATTTCCACCTGAACGGTTTCGTAAACAAACAGAATTTTCGTTATTGGGCCCAGGACAATCCTTGTGAGTTACACCAGCGACCACTACATAGCGACAAGGTCACAATATGGTGTGCTGTATCATGTCATGGTGTTATCGGCCCTTATTTTTTTGCACGTGAGGATGGTAGTGCAGCGACAGTAACATCCGCTCGATATGTTGAAATGCTTCAAACATTCTTTACACCGAGACTGTACGAGCTTAATCTTAACATGGAAAAAGTGTGGTTTCAGCAGGACGGAGCCACGTCACACACTGCTCAACATTCGTTGGCAGCAGTTCGTCAATTGTTTGGAAGACGCATTATTTCACGTAACGGTGACATTGAATGGCCTGCGAGATCCCCTGATCTTAGTGTGTGCGACTTCTTCTTGTGGGGGTATCTTGAAGGCAAGGTGTACCGTACACGACCTGCAACAATCCATGAACTGAAGGAGAACATTGAACAAGAAATCACTGCCATTTCCCAAGATTTGTTACACCGCGCATTCCAGAGTTTTCATAACAGGCTGTTAGAGTGTGAACGCCGAATGGGAGGACATCTTTCCGATGTCATCTCTAAAAAGTAAAGAGACACTTTTGAACATTTTGATTGTAAAAACATAAATGGCATGCTGCATACATGCACGTTCGTTAATAAATTACTAGTTTTATGAATTTATTCGTGGAAATGACGTTATTTCAAAATTTCTCGTTCCTCTGCGTCACCCTGTATGAGCTGTAAGCAGCTAGGCTTTGCCCTCACTTGTAGCTCCCCATCCAGTCCAACAACTTTAATAAATTGCAATAGCTGTGATGGTTTCAGAGAAGATATTTTCACCTCGTCTATGGCGTCTTTGCCAAGATGGTTGGCACGAGTCTCTATAATAGGAGTGCGGTTAGATGTTAGGTGTTCCGGACTTTCAGCCTCTACCACAAAACCTGCAGTCGCTATTCTGTTTCAGACCTATCCGTGTCATGTGTTCCCCAAGGTTACAATGCCCTGTAAGAAAACCTGTGAGCATACGTAGTCTGTGTCTACTAAGTTCTAGCAGAATCTTTCTCGTTGCGGCTGATTCCAGTGTGTCCAGGTACCCAGCATAGTACAACTCTGTTTTCCCTGCCGAGGTTGTTTAGTTTTTCTAAGGATCCTCAGACTAATTTCGAGCTGATGGTGTTAGAGCCCAACGCCATTATGGCTGCTTGACTATCGGAGAAAATTGCAATGCTTTGCCTTCGATAGTGCTTGTCAAGGTTCAATTGAGTACATCTTCCAATCGCATTGATCTCCGCCATTGAAACAACTTCTTCGAACTATAGAGCTAATTATCTGCCCAAAGTACTTTTTCCTACTCCTCCATTGCCCATGCGGGATGCGTTTGGGCCTACGGTAGACGTTTTGTTGTAAAAGCCCGCTGTAAAAGGAATTTTCTTACTGCATTCCGACTATGTAGAGCTGCTTCTTCCAATCGGCGCTTTACAGTCTCACAGAAATCTGACTCGTACATCCGCGATTAAATTCAGCGACTATTCCTGGCACCGTTAATCCTCGATTACGTCCTCTAATAAGTTTAAATCTTAAATTATCTGCTTGAAGTTATGCTTTTTTGGGGTCCTGCGCAAATGCAATCTTTCCAGTTTGATGAGATCGACACCTTTTTATTATAATTTTATCGACTTATTAGTGTATTTCCACGCCGTATCCTGTTTATTTCCACTTCCTCACTGTAAAGATTCCTATTTTAGGATTCTAGTTGACAATAATTGCACCTTGTACCTACAGCAGCTTCATATTTCTTTTCTGTTTGGATCTACGACCCAAATATTTTCCACTTCTCATCAAAGAGTTATTGTTAATTGCTTGCCAGCGTCGAGATCCAAATGATTTCTTAATACCAGCCAATTATAGAGAAATTCGCGTAAATTCTCCTTATTAAAAATAAATATAAGTTCGAAAATTTTCGTAGCGATGATAATTAATTTGGCAGTCCGATGCGAGCCGAAGAAAAAAGTTGCGTCCCAACGCGACCAAATTAAGGGTCGTTGGGGAAGGGCTGTGGAGGCAACTCCAAGACAAAAAGTGATTTCAATTAAAGTTAGGAAAAGCAATTATTCATTTTGCGATGAAAATAACTGCCGCCTTAAACTCAATCCCATCGAGCCGCTTCCGCGCTCAGATCGTCCTCCTCTCCCGTTCCTTTTCGTTTTGCTCTGGCCTCGCCATACCCTTCGCCCGCCTCCCCCTTCGTTCCTCCTCCGGTTCTTATTGAGAGATGATTTATGTTTTCCCCTTTTTTAATTCCCTTAATGAAACACAGAAAGCAAATTATGATTTATTCAATTCGTTATTTTGATAGCCGTCTTATTTTCGCAGATTCTCACCAACGATCTTCCCCGACTTCCACTCGATGGTCCTCTCTGATTCGTATAAAGAAACGGGAGAATCAAAACCTTATTCATGCATATAGATTAGGTGCCCTTTAAAGCAGTTCTCTGACGACTTTTTTTTTATTCCACCGCTGCTTTTTTCTTTCACCCTCTACAAAACCAATCACAATCCAAGATAATTATTCTGATCAATCTACAACAAGGTTAAATTAAATTTAACGTCGCAAAATGGCGAATAAATTATAGCCTGAATATGTTCAAATATGAATATTCATTGGTATACACAACACTATAAAGTAATAAGCAAACTAGTCCAAATTTTCTTGCAAGACTACTGCGAAAGATAAAAGCATGGGGGTGTGGAGACACATTGAAGAAATGTTCTTTCAATTTTGAAACGAATTCTCTGTGGGTATAACCATATTGAGCTAAGGTGTACATTAATGTTTTTCTATATCCATACAAATTTGTACATCAGCGCACAGAAGAAAAATGTTGCAAAATTCCAAACGATTATAAAAATTTGCACAATTTTTTAACACATAGAGGATACAGGTAATATATTGCAAAAATTTACGCAAAAAGGTTCAGTAATCTATTCTGCTACATTCTAGTAAATTATATTTGATTATACTACACTTCCAAAATTTAACTAACGCACAATTGTGCGCCTATTTCGCGGGCGCAATAAAAGGTTTTAAGTCTGCGCTAATAATTAATAATTAGGGATTATCTCTGGTCATGGTGGGGACAACACGATTACATTGTGCTCTTTTGCAGCAAATAAAAAAAAATCATACCGCTCTTTTAATCGGGTTGTAAAATACTGTTATATGCATGTTCAGAAAATTATAAATATATACTCCTACAGTATACAGTCTAATTTTTGCTGTTTTATGTCTCCAAAAAAATATTGTGTCGTTTTGGAGACGAACTGGTGAGTGAAGCAACTATTATGCAGGTGTTAAGAAATATTTGATGCTTATAAATTTTGCAGCATTTTGCTAGGTATGCAGTAACAATTCCTCCATACAATTGTCAGAACTAAGCAAAAAAAAAGTACAGCATCATGACCTTATACGCTTCTGCGCTGCAAAAGAACAGCACATCAATCTATTCCATAAATGGGAAAAGCTGTAAGTTATACAGGGCATTCCATCAAGTGCCTCAACTATCAATATCTCGACAAATTTGAATGTAAAGATCTAAAACTGGATTATAAATACTTCAGACAAAATCTTTTATTGGTGTTATTTCCCGTTATAGCGAAAATAAAGCCTGTATATTATTACGTTTGTAAATTTCGTTTATGATTTTATGGAAAATCCGTTATACCTAAGTGTTTTAGTTATTAAATGTTTTAGGAAGACATTGTAAGATGAAAGACGCCAAATTTTCGTAAATTATCTTAAATTCTTAATGCGTCTTTTGAAGTAGTAATTTCATTTTGGAAAAAATTCGAAAGTAAAAAATTTTAATATATATATATATATATATGTCTTGTTATCCTCTCAGGTTTTGTTCCGCGTCAGCGAAAACACGCTACATATATATGTATATATATACATATATATGTATATATATATACATATATATTGCAATTTTGTACTTTTGAAATTATGTATTTTTGCGGTTCCAGTCAAAGTTAGAATCAGTTTGAAAATTGAGCTATATCTAAAAATGTATGATGTCATGCGCTATCTTAAACATAATTACAATATACTGCAGCAGATTGAGCTATTCATTCATTTCTGCATCGGTTTTTTAGTTAGAGTACAGTAACCCAGGTAAATACGTTTAAATTTCGGGGTCGATTTGAGTTGGTAGTTCCGACAACTGCAATAGCGTGAGGGTCGACTTTTAATATTATACTATACCCATTACTTTCCTCAAAATATAATTGGTTGATGTATGATATTTACGCATACAGTATTGTACATGTTCTTAAAACAAACTTTATAATGAGATACACAAATACATGATATATAATACGTGTTCCTACCAAATCTAGTAATATCTCACAAAACAAAGCAATACATTTACAGAATATGCTTTCTACACAATGACGATGGAAGAAAATACAATATTATTGCTTAACCTCTACATTAGTTTACGTAAATTAAAAGAAATTTCATTGAATTAATCCATTAGGAAATTCGTAGTGATAAATTAAAATTTACTTCTAATTATCAACGTTTTTAAAATGTCAGTTCTGCTAGGACTTGAACTCACGTCCTCTCCCATGAGGAGCGACTTACAGCTGGACCACATGACCATGTGAGTTCAAATAAACTTTTCTAGATGTCGAATGTCTGTAAATATATTATATCTCAGTAGACAATATTATTTAAAGCCAAGTTCTTGTTAATTAAATTCGTACGAAACTTCCGTATGTAAATTATGGGATACTATGAAAGAACAGAGATATCCACATCATTTAATAAAAGCTGTACACGGTTTATGTACTGACACCGTAATTATGGCAGATGTAGGCGAAAGATAAACTAGGGAAATATCAACAAACAATTTAACATATATATTGATGCTATTATAAAGGAATGGAAAAAAAACTCCCATTAAATATAAATAATAAATTCTTATCTTATATGCTGACGTTTTAGTACTCCTAACAAAAACAGAGGATGATCTACAGAAGGGGATGTATACATTACAAAAAAAATTGTCAGATCTATGAAATAAAAATAAATAAAGCCAAGGCTTTCCTGGGTAAATATCCAATTAGAACAAAAGCACCTTAACTATGTAGGCTGCGATGTATCTTATGATCGAAACAAAGACAGAAGAAAAACTGTATGAATTCATATCTGTGGAACAATCAGAAGAATGTTAAAAACAAAACAAGAGAGGATACACAAATAAACTCTTACAAGACGAACACAACATGGACAATAACGAAAAAAACAAGAAACCAGGATACTGACACAACAGATGAAATTTCTAAGAACAGTGAAAGGTTGTACAAGATCTTATTGAATAAAAAATGTAGATTTAAGAACAGAACTAAACACCTTTGATATATGTAAATAGGGGAATAAAGGAAAACAAAAATAAGTGGAAAGGACACGTAGGACGATGGACGAGGTTGCCAGCCAGAGGGAGATATTGTAGAGGTTTAGGAAGGAGTACTGACAAAAATGAAGCTCCATTGGCAAATTTGTAACGATAAATTACAGTTTCCTTGTTATTACCAACGTTTTCAAAAAAAAATTCTGAGAAAATTAGTCCCGGTAGGATTTGAACCCACATCCTTCCCCTTGCCAGAGGAGGGCCTTACCGCTAGTTAGCTTTAAATAATATTGTCTGCTGAGATATTATAATATATCCACAGAGGTAAGACACTTCCCCGGCACGGGAAAAGACATGGGTTCAAGTCCTATTGGTACTGACTTTTTCAAAAAAAAAAAAAATAGAAACGTAAGGAAATTGCACTTTATCATTGATATTTCATTGTTAGTGAAGACATTGAGTGTATTGTCTGGAAGTAACGTCACACTCAAATGAAAGTACTAATTTATACCTAAACATTATATACAAATTGATAACAAATTCATTGAAATAACGCATTCTTCTGATTAAACTAGGCTTTCTTCAGTTAGTATAACTTGATAGATAAAACGTCGAACGTAAACGTGTACTAAAATATAACTCTCAACACTTGTGTTGTTACTTTTAGGAGGTATATTCGCAAAAGTATTCTACTCTTGTTTTTAGAAAAGTTATATATACACGAGGAGCTGCATGTATGATCGTAAAACGAATATGTTGCTGTCGGGAACCGGATACACTTATAACTCTCATTTTGCATGCTCAGGAAACCTAATAGTAGTGTGTAGCTGCTGGAGGTGTTCCCACGAGATGTAATAACTTCATTTCTGACGGAATATAATTTGTCGACAAAAACATTGCAGATCGTTACATGAGACGAAAAGCAAGAGAGCGGTGTGATGTGATAGTTTAGAAAAATTAGAGTTTGCGTGAGCTTTTCAAGAAATATACAATATAATTCAAAACATCCACGCCACGTAAAATTAAGCTAAAATCGAACATAAGTATTCGAGCCTTACTAGATACTTAGAAAACCAAAAGCTTTTATTTACATTAGCAATAGCATGGTTACAGAAAAGGTCATTCGACAGCAATGATGGTAGAACGTATTTAAAACACATTTGACGCTCATGTTTATGCCGAAATGAGCGTACTAGATCTCAGAAAAGCTTTCGGGGAAATTCTGTTAGTGACAGTATTTTAATAAAAAAAAAATTGGAAATATTACGAAATAAGAGAAACTGCCTTAAATTTACTAGAATCTTAACACACTATATAAAATAAAAAAAGTTATTTCGCCAAAATTATTTGTTTTTATTTAAAATACATCGTTTCTGCGTCAATACAGCTCTGGGCACGTTCAAGCACTGATAGCACAGATTTTTTTAAGGCATTTCTCGAAATCGCCTCACAGATCCTCGTCATGACTTCTTGGACTTGTCCAATATTGTCGTATAACGTTCCTTTCATAGCCAGATTCAGTTTTGGGGAGACTAAATAGTCACATGGTGATAAATCTAGCAAATAGGGAGAGTGTTGTAACATACACAGACTTGCTTTTTCGCCAAAATATCGTGAACAGTGACAATCCTGTGTAGTGGTGTCTTACAACAAAAGCCAACTTTCCGGCGCTCGATATTCGGGCTTCACTCGAACGATTGTCTTCCATAAACGCTCCATAACGCCCACTTAATATTCGCCAGTGACATTCTAACCCTGTGGAACGAATTTCCGACGTAGAATACCTTTAAAGTCATGAAAACAAATAAACATTGTCTTCTCTCGTGACTTCTGCAACTGAGACGCAATTTTGCCGATTTTAGAGAGCCTTCCAGGTAGCACCTTGGCGTTTTGTTTGAGGATCGTACTTGAAGCACCAAGTCTCATCACCAGCTACAATCGATTCTAGAAATGCGCAGTTTCGTCTGGTTGTTTTGATGAGATCCTTGCAATGTTCAACGCGAGCAATTTTTTGATTCTCAAGCCTTGGCTCGTCTTCCAAAGCATCACGACCACCCTGAAATCTCTTATACCACTATTCATTACCATGACCATATACCATACTTGTTTCATTAAATCAAATGTTTCTATAAAACTTTTACCGAGCTTGAAACAAAATTTTATATTAGTTCGTTGTTTCACCATATGTATGTTTATAACGAACCCATAAGTATGGTCACTTTAAGCACTATAACTTAACTACCATTCAATCGATTTTGATGCTCGCGGTTTCGTTTTGTATAGAGAATATACAACTTCCAGATTATATATTGCTTCAACGGATGGCGTTAGTAATTTTCTGTACATTGAAAAAGTTGATATACTGCGTATAATGCAGCTAAGAGAATCGAATGGTTTACTGTATCCATTACTGAATATAAAATCTGAGTTTGCACAAGTCTCTATTCTATGTCCTCTGCTTTCTGTTATATATGTAAATAATTTTCCAGCCTGCATGAATGATGCGGAGATATACATGAACACAGACGGCACGTCTCTTTTACTTCAAGTTCATGACTTAGATGGTCTACAGGATAAATTCGAAAGACATTATTGATGCCGAATCCTTATTTTCTGCAAATAAATTAAATTTACATAAAAAAATTCAACATCTTTTCCACTTCGAATAAGGGCCAAATTTCGGCGGTAAATTTCTTTGGTATTATAATAGATACGAACCTGAGATGATACCATCGTATGAATGTACTCGCCAAGGGGTTATCATCAACTTTGTATGCCGTAAAGGGTCTGAAGGATATAACCACACACAAAGCTGCAAAAAACGGCTTACTTTGCAAGCTTTTACTCTCTCGTTTCTTATGATATACTTTTTCAGCGAACATCTACAGAGATACATAAGATTTTCACCCTTCAAAGAAGCAGCCATTAGATTCATCTGAAGAGAAAATACTTCCCCTATCGTCTGTATTTATCATGTCGGCAATTACACATGTTCAGCAGATAGTGAAATGCACAATATGAAATGTACAACAGTACTATATTTGATAAATATATTTGAATTTTGTTTTTCACCGATAACAATATATTTATGTCTGGGCTTCTTTCAGCACTGTCTCAATTTATTTCGTTAATTTATTTCCAATTTCATGAGGGATACTTTTTTTATTTATTGAGAGTATCATTGAAAGTGTTAAATGCATCTGGCATTCTTGTGTTTTCATTTTCTAAGTACTGTATAATTACTGCTACGTGTCTAATATGGTCGTTGATAAATTGCAAATGACTAAACAAATCGGGGCTCTCTACAAGTTTTTTTACATTCTTGAATACTATACGCGTTCTTAATTATCATCATTAAAGTAAACATAGTAAAAAGAACAGGCATGTATCCACGTACCTCATCGAGGAATTACAGGAGGTACAGATGGAAATTATTTTTATACACACTTACTTTCAAAAGAGCTTTTCGAAATATTTTTTCACAGGATGCTATTAATTTATCGACACAAGGAAACTGATCACGTACAGATACAGAATTGCGAAGTAGTGCATGCGCAACACGTGTTACATGCAGTAAGTTTGTGGCAGATGTCTTTCAGCAATTTTCTTGCCTTACCTATCATGTACGCTGAAGAATCCGAGAAAAACATAAGTATTCTTCCAGATTCGGATAGTCTACTAACTACCAGATTTTCTAAACCGTCTCCTAATATAATTATATTGACTTCAGGTTATAGTAATTATTTTTTATATGAATCATAACTGTGTCATAAGAGTCTGACGTACAGTGGATACATCAGAAATGCGTTTAGACGCAGAATCTTCCAGTAATTAAAGTAATATCGACTGAGCAATATTATACAAGCAAATATTTAAAGTTAGAAAAATTTCACATAGTCGTTGGTTAAAGTCATTTACGTTACCTCTTTATTATTTATGTTAATTTTGATTTTAAGATGCTGAGTGATATAATTATCCCAAATATGACAATGAACTTTCGAATGATTTTTGATGCATAAAAATTTTATCTAACCAGCAATTGAACGTTCTAATACTTGTTGGGACGTACTTGTCAACTTGATGGATAAATAAAACATAAACTATAAACAAAAAGTCATCCTAAATGTGCATGATGGACCCATCGAAAGTAAAATGAAACTAGAATTCGCCAGAAGAAGCAAAACTAATTAGAACTTGCGCCAAAATATTACACTGTTAAATCAATAAATGAGAAAATAAAAATTATGCCATATATTGACACCTAAGAATAGAAAATAAAATTCTCTAGGAAAATAATAAAAATTTAAAAGTAACCAATTATTATCCAGTACTAGTGGCTCAATTCCTTACGTACTTTATTAGTCTCGAGGTCCCGGGTTCGAACCCCAGGGCTGTTTCTCAGAATTCAGATTTTCTGTAGTTTTCCTCACACCATAGCGAATGTTGAGAACTAATTTCTTAGTAATAAACGAACTACTTCCGGAATTGGACCATGTCATGATGAGATATATAGAAATGAAATAAGAGTAAGAGGAGAAACAGATAAAAAGAAGAAGAATGAAAAAAAGGGGGGCGTAAAATAGAAAGAAGGGTGAAAAGAGTAAGAGAAGGAAAGAGAGATAGAAAAAGGGGAGGGAAGAGCGAGAGAAAAACGAAAAAGAGAACAAAAGAGAAAAGGTGGGATCTCGACGTTTCGCTTTCGTCGTAGGAGGCTTCTTCAGGAGAAATAGGAAAAACCAGTGGCACGGTAACTCGACGTGTAAGCCACGCTAGAGGCGAAACCACTTATTATATAGACGGGGCAAAAAGTAAGGTAGGAGTTGGTTGTGCGTTTATTATCCAGGAAATGCAATATAGCGAAAGATTTGCGTTACCGAAAGAAGCCAGTGTATTTACGGCAGAGGCAACAGCTATAAGAAAAGCTACGGAAACTATACTAGGAATGGATAGCGACAACTGTGCTATCTTCAGCGATCCCCAAAGTGTGCTTAAAACTTTTCAAAACTTTAATTTCTCTTCATCTTCACTGATAGGAGAGATGCTATTGTTAGACTATAGCCTGAGACAACGTGGCAAAACGGTGACGGATAAAGGCACATTCTAATATTAGATTTAATGAGGAGGTAGATAGACTTGCAAAAGCGGCTTGCAATAATATTGACTCGGTATAAAACTTCTTACTACCACATTCGGATCTCCTGAATGAAATTAAAAATAGATCTTATAAAGATTGGCAGAGACATTACACTAATGTGTATAAGAATAATCCCACCAACTGATTTTCCCAGAAGTTAAAAGTAACCGGTGGTATAATAGAAACACCGTTAAAAGGAACATGCTGTCACAGATCCTTAAGTTGCTGTTCAATCATGGGAGATTCCCTGCACATCTTCATAAAATTCATGTGTCGGACAATAGCACGCACGTGCACTTTTTGCGAATCTGAATATGGAGATATTAATCATATTATATTGGGATGTAGTAATCACGCCGGGAAAATCAACTTATTTGTTAACGACTTGCTTAACACCAAAATTCAGATGCCAATTAATATAAAATATCTAGTAGCCTTGGAGAGTGAAGATGTCAATTACAAGATATTCAAACACATGTGTAACCTGCGTTTTATTATTTAGCTTGTTTCCTTATGTAATGTATCCTTTGTGGATTTTCCTTCTTTTCCGTTGACCTACCTGTGTGTTCGTGTTAGTCACCCGATCGGCTCCGGGTGTGAAGCGTGTCCTGTGTTAGCCTGGTGTCCATTCGGGTTGTTTCGTTTCCTTCGTATTTTTCGGTTTTTCTGGTTTAATTGGTGTAAGTGGCTAATGGCGCAATCCCAAGGCCAATAATTAATTAAAAAAAAACAAGATTTACAACTTTCTGTCTCAAAACTTCTAGGCGGTAGTGTATACTCTACATTTATTCTCAGAAACATCCACCGATGCATGAGGTATTCTGAGAGTCGAACAAGAAGAAATGAAATCCAAAATTGGGTCGACCGAATTGACCGGAATTTTTCTACCTATGGCTTAATAAAGAAATCAGAAAATATGATTTGTACGGGCATCGCTTAATGGGACGTACACTTTCCGGCCTGGTAATGGGATTTCTGACTTATATCTTGCCTACCTGTTCTACTTAAGAGTTATTTAGTGCCGGCATCGATGACACCTTCACGAAAGGTTATCCGCTAGGGGAATTATTACGTGAAACTCTGACAATAGTGGGGGACGAGTAAAATAGGATTGAAGTTAGTAAAGGATTTTGTCCAATTTTGATTAAAATGTGTAACGTTTTCTTATGAGTATATATTCTTTAAATATATTATATTTCGACTTTTCAAACGTTGGTTATTACTAGAAGATCTAAACTATAACATATACCATAGATCTACAACAAGTGCCGCAGTAAATAATAAACAATTAGTAGTAAGTAAAATATTTTATCAAAGAATGTAAATTTTCACGGCCGGTACTGTATGAAAAAGGTTCTTCCGGGCTATTTAGCCGTGGTCCGTTGGAATTTCTTCTGTTCTGGGGTCCTTCACCGAACGTAGCTGATGGCGTAATTGCTACGTGGGTTTGTATATCGTTTTTATATTATGCCGCTCTAGTGCCCTGCCGACCGAATCGGTAACGCTCTTGATATAAGGTAGGTACGCTGTCCTCTGTCAATCTCTGGACAGTTGGTGTTCGCTGACGGTCCATTTCGAGTTGCTTGGCCGCATTGCCCTCTTTATCTGCGAATTTCCGTAGCCGTTGGCCTGCAGCATTTGGTTCAGATGTTGCAATTCCTGTTCGATGTGTTGGGGTTCACAGATCCGCGCGGCACGGTCTACCAACGTTTTGATCACTGCACGTTTCTGTTTTGAGTGATGGTTAGAGTTATTGTGAAGATAGCGATCGGTGTGTGTTGGAAGAAATTCCAACGGACCACGGCTAAATAGCCCGGAGAAACCTTTTTCAATTTATTTCATATTATAATTGCTGCTAAGCACTTATCCATGAGATAAGTATTAATACTGCGTGAGGTTCCACATACTTTTCGGAAAACAATGTTCTTCGCAGTGTTCTTGTACAAGTATCTAGTGATGATCTAATATTTACGTAGTTAAAATGGTCTTTGAACTGAATTAACGGTTCTCTAGGAGAACTATTACTATATTACTCTAAATTCGACCTTAATCTGACAAAATCTGAATTTATCCTTAATACACCCTCACAGTTTTTTATCATTTAAAGTATATAGTGCGTTTTGTACTTCATTCAGTGTTTGCTCCACTAACACCAATGCAGGATTTTGCAAGTTTCCTATAGCAGACATCACTATTGCGTAATTCATATGAATAGCTCATAAATTCGTTTTAACTTGAGTCATTTGAAATTTTATTCGGTTTTCTTTAATGGCTACTGATTTTTTATGAACACTATGGACTTTGTTTCGTGAAAATTTTTGAAATGACAAAAACCAGCTCGCAACTACTTACTCCAAGATGTATAACACCTGTAGAGCGGCGAGTTTACGAGTTGCCTATATGTCTCTACTGAAATTTTTTGCCATTCAGCTTGGCATATTCTTCCAAGATCGTCAATATTTTTCGGCTTAGCTGCAGATACAGCAGACCATCCTAGCGGAATTTCTTCCTCTACATATGGCAGAAGCACAGTTTGTAATATGTTTACATAGACATCAGCATTCATTATGTCTTCTATCCTTTGTAAAGAACCTACGCCATACCACGAAAAATACCACCACAGCATGATGCCTGAGCCTCCATATTCTACCGTCTTTTGGTGTACGGGGGTTGAAAAGCTGTTGAGAGTGGTCTTCGTTCATATTGTTGGTATGCACCACAATTAAATAAAAATATTTTAGTTTCGTCTGACCACCGCATATTACGCCCCTTTCTTTCGTCCCGAAACTCCACTCTGTATTTGCCTTTTATTTAATAATGGCACCTTTCTAGGCCTTCCTGCATGCAACTTTGTTTGAATCAATCTTTGCCTAATAGTAGATATGCTTATAGAAAGATTTAACTCATTTGTAATTGCACTTGAACTTATGAACGGTGTCTTTTTTGCACAAGTTATAATGTTTCTGTCTTCTCTAGAGCTAGTTTTCCTTTCACCGCCACGATATTTTTCCATTTTCTTCAATTTTTAGCGTTCACAATCATATTCGCAGAGCAAGAGGTTCCTTGTATAAGCTTGTAGCTTCTCCCTCTATTAAGGAGATCGAATGTAATTGCTCTCTTTTTTCGATGAATAATACTTTCACCGGCCTATGTTACAACAGAACTGGATAATTAAGAAATGGTTGTATTACTCTGCAACGGGCAGGACTTTGTACATCTACATTTAGTACCGCCAGCTATGGTACTGCTATTTCAATACATAGGCAAATAACATCATATGACTAGAAAACTTAGTAATTCCTCCCCCTCTCCCTCCCCACACAATTTATCGGAACCATATGTATTTAGAAATTTTAAATAAATATAAATGGGATTTATAGGTATTAATTTAGGACTACTATTTTCTTATGACAACAACGTACCACTTTGTGCGATAAATTAAAAATGTTATCCCGTTCTTTCTACCTAATTATAAAGTTTTCTTTATCTAGGCCATAAAGGACACGTATGCAGAAAACTATTATTTATTGTTTGCTGTTTTCTGGCCCCAAATAAAAATATGTGGCGCTCTAGTTTCCTAATTATATATCCAAACATGTAACTTTTCAGCTCCTCTCTAAACAAGTGCTATAACTAGGTAACTGGAGTATCACAACATCTTTTATTTGGTGATACAAAATAATTAAAAAATCGAATCTAGAAAAACATGCATATAACAGTTATTTACTGCAAGCATGTCTTCAAGCCGGCTATTAGGAAAGCTCTAAAGCTCAGTAAAAAGAGAGGGATAAAATCTTTTGTTTGTAATATAAAGTGGCACGCGATGAGTACTTTTTGAATACATCCTCAAAACTATCCAAATATGGAATTAATACCACACAGATAACACATTTCTTGCGGCACAAAATGAGTTCTACAGGAGTAGATAGCCGAAACCTCCTTAAGACGCTTATAACACCGATTTCTTATAAACGCATCCCTTGCAAAACTATAAAACTGTTTTATCACTTGGTTAAAAGGGCAGCACAGAATTTTTTATTTGCGCCAAACTAGCACAAACCGATGCCATGACAAAATTAGAAAATACCGATATCCTCACGCTCGCATGTACTTAGCACGACCACAAAGAATCGCTAATTACTTATGATATGTACCGGCACAATTTTTTTTATTGGCAGCACAAAACGGCGCAACATGAATACAATTATGCAGTAGTTGAATTTTGAAGGTTCTGAAATGTTCTATTTTTAACCACTCGAAGTCACAAATTGTTATGTTTTTTTTGAATTACTTTTTTGCAAATATACTAGGTACGCGGAAATTACAATTTCTTTTTAATGAACCGTTTGCAACATAACAATACAAAAATCGAACGTATAAACAAAAAAAATGAGGATTATAATGACGTAAAAACTCGAACCGTTGTTGCCTCATTGTATCGCAATTTTAATTCACAAAACCGTTCTATGTTTAACATTTTTAAGAGAAAACACGAGATAATAATAGGGTTCCTTTTAGCGGACGCATTAGCTTTAATTATTGAAAAAGTGCGCACCGCGTAATTAGCGAGATTATTAACGAACTCGCTACGAATCATCTCCTTTGTATCAGTCCTTGCATGAAATTATCTCGAAAAACTAAAGCGTACTTAGGTGGAATAAAACCGGAACTTTATCCATTAGAAACAAAGCGGCTGCAGTTTGTCTGCAAAAATCCTTCCCCAAGCTACATTTGTATTCGCCCTTGTGCAGCGGCAGCTTCCACGTTATTTTTTTTTTGTTTCTTCCCTTCTTTTGAAAAAGATCAAAGGATATCCACACAACTGACATAATAGCACGATTCCGTCTTTGATAAAGAATACTTAAACAAAGGAGAACAAAAGTAGCTATTTGCCTCCACGCGTTTCTGTAGGCCGCACATGTTGTACATCTAAGTACGTACATATATATACAACGTATGTACTATACCGAAGGTATACAAGTTGCCTACTAATGAGATAGTCATGGAAAGCTAATTGGATTACATGTGAGAGCTTGAAAATAGATAATAAAACAAGTGATAAAGCATCTTTTTCAGAATATTTCAAGGAAAATTGGGCGGTGGTGCCATCTAGAAAATTACAATGATAGCATAGCAATGCGTAATGGAACGGCGGAGTTTAATTAATTATTTTCTTAATATTTTATTTTCATATCTATTACAAATTAGTATTATTTTGTATCTATATCTTATCTGTGAATAGTTTTAGTCGGACCTTTGTACATTTAGATTAAGTTATATGTAAGGCTGCAAATACGAGTGTTTTCGCAGTAATTTACGGCTCGGTTACTATCAATATTAACTATAATGAAAATAATTACTTATTATTTTAATTTGATTGTGTTGTTGATGTGACACAGCAGTATTGTGTCATTAGTATGCTTTCCAGAGTTGACTCACTCATACTCCTACAGAGAGGAGAAAATATATTGGTTTATTTGGAAAAGGATATTATTATTCCAGAATTTAATAAGATCATTCACATCACATTCTCACTCTTAGTTTTCAGTTAAACACTTGTCTATACGCACAATAATTTGAAAATTGGAATTCTTATGTGTAACCGCACACAATTTATCTGTTGTTAACCTTCCTGTACTATCTACTATATTTAGCGTTTTATGTAATGAAAGCTAGGTGTTCTCTAATTTGGAAATAACATCCAAAAGAATTTTCGAAAATTTGCTACTGCGATGTCTGAAATAAGCCGCTGGCTTACGAGAACCGTTTAGGCTTCTTGTCGATTTAAATTTAATATGAAGTATGAAGATTTCTCATAATATAAAACAGCTTAAAGCCACGTTTCCCATCTCGTCTCCTCCGGCTGTGTGAAGAATGTCCGGACAAACACCACGAATGCGTTTTAGAAAATTTTTTTTTTGGTAGAAACTATAAATTGATATACTTTTGAATAACTCTTTCTAATAAATTCAGCTATGAAAGGACACACATGGAGCAAACAGGTTACATAAAGCAATTGAGAATAAGATTGCTTGAGTAATTTTCCAGTTTTAACCATGTTCGAACCTCCATGTACAACCAACATTATAACTTGGACTGTCAGTTTATTGAACTTCCCAAAGGGATGGTTCTGTACCTAATCCGGTATTCATACACATACTGACCATACGGGTATGAATCCCGACTTCGGGTATGTCCGACCACATTCGAAATATCATCGCCGCCAATGAGTGCGCACTCATTTCTACAGACATAACTATATGTAGTTTAAAGAAACCTATGTACTTTAAAAGAAACTTGTTTCTTTTATGCGTGCTAGCTGCGTATTGAAGGTGAATATCCGCTGATGAGACCGGTCAGTTCATCGCTAGCCTAACGAGAGCGTCCAGAAGAAGAGCTGGCAAACTGCACACCTTGAGAGATGTTTGTTATTTTAAACAGTCTCGCCGAGGTAATTTGTCGATTAGTTGTACACGCCGGAATTTTCAAACCATTGGGGGTTGTTTCGACAAATACAGAATTACCCGAAAGTGCAACTTAATATGTACCTATCAGTTAAAAAACAGTTCTAACATTTTTATCTGTATAGCTTCCTAAATTCAAACTGTTGTTGTCTTTCCTTCCAATCCAAGACTACAATTTTATGAAAAATAATCACAAAAAGATATGGAATCTGTTTAAAATCATCCCTGCCAACGATGGTTTACTGCATTACCAGTTTTTTTTTGTAATGGATGGAATAAATGGTACAGTGAATTCTTCGACCAAAGAGCAGATTCTTCGTATGACCTGAGCTTGTCTTTCCTAAGAAATTTTTCAGGGTGTTCTTGGAATGGTGTATCTTCCTCCTGTTATGATATTGACATCTTACCCAGGCACTCAACGATTAAAGATCTTGGAGTTATCTTCGATTCAAAACTCTCCTTTGACGGACATATCTCCACAACAATCAACTCCACGCTGAAAGCATTAGGGTATATCGTTCGTATTACAAGGCCCGTCTTCACCATTGAGCCCATACTATTATTCTACTTTAGTTTTATACGTTCAAAATTAGAGTATGCTTCTGTAATCTGGTGTCCTTTCCATAAACACCATTCGTATTCATTAGAAAAAAATACAAAGAAAACTGTTAAAATATTATTATAAGCAACATGGCGATTATCCATTACATGGTTACAATCACATATGTAGATTTACCTCCATTATATAAAGTCGATCCTCTGGATGCACGCCGCGATAAAGCGGATATTAAGTTTCTACTTAATCTTGTCAATAACAGTATAGATGCCCCTAAGTTGTTGAATTATCTTGATTTTGTTATACCTCCTTCTATCAGAAGTTTCTGTACATTTTATACCCCAAAATCGCGAACTAACATAATGTTAAAATCTCCAATATATAGAATATGCAACACCTACAACTTACTATCCGATCATGCCACTGGTACACTTTTCTTTCCACTCTCTGCCCTCTTGATTAAATCCACCTCGTCCTTACAGTTTTTATAGTTTAGGTTTATTGTTTATAATGTTTTTATATACTTAGTATTTCAAATTATATATAAGTTTTCTAGTATCTAATTTACTTTTGTAACAAATTCCATTGTCCTGTAATTAGATTGTTAATCTGTTGAGCAATAAATCATCATTATCATCATTATCATCATATGACTTTTAACTTGTTACAGTCTTTTTCTACTTATATTAGCGATTTTACGCAGTCTACAGCTTGTTCCTTCATGTAAAGAAACACCTATCGAAGCTCACTGACTGATTTGCAAAAGACTTTGAGGAAGATAACGTTGAAGAATTTGGGTGGATAGAAGATCCTTTCCATGCTCAACCAGCGACTGATAGTATAATTGTAGCCTACTGCAACAGCCGAAAAACAAAAATTTGCTTCTTCATTTAATGGAGTTTTGAATATCAATTATATATGAATATCCATGTCTGAGTTCAAAATTATTATTCTGCATTTTAGGAAAATATGCAGCGATCACCAAACTCACCTATCACATTAACTTACTTGGCATTTTTTTTTGGGTTGTGTGACTCGATCTTAATAAATGCGAGCTTCACACTGTGAGGTTTATCTTAAGAATTGTTTTCGTTTGTTTCGGAAACCCCTGCACCAATGACTATAGCAAATGTCAATCTAATGCTTTACGGAGCAGCGCCGTCACAAAATACGTCGTTCGAATTTGTAACCATTTTACGGTATACGCTGATAACATCGAATGCAATCACTTTAATTTACTCATCGAGCATCTGATGGATTAAACTGCGAATTACGACCGACTAGCGCTGTGCACAGAAGTCTTCTTCACGATAAACAAAAGCCTCTGGCAGTACAATCACCGAGGCGTTACGTAAAATACCTATACATAAGGTATTAAGTACTGGCATCGGATAGAGTACCGATAACAACGTACACAAACTTGAATAAGCCCTCGTCGGTAAATGAAGTAGATTACATTTCAATTCTTGAATTGAAACTCCGTTCGGTCCATGCAGACGCATGCATCAAACAAGTAGGTAGCATATTCGATTACCTAATAGTCACAAAACAATGGAGGAATCGCGTAACGAGTTATAGCAACTAGAACGTTGTGTAATGTAGAACACCGATAATGCGGAAAGATGTGATTAGCGCTCAGCATTAAGGAGAGAAGATAATATGATTTCAACGAAAATAAAAAACTAACCCAAGACGATTAGCTGCAGTATTTAAACGCTTATAGTAACCAATATTTTGTGCAATTTTCTGTTCTTGTATTTTTCTACCTCGTTGTAAATTTTTTACAGCTGATAATTTATGTGGCCACGCCTTGTTGACTTATTAAAATGAATGATATTCAATACAGAGCTACTACAAAATTCTTACAATTTATGTACATACCTGCGATTACTGAAAACTTTTATTGTGAATGTTACATTTGATGAGGTCATTGTGACCTTTTTTATACTCCCGTATATTACATTTGTCCCTTAAAAATGACATAAACGAAGCACATGTGATTTACCTCGTTCGCAAATTTTCAAAAGCACAAGCCAAGACAGTTTAGGTTCAACAAGACAATGCAAAACCGCGTTCTTGTGACAACGATACAGAATTGCTGGCCGAAGGATCAAGTGATGGATAGTGTATTAAATTCAAATCGCAGTCAGCGAATAGTCCTGATTTGAAGGTTTTAAACCTTAGCTTCTTCAGTACTATTCAGTCTTTGTAGCACCAAACATCGCCAAAAACTATAGATAAATTAATAGATTGTATTGGAAGTGCACTCTAATTCTTTTGCTTATTAATGGCTTTATAAAATAAAACTCAACGTAAGTACATACATAAAAATGATAGCGATATAAATGCAGTCCTTTAAAGTTAAGTCTCAATAGCTATATCTATGTCGTACAATATGTATTTATATTGAACTACCGAAGTTTCTCTTACTCTAGTTCCCGGTATATTGTTATATCATCTCTGCTTTCAGTATTGCTCCTTACTGTAACCACAAGCGACGGCTTAATTGTATCTCTAACGAAATATTAATAGTCAAACTTCTCCTAAATTGGGTTCATTGAAGTCATGAATCGTTCCCTAAGAATTGTATTAACAAATCCTCATTCGCCGACGAAGTTTTGGATGTCGACATGCAACTTACGGTTTGAAGAAGTAAAGATAAATAACAAGGCAATTATAGGACTTTATACGATATAAACAGCAACAGAAACTTGAGATAACATATCACAGGCTACTACTGATTTACTAATGTCAAGTATGCCTAAGAGATTTGTTGAATGTGTAAGAAGCAAAGGAGAATTAATTCATTACTAACGTTTAAATGAATTTTTGCAGTCATAAGTCTAAAATTTCCACCGCTTCTTAATACAAATAAAATACATATCTACTGAAGGTTTCAACAAAATATACGAACATTAATTGGTATTCATTAATTTATAACGACCAGTAGACATTAACGGTAATCCTCTTTATATTTATAAATGCAGCAGAAGAACATCAGAGAAATTTAAAACGCTAATAGAATGAAGAACCAAAAAATAATAAAAAGGTTGAAGATATTTTGATTATAAAATTGAAATTTGCTTTCCATCTTTTGACGTGTAAGGTAATTTCATTACTGCTTCGTGAATAAATTACAGTGACAGAAAGTTGCAGAAATTTTTCACGAAAATATTCCACCGATAATGATAAGTACGGAACTTTGTAAAGGTTAATTTATGTCGTAAAAGATTCAACACACAAAGTTTCATAGATATCTGGGACACGTTTTTGAAGTCAAACCACTTGACATGGAGTGATCCAAATGAATATTAAACAATGCTAATAATGCAACACCTCCTAGCGGAAATGCTGCAAAAGTTTGAAACCAAGAATAATTGGAAAGTTCTCCTGACTATATTCTAAGTACGACACCGACTATCTAACTATTTTTGTATATACACTGAGCGGCAAAACAAATCAGTATTTTTTGATTCTCTTAATTTCAAATTTTATTTGTAAATGGTTTACTTTTTTGTCATTATCAATGCTCTAAACGCTTTACCCAACTTAAAATAACACCAACTTTACTATTAAATAGCAAATTTATCATCGCAACAATTAATTTAGCATGACATAATTTAAGACAAAATTCAAGCAGGTTTATCAGCAATGCTACTGTCAATGTGCAAGCTATTTTTATTTTGCGAACTATATTTTTACATTATGTTGTACTTTTGCGGTTCTTATGTTTTTCTTTATCGTCAACGTGTCAAGTGCAATTCACTGATTGTGAGTACAAGTTTGGTGCTACCACTGGCAAAAAACATGACGCTCTGAAACTGCAATTCTATAGACTTACAATAAAAATTTCATTAGAATCGTATTTTTAAATATAGCAATTGTCTTACTCATTTAATTTGATGATTACGAACTGGAGCGAAGAACGTTTTGTTGTTAAAACATATAAAAGATGATTTAGGGAACACTATGGGACAAAATTGTCTAAATGAATTTACTCTAATGAACACTGAATATGATTTACTTAGACAATGATATGACTACCGAGATTATCTTGTACCACTAGCAAAGTATGCTTAGAACCAATACCAATACATTTTTTTACGAAACTGCATTCTTAAATTGTCTTTTACTATATTTCAGGGTGGCCGGGTTTTTAGGGTTCAATTTATACACCTGCATAGAAAAAAAGGTGTGGCACAAAAAATGTAAAATAGCACCAGATTGCTGTTTGCGTTTGTTATAACGCCCGCTACGTTATACTAAATATTCAATCAACAGTATTATTCGGTATTAGTGAAGTAAACATCATTCCTCCTGGAACATGAATAATTCACGGCGAAGCGTCGCTTCGAGAAGACGCTGATTGAAACATGGGCGTCGCCTCTCGAAATAAATTAACATACATTCTTACATAATTGGCGTCGCCGAAGTTGCCCGGCCACCACTTTTTTTTCCGTTCAGAGACGCATACAACACGAAAAGATCACCGACAGGTCAGTGATAAATTGTCGAAGGAAGAATGTCGATTATTCTACCTATTTCTCTTGTGCTTTTTTTCACTCACTTACTTGCCGCTTCGACGGTCCAGTAGTACGGCGGCGGTACGAAGAGATTCCGGCGGGAACGGACGAATTAATAAAGTTTTTAATTTAAAAAAGTTGGAAATTTTTTGCGTACCTCACTCGGTAAAAGCACGCGTTGACCGTAATATCGCGCCTCGGCCCACCAGCTCCATCTCGCGGTCTATTTTGAATTTATATTGGTGGAAGTCAGACGGAAGAATTCCGGATTAAAATTTCTCTGCGAAACGCTCCGGTCGGTCCGTTCCGCTCCTACTGGCGGGAGAAGACGGCGTTTTTCTTTTGTTTCTTTTTTTCGTCTTGTATTAATTACCCGAAACTTCCTTTTCGTATTGTGCGCGACACTGTGCTCCTTGGGACTTAATCAGTACAATGGAACGAAATATAGAAATTTTAAAAAGAGTTTTTCGTACTTCATATACTTCATCATATCAGAGGGAAAAAAAGGAAACGTTTTCTTTTGTTTTAATGGTAGATTTTTTACGGAATTATAACTGAGTGTAACTTAAAAAGATTTCTTCGATTCGAATTGATGCAATAAGCGTAATTGTTATTATTCAGCTATTATGTTACGAGGAATGTTTCCAAAACTCTGGGAATTGTGGTCTAATTAAATTACACAGAACTTATTCAATTTTGTTGGAGACAGCGAAATCTTGAGATGTTTATGCAGCTATCCAGCGCAATATCGCTCACTCTGAATCAGTTATTCGATCGATATAGACGTGCTTTTGAAGCACTGTTTATTTGACCTTGGACAGCAGCTACATCTCAAAGAGCAATAATTTTCTTTTTGAAGAAATTCTTCAACGTCCGCAAGGGGTGTTTGGCAAGTCTACAGAACCTAAAAGTACTGTATATCGCGTAGCTTGGTATGGTGTAAGCTAGATTCAGATGTACGAGGTAGGCGCTATAAATTCTCGCCCTGACAGGCTTATACAGCAGGTTCAAGCGTGTTCAAACTGCGTTGCGACATGTATGCACGAACTCGAGGTTCACGCTTTAAATATGACGGTTCGAATAGTAGCAGTTTTCAGTAGCCAGCCAACCAACGTAACTAGCACATGAAAATGTCTAAAGTAATAAAAATTCTGTATGGGGGCAATCATCACTTACAAAAGAAGAGCATACGGCCGATCACATAAGACGTTGTTTAGACAGCGTTTACTGTGAGTCATCTCATTCGTACTCCACCGTAAAAAGTGGGCAAAATGTTTCCGTTTGGGGTAAGAATCCCTGGAAAATACTCCCCGGTCGGGTCAACCAATTGAAGTGATAACTCAACAAATTTCAAGTATTGACGATTTGGTGCTAGAAGATGGCCGTTTAAAAGTGAAGGAATTAGCAGAGGTAACGAACATATCCAAAACAAGTATTCCTCGAATTCTCCATTTGCTTACGAATAAAATCAGTGCAAGGTGGATACCGCGACCTCTCTCTGCTCGACAAAGTCAACGTCGAGTCGAATGTGCGCGTTTAAAATTCAAAGATTTCTTAAAATGCCTAACTCTGAAACTTTGAAGCGCCGTAGCGATAACGCATAACCGAGATACGAATTTTCGATCGCGAAATGTCGGTGAAATATCGAAGTCATAACCGTTTAAGAGCTACGGCCCGTCAAAGTTGAAAAAGAGACGAAATAGACGGTTTCCGATAGCAAATGCGACCACTCCGAACGCCGACTGCGCCGATCGAAAGTGCGCGTCGAGATCTTTAAAATGAGCACCGAACGGTCACGCTGCGACCACGCACAACCGAAAGTTCGGTCGAGATATGTCGGTGAAATATCGAAGTCCGAAAATTACCGTTTTTATCATCCTATAGATTTTGACGCGTCGAACAAGATTTTTTTAACACGCTTTGATATCTCTAAGCGTTTAGGAGATACGGACGTTGGAAGTTTCGGAACTTTCGAAAAAAACGCGAAAAAATCGACCCTGAAAACAACATCTTTCGACGTATTCTCGTGTCGCGTGTTAACGACGCCGTTCGGACGGACGAAATAGATGGTTTCCGATAGAAAGATGTGCGCGGAATCGATTGCGACCGCTCCGAACAGCCTATCTCTAACCGTTTAGCAGCTACGATCCGTCAAAGTTGCAAAAGAAAGAAAAAAATCCCAACTTTGAAGCGCTGTGGCGTTGAGCTAGGGCGTCGTTCTTTTGCCGGATTAGAACCCTGCTAGGAGTCCTTACGACGCACCAATAAGCGAACGTCTAACTCTTCCCAGTTAACGCGCAGCAGAAAGGTCGCATTTATTTCTGACCAAAACGATGAAATTTTTTCGACCCGAAAAAAATCAAGGGTCGGAATTTCGGGATTTCGACCCTACCAGAACGTGGCCATATGTGGATGTATTACGCCTGAGAAATTTCAGCCCCCTAGCTCGAACCATTTAGGAGATATGGACGTTTGTTGAGGGGATGCAAACTCAACTCCTTAAAGGAGCTCCGAATGGAGTCGAGTGACATATCAAAAGACGCGTGTTTTCGGGTAGATTACGATAAAAGGAAGTTTGCCTCACTATCTCCAACCGTTTAAGAGAAAATCGAGTTTAAAGTTTCAAAATTTCCAAAAATATTTAACTTCTAAGTTTGAGTTAATCAAAAGTACGCGTCGAGATCTTTAAAATGAGCACCGAACGATCACACTGCAACTACGCACAACCGAGATACGAATATATGGGGTCGAGTGACATATCAAAAGAATGTTTTCGATCCGAAAAATCGGGTGATTGCTCCGAACACTCTATCTGTAATGGTTTAAGAGCTACAGCCTGTCAAAGTTGAAAAAGAGAGAAAGAAATGTCCAATTTTAATGCACTGTAGCGTTGGAACGCGTTGAGCTAGAACGTCCTTACGACGCACCGATAACCGAACGTCCAACTCTCCTCGTTATCGTGCAATAGAAACATTGCATTCTTTTCTGACCAACACGATGAAATTTTTTCGACCCGAAAAATCGAACCATCCGATGACCACAATGTACAAGCGTCATTAAATAAGTCACAAACTCGTGTGGGAAAACTGAAAATAGCAGCGAGCTATTTCCCTACTGTCCGTGCGCTTACGCAGGCAGTGTTGACGGCGACCGTGCTACTGTGGAAGCGCAGCGTGCTGTTGTATGCTTTTCCGGGCAAACGAAACCAATTTACGGTGAAAAATATTGATAGCGTATAGCCGTGTATAACTGAGTCGAGAAATTCGTTCAGATTGCAACAGGCACACTTCGACGGGTGGAAGAGATGGTTCGAGTTGACAAGCGGGTAACAATAGACAGCATAGCAGCTGTAATAGGGTGTTCTCATAGTTTAGCCTACGAACTTATGCAAGATTGTTTGAATTTCCAAGTTTGGTGACGGCTTGCTCACAGAAGGATTCGAATGTACTTGTCCTTGCAACACCTCTCTCTGTACGCAAACGAACGGCAGGATATGCTTAACTGGATTGTTACTGGTGATGAATCGTGAATGCACCGCTACCAACCCGAAACAAAGCGTACTTCAATACAATGGAAGCATCCCTTTTCAAGGTTGTACCCTTAGGTGGTAAGGTTATGCTTACCGTGTTTTAGGATATTCAAGGAGTGCTGCTAACCCATTTCCAGAATAGAAATCAGAACGTGACTGCTGAATCATATTGTACAATTTAACGAAAGCAACCAGGCCTACTGACGAAAAGAATATTGCTCCATCACGATAATGTCATGTCGTATTTGGCTCAATTGATCCAGGTGAGCATTGCAGAATTTGGATGGGAATTCCTTGAACATCGTGGTTACAGTCCCGACCTAGACCTCCTTAGAGACTATCATCTATTTGGTCCACTTAAAGAACATCCTGACGACAAACATTTCGAGGATGATTACAATGTTCAACAAGAGGTATGCACGTGCTTCAGACGGCAACCCAAACAGTTTTATGCAGAAGGCATTGGGGCATTGATAAAGCGAGGGGATAGGTGTATTAATGTAAATGGAGACTTTGTTGAAAAATAAAACTTGTTTTTGGCCAACTATTTCTCTGATTATTTTTATAATAGCTTTTTGTGACCTACTTACTGACTTTCCCTCGGTGTATGTATCTCTACATAGATGCGACCAGTAGGATTTAAGCATCAAAGATATTCAGTGGACTATTCGTAAAATCAACGCGCTTATTTCGGATAAATCGGTTGTCATTTATTTTCGAAGATTGCATTCAAATGACATTTTTATTTTTTACATCGTATAAGCGTAGGTATGGTATATGGAAGTGTAATTATTCCATTCGGTAAACAAACGCCAAATACACTTATACACATAACACATGCACGTACATCTGTACCTACAACTAGAACCAAGTTAATTAGCGGATGTTTTGCAACACAGCCATCAAATACAAAATTATACGTCAACTGTTTATAAGCGGTATTTCAGTGTTTGATAGCAAAACACCACATCGTTTACCATGCTTAGAACTGCAGTATTGATTTTGTGTGTTTGTTTTGATCAAAACGAAAGTGCTTCAATCGTAAACGTGAGTTTATACACATACGTTTTATTATACGGTGTGCAATTAGAATTTTGGAAACGTTTATCGTTTAATGTCCTCCATTGTTTTAAATTTGACAATCGTGAAAAAGGTGTCGGCAAAATTCGAAATAAGTAAAATTTACAGCGTTTTCTTATCTTGGTGCTATTTTCTAGGCATTCTTTTAGATGTGTTTTAAGTAAAATTTTGTTTTTATAAAATGATTTTAAAATATATCAGCATGCAATGTTTCCTATGCTTAACTACTTCTCTTTTTCAAAACCTTTTAAACAATCCCAAAGATAAAGCGAATATGATGAAAATGTATAGAATTTACCAAATCGCAAGCAATTATTGTAATAAAGTTTACATTGGACAATCAAGAAGAAGAAGAAGAAGAAGAAGTTTAAAGAACATCTCAGGTGTTATCGTTTCGATAAACCAAAACTATCTAGCATGGGAAATCACATGGTAGAATCCGGATATAACATTCAACTAAAGAAACCTTACTACTTAAAAATGTAAATTCTTCTAAAGAATCAGATATATATGAAAAAGAACAAAAACTTCCCCAATAGAGAACCACCCACAATTACACACTTGAATCTGCTAGATGTTTTACTATAATGCTTTAAGCATGCGTTAAACATACTGTTTCTTTTCATTACCCAAAAAGATACAATATACCCGGAATTCCTAATAGGTTGTAAAAGCTCGTAATTAAGAATTCATTAGGCCTGCGTAGGGAATATTGCTTGCTGATGCATTCGTACAAATTGTCTGTAACTCGGTTGACAACAGGAGTACATGTGCTCTTGAAACGCTGCGTTCTGAATAAGGTATTAATTTGAGTGGTGTGGAGTTTACTGCAATACTTATGAATTATATAACCACACAGTCCTTGAAATCATTGTTGTTATTCCTGTTATTCCGCTAAAAACGTGATTTGATTTTCAAACTACTTTAAAATAATTTATGAGACAAATGCAAGGAAATTCTGATGGCAGAATAATGTAATTCAGTTAGAGTTGGGATAACTAACACTTTATTAATTATATAACCTGCAATCCATAACAGAAGCTGGCAACTATAGAATTTTTTGATGACTAGAAGTAAGATTCGAAATTTCGATTATTAAAAATCTAAACAATTTGCTAAACTATTACACTAGCGCCACCAAAATTTCGGCTCATCGAAATATCGGTGTTAATAATATTTTATATTTTATAATTCTCATCTAATTTCAATTTTGCCTGTTTATGTCTCTTTTTTAAGAGTGCTTTTGAAACCGTTTTCAACCATCGAAAACGTTTACCGCTGGATAAAATTTGTTATACACGTCTGTTTGTTACTGATAAATTTAAATTATATTTTATTCGTTGCGCTGTTACATTACTCGAAGAAGCTAACCAAAATATCGATGAGCGCTACATTCGACTTGATTACTCCTCTTAGCGCAATTTTTGTCATAGAAATTTCCCATTATAAAATTGTTGATGAGATGGAATCGTCTTATTTTCTTAGCTATGGCTAGGCTTGAATGCCCTGCCTCTTTATAACGATTTATTATTGTTTTTTCCTCCTACGATAACAATTTATATATATTTACATTATTTATAAATTTGTTAAAACAATAAATACACATTTGAATATGTTTAGAGACGTTTTACACTGAATGGTAATACCTGATTTAATAAGGCATTGTTTTGAGTTACCATCCTTGTAAATATTTTCTATATAAAATGTAATAAATTATTTTAATGTATATTTTCTCTTCCATTTATATTTCTTTCCAGTTCAGCATTAACCTCAATGCACAATTTGCCGAAGATATAAAAAAAACAGATATTCTGTTCAATAGTTCATATGAAACTATAGAAATGTCGCTGAGTGTAATGGTAAATAACATTTGTTGTTCAAGGAAAAATTGTAAAAGTGTTTTTCTGGCATATTAATATATGGTAAAATAGATACAAGACAGTCTGTCTACGAAACTATTTTTATAAAAGGTCTCATAAACAAGATATTCAACTATTTTTCTCTTTTTGTTGTTTTAATTCAGAGAAAAAATCAATTTAATTGCTTCGACACTTCAGTACGAACGTGTTTAGAATATATTTGGACGCGATGTATATTTTTTATGTATTTGAAGTTCGTTTAAACTGCATTTAAATTTACTTACACTAGCGCTCATAATAGTGTGAACACTTTCTATTCCATGCAAAATTTGGCGTTTGCTTCAAAACTTTACACAAAACTATTATAAAAACAAGTAAGAAGTATTTATTCATGTATGACTTTGCAGATGTATGCGCAAAAGAAAAAGTAATAATAAACATTAAAAAACATAAAGTAGGTTATACTTTCTTCTCAACGAAAAATCTGCCTCTAGATTTAATAACTACTGGGACAATTCGTGGTATTATTTCTACCTACTACAGTATATTTTGAGGAATATTGTTCCACTCCCTCTGCAATACCGCCCAGATATGGGTTTTGGACATAGGACGCTCTCTTTTAATTCGTCTGTCCAGTTCGTTCCAGAGAAGCTCTATCGGATTAAGATCCGAACTCTGGCGAGGTCAAGTAATTATTCTTAATATTCCTTCATTCTCTGCCTCAGCGTGGTAGTTTTTGCATAATAACGACATGTGCTTCGGATCGTTATCGTGCATCGATTCAAAATTCTTGCCTATTAAGCTCAATACGAATGGTAGCATTTTCTTTTAACATCTCTCAATAATTTTCCTTGTTCATTATTCCATCGATTTTCACAAGATACCCTTGTTAATGAAAAACAACCCCATGCAAGAATAGAACCACCACCTTTCTTTATTGTGAGTGTAATGCATTCAGGAAGCACTTTATCGTCTTTTGAGCGCCTAACAAATGTTCTGCGATTTTGACCAAACACTTCATATTTAGACTCATCAGTCTATAGTACGTTTCCCCATTGTTCTATTACCCAGTCTTTGTGAGTGTATTTGTTTATTCCCACGACGTAGTAATGGTTTTCGTGTAACAATACGGCCGTGGACATTCTTTTAAACGATGTTTTACTGCGCTAATGGAAATCTTCCTGTTTCTGGGCTGATTCATTTCTGTCATAATTTCAGGAGCCGTTAACCGTGTATTTCTCTTACTGAACAATTTTATGCGTTCATCGTCATCCTTGAGGACGTTTTGGACACTTTTTGCTAGTAATTGTACCAGTTTGGTAAATCTACTGTGGATTTTCTTACATTAAGTCGCCTGGAGATATTCCGAACGGAATATCCATCTTAACGTAGCGTTGATATTGCTGATCGTGTTTTAACACTAAGCGGTTTTCCGCAAGGCACTTTTACACAGGAATTACAAGGTAAGCGCTATAAATTCTCGGCCGATATAGAAAAAACAAATTTCGAACAATATATAACAAGAACTGCTGTTTTCAACTCACTGTCGTCCTTAAAACGACGCCTCCTAAGGTTTTTTTTTAATTAGAGAACAAATAAAAATGACGCAGTTCAATAAAATTTTAGAGCTGGGATTTCATTTATAATGTCATCAAATTTCTACCCGCATATTACCTAAAATATCTAGACCTGGTGTTGTTTGTGCTGTACCTAATTATTTCACGATTTTGAGGAGTCATATTCCAGTTTCGTTAATTATCAACTTAGTTCTTAATAAATTGTGTAAATTAGAATTATTACATGAATAAAAGCACTTATTTTGTTAAAATTTATAAAGTGTCCATCCTATTATGAGCGGCGGTGTACATATTCTAGAATCAGAAGTAATTACACTACACATCCAAAACAGTTTCGGTAATATTCTTAATTGCACACTGGTTTTTATAGAACTGATTATTACACAAATAATGTTATTTTTTAATGACAGACCTTGATAATCGACCACAATCACTCTCCCAACTGCAATCTCTCAATTTCGCTAACGATCTTCCAAAAAAAAAAAGAGATCATAACTTACAAATAACCTTTTCAATTCTCCCATCGTATTGCAACATTTTCCCCGTACGAACGTTATCCACTATTATTTTCCGCATCCTGTTTTTCCTCGGCACGCATACACACGTAGCAACGCCGATTCGAGAAAGAAAAAAAAAACCTGACACACCGTAGACGCGACATTATCGTACGCACTTTCGCGCTGTTTACTTTTAAAGGGTTTCGGCAAGCCGATTGAGCCTCCCCCAGGAGCCTTTCCCTTTCAAGCGGGCCTCATGCAGCTACTCGACGATAAAAAAAGTTATCATACCTTCTGTGGAGGCAGCCTAATTCACCCGGAGTGGATTCTAACGGCCGCTCACTGCATACAGCTAGACGCGGAATCGCCGGCGATGAAAACGTAAGATAATCTTCGCTCTTTTTTCCGGGTGAATATGGAAGGATATTAAAAATGAATGACCTCGAGGGTGACATTATAACTTTCTTTCTAGTATCGTTGGTTAGGAGGGATATTTCGGAAACGTGAGTTTGATTTTAATATTCGATATCGTGTTTTAAAAAAATATTTTTGGATGAGCTTGCGTATTATTCTCAATAAGAACACGGAATATCCTCGGAGATTTAAAAATGAGGGCAACTTACGTAATTAATTAAGGGTTGTGCGAAAGAGTTTACAGTTTTCAAGTATGTATAATAACAGTAATAAATGAACTGTTTCCGGAATTGGACCGTGTCATGATAAGTAGATAGAAATAAAGGTAAGAGGAAAATAAAGAAATAAAGAGTAAAGAAAAAGAAACAGTGGAAAAAGTGAAAGGTGAAAAAGAAAAAAAACGAGTGAAAATGAGTAAAATAGGTAGGTGAAGAGGGCCAGAAAAAAGAAAAGAGAAAGGCGGGATCTCGACGTTTCTCCTCAGCGGTAGTCTTCTGTCTTCTATCTTCTGTCTTCTGCCTTCTGACTTCTGTCTGTCCCCTGTTCCCTGTGTTCTGTACTTTTTATTTCTTTGGTTTCCTCTTATTTTTATTTCATTTTCTCTTATACCTTATCATGATATGGTTCAGTTCCGGAAACACATTCATTTATTACTGGCTCTGGCGGTGAAAGCCTACGTAGTCATGTATAACAATAAATTTCGCAAAAGATACTTTAGAAATTAATATTCCCCTACAAGTATTATATGCAGTGGCACTTATTGCAAAGTACAATGGTAACATTTCAACTTAATGCACAAATGCTTAATGCAGCAAAAAAGATTCGAAACTGGCCGTGGGAAAATCTTTGAAACAAAAAATCTGAATATTTTGTCTCTCCTTTATTCAAAATATCCTCCAAAATATATGTTCTAGCTAATTTTGTTGAATTGCCCCTAGAGCTTGTATTGTAACCGTTTTAATAACCGAAATATCTTCAAAAAGACATGCTTTCAACTTTCTCGCTCCAGCCATATCCGTACGAAAACTATAACTACCCAATTCCCTCCTTTTTGGCATATCTTCAATCAAACAAACTAGCAATATAGCATAGCGTCTTCCTAACGCAATCACACTCATCTGCACTATCTTGGCAATATAATAGTCGCATACTGAATGTACAATTTATTATAAGGTAGGTAGATGATTCAGTATCCCTCCCAAATCCATTTTATAATGTATTCATTCTCCTACCTATTATGTTTGAATGTATTTTGTAAATAGGTCTTATTATTATGAATAGTTATGAATATATACTATTAACATTAGATTATAACTGCCATTCAAGACTAGCATGAATTTCCCTAAATATTTTTAAAATAGTTCTAAGTATAACACAAATATTTTAGGTGCGATCGAACTTATGAAAGGTAGTGTACGTATGTAGTTTTCGCAAATGGAAAATCGCACGGTATATTCAATCGTTACCTGCGAACATCTAAACAAACCTGAAGTTTACGATATTTCGTTTGCTACAATAACAGCGTCATGTTATGTGTTTTATAATTTAAATGCCAAATAGGTTTTAATTTGAAAAGATACAGTTTACCAAAAAAAATATTAATTAATTTAACAACGACCAAAAAAACAGTTTGGTGATATAGAAAATGCTCAGTAGAATAAAAAGGTGGACTAATTCTAAAAAATAAATTTCTATCGTGAAAGTGAAGCTTTACGAAACACTGAACATGGACATCATTAGAGACCGGATTATATGCAAAGCGCAAAAATTTAATTCAATTTCTTTATTATGTTTTACGTCTATTTGTAGATGTCTTACACTGATTAAAGTTAATCAACGCTAATTAATTTAATCAGCGTAATACATCTACATATAGACATAAAATATAATAAATAAATTAAATTAAAGTTTTCCACTTTGCATATAATCCGGTTTCTAGACATTATAATTAAATTTTTTCTGTAGAGGTAAAAACCCTAATTATTCTTATTGGAGAATACTAGCAAAAAATAACAAACATGAAAAGTAAAATATTTAATTAACTATACTCTATTTTTTTTAATTCGGAGGAGTAAAACGAAAACACGCGTTTAAACAACAGAATTTTTCAGCTACTTTTTGACGGCAGTTTTAAAACTAGCTATGATTTTATATAACTTGTAGTTACATAATTAATTACATATTCACTACAAAAATAAATAATTACTCAAATATGATTACTCAAATATGAAAAACACTGCAGAATAATAGTCATTGATCAAATACACATCATACTAGATTTCAACTTTATATATCCTACATCTTTTAATGGAAGTTTCTGAATATTGCTCTATTTTAATTCTTATTTTTATATGATTATTTACAAGCGAATAACAATTTAAATTAATATTAAATATAGCGTATACATATTAGACAATAACTCTACCTTAAATACACGTTAATACATTACATTACCCTCTAAAATAATTATTCATGTCCATGTAACAATATGGCACCCGTTAATATATTAAATATTGGTAGTGTAATTTTCCTGAAAACAGCTAGCCTACTTTTTAGCGCTTCTTTTAATACTCCTCCGAATTAAAAAAATAGAGTATAAAATTATGAATGCAACAATAATAACGTTGTTTATTAATATTGTTATGGCTATGTATACTTAATAAAAGTATGAAAATAAAACAAGATAATCTGATTAAAACTTAATATAAATAGTGTCAAATGTTTCTTTTCAATTCTTTTTTTAGAAACGAAACGTTCGTAGCTGTTGGTAGCATCTACAGAAACGGTAGAGGTGGACAAATAATCCGCGCCAAAGGCTATAAAATCCACCCGGATTACCTATCAACCGGATTGAACGATATCGGATTGATTAAATTAGTTAGACGGGTAAGATTGGGTATTGTATGTATCGAAAAAAATAAACCATTTGATACTAAAGTTCGAGAATCAATGCTTTAAGGAAACAAAGTGAAATTGGTAAAGTTACATCTAAATAATCAAGAATCACTTATTGGCAAAACAGTATATTTAACCGGATTTGGAATTATCGACGGTAAGAGTTCTATTATACTCTATTTTTTAATTCGAAGAAGTGTTTTTAAATTGAGGCCCTAAAAAATAGTCTAGCTGTTGGTCAGCGATATTTGATATATTACCAGCCGCCATATTGTTACAACATCTGATTGATGTTTAGATCGTGTATTTCCCTAAGTGCGTTTGTATTTAATTGTTCTCCCTAAATTTGCCTTGTAATAATAATTACGTTAACTACAACTTATATAAAATATTAGCTAGTTTTAAAACTGCCGCCAAAAAGTAGCTTTCAAAAATGTCCTTGTGTAAACGCGTCTTTTCATTTTACTCCTCCAAATTAAAAAAATAGAGTATAGGAATAGAAAATAACAAAGAGAATAACTGTTTGGCCAATTATAGATTTCTACAACACTGCCGAGAGATTACGTAAAGCAACGATGCACATAAGTTCTTACCAGAAATGTTTCAGCGATCAGGAATCTTCGAAAACCGAATTATGCGCAACTTCAACCGTTCAAGAAGGAAAAGCCTGTAAAGTAGGAGTATCCGTATTCGGCGATGTACAATGTAGATTAATTTCAATATTTTCAGGGCGATAGCGGTGGTCCTTTAACTCTAAAAAGAAACATTTTACCAAATCGGAATAACGAGCCATTTAGCCTTGTTACCATTTTGTCGCATCGGATTCAATCATTCTGTCTACACCAAGGTGTCTGCCTTCATATCTTGGATTTCAAGAATAACTAAAATCAATTTCACAAAATACAATAGATCATAGCGATACTCTAACAAAAATTTAGTTGAAATGTTCAATGGAAATATATATATTGGATGTTTGAATTTGACATTTAGCGCAAGTCTTTGAAAATGAGATTGCGTCCGCTAATTAATGACACCACCTAGTGATCATTGTTGCAACTACAATATTTTCTCTTTTCTTCAAGAAAATGAAATACAAAAATCTTTTAGTTTGTACTGAAAATAATAGTAAATGAATTTAATTCAACAGGAAAATTATTTATTAATTTTAAATATACTGAATTTATTCTTAAGCGACTTAGGCAGCATATAGTCATCTATGAACTACTGGAGAAATTTAAGTAATGAACTGAATAGATTACTGCAATTTATAATGCGAAAGAAAACCAATAATATGTTATCAATAAGTTTTCAAATAGTAATTAAAATTTAAGAAAAGTGTCAAGGCGCTGATTATAAGCTTCTTATTAACAAATCATTTATTAATTTATAAATATTTCGGTTTCTCTTTGCTTACTGACAGTGGTCCATCTATGATGAACCAATTGAATCTAAGTTGATTACTGCAATATACACCAGAATCGAAAGCAATATTTCAAATGTAATTTAAGTTAAAAATAGAAAAATATTAAATATTTAATAAAATTTTAAAAAATTCGCAAGACATGAATTATATATTATTGAATTTACCTATTAATATTAAAGGATTCTGTAGGGTTTACGTCGTAATAATCGAGTCATCTATGAGTAAGGGATTAAGTGATTGACTAAAAAAATTACTATAATTTATGCTACAAGAAAAATAAAAAAATATAATTTGAACTTTTAAAATAATTACAGTATAAACTATATGTAATCAAGAAACTGTTAAAATTACCGAAATACTGATTATACAGTATTGGGAGAATGAACCGCAACATTTCTTAGAATTCCATAAAAGGTTCATTACCTGGGTTCACGTAATCCTTTACGAAATTCTCTTAGTTAAATGCCTAGATCAATAAGAGTGTTAAATATATTAACCAAATTTAGATGTACAAATCCGGCTATAATCATATTGTAATTGTGTGCATATTGCGCTAAATATGACAAAATAGTTTGTTAAAAGCGATTATTCTATCCTTAAAAGGATAGAGTCTATCGATTTCAGGCTGTAAATAAATATGTTAATAAAAAATATATAAATATATAAGAAAACGCAATGTCTCAAACAAAAGGCATGGTATGGGTCTGGTGCGCGACAACAATGCGATGATAGGGTATGTTTAATTAATAATTAATTCAATAACATAACTAAACGACATGGAAGATATAAAAAAATTTATTTACAATAAGACTACTACATATTACTGTATGTATAAACACTAATAATTTCTAAGAAGTTGCTCAATATATTTTGGTAGCTCAGATACATGTACTTGTTCCTGTAAATACAAAATTAATAACAATTCACAAAAAATAACAGCAAAATACTTTTAATGTCGTATCTCTACTTCGCAGCTGCGCCACACCATTTGCCAAGGTACTTTGATTAATAAGAATGTTATATGGGATACCCATTTGATCGTATTGATTCCACTGGAATTCCAAGGTGTGTAACGATGCAGGTAAAAATAATGACGAAACATTATTGGCTCGCAATTGTTTGCATAAATATAAACTCAACTGGACTAGATCTTCATTTGTAGAACTTTCTAAAAGACGATAAAACTGAAATATACCAGTTAGCTCCATAGATTGATTTATTGAAACCTCTGGTTTTAGGTAGTGCAAAACTCACTTTATAAGGTGAGAGTTTACGGTGGAAGCGAAACATTAAGCGTCCGTCACCTTTAGGGTCTGGTTCTTCATAAGCGTCGCAAAGAATGTTCAAGAGCATTGCACCTGTTGATATGGTATTTGTTACATAATGAACAGGTTCTGTATTGCGACCAACTTTGCACTAAGTATTGAATAAAAGGAAAAAAGTCAATAAATTACATTATATTTGTCTTTTTACGATTGTATTGTAATTTCTAAGTTGCATTAAATCTACACAAAACTAAGCATTAAATTATATATATACCAAAAAACAAAAAACAACAGTGTCCTAATAATATATTCAAAGAAATAATATTCTAATAGGTATTTACTAATAACCAAAAACACATCCACTATTTTTTTGCGACTGAGAGCTATGGTGCGTATAAATCATCAAATTTGTTCCAGAAAGCGCAGCACATGCTCAGGTAAAATTGAAAATAAAAATTCTTCCACGTGAAACTAGTGCCTTTATATTATACTCTCATTCAGTATGCATTCAGCATATTCCCGAGATACTGGAGACGTGTGTGATTACGTTAGGAAGATCCCATTTTATATTGTTAGTTTATTTAATCGAAAGTATGCCAAAAAGTTCAATATAAAACACTGTCAATCACTAAATAATAAAAGTCAATCTGAGGACTCGTATAGCAGTAAGAGAACCACAGTTACGTTCTATGTACAAACGGAAACGACTAAATTAGGCAAAAGCTCACGCAAATTGGAGGGTAAATGTTTGGGAAAATGTGTTATGAACGGACGAATCGAAATTCGAATTATTCGAAAGTAAAGGTCGTACATTTGTTCGTCGTCGCTCTGGAAAAAGAATGTGAGACAACTGTATTTCAAAAACAGTGGAACATTGAAGAGGAAACATCATAGTATTGGGTTACTTTGGAGACGGAAGGATTGAAAAATTATTTAAAATAGATGAAAGAATGGTAAAAGATGTGTATTTGAGAATCCTAGAAAATGATGCGGTACCAACTGGATGTGAATTAATTGGGGAGGGGTTCATTTATCAGCAATATAACTACCCCAAACCTATCCTATCCTTAAGGGAGTGGTCGCAACCTTATTGAGCTCTTATGGATCACTTGGACTGTGAGGTCTGGAAAAAATCTCTGACTGGCACAGAAGCATTCTAGTTCTAAGGATGCGGTGTATCCGTCAGGCAATTGTTAAAGCAAAAGATGGTTACTTTGAAGAAGGATTATAACAGCATGTATTATTTTAGAATATACTATTTTATCAATAAAACATTTTAAGTTAATGAGGAAAGTTTGTTTCTTTAATAAATCTCTCGTAAAAATTATCTGTTTTTATTATTGTATATAGTGTAATCAAACTTATGAATGGTAGTGTATACCTGTAGATGGATCTTATCAATTGCTTCATAATTTAGGGTGCTAAGCTTTATAGATTCGATAACTTGGGAACCCCATGGATAATCAGCATGGATATCCACATACTGATGCCCAATTCCTTCAACACGTGTATCTGATAAAGAGTATCTGCTAGGTAAAACTGAAAACTAAATATACCATAATGATCGTACAAAATAACATCTTACAAAACATTACAATTCTCCACCATGTCCTACGCTGACGTTGCAACTGATGAAAGAATCTAGTAGATTCGCTACTTGGTACAAAAGTAACACAGCTTAGCATTTTACTATTCTGCAATTTTTTTCTGAAATCTATTGGATTCTCGTCACTGCTTGAATTTATCATCTCCTGGTTGGGTAAAATTTCAGCGATACCAAATGGAAATTTATTTGAACAAATATCTTTGGCATACAAGAAGGTATCTTCAAAGTTGCCATTATTGAGAAATACCGAAAACTCGCGATTTATTATTGTGCTATGAAACCACTCTCGTTTTAAATTTTCTTCTAATAATGTTCCAATTGGTCCCGCTTTAAATATATCAGCAACTCGCTTAAGGAACCCATGCTTCTCACATAAGTCTATGATATTTTTAAATACCAGTGTGTCTGTAGAAATTAAAAACATTGTACCAGTTTTCTTTTACATTTTAGTTATTGCAACTTACTATTAGTTATGCTCTTCATGAAGAGGGTTTTCTCTGGGCTCTAACGGAATATTTCCAGGAGGTGCTACAAAGTACTCTTCTTGCAAAACAGACGCATTTGATAAAATATCCTCTCTACAATTGCCTTCCGTTACTTTATCCTCACGAACTTCTAATGGTCTAGAAATTATTGAAATAGATAAATATATAAAAAATATATGATTTCAGGCAAACTGACTTATCTTCTAGTACAGTTACTAAAGGTTCTACGCCAGTGGTATCGACTTGATGTATTTGATCAGCAAATTCGATGGCTGCTTCTAAAGTTTCTATGCCTTCTCGGTTAGCGCAATCAACCAAGGACAATCTCTCAAGCAATGTGATGGTTGCTGCATCAATGCGTGTCTTCGGTGGCAATTTATTATAATCTATTTTAGATTTTACAGGAGTTTGCGGCACTAAATGTTTGCGCTTGGGTTTTTCAAGAATCTTATTGTATGTACAATAATATCTAATGATTTTAAACTTGTGGAATTGTTTAATACAGCTCATATCAACCTAAATCCGATATTAATTAAAATAGGTTACTAGCAACGCATTGATTATTCCGATGATTCTAAATTGACGGGAAAAAATTGAGGTTATGTTATACACTCAATTCCACCGCTACGTTCACCCACCTTTGCGATTACTTTTATAAGTACATTCAGCGAGAATAATCTGGTCGAAATGGAGAAATTCAATTTAGATTTGTTAAAGCAATAAATAATACAAAATTCGATTTCAAAAATTTATTATAATTTACTTCTTGCATTATTAGAATCTGCAAAAACAGATGGATCCCCTACAAAAAAATCCGGAATAATATTGTCTTTATACACGGGATCAATAGCATATTTATCCATATTACGTATGCCACCATATTTTAATAATACGTCGTCATCAATGAAAAACTTTCCAGTAACAGCTTTGGGATCTTGTATCAATATAGCGTACGCTGCATCCGCCATAATTTCGGGTTTTCGAGCATATCGTTTGCTTAAGTCGCCGGATAACATTTCCGTGGCTGCAGTATATATCACTACAAAAAATGTATTGCACTAACTGATACAAATTTTTCATGTTAATTTACTTTTCTTAGGCCATAATGCATTGACTCCTATTCCATAAGATTTAAATTCTTCATGCATCCCTAACACACACATTGACATTCCATATTTCGCCATAGTATAGGCAACATGATTGCTAAACCAAAGTGGATTCATGTTTAAGGGCGGTGAAATATTTAGAATATGAGGATGTTTACTTTTCTTCAAGTAAGGTAAGCATTCCTTCGTTCTAAAACGGCAAACGTATCTAATATAGTTTACCACTATTATTTAATTACTTATTACACTAAGAAAGTCCCTCTTGTATTGATATTGTGCATGAGATCGTATCTTTTAATTTCGGTGTCTTCTGTTCCAGTTAAAGAAATAGCAGAAGCATTGTTAACTAAAATATCAATACCCCCGAATTTGTTAACTGCAGCTTGAATGGCAGCTTTAACTTGTTCTTCACTTCGTACATCGACAATACATGGTAGAGCTTTACCACCTATCTCTTCAACTAAAAAATAGCATTACATAGCGTATTCATTTTTCAATTTTAAAAACATATTAACTTTCTTTAGCCGCTGTGTATATGGTGCCTGATAATTTTGGATGCGGTTCAGCTGTTTTTGCGGCAATAACGATATTGGCACCATCCTTAGCGGCTTTGAGTGCAATTGCTTTTCCTATACCACGGCTTGCGCCCGTAATAAATATTGTCAGCCCGGACAACTTTCTGGCAAAATAAATATTAATGTTACATATTTGACTCAACTACTGATAATGAATTGCTCTTATCAGTTGAACACATGTTATATTAACAGTTAGCGACATTTTTAATTTATGGATATGTGAAAGCTAATTACATTGCAATGATATTACATTCTTAATATTATTTATGTTCTGTATTTTGTACTCTACTGCAAATAAAAGACACTTTACAAATTACATACCCTGTATTATTAACCATATTTTATCTGAAATAACAGTTTATGACGGAATATTTTGGCCAATGTCAGGTAGCACTCTGGCACAAATTCAAAGTTCAAATACATGCATATGTGTATTGCAGATGTCGAAAGATAATTACATCGAAAACGCAAAATCATTCCAATCTCGCATAACAAATTTGCTAAAGAATATTAAAGATAAAATATTTATGAGAAATTCAACTATTCATTTCTTTCACTTATAAAATAGCCACATTTTATTAGTTTCCCTTCTAAAATTTATTTTTTAACGTTACTTTCATTTGAAAGGCTCTCGATAATTTATAACGATTTACAATTATTCTCTTTGCAATTATGTGTTCTATACTATATATTAAAAGTAAATGTTAAGTCTAAACTTCTTTAATATAATTAATAATATTAATTTTTTATCTATTTTTGATATTTTTTCGTATGGTCAATAATAAATTATGCATATTCATTAGTGAATATCTCCTCGACCGTTAATAAATAAAAATTCAAATTGTGACTTCATAATTTTAAAGCAAAATATGATAGTGTTTTTACTTGCTCCACATTTTTACTTAATTAAGATTATCTTATAATTATAATTATGTAAGCAACATACATTTTGCATCCCTGCCTGTAATTTTAATAAAAAGAAGATCTTATTTTCATAATAACTTATTTATACCATAGTATATACAACAAAAATTATAATAAATACTGGACTTTGCATTTCATTTGTAGGTCAAAGTCTACAAATTTTGTATATAAACATTTTACGCTCACCTGCCTGCTTTTACATTATCATTTACTGTTAGGAATCCGTTAAAACGTTACTTACGTTTATTAATAGCAAATATGATCAACACAGGGTAAGCAAAAAACCTTATCGAGTTTATTGGTTATATTTCATTAACATTGTGATTATTGCAGAAAATTAGCTGGACTCACAGTATTTGTAACTGGAGCTAGTCGCGGTATTGGCAAAGCAATTGCTCTCAAAGCTGCGAAGGATGGAGCAAACATTGTAATAGCTGCGAAAACAGCTGAACCGCACCCAAAATTACCTGGTACAATTTTTACAGCAGCACAAGAAAGTAAGAGCCAACCAATTCATCACCATACATTATACTTACAAGATGTATTTATATAGTTGAACAGGTAGGGGGAAAAGCGTTGCCTTGTGTCGTTGATATACGGAATGAAAATCAAGTCAGATCGGCAGTCGAAGAAGCTGTAAAGAATTTTGGTGGTATTGATATACTGATTAATAATGCATCTGCGATTTCTTTAACAGGTACTGCAGAAACTAGCATGAAACAATATGATTTGATGCATAACATTAATACGAGAGGTACTTTTCTTGTGTATGTGTTCAAATACGCTGCAAGAGTAAATAACAAGTATACTGTGGTTGTAGATCAAAGGAATGTCTTCCTTATCTGAAAAAAAGTAAACATGCTCACATTTTAAATATTTCGCCACCATTGAATTTGATCCCTGGTTGGTTCAGTCGTCATGTTGCTTACACGATGGCCAAATATGGAATGTCGATGTGTGTTTTGGGTATGCATGAAGAATTTAGACCTTTTGGAATTGGTGTTAATGCGTTATGGCCTCGGACAGGTAAGATTTTCTATTCTGGATAACAAATGAAAGCTAAAGGTAGTATAAGTTAGTATTAGTAAAAGGATTTTTGTTGTCATTACTACCTATTACCCATGTTAACTTTGGGGTTCATTAAAGATAAACTAATATTTTCTATTTAAACAATCAAAGCAATTATTTGTAAAGTTGTTTAATGAATGTCCACAAAAAATATCGTATGTCATTGAGAAGTTTGAATAAATGTTTTATAGTGTGCAAAAGGGAGTCCTTGGGATCCTTTTTATCCCTACAACACTATTCCCAAAATTATCGGTATATACAGATGTCCACGTTATGTATGATGACGTGCGTTTAAAGATCTGTTTGACATATTATTCGTCAAACAGATCTTTAATAGAAACTATCCGTCAAATAAAACCCACTTTCGGAAAAAATATCTACACCATTTTTACGTTAACTTCCTATATAGGATACGCCCCGTAAAGTAATACAGACAAATTACAGTCAAAATAGGTAAAATTTATGACAGGTGGTATTTAAGAAAATTATGTATAATTCAATAGAATTCGGATAACTAATGATCACGTATTGAATAAAAGTTACATTGGTAATAATGGAATTTTTTGGCATTTATAATACTTTGTTAGAAATGAGATTGGAATATTTAATTATTAAAAATTAAACAATTTTTATTTAATTGGGTATTATAAAAGTGTACAAAATGCCAAACAATCAGTGAGCTGTTTGTAATGTATTAATTCTTGTTGTGTATAAATAACGCAGTTAGTCGCATCTGAAAAAATGTTGGTACCAGGACTTCGGAATTGATCCCTTGGCAGTGACTGAGCTTCAAATCGTAATTGATGGTTGAGCAGTACCGCCTATAGTGTTCTGTCAAAAATTTTATTTACGAGCGTCATCCGCCAGATGTCCAGCATTAACCGTTGCCAGATTTCTAATAAAAGGGTTATTTCAAATAATAGATTAGCATTCCCATATGATTATATTATTTTTGACAAATTTATTGTAAAACGTAAACGCAATTTAAAATTGTATAAGGATGATGTGTTGTGTTGTTTCGTCCTTATACAATTTTAGCTTGTGAGTTTTTAACGTAATTTTGCAGTTGTGATGCTGTTTGTGGTATTGTTTCCATCTGTTTTGAAAGCAAGTAAGATAGGGGATGACAGTTCTAACTCTTCCATTGTATGTATGTACCATCACATTCACCACAGAATGTTTTTGCTCATCAGTTGTTTCGTCCACACATAACCGCAGTTTTTTATCTTTCAATTCTACTTTAATTCTTCTTTCAACATATCCAAATACTTACTCCAGAAGGAGACAAATGCTTGTTGATCTAGTAAAGTGAACGGTACCTTACATAAAATAAAACAAACACCTAAATCAAATATTAATTGTTCGCTGTATCATTTGCCACGGATTGCAGAACAGTGTTTTATACTTTTTAAGTTTTATTTCCATCGTCTTCGTATTTTAAATCCGGCATACTCGCTATTACGTTTTCTAGTTCATTCAAAATACGCCGTTTTCGAAACGTTCCTAAATGCAACATGTTGTAAGTATGTGTGTACTGACAAGTACTCATAACGACCGTCAATGCTGAACTAGCGTGCTTTGATACGGGACCTCAATTCTCCGTGCCGCGCGCTTCACCCCACGAGGTTGTTCTCAGCACGGCGCTGAAACTTGCCCCTCTTTGCCGAGATTAGTCATCATCCAATAGTTTATGTAGTATTAGGATCACATACACTACGATTTTTTTATTTGGAAAATTATAGAAGCCTCTCAGATACCTTTCAAAGATAACCCTTCTTACAGCGATTTACACGGCGGCAATTGAAATGCTACAGGGGAAAGATGCTAAGGATTACAGTCGGAAACCGGAAATAATGGCGGATGCTGCCTACGCAGTCTTAGTTCAAGATCCAAAAAAGGTCACAGGGAATTTCTTTATTGATGATAATGTTTTACAAAATAACGGCGTCGTAGATTTAACTCAATACGCCTGTAATCCAGAATATAAGGGCACGTTGACGCCCGACTTCTTCTTAGATGTTCATCCATCAGACGTATCTAAGAAATTCGAATCAAGCCAACCATCAGCTGCGACTACTTCGAGTGAGGCAGGTAGTACTGATCGAGTTGGTAAGTTATTCGACACCATCCAGAAATCTCTGAACGAAGAGTTAGTAGCGAAAACTCAAGCTGTGTATCAATTCGTTTTAACCGGGGAAAATAGCGGGAAATGGTAAGCAATTTTTCTGTTTTGATATTTTCTTCGCCTACTATTCGTTATCTATCTAGGTACTTGGATTTAAAAAACGGATCTGGCAAATATGGTGAAGGGGACGCGCCATTGAAGGCTGATGCTACCCTGACGATGGATAGCAAGAACTTTTTCGCGATGTTCGAAGGAAAATTAAAAGCAACCAACGCTTTCATGATGGGTAAGCTGAAAATCGCCGGAAATCTGCAGAAGGCTATGACGCTGGAAAAGTTAATGGGGAAATTGAGGAGCAAGATGTAAATTTCTGCAATCTTTGTACTGATAACTGTTAAGACTTAATTATTTTATTACTAATTAAGATACACATTGAAAAGTATTTTTTACTATAATATTATTTGCCATTCTGATTTTAATTTTTTAAATAAACGGTTTTTTGCTACAAATGTACAAGACAGTAAAATATATTTGTAATGGAATTTAATATGTGCGTTTTAATATTTGGACACGGTTCAATGCAAACTGTTTGTAGAAAAGCTAATTATCAATATGCGGTTATAATATTCACATTTTCAAACGATAGAAATTCGTGTCAAACAGTTCGTGAAGCCTTCCAATGTTTTATGTTTTATTTTGTTTTGTTGTTAAAAGATGAACCAATTTCAGATTTCAAAGCTCAGTTTTTTACTGCGTTTTCGGTTAAACGTGGATTTCAGTAGTTGAAATGATTTCGTTATTACTTAATCATATTCATTCCTTCAGGTTTTTATATTATTTGAGCGAAACTCCTGAAAAATCATGACTAAGAGTTTCGTGGAGCAAGTTGAAAGAAAAATTGATTTGTAGTAATAGTATGGATATAAAGATAGATTATTTGTACGAAGATACCTCCTTTTCATAGTTATCTGTGTTGTAAATTGGCATTAAACAAAAAAATACTGTACTTGGCAGAGAGGTTATTCTAAAAAAAAATGTAATAATAATAATTAATCTCTGCCTTCGTATCCCCCAACAACTTTCGCCAATTAGACGGGCCATCGGCCGGCAATGATTTATTATTATGACTACGTCTGTGGTGCGTCCATTCTTCATAGAGTGAGGAAAACCACGGAAAACTTCAACCATGGGAAATAACAGCCCCAGGATTCGAACCTGGGACTTCGTGACTTATCAGTCTAAAGCAACTCTATTTTAGCACTATTTTAATCAATTGTTCTATGATTTTAACACCGTTTTTATATCTATCATAAGCACTAAAAACATGTACTTCCTTTTTTGTAAGTTCTGTAATAATTGTCTTATAAGGGTGCATATGAAGGTACTTGGTAGTCGACTTAGTTCTCACAGAAAGATCCAAAAATATATTATTGAGTGCTATTAAATAAATATAGAAGGAGACTATTTGAATACCTACCTGATTTACTAACTTCGCTATTGACAAGTCTGAATATCGTCTATACAGTACACCTTTAGCTTGATAGGTCTACTCTCCGGTTTTTGTTTGTATATATCCTTTCTTCTTTGAAAATGTGTAATAATAATATGTTTTCGATATTTAAAAGTGTTACAATCGACATGAAAATTAACGAAATTGATCGATTTAGTTTGCTCTAGCAAACAGCGCTTTAAATATTTCAAAAGTTTTTTTTATTCCTAATGTTTAGCATTTATTAATAAGGTACTGCAAATCATTAGCAGAGGGGAATAGCACAAACTCAATAACTATTAAAAATACTTTTACAAAAAGAATCAAAGAAGAATTAAATTATGACCAAAAATATCTGTAGTATAGGCAACCAATATTACAGTAAAGGAGTCAAGACACTTGATCGGGTAGTATCTTATTGAGAATTAGTGGGTCTGGTTAGTATGGTTCTGTACTGTTTTGTTAGATGGAGCTACTACTAATGTTTTTAGTGTAAATATGATTAAGCTTTCCTCACTGTTTTGTATTGATTCTTGTTATTATTTCTTACATGTGATTCATTTTTTCGTATTTTGATTTTTCATCCGTTACAGATTGCTAAAATTTGTGCTGTGTTATGAAATTATAGTCATTGTTGTTATTCATAAATTCATAGAGCTACCTACAAAGATTTGTGTTACAGGTTTAGATATAAGCAGGTTCGGAAAAAGACGTTGCATTTGTGAATTTACAAGTAAAGTTTGTTGAAGTCGGTGGTTACTTGTTTACATGTTTCTTGTTTAATTCATTCTATTGAAATTATAATAATCAATGTAGGAGTACAAGGCAGTTCTAGGATGCATTAATGCAAATAGTAAGCCAACAATAAAGAAGCACATCAAAGATTTGTGATAGTAATGAGTAGAGACCTTATTATATGTAAAGAAAAACACCCTACTAACTTTCTGACTATGAATAACACTACACATTGATATATATAGATTACTGCGCACATGCGGATTGCTTTAGTTTATCACATTTTCCAATATGTGATGGAGGTTTAGCGTGTTGATTAATCAGGTATTTTCTTTCACAAGACACCTACAACAGCAATTGTCATTTTGGCTGTAGTTCCATATAAAGGGCATTGTGTTAATGATTTTAATGGATTCTAACGGAAAGCTCACGTTTTGCTATGTTTGAAATGGCCCTTCTTTTTTTAGGAGTTTAGTTTAAGGTACCTTCCTTTAGACGATATTGCAGAATTTTTTTTTCTTGCTGGCATATTGTTTATTTTGCAGAATAATGTAATCTATTATTTGAAAAATATTTTGTATATTATTTTATTCCCAGGATTATTTGTTAATTTATTGATCGTTTCTAACTATAGAAATATGTTTTTGTTGCAATTTGCGTGATTGTTTCTAATTCATAAATCATTTATTACTTTAGAACTATTTTTATTGTCCCTTTGTGCCAGTTGCTTTGCATATCCTACACACAAATTATTGCCTTGGCGTTACAAACAGTGTAGACTTAATATACCATATTACTTTCATATGTTTCGTATTGACGGATGGGCTTACTTGATGCACGTAACAAAATCCGGTTAATATTAGAGTGCATTTGCATATAATGTACTAGAACTTTGATACAGTTTTTGTGTAATATTCGTACTTAATTGCGTTCAAAACCAAACTAATTCATTTATTTATTGTATTTTGCATGTTATAATAAATAATACTCGCTAGAAAATTATTATTTTTGTCCTTTTTTACTCTGCTAATTATTTTCTATAATGAGAACCATAGAAAAAAGACTATGAAAACTTCACAATAATGTTAGAGTTTCAAAACAATACTAGTCTATTTACCTATATTGTATACAAAAATAAAAAATATGGGATAGTAAATATTATACAACACATTATTCCCCAATATTCAAATGAAATTTTACCGCTCATCAGTGTTTATTATCCGTTTTGGTAACTTTTAGGCCAAACACAATAAGTACCAACTAAAATTTCGTAAACTATGACTCATATACCACTAAACATAACCTAGAAATAGTCCTTTTTAAACCAATTTTTAGGCACCTTAAACTAAACTCCTCAAAAAGAAGGACCATTTTAAACACAGCAAAGCGTGAGCATTCCGTTAGAATCTATTAAAATCCCTAGCTCGATGCCCCTTATACGGAACTCTTACCTAGACTATAATTAAAGATATACAAAAAATAAAATATATGCACTTTGCATGTAATCCGGTCTCTGGTAATCACGCATAATATTTACAACTGTAGCTTTTCAACTAAAGACAATTTTAGAAATGTTAAAGTACTTTTTGCAAATGGCATATCCCTACTTAGCCTACACGACCTGGATTCGCGACGTTTAAATTTGGCAATACTGTGACAGATTCAAACTGTTTTGATCTGAATTTATCACAAAATTTGAAAAATGGGTGACAGCTCACATTTTGATGACACTTTATTTGCAATACTGAAAGACTGCAAAACGCTACCTACATTTTTGGACACGATTTTCGGTTTTTTAAATAGACGGTATGTAATAGTTATAATAACATAACCTACTTCTTTAACATATTTTGTTTGGACAGGACAGATTTTTATGTAACTACAAAAGAACCAAATTCTGTGGTTGGATTGCCGCAAGGTTTAGCTGAAAGACTGGTTAGAAACACCTTTTATAAGTGGAAACCTAAAGATCTCGATATAGAAACTAATGTACCAGAAGCTGTAACCGAAACAATTGTAGAAACAACTGTGGAGGATATAACCACTCATTTCAATAATACTGCCGTTGAAAATTCATCAGAATCAGTGCCTATTCAAAAGAAAGAAGCAGCTTTTACATCTTCCGAATTTTACAATGGAGCTGTATATAATAACTATTCATGGTCTCAAAGTATATCTGAAGTTGATGTTATTGTTAAAGTGCCTCCAAATATTACTACTAAAAGCCTAACAGTTACAATACTAACACAGAGAGTCGTGGTTAAACTAAAAAATGATAACTCCATAATTCTAGAAGGTGATTTGTGTCAAAAATGTAAACATACAGATGCGATTTGGTCTTTAGACAAAGAAAAACTTGAAATACATTTGGAGAAAGTATGTGAAATGTGGTGGAATTGTTTTTTGCAGAATGAACCCAAATTAGACATCACAAAGTTAGACTGCTCTCGTCCATTTGAAGATTTACCAGATGAAGCACAGGCAAAAATACAAGAACTAACTTGGAACCAAGAAAGAAAACGATTAGGATTACCAACAAGTGATGAAATAAAAATGCATGAGAAATTAAAGAAAGCCTGGAATGCAGAAGGGTCACCATTCAAGGATCCTTATGATCCAAATACAATCATTTTTAATTAATCAACATTTTAATTTGTAAAGATAAAGATTTTATTTCTACACTTATATTGTGATTTTTAAATAAATATTAATATTTTATCATATTTGTTGCTTTTAAAAGATGATGTCTTTTACTTTAAATATTTATATTTCAGAAATTATAACAGCAATTAAAGTAGTATTTGTATATGTACTATGGATGTATTATGAATAGTATTAGTCATGAATTAAGTTATAAACCATGAATTGACAGTCTTCAGAAATTCATCACTTTATTGACAACAACTAATCACATAACTTCTTTATCTGCTTAATTTTCTTTTCCATACCTTCCCTATGACCAAAAAGTATTTTACAAGAAATGACAGAGATGCAGAAGTAAAGTGAAACATGTATATAAGGGCTTCACTTCATATATAATTTGAAACTGATGACTAAAGATCGGATTGTATGTAAAGTACATATATATTATATTTAACATATATATAATTTTAAATAAAATATATGCACTTAGTATATAATCCGATCTCTACTGATAACGCATTTGTTAAATGGAAACTGTTTTGAAGAAAAAATTACAGAAATTTGGTAATAGCTCGGAAATTATGTGTGTCCAACAGACCATAAAATTTTAGGGCAACTCGCAGTATACTTGCATATCTATTGTTCATCGTCATTAATTGCTACCAGATACTATATCTGTACGTTATATAATTCTCATGTTATTAATTTCATGTAATTCATAAAATAAGTATTGTAGGTGCTCAAATCTCTTAATAGAGTCAAGTTCTGTTGCAGAACGTTGTATAACTTATATTAAAGGTTATCACGGGTAAAACTGCATTGGATAAATTTAACAGTGTAACCGATAACAGCTGGTGAATTTTAAATATTAACTACCATAACAAAAAATTTATAACTGAATACTACTAATAATCCCAGTGCTGCAGCGGAACTTTGGGAAGTGTCGGCTACTCAGGCATTCGTTGATGGAATCAGAGACATCGAAGTACAACAAACGATCCGAATGGGTCGACACAGAAAATGTTCCGACGCCCTAATACAATGCTTTGCAATTTGAAGCAGCCAAGCAAGCCTCAGTGGCATGCCATAACATGGGAGAGCTGCAAATTGTCTTTAAGGGAGAAAAATTAAGAGATATAAACGATAGAGTGGGTCAACTTGAAGAAAAGTTTGAAAAGCTCTCACGGCGGTTGATTTCGAAGGGAAATACCGGAGGAAACCAGGTTTGTTGTAATTGTGACAGGCACGGCCATATTGGGTCGGATTATAGAGCAACGATGAATGGAAGTTTGCCTCGTTCAAGATACCAGGATCAGGAAATCTACTTCGGGACGACTAGAACTGGTGAAGAGGCAGTGTAACGGCACGGTAGTCACGCAGTCCGTCTCCCAGGAACGCTGTCATTGCAGTAACTTTTGTAAAATAAATAAATTTGTCAGTAATGTAATTATTTTAAAAGAGAAGTAAGTTGATGTTCAAGCTCTTGTTGTATAGAGTTAATAGTGAGATTCGCAATATTTCTTAATTGAAATCTTTGAAATCTTGCCAACTAAAGAGTGATGAAGATAGCGATTAAGGCAGCACTGTTACCAAAAATAAATAGGTCATATACAGTACTGTGGATAAATAAGTAATCACTATGAATTTTTGAGAGAGGACTTCAAAGACAATGCTTACTTAATTATTTAATGCGTTTATTTTTGTAGTAAGCTCAAAAAGTCTTTACGTTAATTATACGCCTTGCTCGGATTACAGCGTTGATTCTACGCTCATCTGTTCTTTGCATTCACCATAACTTCCAAAGACTAGTTCCAAAACATGGCAAAATTTAATGCAGCACCTTGAACGTTTGAATATACAACGTTTTTTCCCAATTTTCTCATTATAAGCGGCAATACGCTATGGATAAGCAGAATTGTGCACCGTCGTATTTGTTTTGACGAGTCGATATAGCTACGAGATTCTACGCAGTGCTATAGGATACTATAGCAATACTAATACTCACTGAAAACAATATATCGGCCCTTCTTTCCGTTATTTGTTCCAATTTTGGTCGAAGTAATAACCCGCCTAATTCTTTTGCTCTATTTTTTTCTTCGTCCCTGTATATTACTATATTCAAAATGAGGTGGGAACTCGATTCCAGTGAAAAATGTGTGGAATCCCATTTGAAAAAACTTGCTTTTTAATGGTTATATTTGCAGCTGTTTTTCAAATAACGGAAATATTGCCCGTGATTGAAGTTATAGAACATCCGGTATTTTTGGAATAATGGGATTTGAACTTAATACGTTAGTATTTTAGCACCTCTTTCATCGAAATTAGTTTTTTTTTCTTAATTCCCTGTACAGTACTGACATTAGCATTATATTGATGTTATTGTAATAATCGGGTTGGACCAAAATTACTATTTCGTTTTCTTCACATAGAAACAATTTTTATTTCTCAGACCCTTGATAACTTCTAATTTCCTTCTACCGCAACTTTTAAAATGTTTCTAGTTTCGGTAGGTATTAATAAAATCTTTCGCAGGAACATCCAAGTTTCTACTTCTTCGGCGGGTAATTTGAAATTGCGAATACTAAATTTCAATCCTCTATTTAAAAAATTCATACTGTCTTTATTAAAAGTCTGGTAAGACTGGTTGCATGCTATTGGTGTTCTCACAGTCCTCCATCACTAATAAATATCCATCACTGGATATTTCGAGAAACAAGCGGTCGCTTTATTTCTCAAACCCGGCTGTGTCCACTTTTATGTATTCAGGTTTCAGGTTAGCTGTAATTAACAATAAAACTTAAAAAAGAAAAATATGCAATGCTACAAATGTACTGTTATTATAGCAATCATTCGATGTTAATTTCGTTAATGAGCAATTTTGATAAAATGACAAAAAATAATTAGAGAAGAATTTCAATTTATTTCAAATATTTGCCTAGGCAACTACTGACACACGATTACTTTACGCAAGCGTAGAAAATTTAACTTTCACAAATCTTTACAGGTAAAGTATGCAACAGGTTCTTCGCCTTGCTTTGGCAAGGTTCCACTTACAAGTAGTCATTAGTCTATAAAGTGGGTCCCACTTTGCCAACATACGATCATGACAAGAGACGGATAGTGTTAAGTGTTTTCTTCTCATTTTCCGCGTTAACAGTCAGTGAATTGCTCTTTCTGTCTTAACTTTTGCTTACGAAAAAGTGTTCGGTAGTGATCAAATAGTATAACTGTGTTTCATCTCGTTATCTGTGTTTTCAAAGATTACTTAAGAACGATGCCGTGTTCCGCAGTAACTTTAAGTTTAGCCACTATTACCTCCATCATAGCAGTTGCTTTGTTAACTATTGCTTTTGCAACAGATAACTGGCTGTACATAGATGTGAAACGAGCAAATATTCAGGTAAGAAATTTTGTACAAAACGGAGTACTGAGTTTTGCATATTAATTCAGGGAAAGAATTTTCTGTATTTTTTATACTTTTGCCTATAACACATAATTTAAAGCATGCGAATGCATTTAAAATTAGAAATTTAGTAACTAATCAATTTGCAATGAATCAACCTAACCTATACCGGAAACAAAACAGAAAGTACAAAGGAAAAGTCGCAATAATATGCAGTTATTTCGTTTCTAAGTGTAATATTACTCGCTATTATATATATAATAATTATATTCCACGTATATTTTTAATTAAAACAAATTTATAGTTTTAATTTTGTTTAGATGTTTGATATAACGGATAGCGTCCTGTCCTAACGTGGCATTGAAATTCTTAGATATTTCTTCTTTTCTGGCGAATGTTATGTAGTATTTCAATGAAAAGTTTTTGTATTATATATTTAGATGTAACTTAAAATCAATATTCAACCCTGTCCACCATCAACTCTTGTTTTAAATCTATTAGTACTAAAGTTAATTTTCATTAAAGAAGAAAGTATTTTAATATAACAGAACTACATTTCTATTTCATGAAATTTCCTAATGTCTCAATTGTGTAACAAATAAATAAATGAAAATCGCCTAATTTTTCGCTGGTAGATAACTTGAAATTGAAATAATTGGGTTTTATTAAAGGGTCAGTTCGTTTTAAAGGAGATCGATGCCTGTAGGATCCACGTATAGCAAGATTTTTATCCATATAGTAGTGACTAAATGACACCACGGGGTTAATGTATTAAACACTATATACAGACCTCCATAAAACTACTTTTATTGGTTTCTAGAAACGGGAAACTTGACTTTTGTAAAACAAGACCGTTTGATTGGCAAAATATATCTTTGACTAATTATACCTGCATAGAAATCTTATACAATTGAAAATAAAACTTCAGTTTCGCTACAAACATCTAAATAATTTATAAGTTGATGAAATACTATCTCAGACTTTCACGCCGTCCTGTCACTAGGTTTTTTATCCCTGACGTTTCGCGAATAACTGCGGTTCGCATTTTCAAAGGTACTGTTATAAGTTGATCGATAATACTGCTACTTCCAATCATTGCTATATGGTAACCATTTAAATATTTTCTGAAGTCGTAAATGGCTCTGGAATTATACTGAACTTATTAATTAAGAAAATATGTTGCAAACATATCAAACTGTTATTATATTTCCTTTTATTTAAAATTTTTAATGTTCATTTTTTTGTAATTTATTTATGAAAATTATATATGTCTAACGTAAATTGTATCAGCACTATTTTGAAAAGGTACATTTACAAAGACAAAACCGTCTCGTGTTTTTTTGAATCTATTTCGAAGTGAAATCTATAAAATTTATGAGTGAATTTTACCTAAAGGATTAAAAAACATTCCACAGTCCATTATTAAATCCCTAACCAATCACTTAATTGTTTCTTCGGTGTACTGAAATTGTAGTTTTCGTCATATTGTTGATTATGAATGTAATATTTATAACAGATAGAAGAACCGATAAAAATGCAATTTATTTATGGGCGAACTTTGTACAAGGATGTTCGTTTTTTAAATAATGAGGAATTCTATGTGCGATTCATATACACAATTCTAAAAATTAGAGCATGAAAAATAAAGACTGAGTAGTAATAATGGTTATACTGTCATTATGTAAATCACTCATTATATAATGTTATTATCATTACCAATACAATTTAATCGGCGATAAATCTATTGACATTGTACAAGTTTTTGCAAGTATACTCTCCAATGTGTTGCCTAAAATATTTCTCATCATTCGTATTCGGTGTTTTCGGTCTTTCACCGTAATGGAGACTACTCCAAACAAAGTTCTTTGTGCCTTAGAAAACTCGAAGAACGGCAAACTCTAGAACTATATTATAACTTAAGTTATCTTTCTAATCTCTAACATGATATGGTTACTGGATGATCATCCACTACTAACTACATTCAGGAAACCTAGTATGTGGGCGAAAACTGTAATAAACGACTTAAAGTGTACGTAATTTATATAAATTGCATCAAAGGCTTTGACGTCATTCATCACACAACGTTAATATTCAAATCCAATCTTCGGGTGAGATTGGTTTCTTATCTACATAATACTTCATCTTACGTCCAGTATAATGAAGTTTTATCTAATTTTCTCGTGGCATGCCTCAAGGTTCTAAATTGGATCCACTTCTTTTTAACATCTATGCATAAGTAATGGAAATAAACCATTGCTTGTAACGTTCTTATTTATGCAGACGATCTTAAAAATTTGCGATTACTGATTCTCTAAATTTGTAGAGAAACGTCACTCCAATTAGTGGTAATCAATTACATATGGATAAAACTGCAATATTTACCAACAGTTCTTTTAATCCTAAAATATTAAAATTACATCGTGTCCAGTGAGCCAAGTTAAGAATGTTGGTATGCTATTTGATGGAGAATTATTTTCTTCGCACATGGAAACGATCAATTTTTTAGCTCGTACATCACTTGGATTTTTCTTTCGAATTTTTAAGAATTTATCCACCTGTGCGTCGAAGATTGTGAATTATTCCTTTGTTTATTTCAAAATGGAATTTTTGTTTGTCGTTTACTATCCTCACTATCATCATCACTTATTACTTGGGAGAGTCCAGAAATGATCTTTTAAATACCTCTTACGTAAATCTGGCAGTATTTATCCTCTCCTAGTACTGATTATGTTAAGTTTGCTGCGGAGGTACAATCTTGATTCTTTGCCTTACCACAAGGATGTTGACTTACTCTCTTTATTTCGCTATGTATATTCTTTCGTGGCCCAATATAGTGACAGATCTGTTGATGTTTTTCTTTGTTTCTTCACCATGTACTGTCTTATTTAAAGCGCCACTGATATATGCGTAGCAATACCGTATTCTTACATGCACATAGCCCCATAATATTTTTTATTATATATCATAAATTTGCAATTGCATTTTACATATGTCTGTGTTGTGGGATATTGTGGCAATAAGAATTCCACTTTTCATATTTTCAATTTTCTTTATTTACTTACACCATTGGTATAACTGCATTTTAAGCTGTTACATACAACCGTGCCTTCATTTTGCTCATGAATTCGTGCCAAAACATGCCAAAGAAATTAAACAAGCAACTTGCATGCATGCCTATGAGTTATTAACTGCCAAGTCTGGTATCTCTACTGGCAAGAGGTTAAATTTATCAGTCAGCTAGAAAGCGAGTAAATTGGACTATTGATGTTAGAGATAACTTAGGCAAATAGTTCATTCCAGGTAACACGGGACATCACATCGTTTGTCTATATCTTACCGAATATAAATAATAGGAGCCTTACATTCTAGCAAGATCTTTTGATATCTATGATCATTTTTGATAGAGGATTTTTAATTAGTTTTATATAAAAACTCTGCGACAATGTGGTGTTTATCCGATTGAAATAACCATTCTTATCCAAGATAGCCATAGCATTCTCTTTGATTTTAAATAAAAGCAGTTCTTATTTTTTAATCTCTTACCAATGTTTTGATCTTTGCGTACACCATTGGGAACATTTCGTCACATATATTTTTTTTAATTTGAATTTTACGAGGGGTACGAATAAAGTTATATAATTTTATCTTTGGGTACTCATTATTTGTATTAGGTATACTTGGTTTATATAGCACTTACTATAATATTGAACACTATATTTACGTAATTGGTTCAAAAATTCTTTCATGGTGTAGTCCAGTATCATCTTAATTTTTCAACAGTTACGATGGCATTTCAAAATGGTGTACCAGATTAGTAGTCGAGTAACCGTATTTCTCAAATTCTATGCAACATGTGCAGTTTGTGTAATAATCGCAGTATTCAGAAAAGCCACGTTACACAGGGGCTGAAAAGTCCCGGGCCTAACAGAGAAAACACGCTTTTTTTGGTTCAAAATTAGCTTTATTCATCAACCTAATCTCCATCAAGAACAACGCAATCATTTCATCGCCGCTCTAACATTTCAATACCACTTTTGTAGAACGATTTATCTTTTGCCTCAAAATAGGCCTCAGTTTCAGCGATAACCTCTTCATTCGTGCGAAATTTCTTACCGGCGAGCATTTTCTTGAGGTCTGCGGACAGCCAGTAGTCGCTGGGAGCCAAATCTGGCGAATACGGTGGATGTGGGAGCAATTCGAAGTTCAATTCATGTAGTTTTGCCATTGTTTTGATTGACTTGTGACACGGTGCGTTGTCTTGATGAAACAAAATTTTTTTCTTTGCGATATGCGGTCGTTTCTTTGCAATTTCCGCCTTCAAACGCTCCAATAACGCTATACAATATTCACTGTTGATGGTATTTCCTTTCTCAAGGTAGTCGATGAATATTACACCACGCACATCCCAAAATACCGAGGCCATAACCTTTCCAGCCGATTGTTGTGCTTTCGGGCGCTTTGGACGAGGTTCACCAGTTCCTGTCCACTCAGATGACGATCATTTTGATTCCGGAGTGAAGTGATGGATCCATGTTTCATCCATTGTCACATATCGACGCAAAAATTCCGGTTTGTTACGTTTAAACATGGCCAAACACTGCTCAGAATCATCAACACGTTCTTTTTTTTGGTCAACAGTGAGCAAACGCGGCACCCACTTTGAACAGAGCTTTCTCATAGTCAAATGCTCATGCAATATAAAGCCAATACATTCTTTTGATGTCTTTATGATGTCAGCTAACTCACGCAACTTCACTTTTCGATCATTCAAAACGATTTTGTGGATTTTTTTTTGTTTTCTGGTGTTACCGCCTCATTTGGACGTCCACTGCGTTCTGCATCATCGGTGTCTCTACGACCACGTTTGAAGTCAGCAAACCAACGTTTTATTGTTGTTTCTGATGGAGCGGAGTCCCCATAACACTTTTCAAGTCATTGCTTCTCTTGAACGGTATTTTTTCCCATCAAGAAGCAGTGTAAAATTAAAACACGAAATTGTTTTTGATCCATTGTTTTGAAAATAACAAAAGTAGCGTGATTCTTGTCACAATAACTCACAAACAAATGAAAAGAATATCATGAAATTTTAACAGCTGTCTTTTGAAGGTTAGTACTAACTGAGAGAAAGATGACTGCAATAAAACTAGCGTCATCTATGTGTTAGGCCCGGGACTTTTCAGCCCATGTGTTATTATGCGCAGTACCAAGTTTTTCTATGTACAAAAATTAAACTTTAACTGACCAATTGGTGCCTCTTTTTTGATGCTATAATAATAGCTAGTATAGATGAACTAAAATTTAAACATTTGTAATTAATTTATTATCTAATTTTTTTAATTAACCTACGAGATTAGCGCTTCATAAAAGGCAACTACTGTAAAACAGAAAATTAAGAAATTATAACTTATGAAATTAAAGAAACTATCATAATGAAAACAAACAATATAAAAAACATGATGATTAATTCATATGAAATGTTTTCTATCGGGTACAGAAATAATTTTATTATTTAATTTAAATAACTATATACATGTGCCAAAATATCAAGATTATCTCTTTTTTTAGCCTAATAACCAATAGAAGCTCTCCAATACGGGTGTGCGTATGTATATATGTATTGTACATAATTAAAATACTAGTTTCGCAACATTCATGTTTAAAGTATTTCCTTTGTATTACGTATCGCCTCCATTCAGCAGGTTTTGCGATTCTCTTGTGGGTTTGTAAACGACTTTCTAAAAAATGTTATCTCTGTAGACAGTCAAGGTTGATATTTTGTATAACTAATTCAAATTAGCTTTGACCTTTTTTACGTAATGAATGGTGCTATTTCTGGTATGTAAGGGTTCTATTAGAAACATATAAACAACACATATATACGCTTGCAAAATTCCGCATAGATTGAATAATCCCATTAGCTAACTCGTGTACAAGAGATCGCTTTAATGTACTGAAACAAGCGCAATGCATCGACTTATGTATGTACACTTGGGAGACCATAAACTTTAAGAAATCATTTATGGTTTATATGGTCAGACATAATGTTTGTTGTATAATGTAATGCATTCAAAATTGTTTTTTATGAGTAGTTAGAGATCAAAGAAAACTTAAGTAATGGTTAATAATCGAGCATCAGAAAATCAGATTAAGGTTGATTTCAAAATGTACAACCTAACCTCAAATAGAATAAGTAATTGGAAAGAACAGTTATTACTAAAATAAAAGAGTTTATTTGTGATAATTTTTCACAAACTATGGAATTATTTTATTGAATAAATATATGTGATGGACTAACTGAAACTTATAACTATTTTTTATTCGCCCTAATCAAAATGAAATCCCGAACTTGCCAATTACCAATCAAATGTATATACAAATATATTCGGTTGAAGCACTAAGTTATTTCAGAAACTGCATCAATTATAGTCTATGCACCATGTTATTTGTACGGCTAAGCTGAGAATTATGAGTATGATCAGGTATAATTTAACGTGAGTTGCAAAAACAAGTTTGTACGATAAAATTCGCATATAACACATGGGCTGAAAAGTCCCGGGCCTAACACATAGATGACGCTAGTTTTATTGCAGTCAACTTTCTGTCAGTTAGTACTAACCTTCAAAAGACAGCTGTTAAAATTTCATGATATTCTATTCATTAGTATGTGAGTTATTGTGCTAAGAGTCACCCACGCTACTTTTGTTATTTTCAAAACAATGGATCAAAAACAATTTCGTGTTTTAATTTTACACTGCTTCTTGATGGGAAAAAGTACCGTTCAAGCGAAGCAATGGCTTGAAAAGTGTTATGGGGACTCCGCTCCATCAGAAACAACAATAAAACGTTGGTTTGCTGACTTCAAACGTGGTCGTAGAGACACCGATGATGCAGAACGCAGTGGACGTCCAAATGAGGCGGTAACACCAGAAAACATCAAGAAAATCCACAAAATGGTTTTGAATGATCGAAAAGTGAAGTTGCGTGAGTTAGCTGACATCGTAAAGATATCAAAAGAACGTATTGGCTTTATATTGCATGAGCATTTGACTATGAGAAAGCTCTGTTCAAAGTGGGTGCCGCGTTTGCTCACTGTTGACCAAAAACAAGAACGCGTTGATGATTCTGAGCACTGTTTGGCCATGTTTAAACGTAACAAACCGGAATTTTTGCATCGATATGTGACAATGGATGAAACATGGATCCATCACTTCACTCCGGAATCAAAACGATCGTCATCTGAGTGGACAGCAACTGGTGAACCTCCTCCACAACAATCGGCTGGAAAGGTTATGGCCTCGGTATATTGGGATGTGCGTGGTGTAATATTCATCGACTATCTTGAGAAAGGAATACAGTGAATATTATATAGCGTTATTGGACCGTTTGAAGGCCGAAATTGCAAAGAAACGACCGCACATGGCAAAGAAAAAAATTTGGTTTCATCGAGACAACGCACCGTGTCACAAGTCAATCAAAACAATGGCAAAACTGCATGAATTGAACTTCGAATTGCTTCCACATCCACCGTATTCGCCAGATTTGGCTCCCAGCGACTACTGGCTGTTCGCAGACCTCAAAAAAATGCTCGCCGGTAAGAAATTTCGCACGAATGAAGAGGTTACCGCTGAAACTGAGGCCTATTTTGAGGCAAAAGATAAATCGTCCTACAAAAGTGGTATTGAAATGTTAGAGCGGCGCTGGAATGATTGCGTTGCTCTTGAGGGAGATTACGTTGATGAATACAACTGTGTAAAATTTCGATTCAATAAGGTATTAATAGAAATAATCACTTCGTAAAATTAGTAAGCAAGCTCATTATAACATGAAATTTTTGTACACTCATGACGATTATTTATAGCATCTAAGATATGAAACAAAATAGTACATTTCTTTTAGATTTACTTCCATTTTAGCATGCATAGTGGGTGTAAATTACATTTTACCGAAACAGTTGGCAAGTATAAACGCGCTAATAGTTTCATGATTTATTCTTTCCTTAGCATACTTGAATATATACATGTACACATATACACATGTATAATATCCACTAACTTCGTACATTATTTTAGCATTACGTTATTATAATCTAATAATCAGCTGTATAACGATGAATATCTGCAATAAAAGAATAGGAATGCCTCGCCTACTTAAACTGATTCCGCATATGAGGTAAAACAACCGTTACTCAAATTTTTGTCGTTATACCTATTACGTCACTCGGATTTTTTGCCGCTTCTGTCTGACCTCGACCAAATTAATATTTGTCTTTGAAATACTTTTATACCAATTTCGCTATCACAAAACATATGCATATTTCGGAAATGGAATGAAATACATAGGGTGCATTTAATATGTCTACTAATTTTGTTTATATTGACATTATTTCATTTTTTTTTAATATTCATTATATTGGAACACGGTTCATGCTAATTGGACATTGACAAAATAAGCAAATATTTTAATTACTATAACCTCAATATTTCTACTTCACTCTGTGATATTTTAGTAATATGGCCCAATTGATCTTATACAAACGTCTATATCTACTGTACTATGAGGGTTGCTAGGAATATTAGTACGTGTTTAACGTGAACTAGAGTCACACGGCATTTATAAAAAATAGGTTCGCATTTTATGATATGATTTAAAACATGGTTTATCACCGAAACAACAAGCCAATCGATTTTTCGTGACATTTGGAGAAAAAGCACCATTTAAGAGCAGTGTTTACAGTAGGTTGCCGAATTTAAGTGTTAATGTACCACTCTCAAGGACGATTTCGTAAAGGTAGTTCATCGACGTGTATTGTTGCTATTAACTATGCATGCAATGGTCGAAGGAGATCGACGTGTCACATACCGTGTGAAAAATCCTTAGACTTTAGGATGAAAGCAGTACACACAATTTCTCAGAAGCTCGGAAACAGGGTCGTGTCAAATGGTGTAAACAAATGCTAAAGGAATTCAACCGAGGTTATTTAAATTTAGTCTACAACGTCGTTACTGGTGACAAGGTATGGATTTATACGTACGAGGTTAAAAGTAAACAATTCATCGGTGAGGTATTTTAAAGTGAGCCGAAACTTGCGTTCGTTGGTTCGTTCGCGTAATGCTGTTTCTTCTGTTTTGCTGCGCATTTACCTAGCGTAGTTTTAAAAAATGAAAAACCGTGAACGCTGATTGTTTGAAATCGGCGAGTTTTTCTGTATCACAACAACACCCGCATACTTTGTGATTTTTTTTATTTTCAAATAATTCTAAAATGTTCACTTTTCATAAATTAGCTCGAGCATACACAAAAGTGTATTGTCTTCTTCGGAGACAATTCATCCTTCGCAATCCACTGTTTTAGCCTTGTTTTGATTTTAGGAGTGTAGTGGTGTTTCATCAGTTTCATCTACAGTTAATAATTGACACCAAACCTGAGCTTTATTTCGCTTAAACTACTTCAACGGGACCTTGGAAATATTTATCCGAATGCGTTGTTGATCCTGAGTGAGCAAATATGGCACACAAAGCACAGTTGTCATTTTCATCCTAAGATCTTCAGTCAATGTATAAGAAACGTGTTCTTTCCAGACGTCCACATCCCCTGCTATCTCTCTAACTTTGATTCATCGATCGTCTAGCATCACTCAGCACCAGATGTTATCGGTAGTAGTTTTAGCCGTCCTGACCTTAACCAACTTGTCCATGTTTAAATTCAGCTGCCTCATATTTCACTGTGGTAAATTATGGTGCAGTGGTAAGCTTAATTTGCGTAGGCGCATTACCTTTCAAATATAAGAATGCAAATTCTTATATTTGAAAGGTATTATTATTACTAACGCCTAGATACTAGATTTTTTCCATTTTTACGGAAACCTAAACACTGACTGACACAAACAACTGAAATTTTCGAAGGTATCTTTTAACCCATTAGCAAGCCAGAACATTTATGATGAATAACGATATCTGCATGTTCAGACCTGTAATTTTTCAGACTTTCATCGTATTCTAAAGAAATATGTGTACAAAATATATTTTTATGACTCAACAAACTGTTCTGTCAGGTGTATTTAATAAATCCCATGGAGCTTCAGACCGACTTTATTATCAGTACAATTAAATTTTCTGATTGTAAAATTCAAACCTAGCTTGTGTTCCTTCCTTTAATTTTTACCTTATCAATTTTATCTAATTCTCAAAACTTTAGCCATATCTCATCACATCAGATATATTTTGCATTTAATCTTTCAAAGTTTCTCCGATACATATTTTAATATTTCATACATTTTCGGACGTAAATGAAACTTTGTTTTACTAAAACATTAAATAAATTTTCTTAATGAGGAGGGCACTTTAGTTTTGAAACCAGCTCAAGTATAATTTTAAAAAATTAAAAAACAAAAAAAAATGAGTAACCTTCATTGTTGATTGCAGTGTTTAAATATGTACTACTATCTCATGTCTGCTTGTGTGATTTTCCCACCATTTAAAATTGTTTTTCCACAACTGTACCAATCATTTCCACTACTGTTGTTAATGAACGGTGTGCATTGTAAAGTTTGTGTAGCCAAACAAAATGTATCACCTAATACATGGGCTGAAAAGTTCCGGGCCTAACAAAGAAAACACCGTTTTTTTAGTTCAAAATTAGCTTTATTCATCAACGTAATCTCCATCAAGAACAACGCAATCATTCCAGCGCCGCTCTAACATTTCAATACCACTTTTGTAGAACGATTTATCTTTTGCCTCAAAATAGGCCTCAGTTTCAGCGATAACCTCTTCATTCGTGCGAAATTTCTTACCGGCGAGCATTTTTTTGAGGTCTGCGAACAGCCAGTAGTCGCTGGGACCCAAATCTGGCGAATACGGTGGATGTGGGAGCAATTCGAAGTTCAATTCATGTAGTTTTGCCATTGTTTTGATTGACTTGTGACACGGTGCGTTGTCTTGATGAAACAAAATTTTTTTCTTTGCGATATGCGGTCGTTTCTTTGCAATTTCCGCCTTCAAACGCTCCAATAACGCTATATAATATTCACTGTTGATGGTATTTCCTTTCTCAAGGTAGTCGATGAATATTACACCACGCACATCCCAAAATACCGAGGCCATAACCTTTCCAGCCGATTGTTGTGCTTTCGGGCGCTTTGGACGAGGTTCACCAGTTCCTGTCCACTCAGATGACGCTCATTTTGATTCCGGAGTGAAGTGATGGATCCATGTTTCATCCATTGTCATATATCGACGCAAAAATTCCGGTTTGTTACGTTTAAACATGGCCAAACACTGCTCAGAATCATCAACATATTCTTGTTTTTGGTCAACAGTGAGCAAAAGCGGCACCCACTTTGAAGAGAGCTTTCTCATAGTCAAATGCTCATGCAATATAAAGCCAATACGTTCTTTTGGTATCTTTACGATGTCAGCTAACTCACGCAACTTCACTTTTCGATCATTCAAAACCATTTTGTGGATTTTCTTGATGTTTTCTGGTGTTACCGCCTCATTTGGATGTCCATTGCGTTCTGCATCATCGGTGTCTCTATGACCACGTTTGAAGTCAGCAAACCAACGTTTTATTGTTGTTTCCGATGGAGCGGAGTCCCCATAACACTTTTCAAGCCATTGCTTCGCTTGAACGGTATTTTTTCCCATCAAGAAGCAGTGTAAAATTAAAACACGGAATTGTTTTTGATCCATTGTTTTGAAAATAACAAAAGTAGCGTGACTCTTAGCACAATAACTCACAAACTAATGTATAGAATATTATGAGATTTTAACAGCTGTCTTTTGAAGGTTAGTACTAACTGAGAGGAAGGTGACTGCAATAAAACTAGCGTCATCTATGTGTTAGGCCCGAGACTATTCAGCCTATGTGTTAAATACGAATGTTTGATATTTGGTTATCGGTTTACGTATTACAAATAATTGGTTCAAGCACACATACCACATAAATTGCGACTAATTTAGCATAACTTAATACAATGAATTGCGGCCACAATAACTCGCTTAATACATCATACCACATATACCGTTTGTTTTGTAAATATGGCACAGTAGACCTCGTGGTATACTATTTGCGAGGAGTAATTTATTTTGTTCGGTTATAACTTTCACATTTCCTTTTTCGCACTTTTAATTTGTACCAGACTGTTACACTTTCCTAGCCCAACTTAACACCGAAATAAGTTCATATTAACTAATAAAGTAGAGCTTACCTTTATTTGCTTTCAAATTATTAGGTATGGTTTAATAGAATTTATACACACAGCAATTTCATGCCACGATTTTGAAGTAACACAAAAATGTATAACCCAAATTTCAGAGAAACATTTATAATTTCCTAAAACGTTGCAACGAAGTAAGGATGTCCTTGTTCTTCTTTTTATTCAAGTTTATTTGAATTATTGTCTATGATCATTAGAATATTTTATATATTAAAGTCACACCTGTTTGAAGAGATTATATAATTACCAAGTCATTGTTAACTCAGATTCTCTTAATAGAATGTGGCTTCAACGCTTTGAAATAAATTGCCAACGATTGTTTATAATGATTTATATAATACTACCAGGAATATATCACTAATTTTGTTACTGATAGAAAATGATTTTAATAAAAGCACTTGAGAACTTTACAGCCTCTACATCAATGCAACATTAAAAGTGATAAGAGTATGGCAATGTAAACGTAATACATTTCTGTAATACACAGATATTTGCTTTAAAGTTAGACTACTTGTCAAAAGTTGCCTTTAATATCTTGCTACATTCCAAGAAAGCTAGCACTCATTGTCAGTTTGAAGAGTAGCTCAAAAGTATGTGCACACATATGAGTTTTCTGATTAATAATTAGAACTGCCAAATCGGATGGGGTACAATAACCATCCATATCGTAGTACATAATTAACAGGTTATACGAAATAATTTATAAAATATTCTGAAGCACTTATCTTTCTATTAAACGTTATTGAACTGAATGAACGCGGCTACACACTTGTTGCATTTGATATGTTTTCAACAGCGTTTTACCGAGCGATGTTTGCTACGATGAAAAAATGCTTATATTCAAAGAAAATGACTGCTCCACATTCAGTGATATAATATTTGCATACTTAAAATGATCTTTGAAGTTACATAAGGGATCCGATGAAGTACTACTATTATCAGTACAATTCTTTCTTAATCTGATAAAATCTGAATTTTGTTCTAAACACGATGATTTTTTTGACACAGAAAGTATTCAATTGTGAAGATACATCTACCTGCTTTTTTGCAGTGACTACTAGTGACAATGCAGGATTTTGTAGTTTTTCTATCGCCTCAGCTATTCTTTTGTTTTGTGGTTAGTTTATATATATACCTGTAAAAACCTGAGTATCTCGAGATTTTATATGATTTTCCTTAATAACCGCTGCTTTTTAGGATTAAATTATAAAATTAAAGTCTTTATTTGTTGAAAAAGTTCGATAAAACGCTAGCTGTAGCCACGTTCCGCAGAGCGTAAGAATTAACTGTGATAGGTGGAAAAAGCCGGGACATTATCAGTAAGCTTAGAGAATGAAGTTTACACGTTACATGTGTTCAAATACAACACGTATTTCGAAGAGATCGACCTATACAAAACATGGTTACGACGCCATCAATTATTTGAATATAAAAATTTTTGCAATTTAGTCAAAGTCATAAATCGTTTACCCTAAACAATTATTCAAAAATACCAATAAATTATTTAAAAAGAACGACGCAATCACCGAGAGGCGTTCAAAAGTAGACTTTGTGATTAAATGTAGAAGTCAATTTGAACACACTATGATTGAATGCGCTCAGTGCTAACAGAGGATAGATCTTGGAACAGCGACGAGGCAATTACAGCATGAAAAATTGTCAGCTGCCGAAGGAAAAAGTATATTCCAAAACAGTGAGAATTAGAATGCATATATCTAATTACAGTAAAAAATTGGAGACGATATATCTAAAGGTATTACCAACGCTAAAATTAAAAATTTAACATTGGTAATACCATTAAATTACCATTAAATTACCATTTAAAAACTAACGGAACATTACTTATGATATACGAGGGGAGGTCCAGAAGTTCGTGGAATGAAAGGGTTTTAAATAAAATAAAACAATAAATCTATTTTTCCTTTTCAACATAATCACCCTTAAGCACAATACATTTATTAGATCTATGAATTAATTTTTCTAAACCATCATAAAAGTATTTTTTATCTTTCGTCTCAAAATGGGCCGAAATTGCCTCCTTTACCTCATTGTCGTCGGAAAACTTTCTTCCACGTAAGTCTTTTTTTTAAATTGGGGAACAAATAAAAATCACTAGGTGCCAGGTCTGGACTGTAGGGTGGACGGACTATTGATCGAAAGCCATGCTTGTGCAGAAGAGCAATTGCAACCTTGCTCTTGTGAACCGGCGCATTGTCTTGCAAGAGCAACACATCCTTGGTCAATTTTCCTCGACGTTTTTCCTTGATGGCCTCCTTTAATTTTTCTAATATCGATGCGTAATATTCTTCGGTTATGCTCCTACCTTTTTCTTTGTAATCAATCAATAATATCCCCTCACAATCCCAAAAAACAGTAGCCATCAACTTTCCAGCCGATTCTGACACTTTGAATTTCTTTGGCGGTGGTGTCCCCTTTTTATGCCATTGTATGGACTCCTGTTTGGACTCAGGCTCAAAGTGATGAACCCATGTTTAATCTCCGGTAACAATCCGCTCCAAAATCTGTGCAGTTTTGTCTCCACACAGCTCCAAAAAGTGTGTAGACGCTCAGACGCGCTGCTGTTTCTGCAGCGGCGTGAGCATTCTCGGTACCCAGCTTGCACTGACTTTTGTCATACCCAGGTGGTCATGTAGGATACGTAAAATAGTGGTGTCTGATACTCCAACTAATGCAGATAATTGTTTTTTCTTCAAACGGGCATCTTGCAGTAGAAATTTTTGCTCTTTTTCGACGATGTCTGGCCGTCCTGAGCGGGGGTCGTCTTCAATCGTCTCCCGACCATGTTTAAAAGGACCATGCCACTTATAAATCATTGATTTACTAGGGCACTGTTCCCCATAAACGGTTTCCATTTCATTCAATATGGTTTGAGCGTTCTTTCCTTGCTTTGTAACGAACTTTATCACAGCACGGTGTTCAATTTACTCCGTAGTTTCAGATTTCTTCCGGATTGACCTGTTTAGCAGGCGACTATTCGTAAACGACTGTCCCTATAGGGCTGCAACTTAACTTTTATACTAATGATGAGTCGCCAATCAGAATGACACTTAACGAGCGCCCCTATCTCCACTCCATCCCCTCCAAACCACGAACTTCTGGACCTCCCCTCGTATTTAAGTGTGTAACAATTAAATGGTTTACAACACATGCGGCTAGAAATCTATTGTTTATTTATATATCTATTAATGAACAAATACTTAATTAAATCCTTGACTGCCTAATAAAATACGAATATGATTGAGAATTTTGAGATTTCATTTATTTCATGAAAATTTGCATCAATACTCTGCTCCCACCTGCGATGTTTAAAGACAAATTGCAATTTGGCTAACAATTAATAACCTGATGGAATGTTTTTAAGCTGTGAGTTGTATATGTTCCCAGATAAATGGTGTGTAGACTAAAATCTTTCATAGCAAGTTCATTCCGTTCTTCAAGTTTAATTTTATTTTAAATGTTCGATATATAATAATGGACGTAAAACGATATATTGCAATTTTTTTAAACAATATTTTTATATGATATATGTAATTAACTGTAGAAGTGTATCTCTACTTGTACAGTAAAGAAATGTACAAAATTAATGAGAAATGGTTTTAGAAAATATTAGAGGTAGTCCTAGTAGTACTTTGTCTCCAACAACAATAAATCGAAAACACTAAATACGTCCAAACTAACAAAGAAAGTAAAATAACAATTGAAAACTGGGAATATCACTACGATATATAACTTCTAGAAGGAAATTTCAGAAAAGCATACATTCGTAGTGCAAATGTTTATTAGAAAATATAGATGCAACAGTTCGTACCAATATTTTCAAATTTAGGTGTGTGAATTTCTACAAAATGTTTATTATTTACATGTACATTTTGTATTTACAACATATAATGTATATTTAAAATATGTTTATTCATGAACAAGACAATTGAAAACTAGTTTGAATACCTGTTGACGAAGGTATTTAGCGTGTTCCACTTTAGAGAGCGTTTCATTCTGAGACGATTCGTCAGTCGAAGGAAAAGTTTAATATTTAAATGATGGGAGCAAGTGACTTCGATATATAGATACGACATACATTAGCGCACCTGTGCTCAGAAGGAGAGCCCCGCCCAAAAAATTATTATGAACCTTATTACAAGCGACAAATCTTACTGAAAAGACAAGAAAAGTTGGTCTTCATTTATTTAGTTCCTTAGTTCGCACTTATAACAGAACAATGTAATAATGGACAGGAGAAACTTTATTTTCCCACGCACTTGTTTGATGCTTATCTCCGCTCCAGTAAAGACAGAGGCTATCTTTGTTGATATATTCGCTCGAAAGTTGACAATTGTTAATAACTAATTATTGTGAGAAGTTATTGCTTTTGTGTTTGCATTTATTATTAGATCGTACATGGAATGTAAGAAGTGCGAAAATACTTGAGAATTTGGTCTTGAATGTTCGGAGAAATGAAGTAAAGACAATTGCGTACGTATTTTAATATTATTTTTCTTTGCAAAGATCAATCTATTTTATCGTTTACCTATTATTTTTGTGCCCTTACCATTTGCCTTATGTATTAGACGTGTTTAATTTAAATTTCAGTGGTGCACACATTTAAAATCTAGGAAAGAATTGTTTGTGATCTGAAACGTAACGGTTCAAGAAATAAATTATAAAAATATTCGAACATGTGTGCAAGTGTTTTGAGTAAAGCGTCAGTTCAAAATTTGTTATCGTGCATGTAAGATCGTAAGGATACCGAAACGACAAGATATATCCATTGAAAAACCTTCAGCCATTATAATATTACAAGGTGAAAGGTATTCAATAGCACAAATCGCAAAAGAAGTAAAGATATCAAAAATCGAAATATTTATAATTCATAAGAGAATGCCGGAAACAGGTTCACTTCCCATTAAAAACGAGTTTTTTCATCGTCCCAGAGACCACTCCATTACTCAATATTTTACGAAGAACACCGACTGTTAAGCGGAGACTTTTCACAGCAGGGCTAAGGAGTGACCCATGTGTTGTTCCTATTCTGAAACATGGTGAAAGTAGTGTGATGGTTTGGGTTGTTCTGGTGGTACAGCTGCAGGCGATTTCATAAAAATAGATGGGATTCTGCGTAAAGGTGGTTATTTGAGAATTCTACAGGAAAATGCTGTACCACGTAGGGAAAGATTACGTGGCCAAAACCTCATCTTCCGAGAAGATAATGATCTCAAACATTCATCTCGTTTATGTAGAACTTATTTGATGTCACTCGAGGAAGAAAGCTTGCACGGATTCTTTGGCCAACTTAATCTTCAGAATTAGTATGGGATAAATTGCGCCGAAGAAGAATCCGCAGCGCAAGAGATCTTTGGCAGAAGTTTCAGGTAGCACGGATTGAAATTACAAGCGATTATCTGATGATTATTTTTATGATTAGCAGAATGGGAAAAATATGGGCCACCGTAATTCAATCTCGAGGTGATATATTGTCATATTTCATAATTTCAGTTAATTTCACTACAAAGAGAGAATACATGTATGATGCATATATAAAATTTAGGGGTTTAAATATTTATATATATTTTCTTTATAAATTTTGCAATGCTCGTAGATATCTCGTAATATTGCAACAGACCTACAAATATTAATGTCAAATACATACAATACGAGGGACACTCAGAAAGTAAAGAAGGTTTTTTATATAGAAATTTTTATTAGATATAATTAAACAAATTTGCATTATACATAAAAGTAGATACCCAAACTACTTTTCTACGTAGTCACCGTTCAAATTTAGACATTTGTCGTATCGTTTTATCAGCTTTCCTATGCCTTCTGCATACTCAGTTGCGGCCAAGTTGTTGAACCACTGATTAACGGCTTCTTTAAGTTCATTCTACGTTTTTAGCGTTGTCCACTCACAGAATCTTTCAATTTGGGGATTGCGGATGATACCATTGGTTCGCACTTTGTATCTGGTGTGAAATGTGATATCCAAGTCTCATAACCAGTGACAATGCGATTCTAAACTTTATCACCGCCCTTGCCATAGCAATTGAGAAATGTCAATGCAGTTGCCATTTGTTTGGTTTTGTGTCCGTTTTGTGACAAAATTCGAGGAACCCACCTGTCACACGCGTTATTATAGCCCAGATCTACACTAATAATTGCGGACAACACAGTTCTTGAAATTTATGGAAACAACGAGTACAGTTCACAAATTCTGAAGCGCGTATTTTCTTGGATTTTTGTCTCACTTCAATAGCTTTAGGTCCATCAGTCCACCACTGAGGATCACCTCGAGCGATTTTTATTGTGAACATTCTTCAGTCCGCCATTAACATCATTTCCGAACTGACGCTTCGTTCATCACATTACCCTAAACCTCAGTTATCTGTCTATAAATTTCGATCGGTCCGACTTTTTGCGTGTTTAAAAAGCAGACAATACTGCGCACCTCACACTTGGAGAGGTCGTCAATTTTGTCATACATTTTAAAATCGCACAGCGAAGCAGTAATCAACTGTATTGGACCGTAGCTGCGGCAAACTGAAGCGGATGAGTACCAGTAAGCAGATAAATTTTTCCAATTATCAAAGTATTCCTAATTGTGAGGTTGTGGCATGATAAATATACTAGTTATTTCACCAGTAAATTATTGTGAGCGAAAAGTTACATCAATAATTTATTTCAGTAAACGTAGAAGAATTTGAATATGTTGCGTAAATTTATCGCACTTCAGAGAATACCAATTTATACAATTGCTCTGTATCGAGCAAAAATGATTCAAGACAATAATTATTATACCATCACCAGCTTGAATGCATTCTCGCTTGACCACGTCCAGGATACTTTTTATATTCATGGTTGAGTTGTTAGTCGTATCTGTAATATTAATTCGTTTTCTAGCGTTCAAACGTGTAATAGAGAAAATTGCGTATGCACACGGCGGTTTAACAGAAGCACTAAGACCCAGATTTCTACTATATTAATGCGTGTATAGGTTACTATGAGTATGCACGGTAAAGATTATCTGTAACGATATACAATTTTATAGAAACTTTTGTATACACTATAATTACGCAAGAAATTCATTGGTGAAATTTAATATTAATGTACGTAGTCCGATTTAATTTTTTTCTGATTTCCTCTTTTGTTCATACAACAATCTCAAATTAAACAGATTTTATTGAAAAGTAAATAATTTATTTAAATCATGAGCAGGTGCAACAAAAATGAATAGGTAGCCATGATAGCGTGGCACAAGAATGTTTCAAGAAGGGTTAGATACATGTTTATTAATTAACCAGAAAAGTTTATATCCTGTGGGAGGGCTATTTTCAATATTTTTAACGAATTCAAATCAGATGATTGTTTTCTAAGTTCCCACAAAAAAGAAACCAATCACATTGTAACAGGACACATGAAGCTGAATATCTTATGTTACGTAGAAAAATGGTCTATAGGGTCGCTTTAGATGTAACCTGTCTTGTTATATGTTAATATGTTTGCCGCTATAATGACCGGTGTATTCACCGGTGTACAAACATAGTTAAATTATCGAATGTCGGTGCCTATGGAAAATCTTTCACAAACAATGAGTGTAGCAGAGGTTACAGTATCCATCTTTGTACTGCACCTAGTTCAGTCTTATGGATATTAAACGTTACCTGACCAACCAAAAGTCGCAATTGGCAAGTAACAATAACTATTGTAGTAGTGGGGTGTTAATACCCAGACTAAAAAGCTTTTCCTTGAAAATCCATGGTTTATGCTGACAAATGCACGTAAAAATATAATCCAGAAAAGATAGGCTATTAATTCCATCGTTTTGAATAACTCACTAAGCGCAGAGATTGGTTTATAGTTCACAGTATTCACTTCATTTCAGTCGTTGGTGGTATTATCTTCAACACTCACTATATCGAATATGCAGTAAGTTTATTTTTTGCAACTTCTAGCAAGTTGAAATCAAGCAGAGCATGCGTTCATCTAGTGCAGATCTCAATCCTTTCTTAACAGTTCAAGCAAATTTCGAAATCTATATTTAACGGTTTATTGATAACCTCAATGGTTTGTGCACTATTTGGAAGTAATTTGTTAAATGCATGCGTTGAGAATGCAAAGTGATTATTTTCGTTTTCCGATCTAGATTTGTTTATACTTTTAAACACATTTTACCTTTTTATGTAAATTTAGCTTTCCAGAACATGTAATCGCATAATCGGATATGGTGATTTCTCAGAAAATAGGTAAATTACACGTAATTTCTGTGTAAATGTATACAATAGGGTAGTAGTGTTATATAATGTTGAAGCCAAAAATGTTATTAGGAATTTATTATCTAAATAATCTAATTTATCGATACATATTTAAGGGTCTATTCCTGTAGGTACAGTACTTGGACGTAGTCGATATTAAAATTTAAATCGAAATGGAATTTTTAAAGATCAAACTTTTTAACTCTAGGTTACGTATGCCGCATGTTTTCCTTTGAATTCGACCATTTTCAATTTTGACCACGTAGAGCAATTAAAATGTTGACGTGATTTCTAATGAAATGAAATCGCCTCCAGAAACAAATCTAGTAATACAATAATTTCAAATTCCTGATTTATGCTTCGTTATAAACAAAATGCTTAATTCAGTATTGTTACTGATACATATTATTTGTATTAAGTATTTATCTTAAAATATATTTGTTGATTTAAAGTACTAAAACAGTGTCACCAATAAAGTAAAAGATAATCACTGAATCTCTAATTAAATGTAGGCATTTAAAATCACCTTCAAGTCAAGCATATACGTAGACCTTCAGTATGCAACGCCCACTTGCATTACTTTGTAATTATTCATTAAATTAGTATGTATGTTTGTATTTAGAAAAGAACCGAATTGAAGAACTCTTTCTTTTTTAACAGTTAAATTAATGTCTGCCTTTTTATCGAGAAACAATAAGTTAGGTTAACAATTATTTATTGGCTACAGTGAACCCGGTCACTAGATATATTAGTGCAGGGTGTGACTCGAATGGCGGTATAATACTATCCACCAAAGCAAGTCACATGAGGTTGAAAGCACTTACATCGAATGCTGAACTTGGCAAGTAATTATCGTTCATCTAGTTTTTTGCAGACAATGGTAGAGTATTTTATTGCAATTTAAATTCGGAATAAAAAAGCTGTATACAAATTTATTCGTGATTTACGAAATCTTTATTTTATTTAGTAAACAACTGAGTATTATACCTTGCCATTCATCAAGCTTAATTCAGTAAGTGATATGGATGAAGAAATAGAGTTTTTTTAAGTAAAATATCATGATAATTGAGCATGCACATACCACAAAAACACGTTAAAATACAAGGAGGTCTGATGTGGCTGAGGGACGTAATATTAATGAAATCAAAATGCTCAATCTTGACGATAATTAAAAATGTAGTGATGAAGTAAAAATGTTAGAAAGAAACTAATTCGCATCTTTAAAGGAAAAGCTATAGAACAATAGGTCTATAATGTAATTTTTATTTGCTATCAAATAAATTACATTTCATTAGATATAGGATCTTTATCACAATCCCCGATTAAATAGAGATCTTTGAAGGTAACTGAAGCTAAGTGTTGAACTGGGTACATAGTGATAAGAATTTGTTATCTGCCAAAGAGTTCAATAAAAAAAAAGAAATGCCAAAGAGGAACAGGAAACAGTAATAGATAACAATATTGTAAAACATGAAGCAGCAATAAGAGCATTTGATACGTGCTTAAATTTGGTAGTTGATATTTTCACATTACAAACATTACAAAGCCTTTTTCTAAATTAGAAGAAAGTTAAACAACAAACAATTAGAAATTATTTAAAAAGAATATAGAAATTATTGTTTTGTATATACATATATTAATAAAATGTAAAATAAGTGCTTCAACAATTTGGTCTTCATTTACAAATAAAATTATTCGGTCATTTGATTTTTTGATACTTCGACTCTTCACGGTTTTAATTGCTTCGGATTACCGAGGTATTACTGTACTTGTTTCAAGAATGTACTTCTTTATATGTAGCTAAAAGGTGAATGCAGGTTTTCCTAAGTATCTTTCACAATGATTAACTCGCAAGTAAAATAGACAACTTCAGTGTGACCACTACTGCTTTTTAAAAATCATGTCAATCCATTAGTATACAGCTGTGGCCATATGTATTCGCCACTCTCGTTTTGAACGTGTTACACGAATATTATTGTATTTCTAAGAAGCAGGGTCGATGACGGACTTAACTAGGTACCTGGTAATGAGGGTTTAATGGTTAATTGTAGGCCATTCTGAGTAAATTAGAAAATAGACGTAAAATTGTAATTTTTTAAAAGTTGTAAGAGTAAGGTTGAGCTAGTTAGAGTGAAGATATTGTGTCTGTGATTTTGTCTGTGTAATACTATAGTATACAGTAAAAAGTAATGCCGAAACACGCGAATTGACGGAGGTAGAGCGAGGACAAATTATGGTGTTAGAAAAGCAAGGGTTGTCGGTGTCTCCTATTGCCCGACAAGTGAAATGTGCGCGATCGACAGTTAGAATGACGATAAAACGATACAAAGAGAGTGGATCTTTGACAAACAAACCCAAAACTGGTCGAAAAAGGAAAACAACTAGCAGAGATGAGCGAGTCTTAGAGCGGATGTCTTTGCGAGACCGGAAAAAAGGGTCTAAACAGCTTTCCAGTGAGCTTTTCCGGCTACATAATGTTGCTATTTCTCCTCATACGGTTAGAAGACGCCTTTGTGAATTAAATTTAGGTGGATACAAAGCTCGACATAAACCACGGTTGTCTCCGCAACAAAAGAAAAAGAGACTGCTGTGGGCTAAAAGTCACCGCGACTAGACCATTGACAATTGGGCCAATGTTATGTGGACGGATGAGTCAAATATTGAGGTAAGTAATACATAATTATTGTATTTGCGGTATTCTGTATTCAATTCCTGGTATCTACAGTGTTTTATTCTTTTTAATGGGTTCCAAAATGTAACAGTATTCATGTTTTTGTTGGTAGCTTTGTGGTAATCCTGGGCCTCAATACATGCCACGCAGGCGAGGAGAGGCCTTCCATCCAGACTGTATCATCCCGACTGTCAAGTTTGGGGGTGGTAGTATAATGGTTTGGGGTTCCATGAGTGCAACAGGCGTCGGAGAACTGTTCGTCTGCGAGGGCCGAATGAACAGTCGGACGTACATCGACATGTTGGAAGAAGTTCTGGAACCGTGTGCATTAAGATAATGCACCGTGCCATAAATCTCGCGAAGTAATGCGCTGGTTCGAGGAAAATAACGTGCGGGTCCTGGAATGGCCGGCACAATCCCCGGACTTATCGCCAATTGAGCATTTATGGTACATTTTAAAGCGAAATGTAGCTAAATACTCATCTACCACAAAGCAATGCTTAAAAACAAAAACATTCGAAGAGTGGAATAAAATCACCGCCGAACAGTGCTACAACTTAGTGAGCAGTATGCCCCGACGAATTCGTGCGGTGATAAAAGCCCAGGGAGGAGCTACCAAATATTAAGCAATATCTGTATATATCTGTATACACTCACAATGAAACATTTTCATCGATCAATTTTCTTTTATTTCTTATATATTCGTCGGAATAAAAAACAAAAAAGGGTGGCGAATACATATGGCCACAGCTGTATGTACATTTGGAAAGATATTGGAATAACACAGGCTTTACAAACTTCATTTAGACGTAATTTAATATAAAATAATACTACGCGCTCTATGAACTAATCGGGAGAAAATATAAGAATTTGTACCGAAGTGACAATAGAACTGTCTTCATAGGTAACCTTACTTTTACTGAAATAGTACATTGTACCTAATGATTAAACCACACATCTATTCGAGTGCATACACTTTTATCAAATCAGTTGCTGTAACTACCATATCCGTATTAAATCTAAACAATCTATGAAATTTTAGTGAAACAGAAATGCTACAAAGAAATTATTGTGAAAAACGGACCTTGTTACGTTCTCCTGGTTTGAAGAACAACGCCGCTGTAGCCTGCTCGTAATTTCCTAAATTACTTGACCAATACTTACTTGTAGAGTATGTTCGCTTATTTACTAGAGGAAAGGTTGTACAGTGAAACTCAATGCGCATGCGCAAAATATATATATATTTAAAAATGAAATGGTTACACGGTTTCCACTCTTGCCTATGTACATGTACGATGTACGTAAGATATATAGATTTGCAATAATTGCAGTTATTCGAGCTCTCTTATACATGTAATGTACATTAGCATTTGTATATGTATTTTCATTGGTAGCAACATAAAGTAATGCCTCAGCATGTACGTTGCAACGCTATGTCTTAATTCTGTTTAAAAAGTTAAACTCTTATATGCTTCCGCTGAAGCTTTGTCAGAGGCATGTACTAATGCCTCTATCTGTTTGCATGCACCACTACCTGTTTATAGGGGAGCCAACCCTATTTATTTCTTAAATTTATAAGCGCACCTCGGTGCTATGCTTATTTATATGTCCCTTTCCGGGAGCCTAATATGCTTTCCTTGTTTTAAATTTGCCTAAGGGACTTGGCCCTGTATTATTGGCATGTATTTGTACTTGACCAAATACGTTTGTTATATTCACATTTATAGGGGAACCCACCCTATCTCTTAGAGCTTGAACGCCTGGTCGAGGGCGACAGTAGCGATAATAGCCGATCTCAATACAAAAGTAATGTCACAGCTACCCAGGCGTTCTCGTTTTGAAATATTACGCTATGTGCAATCTTTAGCTCTATACTACTGCGCCCCAAAGAAGGGAAAAATCCAGTAACCAGCAAATGTGCGAACTGTGCACCGACAAGTAAAACGGAGCGATGATGCCGACATTACATAAGAAAACTGGTCCGTGACACTCGTCCGCTACGACGAGCAACTAAATGAAAAATTTCTAAGTCCCGATACGACAAGGACCGAACAAACGTACAAAAGACAACAGGCGCTGCGGCCGCAACGACCGTCAGCAAGAAGCGGAGTGATCGTACTTGTAGAGGAGGTCTATACATGCGCGCCGACAATCTCACCAAAATAATTTCCGACACAAACTTAACTGAAGACTAAAAATATGTATAGACGACAATGGACACAGTAGCCTCGACGTACGATGATAGAAAATCGAGAATTTATACTTATTAAAAAATCTATACGTGTGGTCCGACGACGTTACCAAATGACTCCCGCCAGAAATAAATGTATAGACAACGTCCTAGACGATTCCCGCCAAAACTAGAAAAACTTAGAAATATCTAATAATCTTACGACTACGTTACTGTACACGTAACGACGAGGCACGAAAGGTGACAGAGAGTGCACGATCGCTAATACCTCAACCGTCTCGCGGGAGACGACTGCCTATGCTTGTGTACCTTAAATTTTAAGAAAACTCCCATTACATATCCTACGAAGTTGCAGTGAATGATTTCTAATTAGGCAGTTTTAGCTAGCGTAATGCGAATGGCTGGCTTGCATACATATACAATGCGTAATGTACATACATATTAAAATAAAATTGGATATAAGAGAGCAAAATAAATAAATATAAGAATGAAAATAAATAAAATATAAAAATGAAAATAAAGTAATATTCTAAATCAAAATAATAATGTAAAGAAGATAAAATACATAGTAGTAAAAAATTCATAAAATATAAAAAACAATGTTAAGTCCTTAACAGACCTAGTTTATCAAACGCGTTTACTATGCTTCTATCCATCGATAGCGGAAGATGGTGAAGATTTGCGGCGTACATACGCCGCATTAAAAATAAATTACCTTGCCTGTCCGCTTCATGCTCCAACACTTTCGCGAGAAATATACGGATGTATTGCAGAATTGTTAGCAATGCGAACATGTAATTTATTCTCTATTTTTTTGTTGTTGTATTTCGATATAATCACTTTAATTTTCATTCTTATGTAGAATTAATTGAGTGTGACAAAAATTATACACGAATATTTAATTTGAAACACAATTACTTCATACAATCTTATAATATAAAATAAATGCATGAAACTGCAAAATATTGTGTTCTTCCTTAATTACAACATTCCAATTGTTCAAATTAAACAATTAATTACTCCTAAAAAGATAAATAACTTCAGCGAATAAAAATATTAAACTACAAGAAAGGAAATATCATGAATAGCTAGAGATTAACTATAAAATTCCCTGAAATCGTTTTTTTCAACACCATCAGATCATTTGCATGACTTCTTTATTAAAATACATAAGAGAAGCTACAAATAATAACATCTAGAAAAGTATGAATCTGAAAAATTTGAAAATTTCGGTAACTACTAAGATTAGGGGATAAGATCGCCTAAAATATTTCAAGATGATAATACCCATTCCCTTGTTTAATAATAGGGGCTTCATTGTAAATCCAGCGGTACAAGAAATACCAAATCTTATATTATATGTAAATTATAATCCTCTTTTTGGTGACATCTCGTATTCTTTGGTTTCCACTTTCAGTTTCTCCAAAATTTTGAGCGTTCTCCGGCCCTGTTTACATCTCTAGGGTTTTACTAACTTTGGAAATTTAATCAAGTGATGCCACACTATCACATTTAGTTTTTCCCCTGAAAGAGAGTACGTTATCTCTGTTTAACGATATGCTCGTACTAATTTTTATATCTAAAAAAACAGTGAGTGTAGCTAAGGAGTAGAGACAGGATTATATGCAAAGAAAAGCTGGAATATATGCGCGTATATATAACACATGGACTGAAATGTCCCGGGCCTAACACATAGATGACGCTAGTTTTATTGCAGTCACCTTTCTCTCAGTTAGTACTAACCTTCAAAAGACAGCTGTTACAATTTCATGATATTCTATTCATTAGTTTGTGAGTTATTGTGCTAAGAGTCACGCTACTTTTGTTATTTTCAAAACAATGGATCAAAAACAATTTCGTGTTTTAATTTTAAACTGTTTCTTGATGGGAAAAAATACCGTTCAAGCGAAGCAATGGCTTGAAAACTGTTATGGGGACTCTGCTCTATCAGAAACAACAATAAAACGTTGGTTTGCTGACTTCAAACGTGGTCGTACAGACACCGATAATGCAGAACGCAGTGGACGTCCAAATGGGGCGGTAATACCAGAAAACATCAAAAAAATCCACAAAATCCTTTTGAATGATCGAAAAGTGAAGTTGCGTGAGTTAGCTGACATCGTAAAGATATCAAAAGAACGTATTGGCTTTATATCGCATGAGCATTTGACTATGAGAAAGCTCTGTTCAAAGTGGGTGCCGCGTTTGCTCACTGTTGACCAAAAACAAGAACGTGTTGATGATTCTGAGCAGTGTTTGGCTATGTTTAAACGTAACAAACCGGAATTTTTGCGTCGATATGTGACAATGGATGAAACAGGGATCCATCACTTCACTCCGGAATCAAAACGATCGTCATCTGAGGGGATAGCAACTGGTGAACCTCGTCCAAAGCGCCCGAAAGCACAACAATCGGCTGGAAAGGTTATGGCCTCGGTATTTTGGAATGTGCGTGGTGTAATATTCATCGACTATCTTGAGAAAGGAAATACAATCAACAGTGAATATTATATAGCGTTATTGGAGCGTTTGAAGGCCTAAATTGCAAAATTGCAAAGAAACGACCGCATATGGCAAAGAAAAGAATTTTGTTTCATCAAGACAACGCACCGTGTCACAAGTCAATCAAAACAATGGCAAAACTACATGAATTGAACTTCGAATTGCTCCCACATCCACCGTATTCGCCAGATTTGGTTCCCAGCGACTACTGGCTGCTCGCAGACCTCAAAGAAATGCTCGCCGGTAAGAAATTTCGCACGAATGAAGAGGTTATCGCTGAAACTGGGGCCTATTTTGAGGCAAAAGATAAATCGTTCTACAAAAGTGGTATTGAAATGTTAGAGCGGCGCTGGAATGATTGCGTTGCTCTTGATGGAGATTACGTTGATGAATAAAGCTAATTTTGAACCAAAAAAACGGTGTTTTCTTTGTTAGGCCCGGGACTTTTCAGCCCATGTGTTATGTATGTAAATATATTTTTCTATTATTTCTTTAGTCGGATAATTAATAATTATTTTTCCGTTTCTCATGCTAACTTTTTAAAAATTTTGAATATTTGAAGACTTTTTCTAGTTATAAAGTATATCTTAACCATCTAATACCCAAAATTTTCCTCTTGACTGTTAAAATTCTTGAAGAAAAAAAGATATGTTTGAAACATCCCTTCAACTATTAACACTTCGTCAACTTCTTAGGTATTATTAGCACGTGCACAAGCTGTTTTGAGGTAACTGACCGTAAGCAAGGCTATTTCCTTCCTGTTTCTCACTGCGTTTGTATTCGTAAGCTGTGTATCCACCTACATTTAGCGTTAGTCGTCAAAACATTACACGCCGTATATGGATATATGTTACCTGCATATATAGTAGATACAAATGAAGGCAAATGTTAGTATAACTGTGCAATCCTTTTACGTATTATTGTTGCAATTATTATAAATTAATTGTTGTATGACATTTTAGAAACGTTAATAATTATGCATGAATATGGATAACGGCAGATTAAATAAGGGAAAATTAATATAATCTACTCACACTATTACATATTCAATATTATTGAAAACTGCATTAAGAGCTTTGCAGTAGTTGCTAATCAGTTAAAATGCAACTAAAAACCGATTAACATTGACATATAAATTTAAAAAGCACACATTTTCCGTATTACAATTAATTCTGTTGCCATATTAGTTTTCTTTTGTAATAATATTTCCATTTATCTCTAAATTTACGCTGGCCGCGTTAAGATTTAAACAAGAGATTAAAGAGAATATGCCTCATTTTTTCCGGACCTGGATTTAATTGTAACTCTTACATAAAGAGCGTAGAATTTTAGAAGTAAAATTCTTTCGTTATTATTAACTACTGTAAAAAATTTCAATATATTACTTAAATAACATCTAATCTCGTTTCTAAACGACGCCCTGACATCTATTGCCTTAATCTTCCAATTTTAAGTTTAATCAAAGCTTACTACAGCTCACCAACATCAACGTTTTGTAGTGATTTTATTATAGACCTTCATAAGTGGGATTACATGGCAGTGAAACTTTAGATGCCCAACCTAATGTGCGCAAGAGATTAAGGTAACTTAAGTCCCTTTTACACAGTATTAATCCCATGTAAACACTACAATTTTCAAACCGGATTATATGCAAAGCGCATATATTTTATTTTTTGTATATCTTTAATTATAGTCTATATGAAGACGTATTACACTAATTGCAGTTAATTAGTGATTGCATATTTAGGCAATTTCCATGCATATTTTTACAAAAGTTACATCCATTGCATATTTAGACTTTTTATTATCCTTTCTATTAGTAAAAATTCCTAATAGTTCCTAAAGTAGATCGACAACGGACAATTCCCAGAACGATAAATCTTTCTCTTATACTATTGTATTTCCTTTCTCAAGATAGTCGATGAATATTACACCACGCACATCCCAAAATACCGAGGCCATAACCTTTCAAGCCGATTGTTGTGCTTTCGGGCGCTTTGGACGAGGTTCACCCGTTGCTGTCCACTCAGATGACGATCGTTTTGATTCCGCACTGAAGTGATGGATCCATGTTTCATCCATTGTCACATATCGACGCAAAAAAATCCGGTTTGTTACGTTTAAACATGGCCAAATATTGCTGAGAATCATCAACACGTTCTTGTTTTTGGTAAACAGTGAGCAAACGCGGCACCCACTTTGAACAGAGCTTTCTCATAGTCAAATGCTCATGCAATATAAAGCCAATACGTTGATATCTTTACGATGTCAGCTAACTCACCCAACTTCACTTTTCGATCATTCAAAACGATTTTGTGGATATTCTTGATGTTTTCTGGTGTTACCGCCTCATTTGGACGTCCACTGCGTTCTGCATTATCGGTGTCTCTACGACCACGTTTGAAGTCAGCAAACCAACGTTTTACTGTTGTTTCTGATGGAGCGGAGTCCTCATAACACTTTTTAAGCCATGGTTCGCTTGAACGGTATTTTTTTCCCATCAGGAAGCAGTTTAAAATTAAAACACGAAATTGTTTTTGATCCATTGTTTTGAAAATAACAAAAGTAGCGTGACTCTTAGCACAATAACTGACAAACTAATGAATAGAATATCATGAAATTGTAACAGCTGTCTTTTGAAGGTTAGTACTAACTGAGAGAAAGGCGACTGCAATAAAACTAGCGTCATCTATGTGTTAGGCCCGGGACTTTTCAGCCCATGTGTTATGATTAGTAGTAGTCACATGATTATATATAGGTATCAAGTTTACGGTGAATAAATTCATTGATTCAAACCAATATTTATAATATTGTTTGGTAATATTAATCCGAAAGAAATGGAATAACTTTTATATCTTTTAAAAAATATTTTTTTCATATCTATTATCAACTTTTCTGCACTATTCTGACATTAGTCTTTTGTTTAGTATTGTCTACTTATTCAGGTTCTCTTATTTAAACGTTCTTATCATTGTATTGATTAGAAAATAGCATAGTAATAATAATGATCGGTAGAAAAGAAGTTCTCGAATTTTTAGTTCATATTATATCCAATTATAATAAAAGCAAAAGAAAAGTAATATAACCATTACTCTTAATAACTAGATTTGTTGTTTGGACTATTTCTATCCTTCGTTGAACTTATATAGTCCGACGTTTCGGCAATCTGCCACTGTCGTCTTCAGGGGCGCCCTGAGAAGGACTGTTGCTTGCCAGAGCAGGCATGCTTGAGTGTTTTTTTGTCTGACGCATTTTCCTTATAAGCTATAATCTTCTGCGGAGAAGGGGATGCGCATTGGACCTACGCGGGGGTGCCCTGCTTTCTCTAATCATAGGGAGCCAGACGTTCTTTATTTCCAGGCTGGATGTGCTGATGGCGGTTGGTGTGCCATACATGCTGCTTCCAACAGTTTTCTTTTCTTCTTTGCTCCTTCTTAGAAAAATCTCATTTTCGTTGTCGGGCTTTGTTTTTGTTAACTTCGACCTGTTCGATTGTGTTTGAGGTTTTGATGGCCGTTCTGATATTATAATCGTTGCCTATTCGTCTGATTTTTTCCTATCGGCCTTACACGTACGGAATTGTTGTAGTACATACATTCGGCTGTCATTCTGTACTATCATTCCTACCTCTACGCATTGTTTTCGCCTTTGACAGCGTTTTTTCTGTGTATCCATTTAATTTCAGTGTATTTGTGATGGAGCGGAATTCCTCTTCTCTATCTCCATCATCCGAACATACCTGTCTGGCCCTATTATACAGGCATTCTACGACACCCAATTTGACGTTGTGTGGGTGATTAGACTCGAAATGGAGGTATTGTCCTGTGTGTGTTCTCTTGCTTTAGGTTTCTTTAAAACTATGCCTTACTACAAGTATGTCAATTAAATGTAGATCGATGCAATCCTTAATAGCGCCCTAATAAGTTTTAAATATAATCGTGTAGATTCTTTTATTAAATTGATATAGTAGATAAAGCAATAAACATTTTTAAATTGCAGTGGAACCCATTTATAACGTCATCGGTTACAACGGAAACTCGGGTATAGCGTCATAATCGTCTTGGTCCCTGGAATTACCTGTACACAAACATTGCATATAACGGCACAACCTCGGGATTAACGTCAATTGCAACATCTATGTACCCAATAACTACTGGGAATTTCCGTATTACCGGAATTTTACAGAAGTATTTTGTAGGAAATAACAATGACCTAATTTCTTAGAATTCATAAACCATCTAACAAACCAAAATTATTGACTTTTTAAAATATAAATATATATCTGACAATAGGTATGTTGTACTTATGTTTGTATGTATTTGCCATAATATTTAGTGTATAATAATGTAAAGTAAGCATGTTACGTATCGAATAAATTACCTGACAATTTATTAAATTACTATATTTCGAATTAAGCGATCAACAAAAGCGTGCACGTAAAAAGATTCGACGGTATTTTTATAAATAGTAAGATATATGTAGGTACATAAGAGGCAAAGGAACTTGATAGAAACTGCGGTGCATTTAAATTTCTCCATTGTAAATTCGTGGGTTTATCCTACCAAGGATAATTCGACGACATTCCATTCAGCTTAGCAACTTTGATTATTCATGCAAATTTTTATTGTGTTTTCAAATTACACCACATGCGTATTATGCATATATTTCTATGAATCAATGTTTTTAAGATGGATATGCGGTCATAATGCTGTAGGAAAATATAAAAGTCGTGGGTAAATAAACATTTGTATAGTATGTCTTATAAGAACAATTTTCTAAACATAAAAAGACTAAATACCCGGAAAAAATGGAGCTCACTTTGGAGGTAGAACGCCGTTTGTTCTTGGTCGAGGAGGAGAGAATTGAGCATAGCTTTTGTCACTGTTCTGGCGTCTGCATAATCTAATTTCTTCTGTTTGGGAGCGCTTTTTTAACACTGGGAGAATTGAGAAAAAACTTAGTTGAACAAACTTCTGGAGTTTAACCTTGCTCACCGACGCAGAGGACTTGACTGCACCACCCAGCCAATAGAATTACTGTAATAATAAAAGAAACTAACATTTTAAAAGTTTTATCCACGTTTTAACACCGATTTAAAGGGTAACTTTACACCAAATATTTTTTGTGCGTAGTAGTGTATAATCTTTAGTAAATTATCTTTCCCTCATCAGTTGCATTTATTATGTAAAACGTGATTGACACCACAATGTGCATAATACCTTCACTAGCTGGGCTGGTTAAGCTAGTGAAAAATATCCTTAAGAATATCCCCGTATCTATTAACATCCTACTAACTTACAACGCATGCTATAAAACTATAAATAATTTCAGATAAGTAGGTTATGGATTTTATATGCACTTAACAAAAGTGCATGTTTTTATATAACTGCTGACTTTTATTTTATGTACATATACATTCTGTACAACTGCTATGTTTATTTCCTATATTTTGTATAATTTAGCACTAATTCCAACGAAGTTATTCGTAATATCAATTTTAAATTAAAAATATTACGAAACACTAATGATGTGTGTGATATGTAAAAAGACTGGAGTTGAAAAGTTAAACAGTTTAAAAGAATACTTAAAAGATTGAAATATTGAAATTAAGGCTTTAAATTTAGATTAAGAAAAAGAAAAGGAGATGACAAAGTTAAGTTTAGAGCATAACGAGTGTTGGTTTTTGTGCAGATCATCAAACCAAAATTTTTTCGTATTAAGTTAAAGTACATACATTAATTCTAACGTGTGCCAATCGAAGTGAATCATAACAAAATACAAAAACGTATACCACAGGAATAAATTTTTAGAATTTATAAAAGCAACGAAGCTATTTTAATTTTAAAATATGTGTTGGCGAATATGTTACTCACGTCCCTAACATTTATTGCGAAGTATGTTAGAAGTATTTATTTTAATGACAGATAAAAATGCGTGGATTTTGGTATACCAACGTTGTAGGCATCCAATGTTTAAAAAGACAACCGTTATATTTGCTTAGTAGATGCAACAGGTTACACTTAAAAACGAAACTTATAAGTTACCTGAATTTGGCAACTATATACAAGCCATATTAGCATCTACACATCGGTATTCCAAATGTAACACGGGTTATGCAAAGGATTCAAAGAAGTTTATAGCGACTTTTCACATATGGAACGTGTGCTGTCTTTTTGAAAAGTTGAATCCTGCAATCTTTGAAGATAGAGAATAGAATTGCATTAAAGTAACGCTGCTGGAAACACTACGGAGACTCGCTTACCTGTTGCCAGAATTTGGAGACTGTCCATTTTGGCTCAAACTGATGATTTAAAATGCACATATTCTATAGGATTTTGTTAACACATTTTCAAGTATACAAACAGAAAAGATTTAAATCTAAAATGTATGCGCTTTGTTCTGGTTCATGAACGGATTTAATAAACGAAAAAAATCCTATTTTAAAAAAGCTCATTAAGTGGTTCAAATACAAGTGCTCAATTAAAAACGAAATGGCAAGAACTCATCGTCAGCAAAATCGTCATTCAGACAAATTTTAATACACGTTTCACCTTTTTGTTTTCATAAAATATGTAGAAACCATCAAGACTATTCTTGACACCCAATCTCTATACGTTGTTAATTAAAAAAAAATAAAATTTTGTTTCATTGATTATGTCCGTGTTCGTGTATATAATATTTTTGATGTTTATTTATCCTAGAAAATAGTAACTTATGTTTCTAAAATTCTCAAAGCTAGTTTAAACTAATGTCGAATCAAAGGGAGTGATGTTATTGAATTTTACATCTGTCAAAATTTTCAGGAAAGAATTAAAAAAACGGTACTTCTTAAAGCCACAAAATGCTGTAATACTGAGTTAATATCTAAAAGCTCTAATCCAAGAATTGATAGTATGCAGAATATTCTATTTGCGACAAGAAAGGTCGTATTCTCGTTTGATAAAACCAAGGCTCCATTGAAGCAGAAAACATTTTTAAAAAATGGAATTTTAACAATTTTTAACAACAATCCATTAAATTTCAAAACGATATTGCTATTGCTTTTATTGCTCTATTCGGGGTATTAAAAATTATTCGTTTGTACGGTCACCGTGACGTAAATGGTCGCTGCAGGTTCGAATCCTAGCGCAGACCGTGAATTTCTTTTTTTTTCACAAACTAGTTAAACGTTAGCGCATTAAGATGTTTGGATTATCACTTTCACTACGGAAATGATTTTTAAATCTGAAACTTTTTAGTTTTTAACTACAATAGGAAACCAATACGGTACAATGCTTTAGTAAATTACGCAAAAACAAAATGTTATTAGGATTCAAACAATTGAAGTAATGCAGTTTATTGTAATAATAATAAAAAATTAAAATATTTACGTTAGAAAGAAAGTCTTCATTTTTACTTTCAAAAGATGGTACTATAACTCAATGTTATTGATATTTGCGCAGACTTTGGTTTTATGGTGAAGGCATAATAAAAACTTTTATTCCTATTTTAATTACACAGGTAGAGCAAATATACAATCTGCAAAACTTTAGTGTTGTTTTTTAAGTGTTTCTATGACCGTGTTGAAACTATTTTATAAAAGCACGCTGACGTACTTCAATTTAGTAGTATGAGCTTCTAAAAACTGTGTTATTTGAGCTACATATGGGTGCGTTTGATATGTCGTTTCAAATAGTTTGTTTTACTCGAAATATGCAATTTAAAAATTGATTGATTCAAACTGTTGATAAGTAGTAGTTTCTTATTCTATTATATAAATGTATATAATAGCGCTGGTATGTGCTATACACTATACATTATTTGCTAAGGAAGTAGGAGTGATTGTAGCATTTAATAATACAAAACATTTCTTTAATTTGGGTTCTTGCATATCTTTGTGCGCGATAAGTCTTTTGAAAATGGCACACTTTTCCTTGTTCTTAACCTTAACTTAACGTATACATCACTTAAACTAGATGTTTCACCGTGCAGAATAAAAACGTATAAAAAGTGTCACGTCGGCTGTGAAAGTACAGAAATTAACAGCGAATCCGGTAGGACACTTTTAGAAAAGTAAGATTTAATTGTACCTACATCCGTAAACAAATATATATCGTTTTCTACGTAATTGAAGTAGACATTTCTTGGATTTATTGATTTCTTTTAAATTATCAATCTCGAATAAATCATGCAGAAACTAATCACTTCTGTAGATTTAATAATTCGAAATTTACCATTTCGCAAGTGGCAATGGAAGAGAAAGCCTGCCTGTACGTGAGGAGTATGTTTTGAGAAACATGCATGTGTACGTATATACATACACTGTCGTCCGTAAGTATTTGGCCACCTACGTTTTTTTAATTACTACTGGATTCGATAAATTTCTAGTCGGATTTGGACTAAGTTTCATACTAACCGATGGCTAAAAGTGAAAGATGTATTACGAAACGTGACGGGTCGCCTAATAAAGTACAATAACACAGACACGTACATTACATTGTAAAAATGTACTACATGTGCATGGCTTAATATTGTCATTAAAATTGTTAATATTTTTTTAACTTATACCTATTTTTCATTAATAGAACTGTTGTATAACAAGCAATTGTCGGAAAAATAAGGCAGTAATACCAAATCATGCTATCTTTCACACAATATCGCAATTTAGATGTCATGTTTAATTAATCTGGGATTAAACTTATTAAAATTCTTATCGGTGTCATTGGTCAGAATCTCCGTATTGTTCGAATATAAAAACTTCTAGAACAATTCGTAAATGCCAATAGGACTGAGAATTGTTATAATTAATAAATAGAATAATAACTAAATGTAAGTACTCACAACGCCAATTTCTTAAAACTTCTATTAATATTCGCACAAATTACCGCTGCTGTAAATTACACGATTACACGATTTCAGTTGCTAATTATCACAGTACGTTAGTCTTCGGCAACGATTGTTACTCCCCCCCAAAGCAGACGACCAAAATTTCTTCCTGTTATCCAAAATCCTTCAATTGTAAGATCAACAGCGGTTGTTGAATCTTTTAGTATATATGAAATGTAACGTTCACTTCTGCCTTCGTTATGAAGAGTAATTGTCGTACCACGTTTTTCAATATTTAACTCTCTGTTTTTACCTATATATTATATACATACAACAAAATAAAATTGAGCTAAACCGTCAGCCAACCATGGGATGTTACCAAATTGATTGAAAACACTTTTTAAAAGTACAGGTATAAGTGCGCGTGCAATCCACAGAACTTCTGTTATTAAATTAAATTTATACAAGTAGACACTTTCATTAAAACTTGTAAACATTTATATGTTCAAAAAAAAGATATGTATCAGATAGGGGTGTATTTGTGTGTTTTTGTAATCTGAGATATACTTTTACACCATGTATTAAAATCTTAATTATATTGCTATGATATTGATTTTTTAATGTTTAGCTATTTTTCGATAGGTGATATTAAACTTATGAACAATGGTATATGTGTATGCTACATTATTTCCACAGAGTAACTATTATTTTCAAATGATTTAATATTCGAAATTTTAGTTAAAAAACAATTACAAGAACAGAATTTCTGTTACATTTTTCTCGATAGTAAAGTTAGGAGGAAGACTGAAACTAATTTCTCCCCTATGTTTATAAATTTGCAGGATGTTTGCCCATCTGTAGTATAGTAAAATTCTGCCAATTACTGTTTATAAACAGTTGTGTTCGGATATCTAATGCACCCTCTCAAACATACACATGTGGTTTATTTTAGTTCGTTCACAGATTCTTGAATGTACACAGTATATGCGATCTATGTACAAACTTTCTTCAAAATTTTAGGTATATATATTGTAATGATATGAAGTATTGTTTATTAATTATCAATGAATTTTTCTAAATTTTACTAGTTTACCTATTCCCGATATTTTCTCGTCACTGTTTGGTGTACGCCGTTATTTTTTATTATGGTTGATGTTAGAAGTTGGACGCAAAGTACCGTTAGTACTCCCTCTTTATGAATTTTAAGCACAGATATTCAATCTGTACAGGTTTCTTTCTAAAGTTTTACAGATATCTACTTTGGGTATTCTTTATTAACTTATTATTCACAAATTTTCATGTTAAAAAAAAGAGTCCCATCAACAACACTTGCAGAGGAGACGTAAACTTTGCTATCGTCTATTATATATATCGCTTCTCGTAAACATATTTTTTATATAAATAAATATTTCAAAATTTCATTTTTAAAAGACGTTTAATATACTGTACTCAAACATTTCAATCACATTGTATAAATATGCATTATTGCGAAATTATACATATAATCTTCAAAATTTCTCGTACGACGGAAGGACGACACGACTGGCAGCATTTATTATTATAATCTCACACATATCAAGTATGTGTGTGCTGTGTGGCCTACCATATAGGCAAACAAATGTGTTGCTATGGATATAAAAAACAAAAACAAAAAAAACATCGTGTTACAGTCGGACATGTTGGCATCGTTTCTCCTGAGAATGATTAGTTATTTTCTTATATAACTCTATAATTTTACAAAGATCTTCGTTTATATCCAGTCATAAAGTATATCAGCTGATACTATAAATTAAATCTGGAAGTTCGGGACACATATTTTGGAAGCCGAAGACCAGTCCATCTTAAAAGCGAGAAATCACGTGCGAGTGAGTACGATTTCGAAGATTAAAGACGTCGAATCTTCTTAAGTTCTCCAAAATTATTTGTATCTATCGATCTCATTCTTGTTTCGTAAATTAATTAGAATATTTAAAGATTAGCTAGACAGGGATTGCCTTAGGTATTCTGTAAAAAACATTTTCTTTTTGTAAAAAGGAGGCATATATTTATTAATTTGTGAATATATTTATCTTTTCAACTTTACATTTGGTTATTTTAATTAGAAAACATCATCTTTCAATTTAAAAGCAAATTGATTAAAATTTTAAATCAAAGAACCCATTTAAAAAATTTAACGAGCCTGAGATTTTCCACCACAATACATACGTACCGTTACATTATTAATTACTTAATGTTTGTATGCGAAATTTTGTCAACGGTACTTATATGCGTGGATTGTTTTCCCATGTTTGATAATCACGAATAAAAAAATTGCTACTCCTATTTGCTTTGGTTTTTTTGGGAAAGAACTACTGGCCACAAAAGATTGTGAATGTTTGTGATGTTTCTAAAAAAGTAAAGAAATGTTAAATTTTATTAGAAATAGCGGTTTTCGAATCAGGAATTCATTATTAGCCTGCTCCTACTTTTGTGAATCCATCCAGTTCCATTACCTTCAGATAAAATTAACTTTCTCTTAGTTAACGTCCGTCGGCTCTCCTCTTCTGGCGTTATCCATTTCATCTTTTGCCTAGCAACCCTTGTTTTTCAAATTTGCTCCACTACTGTAATAGATTTCTAGTTTCTTCAGAAAATTGATAAGACACTGCGTTCCTTTAAGTTCGATTGACCCTTTTTTACGCCAAAACCAACTACAAGTAAATCCTTATAACATTGATTAGCAATTAGTCAATAAGCGGTTTCATTATGTCGAAGTTTATTCAACTCACATGATTTGTTTACAATTAGTGCAACACAGTGCAGTTGTTTTAGAAATTAAATAGTTGTACTTCGTACAAAGACGAACTTTTTTCAAATCGTCTATAAAAATTCTTCTGTTATCGCACCTTGCAATTTCTATTGTCTAATGCGTTTATGTAGTATATGAAACAGTCTATCTAACGAAATTAGACATATTTAATAATAACAATTACATATTATAGGTACATGTATTTGCTTATCTTTAAATCAATTTTAAATATCGTATAATACGTAATAATATTAATGATGTTGAGCATCTAGTCAGTAAAAATAATATAATTAGTTGCTAAGTTTATATTTTTGCGACTTTGAAATAGTAGTAGTAAGCATATAAAATAAACTAGAATTCATTTTAGAGTACTTACTAAACGAAATAAACTGCGTATTCTTTATTTAGAAATATTTTTGTTCGTCATATTTATTTTAATGTTTACACTTGGAAATTCTCAATTACCGTAAGTTTTACTCATAATATAATGAAGAAACTAGCTTTTAGCGTTATTTCACGTGAAATGTACTTACGTAGGTAGATGTACCTTTATTCTAGCAGCCATAAATTTTCTATTTTCACTTCCGTAATATCTTCATATTCAATATTGACAATTCCAGAGACACACCTGTAATATAAATATTTTAATGTTTCGCTGTTTTCTCTTACAGAGTTACCTGACTACGCATAAGGATGAAACCACACTATTAGAAAATTTGCACTCCAAATACTACTATTACACGAGGACGAAGGGTCTCTTTCGAGTTTGTTACCCCAAAGAAAGACCACCGACAGGTAAGATTCATATCTACACATATTTTTCTGGTTCCGCACAATCTTTGATATTTAGTCCAGTTTTATTCAGTTCGTTCTTTCAATGTCCCCTTTTTCTTCTAAAAAAAACAAGAAGATAATTTGAAACATATCGATTTTATTAAAAGAATTTGGGTATAGAATAGCTAATTCTATAGTCTTTTATTTGTGTAATGGTCTTTCAAGAAATAATTGTTGCAAGAAAATCAAATTCGAGGAACGGAAAATAAAAATATTATCAAAAATCAAACTTTACTCTTCTCCTTCTTCCTTTCTACACATGGTCAGTAGGCTATTGTCTGTTTTCTTCGTATGCCTGTTCGAATGTAGATATCCAGCATTCTTTCCAGCGTTTTGATGGCCTATTCTGATTTCTTTTTCCGATAAGATTCACTTAAAGTATTGCGAAATTTTATAATTTTCTGTATAGAATCAAAAGGCTTAAAATACAGAATATTTTCGTTAGTAGTGTAATAAAGAATTATCTGTTAATCTAAAATTGCCTTGAATGGATTCATTAATGAGTGGTAAACGATTCGATATCAGGTATACTTGACTTTGTATCAATTCAAATTTATTTTTACATATCTTTGAACTTTTCTCAACTTAACGTGAAACGAAAATTATATTCTAGCAATTCGAACCTGCTTGTCCTTCTATGTTCTGTGTTATTTATGTTTACTGTTTTCGTCCATTCTTTTGAAAACTACGGGCCGGTGAAGGTACCGAAACCGCTTTGTAACCATTGTAAGCTACAGGTTATGGTATCGCTTAAATACTTTACCTAAAAGAGAAAGATAAAGGTCGTCCATTGTTAACTATTAGTGCTATAATAGAGGTATTTACGTAAGAGATTTTATAACTTTTGTTATATCGCATAGCGGCTGTCTTAGATACCAATTTTGATTCCATTTCTTGCATAAAAGAACAATTTAGAAGTGCTGGTGGAGTACGAAGACTCAAGAAGATATCGTCCAATAACTAATACCACTGAAGTAAATGAGATAGCCATTAGGGATACGTATCAAAATAAACAAAAGGTAATATGTATAGGAATGTAAAAGGTAACTGGATCTTCGGTGGTAGTATATCATCCTCTTTGAGAATGAAAAATTGGTTTTCATTGAAAAAAGATACAATCCTATGGGAAGGTATTTTGAACTTACCTAATACTATTTTAAGAAGATTACATTTTTGTAGTTGTAGCACAGTACGGCTACTTCGTTTGCCACCTTATCATTGTATATTTAATCCAGTTGAGCACTTTTGGGGAATATCAAAATCATATTACAATAGGCACATTACGCGATATGGTTGGAGCATTGCAATATTCATCTTAGTGTGGAAAGAAGCTTTGGAGACAATAGCGCCAGAAATATCCCACACAATGGGATATACTCCGAAACAAGTAGTTCTAGAGTTGTGGGAAGTTGGATTCGAATGTGAGGAAATTCCAGAATTAATTATTAGTCTTGACAGTTCTTCAGCTGACAATTGGGGTATTTTTTTCAGCGATTGAATTTAGACTGAAATTTAAACAAACGTTTAAGTATGCTTACGCATTTTACATTTATTTTAATAATATTATGCTGTTCATTGCTAAGTAATTTTCACAGTATTTTTAAAACGTAATGTTTCTTGATGTATCTTTCTGTTACTTAAAATCCTCGATTAAAATGAACTGTATATACTATTCTATAATTTAAAAAAAGTGCATCTGCGTAATTAATAAACGTTTTTTTATAATACTATAGTACTATGCGTATCTTATTAGTAAGGAGTGAAATTTGTATGTAAATTTATTCTTATAATAAAAATATAAAGAAGGTAAATATGTATTTATTAAAAAGATACAGTATTTAGTTATTCTTGCTCGTAAAGTTTTAAGTGTAAAATGGAATATGTTTGGTCACATTTACACGATTTCTTATATTTATTACAAATTTATTAATTTATTCGTATAATTTAGAGTTTTATGAATTGCTGCGCTTATTTGTCATATTTTAATTTTTAATTTCATAACGTTACTTAATACTATCTTTATGTACAAGAGGATTTCTAACAAAAGAAGGTCTGAAAGGTTGTATTGCTGTCCGAAAATCGTTCTCCTGAGTAGGCAATAAGCAAAAATGTTTGAAATATACAAGGCAACAAAAAAACTGGGCCATGAAAATCTGAAATCAAATAATGTACGTACATACAGATGAATTTGATTTTGAATTATTTGGTCTGACATAGTGTCGCAGGAAGCAGACTGAAAGATACCGTGTATCATGCATCCAAGCCACGATTGACCACTTTGTGTCTTTCTAGTGTTGGTAATTTTATCAGAATTGTAAAAAAGAAATCGGACAAATAGCTTTTTTGCGCATTTTCAAAGAATATGGCATGTAATCCGAACGTCATACAAATGGCCCAAATTTTATGCTGTAGCAAGATAATGATGTGAAGCATTTCAGTGCGTCACGTCCAGAACCTTACGTTGAACATACGATATATATAACTACTTGGACAGACAGAAATCCCTATGAGTGTGTTGCAAGAAGAGTAATGCGTGCGGAATTGATTGGAAGTTTGTGCGCGTGATTGCCAAGATGAATATTAACCGTGATTCAGACAAAAATTAAATTTTATATTTAGTGTAGCACGTACAAAACTATTCTTCGTGTTACTTGAGTTTGTTTTTAAATGAGACTAGCAATCCCAATTAAACTCTTAGTGGCCGTTAACGTACACCACTGTATAAAAATTGGAATCAAAAGTACTCAAACTTTCACTGTATATAGGGTTAGCAGAAAGAGACGATACTGCAGCACCCGAAGGCCGAACTCATAGTCTTAAAATTTCGTATAATAATCTGAACTAGCAACAACGGTAGAATATAACGTCGTTGTGTTTGTGTTCCTTTATCCTGTTTAGCTGCGTGTTCAATGAATAATTATATATACTTGCAGCTACTGTTTTTTAGAAGATGGCGAGTTTTGTTAAAATTTTGACATTAATATTTGTAAATATTTTATTTACTATTTGGTAGGTTTTATGAACTATTAGTTTTACAGTAATAATAATAATACAATACAAAATATTACCACTTCATAACAGTCACACGTTTCTCTTTCATTACTTCTTCTTCTTGTTTTCCAATACCAACCTCTACTTTTGTTAGTTACTACCATACATATATAAATAAAATCACTATTTTAACAATATTACTTCATAATTATATAAACATCTCTTTTTATAAGTTCTATTTTTTTTACAATATTACAGCGACTCAAAATTCAGTCAATCTTATGTATACATTGATCTTAACAACAAGCAAAACATTGACATGAATATTTATGATCATCTAGTTAACTAAGATACTTCAACGATCTTCTGCGCTTTGAACAAATATTAAAAGTACATTGCTGGTATTCAAAAATAAATACTGTTACCATGACAGTTTGATGGCTAATGTAACAATTTTTTCTCTTGGTACAGCTGTTGTTTTTTGAAATGGGACAAATTTGTCATATCGTGTCGTTAATCTTAGTTCTTAATTACATTTGTTTCTTGTAAGAAAGATACTTTTTTTTATAACATAAGTACATTTCTAGCTTTTGGTCTCGTTTGCGGAACCGAATGAATACTCCACTGTCAATCATATGTGCACGTTATGTCTTAACTATAAGCAAAACATTAATGTAACGATTGTACGATTTTTCTCTCGATATAAATAAATAAGTCTCATAAGTAAACATAGGTTAACTTATAATGAAACGGTGCATTTTATTTTTTTCATATGCTCCGATATCCCTACTCTTTTAACTTTCAATATCTTTGCAATATTTGTAAAATTATAACATAATTGCAGTAATGAATTAACATTAATAACACGTAATACCTTATAACGGAATACGTTTACTTTCACCTGACTATTTAATTAGCAACATTTAAGATCAACTAAATTATAGAAAATTCTTTGGATCGTTCCCTTACAATAAAAAGTACCAGAATATTTATTCGCACAGCACTAGTATTTTATTTTGTTATGGAGAAAGCACCCTGACTTTTCTTCTTGATCGCAGGTTTCGTTTTATGTTAAAAATATTAGAATAATATTTACTGTTCATGGTATGTTGTTATTCTAAATAGTCAATTACAAAAAAATTGGCCTCGGGGGCATCAAAAGATCGGTAACATAACATTTTCTTCGCGGACGAATCGGGACGTTTCTATTCAAGACTTTGCTGTTTTGATCCAAGTCCATAGTGATGCATATGCGTTTCATTGAAAGTTAGAAAGCGACCCAAAAAGTTATTATCTTCCATTAAACGCTATTGTTTAAGTTTGAAACACTGGTATCTTTATGGAATCAACGTCTTGCAATTTATCCCGAATGCGTTTTGCAAAAATTCAGCTTGTCATGGATGATAAAATTACACAAATCAGTAATTATAGTGATTTTTATACCTTTTTCATCTAGATTTTCAAACCGTCGTCTGAGATAATGAATATCGGCCACTCTTGTTATTGTTCGATTTAAATTGTTCAATCCACTTACACAAGTTTCCGCGACTTAAATATTTCTCACCATACTGTTTCAATATTCTTGAGTAAATTTCGGCCGATCTCACATCTTTGGATAACAAATATCTTAACCTTCCGGCGTACGTGTTTTGAAAAAAATTGACATTTTGAAATAAACAAAAGTCATTAGAGTTACCAATTTGACCCTCGGAAAGTTTTATACAGTAATATGCAGCACTTTTTCCTCTATTGTAGTTTGTCTTGTTAATTATTGAACGTCCCTTGTAGTACTACATAATCATATAAATGGAGATTTTCTCCGCTGGGCGGTGAAGGATAATATTATTACAAACCTTACAAATTCAGTTTTCTTTTTAACTAAAGAAAGATTGTAAATTTGCAATGATTTAATAAATTATTAACTATTGCAGTTACTTAAGTTTTAGAAAATTGACATATAAAAATAAATAAGGAATAATGGTTGTTCTCCATTATTATTACATCATGTTTCAGATGTAAATACATCACATCAGTGTTTTAATTAAAAGCAAAATTGAGCTTTGTGTTTATCACATAATAATCTTCTTTTCAATATTAAGTTAGAAATTATATAAACAGCGTATCTATAATTTCTTTATAAAAAGAAAAGATCAAATGAAATGCGCAGTTAAGAACAAGAGCAAGTAGTTAAATGTTTAATTTTTTCAAAACCAGCAACGGTACATTCCAAAAACATACAGCGTAGCGGCATCTTGAATACAATTTGTACAGGTTTTCTGTGTACAGCAATACCACAGTACCCGTTGACATTCCATTATACGCGAAACGCGTGTACTGAATTGTAAATTGTGGAAATAACTTACAGTTAATTTTGTTCATGTTGTCTTCTAACGATCCCATTTACATATAATAATGTTTTGTATTTAGAGAAAACGAAATTTTAATAAAAAGTAAAGATAAACGTGCATGTGTAATTGAAGGTTGTAAAACAATGGCTGTACTTGTAAAAATAGAAAAAGTTTAATGGAGAAGTTTAGAAGGAAGTTGGAATGTTTAAGTGACTTTCTCTAACGAGAATGGGTCATGATGGCTATAGTTATGGCAATAATTTGTTTGTACGTAATCTTAGTATTTGTTTCAAGTATATTAAAAATCGTTGTTATGTAAAAAAATATCATGGATGCGTAGTAACAAAGCAAAGCAACAAAGTGCTGATGTCTACTTATAACATATTAATAAAACAAATTGTAGGTACTACAAACGTTCCGGTAATCCTCCTTATCTTCAAATCAGTTTCTTATTCCACCGTCTCTGCCACAAAACGAATGCATTCTGGAACCCTTCTTTGATAGTACAAACATTGCAGTCTGTGACTCAACTTTAATCTTCTCTATCGCACCAAATCTTCGCCCCTTCAATTTGATTTTCATTTTTGGAAAAATAAAAAAGTTACAAGAAATCAATTCAAACATACACGCTAGATAATGAATAATGGTCATTTTCAGCCATTTCACCAAAAACTGTTGTATAATAGAAATGGTGTATGATAAGGTTTTTTGCTATCCTTCTCATGTTTAATTCTTCCGATGGATGATCCCCAATATGTGCTGGTGTAATGCCGATTGATAGATAGTCTTCAGGAACGTTCATCGGCATCAACTGATGTTAGGCTATTTTTGGATCATTTAAAGTAAACGTTGAGTGACCTAAAGTATTGTCGCCGAATATTGTTTGTGGTCAATATGGTAATAAACTTCCCACAATAAACTATACAACCTATTTATAACTATTATTACAGTCCGTCAGACGTGCCATACAACATCAGTTATTCTTACTCTCTCCCCAGGGCCAGTTATCGTAAGTTAGTAATAAATTGCCACATTTTGATTGGTTGAAGAATTTGTACGACTGCTCTGTCGCTCGACGGCGCTCTTTGATAAAAGTTTTACCTAAAGTACAGATTATGTTTTTATCTACTGTGATATTTTTAAGGTAACTATTAGGTTAGGGTTTTGTTAGTAACCGGTAAGCGTTGGTTGGTGTGGGTTAGCATTGCTAATGTATTTCTCCTGTTGAATATCGATCTTGATCTGTCTTCGTCTATAATCTATCTCATCCAGGCATATTATTTACTCAGAGCGCAGGTGTTGTTATTAATAGTTTTGGAGGAGAAGCTGTTCTACATTGTTTTTCTAATCCACATCACGACTGGGCTTTATTTAAGCAGTCCCAGTATGAAGTATGGGTTCCATCATATACCACTAGTGATATTTTAAAAGATGCGAGCCCAAGTAAAAGTTTGACCAAAAAAACATTCATTGTCAGGTACTTTTATAAAGGTTAATTTCATGCTCTTTATGTTTAATATCTATTAATGCTATTTTAGAACAGCTATCAACTTCCTACCTACTAAAGAAGAGAATGTTTTTAGAAGGCGAAGCAGTCTTTACCAGAGCATTTCTATTTCTCACATGCTATCAAATCAAATGCAGTTGGATATATTAACAACTGGGTAATTAAAAATAGTAAGCCTACCATTAGAAATTCTGAAAACTTTAAACGATATATTTTTATTAATATAGATTTAGCTCGACTACGATTGCCTAGATATGTTTGAGTAGTTGTAATCTTACTTATGTATATAATATATGCACATTCTTTTTGTCAGTGGTATTACACAAAAAAGGTTTACTGAGAAAACGAAAACTTATGTACTTGTAAATGTTCCATTCTCATTTTATAATTATAGTCATACAATCGAATTACAGATAGAACGCAAGAAGAAGCTAACAAAATACAGAAAAAGAATTTGAAAACATGATTATTTTGTTGTACATACTATATTACATAATACACTATAAATAAATCACTTGTTTGCTATTCCTTTTATTTTCTTTATCAGTATCTTTGTAGATAATTTTATGATGCAATTTTTTTTAGTTGTCATCAGAAACTATGAATAAAATTCAATGAAAGCGTTTAACCACGTTTTCAACTGGATTTTATTGTAGTTTGTGATTACATCTAAAAGAAATGGATCACTAATTACTAAGTACAAAATATAAAACCATTTAAGTTTCGCGGTTAAACTGTTACCGATGTTTTGTCGCTAGATGGGTCTGAAACTTGTCTTACAAAATATGCATTGACATGCGCACACCTGGTCTTCCCTTTGCCCCATTTCCTTATATCTACGCAACAACATCTATATATACGTACTATCAAAAATTATGCGACACGACTTAGACTTACGACTAATATTCATAACATTTTGTGTGTTTTACGGGAATCTTACCGAGTATAGAGTAAGTTATAGAACTATAAATACAAATACACTGCTCCGTCCAAACGGTGATTGTAAAATCGCAAACATAAAGAGAAACGACACTCAAAAACTGTTCACCAACAAAGAACACTTCAACTTACAATACTGCCACTGGCACGCTAATTCATAGAGGGTGTACATAAGTCCACGTAGTAGCTTTTCAAATTTCGAGTACCGCCTCGTATAATATATAGTAATAACGTATTATCTTACAAAACAATGCATTGTGCTTTCGTCTAAGTAATTAACAAAAAAAAAAGGTTATATATTGGACAATAATTATGTGTCATCAATTTTGTTATAAATTTTTAAAAGATCCGTTACAAGTTTTAATATGATACGCAATGGACATTTGATAACATGTAGAAATCTAGAGCAACTTGAAAATATCAAAATAAACAACCTCAGAAGCAAAAGTTACACATTCAACTTTTTTTCCCATGAAAGATCACAGATAAATTAAAACTGCAATTATAAAAATATCTAAGTTTAATAATCCAATAACCATCCTGAGAAAAAATCTAAGAAGTAAGACATTCCTGTTCCAAAGAGGATTTCCGCAATTTTAAATAATAAAAAAAGAAATTTGGTGTGGTTAACAATCGAGAATAGACATACACACATATATTAAATATAGTAGACGTAAATTTGTACAATGTTTGTTCAAATTATTTCTTTTGTAAATATACGTGATGTGTGAGTGTTTCTTTAATTAGTTTGTTGAAACATTTTGTTACGCTGAATTCTGAAATGTCCTAGCCAGTCTAATACTTTCTGTATTCTGTGAGTTATTGGAGTTTTCTAAATATAGTTTTTATTTCATCTTTCATCGCCATCGTCTCCAATACCTGCATATATGTATCCTTCTGAATATCCTGCACCACCAAATTTTTTTAAATATTCCTGCGTACTTAGTTCTTTTCACTATTATTCATTTAATTTATTTTTCCATATATTGATGATTCGTAACAACTGCCTTATTTTTATTTACGTTAGCCTCCGTCAAGATCATTATTATTTATTTTATTTTGTTACGTGTTTGTCGCTTATTTGCTTGTACGATATACGTAATGTATTTTCTTTTCTAATCTGGCTTCTCTTTGTTGATTTTCCTAATTTTACGACATCGAAACAATTGCTTTGGCAATATATAAAAATAATTTATGAAACTTATTCAACGAAAATGCTAATAATTTACGTACTTTTCTATTTCTACTCAATATAAAAGTAAAGCCTCGTGAATAATATTTGCAGAAGTATAGAATTTTTCTGTTAGAACGTTTTTGAGAGTAAGTACGAACTAAAATATTGAAATATTATTTTGAAACTTGTTTAGTAATTTAACAATAACTGTAAAAAAATTTTTGTCTTCCAACTTTTTCTTTTCTATTTTTTTTAATTCTTGTCTAGGTATATTATTATGTATAATTTGACAATAATAAAAATACAACACATGGTCTATTTCAATATAATAAAATTAGTTATATAATCAGGATATTTAATAGACAATAACGGTTTCGACACACGTGATTAATAATTTGCGAAACGACTAATTGCGTAAATCTATGTATATCGTCCAATCCCGTTTAATATGTATTTACATATATATGCTGAATGTCCAAATGAAATGCTCGTAGACTTTTTACGTTATTAATAAATAATTTCAAAAGAATAATTAGAATTCGAAAGTATAGAGGTATAGAGAGTATTACATGAACTAACCCGACGTAATTACATAATTACATAAATGTGTTTTTATTTCATATGTATGTGTTTATAAATGTGTTGTTGTATTATACGCGTATGATGCAAGTCTAGCTAGGTCGAGCGCACCCATTGCTTGAGTTATGCATTTTTAATTTGTTCACAGTTACACACGCAAAGCAGCGTGATTAGTTTCACGATTGCTCTGCTCTAGGTGGAATACGCTCTGATCTGCATTATAAACACATTTGCCTGGTACTACAGTTGGCGCCTTCTCAAATATTTACTCATCAAATACTTTCCAAGAAATTACCCTTTTACAGTATTGACTAATTTCAAAATCCTTACCTAGGAATCGGGAATTTTCCTACTGTTTCATAGCGATTATCGTCTTTCATAACAAGCTACAACGCACACAAGTACCTCTTACATTCTTGGATAGCAGCATCGTGAGTGTAATCTTCCAGTAATTACAATGGAGATTTAATGAACAAAGAACGATAGTTGCAATTTAGTATGATTAAAATATTGTGCATTTCAATTAAAACGAGGCAACCCTTTTTCCAATAAAATTCCGAAATATGTCAATTTTGATTTTTAAGGTACACAATTTCATAAACACATTAATCGTAGATACCAACTATCCTCACCGGCGTTCAAAAATTTAAAATGGCAAAATTGATCACGTGGCCTATTTTATTCCTTTATTATGTCGTATTACAGCTTTGACAGTTGTAAACTATTTCATGAAAAAAAATATCTTTTGTTTGCTTGTTTAACAAAAAAAAAATCAAAGTTAGTTTTCTTAATTGAAAAATCATTATTTGAAATGTCAGCTAATTAAGTGTTAATACTAACTTAACTGTAATTAATAATTGTATAGGTTATCTAATCCTCGATTTTATTTCTACTATAGCTTCTGTAAACTATTTTGTAACCAAGACTATTAAATGATTAATTATATTACCCATACATAGGACTGAAATATTTTACTTACTATTTGGTTAAAAATTATTTTCTCAAATTGTATTTTTTCTAGAAAAAAATAATTGAAAATCAAATAAATGAGAAGATTTTTCCCATATAGTTTTTCAGAATGTATAATATGACAGAATACGAAATTGAAGAACCTTTCTAGTTTTATGAGATACTCAATCCTTCCTATCATGTGAAAATTTGGACACAGTGAGGATGAATGGTAACCACAGCAGTTCGAATTTTTAGTCTAAAGTGTACCTCCCTGCAAGAACGAATTAATGTGGAATTTTTGAATACAACACTAATTATAATGCAAATCCTGGCTGGTTTTATTTTGAAATTCGCAACACACACATTATAAATTACATTGAAAAGTTTCACCAAATTTTATATAAATGCCTTTGTATTATCGAATATTCTGCTATAATGTTTTCGAAATTTATGTTTCCTTAGTGATAAAAGTCGGAATTATAAATTGCAAGGAATGCAGTGTTCTAATAAACAAAACTTGAAACTTGCTATAATAATAACTCATGTAACTTATGTTATAAGAAAAATTTCTTGTTAGCATAACTCGTATAAATATGACTAGTGTTTTCTTTTTTGTTTCAGTAAAAACATACCTCAGCCCAGTAGAAACGCACTGTAATAACATTAATTATTACATACCCGACGAGAACAATGAAACCAGTGGATTGACAGATGATGCTTGGACAAAACTACGTAAGTCATCATAACCTAAAATATTTTATAAAACCTTTAAAAATAGTCCTTATTTTGAAGCCATTTTAACAAAAGATAATGTTCCTATATAAATTATACCAAACTAAATGATAAGAACAGCTACTTTGAAAATCCTATATTATGAACATAAAATTAAAAATTATTATAAATGTATTATTATAATATGTTATTCCATAATATATCTATTTTCTGCTATCTTTTGATGACCTGAATATGACATTTTCTCATGCAAAACTTTGTAACAGAATCTTTATGCAAAAGCAGCACCGGCTTCTGCAAGCAGTTATTCGTAAATAGATACCATTATTGCAATTATAAATGACAATGACCCACAAGAAATAATACTTCGTGTACACGCAATACATAATCATTCGCGACATACCTCCTTTTTTATTCGAAACCACGTAGAGAGAACATTCAGATAACGAATGCATGTATTATACTGATATTGTTACCAAACTACTTGTTCTCGTTTTCTTCTTGAGCAAGTGCAATCAAAACCCAGATAATTGGACAATATTTATCATGCTTACAGATTCCTAAAGTGACAAGAAAAATATCAGTCATTTTCATAGATTATATCTATCACTATGTATATAAAAGATGCAATCTGGTATTATTGTGAATTTATCAGACAATTTCAGGAAAATCAAATTAGGGATAACGTCTTACGAAGTTATATCTATTTTCAACTGATCAGATAACTCAGCGTGGATCTTACTCTAAAAGCTGCCAATCCAAACTTCGTACTGTATTGCAGCCAATATATTCTCTTTCATTTTTCCTTTGTCTTTTCATCAATGTAATTATTTCATATGTTAAAATGACAAAATTGAGCAACTTAAGGGATTGAAACGAAAAAGAACTGAAAATAAGAAATTTTGTGAAAAACAGTACTTTCAAGACAAACCATAGTAGTACAGTGAAATCATATTCCTATTATGTGTTTGAAATGCGTATATTTTAAAAGAGCAAATAAAAAAAGTGAGTTGGAGAAAAAGATGCTGAAATGTGTAGCAGTTTCACTAAATATTATTTTGAATATGAATTTTCATCAAATAAAAGACAAGTGAATTCAATTTTTGTGAAAAAAGTGGCTTGACATGTAGGAGGTTCAGATTTCAATATCTTCTTCAATTATTTAAAGTGAAAAGGCATGCTTATGCCATTACATTTGGGAACTTATTAATTTTTCTTGAAATAATTGTGTGTCTTGAAGTGCAATATCTATTTTTATGCCTGAACATTTTTGAGATTTCTCGTTGTTCTAACAATTTTCCCTATGTGTAGAGTTGGGGGATCAATTAAACCTTTCTGCATTTAAGTTATACAATAGATAAAGACAAAGGTGTCTTAATTCTTTTCGATTTTACCAAAAGCATTTGAATATGTTTTACTGCATATTAATTGTTTACAATAAACTTTTATGGTTTCGTAGCTATAGTACCTACACTGATGGTTTTCATTTCTTAAACGACTTAGGTTTCTCCTTTTATAAGCAGCGCTGTTATAAAGAAAAAGAAGTCAGAAGTTTCTTTAGTGCATCCCGAATACGTAATTAGAATGTTGCAAATTCTAAATGTAAATCTAAAACATAAATAATAATTATGCATGTAATACTTGTACAGGGTGGCGCAGAGGAACGGGAAATTTTGAAATAACGTCATTTCCACAAATAAATTCATAAAACTAGTAATTTATTAACGAAGGTGCATGTACGCAGCATGCCATTTATGTTTTTACAATCAAAATGTCCAAAAGCGTCTCTTTACTTTTTAAAGATGTCATCGGAAAGATGTCGTTCACACTCTAACAGCCTGTTATGAAAACTCTACAATGCGCGGTGTAGCAAATCTTGGGGAATAGCAGTGATTTCTTGTTGAATGTTCTCCTTCAGTTCATGGATTGTTGCAGGTCGTGTACGGTACACCTTGCCTTTAAGATACCCCCACAGGAAGGAGTCACACACACTAAGATCAGGGGATCTCGCAGGCCATTCAATGTCACCGTTACGTGAAATAATGCGTCTTCCATACAATTGACGAACTGCTGTCATCGAATGTCGAGCAGTGTGTGACGTGCTCCGTCCTGCTGAAATCACATGTTTTTCATGTTAAGATTAAGCTCGTACAGTCTCGGTGTAAAGAATGTTTGAAGTATTTCAACATATCGAGCGGATGTTACTGTCGCTGCACTACCATCCTTACGTGCAAAAAAATAAGAGCCGATAATACCATGACATGATACAGCACACCATATTGTGACCTTGTCGCTATGTAGTGGTCGCTGGTGTAACTGACAAGGATTGTCCTGTGCCCAATAACGAAAATTCTGTTTATTTACGAAACCGTTCAGGTGGAAATGGGCCTCGTCTGATATCCATATGTTACCAACGAAATTCGCGTCCTCGTTAATTTTAGCCAATATCTGCCTACTAAACTCCATACGTGACGCTGGGTGTCGTTCATGTAATTGTTGCACAATCTGCAACTTATAGGGTTGAAAATGTAATTCGTGCAGTGTTTTTTGTAAGCTTCGTCGCTTAATCCCTAGCGTAGATGCATGCTGTCGAACGGAGCGGCGAGGACTTCTCTCGATTGCAGCTCTAACAGCCTCAATGTTCTCTGGGGTACGTACCGTTCGAATGCCACCTGGAGCTTTCTTTTTCAAGACAGATCCTGTTTCTTCAAAATTACGCACCCACGTTGTAATCGCATGCGCAGATGGGACACGTCCATGACATCGAAGCTGGTAATGCTGTCGAAATATTCTCTGCACGGCAATCGCAATATCACCATTTTTATAAAACGCTCTCACAGCTACTGCACGTTCCGCACCAGTCCAACGATCCATGATTACTAAATGGCAATGCGGTCACAACAATTGTGCGACGTTTCGAACAACTGCCGGCTCTACAGTGCTGACAACTGTAACGTTCAAAATTTCCCGTTCCTCTGCGCCACTCTGTATATATTGTCCCAAAAATTTGGACTAAAATTAACCATCTTATCCGATTTTTATGTTTCGATAGGCTTCTACAGAAGAAACTTTTATCACTCCACTCTCAACCCTCTAGGCCTTAATAGTCGCCACTTCCAATTATATTTGTTATTGAATTAATGTTTCAATTACTTGCTGATCTTATAAATTCTAATACATTCCAATAATAATGTTAAATTAAAATAAATATAGGAATTAACAAGAAAATAAACTAACACAAATTTTCCTCGCTCAGTGATGTATCAAAAAATATGGCTAAAAAACACATTTCGTTATCTTCACTATTGAGTACAAAAACACTTTAAAATTATCATCACGACCGTTAATTTGCAATTTAAGCTTGTGATTGCTAGGGGGTAGAGAGTTCGTAACGAATTGAACATAACTTTTAAATGCTATTAGATGAGCATTGTTATTGCAAACTTTCAAGGTAATATAAGTGTTTGTAATGTCTTCAAAAATAAAAAAAAAGTAACTTTCTCTGTAATAAGCTATTTATCGATTAGTAACGCAATATGATGTGATATATAATGCCACATACCATCACATACAAATGCGACCTAGTTGCGAAGCGGTGCTAGTAGGTTGCCCGCGGGAAAAATGGAAATGGTTCCGTTAAACTTTTCAAGTTCATTTCTATGTGGAAAGTGCTACGCTATTTACTATAGCGTCCAACACCAATTACCGTTTAGAACGCCATTAACCTTCTACTGAAACGATTTTTCATTGCATATTTCATCTACACATACAAAAAGTGCAAATCTCCGTAACTGAGGGTAACCGATTACTGTATATTTATGTCTCCGTTTCGAGGCTAAATTCTTTGTGTACCAATTTTAATTAGCGACTAACAACGATTAGTACGCTGTACGATTTATTAAATTATAAAACGGCAGATGTTCAATGTGAACCATTTTTATCGCACTAGAGTTATAAAGTAGATAAATGAACTGTTACTCAATAAGTATGTACATAACAAAGATGCTAGTAGGTAAAATGCAATATAGTTAATATAGTATTGGTATTTATGGAAAGATGCATTGTACAACAATGCAGAACTGTTTCTAGACATCGTCACAACTATATAAGTAATATTTTGTAATCCCTTTGCTTTTATAATCGCTCTTATTCTTTTTGGCATACCGTCTATGCAAGCGTTAATGGTATGTCTAATTGTAGCGTCATTTTGCCATACATCCTCAATATTTCTTACAAATTGCTTTTTTGTAGTGTTTTTTCTCGAATAACATGCGTGATTTTAGTCCACACGTTCTCAATTGTATTGAGGTCGGGAGAATTTCTCGGCCAAGGTAACACTGACAGGATGTGCGTTTTCATGTGGCCATGTGACAGGGTGCCTTATCTTGCATGAATGTGTAAGGGCCTTCATTTGGATCTAAATCATTGATATATGGCATTAAGAGATCCTCCAATACACGCTTATATTGGTGTTGATTCATCGTGTCTTGGCAAAAATACAATTGTCCAGGATCTTTGACTGATATACAGCGCCATACCGTAACTGACGAGAGGAGTTTAGTACTCTAGCTCCACCAAACCGTTCAGATGGACGTCGCCTGACAAATTAAGCTCTTTCGGTTATGGCTTCTAGTTTTGACTTATCGCTGAATAGGATTTTTAATGAAAAGACATTGTTTAAACAAAAAAATTTGCTTGATTTACACATTAATTTAAGTTATTATGTCTTTGCCAATCTTCAATTGTGTAATGTTGATGACGTTTTGCCTATTCATAACGTACACGCTTCATCATCGGTATTAATCTTGGCTTTTCGTCTACGTACTGTACGCGTGGATATTTGCACTCCTTGTTGAGACATTACATTTCCTATTTCTTTGGCGAATAAACCTCTGTTTTCAGTTGCTAGTTGCAGGATATGTCGATCATCTCGATTTCTTTCATTAAAACAGCGATACGCTGCACTGTTTGTCGGGATACTTCTTTCTTTACAGTTGTCCGTTGAGAATACACTCCTGTACCCAAAAATGCCTCAAGACGCAATTTTTTCTCATTTCGTATGTCCTTCTTTTACCCATAATGAAAACATATAAAGCGCATACAAGCAATACTTACAGTGCAACAGTAACACGTAAATATCGAAAAAACGTTGTTATATAAACAGATAAATATTCTTTGTACAATAGTAGCCGATCCAGAAAATATTCTACGAATTACTGTGTCCTTTAATCATGTTTCTACCATCTTTTATACAGTACAGAATGATTTATGAGCGGGATAATAATATGCAAGAGGTTATTAAGTGGCATTTTCTCAAGATATTTAGGGAACGTAGTTAGATAGGTATTGCAAACCCTATTCTGAATTTCATACTTGCACTTCAATTTATAAGGTGGGCCTAATAAAATGGACAGGGACTGTAGGTATTCGAACGTAAATTAGTATTTAAAAGATACTGATTTTCTTACCCTTATTTTAATTCTAAATTTAAATTAGTGCTTCTAATTCCTTGTTATTGCGAAGTGTAGTTGGGACTTTCTAAATTTTCTGTTTATCATTTCATTTTCTAAGAAAAAAAAAACTTTATTTTACCTTTACAATTAAAATTTCAAAAGTAATAACCCTTAACAGTTTTACTAGTTATACATTATTCAATTGTAAATTTAAATAAAAATCCTGGGTTGTTTTGACTTGATAAGGATATTTCTGTCATTCTTAACTGCAAGTTTGTATAAAAAACAATTGTAGACGGTATTCAACGTATCACTGCGTTTGTCTAGTAAATTTTGTTCATTGATGTCGACACTGGCATGGGCAATATCATCTGCATAAAGAATAGCAAAACAGTTCCTAATAAAACGTGGAAGCCATTAGTGAAAAATCCAAGCTAACCCTTAATTAGCAGTTCCATATCAGTGCTGCCTAATTCATTGATAACAGACCAGGGAGCTTTTATACGAGCATTCGCAATTCGAGATTAATAATATGCGAGTTTTACGTTTTTAGTTAGTGTTTGATGCTCTTCTTTAGCTTTCTTATAAACCTTAGTAAATTGCGCATATTTTTACTTAAACTAAAAAATTCAATTTTCGTGCTTCTAAGGGAGTTTATACAAATATCTTTATTGCAGTGTCTGTCATGTTTTCTTTTTAAAAGAATTAGTGAACGTTGAATGATGAACAAAATGAGACTTCAGTGGACATCGCTGTAGAATCTATTTCTCAAATTTACGTTCCAGTAAATTCCAACATACTGTAATGATATAAAATATTGTCTATTAATTATCAATGAATTTTTCTAAATTTTACTGGTTTACCTATTGCAGATATTTTCTGGTCATTGTTTGGTGCACGCCGTTATTTTTTTATTATGGTTGATGTTAGAAGTTGGAGGCGAAGTACCGTCAGTACTCCCTCTTAATGAATTTTTAAACACAGATATTCAATCTGTACAGGTTTCTTTCTAATGTTTTATAGATATCTACCTTGCATATTCTTTATCAACTTATTATTCACAAATTTTCTTGTTAAAAAGAAGTCCCTTGAACAACACTTTCAGAGGAGACGTCAACTTTACTATCGTTTATTATATATATCGTTTTTCGTAAACATATTTTTTATATAAATAAATATTTCCAAATTTCATTCTTAAAAGACGTTTAATATACTGTCTTCACTCATTTTAGTCACATTATATAAATATGCATTACTACGAAAATATACTTATAATCTTCAAAATTTCTCGAACGATGGAAGGATGGCACGACTGGCAGCATTTATCTATATAATTTCACTTATATCAAGTATGTGTCTACTGTGTGGCCTACCATATAGGCAAACAAAAGTGCTGCTCTGGATATAGAAAAACATCGTGTCAAAGTAACACATGTTGTCATCGTCTCTCCTGAGAATAATTAGTTATTTTCTCATATAACTCTTTAATTTACAAAGATCTTTGATTATATCCATTCATAAAATGCTGATACTAAAATCTGGACGTTCCGGATACATGTTTTGGAAGCCGAAGGCCATTCCATCTTAAAGGCGAGAAATCACGTGCTAGTGAGTACGATTTTAAAGATTAAAGACGTCAAATCTTCTTGAGTTCTTCAAAATTATTTGTATCTATTGCTCTCATTTTTGTTTCGCATATTAATTAGAATATTTAAAGATTAGGTAGACAGGGATTGCCTTAGGTTTTCGGCAAACAAAGACATATTTTTGTAAGAAAGCGGTATATATTTATTTATCAATATATTTATCTTTTTCAACCTTACATTTGGTTATTTTAATTAGAAAACATTATCATTTAATTTAAAAATAACAAAATTTAAATCAAAGAACCCATTTAAAAAAAAGTTAAAGAGCCTGAGATTTTCCACCACAATATGTTGTCGAATTTAAAATTTATCGACGTTCATTTCAATACTTTAATATTGTACTTCTCAAAATTGAAAAATGTACCTAATGATAAACTATTTTATTTAAATCGATCAATTTCTAGATGAACGCAATTCTATTTTTAGGTTGAAACTATCGTCAACCATAATTTACCCTGTTCATAAAAGTTCCATTAAGGCCTAAAGGTTTTGGTTAATCTGCGTAGTGATCGTGTTAAAAATGACTTCGTTTTTTCAATTTGTTTAGTTCACTGAGTGAACACAGTCGTTGAGTGGGGACTAGCAAGCATTGGCAATGATGAACTACTGATAGATTTTAATGTAATGCAAACTGCTTTTCTTAATAATAATGTATTTTCATAGACATGGGACGCTCTATGATAGCTCTGTTCATCATCAGTTTCTTGGCAGTGTTCTCAGCGTTTTGTACGGGCGTTACCGGCTGTTGGAGGAGATCTCCAGGGAATATAACAGCGACTGCAATATTAATGCTGTTAGCATGTAAGTATAGTCAAGTATATCTATTCATAGGAAGCGCCCCTATAAATTTATTGAGTTTAGTTTAAAAGTTGATCGGTAATAAAAGGCTTTTAAAGAGAATTTCTATCTGAAAAGCAACTCTTTCCTTTACTTCGGTACGGAATTAATGTAAATTATCCGCAATTCAATTAATAATCGTGATGACCTTTCTCTGATCTCTTAAGATTTAATCAATATTTACAACACTAATCTGCGAATTTAAACGAAATTCATTTCTTCAGCTATTACTAAAATGTAATTGTTATACTTGGCAGGTCTTCTCAGCGCTGGTGCTATGGGTTTGTGGCATGGAGTGGAGTACTACGAGAAAGAAAAAGCTGTTGGTGAGGATTACTACCAAGAGTGGAGTCCCGTAAGTTGGATACTTTTTTGTACTGAAAATGAGGTGTTCTAACTGCATATATTTTCTATCAAACTTGCATATATTTTGTGTCGAACCTGCATACCTGGATTATAAATTGTGAATTATGTAGAATATTTTTGTTTCAAGGTTATAATTTTTATAGAAATATATATATATGCATACTATCTTACAATACTGTCTTAGCTCCATAGACGCTAAACCAAATGAATCTCGAAGGTATAAGCTTGCAACTAGGGCATAGAACACTGGACGACTATACTGTTTACTGGGTATACGGACGTAATGATTATAAATATAAGATATGTATACTTTGAACTACCCTGGAAATTAACAAATTATTCCCATTGTAGAACGAAGAATAAAATGATATATAATACAAGTAAATGAAAGTGTATTTATTTAATACAATATGATCATAAAAAAAAACGTAATCGAGAGAGTCATATTTTTTCGTGAATTATACGTTTCATAGTTAAACCGTGGTTAAATCTTTTTGAGACTTTAAATTACGTTCGACATATTTGACAGTAATGGTGCAAATAAGTTGCTGTTTAAAATGTAAACAATTATAGTAAATCCCCAATGATCTTCGGTTTCAATATAAAACCTTACTCGTGGTTTCATGTTAAATGCCTAGCGAGGTGTTGAGGCGGTATTGCGGCACAAATATTTGCTTTGGTAAGCTCTTGTATTGCACGTGGTATATTAAAAGAAGTGCATTTATTTATTTTATATGCACATGTAATAGGCTCATTTTTGTAATTTGTGAACTATGGGATTGTCTTGTCAAAAGTATCCATCCGTTAGTTCGTCATCATGTAACTAGTTAAGCTAATATCAATATTAATACTAATATATCGGAGAGACTCGAACCCGACATCTTTACGTCTCCGGCGTACTGTGCCAACCATTGTACCATGTAACTGGTTTAGAAATGGTTGCAATAATATGATATCTTCCTGCATTTACCATTTTATGAAAAAATATCAGACCAATAAATCTTAAATCTCCATGAAGCTATTGTCCAAATAGCAGTATTTTGGCTTCTGTATCATGATAGAATAGGACCCTATATGTATAGCTTACATGAAAGTAAAATTGTTAATGTGGAACCAGCTTAAGCTCCATCTGACTACGTGATTAATGAGCTTGACTTCTTGTAAAATACAAATTTTATATGGATATTTTTCGAAATGTTATGACAGCTTAGTTTCATGTGAAAGTCTTCTAATTGACTTTGTAGATGAATGGTCTATACCCTCACATTCGCGATATTTTCAGCAGCTTTATTTCTGAGATTACCACTACCTGGTGTGCGACAGTTTCACAAAATTTAGCAACGCAACCAACAATTGTTGATACACATCAAAATATGAAACTGAAAAATGTGGAATCTGAAGACGAAATTCATTCATACAGAATTGCTTAAAACAAGACCATTCCCCGCTTTCCATTACAATAATAGCTTTAAAGGAGAAATGTTTGGCGACCGTTAGTAAACATGCTTTAAAATGTAGAATATATGTCAGTAAACGTCAAATGTAATATGAATTGTGAAACTTGTCAATGAATATTAAACGTAAATTGAAGTTACAATCTTGGATTTAACTGCCAGGTGTAGTTGTAACTAACATAAAAGTAATTTAAAGTTTTTTATGATTATATTGTGCATATTGGGCTTGTTATATTTTATTGCTTAACAATAAATTCCAGATAAATACACTTTCGTGTTTTGAAAATTAAGCAAATCTAATTTCTATAGGCGAAGGGCTTTTATATTTAAAATTATTTGTTCGAGAAAAGTAGAATTTTTTGGATACCCTGACTCGATTAGTTTAATATTTCTATGAATCTGTACTGGATTTTCCCTTATATTTCTTTACTCTTTGTTTATTTGTCTATGTACTTTTATTATTTTTTCAGTACAGCTCTTCTAATTGCGTTTAGGAATTGTTCACAGGTATAGCAGTAAACTCCACTCACACAAATTAATTAATTATGCGGAACGCAGCGTTTCGAGAGCACATGGGCTCCCATTGTCAACCGTGTTACCGTGTTACCGACAGTCGGTAACACGGTTGACAATGGGAGCCCACGTGCTCTCGAAACGCAGCGTTCCGCATTATTAATTAATTTGTGTGAGTGGAGTTTACTGCTATATCTGTGAATTGTACATCCACACAGTCCTTGCAATCGTCATTAGGAATTATTTTCGGTATTGAATGTGGCCGTTTTCTTGTCCCATATTTACTGAACAATTAACTAATTAATAATTTACGGATTTCTTGCAAAACAGTTTTTATTTCAACCAATAAACAAACACAGATGAAATTTCCAATTTCGTTTCGTTTACTTTTTCCGCTTTTAATATACACATATATTTTTACAGACCATAAATATTATTTCTGTTATTTACATGCAAATATGAAGCAAGCAGCAGCAGCAGGCTTTTACTTTCATGATTTTATAAGAAATTTAGAGAGGAACACTTTCTATATGTATAACGTTTATTCCTTAAAAATTACATAAAGTAGATGCACACATAAGCTCAGTAGTGCGCATTACCACCATTTGCTTTCAATAATTCTTATTTTTTTCAACCATGCTAGTAAAGCACTTAGGAACAGTTTTTTTTTAAGTATTGATATAATTTTCCCACATTTCAGTAATTCTTTTTTTAATTAAGTATGTTGAGACATTAAGAATTTGTTTACCCCATAGACGCCTAAATTTTTTCAATTAATTCTTGTTTGACAGCTAGACGTCTGCATTTTAAACCACTCTTCTACAGTCTCACATTTGCTGTGGTATTGTTTGCCATATTTCAATCCCTTCTTCTCGAAAGATTCGATGAAGTTGCATAGGAAACGTTTTAACAATGTACTCGCCTAATTTTTTGCGCGTGCCACTATAATTTATAATTCTACGCATATGTATATGTATATGTATGTATATGTATATGTATATGTACACTACCGCTCAAAAGTGTTTAGGCACTCTCACTGACAGCAAAAATATATAAAAACTCAGCAAAAATGTTAATAATATTTATTTTTTTATGTACAGATACACGTACATGAATAAAAATATATTAAATAAATGTGAAAATTAAAACGTTTAATTTAAATTTTGCTTTCATCTATGTGACCTCCTCTTGATTTAATAATTGCAGCACACAATCGAGGCATTCCCGCAATAAGTTTTGCCAGAGTTTCTTGTGTTATTGAGGTCCAACTCGATTGCAATTTGTTCCACACGTCAGTAGCTGATGTCGGAGCCGATTTCCGTACTTCCCGATCTAGTTTTTCCCATAGTAACTCGATTGGATTCAAGTCGGGGCTCTGGGGAGGCCATTCCATAATTTTGAGAGTTCCTTCCTCTTCTAAATGGCGTAAATAGTCTTTACATAATTTAGAGGAATGTTTTGGGTCATTATCTTGCTGGAAGATAAAATTTTGACCCAAAAGTCGAATTCCGGAAGGTATTGCGTGGTTCTCCAAAATTTCGCGGTAGCCTTCTTTTTTTAATATACCGTCAATTTTCACAATGTCCCCTACACTAGTGTCAGCAAAACAGCCCCAAATGATGATAGAACCTCCACCATGCTTCACGGTAGCGGCAATACACTCTTCTCTGGCACGTTCACCCACAGATCTTCTTACGAATATGTGTCTTCGGGTTCCGAACAGCTCTAATTTGGATTCATCCGTCCATAGGACGTTGTTCCACTCTTCTGTGGTCCAGTGTTAGTGTTCACGACTTTCCCATTTAAGTCGCTTTTGCTTGTTTTGTTTGCAATACGTCCATGGAGCCCGGCTTTCTGTAGGCGACATTTGACTGTAGAAACACTGACTAGTTTTTGGCGACCAAATTATTTAATTTAATTCTGCGGTGAGTTCCGGGGCTGTTTTGCGTCTATTTAACTTGCTGGTAACCACTATTCTGCGATCATTTGCAGATGTTGTCGCTTTCGGCCTTCCACTCCGTCTTTTATTAAGAAAACTGCCAGTTTCCCGATATTTTTTTACGTTATAGTCAACCGTAGCGCGGTATATTTTCATTTTTTTGACAATTTGTCGATTACTTATGCCACTTTTATGGTAAGCTATTATAAGCGCACGTGTTTCCGTACTAATTTCTCTTCGCGGAGGCATTTTAAAAAATTGTCACACGATCTTTCGCTCACGACGTGAATAGAGTAAATACCACACTGCAACTGACCATAGGTTACACATTTCACTATAATCTTCTAAGAAGGTAATTTAAACATTATTACCTACAATCTAACAGATGACTAAATTTACCCAGTAAATTCAGAGGGGTTGTTATTGTAATTGCATCGCAATAAATAGTTTATGGTAATCCGACCAAGTGCAGGTAAATGATGGTAAACCTTATGCGATATAATGGGTGTTTATCTTACTGAACTACATTTTAAATACGTATTTCATTTTATTATAATATTTTTTTGGTAAACATAATACTATATGAATAATCCATGAAAACAGGGGTGCCTAAACACTTTTGAGTGGTAGTGTATATGTATATGTTTCAACTCATACTTATTTTGCAATTTGGCGGAATCGTTATTTATTTCTTGTAACGGAATTACTTACTTCATGCTCGTTAAAAGACATAAATATTAGTATAATCTCAGTAAGTAAAAAAGACCGAAAAAATTCCAGTTGCCCTGTTTAATTATCAATATAAAGCATATGATAGTACGGTCATTTCAAGAAATAAGTGGTTTAAGACTTTATTGTTGCATAGTATATATATATATGTATGTAGGTTTGCCGAAGTTAAGAAATCAACATGATTTTGAAGTATGCATGTCAAACGTCTTATCCTTCTTCTTACATTATACTTCCTCTCTCGTGTTTCTCTTCTCTAAATTTTGTTTCGTATACTGCTTCACTTCAATATTTCTTCCATAATTTTCCGTAAATCTAGATACTTCAAGAAAACACCGAAATCGTGTACGATTGGAGCTTCGTCCTTGGATGGCTGGGTGTATTTTCCTCCTTGGCCGGCTCCTTTCTGTTTCTGTTTAGCTCTTGCTGTCTTGCAGGGGAGAAGGAACGCGAAGAGATGAACAACGTCCAATACATAATGCCAGGTTTGTGTCTTTTCAGTTTTAAACGTGTCTACCGTTGTTCGTAGGTATTGCGCGATAACTCGAGAATCAACTATGATTGGAGCTACATGCTCGCCTGGGTTGGTGTTGGATGGTTGCTTGTTGCTGCCATGTTATTCTCTGGAGGTGCAATTTGCCTACGTGGTGAAAGAGAACGCGAAGAAAATATCAACATGCAGTATATAATGCCTGGTAACACACTACTCACTCTCTTCTCTTTCCTATTACATCATTCGCGCCTTACCTATTACATACAAACAAATCCTCTGATTTTGTTTCACGCCATTGATACATAATAAAAGTGTAATAGAGATAAAGATTCTTTAAATGTAAATGTACAAGCGACATTTCAGTCCTACAATAATAGATTTGAATTATTCGTAGACACATTCAAAGTACTCGTTTCGCTCAATTTCTGTTATTCTATAATTACAAAATTCTTTATACTTTTGTTAATTTATTTAAATAATATAGAATGCGATTAGAATACATCGCAATCATAAATTGAAATGTTTAAAAGAATGCTTCAGATTTATCTAAAAAATGTTCCTATTGGATGGATAATTGGATTTTAAAGAAAATCTAAATCAACAGATGGCTTCCAATACAACATTAATGGCAAATATTGTTGTAATGTTACAATTGTCTTTTTTTAATCTTGATTATACAATTTTTAGAGTTAGTAATAAACGAACTACTTCCTGAATTGGACCGTGTCATGATGAGATATATATATAGAAATGAAATAAAAGTACGAGGGGAAAGAAATAAAAAGAAAAAGAGATAAAAAGAAGAAGAATGAAAAAGGAGAGGATGCGTGAAATAGGAAGAAAGGTGAAAAAAGTAAGAGAAGGAAAGAGAGACAGAAAAAAAGGGGAGGAAGGGGCGAGAGAAAAAAGAAAGAAAGAAAGAGAACAAAAGAGAAAGCTGGAATCTCGACGTTTCGCCTCCGTCGTAGGAGGTTTCTTCAGGAGAAACAGGGGAAACCAAAGTGGCACCTTCAGAAGGTCTTCACCTCTACTCCGATCAACACGCCGAGTCACCGTAACGTTCTGCCAAAGTGGTTTCGCCTTCGTCGAGTTACCGTGCCACTTTGTTTTCCCCTGTTTCTCCTGAAGAAGCCTCCTACGACGGAGGCGAAACGTCGAGATCCCACCTTTCTCTTTTGTTCCCGTTTTCTTCTTTTTTTTTTTGGTTCTTCCCCCCCCCTCCCTCCCCTTCCCCTTCTGTCTCTCTTTCCTTCTCTTACTTTTTTCACCTTTCTTTCTATTTCACGCACCCCTTCCTTTTTCATTCTTCTTTTTTTTATCTCTTTTTCTTTTTATTTCTTTCTCCCCGTACTCTTATTCCATTTCTGTATTATCTCATCATGACACAGTCCAATTCCGGAAGTAATCCGTTTATGTGATACTACATTCTTGATCACATCCCTTATAATTCATAACATCCAAAATAAATAACAGATTCTATTTTAGATAACTATACCACGAATAATTCATCTCTGTAGGTTTGTTAAAAATAACGTTGTAATTAATAGACTTCCAGAAATTGCATCGTTAAACAGATTGAAAACAAATGTTCTTTACAATCGTAAATTATTTAAATACCAAGTTATTGTTCCGCATACAGTATGAAAGAAATAGAAAGTCAGGGAAACTTAGCTAGAAATCTTTATCTGCTTAGAATCTAAAACACGTTTATGTTTATTAATAGCACCCAACCCATTTTTAAGCGTTTCTTTACTTATCTTCTTTAACAACTGACAAAATATGCATCTCCGAAACAAATTGACGAAAAAATTATTTATTTGATGAAAAGATTCGTGACCAAAATGTGTAATAGCGGCATGTAATTAACTTCATTACTCTGTTTTAATTACAGTGATTAAACTAAATATATGTAATTTTAAATCGATTAGAAATGGAAGTATCTATTGTTCATTAAATTGCCTTCTAAGCTATATATAATTAGCTTATATTTTTGTCAATGGAAAAAAAAAACATAATTCTGAAGTCTTTTTCAAAACTCCGAATATTTAAAGAACTTTTATTTTCTTCAAACACTTCAAATAGATTTGTTTGTATATACATATAAATATTATAAAATATTATCTATTGTATGTATACTACGCAGGACATAATTGAACTACTTGGGCAAATATTAAAAGCGTGATGTAACAATCCAAACATCGAAAAAGGAATGCTTTAATACGCAATCAATATTATATGTTCACCCAAAACTAATTACCGTATTTTTATTATTTTTCTTAGACGTCAAAACTGCCAGATAGATGCTTTTCAACTTATCCTTATCAACTTTTCAATAAGAATTAGCAAGATGAGGAAAATTGCGTAAAGTCATGTGGTCATTTACTGGTTATTTAGTATGATATTTAAGTGCTCACTATCCGAATCGGTACCACTCAAAGTGCTTCATTTTAACTTGTAAGTGGTTGTATAGCACATAAGGGGCGCTATTCAAATTTAAAATCAAAGTATTGTCGTTTTTTTTTTGTTTACCTTAATATATTTTCTCTTCCTTAATACAAACATAGCTTTAGACGCATATTCTTTTATGGAAAACACGAGAATCGCAGGACGCCATCATGGTGATTTGAGGATTGATCATGCAAACAAGATACACACCAGTAGTCTTTACCGATGGGGTGAGAACATTTATCTCACGCTGTGACAACAAAGACCAGCTTTAAGAAGCAGAGTATCCTAATTGGTGTCTCCTAATCCTATATCATTTATTGTACACAACCTGTTTAAATACCAATTACGTGCAAAACACTGTACGATATACTACAAATTAAAGATTTGATGAGACGAAACTGATATAAATTATGTGTTATACACAATGCAAGAACAACCAGAAGCTATCTTCTTAGTTTGTTTTGGCGTATTACAAATATATGTGCTTTAAAGGTGTATATGTAGGATACAAATGTTCTTATATTGCATTTATGTAGACAAAGATCTACATCGATATCTAATAAAATTTTAGAACAAAATAAAAATATAATCAGATACAATGCTAATTAAAAATAAGGTATGGCGTCTTATCAGCAGTTATTCACCAAAACGTCGTTATCTACCACGAGAACCTTTTTTTGTATTCTAATACAAAACGCTTTTAATAATTTGCCAAGAAATTCTTCCATTATGCCTGCATCGCTTTCGCTTTATAACTTACGTTTATTTAATTTATGTTTTAGGCTATACATTTATAAAATAGACATCTGTACAGTCAAGAACGTCTTCTTTTTGTTTTATAGTTTAACGCTGTATATCGCATTACTTCATGTAAATTATCATGCGTTGTTTAATGTAGTACACTTCTTCCATATGTGATTAATACATATCATTTATTAATACGTGGACATTATTTAACTCGACATTAACAGTTTTAATTTTTTTGATATATGTACGTAATATCAACGTATTCATATTCTCCTCTCTGTTTTAAAGGCCTAAAAATTACAAATAGCTTTATCACTCCTTCATGTTTATGTATGTGCAGTTATATAACATGTCTAAATACCGTTACTTTATAAATTACGAGTATATTGTTAAACTCACGTACACTTTTCACATAATAATCAAGAAATTGCAGTTATATAGCTTAGATATGCTTTTATTTATTTGAAGATTTTTTGATGAATATTTTTATAAAATCTTATGCTGCATAATGCTAATGTATTCTTTCTGTGTTGTTTAATTTTAATAATATGGATTAGATTTTATAAATGTTCATCAAAACATCTTGAACCACATCGATGTATTCTATTTTTGTTGTATTTCTAGGGCATAAACAAAAAGGGTATAAACAAAAAATAAACTGTAAAAATTTAATAAAAGGAATTGAATATTGAAAGAAATGGATCCTCAATTGTAAATAGAAGCTATAATGTGTACAGCTAAAAGTAACATTTTCAAACATAGAGAATCAAAATTGTATCGATCTCCATCTGCAAACAGACAGTACCCAATCTATTATAAAACCTGTATTGAATAAATATTCTGCTGGTGTGTTTGCAACTTCGTCTAAATCTTTCGCCAGCAATTCACCCAAAGTAAATCAGGTATATTAAATACCCTGTCAGGCATTTTTAAATCTCGCGGACAATTTAAATTGGTATTTCCGGTAATGAAAGTCATGATCACAGTTTCTTTAGAGCAATACGAGCGAATATGGTCTTTATTACCGGAACTACCAACCTAAATTGTCTGCGAGATTTAAAAATGGTTGACTGTATATCTTCCTTTTTAAATAATATCCCAGGAAAAAAAACATGTAGTGCCAAATCCGGCGACCTTGCTAACCAACGAATATATCCATGGCTTTTTATTTAACATATTTGAATATATTAAAATAAATGTTGATGGATTAATAAAGTATTGTGTGGGACAGCCATCCTGTTGGTATCAAATTTGCTCCATGTCTGCATCTGATGGAGCAATAATATTATAACTCAGGGTACTAACCCAAACATAGCTTTTGGGGGTACCGATTTTCTGCGCAGTGTATCTGGTATGAATTTTTTGTGGTTCAAATACGTGCAACTGAAAGCTGATTTATCCGCAAACACAATGCTTTTAATAAAATGATTATTGTCGGTGCATCAGTTCATTAACCATTAGCGAAAAATACTGCATTCGAATTTGTCGTATGGAAATATTTCGCTAGCTTGCATGAACGATATTAGTACTTGTTTTAAAAATGTTATATTCTTGCTTGCTGTTTAGATTTACATAATTTGATTGTGAGAACGTTAAAACCTATTACCAACAAAATCACAATGTCCCACAAAAAAAATGCTGATTTACAAAATAGCAGATGGAATTTTGCACACTTAAATCTTTTTCGCTCAAATAGAACGTGTCTTTGTTGGTTATACTATGCCGAAACCGTCCGATATGTATACATACCTTTACTTGCCTTGCTACCCACTCTGGGTGCGGTGGTATATTTTTTGAATGATTTTCAAAAATGTTTTAGTTTAAGACTTAATAAAATTAAAATATGTAGCCCTTGCAAAAAGAATTATCATGGAATAAATCAAAATTATTTTATCAGTACTTTGGTAATTATATCGTTGACAATTTTACATATTTTCGTTAATTAGCAATAAGAATGTGAGAGGAAAATTTTGAAGAACACGCATAGCCATGCTTCAAAATAAAGTTATGTTGTCAGGAATAGCGTTAAATTTAATAGAGTTTTTCACATGTTCTACATGCCTATACACGAATATGTGTTCTGCATTAGGTGTTTAGCTGAAACACCTAGAATATGTGTACTTGTCTTATCCTAAGATATAAAATAGATACAAAATGTGCAATGTTACCACAAAAATTGACTATCAAATAGGTACGAATTTTAAAAGATGTTGAATTGTAATACAAATATTTGTTCAAAAATGTATTTACTGCTGTACATATTTCATATATAATGTTGGATTAGGGGGCATCCTGGATTTCTTAAATACCAATTCACCATTAGAAGAATTACTTTTTATTATCAACTACATATGTTCAAAAATTGAAATTCTTCAATTTCGCTTTGTAACTTTAAAATCAAAGGGACTGCTGAAATTTCTTTGTTGTTTGTACTATCATTTCTAAAGAAAGTAGTCGAATAATGTGCAAACCTCAAAACTAAATCTGCGTTGGCAGTGAAATAACGTGCAAATACGACGAAAATAGGATACACTGTACATACGTAATTGTTTTAAGTTTAAGTTGCAACATTCTTGATATTTATTGACATTTACAATCAACTTACACATATTCTTTTCCATTTATGTCAATTTATTAAAATAAAATGTGCGTCCTTCAAAAACTTAGTAATAACCTACATTCGTCCAATAAAGTCAGAAAAATGGAAAGAAAAGTTCTCAAAACCATTTAAGCACTGTATATTCTAATATATTTAATTATATTAAACAAATAATTATGTAGCCTAGGGCAATAGTGCGAAATTCTTTCGTCATATTATATTGCATATTTATTATAAAAGTTAGCCGTAAGTACTGCAACTTAAAAAATTTTGACGTATAAAAGATAAATCAAAACCAATTGGATCATCTCTCTTAATAAATTCCACGCTATGCAAATTCATTTTCAATTTGACACAGTGATTCGAGACTCTCATGGTCAACTGATTTACCGAATGAATTGTATAGCTTGTAATTGCATGTAATATTCCCTATGCAGGCTTTAAAAATTCGTAAAAGTTACTCAGTTTTTACAATTACGCGCTCCAAAATACATATATCTGTGTCTCATCTACAGTCTGTAAAACAAGAGAAAAGGGGTCGCTACCTGCTTATGGTAAGATAGCGGACGTGATTAATGTGACCTTGGGATAAGGCGTACTTAGGCCTAATACGCATTACTCATTTAACGGTACGAGGCTGTGTTTCTTTGCATTCACCCCAAAGGACCTAAAATGTCGATAGCGGCCGCATCAAGATATATGCGAAAGTCGGCGGGGGTTGTAAAAATGTGGGCGGACCGATATAAAGCGAACAAAGCGATAGATGATCTCCCTGGTCGCGGTAAAAAAACGAAAAACCACAACAATGCAGGACAAAGCAATAATTAATTTGTTTAAAAGAAACTCGGAATACACGTTGCGACAGGGGCAGTATCAATTACAAAAAAAAACAAATTAAAGTAAGCATAATGACGATTAGAAATCGCCTATGTGAAGACAGCATAGCATACCACAGTACAACATCGAGAAGCGCGCTGCGTTTGGGCAAGTAACAACAGTCATCGAGATTGGTCTGATGTTGTTTTCACAGATGGGGCTTCTTTTTACGCATGACAGACAAAAAGAGCTTGGTCTACGCAACACCACCGAGTTGTACAACGCACAGTAAAGCACCCAGTTAAGGTCCATGTGTGGAGATGCTTTAATGTGCACAGCTTTGGATCATTGTGCGTAATCACAGAGAACCTGAATGCAGAAAGAATGGTGAAACTGTACAAAAACGATCTCATGCCATCTGTGAGGAAGTGGTTTGGACAGAATAATAATCAGTGGATTCTGCAAGAGGACAATGATCCAAAGCATCGAAGTAGATGGAGTGGAAGTTAGAAAATCATATTTCGACGTTGGAATGGCCCTTCCAAAGCCCGGATGCAAATCCAATTGAAAATGTGTGGGCAATAATGAAGCACAAATTTCAATGTAAACGTGCGCACACACTAAAGCAATTATCGAGGAACCTCCGACAGATATGGCGATGGTTATCAGCTTCTTATGCCGAAAGCTTGGTTGGGAGCATGGAGCGTCGTTGCCAGGCGATTATCAACAACGGAGACTGGACCCCATATTGAGTGTAGTGCGCATTAGGCATTACAATGTACATTCCTACTAAATACACATATTTTAAGTTTTATATTGTTTTGATGTTCTTACACTCCATCTTCTCTTGTTTTACAGACTGTATATCAAGACACATGGATATTACCTTAAGGTAATCTATCAAACTTGAAATTGGTGATAATTCCTTGTTAAGTATCTAATCGCATCTAATTCTCTAGAAGAATTTAGAGGTAGTGCCTTATATATTCTTTAAACACCGTTTCAACACTCCACTTTATCTAATAGAAGCGTTGTTGTAATCATTACATGCAATTTGGTAAGTTTGAGATCTATCCGATTTTTCGTTGCGATTATCTAAAAGGTTTTTTAAGGCGTTATCTGACACGGTGTGACATGTGTATTACACAAAGCCACACTCATTGCAATCAGTATTTTCGAAATATTTGCGAAAAATGGTTTCTGTTTATCATACCGATATAGTTACCATTTGCGTAATATATGATATTTCACTTTCTACATTGTATATTGATGAAACTAGTGATATTTCCACTTACAAGGAAAGAATCTCTTCATCATCAGTATACTCTAACATTCTAAAAATGTTACTTTTCGTCGTTATTGTAAATGGAGCACTCTATGTATTTTAACATGTTTAGCGATATTTTGCGTCGATTATGTACAGCATTCCCTATAACTAAACCCCTCAACTACTCTGATTGCGCTTCTAGCGCAAGCACGCAACTTTTCATTTCTTATCTTCTCAAATATGTAGTGTTAAGATGTTGGAATCTATAACCTTTATAAATTTCATATTCTCTTAATTGTAATCTCTAGTCACTAGATATTGTTATTTCAAATGCAAGTGACTTTGAATTCGTGTTAAAGAAGTAGAAGCAGAAAATAAAATTCGGTGTAGCTTTTTTTTATCTTTATTGGTATTTATATACCAAGAAGTGAATGGAGAAAATAAATCCTTTACGAGCACTTGTGCTGTAGAATTCAATGCTTTGCGCCTTTTAACACTTGGTGTCTTAATATTGGGACAAGGAAAAAAATCACTTAGGTTTTGTATTTTTACATTTTCATCCTTTTTCTTTTTCTCTATGAGCTCATGTCTTTCTTGCTCTCTATCCTTAAAATATGATAAAGGTTTATCTGAGTCATTCGAATTAGTGTCAGAATCGTTCTGGTTATCAGTAGTAGAGTTGAACTGAATCCCATTTTCTTCCAGTTTGTCTGTGTATGTTATTGAACTAGGCGCAAAAACTGCCTCTGGAATCACATAGAGATCATATGGATAGATATCAGTTGATCTAGAAGCAGATTGCAGATTGTGAGGTGACACTGCTTTTGGAAACACTTAGAGAGTATTTTGCCAAATCGTATACGAGTGATTTTCCTTTCTGAAAATTGTGTCCAAATAATAAAATAATTTAAAACTTATTCGTTCCAGTAGTGTATAAAATTTCTAAACATACATTTGTCCAATGGCTGCAATTCATGGGTAGTGTTACTTGGCAAGCAAACTAAAGTGATATCTAATGTATAATGCTTTTAAATTATGTTCCTAATAACCCCACATGGTTCCTAATAACGCCACCAAAATATTTCTCATTGGCGTTGTTAGGAACAGATAACCTATAACCAATTATCATCGATCTGAAAAAAATATGAATTGTGTTGATTAAACATATTATATAGATGTAATTTACACTTACCAAAGACTAAGTTAGTAACATCAAATCGACTTGTGAAAGTAGTATTTTGAGAAATATCATGCAATAAAAGCATTCACTTCAATGTAAGTATTCTGTAACCATTGAAACGACACAATGTGCGTAGCATTGTTTTCCGTTACATGAACCTGCAACACTACAGTGCACTACTTTTTTATTATACTACTTGAACTTGAGAAAATGGCGTATGGCGGTGTTAGGAATCTGGCGTTATTTGGTCTACATACCTTATAACTAATTATAGACACAATTAAAAAAGAATTTTTAAGCAATCATAGATAAATATAAGGAGTGACACATAATGTTTATCCCTATTATTTTCTTAATTTTGTGGTGCTTTTGTATGAAACATACTTACACAAAAAGTACTTTGGTGTATACTTGATAATTTATTATAGTATAATATATATATATCTTGTGGAAAATTACCTTCAAGGTATAGTTTATTAATATTTCCTTTCCATTTCTTTCGTTTCAGTTTATCCGCAAAAACAGCAGTATGCGTATGCCGGTTACCCAGTACCAGCACCTGGTGGTTATCCAGGTCCATACTATACGACGTCTTCCGGATACGGACCTTACAATTACTAATTAATAATAGACAATTCTAAGTATCGCAAATATTGTAGACTGTCTTCCGTTTACCAACGAACTATTGCTGTACAACGCGTAACAGAAAAAGATGTAAATATTTAAAGATTTTTACGATCTTAAGATTTCAACATATTTTCACGTATTGGTACAACTACCTGCGATGGATTTAAAGTAAATATATTCAAATGCAATAGAAAATACTCAATTGTATAATATATTAGTTAATGTAGGGATTATACATTTTGTTCACGAAAGTAAAACAACGAATTGAAATTTTTTCTTTTCTATTTTAGTCTTCTTTAAATTTTCGTATTTGTTTATTATATGCGTTGTTTCGCTGTACATTAATATGGCTCAATATATATATTTATATACATACGTATTTGTTATACAGATTTTAAACTCGAAATTTTGTGCATTTATACCTGCAAATTATGTGTGTTTATCTGAAACATTCCAATTTAATATTTATACAAACATTCAAGATTTAATATTTGAAACTTGCTTTGTAAAGTATATTTATAAACACCAGGGAAACGAACAAAATCACTGATGCGTTTAATGTAGATTTCTTTTGGAAAATGTACAGTTCCGTATCTCTTGACAATATAGAATGAATATATTATATAAAAGCTAAGTTATTTTTACATATACATATTAAATGTATCTATATTATAAGTTTTATATAAAAAATATACTTCCGAAAATCTTCTGCGATTTTTATTATCCAGTGTTTTTGTTTCAGATTTCAATATCAATGATTATTAAAATTGTGTTTCCTTTTTACATATATGGTACAGGATAGCTTTGACGATTTCTTTGCAATAACTTTTTCATGCAGAATTTAAATTTTCCTTAATTTTTCTCTTTCACCTTCCTTTTTCTGTATCGTTATGATGAATGCTAGAAACAGTAGCGTAGGCAGGAGGATATTCTTGGGACGAGCTGGAAGTTTGAAGAAAATATTAGCCGCTGCCTACCAATGTGGCCCGTCTTTACAAGAAAGGCTATCTAAATTAACGTCTAAAGAGTTGCCACATAAATATAGAGTGAAGGTAAACATTTCGTATACATAAATTTAGGGTTAGTGTTTTTATTTATAGTTCGTAGTATATTTTCGTGTTACATTAGTTTAGTTTTGTAAATAAATTATTTTCATTTAAACAATATTACCTGTTACAATTCAGAGCCGCTTAAAACGTAATAGTACCGTAACGAATTAATTCATTTTTTTAGGACATCAAGTAGCCCTTAGAGTAGTCGGATGTGTTTTTTATTTAATACACGATCCATTTTGAAATTTCTTAAATGCATTTTTTATTGTGATACCTGTGCGCTTTGTACAGTTCACATACACTACCATTCTTCGTATTACATATACACTACCGTTCATAAGTTTGGAAGAAAGGCGAAATTCCTGTAAAATAATACAACTGGTAGGTATATCGTGAAATCGTTATTCCTTATTATAAATTATCGTATGCAAATATAAAATTTTTACACAAAATCCGTAAAGTCCAAAGATTTAGGTACAAATTTCACCCGAATACATTTTATTACTCTTTTCCTCGTTTCCAAGAATACTGTTAAAAGCGCGGGTTAACTCGAAAATTAGGCCAAATGCGGTACTATTTCTCAATTATACAGACTGCCAGTCATTAGCATAAATAAGACAGCTACTATAATGCAACTGTTCCTTTATTATTTTGAATAACTTTCGTAACACATGGGCTGAAAAGTCCCGGGTCTAACACATAGATGACGCTAGTTTTATTGCAGTCACCTTTCTCTCAGTTAGTACTAACCTTCAAAAGACAGCTGTTAAAATTTCATGATATTCTATTCATTAGTTTGTGAGTTATTGTGCCAACAGTCATGCTACTTTTGTTATTTTCAAAACAATGGATCAAAAACAATTTCGTGTTTTAATTTTACACTGCTTCTTGATGGGAAAAAATACCGTTCAAGCGAAGCAATGGCTTGAAAAGTGTTATGGGGACTCCGCTCCATCAGAAACAACAATAAAACGTTGGTTTGCTAACTTCAAACGTGGTCGTAGAGACACCGATGATGCAGAACGCAGTGGACGTCCAAATGAGGCGGTAATACCAGAAAATATAAAAAAAATCCACAAAATCGTTTTGAATGATCGAAAAGTGAAGTTGGGTGAGTTAGCTGACATCGTAAAGATATCAAAAGAACGTATTGGCTTTATATTGCATGAGCATTTGCCTATGAGAAAGCTCTCTTCAAAGTGGGTGCCGCTTTTGCTCACTGTTGACCAAAAACAAGAATGTGTTGATGATTCTGAGCAGTGTTTGGCCATGTTTAAACGTAACAAACCGGAAT